>JAVMKO010000014.1:4839000-6198000 GCA_032164245.1 Sternotherus odoratus | reverse complement strand
CAGCAGTGGCATCTTTCAAAGGAAACTTCTGGGCACTCAAAAGGATCACTTTCTTCTTATTTTTGTTCAACAGGGGACTGATTTCTTACATGTTTTTATTAGTGAAATACACTGAACAGGTTTCTCAAGACTTGCCAAAGAGCTTAAAATGTAATACCATTAAATTTGAGGTCCTACTGGGAAAAGTAATGCAATCTTAATTAAAATTAACCAGGCTTTTCTCTTTCTCCACATCCCTGTTTGCTATGTTGGAGTTTGCTTGTAAAGTTTTTGCTTACTAAACACAGTGTTTAGAATGGAAAGGTTGATCTAATTCATCAAGGACTCAAGCTGTATAACAAGTAAGGAGCAGGCTAAAGAACAAAATGAATCAGTAACAAAAGTAGGCGGGACAGAAAATGAAATGACTGGTTTTTTGAGATAAAAGGTCCCAATGTTCTCTTGTTTTCATGGCATTTCCACATTTAATTGCAATTTAATCCAGAGCAGAACTAAGTATCTCCCTAACAGGATAAGCTTCGTGGACCTAACAAAATAACTGCAATGCACTGAGACATTAACCTTTCCCATATCCCATTCTTTGTTATTCTTAATCTGTTTCTTTTTATCCAAGGGCTGTCCTTTTTCATTTCTTTTCAGTGACTTTTCTTCTTGCCAGCACCAGTTTAGGTGGAAAGCATCACAGCAATGAGAATCCATCAGGATCAATTGTCCTATTCTGTTCATTCCCTCTGAAGCATCTGGCACTGGCCGGTGTGAGATGTCAGGACACCGGGATAAATGGACCATTGGTCTGACCCAATATGGCTGTTCTTATGTGCTTCTGGATCTTTCTGAAAGAAAAAAATGCTAACAGAATGAGGCTATTATACTGGGCTATTGTTAATGCTATGCAAATCCTGCAAACTTACCCCATATTCTTTCTGTTTTTAAAATGAATTCACTTTGACTTTGTTTATACATGTAGAATATCTGCTTGCCACCAATGAATGAGTTTTTAGTCAGGAATTTTCTCTGAGGAAAAAATAGAAGAATAGTTGCATGGGAGTGTGCTTTGATTTTTAATCATATTTGGACTAGAACCCTGACTCTAAGAGTTATGCTTATCCAGTCAGGGAAAATAAACATACCATGCGACTTATGTGCCCAGTCAAAGCAATGCACATTTGACTACTGAATCTCACAATAAACTGCTTGTTAATATGCTATAAACTATATGCATTATGTATTCACAGGAAATATGCAAACAGGCAAGAGCTGCACTTTGACAAATTAATGATTCATTATGAATTATAGACCAAGTGTAATGGTGCTCTGTCACATCAAGGAGCCTTAACGTGTTCCTGGATGCTGCTTTGCATGGGTCCTCATCTCTAATGCCCTCTATAACTGTTTCCTTGGACTTGAGATGGCCTTTCTCTGTCCAAGTCTTCCATGGTGTGGGCCTTCAGCTAGATCAGTTAAAAGTTCAATACCCTTTTGGGATAACCAAAGATCCAACTGTAAATCCAAATGAATATGTGAACTGATAGTTCTTCTACCCCTCTTGGGCTACAGTGAAGTCCTCTGTTTCCTGGGTCCTCTGGTGCTTCTCCTATGTAGCTTCCTACCAGCAAATTGTCCCCATCACCTTTCCTCCCTGCCTGTCCGGCACCTTCATTTGGATTTTCCTGCTCCTTGCAGACCCTATCTCAGGCTCCCCAGCCTCATCCTGATCTGTTCCTGTGGGTTTTTCCAGCCTGAGTACCCTACACAAGCTTACCGTGTATGCTCATCACATTCTGAATGTTCCTCCTTTATTATGATATAAAGCAAGTCTGCTGAAATTACACTGCCTTGGGCAAGTCATTTAATTTCTCATCCCTCAGTTCCCCATCTGTATAATGGGGATAATAGCAGCTCCCTATCTCACAGTGATATTGTGAGGGTAAATATACTGGAACATTTGAAGCATTTACATACTATGGAAACAGGGGGCATATAAGTACTTAAGGCAGATAGACAGAAATAGCTCTGAAGAGATTTTTTTTCACTGTTTTCCCAAAAGAAAGCAAAGTCAGCCTCCAAAAGTACTCTCTCCTCTGGACAAGAAATGACTTTTGCCCCAGATCTCTGCTCCTATATGATGGAAAAGTCCCAGCGATTCACAGGACCTTTGTTTTTTTCCTTGCTGCCACCTTATGGAAACCCCCAACAGTAAAAGTAGTGGGTCATGTTTCCCCCCCCCTCGCATCACTTATATATAGGTCCTACTGAGATGGCCACATGGTGTCTGCGTTTTCATAACAGGACAAGAATAGCCCTTTTGTCCTTGGAGAATTCATTTATTTTCTAAAATTGAGCAGGTTGCCCAGCCATTACTTTCTCTTTTACTGCAAGCATGATTATTACCAAGTGTTATTATTACTGAAATGCCATGAGTCCTGTCTGCCGGAGCATTTCCTGACCAGAAATGAGCAGTGTGACATCTCTCTTTCCACTACCCTTGGAGAACAACAATTGTGGGGAGCAAACTACGCCTACATGGAAAGTTCCCTTTTCCTCCTCAAAACAACAAAAAAAAAGAGACTCTTGTCTGTCTGTTCCACCCCTCGGCAGGTTCCCGCCTATGCTACACCATGGCCCTGGCCTTGGAGCCCTGCCTAAAACTCCCGTCTGTTTTTCAGACAGGAAATATGAATCAAAATAACATGACAAAAACCCAGTAATTAGCTTTTGTGTGTGAGGCTGCTAAGGCCTTAATGAGAAACAGGACTTGCAATAAAACTCTTGGCCACTCTTGCTGAAACTTTCTTTCCTTCTGTCTCTGATTTTTTTTAAAATATTCATAATTTATTTTCTTGTAAGGAGAAGAGAGCAAAAAACAGCTCAGTCTGTGAATTGATTTTTCAGGGTTAATTGGCATGATAGCACATAAATATTTTGACTTCTTTTTTTCCAGTTGTTTGGAGTGTTCTCTCCCCACCTCAGAATTCTCATCATTGTCCATGATCTCTTGGTCTCTTTAATGGCCTTGAATGACAGCGCATTTTTTAGTGCTGGCACATGTTCCGCAGTGAAGAAGAGGGCATTGTCTGATGTATTGGCATGTGCTTAGCCAAGCAGCATATGCTGAACGGACCTTTTGGCAGGGGAGGTGTAATGTACTGGCTTTGTGCATATGTGTGAGTGATGTTGTCTTAGCTGGTCCACAATAAGGATGAAGAAACTACTACTGCTATGAGCTAGGAGAGTTCTCTTTTGGGCCCACATGGA
This sequence comes from Sternotherus odoratus, assembly GCA_032164245.1. NCBI lineage: Eukaryota > Metazoa > Chordata > Testudines > Kinosternidae > Sternotherus > Sternotherus odoratus. The sequence continues at coordinate 6,194,745 of JAVMKO010000014.1, read as the reverse complement.
AGAAGCTTACATTCTGGAAGATGAAGTACCCAGCTCTGGAGGTCTGAGTGATACATACACAAGTGTTATTTCTCTAGTAACTATGTCTGTTACATAGCACATGGATTTGTTATATTAGCCGTACCTCTCTTACCAGTGAGGTTGGGCAGGGCATTATGAAGCTAATACCCTAGACATGGCACGATCAGGACATGAAACTGAAATTGTGTTAGTGGCACTGATGGATGATATCTTGCTGCCAGTAGATAGAGGGTGGCCATCCATTCTGATCCTCCGGTGACCATACCACTACCACCAATATGGCCCAGTGCTTGGATGAAATGAGTTCATGGATGAAGAACAGCAGGCTGAAGCTGAATTCAGGCAAGACAGAGGTCATGATGGTGGGCAGAGGAAAGCACTTTGAGGAGTTTGCAGCCACGGAGCAGTCTCCTGTGGTTGAAAGTGCACAACCACAACTGGTTAATTCAGTTGTAGCTTAGACGTGCTTCTCAACTCTTCATTGGTGCTAAATTTTCACATAACAGTATCCATAATTAATACTAATTACCATCTCCAGTTGGCTAGGAGACTCCATCTCATCTTGGAGAATGATGACCTGACCTCAATTATTCATGTCTTTGTCACCTCTTGGCTGGACTACAACCCAGCAATATATGTGGGCATGAAACCTTGAATCTTAAAGTTCTCAGTGGTCTGGGCACAGGATGTCTAAAAGATTAGTCAAAGCTCCAGGATGAAGATCATGATAGACAGTTTCACTCCTCTAGTAAAATAGGACTTTCTGCCATAAGGATAAAGCTCATCTTTGCAGAAGACAGAACTTTCTTGAGTGCAGTCCAAGTCTGTGGAACAAAATCCCACCAGAACTAGGGACCATCACAAACCTCACCACCTTCCACTCTAAGTGCAATAGGCATTTCTTTTACCATGCCTTCTGTACCATAAAATTATAGCAACATGTGTATACATACATATTTTACTATATTATATAAATAAAAAACAAAACACTCACTTCACACACTACTTCTGCTTCTAGGGAGAGGATGAGAGAACAAACATCAGCTGACAGATAATTAATTACTTAATGTGCAACAGGAAGTTCTCAGATACTTTGGTGATGAGTACAATATAAGAACCCATATAGACTAGAAAAGAATGGACTAGAATAGCACTATGTTAGTGCACTATCTTTACCTGAGAAGACCAGAATCTTCACCCTTCCTTAGGCCAGAAATTAAAATGAGCTATGAGGAGAGGGGGGTTCATTCTACTCTCCAGCTGTGCACATCAGCAAATGATCACAAAACTGGCAGCCTCTTGGCAAGAGTGATACAGGGCTTGTACAATATTAAGGTTTTATCATTCCTAGGTGTCTCTGGTCAGACACTGGTTGAAATCCTGTCTCCATTGAAATCCATAGCACACAGTTGTAGGGGATTTTTTAGTGATCTTTCAGATGACAATGTCAAGGGTATTTTCATGTCATTACTTATATACAGGATTTATTGTTGAGCCCAGGCCTCTAATGATAACAGGCAAATGTACTAACATTGTCTTATACTTAGATTGCAAGCTCTTTGGGGCAGAGACTGTCTTAATGTTTTGCATTTATACAACCCTGAGCACAGGAGAATTCTGATCCAAGACTGAGGCCAATAGGTGCTACGATAATACATATAATAATAAGTAAGAAGAAGTAGCCACTAAACAGTGACAAAAAGTATGAACTACACAGACAGTTTCTCAAATGGAGTTGGAAGTTAAAGTAACAATACCTTAGCCTTAAAAATATGATTGTGCAACAATAAGATTTATAGCAAGAGAATACATTGTTATAGGGATCCATTCCTTTCTGATTTGCTTCTACATTTAAAAAAGTTGCTGAGACACACAGATAACCATGCAGTGCCCTGAGTACTTTAAACTCTCTGCCCAGCATTCCTCTCCTCATATACACACTAGAAAGACATGGTACTAGTATTTAAGATTCAATTATTCAGTGGTTAGAGTTTGAACCTGTGTAATATAGTGAAAGCCTTTGGGAGACTATTAAAATTTAATAGAGAAAGTATGGCATTTAAACCTTTTTTTTGCTTGCTTCTAACCAATGATGTCAAATAATTGTTTATTATTTGTATAACCAAAACATACTACATCTGTGGTGGTGGGGAAGACAGGAGGTTACTAATACACAGTTGCAAAATATCAGCAGGGATTAGCCCCTTGTGTGACAATGATTGAGATTTCCAGATGCTAAAACCCGTGGACTAGGTCCTTGGGCCCCATGTATTTTGTTGAAAATCCCTGCCTCACTCAACAAAGGATTATGACGATCCAAGGAAGTGGGTACATTGGTTTGTGTCTGGATACACTGGTTTGTATCTGGATCTGGTTGCTACGTTTGTGGTTAACTGTCCCTATGGATAATATTTTGGGTCAATCATTCTCCAGACTTGGCTGCGCTCTCATTGAAAGCTGTTTGGAAATAACACTGGTCATGAAGATGTTCCCTCTCTGTAGCTGGCTGCTTGTTTCGATCACTTTCTGTATGTCCCCTGTTGCTTGTTTCACTCTGAATTGTCTGTCCAAGGTGTCACCACTCTTTGCTCCTTCTCACTCGTCTGTGGTTCTTCCAGGCTCTGTGCTTCTTAGACCAATTAACAATGTCCAGCAGGTCATTTGACACATGGTTGCTCTGGCCTAGCTATTGTCCTTCTTGTGCTCCATGTCTCTTCCATCCACTTCTTCTTCAGGACTGTCTCCTCCCATCTCTGCTATCATCTTTTTTCCTATTGAACTCACCTGGCCCTCCCTTCATCACTTAGCAGATGACTTCTCCAAACCGTGTCCTTTTCTTATCTCCGCCTCTCTTCCCTCCCTTCCTCCCTCCCCACCTAGCTACCACTCCATCCCTCCCCTTTCTCTCCTCCCACCTACTCCAAGGGTCACACTTTTGACCTAATCATCTCAAACTTCTTTTGCTCTCCCTCCCTGCACATTTCTGATCCTGCCATTAGCAGTTACTGACCCCTCAAATTTGACTTTGTTCTCCCTAAAACCACATCTTAATCGTATGTCATCCCCTCAAACACTGGAACTCATTTTCCCTGTGAATTTCTCCCTTAGCCTCTCATTTGCTAACTGTATCCTCTCCACCTGTCCATCATCACCTTTAACTTTATCCTTTGACTTCTTAACCTAACATCATATTTATCTTGATACATAGATCGCTTCTGGCATGTAGGGGTGAAATTTGCAGCACTGGGATGTTCAGAAACCTGACACACAATCTAAAGATTAAGAAACATAAGAATAGGCCATACTAGGTGACATCAATGGTCCATCTAGCTCAGTATCCTGTCTTCCGACAGTGACCAATGCCAGGAGCCACAGAGGGAATGAAAAGAACAGATAATCATCCAGTCATCCATCCCTCCTGTCTCCCATTCCCAGTTTCTGGCACACAGAGGTGAAAAACTCTTCAGAGCATGGTTTTGCTTCAGAATGTAAAGGCCCATGTTCTCTTGTCTTACACCTCTGAGCACAGTGGTGATGTATCTTCATGCTCTGGACAAGTGATAGACCCCTTTCAACCACTCAGCTCTTCTCCCTCTTTCTTTGTTTTCCACTGAGCCTTGTGAAAGAACTCATTACACACTTTCTTTTAGAGCTTTAGGACACTGCAGTAGCCTTGGACTTGTCGCGGCTTGGCAGCTATGGAATGTGGTTTAATATCAGTGTGTGTAGCTACCTGCTTTAACATCACCTGTTCTCCACTTGGCCCATTTACATACCACAATTTATATTTATACTAAGGGAAAAATATATGGAATAATAAATTGTGCGCTTTAGCGTTCAGGCAGCTATTTCCTTGAGAAGAGGGCCCTTGAAGAGAATCCTTAGTGGGCCTTTACCTATGAATCAATGTCTGTGAATAGCTTATGCGCCCAACTGCAAATCCCAGGGTGTGATAGGGAGGCAATTTTTTAGCTCTTGCTTGTATAACACAGTAGGAACTTCAACTTCTGAGTCTGCCTTTGATTCAAGAAAAGGACACACGGAAGCAATAGCACTGTACAAATACAGGAGACAGTTCCAAACCGTGTTATATTTTCTACCATAATGGTTTTGAAAGACCCTTTCATCCAGCCTTGTCAAATTAACCGTTATATTTGCATTGCTGTTATAGGCACGACGTAAGTCAGTGTGGAAAAAAACATATATTTAAGGCAATTTAAATGCTATTATTCTTTTCCTTTCATCCCCCAATGCTTTCATTTTTGTTCATTTCCCATGTTACTGGCAAGGGATGGGTGAACAGGTGCAGCTGAAATAAAGGCCCTCTCCTTTGCCCTGAAATTTCACCCTATATTTGAATCAAATATTTTTGAAGTTTGAAAACTTTTTAGCTAACTGAGTTTTATTTTACCATTAGTAATGTAATATTCCAGTAACTCCCTGAGGCCCTAGTTAAGAATAGGGGGTTATTGCACGGTGCACTGTATAAATACATAGACTCCTGGTTGTACAAACACTCAGGCACATGTTTTCCTTTAGGCACATGAGGTGTTCCATTGGGTCTGCTCTGAGAGCCAGAGCTATGTGAATCAATTTAGATTCAAATAACCACCCCTCCCCACCACACCCAAACGTCCTCCCAGATATGCAGTTGGAGGGTTGTTTTGTTTTGTTAAGGCTCTGTAATTCCTGATTCCTGCCAACCTCCTCTCCTGAAGGGCAATGGGTATGTCTGAGGAGCCCTTATAATTACACCCCAGCTTGCCATGTACTAAGTTGCACTAGGTGGGTGCGGGGCCCAGGACATAGACACTGAGTTTCTGTCTTCAGAGGGGTGCTGCTCCCCTGCCTCTTCCCAGGCCCCATCCTCATTCCACCGTTTCTCCCCAGGCTTCACTGCGCCTATTCCCACCTCTGCTCCATCTCCACTCCTGCTTTACTCACCCGGCCTCTTCCCCACCCAGTTCCGCCACCTCCCCCTAGCGTACTGCGCCCTAGCTCCTCTCCCCCACCCCAGTGCCTCCAGACATCGTGAAACAGCTGATCAGTGATAGACACTGGGTGAAAGGGGGAGATACTGATCAGCAGGTCCACCGGTGGGCTGGAGCATTGGGGGGAAGGGGGAAGTTGGTAGGAGGGGCTCTTCCTCATCCCATTTGCCCACCGACTCCCACCTCACCTCCCCACCAGCCGCCTCACGAAGCACAGAGCCCCCCAAAGCATGGGGTTCAGGGCGGTTGCCCCGATTTACTGTACCCTAAGGCCGGCTCTGCTTGCACTAACAGCTGGAGCACACCAAGTGTCCTCATATGCTAAGTGTGCTCATGGACCCTGCTGCCGGGCATCAAAAGTTCTCTCGTGCACTTTGATCTACCCCACTTAGAAATGGGCACAGATCAGAGTGCAGCAAGTAACTCTTAGTGAGCAGGATCCGGGTCCACCCGGACACAGTGGGCAGCAGGCTCCTGCGTGGTAAATATACAGCCCAGCTCGCCGGGACCTAAGTGTTCATAGAGGCAAACTGTATGAGAAAGGCTATTCTAATGGTATTGGCAGCCTGCCTGAAAGCAGGAAACGTTGATGGTCCGCCATTAAAGCAGGATCCCCTAAGATCTTTCAATTACGTTTGCAGACTCTAGGTGCAGCTAGCTCAGATTCATGTGTAAACTTTTGAGCTACTCATCCCCAAAAGATCTTTGTTTGAAATTAGTCCCTCATTAACTCCAGTGTGAAAACCTGCTCCGATATAGTGCTCATGAGCTCTGGAAAAGCTGAACAGTACACATGCATTGAGTTTTCTGGGAGGATGTAGGACTGGATCCAACTCCCACTGATGTCAGTAGAAGGACTCCCATTGACTTGTTTGGCAGTCGGATTGAGGGCAGTCAGTGAGTAGTACTTAGTGTGTAGAGCATCTGCCTCATGCTCTATATATGTCTTGTCATGTAAGCTTTAACTCACAAAGTCAATGTCAGAAACCTAATTAGGTTCAGTTCCACTGTTGGGGAAACCTGAGTCTCAGGGCAAGAAACAGGCAGAAGAAACAGAATTTTTTCATCATGCTTTGGCATCTGTAGCTCTCTTTCCCAATCTTGATATTTGTATATCCTTTTTTTCCCCTTGCATTGATTTCGACCATGACTTGAAAAGATTAAAGCCTGACGTTAGTACTTAGAGGGAAAGGCCAACAGTGCATCCTGTTCAATGAGAATGGAAAAGAATGTTGGATGACCGAAGTTACTCGAAATGACAGCATTAATACTTGGCAATTATAGTATGTAGAGCGTTTCATCTCAGGATCTCAGGGACCAGTTTAAGAACATAAGAACTGCCATACTGGGTTGACTAATCATGGACCATATAGTGCAGTACCTTATCTCTAAGGGGGAACAGGATAATTTTGGAGAGATCCACCCCTGTATTCCCCTCCTGGCTTTTTCCAGTCAGAGTTTAGGGTTGCCCTGAGCATGGGATTATATCCCTAACCTCTTGGTTGATCGTCATTGATGAACCTATCCTACATGAACTTATCTAGTCCTTTTTTGAACCCAGTTATGCTTTTGGCCATCACATTTCCATGGCAATGAGTTCCATAGATTAATTGTGTGTTGTGTGAAAAAGTGTTTCATCTTGTTTGTATTAAACTGTCTGCCTGTTCATTTCATTGGGTAACCTCCAGGTCTTGCATTGTGGGAGAGGATAAATAACACTTCTCAATTCACTTTTTCCACACAATTAATGATTATATAGATTTCTTTCTCCCCTTACTGGTCCCCTTTCTAACCTGAACAGCCCTAATCTTTTTAGTTTCTCCTCATATGGAAGCTGTTTCATACCCTTGGTCATCTTTGTTACCCTTCTCTGAACCTTTTCCAGTTCCAGTTTTTTTCCCCCACACTCCTAAACAACAAAAGTTTTGTGGACATAAGCGCTATCATAGACATGGCCTAAAACTAAACTCTCTCTAGAGCTATTGGGACATGTTGCAACATCATTCCTGCCATGTGCTTTTAAATACTCCCTGACTGCCCTGTAAAGGTCCTGACAGCATAAAGGACGCTGGGCCTGAAGATGGAATGGTTACCTTCTTAAGGGTGATGAGATATTGGATCATCCCTTATTGCCACTGACATACTCTTCTTGGAAACCTCGTTCAAAACCACATTTCTCATGCTTAACAAACCACAGTTTTTATGCTGGAAAATGAGCTCACGTGCATGTAATTTGGAGACATATTTCTATTCTTGCTTTAGGACCAGAAAGACTCTGATCTCCCCGTGAAGCTGGTTTGACAAAAGGAACCTGACACGTCAGGGCAATGCAGAACAGACAGTGGAGGCTGGTAATGTATGGAAAACTTAGCCTCTGGTGATGTCAGGTCTCATGATTCAATTGCCCTCAAATTATGTGTGGCTTATCAAACCTCAGATATATTTGTGGTTAAGCTTCACGACTAGTTCCCTACTGAGCATTTTCCATCTGTATTACCAACAAAAGGGAACAAATATCTTCAGTCGGACCTGAATACTATTCTTTCAACCGCAATAGTTCTGCATTGGCGGCAGCCTGCGTGGAGTCTAATGAGAATAACTCCAGCCGGCAGTTCCATGAAGTATTAAAGAACATAAAACACATTCATAAATCACACTGGATTTCGCTGAACAAGGTTTGCTTTTTTTCCCACTCCCGTCAAGGGTCCTCTGCATCTCTGTCATAGCCCCTCACTATATATCCTTCATGCCCCAGGATGGATACAGCCATGCTTCCAGCTGAGTGGGACTGGATGGAATTCCCTTCAGAATCTGTCTCTCCTTAATCATCTGGATGATTTGTTTTCATGCTCTGTTGCACCTATTACTCCCTCACGACTACCAGAGCAACAGACTTGGATAAGGATTCTAGCCCCTGGCCCTTTGCATATCAGCACCAACACTATTGCTATCAACAATTGAATTTTAATTCAAAAGCATCAATATAGAAATATCCACTATCCAAATATCTATCTTAAATAGTAGATTAAAGCCATATTGTTTTTTCTTTTAAATGAACATTAAGTAATGTATTTTTTTCTCCTTTAGAATTAAAGTGTAACCACGCTGCTCATTCCAGAAGTTAAAAATATGAGTGCATGTTAAATAAATAGTTAACTTCCAAACCAATCCAGTTGCCTGTATCACCAATGAGGCCTCTTCATATAATGCAGCATAAAAGAGGAAGAGGCTCTGGAAATTTGATAATCAGTACTAATATAAAAATAGACAGAAACTCAGACAGCTCATAGTGAACTGTGCGCCCATTAAAAATTCAGTATTATACACATGCATGTCCTCGATTGCGTCTATATTACACATAGTTTTAAGGAATCACATCTGAAGCACTGGTTCAACAGTGTCCATTGCACACTCACATTTGCTTCATATAATAATTCTTTCCAGCAGCCTACTACCCGCCAGAACTGATGTTGTCAGCCTAATTCATGTAGTCATGCTATTTAGATCTTGTACACTTTTTCTCGGCTACGGTTATGTACAAGCTCTAAATATTTTCCTTCTGAAGCGCAAATACCCTCCGCCTCCCCCTCCACATACACACCCACTCAAGAAGATCACAAGAAAATGGTTAATCTGCACCATATTTTTACGGCAATCTCCTTTTTTTTCAGAAAACCAAGGAGCCTCTCGACCCTGCTTACATTTTTATTTTCATGTTGCCATCGATTCAGGGAACCCTGACAAGCTGGGCTGTATTAATTTCCTTGATTGGCACCAAACGTAAATGTACAGCTCACATTTCAGCTCCAGTCTGCTGTTCTGAATTTCAGCCCCTTTCATGCAAAGGATACAACTTTAAGCACTTGGCGGGCTGCGTGGGCTTAATGAAGACCGTGTTTTTGACACATCTTATGCTTGCACTGAAACGTCTTCCGTTTGTTCTGAATTCTCCTGGGGGCTCTGGGATTATGGATCACCTGGCCTGAAATATATCCTTTTTGTTGCTGAAGAAGAAAAGTATATTTCTTCATTACAAAGAAAATAGTCACTGCAGAAACTGTGGGTTTTCTTACACCCTTGGAGACTTCTCACACATAATGGAGCTACATTGTGGGCCACCAGACACTAAATGTGTTTACTTTGGTTAGCTCAACATGAGTTATGACCCCAGAAGGCCTGAGGTCTATGTTCTTGAATGTATTTAGGTATAACGAAGGGTTATATCATAAAATTAGATCACCAGATTGCGATCTGGCTAAATGAGATCTGAAAAATGATGTGAAGCATTGTAAATTATGTTGTGGTCACATTCGGGTAGCCTGGGTGCACAGGACTACAACAGCTAGAGAACATTTTTTTTTAATTCTCCCCCCACCGGCACACCCAGCATATTTTTAAATATAACACACACGGCCGTCTATACAGCCTGCCCCTGAAATGCATCCTGATGGAATCACACAACAAATATTTTAGTTCTTGCATGCCAACATCTGCAGAATAATAATAATAAAAACAAGGCTATGAACGTTTTAGCTTCCCTGAGGTCTAAGTAGTTCCTCAGAACTCAGGCACAAGGATTCTGTCTCCAACTTGAAAATAACTTCATCGATGGTTCCGTGTATTTATTTGCCATTCATTAATTATTGTTTGAAGTGCAGCAATGCCTGGAGGACTCAAATGACCTTAGCTCACCCTTGTGCTGGGTGCTGTATACACATACACAGAGCAAGGTCCCTGCCCTGAGGAGTTTGCAATATAAATAGGCAAGATGGACAACGATAGGAGGAAAAACATAGGTTATGTTCATGGTCAGACAGACGACCAAGCAAGGCATTGAACCCAGGAACCTGAGCCCCAGTCCTGTGTCCAAGCCACTAACCATAACTGTAACATGATTATACTTGCTGGCCTTATAAAATATTAATATCAATCCGTGAGGTCGGGGAGGCTTGGCCCTTTAAAGAGCTCCTGGAGTTCTAAGTTGAAAAGAACCACAGAGTTCTATCCAGCCCTCCATATGCCTAAAATTCTTCCCACCCTCACTGCTGATTAGACTGCATCCAGCCCCGGAGCTGACAGGCAAGCTGAGTCAGAATGCGAAGGGAAACAAGGCTGCACATAGAGACAGTTCTGGGAAAATCTGCAGGGAGACATTTCAGGCACCATTTTGTTCTTAGTCTAGAATTTAGGTTCACAATACTGTCTTCAATAGTGTTCCAGGTGCCATCTCTCCAGAGGAGTTGGGATTGGGTGACAAAAGAAGTAGATATATTAGTGTGGCAGAGGTTCTGGATCTTTGTTCATACTTCACAGTTCATGACAAAAAAAAATCTACATAGGGAACTCACCAAGGGGCCTGTCCAAAACTAATAAAAGCCAGTCCAGGTGGTCTATAAAAGGAGGTAGTTGGCTAGGATCATTAAGGCAGCCATTGATCATCAATAACTGTCTTTGTATCTTTAGTACTTAATCCTTATTGAGGTAGTTGGAGAAAACGGTTTGAGTTCAGGGGGAGCTAGATAACAGAGACCTTCGGACACAACAAGAAGAATTGGCACCCAGACAGGAAGCGATGCTGACAGTCTGGAGAAAGAGTGGTTGTAGAGTGGATTGCATTAAGGGGATGTAAGCTATTTGTTATTCTTGCTTTCCCCATGTAATTCATCTGAGTGCCTGATCTAGTGTAGAATCAGAGAAGTAGCCATGTTAGTCTGGAATAGCAGAGGTAACAAAGAGTCCTGTGGCACCTTAAAGACTAACTAAAGTATTGAAGCATAAGCTTTCGTGGGCTAATACCCACTTCGTCAGATGCCAATATTTCTTCATGAGGTCCACTCCATACGGCTAAATGCAGTGCCTTGCATGATGTCAAGAATCAGAGAGGTAGCCGTGTTAGTCTGATCTAGCGTAGTTTATATGAAGTGTAAATCTAGATATGTGACACAAACTTTTTGTTTGTTTTAATTCCATTTGCTCTCTGTTTTTAATACATCTTATTTGGTTAAGATTCCTGTTGTGTGGGTAATTGCATCCCCAAAGAAAAGAGAACCTGTAACCCCCTTCTTATCTTTGAGAGATGAGTAGCAGCTGTGGTATTTTTTACAGCATTCCAAAGTACATATCTCCTCCAGAAGCATTTTATGTGTTTATTATGCATCGTTATATGTTTATTGGTGTTTATTTTATTTATTATTTTATATATGAAAAAGTATGCTCTGATGTTGAATTTATTGCTCTCCAGAGCTGGGGGGGAAAAAGAGTATCAGAAATTCTTTTTATTAACTTTGCAAGCAAATGCTGGTGAATGTAGTTCTGTTTGCACAACCTTTTATTTATCCAGAGAAGTACAGATTGGACAATGGAAGAATAAATTTCACCACGCTGCTCTGTCAATGTACTTCTCCTTAGATTTGGTGAGACAATCTTAAAAGGTCAGATACTGTCATCTTGATACAAGAAAATCTCCCATTATATTCAAATACCTTCTTAAAATGCACTTCTCCTGCAAAGACTATCAGTGCTAATGCACCAAAAAGATTTATGCCTGCAAGAATGTTTGGAAAAGAGATTTGGATATTAGTTTTGCAATCAAACAAGGACATTTGTTCTCAAACAGTAGTATTTCCTGTTCATTGTTCACTGTTAGAGATTCACTGTTCATTTATCCCTATTCTCCTGTTTTAAAGATTGTGTTCATGCAATCAGGAAGCAGAACTAATGACATGTGACTTAGGTGACCGGTCACACACTACAAATAATTAAGAGTAAATAGCCAAAGTATTCATTAGCTGTCATCTCCTGACATTTGTATCCACTATCTGTCCACCAAATACTTGCAAATTACTCCAACAGTGTGAAAAATCATGATTCATTCACAGACATTTTAGCAATATGGAAAAAGGGGATTAAATTGATGAAATAATTTATCCAGAACCTATAATTTGACTGATTCTTGTTTGCAATTTGACTATAAACTGTGCTGTATTTAAATTGTCAAAGGCTTTTTCTTTAAGAGTATATCCCATACTGCATAGATTGTAGAATATACCTATAAAGCAGTCATGTTATATTATAACTATGGAAAGCACAGATAAGTCTGAACCAGAACTCTGAATCTGAGCTTTTTCGGTGATGATGTGGGTGATACCTTCCAACATCAGATTCAAGCCTGTTACCAACATTTACTGCTCAGGTCCATTTATACTAGGCAGAACATACCGCCCCTGGATTTTGGGAGTTGTTACAAGCATCTCTGAGAAGTCCTGACTGATCACGCTACCTTCCCAAGAAGCTGCATTTTCCAGCTTCCGTTAAATGCTTTCCCACACATGCATGGTCCAAAGAACTCTTTTGTGCACATCTCTTTTGGGGTTTCACCTCAACGAGCCAGCTTATCATTAATAGTTAATATTTGTATTTTCGTAGTGCCTAGCAGCGCTAGTGGTTGGAAGACCCTTTTCTCCTATTTTCTGGGCAGTCGTCATTATTGAAGGTCTGCTGCTCAACCCAAAACATTAACATCTTTCTGAGCCAGATATTAAAAAGTCCTAAGAATGATCCACAAATCAGAGCTCAATCTGTGAAGCTCTGTACTATTTTGAAAGAAGCTTTTGTTCTGTAAATGTAAATGCTCCGTGTAAGGAAAGTACAAAGTATATTATCTATAAAGGAGCCTTTCTAAATCCAACTGTGTTGGGGGGGGGGGGGATAGGTCCACCTTAGTTCAATCTTCCTTTTAAAGTGCACGAAAACGTCTTTGAATGCTGCAGATTGTATTAACAATACTCTGTCCCACCGCCTCCGTTTTCCAGAACAAAACCAGATTTTGGCTTGCAGGCAGAGAGAGCCGCAGGAACTGAAGGAATAGAGAATTCCATGTCACAGGGAGAGCTGTGCAGTTCTGTTTGTTCTGGCGTGCTGCCCTTTTATTTATATGAACTTTTAGCCATTTTTCACTGTGCGGGGCCATCCTCAAGAGAGTATATTTCAGAAGGAAATCTATCTAAACTCTGATGAAAACTGTCACATTACCTCCGTCTTGTAATTTGCCTTTGGTATATTGACCATATGAAAAATGCAGCCACCCACAAAATGATGAAAAGAAATCCATCCACCTAGAATAAAAAAATTCAGCTATTTATTTTCCTGCTGTTTGGATCCCTCCAGTTCGCCACCTACATAGCCTTGGGAAGTCTAAAGTTATATGCAAGCAAACAAGAAAAAGGATAGAAAAATCCATCTAACCAGACATTTCTATGACCATTTGGCCTACTGACTTGATCGGAAAATACGCTTAATGCAGCAAGCTAAACAAGCATAGTCACTGTGGTGCAGCAGTAAATAAATGGCTTACTTAATAGAACTTTGGTTACAGTTATGGTCGACTGCTGTGGAAGACCACTGTGAAATAGCAGTTTTTAGGAGTGTCTGAAAATTTGCAGATCCTTATTAGTAATGCCGCCTTTTAATCAAAGCCAAACCATTAGGAAGATCAGATGTTGGTTGGATGGGTGGCCTTAATGATTTGACCATAACCGTCAGTCCAAACATGCATGTGGAGTGCTTCAGCTAATTCTATAGATAAATTTGTCACATAAGATCCAATACACTAACCATGCAGTTATTAGTGGCACAGACAATAATGTTAAAGTTAATAAAATGGCCTCTTCATGAATGCCAGCACGGTGGCCTTGGGATCTCCTCAGTCACTTGGGGAGGCCTGAGTTTTACACCATTTCTAATATCTCATCCCTCTCTTGCAAATAGGGCCAGATGTGCTAAAGAGATGGTAAGCTTGGTGCTTGAATCCGATGACTAGGCTTATCAGATATTATTCTTAGTCTTCTTTCCTCATGGCACAAAGTCATCACAATAGGCCTTCCCATTGTGAGATGCTGATACAATGTCACGACATTGCAAGGCAAACACCACAATGTCATAAAGGTCAAACATGTAAAGCGGGGAAGCCTGGCTCTGAAGAGAATTCCACATAGTCCTCTGACTCTGGGGTTAATGGACCAGATAAAGCACAAGGAATAAAGGAGTGATCGTCAGAGCTCTGTACGGGCTGCAGCTGACCCACTCCTTCCTAGAAAAATGATATTTTTAAACAAATCAGCTTTACTCAAGCTATTGCTTGGGGTACTGCTCTTGAACGTCCTGCCTCTGAAATACCTTAAAGGGAAGTATTATAGGTATTGTAACTGTAGACAATCAGCAGAGACGGGAGACTTCCAGAAGCTTCTGAGATGCATTTTTGATATTTTATGTCCATATTAAGATGCTTCTGTGAACCTTTCCTGAACCTTTCGAGCTTCATAGATTTACAGCTTTTTAAGACCAAAAAGGACCATTCTGACCACCTAGTCTCACCTCTTTATTGACATAGACCATAGAACTTGACCGGTCATTCCAGCATGGAGCCCAATAGCCAGGGCTGAACACAGCTTTTAGAGAGACATCTCGTCTTGGTTTAAATTATTCTTCCATTCCTGCTTCCCACCCTTCTCTGGTTTCCCGCACTCTCCCAGACTTGTCTTCTCTCTTTACAGTTTCCATTATCTGCTCCCTCTGCTCCTCCACTAAGACCCGAGCCCCTACAGGTTTTCATGGATCTTCTCTGACTCCTAGTTACACCATTACACAGACATGCACCCACACTTTCCGGCTCTCTGGCTCCTCTGCATTTCTGGAAAGACACAATGGATATGTCTACACAGAGGGCAGCAATCTTAGAGCCCAGGTCCACAGTCTTGGGCTCTCAGGGATCGGGCTATCATGCTAGACATAGACATGTAGATGTTGCAGTTCAGGATCTGAAGCCTAGACAGGAGGATGGGCTTCAGAGCATGAGCCTCATCACCTACACAGTTACTTGTATCAAGGTTGTGACGGGTTGAGGTCACAGAAACCCCTTAGGAGCTGCCACCTGAAGTACCGAGGCTACTCCTGCCTCAGTTTTCCTGCCCCAACAGTTTAGGACCTCAGTACCCTGCCAGGTCTGAGCCACGTCCCCTAACAGCTGTGGGCCTTCCTGGAAACAGGCAGGAGGTATCCTTACCTCTGGCACTCAGATGCTCAACTCCCAATGGGGTCAAACCCTGAATAAAATTTGTTTTGCCCTGTATAAAGCTTATACAGGGCAAACTCATAGATTGTTCGCCCTCTACAACAATGATAGAGAGATATGCACAGCTGTTTGCCCCCCCAGGTACCAACATGTACTCCAGGTAAATTAATAAGTAAAACGTGATTTTAATAGAGATAGGAAATAGGATTTAAGTGGTTCCAAGTAGTAACAGACAGAATAAAGTGAATTACCAAACAAAATAAACAGAACACGCAAATCTAACAAAACATTTAAATACAACTTCATAAATATTAAATCATGAAAAACAAAACACTAAACCTGGTTTCTTTCCTCCTGGTAAAAAAAGGAATTGGAGTCAGGAGGGAAGATCAGAAAGAGGGTGTGTCTAATATAGATGGTTCATCAAGATATGAAGAACCACCTGCTGAGTAGCAGGGAGAAAAGAGAAATTGTACTAGAGCCGTTTCCCGTTGTCACTACACTGATCTTCAAGGTACAGGTCTCATCAGGACATCAGCAAAAAACCTCACCCTCAGTGAATTCCTTCTTTCAGGCTAAACTCTGTTATCCTGGGTCAGCAATCACTCGGCACCCCCCCCTGCAGTCACAGTCCTCTGTTCCAGTTTCTTCCAGGAATCCTTGGGGGGTGGAGGGCTGTTGTTTGAGCCAGCTGAGAACAAAATGGAGAGGTCTCTTCCAGGTTTACATAGACTTCCTCCTGTGGGTGGAGAGCCCCTCCTCCTTCCTATGCAGAGTCCACATGGCCTCTCCGAGCACATGGCTCAGTTGCAGGCCCGACCCAGACTCCCCTCACCACCAGCCAGGCTGCATTCCTCAGGAAGCTCGGGTGTGGACGGGTGTCTACAAAGTTCATAGTTTGCTTGATTGGTTCTCAACTGGGCTTAACTGAGAATAGGCTTCTCCCAGAGAGCTGCTCAGTTGCTTTCCAAAGTCCACATACAACCAACCAAGCACATAGCCAATATTCATAACTTTGAATACAAAAGACACATACATACAAATAGGATGAACAGATCCAGTGGATTATTACCTTCACATAGATATGTTACCTGGCATATGTAGCAAAACCATATTCCAGTAATATACATATATTTACAGGCACCCCCCCCCCATAAAGCCTTATGGGGTACACCGTCACAAAGGTAGCCTGAGCCCCATGACCCGGGCTCTGAGATCACTGCTGCGGACTGCCTCTCGCTGTGTAGACATACCCAATGGGGCCAAAGCAAGTGCCAAGCTCAGTCTTGAAATCTACAATTCACCCTAGGCCTTCAAAATGAAGCAGAGGGAGGTAAAATATGGGTGCCTAAAAATGGGTGTTTGAGTTCTCTCTATGGCCCCAATCCTGCAATGATAACCACACAGGTGGACTGCCATTGACTTCAATGGGGCTCCAATGTTGTTCACTTAATTGATCAGGGAGGACTACATGTGCAAGAGTTAACTCTGCAAAGCATTTTCAATAGAGCTATCTATGTAAGGTACAGTACTTACATAGACCCCAGCACCTTAGTCTCTCTGTGCCTTAGTTTCCCATCTGTACAATGGAAATAATAGTACACTCCTGACTCACAGAGATGTTGTGAAGTGCTCAGGTGGTAAGTGATTGCCACAGAATGTCTGTGACAGAGCAGGGAAAGGAACCTGGGTCTTTTGAACCTCTGGCTAGTGCATTAATCTTCCTTTTCTAGCTCATATGAAATGGCTCTTCCAAATAAAAGTCAGTCAGTCAGTCTGTCTGTCTGTCTATCCATCTGTCTGTCCATCCATCCCAGTTTAAATAGGATTAAATGGGAATACGGCCACACTTTTTTATGACATTGCTGTAAAACAAAGGGATGCAGTGATGTCAGTGCAGGAAAAATGTCCCAATAATCCAAGCTCTTTAATGCTTAATTTCCAAACAAAAATCCAGATGCTCCAGTTATATTTGAGTTTGACTCTAACAATTTGAAACCTCGATAGAAAAGAAAAAAAAAGACTCCTTAAAACATAAACAGACTTATCTCCACTGATGGAGAACATGCCCAACCATAAGGCTGCTGCACTCTGCCAAGAAACATTCAAATGCTCTCACAAAAAAGTTTGGCTACTTCAGAAATCTGGATTTCACTGTCTGTTAAAGCTCATCCCATATCGGGCTGTAACAGTGACCTGGCATGTGAAGAGAATCCTGGAATATGCTTCATTTTTAGCATTTTAATCCTAACCAATGTACCTGCAATGACTGAAGTGTGGATAAAGTGAAGTAACACACCATAAAACAGAAATATGAGGTAGAGATTGTTGGAATCAGTTTCACTTCTATCCTTAGAGAGAGGGTGGCTGACTTCTGTAATGAACTACCGTATCAGTTATTAATGTGAAATGTAGTGCATTTTTTATCTGCAAAGATAGTTTTATGAGACCATCCTATCTAAAAAGTTGCTCCTACCTTCCTTGTCCTGTATTACAAAGTCACATCTGTTCATTTTATAACAAACAGAATGGTGGGGCTAGTATTAACTGTAAGACTTCGAGAAAACAGGATTATGTAAAAGAGGATAAGGAATGTTCAGAATTATTTGTCCCATCCTATAGGGCAAGAAAAAAAAGATCATTCAGTGATTTTAAATATCCTCTACATTTAGAACTAACACCAGGAAAAAGCACTTTCTATGGTGTAACATTAATTTGTGGAATTCACTGCTAAAGGAGGTCTTCAAAGCAAATACTGTGGCTGCATTTTTAAAAAGGAACAAGGAGCTTTATGACCATTAATAATGGTTGTAGTGATGCTGACTAGAGTGTACACGATAGATGCTCACATACATGAAGTGGTCACCTTAGAAACGTTTCTGATTTTGCCTTAGATGTATTGCTAAGGTTAGCCTCAATAGGGCCATATACCTTAACTTCTTTACATTTACTATAGGAAAATCCTAAAGACTATTTTAAATACCAGTCTAATGTTATTGAGCTATCTAAGGCAACTGGCCAGTTTAAAGGGTTATATTTATTTCTATGTTTGGTATATGAATATATTTCTATACACATGGAGGTGTGTGTGTATATATACACAAGCACACACACACGACACTTTTTTTAAAGGTATATTTCAATTGTATAACCTTTCTCTTCTGTTTGTTAATCAATTATACTTTGGGCTTCATCAGGGAGGATTCAAGTATAACAGCAGCCATTATTGCTACAAGGCAAAGAACAGATTGATTGATGGTAGCTAATCAAAGTAATATAGAGACCTTGGCACAGGCAATATTTACTTTACATCTGTCACTTAAGACATTTTACTGCCAATCAGTGCCTTCTGAAGGCTGGCTGGAACAATAGAGGTCTTTCTACTTAATTCCCCCTATTGACTAAGGCTTAAGCTGACAAAGTTCACTTGGTATGTAATCCTCAAGGCATGCACTAGCTGCTGCAGCCAAGTTTTTAGATATATATCCCCCTGTGTCAATGAATTGGAAAAAGGCTGTTCTTCTGAGCCAAAGCATTGAAGGTGGTCCCTGCAACAGAGCCCGCGACAGTGTACAATTGGCGTTGTCCACTGCTGAGGTGTCAAAGTGATAGAAGTGCTTACAGGAATCCTCCCTGCAGCTGCTGGATATGTGAAAGGCCTTTGATGGTTCATTGGTGACCAGTGTTTTCAGGTCAGATCTAGCCAGGAAGATCCTGTGCAATAACAAATGTGTTGGGGTTTTTTCTCTCTTTCTCTCTTTCTTTCTTTCTTTCTTCCAATATTTACAAGATGACTCAGAAAAGCCACAAACCAGGATCAGCCTGTGAGCGAGAAGACTGGAAAAAATGTCTTGTGTACGTCTCTCCAGTGTTTGGCTCCTCTTCCTTGTTCATTGCTTGTTCAATGGAACGTCATTGCTAAAAGTCAGAAGCCAAGATCTTAGGGATCCCATCCACAGTAATGTGATCTCAAACATCCCAAGTAGCTAAATCTGGGGATAAGGTGAGGCAGCTCTTTGCCCTCATGATCAATGGGAACAATGAGGTGAAGAGAGGAGAGTGAGTTAAAAATCATCCAGATTTCATTAAAAGTTGCAGCTTTTAAACAGGAAGTCAAAAACACCAACTGTTGGGATCAATCTCTGAGCTAACCTGGTGCACACACAGTCAGTGCAGGAACACCTATGAAAATAAGGCCTTGTCTACATGGGGTTAATTTGCACAGAGATTTTGCATCCTTGACTGGTGCGTATTAGTCTGCAATCATTGCATATTAGCCGTCCACTGTTTTCTGCATCAGTACAAATCAGTGCATCTGCTTGGCAGGGACTTTGTGCATCTTAAACAGAAGGCATTCTGTATGGGCATCCCATGTGTTTTGCTTCACTTCATGTCTTCTGGGACTATTCTCACTGTGGGATACATAATGGAAGTCACTGGAAGCAACTGGAATTCTGGGACTTTTATTCAACAATTCCCATTATTCTTCTCCCACCATCCAATGATTCATCTCCTGCGGGCGAGATGATGCCACCTTCCAATGGCCATTATTTTCTGTCTGCCATCATGGATGGAACAGTACTCCAGGCTCAGGTGCTGAAAATCTCCAATACACAGAGGCTGATGAAGATTTATCTGAGATCTGGCCACCATGGTGGCTTTGAGGGTATGCAGGGCTACCCAGTGTCATTACCCCCCATGCCCAAGTGTGGGATAGTGAAACTGAAAGGCTATGCAGCATTTGTATGATCTTGAACTTGCTGGGAGGTTCATGTGTGTATTACATTTTTAATGAATGATGGTGCATCTCTCTGATTATCACTTTTCTTCTCTGATTATCAGTGGATTTCAAGAACTATGATCAAAACTGAGTTAATTTACACATAAATATTTATCTGTAACATTCCACCAACCCCCAAGCAGGGGAGAGGGGATAATGTTTGAGCTGACGCACAGGTCTGAGAATCAAGAGATGTGACTTCTCTTTCCAAGTCTGCCACCGACTCACTGTGTGACCCTGGGCAGATACTTTGCCTCTGTGTACAATGTGGATGACAATGCTGATGTATGTTACAGTGAAGTTGCAAGACAAAAATCCACTAATGTCTGTAATGCAACTGAAACGTGAGCCAGAGCCAAAGTGAAATCAGTGGAAAGATTCCCTTTGACTTCGGATCAGGCCCTTAAAGATCTATCTAAGATCTACTCTTTATGTTCTGTCCTCTGGATATCCAGTTCCATAAGGGCACTGAGCATTTGTGAGCTGTAGATCTCATACACATTTTCCCACAATTTGGCACTGATTGGGTTTCAGACTCCAACAACACTTCAGTCATTCCTCCACTGTATCAGCTTCTCACCAGATTAGAGCTATTTGGCCATAGGATGTACCGGTGTTTCCCCCAACATTACTCAAGTAGATCCCTAACTTCTCTGAAACACGTGATACAGCTGTTATAGTTTGCTTCAATGAGGGCTTAAACTATTAATGAACTACGTTATCAGTACATGAATATATGTACCGGTATATGTTCAATACCTGAACTACCTACCAGTACGATTGCAACATTTTACTGTTTAACTAATCTCATCTAAAAAAATCATATCCATTTTCACACACTAAACACAAAAGAGTCTGCCTGATGATTCTGTAGGTTTTTCATACTGCCAAATTTCTATTACATAAACAACATTCTTTCCTTCACGCTTCTCATACACAACAAATACCCACAATAGGACTGCAACCAGAAGTGCCCAGTTTGCTCTGTTTTGGTCTTCGGGATCCTCTCCTCCTAAGAATTTTTGGTTTTTGTTGGGATTTTTTGTTTGGTTGGTTCCGTTTTTGGCTTTCAAAGCGGGTGAAAAAAAAGGGGGGGGACAGGGGGAATGTGAACAAGAAAAAGCAAAAAATCCTGGGACTTTGCCAAAGTAACTAGCTAACTTCCAAGGCATGTCTGTCAATGAGTTTGCTCTGGAATTTCCTCTCCATGTACTGAAGGGTTCAGTTTTTCCATAAAACCCAGCATTCTGTTAGATTAAGGATCACATGATTATATAAGGGGAAAGACTTGGGCCCTTGAATTGCAAGTACATTTGTCAGAGAGTCGACAAAAGATAAGAGTCAGATTCTGAAGTTTGTGGAATCACTCCAGGTTCACATGGATGTTTCTGAGAGCAGGACTGTCAGCGCTTTTACTCCAGTGGGAGTAGGAGAGAATCAAAACTGAATAAGGAACTGAGATATAACCCCCTCCACTTTAAATTATAATAGAACTCATTAAAATGTGGATGTGATTTAAATTTCATTAGTGTGCTAGCATGCATTAACAGCAGTGCTTTGATTCAGAAAATGTATTCTCATTCTATTCAGCTTTCATAGATTTAGCCCAGCGCTTTATGTGATATGGTAAGCTTGCAAAACAAATCTGATGATCTTAAGTAACTCCATATACTGGATATTTGTCCAAATCACATAATTCAGTATCAGTCAATTTTTCAGTCTCCACAAAGGGCTGAAGTGGCAGCAGGTGTTTGTGGTCAGAACAGGGAGACATTGGAAGAGATGTATGGGAAGTCTAACATTGCTTACCCGCCATATGTCCTGGTGTCGTCACTGCAGTTAGACTCTGATTTTCACAGTAACAACATTGAAATTGGAAAAGGGAAAAATAAACTAGTACCTAAGATCTTAACTAAGCAATTGACCAACATGTGACCATCCATATAAAACCTACACGTATCTACTTCAAGCATGTTTTCAGAAGGCAAGCAATAGTCCAAGATGGGGAATAGTGAGATAACCCCTGTGGTCTCCCTTTTACCTTCCATTTTAATTTATGAATCAATACAGTGTTGGTTTAAAGGGTCTAGAGATTGAAGCCACAGATCAAGATTGAGATGTAGTGAAGGAAGCCAAAGATCTCTGATGTATAGTCCTAAAGATATTGATTGTTTTATTACTTGAATTTTTATGACTGAAGTTCTCAAGTTAGCCACTAACTACATTCAGCCTGGTGTCACATGCTGGGGCGCAACCCATATCAGTGAGGGATTGGGTCACTACCTGCCCTGTAGCACCTGAGTGCTTTAAATGCTCTGCCGCCACGGCTCATAGCCTGGACACAGCCAGCCAGCAGACATGCGTGCACTGAGTCTGTGTGCTCTCAGCACTCTGATTCCATCAGCCTGCTTGTTACACCCTATGGAATCCACCAATGTTGATTGCACCGAGCAAGATGACCCCAGCATCCTCCACCTCGCCATTCTGAATTTTCCCAAAATGGTATGCCCTGCAATGCTCAGTCCTTTCCTGGACCATTCAGAGGAATACTAAGGTTTGTTTGCTCCTCAAATGAGGTAAGCTGCCCAGCTTATCCCTTTAACTAAAGATAACAACACCCGCACATAGGGTAGAGAGGAGTTACAATGTCAAAAGACAGACTGAAAAATATGGTTTGCTGATGTGTTTAAAATCTCGTGATCTGTGGGGCCCACCTCATGACTTTTTTGAGCTCTGACTTATCATTTTTGATCCCTCATGGTTGGTAGTACTGCCCCTCTCAGCCAGTTGCCTAACCCCGGGAGTCTCCACAGTTCACACTCCCAGGGCTATCTACCATGGAATCACCTAGGAGCTGGGTTCTTTACCCTGAAGCAGGGACTCCTGTGGGAACTACCTGTTCCCTACTGTTCTTTAGCTCAATTGCTTTTTAAAGGACTGGCTGTCCTTCAGATTATCATCTCAGCCTTCACTTCACAGCCTCAGAGTGCAGGCACCTTATTATTAGCAGGCGGGACTCGAAAGAGCCAGTCACCATGTAGCACTGTTACTTTCACAGTGTTTTATGTCCACCTGTTGTGAACCAGCAATAGCGAGGTGAGAATGAGTAACGTGTGCTGCGCTGCTGCTGGGTCAAAGGTAAAAAGTTCACAAGTGTGCACACACGCTCACACGGTGAAGATTTCAGCCCTCCGCTTTGCTGGAATTTAAAGGGATATGGTTTCGAATCATGCCTTTGGAATGCAGGTCTGACCCTAATAGCTGAGAGCGGGAGGGATGACAGAGTATTATTAGTGTGAGGTGACAGAATGGGAGCTTTGTGCAAGTACGCGGCATGCACAGGCAATCTGAAAAATGAGCGGGACGTGAACGTTGCAATTGGGGTAATGCTTGTATGCTGGCAGCTTCCATTGTTGCAGAGGGGAAACTAATGAAACAGGCCAATCTAGGTTCTGCTTCAGCTCCCATCAAAGTCAATGGGAGTTTGATTGATGCCCCTGGGAGCGGGTGTGAGCCCTTGCTGCCTGAATCTACCTTGCAGTGATACACAAATACCTGTTCCTTGTAGTTTACTTAGCCACATGATTCCAGTTAAAGGTTCATTAACTATTTCTTTCCCCTAAATAAATAATAGTAATTTATATAGTCATAAATGATTTTTCTGAGAAAGTGCCCCTTGATATCCAGCCACCGGTTGTCAGCTGAGGGCTTGTTTCCTTTCCTGTTAATAAGTATAGTCTCTCTCTTTTTTTTTTTAAATTCAGCCTTTTTGGAGCATTACGTCACATTGCACAAGGTTATGTCAAGCCTGCATAGAGATAATTTGCATCCCGTCAGACGAGTCATAAAAGAGTGGGCTACAGTCCAACACGGTGAAAGGGAAAGTAAAATTGGGTTGATTATAGTGTAAATTTAGGCTAGCAAATACCAGGCGCATGTCTTTGGAAAGTAACTAATTAGGAACTGTGTTTTTTCAGTTTAGGTTCTCCTCAATTTCTTCCCCTCTTCACTTCTGTTGATCATAAAGTTCTGTATTCATGACAATTTTCCCTCTGGACAGAGAAGGCTGGACATGACCTCCACTATAACTTATCAGTAGAGTTGTTCAGAAAATGGAGATTCCATTCCATGGGAAAGTCTGATGCTATTTTGAAATTTGTTTCCCTCCCAAAATAGGAAGAAAAGTAGAAATATCAAACATTTTCAAGAACTAAATTTTGACTCCGAAATGTGAAAATGAAAAATGGATCAAAATATTTCATTTCAGAATATTGGGATTTTTCAACATTTCACTTCAAATTGGCAATTTGAAACAAATAATTTTGTTTCCAATTTTTCCTCAGGAAAATGTAACTAAAACCTACATTTTCTCACGAAAATATTTGATTTTGATAAACTCCCTTATTTCACTTGGGAAAGAATTTCAGTTGAAACCATTTTAACCAACTATATGTATCAGTGCCTCCTTCTGCACTAGCCAAAGGGTTGGGAGGATTTATGGGTCTTGATGCCAGTAATTGTGGGCAATGGGTCACAAGGCAGAAAAAGTATTCATGAGAGGCATAGCCACAACTGAGATGTTCAGTTGATTTCACCTTTAATTATCTCTCAGAAGCCTGGGAGGCACACAGCAAAAGAATCCTAGTCTTCTATCCATCCTGTCATCTATCCATGTCAGTGGCTAATAACATGTCCACCATCCACAATCTGATTTGTTATAATGTCCTTGACTTTTTATGTATTTCCAAAATCTAGACTGATAAAATTGCTGGAACAGTTTTGCCCTGATGGCTCCAGCCATGCATTCAGGACAGCATAGACCAAAGAGAGACTGACCAGATTGAGGTGTGGCTATATTTCATCTGTCTCTTGGATAGTTCTAGTCAACTGCTTGTTACTTTGAAGAGTCTTATATATGGTTTAGTCTTGTCCCTTCCTTGTGAAACATATATGTGGAACCATTGGGAGGAATCATGTGTGAACATGTATGTGAAATCACTGGGAGGATTAATGAGGAGGTCAGAGCCTGAGGCCTCCCCGTAATTTGCATGCCCATAAGCATTTCTGGTACTGGTATCTTCCTTGACTGACGAAAGTAAACTGCTTCCTGTACAACTTCACTAGTGATTAAAGACCTAGTTTTGTTCCCATGCAAGTCAATGGGCATTTTGCTCTTGATTTCATTAGGTTCTGGATGGGTCCAGAAAACCTGAGCTTTGACCTGACTCCACATTTACCAGGAGATGGAAGCCACAAGCTGTAGTTTAAGATTCTGTTGGCCACATTTATGCCTCAGCCTCCAGTGTGAAGCAAAATCTCACACTTCATAAAAGCAACTATAAATTAGCCTCAGAAGAGACAGTCTTAAATATAAACTATGACTAGTTGTAATAAGACTTTTCTGGAGACATCTTGTTGTTACATAATAATCAGGATCCAAATTCTGAGGTTTGTAGTCTTTTCAGATCTTACATCATTGTAAATCTGGTATAATGCTAAGCAATTCATTGGGGTTACTCCAGATTTGCACTGGTGTAAATGAGCGTAAAACCTGATCCATGGCCCTCAGTCTTTATTAGGCAAACTCCAAATAAAGTTAACGTGTTTCTGGGGTTCAAACTTTGACCCCAAGTTACTATAACATGATAAATTGCAAGGGCATCTAAAGCTGGAACAGCTTCCAAACTGAAAATCATGTAAGATATTTCTATGCTTTGTACTACAAACTCTTTGGAGTCCTTCACAACTTTTCGGTTTCATCATTGGCTTCTGCTCTTTAATGAAGCCATCATAAAGCCACAACATATTTAGTCCAAAGAATTCCAATAAAACAGTTCAAAAGAAAAACCCTAACATGCCATCAATGAAATGACAAGTGTGTTATTATAATCAAATGCTGACTGTTTATTTGGGGTTAGGGAAAAGTGGGGTTTAATTCATGACCACTGATTTTGTGTGTGTTTGTATCAGTATAAAGATTGTATACCTGTTCGAATCAAATTGTGTTTTTGATTCTAAACTGGGGATGGAAGAAAGGCAAAGTATAGTAGGAAATGGTTTTTCTCTCATTAAAAAAAGAAACAGCTAAACAAAGAGCCAAGTATTTAAAAATAAAAAGAAGTAAAATTCATTATCATTTTGGGGGAAATCATGAAAATCGGTGGAAGAAAACTGCCAATGTATTTTAGAGACATGCGGCAAATATTTTTCTGAAAAATCTGTTGTGAAACTTTTAGTTACCGCATTCCAGGCAATTCATTGCTGCTCAGATTTCACTTTCTGCATAATTTGGGGGGGGGGGGGGGAAATGGCTAATTGAAAACTTACTTCTCTGAAAATGTAAATGGCTAATTTCAAACCTCAACTTTCAAAGGCAACCGTGGCAAAGATCGGACCCATATTTCTATAGAAATGGTTGCTCTCTCTTTGGAAAAAAATGCATAAGTCCTTGTTAAAAAAAATTGAGTGATTTTTGGGGGGTGAGGGAACCAAAAAAGGGATTCCATTTGTTACAAAAACCAAACAAAAAATCAAAACCTTCCAAATCTGAGTAGTTTTTCCATAAACCATTAATTTTTCAGCCCTTTCTAGACACAATGCACAACTCATTTAACAGGATCCTCATTATCACATCCAATTTCCTTTCAACCTCCATAGCACTTCTTGGTATAGCACAAGATAGCCAGTCTTATGAATGCCGGAGGAAGCGTCTGTCTTCCTACTACCTTCTACTCGTCCACTCCATTCACCTCTTCTGCCTTCACCCTTTTAGCTACCCAGGGACAGCTCAACCATTAGGCTTCTTAAATCATTCCTAAAAATGCTCCCTTGAGAAAATGCTGCTCCTGTCCCTGAGACTGCAGCACTGTAAATACTAATTAGCGAACGGTTAACAGTTTTTCCGAGGAGTACCCCCATCCAAAGTCATTAATTCCAGGAAAGATGTCAAACTGTGGTACAAAGACATGTGTACGTGTATTATGTGGGGAGCTTCATGTAGATGTGGGCATTAGTTCAGATAATACCTCTCAGTCGCTGAGATTAATATGCATCTTTCCATCGGAACATTTCTCTTGCCTGCACCATCAAATGGGCAGTAGGCTGGCTGGTGTGGAAAGGGCCATCTTTCTGTGGTTCTTGACCTCAGCTTACTATGTTAAAAGGACCCTTTTATTCATCTAAATTTCCGCAAGACAGGAAGAAGAGTCAGAGGCTGGCAGTCTGTTTCTCAAGAGCCATGCCAGCATGACAGACACACTTTAATATATCAAAGATTTAACACAGGAGGCTTTGAGAAGGAGCACACGCCTCTTGGGATCGCTGGTGGGTCAAATTGTTCTTCCTCCTGCACTACATATGATGAAGATTTGCAGCCCCGCACTACAGCTCAGGAGGGGTATCACAGCTTCCCTAGCCACTGTGCCATTTCTAGATCTAGAGCAGGCCTTGGTGCAAAGCCACATACCCACAACTGGGGAACTCGGGGAGGGATTGTGTTTGCCGTATAGCACAGCCTGGTCCACAGGCTGCTACAGAGGAGGGCGTTGGCTAATACAAGAAGCATTCTTCCAGACTAGATGGGCTACTGATCTGATCAAGTATGGCAAATTTTATATTCATATTAGGGAGCTTTCACTTGTCCTGAGTCTCTTTGCTCCCTGGGGGTGTTGCTCATATAGCAGTAGAAATTATTCCTCTCTAATAGATAGTCACTGAGTCTCACTTCCAATGTACACATATCTGACATGTCAAAAGACTGAGGATTTTACAGCTTAATCATGTTCTAGATGAATTAGCATGTACACCCAGGACTCCTTCTCCTCAACTTTCCAACAGTGTGTTTCTGGATTGTGGCATGAAAAGAGAAAGGGGGAGATCTAAATATGAATTACCCAGGCTTCTTTACGTGTAGGAAAGTCCTCATTTTATTATTTACAAGAGACTTCTACTGGCACTTTCCGGACTGCCAACCACTGAATGCTTAGAAAGACCAATGTATATCTTAGCAATTTCCAACAGATAATACATATGGTTAAAATTCATCTTTGGTATTCATCCATGTGTGGTGTATTGAAAACCATGTTAAAATTGTGAGCTTCCACTTCACATTTTTGGGGGTCTTCATAGTCTTCCCTCTCCCCCCTGCCCCGCTCCCCACTAGATGGGACACAGAACACCACACCCTGGAGGTGTGTGGGTTACACCAGCACCCTAGGCTGTGGGCTCCGGAGCACCTAGACTGTGTGGGTGCTCATACCTATCTGAATCCTGAGACTGCGTATATTTGCTGGCTGCCTTTGCTTACCAGCCAAGGCTGAAGCCTGCTTTTTGCTCAGTCCCGTGCCAAGCACTAGGGCTACTGACTGTATCTGAATACTGGCTGCCTGAGCCTGCTCTGCCAGGCCCAAAGGTCTGGAGTTTATTGACTCTGTGTGTTTGCTGGCTGCTGGAGGTTTAGACTATAGCCTGCTACCAGCCAGGCCCCACCCCAAGGGCTTGGGCCCCAGATTCTTAACTGGTGTCAGCCCTTGCTGAAAGGCTGCAGACTAAAGACTACTTCAGGCCCTACCCCACCCAAGGGGGAGGGGACAGGAGCCCCAGACTATTGTGTGTTTGCCTCGGGTAGGCAGGCTGAAAACCATAAGCTGCATATGGCTCTGCCCTGCCGGTGTGGCCCAAACCCAAAGACTGCTGCTTCCCTACGAGGCAGAGTGGTCTCCCTCCAGACAGGAGAGTGAGGGGCCACTACACTCAGCCAAATGGGATTAGAGTTTCACCTGAGTAGCCTTCATTTCCCGCATGGAACCCAGAGAATAAGTGAGAGAAAAACTGGGAAATTATGGAAGAAAAAATAAGCTGGTTTTTAAGAAGCGAAATAGAAGATTATTTTTAGGCTTGGTGTGAGTTTTTGGTGAATGTTCCTGGGTACTGAACTATTTTACTCATCCCTACTAAAATAGGTTACATCTGTTAAGTCAGTAAACATGGGACTGCTGTAAATGTAAAAACCAGGACGAAACATTTCTCAGAAGGCTTGAAAAGATTTCTCATTATTTATCATTGACTTGAAATTGAAGGCTTGTTTTCATTCCATCTGGCAACACAACACAAAAGAGACCCTAAATCTTTACCACTTCACACCTACGGTTCCCATTATATTTTAAGTTCTTTCTTGAAACCAAGCAGGAGATGGTGGCCATTTCAAAACACTGGCCCAACAGCCTAATTTCTGTGACTGGCAGCCCACCTAGAGCGGAAAAATTTCAGCCTTGAATAATGAAAGTGAGAAGTATGGTGGAGGTGGAGTGAAATACCTTCCCTGTCATATTTTGTCACCCAGAGCCATTAGAGTTCCAAGCAGTTGAATTTGTTTGGACCTGCAGTTGAGTGATTTGCCCTTTTCTCTGAGGTAAAGAGATATTTGTAGTGGCATGAAGTGAGCTAGGAACATTTCTTGTAAGATTGCCCAGAGGAAAGAGCACCATGCACAAGTGGCTTTTTGTGTAGAAGAGTTAAGAAAAAATGAGTCCACATAGTCTAAAAGTATTTAAAAAAAAAAACAAATTTCAATCCTTGCTTAAGCTGCTGAAAAGTTTCTCTAGGGTGCTAACTGATCTAAGTTATGCTTCCAAAGCATATCCCACCATTTCTCAGACAACAGAAGGAATTTGTGGCTGACCTCGTGAGGGGAATGGTCAGCTTGCTCCATCTTTCCATTGTATGCCAACGCAGGGCTTAATTTATGCTGGTTAGTTTAACACAGAAAACGCAATACTAAAGTTGGCCTGGGGAAAATAATACACCATGGGGAAAGGATTCACTCATGGAATCTTTTTTTAGATGCACTAAGGTTTTACACAGACTGAGTCTCCCTATTTGTTCCTGCCTCTATCACCTTATTGTGAGATAATTTTGAGTGCATTCCCCACACAGAAAAATGAAAGAGTTCAGTGGTTAGTACTGTTAACTGTTTGCAAACAAGAGTTTTCACCTACATCAGGTCAGAAGTTCCTCCTCTATTTGAACCGCACTGCTGTGTTTGCTTTCAAAATATCATAGGGGATTTACAATTTCATGAAAAAAGTCATAGGTGCCTTTCAGTCAAATTTGGGTGCCTAATTCCTTAAGACATTTAAATATCTCAGCCACAGTAATATATTTATTCACAGAGCTGTTTAAAAAGAAAAAGAAACTCACATATTTGCAAATAAATGATTACTTATATGTATATTTTTGTTAAGTTTAGCTCACCAAAGCCACATACCAAAAAGAGCCATTTTATATGTATCACAGGGCAGCACTGGTTTCCTTCCCCTCATCCCTGCACCCTGTGCTTAGGCTGGCAAAGGAAAGAGTCTCAGATGCCTCTTGCAGGTGCTTCACCTGTGCTCTTTTATTTACAGTGGCTGTACAGTCCCAATTGCCCCCAAAACCAGTCTCTGCCCTAATCCCACACTGGGTCCTTGGCCTATGAGGCTTGTGTCTGCCCACCAAGACAGTGCTACATTCCTCCTATCTCCTGCCTGGCTAAAAAAAACCCAGCCCCACCCTCTTCCTTCCCAGTCCTCCCTCCAGCTGGTCTCACTTGGCTCAGTAGATTACACTGAGCCTGCCCTCATTAGGGCCTTCAGCTGGGCTTCCTGCTGATGGTCCAGGCTCATTCACCTGATCACACTGCAGGGAAGTAGGGGGAAGAAGGGTCTTTAGCAGGGCATCAGAGGGTTTGATTCCCCTGCAGTGTGACAATATGCATATGGCCTAGTGCATATCAAACCAGCACAGATGCCCAAATATCACCTTGATCAGGAGACAAAGGATACTGCTGAGTCAATTATATATAGAGGGTTTGATTGCTCAGTAGATTGGTAAGGGGGTGTGGGCTGCAAGTTCAAATCCTGCTCAGGTCTGTAGCAGATAAAAGTTGTTACTATCAGAAAATGCTTAATGTCCCAGGGGATGTGATTTGTTGGGTCTTCTTAGGCCATTTTCCATGGGGCTGTGCCCTCATCATGGAACAGGTGAATCTGACACTGCTCATTCTGGACCCAGACTGTAGGAAGGAAGGATGGTCCAGTTATTAAGTCACTAGCCTAGGATGGCTGGAGATCTATGTTTAAGTCCTTGCTCTACCTCATGTGTGACTGGACAAGCAACTTAGCCTGACTTTCCTACCTGAATGGGAATAATAGTATTTCTCTATCTCTCAGGCCATGAGGCACTTAGATACTACAGAGATAGGGCCATATAAATACATAGAATACTAGGCAGAGAACTCTTGAAGTCAGTTTGACATCTTCCAACAGTACCAAATGTCCTCTCCCCTAGATTAGGAAGAAAAGCCAGTATAGTTTACTGCTCTAGGGAGCTGAACAAAACTTGAGAGCCCCTCTTACATGTTGCAGTTTTATAAGAAAAAAATGTGTATAGATTCATACTGAATATCAGGTGCCTACACAGATTTTAATATCCATCTGGAAAACATATGATGAGATTCCAAGAAGTGCTGGAGTACTTAACCTCTTGGATAATATTTAAATAATATATCCAATCTCCAGAGGCTGCCATCTAGAGGTTGATGACCTGCATTTCAGAAGCACTGAGCACCTTGGACTTCAAGCATGTCTAAAATCAAGTCCTCAACTTTGATATCTTAAGAATTAGCCTCACAAATACCCAAGTCAGTCAGCGACTGATCAAATGCAAACACATTGAGCATGCAGCTAATACCCAGGAATGAAGGCTAAGGTTTCTGTGTCAGTGGATTGTATAGTTTCTGATACTAATGTTACTAATTTCATTAATGGTTGCAAGGATTTTGAGGTGGGTGGTTGTTTAAAAAAAGAAAGTTTAGCAGACTGTGGTTGTGCCTGGGCTCTTGCAATGTTTCTGACAAGTCTCCATCTCATGCTTATTTTTCACCTTTGCAGTACAGTTTCTATTCTATTCCATTTCAAAAGGTATTTTTTCTCCTACTGATAATGGCCCATCTGAATTTAACAGCCTCTTAGAATTGGTATGCTAATGTACAACTTTTTTTCCTTTCTTTCTGTGTATATAAATGCATCTTACTTCTGTTCCATTCTATACATCTGATGAAGTGAGCTATAGCCCATAAAAGCTTATGCTGAAATAAACTGGTTAGTCTCTAAGGTGCTACAAAGTCTTCCTCGTTTTATTTACGGATACAGACTAACACGGCTGCTAATCCTAAACCAGTTTCTATTCTGTAATCAGCCTTAAATGAGGACCTTTGAGAGGTGTATTTCCTGAGGAAAGCAGTGGCTTGCAAACTGGGAGTGAAGAACATGCGCACCCACTTTGCTTCCTGCACAAAATAAATCTTAGGCACCCAGGGCACATGTACAGTCAATTTAAATTAAATGTAAAATGGTAACTATCCCTATAAACTCCCCTGGCATCATATTACTTTCTCCACATAGGACCACACAATGCTGGAATGCTTGATTTCAGCAAATCATACCTCTCCCCATCTTTGAATCCTAACAAACAATTATAAGTTGCCTAAATTTGAATAGCTTTCTTTAGAGCCATTGGGTGCAGACTGCTCCACAATTTTATACAACCAGGACATTTCAATGAAGTTAGCGGATACTTCTGTATTATCTACCAGCAGCTTTTGACAGTGTGGATCATGAACTGCTGCTGACTCACATGAGAGCCCTGGCAGGCTTTGGCAGCCTGCCTTTGCTCCCATCCTCTTGGACAGCTCTGAAAACATTGTGATCTAATGAACAGCTGCTCCTCTTGCCTGAAAGCCCCCCAGGGTTCCTACAAAGATCAAGCTTTTGGTCAGCCTGCAGAGGAGAGTGTGGGGCATGGTGTGGACTTCATTGCCATCAATACGACACCTCGCTTTACCTCTCCTTCTCACTGAATGCAGACTAAGCCATCACCCAACTATTCCACTGTCTCAGAGGTATCACTGCATGTAAAGGACCTGGATGAAGTTCAGTGCAGGCAAAAGAGACTTGGTGCCCATGGAAAGAGAAAAACATTTCAAAGCACTGGTCAAAGACATCACCTAACCCTGTATGGAATGTGCTGTCCTATCAGTTGTCAAGACAGAGTGCTAAGGGATTCATCACTGCTCCTGGGCACCCAACTAACAGCAGCAGTTCCACCCGTTGACTGCATGCCTTTCCTCTGCATATTCCTAAGAGACTAATGTTTCTTATCTTCAGTCTTCCTTACTGTTGTGAGCTCTGTCTGGACATGGGGGCCAAGTCCATGAGGGAAACTCTAGATATCGTAACACAAGGCAACTCTAGGAGGCCCATCTTCTAGGCAAGACAGTCCAACAAGACTACATCCCTTCACTGATCTGTACCCAGCACTGACTCTTTGTCCAACATTAAATCTGGTTCAAAATCCAGATCCTAATTCTCAGGAATCTGGGCCAGGCCTTGGTTATCCCAGGACCAAGCTCTGTGATTCCCCACTGCACCATCTACAAGAACTTACAGCTGAGGGAAGCTGAATCAATCATATGGAATTGGGTGACTACATCTCCCGATTTTATAGGGACAGTCCTAATTGTTGGGTTTATGCTCCTATTACCCCCTAACCCCCTCCTGATTTTTCACATTTGCTTTCTGGTCACCCTACTATGGAATTACATCTGTATGCAGAGTATATGTATGTTATATACGGTGCCTGTTAAGACAGACTGGGGAGAAGGATAGTTCAATGGCTTGAGCAGTGGTGTGCTAAACCCGGGGTTGTGAGTTCAATCCTTGAGGGGGTCAGTTAGGGATATGCCCCCAAAATGGGATTGGTCCTGGTTTGAGCAGTGGCTTGGAGTAGATGATCTTCTGAGGCCCCTTCCCCCTCTGATGTTCTATGAAAGGGAAAACTGGGGACCAGGACTTTCAGAGGGAATTTTGTCCATGTAATTTTCCTGGCATTTCAGTTAGAGCTGCACTAAGAATGCATAGAGGTTGCACATGAGATACGGTGCCTATGTGCATTGTTTAACAAATACTACTAACAGCAGGTTGGCATCTGTATCTTAAATATATACTATTTTCACACATCTAGTGTATTTAACAATAAAAAAGAACTGGTGCCGTTTATGACTAGCCCTCATGCTGAGTCCAATTAAACCTACTGTTTCCAATCAGGTTTAATGTGAGGATAAAGTGAATGCTCCCTGAGATTTGAGAGGAGGATAATTTGTCAGTAATAATAAGTGTAGACAAACAGGATGTTCTACAGTGCAGGGGCCTGATTAGAACCAAATGTGCTTTAAGGGATCATCTCTAAACTCTTGACTGCAAATGAATTTATCATGATGTGCAATTTGCAGAATTTCTTTTGTGGTCATTTGCAACCTTTGCAATTATTCCTAGCGTATGTGGAAAAATAGTCGCCAGGCCCCTGGGTCACCCTGAGCCATCTCTGTGCTTTTTTTCCAGCCCGATTCAGCTTTATAACCTGTCAATGCAAGGACATCCTAACAGGAAAGGGAAAAAGTCTTGGATTTTCAGCCTGGCTCTATCCCACTTCCTGACAAGAGCCCGTCTAGCTGCACTTAACGTTGGCATAAAGTACATTTCCTAATCAAAATGGAGTTTCCTCCAAAAGGTGAATTCTTTCTTGATGAACTTTACCATGGAAACAAAATTGTCAGTCATCGTGCCACAATCCAGAAAGTCCCTTCAGGTTTGGGAGAGCTGATCAAGAAGAAATGAGGATGGTTTCAGACAATCCCAGCTGCACGGCTTTAAATTAGACGGAAGATCAGTCTAATAACCTGCCTTTCCTTTGGGGATGGAGAGGGTGACTTTCTTGCTTCTTGGCCAGACTGGAAACTCAGTAACTCAGTGCTTGTTACTTAAGTTATAGTCCCTGAGAAAGCAGTGGTTACCTGTTGCTAAGGGACTGCTCATTCATTAGAAAAGAACCAGCCTGAGAGGTCTATGTGCAGACCAATTAACATACTAGCAAACCACTAATTAACTTAACACAGAAGAAAAAGTCCGTTTCAAGGCAAAATGTGTCTCTAATTCACCATCATTCAGTGTTCACAGTAGTACAATGGATTGTGCGTAAGCTTGGCAAAATTTGATTTTTTAAAAATAATTTTAACAGATATGATTGACGTTTATTTTTAAGCTTTTTCAAATTTTCTCAGTTTAAGTTTTCACAGATCTGGGAAATTACTGGGGAGGGGAGTGTCAACAATAATTATTTAATATCTGTAAGACTGAAAAAGTTAAAACTTTTATAACCATTAAACACCATCACATGTCAAAATATATAAGGTAAATATCCTTAAGTCAAACTCTAATAAGTTCTTAAACAGAATTTTTTCTCACTTTGCCTATCCATACATTTAGATGATTATCAGTGGGAATATTTTGTTGTTTGTCTATGTGTGTGTACGGTGAAATCAACATTTACCGACATCTACTGATAAAAAAATCTATCCTTTCAAACCTAATAATGTGTAATGCATTAGCTGAGGTAAGGGTAGCTGAATGGGGTTGTAACTTTGGGGACCATTTCTGTAAATCTACATGAAACTTGGAATAAGCATAGTGCAGTTCACTAGCCAAAGTGCAAATCTGTATTCGTACTGTCAGCATCTCCCTGTAGTTCTGGGATTACGCCGCCTCAAGTGGTGTGCCTTCTCTCTGCTGCCTTTGAAGTTCTGCGACCTCAGAGCAGAACAGAAAGCACGCTGGGACATCTCTTTCAAACACGTGTTCCCAATCTCATTCTGTTTCCCCGCCCCCCCCAAAGATAGCCTTGACCTAATGGGAATCTTGTATTCTTTTGGATAAGAACCTGAACCAGCCCCCAAATGATCTAAGGTGTATTCTTTCTTCCACACGTCCTGGTGTCAATAGGTAAGACCTAAATTAACTAGAGTGGAAGTCATAGAGGAGGCCGCAACCTACCTTGGAAGGTCCCCATAAAAGTATGCTGATCTTAGACATCTTAAGCAATAATAATATCTTGTTTCCAAAGCATGTTTTACATCCTCCCATATCATTCTTAAGTCACTATTTATATATCATCTTTTATTCCTTTTAAAGGGCTCAGGCCTTGTTCTCAGCTCCTCTATTCCTAACCTAAATGTAGGTTAGAAGTATGTCTGTTTTGACTGTCCTGGCCCCTAAAGGGCTGTCTGACAGCACAAAATAGGTTCTTCCCATCTCTCCAGCCTGGAGGCTGTTTTGGGCCGTTTACAACAGCTGGAGGTGCTGGACCACTTTTAATAGTGGAGGTGCTGAAAGCAGTCCCCTTACTCCTGTCACATGTCTCCTCCCCCCCCCCCACACACACACAGCTGGGTCTGGGAGCAGGACTGTGTCTCCTGGGTGGGGGGGACCTGGAGAGGCATAAGGGGGCCGAGGCTGCAGACACAGCTGGGGGTGGGCGCGGGGCCAACAGCGGAGCCCCAGGCATGAGGCCGGCAGCCAGGACCCTGGGCCGGCTGCAGAGCCCCGTGTAAAACCTGGGGGTGCTGCAGCCTCTCCCACACTCCTAGTTCCTATGCCTATGACAACAGCTCTGTGCTACCAAGAAACCAGCCCCGACAATGGACTCTGCATTTGCAGCTGAAAAATGTGCGTGCAAGACTCAAAATAGAAAATGAACCTGGCCAGTGTGGTCTCCCTGTCCATGCTGAGCTCCCATTAGACAAACAGCAGAAATGGAAAATAGAAAGCTGCCCAAACATAGACTCAAAGATGTTCAAGAGCCTGCTTTAGACCCTGCCGAGGATGCTTTGTAGCTGTGAGCTGCATGTGGCGGGAGGAGTACAGAGCAGCCAGACTGGGAGCAGAATGTCAGTGCTGGGACATAGGTGATCGGGTCTAGTGGTTGGGGCAGAGTCATAACCAAGAGTCAAGCAAAGGGTTGGATCCAGAACCAGAGATCAGGCTAACGGTGAGAGATGGTGTCAGTCAGAGAGTCAAACCAAGAGAGCAGGAGACCAGGAGCAAGGATCGGGAGCAAGGCAGGGACCGGTAAACAAATGTTGTCAGTCTTGGGGAACATGTCTCCCACATATAAGGCAGGTACCATGGACAGAGTATTACAAATACCATGAGTGGCTGAGAGACAAATTACTTGTTTATCAGCAGGTCTTGAATCAACCAGCCAGATCTGAGCACCTCCAAACTCTGGACAAATTCATATCCAAGTCTTGAGCTGAATCTTCTGTCGCAAACCCATTTCTAACTGACCTAGAGCTCCGGGACAGCAAAATCCCCTTGGAAGGACATCCATTTTCTTTCCACCATTGAATTGTCTTGGAATTGAATTATCACAACTACTCTGGGTGTACACAGCAGTTAATGAAATTTGGTGCTTTGTGCATATGTGGAAATCAATGACTAAGCCGTTGCTGCTTTTTAAAACTTGTATTTGAATATCCATACATTTTTTCTGCTGGACACTCTAAAGACGACAGTTCTGAAGTGTTCTCCCCCTCCCACTTGACACAGATACAACATATGTTAATAAAATAAAAATAAAATCCAAACAATTCTGGATATTAAATAAATAAATGGTTGCTTGTAAATCTTAAATTATAATTTAATTGCACCAAGTCGTCAGATACTATCATCACTTTAAGTCTGGGCATCATTTTCATAGCCCTGCATGCTCCTAATTTAACAGTGGCCAATTAAAAAGGATGACAAGCTGTAAGATTCTAAAGAGCCAACTGGAAGCTGTTCCAGGGTTTTGTTTATTGTTTAAATTTCACACCACTGAAGTACAGAGCCACCAGAGTTTGAAAACTTGCGTAGTTTGAAGGGTTTTAATAATCTGGGAACCAAAATGGGAAACAGGAAGTTTATGTGATTTAATGTCTTCATTTTAAGTCCCATTCCCCTACTTCCCACCCACCAAAGGTTATGAATATTCAGACATTAGCAGGAAGGGATTGGTTTTAATAAGATCTGGGAAAAATGATGACAGTATTGAGCACACATTAACCTTCCCTCACTACTTTGTTTTCTAGTTGGAATTTGTTTGTGAATCTACGTGGTTGGAAAATGCCTCAGACTTATCAAAATCTTTCCTTGCAGGCACACAAAAAGATGCTTCTGTCAGAAGGGAATCACTATGCATTGTTTTTTTCTAGACCAATGCATTGGGTGATGAAGATAGCAGCGTCTCTGTTGTGTTTTGTACATTATGACTGTTTAAGAACAAAACAGGTTGTGTTGTCTTGCTGCTTCATTCCTGATGTTTCGATATTATGCTTTGAGGATTTAAATTGCATGCAATGTTTAGTAAATCTCCCTGCAGTTTCAAGTAAAGAAGAAATACCCACTATCTCCTCTAGAGGGTGATGCTTTTAGAGAAGTGCAGGGCAGCTGGAGACAGCATCATATTCTGAATACATCTACTAGCCATATATTCCTTAACAGGTGGACAAAAGTGTTTGCCACTATTAA
This sequence comes from Sternotherus odoratus, assembly GCA_032164245.1. Lineage (NCBI taxonomy): Eukaryota > Metazoa > Chordata > Testudines > Kinosternidae > Sternotherus > Sternotherus odoratus. Next base: position 6,156,447 of record JAVMKO010000014.1, on the reverse strand, counting down.
CTGGGTGGCAAGCCGTGTCACTGCCTTTCCTTCAATGGTCATAGCCCAGTCTTTTCCCTACAGCTCATTTAGGAGGAGGAGGGGTGGCAGTTTATCCAATAATGAGTCAACACGTTTATTATACTCCCTACCGCCTGGGTGTTAATTAGTGTTTAATTCATCTTGTTGTGCGATCATTGATCATTGGAAGAACGGTGTTATTTAAGGGCAAATAACATTCCTTCCCTTTGTGTCTCTCTGTTTTCATCTCTTCTCCTTGCTAGTTTTCCCCCCTTGCCATTTGCCCATTCTGCAAGCTCTCTAGTGTTTCAAAAACACAACTATGAAGACTTGATTTGGGGGAGGGGGTTGATTTGATTTTGAACTCCCTTCTTAGAAAGAAGTAAGCAAAATAAATTATAAAATCATCGGGGGCCTTTCAAAGTATTGCTGGCTTCCAACACATCCCACAAGTCAGCAATTACCATTTGAAATATTGAGTGGCACAAAAATTTATGGCTTGCTTCGGTGTTTTTCTTTTCCATTTTCTAACCAAGAAATAGATGAAATAGATGGAGCTCTCCTGGCAGGCAGAGAGTTAATGCAGACCAATGCGGTTAAGAAACAGGGGGTGTTCTGGGTCAGTGTATGTTGCAAACCAGTGACTGCAATAAACTACTTAGTAGGCTATCCATTTGTTTTTTAACACCTTTGCCAGGACCAAATGCAGAAGGGGTGCAGAATGGGGATGTTGTTTACGGGAAGCTGTCAGGGGCCCTGGGGAATAACATTTTAAGCAGGGAAACCTGTGACTTTTAAATCTTCGCAGTTAATCATTCTGGCTTGCTGCAATGGGAGTGTTAGGTAAATACAGAGATAACAGACAGGGCCCCATGGAATGCTGGGCTAAAACATACTTCCATGAGCTAGGCATTTAGGCCCAGATCCTCACAGGGATTTAAGTTCCCAGCTTCCATCGATTTTGAGTGATTTCCATTAAATCAATGGAAGTTAGGAGCCTACATACAATTGATGAGGATCTGGACCAGACAGCCTAGTTCTGCCATGTACTGAGCACCTTCAGTTTGCATAGCAGTCAAAGTTTTCAGAATACCACTGGGCTGATATTCCTACTGGTATTTTAAACCAGAGTAACCTGTGCCAAAAGTTCACACTTCCTAAGAGCCTCAGAATTAGCCAGGCAAAAGCCACTGTTGAAAATATCATTAGATCTGGAGACTCTAGGAGTACATAAAGCACATAGCAGTGACCACAACAATATTCATAAGTTAGCAATCTTCCCTTTATTAAAAACCTGACTATACAGATAATCAGTGCCACATTAATAGATAAATGAAGATGGAACAATACCATAAAATGTCCAGCATCAGTGTTTTCATATTCTTATCCCCAAGGGTACCATAGAAATGGGTGGATTTTGCAAGAGGTGGTCATCTGTGGAGGGTCTCCTGGTGGATTTTTTCTCCCTATTCATGCTGAGACACACCTTTTATTCTGTGTTACACTCATCACCATAACGCTTATGCATATGCATGAGGGTTTCAATCCCTTTTCCCCTTACCTGGAATTCCATAGCCCATCAATTCTTTTTATGGACCATCCTCTTAGTTCCCCTTATCTTCATTACCATTTATGTAATAAATCCCCATGGTAACTTGCAGTCACTGCAGAATTTCCTGTGATGTTACAGTTGGGCATCTTGAGGTACTGACGGGTACATGCAACATACTTTCCTGAACATTACACATCAATTCATATTTTACTATAATCTTGCAATTTTACAGGTACAGGCTTACCCCTGGGTCAACTAGTGATGTCATCTTTTTTCAGGCCTAAGGCCTGAAAAAAACTAAGCTGGATTTTTTCAGGCCACCAGCCTGGAGGCCTTAATATACAACATTACTTTACTTTTGTACCTAACACAATCTCACCAATAATATAGGCTCATCCATCCTATACCCCTATAATATTATTTTACATATTCTCACACTTCTACCTACAATTTCAATCTATTCATCAAATTAATTATGTACGAATTACCCACACCAATAAATAACACTATTAAATAATTATATTCGGTGATTAACTACAATGCTGCAGGATGTCAGAACTACATCGGAGGGGCCTTTATTACCTGATCTGTCAAGCCTTACTCATACAAGTAGTCCCCTTGCAATGAGGAAAGTTTGCAAAGAACGGGCCCTCAATCAGCTAAGAGGCACTGGGATGAAATGAGGCTGATTTTTCTTAGGGTCGTAAAATTGGGGGCTTGAGTCTATTTCACTGAAATTAATGGCAAAACCGACATTACCTTCCAGTGGTACTGGATTATCCTGTTGGTAGACGGGGTAGGAAGCTAAACTGTACTGCTTATTCTTATGCTGCTAGATGAAAAAACATTGAGACACCCTGAGCATGAGGAATCACTTCTTTTTACTGTAAATTCTTCATGCTGGGATTATTAACTTGTTATTAATTATTATTAGTCTCTCTTTGCCCATCACCCCCCAGCCAGGGTATGGGCCACCAACTGGTGTTGGTGTTTCAGTAGCAATTGGTTCCCTTACAGGGTGGAGTTGCTAGCCCCACACCCATGTTAAGCCTACAGCACCTGGTATCCCCAGGAGATCTCCTGTCCAAATACTAGCCAGGCCCGACCCTGCTTAGTTTCCGAGATCAGATGGGATTGGGCGTGTTCAGGGTGGTTTAGCCGTATTAATTATTAGTAGTAGTAGTATAATTTTATCTTGGGGCAGGGGAAATGAAAGCTGTAAAATAATTTCTCAACCCTGAATTTTCATGCACATCATAGCACAGGAAGAGGTGAAGTTGAGAACAGACTCCTACATGGGTAATGCAGAGCTCATACCCTCTGCTACTGGTTTCATTATCAGTCATTATGTATCATAGCTGGTATACAGACAGGACAATGAGGTCTGGACCCTAAAAAGCTTACCATGTAAACTGAATCTGTAACATCCAGGAGAAGAAAAATGCTCAGATCTGAGCTAATGCTGGTTAGAATAGGTCATTCTGGTGATTGATTTTCTTGCATTCTTCTGGATTTTACTGGATTATTTCACACCAAGTTTAGAGGCACCCTTTTTTAGTAGCTAGGTGGGATGTCAGTGCCCTTCACAATTTTCATGTTTTGTAAAATTACTTTAAAGAAGGGATATTTTGAGTGGACAATGATCAATAATCAGGCACCCCATACCGTTCCCATTGAAGGCAAGGGCAAAACTTTCACTGGTTCCAGTACAAACTTGATTGGGCCTGATCTCAGTGCAGGCAGTGGTGTCTAGTCGCTAGAGCACTAAACTGGGCCTTGACAGACCTGGGTTCTGTTACTGACTCTGCCACCGGCCTGTTGGGTGACCTTGAGCAAGTCACTTTCCTCACCTTGCACCTCGGGTTCCCCAATGGTACAAATGGGCTAATGACACAAGCATCCTTTATGAAGCACTTTGAGACTCATAGAGGAAAAGTTCTTTCTAATAATATACTAATTTTTTAATTACACTGAAGAACTTCTGTTGTTGTTTTGCCACTCCAGTCTTTAATGGAAGCTCCAGCTTTTAGGCCCTCAGAGAGCCACATGGTGTATATCGTACACAATAGCTAGACAGATGTACTGAACGCCCTTAATTCCTACTAACTCCAGCTCCCAGATTTGCCTCTGCTGGGAGCAGAGTCAGAGCCGACATCTTTAACTCTTGGGAAAAGTAAGAATGCTCTGATGCCATATAGTACTGTGTGAATACAAAGTTTTCAAAGCAAAACAATGTATGTCCTCAAAAGTACTACAAGCCCTGCTTAGTGATTAGCTGTTATCGAGGTGAGTGTATTTCTAATGTAACCTAACTGATTGACACCTTTATCAGATGCTTAAAAGAAGAGCCTCTGTGCTCAGAGAGTAATCCAGAATGATTTCCCTGGGGCTGTTTGTTTTCATCCTTTTGCTAGGTTTTCCCACACCATAACAGTGAAATCAATGGGAAAGGTCCAAACCTGCTGGCACTGAAATCACTGGCAGAGTTACTACCAACTTCAGCGGGGGCAGGGTTGGGCCACATTCATGATCTGGCATGAGCATGAGCATGCAGGATTGGGCCCTTACATTTGATTTGATCAGCCCTCCTTTCTGACAAGCGGCTTCCTGGAATGAATATAACCCTTTACTTCTTCAACAGCCTGATATGATATTTTAAAATGTACAGTGTAGCTATGTTGATCCCAGGAGATGAATTAGACTCTCATATTTTATAATCGGTCACATTTTTGTGTCAAGGGTTCAGTTTCACTATCGATCATACACAGAGAGGGCACTTTAATTAAAACAATGCTTCATTTATCCTATAAACAACCATTAAAGCCATAAGTGACAAAGAGTCCTGTGGCACCTTATAGACTAACAGATGTATTGGAGCATCAGCTTTAGTAGGTGAATACATGTATCTGACGAAGTGGGTATTCACCCATGAAAGCTTATGCTCCAATATGTCCATTAGTCTACAAGGTGCCACAGGACTCTTTGTTGCTTTTGCAGATCCAGACTAACACAGTTACCCCTCTGACACTTGACATCAAATCCAGTAAATCTTCAGTTAGGACCATTCTAGTTTAGTGCTGTAAATGAGAAATTGACCCTATCCTGGCAGCTTTAGAATGAATGAATGTTCTCTAACAACTGAAAGGTACTAGGGAAATATTTTCCTAGAGCAGCCCAATATCTTTGGTCTTGTTATATATATGCCAGTAAGGCAACTGTGGGTCTAGATAAGCCCTTATCTAAAGGATATAACACTTAGCTTTACAGTCCCCACACTTATTTAACAATTGCTACTGAGTTTATTGCACCCCATTATGCTCAGCACAATCATGATTATCTCTAACGAGGGAGCAATATGTTGGTTTTAGTGTAAGACAGGGTCTCTTGTTATAAACAAATACTTCAGCAGTTAGCAGCCAGCTGATAATAGAAGGGGCTTTTCCACATCAATTTAAACTAGTGGCAGACTGAAGCACGTTTTATGGTCTCAAAGTGTGTGTTAGGAATTAAATGCATAATGCAGGTCAACAAGGAGTCATTGCTGTATCCACATTTAGGATGGAGAGCTGAACCTTCCACTCTTTTTAAACGAATGATGTGACTAATCACAAGAAAACTGACATGGATAAAAACAATCCTCCTTAAATAACTTGCTTTGTGTTGCAGAAACAAAAGCATAAAATCACACCAAGGAAAGGAACTATCCCGAAGTAATTTTCCTCTGAGCTCCAGGAATCTCATGCAGGGCTAATGCCTCATTAAAGGAGTGGAGGGATATATTTAGAGAAGATCAGAGGACAAGAGGAAAGAATGTATTTTTCTTTTCGTCTCCCTAAATCCTTCTCCGCCAAAGTCCAGAAATATGCCCAATCACTAAATAATTTACTGAGTCATAATGTTTTGTTCAACATTTTATTGTGTTTTTAAGGATGGAAAGCAGACAGAAAAGGAAACTTTCGTATCCACTTTTGGAAGCTTTTGGAAAGAACAGCACAACCGTGTAATGTACAAAATGAATAGAATGAAAAGGGGAAAAATAAACATCAGCACCCTATACACAACAGAGAGGAAGTAGTATTAATACCATCAGAAGTAAAATACAACCTGTTTCTCGGAGGAATTCAGGTACAATTGTACTCAATTGTATATTTACAAATATTTACATTTTGTTTATGTCAGGTCAATCTTACTATTGAATTACTGCACATCACATGCCTACAAGCAATTATTGATGGGAAGAGGGAGTATTTTAACTTCCAAATAAATGTGCACGAAATATTTCAATTAGGCAAATTCTTCTAAGTGCTGTTGTCGCTTTTCCTATTGAAATAAATGCAGAATTCGGGTTTTTTCCTTTTGCATTTCAGCAAGGCATTATATTATGCTTGTCTGTAATATGAACGATCTGATAGGCAGAACACTTATTTTCTTTTACTTACCGATTTAAACAGTAGCAACAAAAACATGGGGAAAGAAATGGGTGGGTTTTTTTTTTGCAAGCCAGAAATGTATTAATCACGTGCAATAAACAAACTAATTGAGTTTGCTCCCTTTCCACCGATTTCGTTGAATAAAGTCGTTTAATAAATGCCCTGTACAAGTGATACACATACTTATTAAATAAATGAAGCCAAGCCTACTGAAATATAATTGCTACCCTTTCAATGTGTCCTTTCCTATCACATAAGCCATGAGGATCGTTAACTTTTGACTGGGGGACATCATGTTATCTATAAACCACTCTGCTAAAGCACACTGAATATCCCTTCCTGTTGTAATATGTCCCCTATGTTCATAAAGATGACTGAATATATAGCCCCAGTGGCAAGAATAAAAGAGAACGAATCTAACACAGATGGGATAGCAGGAGGCTTGTCAGTTACAATGGTAATTGAACGATCTACTTTTTAAAACTATTTTACTATCAAATAGAAGGATGAAAAAAATCCTACGCGGACAAATATAACATGAGCCCCTTATATCCAGCATTTCAAACTCTCCAGGAGTTATTAACTCCGCGTAGTTTCTTGCTTTTGCTTGTCTCTGCTTCTGCTTCTTGATTTTATTTTTCCTATAAGTTTGTGTGTGCGCTCATTTGATCGGGTTCATAAAACTAGCGTTTTATTTTGGGGTGCCTCCGGGGTACCGTGAGCTCGGATGTCCAATGGCTAATGAAGGGACTTCAGAGGTCTCCAAAGTGACCTCCAAAGCAGCGGTGTGTAGAGAGTCTCATAAAGCTACACCCCCACTTTGGCTACAATTCGTTGTGTCTGTTGGTTTCCCGGGTCCTCCAACCCAGATCGGTTGCAATGTACAACTGCATTTACTGCATTTACATGACACTTAAAGCATCACCCAGCTCTGTCTCTTTCGGGGGGCTGGGGGGGCTGTAATCAAATCAAATAAAATAAAAATGTGACAACCCAGCATTTTCGGGCATTCCTCTGAAAGGGTTGTGGGAACAGTTCAGGAATAAAGCCCATCATACATTAAAAGAGGAATGTACCGAATGGAGATCAAGGGGGTAAAATGACCTGGGAATAAAATTCCTTAACTGAGGAAATATTCTGCTATTTAAAGATCTTGTTTGGGGTGAGGGGGAAGCTGCCTTTTTGGGTTGTTTCTATTCCAGTGTATTTTTGGCTAAATAAATATTTCTTTGTGGCGTTTCAGGTTCGCTGTGGTGCAAGAAAGGTGACAGTGAAGAACGGCTCTAGTCTGTGGTAGGTCTGGTTGGTAGATGAAGAGAATTTGCCCTGGATGAATGTAGACTATACCCAGTCTCGTGGGCATTCTCTTCTGCCAACTATTTTTGATCCGATCAGCTCTTCGCTGATCCCATAGGTTGGTTTTATTAATCGGCGGTGTGTGTGTGTGTGTGTGTGGGGGGGGGAATCAACCAACCAGTCCAACGCCCGACCACATGTTGTAATATATACAGTTTGAGACTCACTAAAAGGGACCAGACCCTGCTCCGTTTCATGCCAATTGCACAAGTCCTTTGACATCAAGGGGAGTCCCAGGTAGGCGATGGCAGGCGAGAGCTTTATTCAGCCATTCTCAGATCCCCCCCCCCCCCTTCCAGACATACATTGCTCGAGCAGTTTAAACTGCAATCCCTCTGCACTCGATTTTCCACAGTAAAATCACTTCGCACTTCCAATCGGCGCCGCGGGTTTGGGTTTTGCTTGGTTAGATCTTCCACTTCCAATAGGAAGCGACTGTCCGATAGCCCAGGGTCTGCTATCAAAGCCAGTTTTAGGAGCGCTACCAGATGAACGAGATCGTCCATACAAACGCCCGAGTGTGGGAATGATTTCTGATCTGTGGCAGCCGGATCGGACTTCTGATCCCCCACATGGGGGAGGGGGAGACATATTCATGGTGGGGGCTCCCGTCCCGCCTCCCCCTCCCTTTTACATTGTAGAAAGGCTGGGAGGCTCTGGAGGTCAGGATGGCTCGAATGTAGACAGGGAATGGCAGAACGGAAAGTTGTCACCCTTCAAACAAAAGGCCTATTATGGAGCCCCGAGATCATCCGCAGTCACAGCTTTCCTAAGGCACAGATCTCCCTATGAGGCTACACCGGCAGCGTTAATCTTTCTAGGCACTGTTTATAGAGCCAACTCATCCGTGGGGTGAGCGGAACCCAGCCAACCTGCCAAAGAACGTTCATTATTCAATCGATACATCTAGAGAACGCGGCGTGGCTTTTAGCAGCGAGCGCCCAGGGTCACCTAGCCCCGGCTTGTCTGCAGGCTGGCGGACCCGGGGGCGTTGCAAACCTTCACGCCGCTGTTTTGCAGCACGTGTTAGCCGCGGGAGAGCACAGGAGAAGGAGGGTGGCATTGTCAGGCTGCATCGAGTAACTGCTTGGATGTTAGGAAGTCAGAGGGGGAGAGAGGCGGCTAAGCCCCTGTTTTCAAAGGTCTCTGCTGAAACACATCTTGGTTGCATTTGAGTGTCATTTATCAATACCTCTCCTCGCTTTCCAAACTATTGGCTTGGAGGTCCCCGGAGCATGAGGGGATATTGCGTGATCCGTCGCATTTAAACATTGAAATAATTGTATGATCTATCAGCAAAGCGGGCATCATCTGTAGCTGTTTCGTTAGTTTGCACAAGGCGAACATTTGCTACTTTTTTTAAAAAAGTCCCATGGAAAATGGAATAGATTCCACACTGAATGTGTGTCACGCTTTCCAGTTATGGACAGAAACTTCTTGGGGGGTGGAGGGGGGGGGGTGAATTATTAGTCCTGGCCAAGGAGCTAATGTTTCATTTTCAGTCACAAACACGCCTCGGCTGTTCGAAATATGAGTCTGAAACAGGACAAAAATCATGTAAAACAAAACAAACAAACAAACAACAAAAAAAACGGGGGTGGCGAGATATCTTTGTGAGGAACCGGTAGAAAGATCAGGCGAGTCATCCCTGCTTCAGGCAGGAGTCGTTTGTGAACTGGAACGCATTTTTAATGGCCCAGGCGCAGAAACTCGGTTTCATTCTCCATCTTGTTGACTCCAGCCCCTCGTGAATGAAAAATAGCCGCTTTGAATGGAGTTTTACACGTTGCACGTGTTAGAAGCCACGTTTCAACCCGGGGGAGGGGGAATGGGGGGGATTCTTTTGATCTCGGTATTTTTTTGTCTTGACGATCTGGGTTGATTTCGGCCCAGGCCAGCTCCCATGTCCATGTGTCCCTGCACTTTTGCTTTCCTTGGGCGTGTTTGGGAATTAAAAATCAACAAACAACAACGTGTCTTTGGTGACCCAGCGCCTTCCTCCTAGGCGTGTTTTCCCAGTTGGGAATGCACAGATTCTTCACAGCTTCTGCCGGGAGTTCCAGTGAACTCAGCTGCTTTTATAACCTAAGGCCAAATTCTTCTATCCAGAGCAACTCCTCATCGCTACGGAATTGCTCTGGATTTACTCCGGTCTCAGGGACCACATGGATGTTATGTTTTAACACTCCAATTCTTTCTCTTCCTCTGCCCTCCCCGGGAGACACACACACACACACACAATTAAATTTACAACCGATTATGGGACACCACACTTGGAAGAAAACTCGAAACAAACACAAATCAAGTACTTTAGCAGCCTGGCTGGAGATGCGTTTACCTCTCAAAACACGGACCGAGAAACGTTTTAAGAGCCAACGAGGAATATGTGGTGGTCAAGTGAATCAGTAGCTTGCAGGTTTGGACCGAACAAAGCCGAATCGCTGTTGTCTTTACCAAAGCGAGTTAGGTTTTGGGCTCCTGCAAGCGGTGTGTACACTTCCACTCGTTTGTAAACGGCAGTTTTGTTTTATAATACGACCTTAGGCAGGCCGTCAGAGAGAGGAAAGTCCTGCAGCCTCCGATGTCTCCCCTACCCCCCCCCCCCATATATATCTTGATTACTCCCCACTGGAAAAAAAATGCACGGTCTTTGTTGAACTTGTTGTATTTCCTCGATTGACTGTTTAGTTAGCGATGTTTCCAACTTCCTGATGGTTCATTTCTGATTCTGCAAACGAGCTGCGTTTCCTTTTTGACTTGCCTTAGGGAGAGAGAGAGAGAGAGAGAGAGACCAGAGGAGACTGGGGGCTGTTGGACTCATCAATCTGTACGTACCGGACCTTTCTCTTGCCTCTGCACTTTCAGCCCCTTTCTAACCCTCCTCCCTCTTCCTTTCCAAGCCTGGAGTTTGCACATTCAGCCAGGGACATTCTAACATCTCCCACTCCACATTCCCAGTTTGTGTGTTGCAGGAATCCTATAAAACTGCCTGTCCCTAGGAAGAAAAAACACACTGGGCAAATGCATGACTGGAAACAAATTATTGTCTGCAATGCATTGGCTTTTCCTAATCATGTATTGTCATAACAGTGGAGGCTTAGTTCATACAGTATTAGAAATTATTTTTAAACAATCCATTTGCTTTTACTCCACACTAACATCCTACCCCTTCAGATGTATTAAAGATAGAACAAAACCTCAGACTATAGGTACAAAAATAAAATATGCCTCCCCTTTTGGGGGGGGGGAGGATAAATTTCTGGAGAATATTAGAGATTTCCACAAAGATATTTTACATTATTTGCTGGGGACAGATGTAAATATTTTATTCCTCCCTTTTCTGTATGTATGCATTTGTTTATTTTAATTTTTTTTAATAAACCTATACTGTATTTCATATCTTAATATATATTTTTAAATTCACACAATGGAGGCTAAAAAAAAATCCTGGAACACCATAGCAAAATGTAAAGAATGGTTATGGATTTTTTTCTTTCAAACTCTGGAGTGCAGGATAATGTTCATAATTGAAATCAACAGTGAATTCTAACATGTCTGCAGCAGGTCAGACTTTGAAGAAGAAGACGGCCTGATCCAAAGTCCACTGGAATCAATGGGAGCTTTGGATCAGGTCCTAATGGAATAAATTGGAGGAAAATAGATGCTTGGAAAATATCTGTGACTCACAGAGAATAGTGCTTTGTTTAGTTGTATCTGGGCCAGAGTAGAGCAAATTTAAGCTGGTTAGTATCTGTAGATCTGAAATTATTTGAAGGTCATTAGGAATTTAAAGTGGAGTAAAATTCTGGCTCTATTTAAATTAATTGCAAAACAGGGCCAGGATTCTAACCTAACACTCACTGTAGGTCAAATTCTATTTTTTCCACTGAGGTAAATCCAGAATAACTTCATTGTAGTCAGTAGAGTTACCATACTGGTGTAACTGACAGCAGAATTTGGTTTGGGGTGTGAGTCAGTACATGTGTGCATCCAGGCATGCTTGTGAGTGTGGATGTGTGTGTGTGTGCATCCCTACAAATGTGTATGTATGGGCACATGCATATCTGGGAAGATGAATGTGTTAATGTGCAGTTCTTCATGAAACTGTTTGTCTCCATCTATGAATATGTTAGGGACTATACTTGGGTGTGTGCATGTTATAAGCATGTATGTGTTCACATGTGTGGCTAGGAGGATGATTGTGTATGTGTGCATACATATCTGTGAATATGTAGGTATATGAGCTTGTATATTCATTCATTTGCATGTATCCAGTTATTGAAGTTACTTGTCTAAGATGAAAGATGGAAACTTTTACTAGGGAGATAAATATTAGTAGAAATGTGTTTAGTATAAAACAACTGTAAAAGCACGCTCACATTTCTGGGTGAATATATGTGACAGGGATGGGTGGAAGAATGATACGCATTTCAAGTGTTGACATACAGCAAGGAAATCAAAATATTTGTGAAGCCTTTGCTACAATATTTTGTTATTCTTCCCTTTAAACTTTCGGTTTGTAAATCTGGTTTAAAGCTTTTAAGTCTGGGCACAGATTCTTATCAGGCAAAAGTTCTGCTTTTCTGGTTCGGAGGTCCCTGCGCCGTCCATTAGGTGGCATTGCTACTTTTTGCAGTAATGGCTGGGAGAAGAGTTAGAGTGCACTCTCTCAGTCAGTGATCAAGTTATGCTGTAGGGGCTTTTATTTGCATTGCAATTGACAGCATATTTATCTTTTCAGCACCTATTATGTGCTTAAAACACAATTTGCTTTATTAACAGATGGTTTAATATTTGTATCAACTGTCCCTTTATTGGAAAAAAAAAGTATAAATAGCCTCTCTCCTTAACTAGCTCATGACAGCATATAAAATATGGACTTGCCATAGAATGAAAATAATGCTGAAATAATATCACTGCTGACTGTATACTAATAAAATATGGTATATCAATAAATATAACATAATATAAATATAATATAATACATAATATGTCCTTATACAATATAAAGACTTCTTTATTTTCCAAAGTTTGGGGCACATTTTACTTTTTCTAAGATCATTCTGTCCTATTCTTGTGAGATATTCAGAATGTTTTGACATGTCAGTGCTATATAAATACAAACTGTGTATTATATTATATCATTCAGTATGGTCAAAAGATATAAGATCACCATAAAAACATATACTTTAAATAGAAACAACCTTTTCAAACCCAAATGTCATTTTAAATAGTAAAAAAAAAAAGGAATTAAGTATAAATCCAGTAGGAAGGAGATATTTTCTGTTCACATCGGTATTTTCTCCTTCAGAATGTTAATATGTCTTGCAGGCTATCCAATTGTGTAGTTTTAAATATCCTAACTTGAACAGAGTTCTAACTCTTTTGTTTCCAAGGCAGGAGTCCATATTAATCATCAAAATAGAGAACCTAATTCTGATTTTAATTTACACTGGTGAAATTCCATTGACTGGAATGCAGTCAAGGAGCCGCAAACAATTTTATGTTATTTTATTTTACTTGAAGGACATGCTTCACCTTTAAACTTGGTAAAAAACTACAGAAGAAACCCAGATATATATTTTAATCTCACCAAAATCACTTTAAAGGGATTTTCTCTAGCACTGATTCAGAAAAATATGCATTCATACTGAAAGACTGAATTGTGCACTTTGACAAACTAGTAAGCTGGAAACAATGTCAGAAAGGTTTAAGCAGGTACGGTAAAATGCTTACTTTTGCCGAGGGCTGGAAATCCTGAAAAGCAACTTTTCAATGCTAAAAAACAAATTCCTTTCCCAAGAAATGATTCTGACTTTAAGGTATGAAACCAGCTTGTAATATAGTTCATATATCATTTTTATTGTATTTAATCCACCTTAGTTGCATCAACTGAACTTTTGGGAGAATTAGGAATGCTGATTTATTATGAGCTCCTTTAATAACATGTATTGGTTTCTTATGTTTCTTACATGATTAAATATTTAGGATATTTTGACAGTGAAAAATTATCAAAAGCAATCTTTAAATTGTGTGGTGTACAACAGCACAATCATATTGTAATACTGGCATCAGTGAAAATGAATATAGTCTCCATTCCATTACCTTTGATCTTTAAATGCTAAGAACTATTATTTTCAACATTCTTGTCCATAGTTACATTTTAATATTAAGCAAAGGAGTCATTGCACTACAAACATTTGAAATATCTCTGGCAAATGAAAACATATATAAAAATAAATTTAGCTTGAGTTCTAGGGATGTAGTCCATGTCAGTTATTCCTAATTCAGCTGTATACTATTAACGCACATTGTGATCAGTTAAAGAAAAGGTAAATTTTATTCCTTTTGGGTTGCAGAGGAATCTATAATATCACCAGATTCATTTCAGAATATCATGTTGTGATGTTTAAACTGTAGAGGTTGAAACCAAAAATGTTTCTCGTGTCAGTTTTCAGAGTGAAAAACAAAAGACTGATGCCAAGAGAGAGAACCACAGTCAGACAAAACTATATAAGAAAAAACAAAACAAGCAAACATTGATCTCCAAAATGGAGCATTTAAAGTGCCAGAAGAGCCACAGAAGTGCCTAATCCTGTCACCTCAAACACATTAGTTGAGTTCAGGACAAAAGGGATGGGCAAAGTAGATTGCCGATGATAGAAGTTTTGTGTAACCCTTTTCTTTTTTAAAGATAGATTTAATCATCCTGTATTTTTTAAAAAAAAATTTTTTTATCATTCATCAGAAAACACGTTTATCAGCCAGGATTATTATTGTTGTTGTTATTTTACAGTCAGCAAAATTTAAAACAACAACAAAACCAGGATTTCACTTTTTGTGTTGAGGAATATCACAAATGGGGAGAAACTGCAGACCAGATTCTCAGCTACTGTTAATAGTCATAGTTCCATGGGAGTCAACAAAGATATAGCCACACATATATTTTTCCTGGCTGGAAGAAAACTGATATCAGAGTCAACAACACTGGATCTCACCATCAGAGAACATATACATAACTTGCCCACTACACTGAATTTTGCCTACATCAGGACTTCAGAATCAGATCCATAGCAGAAATATTCAAGGATTTAGAAAAGGGGCCATGGTAGCCTATAAAAGCACTATCTTAAAATACATCCTTCAGGTATCAGTAAATTATACTCAATAGCATCTGTTATATATAGTTCAAAATAAATTAGCAATGGAGGAAATTTGCTCTTAGAAGATGCAGCCACATGTTGATGTGAATGATAGCTTTGTACGCTGCCTAGCACAATGAAGTCTTGGTTTTCATTGCAGCCTATGATGATGATGATCATTAATATGTAATATTCTACCCTAATCAATATGTACACATGAGCTTTCTAAGTGGTCAGAGCATCTTCTTTATTTATGCATCATAATTTTTGTATCCAATGCCGTGCTTCTTAATGTATGTGACAGTCTGCAAAATGTTTAGTTTTACATCCCTTACAGAGAGAACCAATTGGGCCTTATTTCATTATAGGACCACACTTACAACATTTCTGGGAGTAAAGGTTTGTAGGGTAGAGCCTTTAAGGTGCAATTCTTGGTCTTAGGCAGTAACAAGAGTCTAAATAAAGGCTCACAAATACACGAAAAAATTATCCACAGCTAGGCTAGATCAGAAAAAAAATAATAAAGGGCCAAACTCTGCCATAAGCCACACTTCTGAAAGTCTGGAGTAACTGCCCAGAGGGCAGTTTTAATCACAGTGCTATATTCTTAGACTCTGGTCTTGTAAGGGAACATGTATGAACTTCATGCCCGCGTGGCGTGCCACTGAAATCAATGGGATTCTGCCCACATTCCTGCTATTGCAAGATCAGGCCGTTAATATTGGTTACATTATTATCATTAACAGTTCATTTGGCTGTTTTGTTGTCACATCCCCCTTTAGAGGAAAACATTGACTAAAAGGGGTAGCATCAAAACATGTGAAATGAACTGATGAGAACAGTAACAACATACTTGAAAGTATTACCAACCTGAGTCAGTATCAATCAAAATGCTACCAAGGTACAACTACTGTCAAAAGCAAAAACATCAGGGATCCCGTATGTATGAATTTAGAGAGAAGATCGTAGCTGAGGAATGAAATTGGAAAATATTTTAGCTCACTGTTAAAAAAAAAAGAGTGTAAAAGTAGGTATTCTGTTTATTCAGAGCTGAGTTTGACTGAGGTTTGTAATAAAAATATTGTACTAATTTTTTGAGAAACATTTTTTGTTTGGATAGATTAGCTGTACATGAAAGCACTTGAGCTTTTGAATTCTTTATGTAATATGGTAATGTTCATTTCTGGCATCAAAAGCTGCTTTCAATGTAAGCAGTGGGAAATCTTCAGTGCCAGTCAGATAAAATCTCACTGCAATTTAGCACAGTGGGATCAGAGTGGGTCTTTTTTTCCCCTCATGTCGGTGAACACGTGCTGTATGCAAAAGGTTTCTATACGCCAGTGATACTCAGACTGAGGCCCGTGAGACTCAAGTGGCCCTTTAATGTGTCTCCTGGGGCTCCTCGTAGCACATATTAAAACACTGCATAATTTAATTATTAATCACTAAGTTATTAACCAGTCAGGATGCTTTTCTACCCAATTGATCAACAGTAGCTCATAAAATAATAATACTTGGTCAGTCATTTTACTGTGATATATATAAATTAAATATTCCCCCTGTCATACTGTTTAAATATGAATACATAGTATAAATAGATAGATTTACTAGAGTAAATGAAACAATGAATTCACATGACTGTGGCTTTTTTGGATAATGTTAATTTGGCTCCTGAACCACTGAGGTCTGAGTATCACTGCTCCGTGGCATCCCATTCACTGTCCCTATACACTGTGCCCTGTGAATGAACCGTTTCTGGTAAAGACATTATTACAGCATTGGTCAATGGCAAGATCTGGTGGTGCACATAGACAAAAAAAACCAAGCTAGTAGTAACCATGATAGGGCAGTGGTAGAAAATATCCACTTTACTTCTAGGATACAAGCCCCTCAAGCCCTATTCAGAAGTGGAACATATTGGAATGCCACAGTCCCCATCTTCCTTGCCTCGATCTACACTGACATCTCACCAGGCCCCAGTTCAGCAAAGCATTTAATCTTGCATTTTATGTTAAGCATGTGAGTTGTTACACTTAAAGTGAGGCTGATCTAAATTGACTCTGGTCTCCTTTTTGCAGGGCTGAAACTGCCTTGGATGCAGATGTGCTGATGCAGCGATTCGTTCTGTCCTCTATATACTCAGTCTCAGGCAGGCAAATACAGTTTGAGGTTAGAT
The DNA here is from genome assembly GCA_032164245.1 of Sternotherus odoratus. NCBI lineage: Eukaryota > Metazoa > Chordata > Testudines > Kinosternidae > Sternotherus > Sternotherus odoratus. Next base: position 6,139,791 of record JAVMKO010000014.1, on the reverse strand, counting down.
AACATGTTCTTTGAAAACATGCACCGATTATACCTGATAGTTAGACTCTCTCATTCTGTATTGGTTAAAAAATCAGACCAGCGCCTTAACTGGTGTACATTGTCATGACTCATTCTAGTTGCAATTTATGCCAGCTGAGGAGCTGATCTTCAGTATCTTATTTTCCAGTTCAAGGTTAAATCATCTAACAGAAAACAGTGAAAACAAACTCTTCATTGCATATTACATAGGGCAAATTCAGAGCATCATCTTTGTGGTTCTAATCCTAAAGAAAGCCCCACTGTTGACCCCAGAGACTGGACAGTGTTGGGCTTGATTAGTGCTACTCACATGACCAGGACATACAGAGCTCTTTTCGGCCCTAACGCTGTTGCTCTTGATTCTGAAGTATCCTTTGTAATAACCTTGCAGAGAAACAATTCTCCTTTGAACCATCCACACGCTAAAAGGCTGGCTCTGTATATAAACTTTTTTTTTCTGAATTATCAGTGAAATTTCTATTCTGTCTGTGACTGAGCTCAGTTTTTGCTTGGTACTACTTATGCCTTGTAAAGTGTTTCTATATATCCTGTAATATTCCTGGTTGATTTGAAATCCTTTGCAAAAGTTATGTTCTTATGTTTGTCATTTCACAGTGTGCTTGTTTAAGTGTGTGCACTGATGCTCTGCCAACACAACTGTGAATGTTTCTGAAAGACGAATGTCCGATTAAGTAGCTCGCTGCTCTTTTGAGGTCATATGCTAATTTAGCAGTTTTTTTAAAAAAAAAAGACTAGTAGAGTTAACCTTGTCTCACAGCAAATTCCAGGAATTTGAGTCATTAAATTCTGCTAACTTAAATTCCCCTGAAACTTTGATTGGATAAGATATTCTTCAATGCCTATAATAAACTGGTGTGTAAGTTTTGTTGTATGCTGTTAAATAGATGGTAGATGCCACACCGGAGATAGCTGCATTTCACACACATGTGTGTGTGAGAATATATAGACATGCACACACACACACACACACACATATGTATAACTATGTCCCTTGGAGTTATTTCTTCTGTGGCACCAAAGGTATGCATGGCACCTCATTAAAGAAAAAGAAATGTAATTATGTATTTTATATTAAAAAAACCTTCAATCTTAAGCTTCAACATTCAATATTTCAGATTCAATCATTTATAGGAATAATAAAAACAGTGAGATTACTGTTCCCTCAGTTTTCCTCTCTATTCTACTGCCTATCCTCCTAATCTGTGTGGGACACAAGTAATCCTAGGTCTAAAAGGAATGTATATTTCTCATAAGAGAACAGAAGGGATGACTATGGGCAGTTCTAAACTACCCACCAGATTGCAATGGCAGCAGTCGACTCAGCGCTGTGAAGACACTGCGGTAAGTCGACCTAAATACGTTGACTTCAGCTACACTATTCCAGTAGCTGAAGTTGCATATCTTAGGTCAATTTCTCCCCACCCACAGTGTAGACAAGGACTATGTCTCTGAATCTACAGCAGGTGGAAACTGAGAGAGATTTTAGGTAAAAGCTGTACAGTGAAGAAACAATAGCTTTAGGGACAACGTCCTAATTCTCATAAAGCTGCTTGTATGGTGTTAGAAGAAAGAGTCTCTGATTCTCCACTGCTATTACATGATAGTAGTTAAAGGACAGGACTGAGCTCATGACACAGCTCATTTCAGTCTCAGGTAGCGGTTCTGGTGGGACAGAGATGGTGTACATAAGTCCGACCACCTGCACACAGATATAATAATTGTGATTAACATTATCAACATCAAAATTAAAGTCCTTCTTTAATATTCCTTTAATCTGAGGCCTGCTGCAAAATCTATGCCTCTCCATAGTCCAACTGACATGGAACATTCCAAAACTTTCTCCTTGTGATATCCTGAATAGAGGCTTCTCTTCCCAATTAGATTCAACAGGGGCAGGACTTTTTCACATCTACCACCTCCTGCCTTCTACCTCAGTCATCTTCTGAGCTCCTCTTTTGAGTGGATTTTTAAGGCAGCCAATACCTCCTTCTTGTAATGCTGTGTGGCTATCTGTTAGATGGGCAATGTCCTAGACAGGCATTCCAATTTGGAGTCAAATTCCAATTTGGGAACTGTGAAATGAATCCTTTTCTCTGCTTTTAGGACCCCAATTGTTTCTGACTAGGTTGAGGGCTCTAATCCTTCCTCATGGTTTAGAGGGCCCCATCTCAGAGTGGTCTGCTCTCCTACTTCTAAGGTACCGTTGTCATCCAGCATTTGAACTTCTGTGTTACTTCTGCTGCATGACTCTTTTTTCATAGGCAGACAGCCAGCCTGGTAGATAGGACCATTGGTCCAGTGTCTTCTCCCCAGCTGAGGCCAATCTAGGAGGTGTCAAAGGAGGAGCATAAACCCCATAATGTAACATTTACAATGCTGAACATGGGGGTAACATACCTTCCTGGCCCTGGCAGTGCTCAGCATTTAAGTTAAACTCACATTAGCTGGCATATTCACAGTTGTTACCAACTGTCAATTAAGCAGCTTTTAAGAAACCCTCACCATATCGTTTGACTCTGAGAACCACTGTGGTGAATTTTAGCCTACTCCACTCAAACCTCTTGAAGTTCAAAGATGGGCTTTGGTGTACATTATGGGATACGACCAGACGTTGAATTTAACAGACTACATGTACTGTGCAGGTGGATTGGGTATATGGAAAGGTCACACCTACAGGCTTCTTAAGTCTCTGGTGTGAAAGATAAAGCCATCTGGTCACCATTTGACCGCTTCAGTTGTAATCACACCATTTGGCCTATGAATTGCTGTTTTGTGCGAGCACCCTGTTAGAAATCAAGTCATTACCCAGAAGCGGAGTTTCTGGGATGCAGCTAGTTTCATCTCTTTGTCCTTATTTTTACCTTTCGGCTTTATCTCTGTGGATCTCTGTGAGGACTGTGAACTTGGCAGTACCTGTTTAACATAAAGAACCACGAAATAACCGGTGACACCTGTTCCGCCCATCGCACCGCACAGAAGAAGAGCGAGGGCATTTCTAGTGAAATTCCACCGATGCAATATGGAAGTGTTTAAAGGAAGACCTGCACCGTTCAGGGTAGCAGAGATCTGAACCTTTAAATTACAGCCATTCCCAGCCGGAGGATAAGTAAATAAACAATTCACAGCTGCATGGACTAAACACAGAAACACATCTATCTCTTCCAGCCACGATTGCTGAACAAGTAATTAAGTGCGAAATGTGAGCCCTCAATGTCAGTCTGAGCCGATAAAGGGCTCCAGTTGTAAATTAAGTGAACTCCAGAGAGCCCTCCGGATTAACCCTTGAAGCACCCTTAGGTGAGACAAGAGAGCATATATATATACTGAAGTGTTAACCTTGCATAAATCTAACTGCATTTGCATGTAATTAAATGGCACCCTGGAGGTATGGCATTGTTATTTAATACATTAAAAAACAAGAACAGCAACAACAACAAACCCAACACAGGACGTTCCTTTCTCTCCGGCCTCCTTGGACTACCATGCTCCAGTGGCTGAGGCACTAGTGTGGGACTCAGAAGACTTGGGACCATTTCCTGGCTCTGCCACAGAGCCAGCCATTTCGTCTTTGTGTCTCAGATCCTCATGTGTAAAAGGGAGACAATAGTACTGCCCTACATTGCAGGGATGTTGAGAGGGTGAGTACGTTAAAGATGGTGAGGCAGTCAAATATTACGGTGGTGGGGGCCATACACGAACCATGCACAGAGAAATATGAACCAAAACTTGAACGTGCTAGCTGGGAGCAGGGAGACAAGGTGGGTGAGGTGATATCTTTCATTGGACCCACTTTTGTTGGTGAGAGAGACAAGCTTTTGAGTTTACACAGAGCTCTTCTTCAGGTCAGGGAAATGTGCTCAGCTCAACACAAGGTGGAACAGATTGCTTAAAGTAAGTATTTAACACATATTTCAAGGGAGCAGGGAGATTTTCAATGACCCAATTAACAACTTTAATAGAAATCCATTAAATTGAATCTCTTTTTAAATAGTCTGGGAATCAGTCACAGAGAGTGAAAGCTTTAAAAATACCTTAAAAGCTAAGCTGTGAGGAAGGAAATTCCCTAAAGGTGCCATCTACACTGGAGTCTCCCCTTTTGGTTTTAAAATGCTACTTTTGTTGCCTCCATTACTGCTCTAATGAACAGCTCAATGTTATTAGAAAAGAGCTAATTGTGGGTGGGAAGTCAAGAAAACAAAAGGAAATGGATGAAATGGAACTTAATTTTCTATTCGAAACTATTCTTTCCTTTTTCTCCTTTTTTATTTTTCAGCAGATGTTTTATTAAGTATATTATGCTGTTTCCCGTGTTACCTTTTATAAGTTAGTTCAGTCTAAATAAATGACTAATTAAGGACAGATCTAGAAATCCAAAGTTTTGCTTCTCATCAGCCAAGTAGTAAATCCTTTAATGCTCCAGGATTTTGCATTATAGCTCTAAATTTCTCATTGGTATTTAGCAATCTGCTGATTGTATTGACTTTAATTCCTTGGTCCTCCGAGTCTTCATGTACAACACTAACTCAAAGTAGCTCAAAGTTTTGGCAAAACAACTAATAAAAGCTACAGGTTTTGCTTCATTCAAGCTCCCCCTCTTCCCCACCCCCCACTGAGTCCAAATTGCAGTGCTATATCACTTTAACAGGAGTTGTATCATTGCAGAACAAATGGCAAGGTAACGCATGGTCCCATGGGATTCATACCATCATTTTGGATCTACGTGTCTGTAACAATTTACTTCTTCTCGTGAAGTGAATCCAAAATGGTGAAGTGCAAGCAACTGAGGTTGCCCCTTCAGTTTGCACTCTCAGACAAACCCATCATTATAACAAAACAATATGGCTTGTTTCTTTTAATGCCCTACAAGATGAGCACAAAGACAAGGGTCAGCTCCAAGAAAGCCAATCTCAGGCAGTTCTGTGGTGGTGTTTTATGACTTCTGCGATGCTGGTGGGAGAGGTACGCTGGCCTCACAAAAACAGGGATCAATGAAGCAGTTTGGATCAATTTAGAAACCTCTGAGCATGTTTAGACCCGACAGGGGTTGAGAAAGCGTTGCATAACTTTTTTTTTCACTCCCACATTTCATGGAGATTGGAACCAGATGGGTCAAATTACTGAGAGATGTGCCTGAATCAGCAACCCAGATCTGAACACCCCCCGATCAGCGGAAGGTTGGATTCACATCTGATCCAAACCTTGCATGAGAGATGTTGTGTTCATGGTATTTATGACCGGGGCCAAAAACAGGAATGTCAGAATATCAGGAAGACTGTAGGATCTCCAGTTTCATTTTGCATACACATGGTTTGAATAGTTCACATGCGGTAAACTCCAGATAAGCATCTACATTTTAGATACTTTTCAGAATGCAAAGCAAACTCCGATCCTTTTCAGAAATGTTTGGCCATCTCTAAAATGGAAACAATGGGCCACATGCTGAGCTAATGTAAACTGACATCGTTCCATTGACTGCAATTTATGATTTTCGATTTACACCAACAGGGGATCTGATCCACTAAGTCCATTGCCCTTTCTGACGTGACCAACTTTAAAATGTGAGGAAACGTGATTCTCAACCAGTGACCACGCCACTGAAAGATCAACGCCTGTGTTCATAGTCGACAGCCTCTGATATTTGGACGCATAGAGGGTAGACCCAAGCCCAAAATCCATGTGTCCAATATTACATGTAAACCAACCACAGTTAGACAGACACCATGTGGAAGCTTTGACCCTGAGTGTCTAGGTAACTTTATTCATCTCTATACAATCTAGATCAATTTTGTTTTAAAAGGCATATGGCTCTATATTTTCCAATCCACTTTACAAAATGGTCCTCATCCCATCTTCACTGAAGCCAATGATGCAAGCTACAGAACAATCTACACAGCTGACTTGACAGTACAAGTGAGTGTGAAGTGAAGCTAACACACTCTGGCCATGGGAATGACATAATCACATGCGGGAAGACCCGTTTACATCATGAGATAACCTGTTTCTTTAAAAATAGCTAGGTCAGGGAGGCAATAAAGCTGTCAGCGTGGAAATCACCACTTTGCTTTTGTTCCATCAACCAGGGGAGGGACGCTCCTCTTGCTCAGGAACAGTATGGTGGCAGTGTTCACAATGAGAATGACTGCCTGCTTGAATAAACAAACCCATTGCAATGTCACAGCCATTATCTCTTGGACAGGCTATACAGCTCTATTTGTGCCAATGATATTTCCAGGTTAGCTCCTCCTAGGCCAATAAAACACCATTTTTATTTACTTTTGCTGGCATTAATATTATTATTATTATTTTAAGTCTCATGACAGATGAAGTGCCCATAAAACATGACAGCACCGTGTGTGAAATCCCTGCCTCTAGGAGCCTGGTGTAGAGCAATCGGTCACCTTGCAGGCTTCCACATTGCTCATGGTTGGCTAGGTACATCTGTTTGCTGGACACTGGGTTGATTGCTGGGTCTCTGTTTATTGGCTGCATAATGATCACCTTACTGTGGGAATTTTTAAAATGGAAACACAGGCCAAGAATGGAAACTCAGACTCTGTTGCTGCGTAGTCCAGATGGGAGAGCAGCCCCCAAAATCTTACTGTGTGCATTCTTGAAAAAGGAAGAAGTTGCGTAGGGTTCACATCCTGCCTATACCTTCAGTAAATTTCAGCTACAGATGTAGTTCTTTGGAATACTTTTCCCTGGACTAGGTCCCTAGCGGGGTATGTCTACACAGCAAAGAAAAACCTGCAGCTGGCTCATGCCGGCCAACTCAGCCTTGTGGTGCTTGGGCTGCGGGACTGTTTCACTCCTACATAGACCTCTGGGCTTGGGCTGAAGCCCAAGCTCTGGGACTCTGCCACCCTGCAGGTGAGCACAGCAATGAAACAGCCCTGCACCCCTAGCCCTGCAAGCGCAAGTCTGCTGGCATAGGCCAACCGTGGGTTTTTCTTTGCTGTGTAGACAGACCCGAATTTGTTTGTGCTCCTGAACTGAGTCATAGTAAGTGGACTACATTTTTGTGACAATTTTTAGACTCAAGTCTTTTGGCTCAAACTGAGTAATATCAACACCAACGTTGCACCTGCAAAGCATGTCTAAGAGCAAAATACACATCGGTGCACTCAGACCGTGAAATGCACACTCACCCATAGAATGTACTGCCTGGCTTTCAACTCAGACAAAGAGGCTTCACTTTGAGTTGGTCTTAGGCCAAATAATCAAAGCTAATTTCCAGAGAGTGCTGGAGTGACTATGAAATCCAAACATAAGAAAATGGTGGGTTTTTTTAGCTTTTCAGAAATTAAACACTGCTTTTCACACTATTTTATTCCCCAAACTGCTCACAGGGTTTCACAAAGTCCTGTCACCTTTGGGAAAGGAATAAAACCCTCAGATGAACAGCTCTAGTGGACTACCTAATAGTTGAAAAATATTAACATTTTCATTTTCGATACTACATTTCATACCAAATTCTAAACTGATAGCAAGTGGCCTGGCTCCTTTTAAAGATACTAACATAGTTGTTAGTAGAAGCTGCACTCCTTTACGTCTGTGCTAATTTTGGTTCTTTATGTGTAATAATGTATACTTATCATCTGCAATGTGCACGAATGGAATGCCTGGTTTTTCTGCATAACCTCCAGTGAGGTCTTTTCAAACGTCAGAGAACCAAAGAAATCTCCACAATGTTTTCCCCTGTCCGTATATTCTTTGTACTCATGCCATCATTTACCATCGCAATGCTCTAGGGTGTTGTTAGCTAACATACGTAACAATTACAGCTCACATTCTCTCCTACTGTGCAAAAGCATGTGGCTGAAAACAAATCAACTGGTGAAAAACAAAATGAAAAGAAAAAATCGCCGATGCCCTTACAGAGCCATAGAGTCAGCATATTCCTTAGGTCTGTGGGACAGGATAAAATAATGACCCATCAAAAATTTTGTGCTCAACTTAAACAGAGCCTCTTTTGAAGTTCTAAAATGTTCGGTTAGTTTTTCAACTATTTTGCACGTCATTGCAATTGCTGATTTTGGCTGGGACCATAAACAGAAACATGGTGAGACAGGCTATTTCTGTGTTATATTACTGATCAATAGTTCAGGAAGAAAGCCTGTTCCAGTAAGATTTCCAACCCCAAAAGAAATTTGAATAACCATCTAAATTTGTGAGTGCTTTCCTAAATGGAGCAGCGTGTCTGAATCTTTTGAAGTTTGCCCATCTCCAGGTTCCCAATTACTCATTCAGATTAAAATTAATTGGGCCAATGCACCACAGATGATGTGAACAACCAAGGCAATCAAAGACAACATTTTGGAAATTAAAAATAAAATGTCAGAGTTGCTCTTTAGGTCTAATTGGAATCTTTCAAGACAAGATTCCAAAGTTTGGTAGCGTTCACAGCATGGTTTTCATCCTGGCCCATTTCTGATAACAAGCTTTCATTGCTGATGTATAAAGCCTTAAACTCAGCATCAGCTTAACTCTGCTTCCATTTGATAGATAGAAGAATAGAAGAAGCCAGCAGGGTTTGTCTGAAACACCCCATATGTGAGGTGTTGGTCCCGCTTAGTAGAGGTTAAGTAGATTCTGCTGATTCACTAAGGCAACAAAGAAAATAAAACAGGATCTTAAGAGAGAGATGATCTAAAGTGTGGGCTGAGCATTCTGAGGGGAGGAACCCTCAGAGCTGCCACCCGTGGGGAGAAAGTCTGTGTTGAATTTTGTTATCTTAGTGTTAATTTCACTGATAATAAAACCAAACCCTAGTAAAAGGGTGAGTTTTGTCAATACATACTTTATGTCTGAGAACAGGTTGGTGCTGTACCAATTCTCAATAGACACAATTTGTAATATTGGCAGCAAGAGTGTGGAATGGGCTACGTTTGTCTTTAAAAAGAAAAATTGCAGAAAGCTTTTTCCTGCATGGTGCTGGAGAAGTTGACTGGAATTTGGCCGTATGCCTTATTTTAATTGCCTTATATTTTGGGGTGTTTTACAGTATTTTTCAAATCATTAGATGAGGTCCCAAGGATTTATGCAAGATGGGGCATGATGTATAAATATAATAGTTGTTGTTATTCTCCCTAAAAGCAAGAAATCATGTCTATTTTAAATCCTTTTATTTCAGCTCAGACCATAGGAAGATGTTTGGGACAGATTTCAGAAAAGTTGAAACATTTTCACTACAAAACAGGCATAAAACTTCTCCATCAAGGTGCTAAATTTGTGCTGAGCTGGTACAAAACATGACAGCATCTGGTTATGTCTGGTGTCTGACTACTACAAAAATATCCCAAATTCCAGACAACCTCTTGGATTTAGAAATAAAACTCATTAATCCTGCGTTTGATTTTAATATTTGAAATTTTATCCTAATCTCTTTTTTTCTTCAACATGAATTAACTTTGGGAAACTTGGAAAGAAACATGAGGGTTTTGGTTTGGGTTTTTTAAGGGTTTTAATTTTTTTTTTGAAAGAGAGAGAGAAGGGGAAAGAGAGAAAGAGAGCATTCTTAACAAAAGGGTATAAAATTAAACTAGATTTGACCTCTGCCTTTAGCAAATTTTCCACCTGGTCTGTGCAGGAAATAGATTTCTATATAGCAGCTCTTTCATAAGAAATAACATACATGAGCCTGTAAGTGACAATTTTTCTTGGGTGGACAACTATATTAGTTACGTTTTATGATTAATTGATACATGTTTTGATACAGTGCCTGGGCGGTGAGTCAAAAATCACTCGAGTTAGATGAACCATCATTTGGGGCAGTTCAAATCAATTACTGTTCAGGAACAGTGAGAACAATTCTAAAATATTTGAGCATAAGAAATGCACATAGTTCTGACAGGTGGTATCTTGAATTACATCTACATGATGGACAATTTCTAAGCAGGGAAGTTAAGCTGTGCTTGGTTGATGGAAGAATTCTTCCATTGACTTAGCTACCGCCTCTCAGGGAGGTAGGTTACCTATACTGATGGGAGAATGCTCCTGTCAGTGTAGGTAGTGTCTACACTGAAAAACTACAACAGCACCACTTTGGCATTTCAACTGTAGACAAGCCCTTAGAGTCCCTAGGCTTCTCTTTGAATGTGTATATTTTCCACTGACCTTTCATCAGGCAGCTATTCTCTCTCTCATCTTTGACTGCTTCTTGTCAGCTTTGTTCCTAGGTACATATAAAACCTTTAATCAGTTCTTGGGTTTGACAGGAATGATAGGGGAACTGAGGAAAGATCAGTGGCCTTTTAACAATAGAAACCTGTAACTTTGTTCCTCAAGTACATTAGGAGTCGGGTAAAAGCCTGGGTTTGTTTATGAGGAAATAGGGACCAGTACAATTCCTGATGAAGTCAACAGGAGTCTTTCCATTGGTTCCAGGATGAGTTGGCCCAGAACAACTCCAACACCAGAAGATTTAGCTTGTCTGGGGCAGTGTTCTCTGTCCTAAAAGTCCTGCACAGGTTTTGTGAAATCCAGATGCCAAGACAAATCCTGGAGACATTGTTCAGTTTTTACTCATCATTTATTCAGGCAAGACTCCAGTTGATATGAAAGGAAATGTTGCTTACAGGAGCACTAAAAAAGAGTAGGGTCATTTGGTCCATGATGCTGTGGACAATGGTTAGGCATCTGGTGATCTGAGACCACTACCTATCATGCTGACCAATATTGTCTTTTTGTTTCCTTGTATTCCCACCATCCCCCTTTTCTGTCTCCATCTGTTGCCTCTTGTCTTATACTCTAGATTGTAAGCTCTTAGATAAGGGTGTCAACCTGTCTAGAATGGCTCCTTACAATGAGTGCCAACCTCAGGGCAGACTGTTAAGAAGCAGGTTGTGTGTTCAGGGATTAGATTTCACCAACCAAGTATAAGGTGTGAATTCCTCAAGCACTGCAACAGCCTTAACATGGAGTCACAGACAGTCCCCTTGGTACTCTTCTATCTTGCCACCTCTGCATGCCCGCCTTTGTGATAGATTGTCCCTTATACCAAATATCACAACAATATTCAGGTTAATCCCAGTCTCAAAGACACTTAACCCCAAATCAAGTGTATCTTAGGTCTCTCACCAAAGACAATGCTTGTAGCCAATCCTATATAGATCTAACTAAAGGTTTATTAACTAGGAAAAAATAAATAAGAGTTATTCACAAGGTTAAAGCAGGTAAACATATGAGCTACCCAAATGAGGTACGGTGTTAATAGATGCTTCCGTGATGAGCATCTTGGAGATTCCTTGAGTAAGCATAGAAATATTACCCTCTGCAACTTACAAGCAACATAATGGTACACTTCCTTCTGGTCAGGGATTTTTATTCCCTTCTCTCAGAGGTCAAACCAATGGAACAAGTGTCGGCGCCTGTCTGCTCTTCATAGGTGTGTGTGTGTGTGTAGGGGGGGAACTCAGCAAAGTCTTTGTCCTTTGATGCTTCCCAATGGCTCATTTGGTTTCAATGGGCCATCTTGTGTGCAGGCCCATTTTCATTAATTTTTGCTTCTTTCCTGTTGAGTGAGTGACACAGTTACCGAGGTTTACAAGGCAAACACTCAACATAAGTTGCGGCTGGAGGTGTGATCAGTGAGATGAGTACACACAGCATCCCCAGACATTTCATCAAGTCTAAACACTAAATGCTTCCTGGTCGATTCTAACAATGCGAACACAGAGATGAGATGAGCTGGTTTCCAGCTCCATATTTGTCCATGTTCGGTGAGGTCCCGCAGCCTTGGCACTTCATTGGCCAGTGTCACACAGGGACTGTCATTTTATTCAGTCTTTCTACCGCTCCTAGCCGAAGGGGTTCTGATCCATGACTGGGGCTCCTAGATGCTACATTAATACAAATAAAAAATGCCAAATTAGGAATGTCACATACACATGCTGGGACAGAGACTCAGTTGTGTCAGAGGTTTACCATCAGAGATCCAGCCATACATCTGTGTCAAAGATCATAGGAATGGGATGGGACCAGGATCTGTCCTCCTTCGTTAGAAAAATGTGGCGATTAAATACTTGCAGTGCATGGAACATTAATAGAATTAGATCCAAATATCTTCACAGACAGCTGTACCATCTTGTTTTTCTCCCTGGGATGCTTGAGGCAAACCCCCCTGCTTGGGACAGGAAGAAACCGAAGTAAATAACTTTTGAACCTGTTTCTCGGGAGTGGAAATCAAGGAAACCTTGTGCTTTCTGGTGATGAGATCTGAAGAGAGTCTAGTTAATTGAAACCACTCTCCGTAGTTTTTGCAGCAGCAGAGTATTTCTGAAATTTGACAGCTGTGCTGGAAATTCCCTGGAGCTTAACCATCAATTTTCTGCCAATCATGAAGCTGAAGGCACTCTGTTTTGGTCCGCAGGATGGGATCCAAAAGTGACATTTTTAGTGTTACACATCTTAAATGTGCAGCGGCTTAGAGAGAGAGCACCTTGAAGGCTTTTGAACTCTAAAGTAATTATTTTCTGGTGCCAAGCTACACAGGCTGGTAAATGCTGTTTGCTGCATGCCACTCTTGCTCCCTATAGCACTGCCAAAAAATAAAAGATGTAAAAAGTAAAAAAATATGGCCTACAAGGAAGGCTTGTGTGGATGCATTGAGCATTTAGCATATTTGATGGCCTTGCAGCCTTAAGAGAATGATGAATAAGAAGGATCAGCAGCTTGGAGACCTCCTGGGGACACATTTTTGGGAGGACAGGTGGGTGGGAAAGGGAGAATCTAAGAATGACTACAATAACTACAATGAAACCAGTAAGGCAGATTATTTTATGGGCCTGTTTTTCATTTAATCTAACCTATGCCAATATGACAGGAACGTAACTTTGTTGACTTCACAGAGTTACTTCTGATTTTACACTAGAGTGAATGAGACGAAAGCCAGTTCATACAAAGTTTAGCTTATATGGGACTTACGTGGTACTCTAGTCTGGTGCTGTCCTTCTGCAGATGGGTAAATCTCATCCATGCAGAATATATCAGCGTGTCAAGTCAATTTCCAGAGTATGCTCAAAATGAAGACACCGCAATAACCCATAACCCGCAATAATCCGTCACGTCCGGGACCGACCCATCACTTCTGGGATTGACCGCGTCGGCCAATCACGCCGGCCCGCAGGGCCCCTCAAAGTGGGGACCAGAGCGGTTGCCTCAATTCGCTGTACCCTAGAGATGGCTCTGCCCACAGCAGAACCATCAGTGGGCCCCCTAGAAAGGTTCACCTGACATTTTGGTGGAGTTGTGCCTGTGCTAGCTGGTGCCCAGCAAGCTGCCATCTGCGCTGCTGGATGCACTCTTCTGGCACGGTCAGGGCTACCATAGGCCCACATGGCTCTCCACCCTGCATGAACCTAGGAGCCCAGCAGTCCGTCCGGGCTATTTAAAAGGGCTGGGGCTCCCAGCTGCAGGGAGCCTCTGGGTCCTTGTAGATCACCCGGGCCCCTGGGCACCTGTCCCCTTTGCCTGCCCCCTGTTGGCAGGCATGTGTGTAGGTGACCTGCTCTGCATGCACAGTTGTATGACTGAAATCTACACTGGTAATAATTTGTGTGTGTGCGCGTGCATGTTTCAGCGTTTCTGTTGTCGGCTGTTTTCCATTAACTGGACCCAACTTTATGCATGCTGGATGCACTGCCTTCAGCCCGTGAACGTGAGCCAATGCCATTATATGTGTATGAATAAATAAAAGGAATGGAAAAGGGAACAAGCCAAATTCTAGTCCAAATGAAGTCAATGGCAGAACTCCCTTTCCCTTCAGTAGGACCAAAATTTGACTGAATGCATGAAGAGTGTAAGGGGGGGGGGGGCGAAATCCCCCCTCCAGTAAGTAACCTGTCACTTGTGGCAGAACTTGTACGCCTTGTTGAGATCCAGAAGCGGAAATCTGTCTCAGGAGCTTAGAAAGTCAAGAAATTTGTCTGTCTGTATTTTCATTGCAGTTAGTTAAATCCTTAGGGTCCTGTTAGTGCTGGGCTCCGAGCAGATTTTTCTTAAAATGCTGAAACCTAATTTTTTGTTTAACAATTTTTAGTGTAAGGCCAGCCTCAAATTAGTGTGCCTTTCGCTGGCAAAGCCTGGTAATTTGGTAGGTTGGAGGCTCTCACATACTCAAGATATTCAATACATTTTGTTATACTCCGTACCAAAAAATCAAGTCAGAAAATCCTGATTTATGATATTGCTCAGGTTTCCTGTTACTTTAAACCACTAACCTACTATAGCCTGCCCTTCATGTGCAGCCAGCACATCTGGTCTGGAGTAGTTCCTTTCCATATCTCCAAAACTCTACAGTTATAATCTATTCATAATTGAAAAGAAATAAAAAAAATTATGAAGAAAGAAAGAAAGAAAGAAAGAAAGAAAGAAAGAAAGAAAGAAAGAAAGAAAGAAAGAAAGAAAGAAAGACGTTTCAGTGGCATCACTTGACATTTTAAAATCATGATTGGATGTTTTTCTAAAATATATGCTCTAGTTCAAACAGGAATTAATTCCGGGACGGCCTATGGCCTGTGTTACGCAGGAGGTCAGACTAAATGACCACAATGGTCCCTTCTGGCCTTCTAATCTGTGAATACTCTACCTTTCCGGTTTCACCCTCTTTTATTTCTGTTTTACCCTACACACACACACACACACACACACACACACCACTCCTCATGGAGTATATACAATTATATGTAAATAAACACACACACCACTCCTCATGGAGTATATACAATTATATGTAAATAAACACATCTCTCCCAGTTGCGGAGGTTTTTTTAATTTTGTTTTGTTTTGTTTTTAAAACCCCTAAACATCAATCCTGGAAGTTCCTTGGCACAGGCAGGGAGGTCAGTGGCATTGTGTAGAGATACATGGGTTTGCCTATTTGTGCGAGCTTGCAGAAGCAGGGATTTGGGCATATTTTTAAAATGTGTGTGGAAAATGGGCAACATATGTTTGGGAAGACGCATTTTGCAGTGAGTTAGTTGTACAGATAGATCACAATTTTAAAAAGTGTAATAAATGCTTTGTAGGGACTATAATGGTGTTATGTTCATGACATACAGAGAAGTAAGATAAAAACATAAAATACTTTTTTGAGAAGTTTGCAGTGTAACACTAACTTATTCCTTAGAATCCAGAACCCTAGCACACAAGAACCCAAAACCAGAGCTAGACAAAACAGGCTGCTCCCTAAGGCACATCCCATCTTGTTTTAGGCTGGCTCTTTGCAGACTGATGTCTGACAAGACTCAGATTGCATCTTTCCCCATAGCCGGCTAGCCGTAGCAGAAAACCCCTTACATTTAAAAGGATAGCTTGCAGGGGTGCTAGAAGAATGTTTATAATGGGGGTGCTGAGAGTCATTGAACCAAACTGTAAACCCCTGTATATAAGGAAACATCTTCAAGCCAGGTGTGCTGAGACACCCTCCACATCCCTGGTTCCAGCGCCTATGATCGCTTGTTATTTTAACCACAGGTTTCTGTACACCGCACATTAGCAAATCAGACAATGTGAAAGTGCCTGAGAAGCCGTGGAGGCTCAGGATATTTGAAAATCAATGTCACCCTCTACTTTCCCCATCAAACAGGTATGAAATTTTTCAACTCAACAATTTAACCAAAATCTGACATTTACAAACAACAGTGTTATTACTTCAAGTGGAACGGCATGATGTAAAAACAGATCCCCAATCCAATTTTTAAAGTACATTTTGGTAAAGACTAATATATCTGTGTATTGTATTGTGAATATGTGAAGGGCTATGTACATTCTAAGTATTATTCTTATTATGTTGAGGTAAGTCTTATGTTTAATAGTTCCTGTGGTAACGTGGCATAATCTGAAACAAGTGTATGTTCGGAATCTAGATACCCAATAGCACTGTCTTTTTGTTATTAATTAGGCTGCATAGATGAACTAGTTGAAGCACTGAGCCAGCTTCTCCATCCTCGAATTCAATGGAGCTATGCTGATTTATATCAGCTGATAACTTTGACCACAGTTTGGGAAATAGTTGCCAATTCATTTCACATGGAATTCCTGTGAAAACACAGTGGACATGCAGCCGGCTTTCTCTTCAGCCCCAATTCCGCAAACCATCTTTAGTCAGCAAATTAGTTGAACACATGCTTACCCTGAAGCAATGACTAAGTCCCATTCACTTTAATGGGATTTAAGCATGGGCTTAAAGTTAAGCATGTACTTAAGTGCCTTGCTGGAGACAAATTGATTTGGGCATGTGCTTAAGTGCATTGCTGGAGACAAATGGATTTGGGCATGTGCTTAAGTTCATTGCTGAACTAGGGGGTGTGCTGGCGCATGGTGAAATTTAAATCTCCTTTATCACCAGGGTACACTGTACCTCATCAAGCATCAAATTAATAATAGCAATGGCTCTAATTGCCTCTGTTGGAGAAAGCATTGTAAGTCTCTCAGAATTAGAATCAGATAACAGCTGAGCATTCAGCACAGCTACACAGTCTCACCTTAACTCCGTATTTGGTAGCTGAATAAACAGGACGAAACTGGACAGCCGCTCAAATTTGCTGGCAAATCCACGTGATTTTATTGTCTTCACAGTAGTTCCAAAGATCTGGTGGCGTGGAGTCAATCTTCCCATCCCCATTTTTGGCCTTTGCAAAAGGTATGGAATAGCGAATGGCCAGCAGTCTTTGGCGTTGACCTCAGCATCCTTAGCTATAATGCACAAACTGGAAAGACAAATGAGTTAGATCTTAACGATAATCTCAGCAATATCCACTGAACAAACAGAACAAGAATTCAAGTGCCCCGCTATTATTGTACTTATAAATCTCCACTTCTGAAATTTAAAGGACATTTTAACAAACAATTTAACGTGGTATTTTTTCCTTCAAAAAGTGCCTCGTCGGGTAGGCTTTGACAGCTGGGAGAAATGGCTCTGATGTCACTAACAATTGTTTTTATTTAAGCCAGACCCATCTTGTTACTTTGTCAGATGAAGGGGCTTGATGCTACTACTACTACTACTACCTTGCTATTTTTCCCTTTCAATGGTCTGGTTTGCTTTAAAGTCAGAAGGAAAGCAGAAGAGAGCAGTCTGGAAGGCTGGGTAATTTTTGCTTTTATAAATCAGATTTTTTAAAAATATCACATTAGTCCTAATGATTTTAGGAGGATCCCCCATGATCTAGCCTCTGCATAGTCACGAATAGATCTGTAAAAAGAGTATTGGGCTAGAGCCACAAAGGGATTTCAGGCATGTACCTGCCACTTTGGGCACCTAAGTCTAAATTCTGCCTAAATTCTCCATAAATAATACGCCCATGCATTGTTTGGGGACCCTGGGCACCTAACTCAGGGCTGTGGATTCCACTAAGCAGTGGGATGCCTGAATAGTGCGCACTGTGACACGGAGTCTACATCCCCTTTGTGGCTCTAGCCCAGAGGTAGGCTGGACTTGTGGTTAAGGCACTGGTGTGGGATTCTGTAGATCTGTGCTCAACTCCTGAGTCTACCATGGGCTTCCTTTGTGACAACCTCTTTGTGCCTCAGTTCCCCATCTGTAAAATGGGAATCATTTTATCCCCCTCATAGAGGCTATGGTGAAGATAATTCATTAGTGATTGTGTGGCACTCAGACACTACAGTGATGATGGGCATAGAAGTACCTAGATAGAGTCATTCACTGGTATCATCGGGCAAAAAAGCAGGCAGAGAGAACTGGGGAATCTGGCCAATGATTGGCACATTATTTCATTTTATATTTGATCACATATGCAGCCATTAACCTTATTTTCAATTTCAGTTCCTGATTCTGTGGAAATACCCTCTGAAGTCAATGGGAGGGCTTTTGTTTGATTGTGTATGCTAAGAAAAATGTAATAGCCCCTTAGAATTTGAAAAAAAACCCACCTCATATACCCAGTGCCAGCCATGAACACATTTTTACACTTGAGTTACAAACCCTTGTACGTGGCAGTTAGAGTAAAAACACTGCACAGATTTAAGAGTTGCACCCCCGGGAAGAGCTGGTCAGGAAATGATATTTTTTCTGAAAATATTTGCCCATTCCTTCCCCAATCAGTTCCACTCATGGACACAAACATTTATATATTATATATAAAACTTAATAAAATGACAAAATGAAAATCTGATATTGATTACAACTGATCCAAGGATGAAAAAAGACCCAGTTAGGCAAAATTACCAGTGATTGGGCTGGACTGGAATTCTACACATGACCATGCTTTCCATTGTTCTCAAACATTTGGATGATCAGTTGGTAACTTAGGAAAATGTTTATGAATCCTGAGCATTTCTTGAATTGGTACCATTTTCTATGCTTCTAATATGAAGAACATACTGTATTGTTGTATCCCTATAATGGTTTGCTTTGGCAGCAAAACGGATCTTAGGTGCTCATCTAATTAGGTGATGCCCTCAGTTTTAGAACATACATAGAATAGACTCGATTTTCTGTTTACATGGCTTGTGGCAGCATGTCTAGTATAAATGATTCAACAATGCTGCCTATCATCTGGCATACTAGAGGAGCAAAACTCTAATCATTGGTGTGAATTCAGTTTGTTACACATTGATAGTCAAACAAATCTTTGAAACCAGCAGGCAGTTTAAGAAACATTCCTATCACGCAAGAAAATTTGTCAGCGTGACAGACATTTTATTTAAAGCTCTGAGTCGCATAGTAATGTAATCAATAGATCAAAGTGCTTCTTAGTGTCTGACCGTGAAGGGATTGGCAATAGAATAAAGTCTCTTTATTTTCAGGAACGGAGGTGTTGTAATTTAGGCATCAATATGTAGTTTTCAAAATACTGTGGTTCATTGTCTTCTGAAAGGATGACACTAAGAACTTCTTCCAAATGTCCAGAATAGAATTGTGTATAAAGACCTGGTGACTGCACGTGCATTACAATGGATATGTCGTACTAATGTTAAACATGGCATGTTTTAGACTGAAACCTTTCAACACGTCAGTAACAGTGGAAGAGGTTTCAATAGTTCCCGTCTCTACAGGTAAGGAAACCTTTCGATTGGGTTTCTCTTTCCTTCAATGCAGGGTATAAGTTCCTAAAGTTCCTCAAGTAGAGACGTCATCAGAAGAAAACTAGTTTCTGAAGAACAATGGGATGGAGAAAGCATATATGTGAACGTATATCCTCAGAAAGTCTGAGACTAAATCCTGACATACTAATGCAGTTTTCACTCAGGCACAGTTCCCCCGGGACTATATGCTCTCACAGCAGTGTAGATCTAGTATAACTGTAAGCAGTACTTAGGCAAGACTAAGGAAGGACTTCAGGATGAGAGGCCTGGTTGCTTTCTTTAAATCAACATATCTGGAGTCATTTTGGTCCTCGGTTACCAGTTGCAGCTGTAATTTACTTCAAGAGGAGTTGCTTCCACCTAACTGGGCCCTCTGCTATAGTAGGACCATATTTTACCCACTCAAGAGTCACCTGGGAGTTGTGTGTGTCAAATGGAGGTAGAATACAGTTCTTAGCTCATTAAAATGTTAGGGCCCAATCCTGTTCACACTGATATCAATGGGAGCTTTGTCATTGTCTTCACTGAGTGCAAGAATGGGCCCTCGGGACAAACTGTACATGTCCTAGTATTCTGGTATTTAGAATTAAAGGAAACACACTTTAGGACAATGGGCAAATTTTCTGACTCTGTTCTCATCTCATATAATGCACTCTCTACCTGTTTCTAGAGGATGCACTTCTTGTTACACCTAGCGTGAAGAACTGATAGGATCACATCTTCCTATCTTGGTATCAGGACTCGTGCTGTTTATCAAAGTGAAAGAAAAAGTGGAAATCCCCCCTCCCCTCTTCCCTTCAGATAGATACACAGGGCAGATGTGGATAAGTGACCACGAAAGACAGCAGTGTAAACAGAACTTAAGGGTCTAATAAGTCTTATCAGCTGTGGAGGACGTATAGAGGAAAATTAGCAGCATTTTATGGGCTTCCTGGTAATGACCTTTTCTTCAACAACTATTTCTTTTTTGTTTCAAGTGAGGAAGCTGTTACAAAATGTGCACAGCCGAGATTCTGCCCTGTCAAGAGCTGTTCAATGTTGTGTGATAGCCCTTCATATTCGGGAAGATAAGGTGATCTCTTCCAGCACGTAAACAATGGGGTAATAGTTTACATCATTTGATCTCAATTTCTTTCTTTTGAAAAAGGATTTTTAAATTAAACCAGTGCTAGAGAAAGATCCTGGATCAAGGGCACAGGCCAGTATAGACCAGGTATAATGATGCTGTGAAATTTCCTCCTATTGCCCCCTACCTCGCCCCTGCTAGAAGGAAACATCTGTGTGGTTAAGAGAGTAATTCAGCCTTTGGAAGCTCTGCTGAAACCACCAGCAGTAACAGCAGTGAGTACCAATGCGAGCATATATTTTATGAAGAGGACAACTATGTTTTGTGTGTGTGTGTGTGTGTGTGTGTTTGTGCGTGTGTATGTGTGCGTGTGTGTGTGCGAGAGAGAGAGAGAGAGAGAAGAACAATTATTCATTTTCTATCAGACTTTTATATTGTTGCCCATGACCACAGTATCTGGACACTTTCCACATTAAACCAATAGCAATACCAAAGTCCCTAGTGGACTTCATGGAGTCTCTGTCACTCTTTTCTTTTTGGGGTCAAACTAACTAACTAACTGTCTGCAAGAAAATGGGCTAAGGCCACCAGATCATTTTACATCAGCCACCAAAGGGTGGAACTTATTCTGAGTCATTGCTGACCTGGGTCAGGCTCAAAACAGTGAGATGTTCTTAATTACTGATTGCCATTTATACAGTATTCAAAATATACATGGTGCCGGGTTCACATGGTGACAGTCATGCTCACTGGTTAGAAACTGGCTGAGGGGACCTGAAACTGGAGCCAACCATCAAAGCCAGACTCAAGAACAAGATAGAAACAGGGTTAGAGCAGTCACAGAGCAAGGCAGGAGGAGGACTGGAACAGGACGGGAGCTGATGAAGGAGCAAGACCAAGCACAGCTGCAGGCTAAAGCCCAGAGCTTCTAACAATCTTCTGTGGCTGCAGAGCTTAAAAGAAGCCTGCTGGTTCCCCTTAGCCAATCTGCCAGTCCTGCCATAACCCATCAAACTCATTAATCTTCCCGGAGGCTTGACTGATTAGTCATCAGCTGAAGGTGTTTAGTCCTGACACATGGTGCTTATTATGAAAATGACCAAGAAGTGTGAGGATTACATGGACCATCATCAATGCCCTTACTCAGCCATCCTAGCTCTTTATTTTAATTGTGTACATTTACAGTAATATAATTTGCTATGTGATACAGAGCCACAGAGCCCATATTTGTCACAATGCTCCCTACCATGTGAGAATTGCACAGTCACTGTTGGGATAAAATATTCAGAAACATAGGTCCTTACACCTTACAGCTAAAGGTGAATCTCTTTTGGCTATTAGTTGTCTAGGGCCAATGATACTCAGCTGAGCAGTTCAGCTCCTTGTTCAACAGAGAGCAGTAGTACACACAGACACCAACCTATTAGTGCAATATATGACTCAGAAAAATATAAAATCCTATGAACTCCACATTAGAAGAAATGGGTCCCATTTTGCAATATACTCCAGATTAATAAATTAGGGCCATTTTGTGTCTAGTCCTTGCATAGTTGCACTACAGAGGCAGGGTGAAAAGAACTCTCTCCATCCTCATTTTATTGACAGGGGCCTGAAGCCAAGAAAGTTTTAGTGACTTGTCCAAAGTCCCATGCACAGTTTGGACAAACCCAGATGCTGAACCCATATCTCCTGAGTGCCAGTCCAGTGCTTTAACCTCAAATTGAACCCCAACCACTTTCTCCGCCTAACAGGAAAAATAAGTGCTGAGGTACTGAAAGCTCTTTAATCTAGCTGAGAAAGGTATAACAAGAACCGACAGGTAGAAGCAGAGATAACCCATGCCTGTCGATAGTGGTGGGACAGACTGAGGGCAGCTGACTTCAGCAGTATTACTGAGCATGCTCAGTCTGTGTGAGCATGCTCAGTACAAGCCATGCCCCAATCTGTGACCCCTCGTGCTCTGCCCCATGGAATGCCTCTGGATGGAAGTGAAAGCCAGACAAATGCAAATAAGAAATAAAGCACCAGTTTTAAGAGGGAAGGTGATTAGTCACTGGGACAATCTACCAAGGGAAGTGCTGGCGTCTCTGTCTCTTGAAGTCTTCAGATCAAGGCTGGGTGTCTTTCTGGAAGATATGTTTTAGTCAAACACCAGTTATTGGGCTCAGCAGACGGGTAATTGAATGAAATTCTATGAGCTGTGTTATACAGGAGGCCAGACAAAATGATCTAATAGTCCCATCTGGCCTTTAATCTTTGTAAAGCACCGTGAAAATGCAAAGAGCTAACAATATATAAGTGCTATAATTATATTTGCCTGTCGTGATTATTCCATTGGCCTTAATATTGAGATGGTGCACTGTACCTTTTAGACTATGCAAAAGGGTGTGCAACTAACCCCTAAATGCAAGGAATCACAGCCCATACTATATGCCAGGAATTGGCAACCTTTGGCCCACGGCCCGCCAGGGTAAGCCCCTTGGCGAGCCGGGCCGATTTGTTTACTTGCTGCATCTATAGTTTCGGCCGATCGTGGCTCCCGCTGGCTGCAGTTTACCACTCCAGGCCAATGGGGGATGTGGGCAGCAGGAGTCATCACATCCCTCAGCCCGTGCCGCTTCCAGCAGCCCCCATTGGCCTGGGACGGCGAACTGTGGCCAGTTGGAGCTGCGATCAGCCCAACCTGTGGACATGGCAAGTAAACAAACCGGCCCGGCCCGCCGGGGGGCTTACCCTGGCGAGCCGCGTGCCAAAGGTTGCCAATCCCCACTATGTGCTTTGTAAGAACTTTGAGTACATAGAGGTCTGTGCATTTCCTAGGGATAGCATGACAAAGCAAGGGGAATGTAGTTTCAGCCTTCAAAGTCTATTTTTTCCTTGCTTTTGTTTCTCTAACATATATTTTTGTGGTTTCATTTTATTCCTTTGATTTTTATATGTAAAATACAATTAAAAAGGGGGGAAAAGGTTCATTGGAAATGTTTGAAATATTCTCTGCTGGAAAAATAATATCCTGTAATATATGGAGGGCCATGTAAAAATACAAACTCTGCTGCCTAGCACCATAAAACCCTCCTGGGTGTGACTTTACATGGCAGGGGAGGTGGTTTCATAGTTGGTTAATGTACTATGTTTGCCTCTCTAGGGATGTCAGTTCAAATCCTGGCTCTGGTGAGGAGGGAAAATAAGTTTGGTGGTCTCATTAGTCCTCAATGAAAAAAAATCAGCCACATAATTTGGTATAGCTGGCAGCCTTTGCTCTGGATAAATCCAGGACTAGAATAACAGGGGTTGTTGCAAGCCAGGATTGAGGTATATTGGCAGAGAGGGAAAATTTGCACAGAGACTGCCTGTACCAAAGCCAGTGTTAACAGTCCTTTTACTTTTATTTGCTCTGAATTCACTCATATATTTGCAAATCAAAATGGTTTTAAAGACTTGGGGAGGAGGGGGGAAGATGGCTTTAGAGTTATAAAACATTTAACAGACCCCTTTCCTGACATGTTTTATTGCAGCTCAGCAAATCCCCAAACTCCATCTTTAAATTACTTGAATTAGAAAAGATGTAAAACTAATCAGAATACTGCTGCCTAGCTATCCCTTTGTCTGCAGTAGAGGAACTTTATCTTCTGGTAAAATCATTACACAGGTTATCAGTTATAAATAATCCTTTATAAAAGACTAATAAATCAGCAAGTTTACATTTCATGAAAGGAACTATAATTATACTATTTTTTTCCATACAAATAATTTCAAGATTTGCATTTCAGCAATTTGCATTACAGCTGTGGTTTATTACAAGTGGCCTTAAATTGCAAAAAGCATGAGGTGATGCTATTTGGATGTTCTGCTAGGTATAACATGAAAGCAAATTAGTGTGACATGTATTTGTTCTATTTTTTCCCCTTCCTAGATAGCTTCAAGATGGACCAGATTCTCAGCTGGTGTAAATCAGTTTAGCTCTAAGGACTCTGACAACATTTTAAACAAATACCAGTACTTCTCTTTCTTTTTCTCTCTTAATTTAGATCAGGGGCTCTCAAACTGTTTTACTGGTGACCCCTTCCACATAGCAAGCTTTTAAGCTTATAACTTAAAAACACTTTTTATATATTTAACACCATTATAAATGCTGGAGGCAAAGCAGGGTTTGGGGTGGAGGTTGACAGCTTATGACCCTCCATGTAGTAACCTCGTGACCCCCGGCCCCCCGTTTGAGAACCCTTGCTTTAGAAGATGATACAATCCATCAAATCCAGGGCCTGGCTGATGCAGTTTACGCTGTCACCATGCCTGGTTAAACTGTAATTAGAGGCTGCATTGCTCATGAGTCCATACCCAGAAGCCACTGAGGATTAATTAGGTCTGATATTTATTTCTTTTGATATGAAACCCAGATGTGTGCAGTTAGCCAGAAAACCATAGGGAGAGCCATCCTGGGTTTTTCTTTTCTTCCGGTTTGGACAGAGGAAAAGCCGCCTTGCCCACCCAGAATTAAAAACAAAACAACAATAACAAACTAGCACCAAATAGTGATCACAGAAAAGATTTTAGTATCTTCATTGATCATCTGCAAAGCCACTTTACCTGCATCAAATAATTCAGACAACTCCAATTTGCCTTTGTTATGAATTGTACAGACTAGAACACATCCACTTTGTTAATTTATCTTTCTGATAAAGCCTGGAAGCAAAATACAGAGGGAGTTGTTTTCCTTTTCATTAGCAACAGACGGTTGAGTGGGACACCAGTCAATCTTTTAAATAACGCTTCTAAAGACACTCAGAAGCACTCTATGTAACTCAAACACTTGTCTCTTTCACCAACAGAAGTTGATCCAATAAAAGATATCATCTCACCCAGCTTGTCTCTCTCACATCTTTTTAAATACCACATTCATCACCATATCCAAATACCTATCAGTTCAGTAAAGAAGCGGCCTGCAAGTGAATTTGTAGCATTTGAAAAGAGCATACATTGGCAACAAGTATGTTACTGCCCCAGAATCCTGTTCTAGAAGGTGGCCAGGGGTACCATTGTAATTCATTTTCTATGCTTTGGCTGTCAAAACGAGCAAGTTTCTGTCACTTGTAATGTTGATTTTTGTCCTGAGGCTACCAGCTCATTCTCATAGCCAAACTGGTCAGCTATTGAGTCAGTCATGTTATGAAGCAGGCCTATACGGTAACAGCTAGTGCTAGTCAACATTCAGGCCAACCTTTTCCTTGTATTGAAAAAGTGTCTTCTAAAATAAAATGGTTGTTTAAAAACATTCCCAATTTTTTGATTAAAAAAACCCCAACAGATAAACAAAAATCAGAATTTTTTCAGGTTTGGATTTTCCTCTTTCCTTTTTAGCTCTTCAGTTTGCCCTCCGTTTCCATTGGCAAAATATAAAAATTAACAATAGGGGGCTTGTGGAAAAAGCAAACAATAATGTGAAAAAATAAAAAACAGAAACAACAAACGTTTTTAAAATGTTTTTTCACTGACAAATCTGAAAATTTTGACATCTCCCCCTCCCCCAAAATAGTAAAAAACCAAAACAGTTTCAAAATTGCTCTTGAAGCATCCAGGTTATTTTTCTCACCAGATTGAGTCCTTTGTTACTATGCACTTGAGTACTGATTTAAAACCCACTGGAAACATTCCTTTTGACTTCACTGGGCTGTGTCTGGAATAGATTTGAACCAGTGGCAAAAGGCTCTAAAGCCTATTCCAATCCCCTGGCCCACCCAGGTAACATATTTTACTGTAGATGTGTAACATTGTTTCTGAATAATTCCTATAGGACTAAGCGAAGATTAGGGGGTTTGATTCTCCTCTGTCTCACATGGAAAATCAGAAATGCTTTCACCGAAATCAGTGGAATTATACTAGTGTTAGTGAGATTTGGATCAGGTCTTGGATTTCTGCAAATTCTGCACTATCTTCATAGTGTCTGAAATTTATATATATATATAAAATTAACAAGCTCTCAATTTAAAAGAAAAAAACCCAGCAGGACAATAGTAGGCCATTTTTTTTTCTGAAGGAATTTGTAGTATTTATTTTTCAAGTAGACTGTCAAAAGCAGGCTTTTGCATAGCCTCCTGGAAAACTTCCTCACTGCTTTGCAGTTCATAAACCTCACCTTTTTCAATCCATTTATGGTGCATCTCATAGGTTTGCCCAGCTCCAAAAAGTCAGCTGAAAAAACAAATGGCCCTATTAGCTCCTACTGTACATGTAAGATATGTCAGGACTCAAACATAATGGAAAAAAATGAAAACTACTAAATCTGAACTTCATATCTATTGCTACTGCCGTGTGTCTCATTACTCCTAGCGATTCCAGGTTCTGGAGAATATCAACCAAATTAACCTCAGCAACTGAGGTGTGGTGTTGCTCTTGATATTGTCCCTTCTGTGGCCACGTTTGGTATAATTAGAAAACGATTCAGCAAAAAACACCTCTCTCCTTTTGTCTCTCTTTTTTTTTTTCCTTTTTAATTTCAGGGGATGACAGAATTTTGCAGCTTTTATTTTTTCTAATTTGATGTCTGTTGAATTTAGTTAAGTTTTAATCGAGGTTTAATCAAGAGTGTTGAGTTTTTAAAATAAAACCAAAAGATAAAAAGCAAATCTCACTTGCCAGAACCCTACAGGTGGAAGTTAAAGCTATTAACTCAGATGTTCCAAAGTGCTGGAGTATCAGGGTTACTGTTCAGCTGGTAGATGATGGGTAAATTTAATACAGAACAAAACTGAAATGTGTCGACTCTTTGAACTGATTAATCCTAGGGGGCTGATCCTGCCATCTCAGGAGATGAATAACCTTAACTGATTTCCCTGAGGATCACTCAGAATCTGGGTCCAGGCATGTGTTTGGTTCTTTACTTTCATAGTTGTTATTAAACTGAAAATCTTACAGAGAGACAGAGACAGAGACAGAGACAGACAGAGAGAGGAATAAAGTGTTACTAAAAAGTCAGTGGATTTCTCCCAGGTAATACCCTGTTTCCCCGAAAGTAAGACATCCCCCGAAAATAAGACGTACTTCCAGTTTTGCCTCTCGCTTTAATATAATGTAATGTAATTTTGGGAGCAAAAATTAATATAAGACACTGTCTTATTTTTGGGGAAACACGGTATCTCTGATAATGAAAGCCTATCATTGACAGTTCCTGAGAGTCGGAACAGGAGCTCTCTCTCATTACAGCAGATACAATTTTGATTGTGTATTAACACACACAGATGTGTCATCTATCCCAGATTTGGAACCTCTATCCACAATGATGTAAATCTTGGCTTAAGACACTAACAGACAGAGAGCATGTTCCCAGCCTGGTCACATTCGTAAATGTAATAAACCATGCTTGTTCTATGAAAAGCACAAAATAAAAATCTTAAACCAGACGTGATGAAACACATGCAGGCTATGTTTGTAAATAAAAGCTGCTAAAATAGTACTCTAGAGAATAATTCAAGCAAAGTCTCTCTAGGCATGACTGTTTTATTTTTCCCTTGAAGACCATGTAAACATGAGGGAGGGGGAAAAAAATCAACCCAAACCACAGTTTGTAATTTTTGTGGTAGCTGTTGCAATGTAAATTTAGAGAAATAAATCTGAGTCAAGGATTGTGTTGAGGCAGTATGTCTGGATTCAATCAAGTGAATGGTTTATAGTACTCTGATATAATCAAAGAATTAACCAGATTGTCTAATTGAGTCTGTCTATATCTAATGCTTTTGCTCCACATTATGTTGCTCCTGAACTTTAATGTATATATTTTAACTGACTTTTTTACATAACCAGCTTGAACTGTGGAAAAACAAGATACAATTTTGATGGTCAAAGTTTTTCATGCTAAAAGTTTATGTTTTGGAAAATAACCTTTTTTTTCAGAAATGAAGCTTTCCACAAAAGAAGTTTAACATTATGAAAATGTTTAACTTTTCATGACATTTTAAGTGAAATTTGTATCAGTATAATTATTTTCAATGTGATTATTAGTGAGGAAAATATGATTTTTAATAAAACAAAAATCTATTATGATTTTGAAAATGAATGATCTGAAAATGGGTTTTTTTTCAAAAAATATTGTGACAAAATGAAACATGGGTCCCTTTCAAACCCTGCAAAATAGAAATAACTACAAAATTGACATTTTTAATGAAATCTCATTTCGCAACTAGATCTAGGGTATAGTTGGTATAGTTTTGATCTTCCTCTTTTGTTGACACTATCGTGTAACACGGTTGCCTAGCTTTAAACTGCTGCTGTATCCCACCAAGAGGGGGCAAAACTTCTATTATGGGTGGAATGTTTTCCATCATCACTGGTACATGGAAATGCCTATCAAATTCTCAGCCAAAGTACATCAACAGAGCTACACCAGCAGACATTTGGGTCCATCGTCTGCAAAACACTTCACAATCCTTCAAACTGAAATGTCCTATAGTGTTAGATTAGAACTGGTCAGGAATTTTTCAGTGAAACTGAAACTGTGAGAAAGAGTTGGTTTTGGTGAATCTCCTAATATGAAACAATTTTGGAAAAAAAAATTCAAAATGATCAAAATGTCCCTTTTCAATATTTTGAAATGGAAAGTTTCTCCTTTTTTTCTTCAAAACAATTTTGTGTTTAGACATTTTAGTTAATTTATACTAAAAAAGGGTAAATAATTAAAACATCAAAATTGAAACAAAACTTTTAAAATTATTGATATTAAAAGTTTTGATTGACCTGATTCAAATTTTGTGGGAGTTTATTAGTTTCTGATAATTTTCAAGATTTAAATATTTTTGTCCCAATTCAGGGTGGGAAAATTTTTCAAAATCTTTTAATGTAAAAACCATTTTCCATCCACTTCTAGTATAACTATCCAAATAGTTATATGAATTGGCCCACCTTCAAAGTATTATTATTATTATTAAGACACAGTGTAATTTAGCCAGGAAGTTGAACTATGGGAATGACGCATCAACTAGGATCAATCAAAAATGTTCCACTAAAATTATTTTTCAATGGAAAACTGTATTTTTGACTTACCAAAATTTTTCACTAAAAATCCCCGCTTTCTTGGGAAAATTTTGACTTTTTGTTTAAAAACTGAACACCTAAATTCCAAAACACATTCAGCTTTTTGCTAAAAAAACAAATTTTCTTAAGCCAAAAACTGAAAATTGTGTTTTTGGTAAAAAGTCCAGTGAGATTACATAAAGCCCTAAACACACGGGCATTAGAGGTAGGCCCAATCAATAATGTCCAAATCTGGAAGCAAACTTGCCAATGTTTAGGGCAAAGTTTAGATCCAGCATTTTGGTCCAGGACCATCTGCAGGGACAACATAAAGTTCAAGTCTATAATCACAGAAGCTCAATCCTTCTCCCCTTTCCTACACATACCCTTATAGGCCGATGGTTCAGTCAGCAATACATTGCGTATACACTGTTTTGTTCTGAAGACAGGGCACTTTGTTCTAGTAGACCTCTTCTAAGACACAGGCACTGTTAAAGTTAGTGGGAGTTTTGCCATTGGCTTTCATAGGGTGGGGATTTGCTCTTCTCTAGGTAAGTGTGACTTTTTCTTACAGCTCTCCAGAAAGGAAAAAATAAAACCAGGACAAAATACAAAGTCACTGGCCAAAATCATGCCTAGTGTAAGTGAGTGCAACTCTCTTGACATCCAAATGGCGGCTCTTTCCTAAACCAGCTCTGACTTTGGCTCTGCATAAGCAGCATAAATTTCTTACCGTAATGGTATATGCGGTATCTGAAGGGGTGCTATGGGAGTGGGGGGGGGGACACAAAGTCAGAACTGTCATGGGATATCTTTTTGCAATGTGGGGTCTTGAGTGGCTTAAATAAAGGTGGTATACATCAGGCATGTGATGGAATGTGTAGTCATATCTCTGGGACGTTAGATGCCTAGAAAAACATAATATCCCAAGGGCTGCCGATTAAGGCTTATTAATTGGTTAAAGACAAGGTCTTAGGTAGAATTGGCTGCAGTTAGGTCTGTGGTGAGTTTAAGCACCGTCCTAGTCAAGTAGGCTTTAAACAGTTATTGAGTCTCGATTGAGCATATAATCCCTGGAAAGGAGCCTGTTAGTGATTTTTGTATGTCTGTTGTTTTTCGACTTGTGCCATAGCCAAGGAGGGAAAGACACAAGGAGTCATTACTTTGTGCATTTCTGTGCAAGAGAGGGAGAGCGTATGTTTCCTGAAGAACTGCTATCATTCACTTCACCCCCATATTTCCTTTGCTACCCTTCCCACCTCCCCTCAGTTCTTTTCTTAGCACTGCCCTCCCTCCCCAGAAAAGAAAGAAAGAAATATGCTGCCTGGATTGGAAAAGTCAGCTTTTCCCAGGAGCAGTGTAATAATGTTAATGGAAGGGAGAACGAGAAAGAGGAAATGTTTCGCTAACGTGGAGAATTTCTGGCCTGCGTTCTTTCTGAGGCCTGTTTGTCAGGGGAAAAAGGAAATTGGTGGCTGGATGAAATATGAGCTGGTGCAGCTGCAGTGCCTTTAAATACAAGCTTTTTTAAGCACACTGGCGCTTCAGTTTGGGGGTCTAAGCAGATGCCGAAATGCCTTTCCCCACTTCACATGGGGCCTTTGCGTGCTGTGGTTTTAAGACCAATGTTCAGGTGATAAAAAAAAAAAAAAAAAGGACGAAATGTCATTTTCGGAGAAGCAAAAAATACTTCAGGCTCTTTGGCGTGGAACTCATAAAGGGCTTTTTGTGTGGGGGTAGTCGGTGCAGTGTTAAGACAAATCACTTGCACAAGGTGGAGTAACACTATCTGAAATTAAATTTGGGCCTCCATTTACAAGTAAAACTTTCTGGTCAAAAATACCTTTTCTTTTGAGGAAGCTGGGGGGGGGGGACCCTCACTGTTTTGCTTGCTATTTATAACAAGCTACCCATGCATTAGCTAATTAGCTGAGCTCATCAGCTGGAGTTAATAAACAGCAAGCAATTTAAGAAGTTTGGTAGAATCCAGGTCAAGGTTTAGGACTGGCAGAATTTAAATACCATGAACTCGCTGCAGATCCTGTGTTATTGCTTTTCAGATTCTTTGGGCTGATTTGGATTCGGGGCTGACTTGGATTTCATTTCCTTAAAGAGGGCCTTAAAGTGAGCCTGCAAAGGAGGGATATTTTGAGAAAAAGAGAACAGGTAAAACAGGCATTTTGCTACCCACATTGCAACTGTTTTGGAACAAGACCATCCATGTTTTCTTATGCTGAAGTGCCAAATACAACAACACCCAGGGTCTGATTCTTACTTACACTTAGGCCCGTTTACATTCCTCTGGCAGCATAAAGGGGACTTAATGAGGATGTAAATGTAATTTATGGGTACTTAACATTTTTCTGATCCAGTTTTGTTCGGCTTTAGTTAATGCCACTCAGATTCAGATTCTAAACTGTTTATCAACTGTTGTGAGAGACACAAATGTCTCCTAAAACATTGGAGTCCTGCATTGCTATGGCCTGGTCAACCCAGATACAGTGCTATGGGGTATGAAAAATTCACACACCCGAGTGACTTAGTTAAGCTGATCTATCCTCTGGAGTAGACAGAGCTAAGTCAAAGGAAGAATTCTTCTATTGACCTAGCTACTGCCGCTTGGGGAGGTGGGTTACTTATATCAATGAGAAAATCCCTCTTGTCAGCGTAGGTAGCGTCTACACTGAAGAGTTGCTGTGGCCTAGCCGTAGCGTTTTAAGTGTAGACGTAGCCTTGGTACGAGTAAGAGTCTTAGAATCTAGCCCTCCGCTTGAAATTTTAAAGTATGATTTTACAGGAAATTATATCCTGGATTGTGGAACATTTTTTTTTCTTTTTTGCTATTTATATTTCAGCAATATCTCTGAATTAGGGCTTGTCTACACTTAAAATGCTTTAGCTGCACAGCTGAGCTGCTTCAGCAGTGCCACTGTAGTGCTTCAGTGTAGACGCTACCTATGCGGACAGGACGAATTTTCCCATAGGCATAGGTACTCCCTCTCCTCTCGACCTAGTGCTGTCTACACCAGGAGTTAGGTCAGATGAACTACATCTCGCAGGGTTGCAGATTTTTCACCCCCCTGAGAGACGAAGCTATGCCGATGTCACTTTTCAGTTGAAAAATGGCTTTTCAAAAATATTGCCAACATTTTTTGTCCGTTGAAATCTTTTGTGATTTTTTAAATTCTAATTTTTCACGATGGCTACAAAAACTTGACAATGGTTAGGTTGCTGGTGTGCTAACACAACTGCCTGTCATGTTGACCGATATTGGCTCATTGTTCTTTGTACTCCCCGTCTGTATCCTTCTGTTTGCTCTTTTCCCCTCTGTTTGTACAGCACCTAGCTTAATGAGATCCTTGACCATGACCGCCACCATCACCAAAAATATTATTCAAAATGCTCTCAAAGTTACTTGCTTACCAAAAAAATGGTGTTTTGGTAAATGAAACATTTCAATATCCAAATCATTAACTATTACAATAATGATTTTGATTAAAAAATACAAAATATTTCAAAAAATTTAAGCCCTGAATAATGTATTTCAATATCAATTTGTTTTCAAGCTTTAAACGGGCTTTGACCAGTTCTACTGGCTAAATGTCCATAGCATTCTATAGTCAGCACCTATAATGACTCATGGGGGAATGACTAATATAGCAACTAAATTTGCAAAGATGCTTTAGTGGAGCCTCAAAAGTTGTGGACAATATCTTGCAGCCAGAGTTTTTCACATACCAGTTTTTCCATGCAGAAAAACCTCATAATTATGCATACAGGAAGCATCTGCATTCTTATCCAAGTTTTGATGCGCACACACACAGACGATGTGGCACGTGTAAACAGAATGTTCCAAATTTTGGGTGCACAAAATTGGGCTCTCAAATCAAGGGTGAAATCCTGGCCCCATTGAACTCACAGCAATATTCCCATTGACTTCGGTGGCATCGGGATTTCACTCTGAGCATCAGCTTTCAAAAATTTGGCTCAGTAAAGTCTCCCAGTCTCTACAGTTTTCATGATTTGATGCCTCTGGACAATTCTGTCTCCTATCTAATGCTGAATCATTGTTGCCAAAGGAAACTGTAGGACATAATCCACTAATCTGATGCTTCAGACTCCAGGCCTGTGGTAGCATATTGAAACTATGCTTTCCGAAATGATATACCAAATTACACATTATTTCGTTTGACAAACAAAGCCCCTCTTGTGGTTAGCAGAATGAATCATGCAGATCATAATTTTGACAGCAAGTACTGAGGTTGAACCGACTGTTTAGACAGTTTCACTGCGTATGCATCGCCGTTCCAGTTCAATCCGAGCATATGGCAAATTCAGAAACTATACTTACCGATACCAGGGCATGACCAAAATTTATAATACTGTTGTTTACTTTCACCAGCACTGCACGGAGGAATGCAGCCTCGTGAACTTAAATGGCCTCCGGCTGGTCACGTTGTTGTTAATACTTCATTCAAAGCACACATTGCCCCCTGGAAATGTCAGGACAAAACCAGGACTGCATCAAACTCTTATACATTGGGTCTAGTTTTTCTCCACTGCGCTGGTCAGTCTATTGGACTGAAACTAAAGGAGGACTTCCAGTGATGCTGCTTGATTTGGGGGGATGTGGGAGGAAATGGTTGTCTATTGATTCCACTTACTCAATTTCAAAGTATTCCACACCAACTCTACCAACTTCCTCTACCAACTTCCTCCTCTCACTAAACTAGCATTTCCCCTTAATCACTGTCAGGAAAGACAATCTTTCAGTAAGCTCATTCTGCATTTTCTGGCATGGGACTGTAGCAAAGTGGCAACAAAGCTTTTTTAATGGTTGAAATTTGAGGTCTCTTCTTTTTCTTTTCCCCGCTCTTCACCCAGCACATGCTTGTGCTTGCAATAGTGCAACATGTAAAGCTCAAGATGGTCTCGTATTTTGCACTGTCTTCCTTTGCAGTGCAACTCTGTGTAGATGGAACAAGGACACAGTCTAGACCTTCAAAGAGAATAAACACTCTAAACGTCTCTCCTGCAAAAAAAATCTGCTGGAGAATAGCCATAAATATCATGCTGGCACAGAAATGTTGAAGTTCTCCAAAACCAAAATTGGAATTATAACAAGGTGCTTTTCTTCACTTCCCTGCCGTCTGAAATATGGCAAGACAAATGTAGGGGTAGATGTAGCATTAATGGAGTGTGGGATGTGCCTTGCTTAGGGCAACATAAATACGTCTTATGAAGGAAAAGTAGGGTGAAAACAGAAAACGTGCACAACACTTTGTTGATGGACAGCATACTTTTGTGTGACACGTTGGAGAAATTCTTCATGAACAGCTCATTTCATGGGGAAAAATATGACCATCGCATTAGGGAGATGTAATGTATATGGATCTGCTTGGTAAGTAATTGTTACACAAGTCAGAGATGTCTGAAAAGAGCTTTGAAATATATTACCAGCATTCCTAAGACTGGAAAGTCTTAGAAGACTCAGATCTATGAGGGACTGAACATCCTTCATTCCTACTGAAACCAATGAGTCTCAAAGATGCTCAGGATCAGGCAGTTAAGAATGGGCCTGGGTCTCTGATCACACTCATATAAATAAGGATAAACTACTGGAGTCAATATTTTTTCCACTGGCGTATAAATGGCGAGGAAAATAGGTTAAGTATACAGAAAAAGAAAAAGAAGAACCTGGCCGATTTGAATTTTACTCTTCTCCACACCTCTTTATAGACATCCAGACACATAGACACAGATAGTGGCCTCTGCCATTTCTCAGCAGAGTTAATAGCAGAGTCCTCATGAGGTCTCTTATTAAGAATTTTTTTTTTACAAGATCAACTACTCCGTTTATATTTGGTTACTGTGAAGTTTTACAGAAATTGTTAAAAATCCTCTACCCTTGCCAAATGAAAGAGGTACATATGCAGTGAAGCATCTTTGCTTTGTCTTATTGTATTTCTCCACATACACTCACTATTGATAATCTCCAGTAACTTCCAATGTGTATTTCAACTGTTAGTGAGAATTAGCTGGGTTCTATAGACCCATGTATAAACCAGCCATCCCAGATCATGCCAGGAAACCCCAAGATTTACCATCAAGTAGGCTCCATCTCCATCACGGACAGTCCAATGAAAGTCATTCACTTACCACATAGGTAGATTAAACTGGAGAGATTTACAAATAGTTGCATCCTAGCCACTGCTGCTATCTTCTGCTAACCTCTATATGTATGTTAATGGCACGGATTGGAGAAAAAGTCCTCACTTAATATTGACCTGTGTTAAGCGCCAAAGATATCATCAATGTCCTGAGCCAAAGGCCACTGATGTCAATGGCCAGTTTTCCACTTGCTTCAATGAGTGGTGCATCGGGACCCAATTGAGTCTAAGTTGATATGTGCCTTTGGCAAATTCCAGGGAACGGATTTCATGGCTGCCGCTGAAGTGTGGATGAAACAAGATATCTCATATTTTTGCTCATCTTGGAGTGAACCCAAACACAGAGGTTCCAAACCCCAAACCCCCAATGTATTGCTCAACATTTAATTTTGATTTCTCCATGCGATACCCTCCTTGTTGGTACAGGGCCACTACTAATAATGAAAACGCTAGCATCAGCGTGGATCATGGCCCTTCTTTTTTCTTTCTTTCTTTTTTTTTTTTTACTCACATAATTTGAAGCATAAGGCCCTATTATTGTCTGGAAGTGCACAATTTATTCGTGTCAGTTTCTCTGCTCTGTTAGTTCAGGACCTCGTATAAACTGTGTGTTTCCATATTCTGGAATAGATACAACTTAACTCTTGGTCGGTTTTCATTTTTCCTTTTAGAACTCAAAAGTGTTTTGGTAGAAGGGGTGTCTCTGGCAATGCAATAAGTTCACATTTGAAAGTTAAACCCCATTTTACTCACTAGTGTTTAACACTACAAATTCGCGCTGACAACTTACTCTTTCAGCTGGAAACTTAAGATCACTCCCCTCCTCCCCTACCTTAACACATACAGCTGAATTAAGGTTTTAGCTCTGGTTAGAAAGTTCCAATCCAATCGGTAAAAGTATTGCAAAAAATCAGTGACTGACTAGGGATCTGATAGTCCTCTCCATCACTAGTGTATAAGCGAAGAGTGACCTTGCTGAAGTTAGTGGACTCATACTAGAGTCTAAAAACATCTGGGAGATGTTTTTTAATATGGGTGGGTAAAGTTGTTCAGATCAAATTATAACCTATGCAGAATTTTATCTCAGACCCAAACTGAACTATTAATCCAATTCCTGAAAGGTCAATTGAGGTGTCCCCAACCCCCAGTTTCACACGGCTTTCTGGGCTTCTTGATTTCAGCTTTAAAGGAGAAGCAGAGGTGCTGAAATACAAGAAGAAAGGATATCCTCTTTGTGTCCCTATTCTGACTAGAAAGAGGAAGTACTGGAAATCTTGTAAGAAATTCTGTTCTTATGAGACTTCCAGCCCCTCTATCCAGATCAGAGAAGTCTGAGTAGTTCAGATAAGGTTATTTTCATTGCTTACCTGTATCAAAGCAACTGCTGAAAGTCTTGAGGTTTGTCCATCACTAATTAGTATTCTCCCATGTGAGGGATAAGAAAGAACTAAATCCAGTTTTGCTTCTGGAACAAGAGCAAC
This sequence comes from Sternotherus odoratus, assembly GCA_032164245.1. Classification (NCBI taxonomy): domain Eukaryota; kingdom Metazoa; phylum Chordata; order Testudines; family Kinosternidae; genus Sternotherus; species Sternotherus odoratus. The sequence goes on along the minus strand of JAVMKO010000014.1, from coordinate 6,102,983 downwards.
ACATTCCTGCTCTAAAAATATCCTAAAATAATAGGAATATACAATGTATCAAAGTCTGTCTGTCTGTTTATTTTATCAACTAGAGCTCATACAAGACAACCTCAGCTTTCACAGAATAAAAAGTACAATGGATTTTAGACAGTGAAACAAAATGTTTAGGACTTCAGTGTACCCAGTAAAACAGCCAGAAACCAGGGACAAATGAAAGGCTGTCAGTGAAGTGATCACCTCCCTTTCTTATCTGGCTTATTTAAATGGGGGCTAGCTATAGTAAGTAAGTAAGTAAGTATATGCTATGCATGCTAAAGTACTATATCTGCATCCTATCAAATGAGCAGAATTATACAGAAACTATTCTCTTCCATCCTAGTTAATGGACTCCAATTCCATATGATTTGTCATAGCTCTGTCAGGAAGTTTTCCTCTTGCTTTGGAAGAGCTTCTCTGACTTGAGAGAATGCTCAGGTATCCTCTTGTTCCCTTCCAGACTTGCCCGCGCTGTCCCTTTAACATAACCTCCATCAGGTTTACATTTGTCTTTGTGGGTCTCTTAACTATTGCATCTGGCAGAATAGGGTGGGATGAGAATTCTGTTTGGCTTCCTGGCTGGCAGCAAACCTAGCTGAGGTCCATGGAAATACCAGCAAAAGATTTGTTGCATCCTTTGGTCATTTTCACTGCCATACCATACCTCTGTGCTTCAGAAACTCTTTGTTTATTGTATGCCCTTTCAATTCTGGCACTGTCAAAGCTGCATCCATTAACATAGCATTATTATGATTTATTAGCTGTGCATGGCAAACACAATGTTATGACAGTTGGGCTGAGATTAGTTTGCAGGTCAGCCTCCTCGTTAGACTGGAACATTTTCAGGTCTGTTTAAAAGTTGGATCGGAGCTCAGGTTCTGAAGTGTGGAAGCCCCAGAGGAGGAGGCAGGTCTGTGGTGCTTCTCCAACCCACCCATATGTCACCTCAGATGAATGGCAAGAAAAACCCACTTGTTAGAAAGCAGAGGTGGAAAAAAAAAAAAGGCATGTGACGAGGTTAGAGGAACAGAGCTCCTTCTCTGGAAACCAGAAGCTCCTCAGACCGAGAGAAAACACTCTCACATTTTCCAGGCCATGCCTAATTTCAGACCTAATTTACAAGATCAAAATACCTCAGTGATCAAAAGTAGGTACTTGCATGTTTCTAATTTTCCCCCCCTCTCCACTGAAAGCAGTCAGATTGAAATTCAACCAGACTCTTTTTACATGCAAGAAGTCCTAAGTATTCCTAACAGAGCTTTTTCAAAATTAAAACAAACACATCCAGGGGTTTGCCAGCTTTTAAGTACTTTTTCTTTTTTTGTCAAGTAGTTGTCTCATTGTTTGTCTCGGGCCTCTCTTTCCACCGAGGTGTGTTGACCTCTGAACTACCCAAAAATAGCCCAACTGCAGTAATTTCAACAATATGCTTAATATCTGATCTGGTGTCTGGTTTTCCTCTTAAGTTCTGATGTGTTACATCACGTCACACCAGCCAATGGGACAAAACCGCATGTGGCAGAACTTGAAGATGCTGATGTACACAGAAGGGCTGGGATTTTTAATGGTTTTCCTATTGGAGAATCAAGTATTTTCTTGGCGGGATTGGGAGCAAGGTTAGTTTTTTGCCCCCAACCATCATTCAAATCCATCATCGTTCAATGCACCCATCCAGTAAATTGTTTCAATAGAGCTGTGGTTGGAGAAGTACGTGTCACATAATTCGCTGCAGCCTGCTGCCTGAGGACTGTACTGTTTATATCATGGCCTTAATTGCTTTTGTGTGTGTGCGCGCTTGACCAAATTCATTTAGAAACACCATGATAAAATACTGCACTAAACCACTGATGTACCTAAGCATTGCCATACTGGGACAGGCCAATGGTGCATCTAGTTTGGAATTTTCAGTGGCCATACAATTCCCATAATGTGTCCAAACAGTGCAACTGTATAGCCTTTCACATCCTTTCACTGTCATTTTCTGTTTGGGCTGTATGCTCTTTGGAGCAGCAACTTTTCCTTATTGTGTGTTTGTACAACCCCCAGCATAATTGGGCCTTGATCTCACATGGGGCTTCTAGACTTTATTCTAATAAAAATAACTAATAATAACAATTTGATTATAGCGAGGGTAACTGAAGATACTATTCTCATTCTTATAATTGTCACATCCTTTTGTTTAAGCTTTCTAATCTATTTGCCTCGTGATATCCAGTGGCAGTGAGTTCCAAAGGTTAACTATAGACTAAGGGAAAAACTTTCTCCAAGTCTAATTTGTTGCCCTTAATGAATAAAATTTGGGCAGACACAGTCTCATTAGTACTAGGTGATTCATTAAAAGCACAATTACACAGGGAATTCGGCTAATTGGTTGGATAACTCAGGCTTCATTTGTAAAAACAAACCCCTCAGACCTGAAGTGCTCAGACTTTCTAGTCATGTACTGAGAAGTTTACTTTAAAAGCAAATGTTTAGGTTAATGGGATCCATATGATATAAATTCCTAATAACTTTCCATGGGTGGGCTTATTGAACTGCTTATCATAACAGAAGTCGGGATGTTTCAAAGGATCTTTTTTTCAGAGACTCACTGCAGACTTTTTTCACCTCAAGTCTTTAGGAAATTCAGCTAACACTTCATTGAGAAGATATGTTAGCTGTCACTCTCATGTCACGATTTGAATGGATTCCTTTTCAAACTTCATTTCTTTTAACCCTTTGGCAGCAGGACAATGCCTTTGGTAGAGAACCAGAACCCAGATTTTAATACTCAATCGTGGAGGAAAATGTTCTGAGAAGAAGCACTTATTAAGATGTTGCAACTCAACCTTGGTGATTGTGGGCACTGGGTAAAAGAGCTGGGTGGAGTGGCATCAGGGTTTGGAGTTTGTCTTTAAAAATTAAAAGAAAAACTCCAGCATCAATGGGAGTTTTTTCACTGACCTTTGCAGGTATCAAGAGACCCATCGAAAAATTTTGATCACTCTCTCTAATTACAGAGAGGAGTGAATCATTACAAACAATTGTTTAAAAAGTCTATAGGCCAGTATCCTCTGGATAATCTAATGACATAATTTAAGATTTCGGAAAAGATTAACTTTTGAATGCATGAGTGCAGTCACTATTAAACTAACCAAGAAAAAACTTCTAACAATTAATAGCATTTACTGTAAAATAGCTTTAGAAAGATGAGGTGGGTGAGGTGTTATCTTTTATTGGACCAACTTCGGTTGGTGAGAGAGACAAGCTCGAAAGTTGTCTCTCTAATATCCTGGAACCAACACGACGACGACAACACTGCATATTACAACAGCTTTGAAGCTCTCTGGACTTCTTCATGAATCCCAATTAGTGCTGGTTGTAATTTTTCCCTCAGAACATTTTTCTAATGGAAAATTGAGGCTTTGATTGATTTTAAATGTAACATGAAAGGTGGCTAGTTGTTTTTTGTTTTTTTTAGAGAGGTGTCAGAAAACTGATTTTTTCCCCAGCAGTTTCTTGCCAAACATTGTTTAGATTTTTTGCCAATATTTGGAGTGGGAGTGGCGGAAAGGATAGCGCTTTTGATTTTTCAATAAAAAGTCAGCATTTGACAAGGGAAAAAAAATTCTTACCAGCTCTTATTCAAATACTGAGCTACATTTCCCATGTCTAAAATTACTTAATCAGTCTATACTTCTTGCTGGGAATTGCAACATTGCCACCTTCAAAAATCTCGAGTGAGGAATCCCCAAAATCATGAGATTTATTTAAAAATAAAGAGAAAAATGTTTTGTCTTTATGTTTGCCTTCTTGTTTTTGAGACTTTAAGGTTCACATTTTCAAGCTTTTCTCTGCAACCCTAAGGGTGAGAAACTTACTTAAAAAAAAAAGGTGAGGTTCTCACATAATCATATGACTCCAGGAGGTGGTGCTTTAAAAAAATCAATAAAATCACCAGAGTTGGTAGGGAAGTAAGTAAAATGATAGGTCTCAGTGAGGATCTATTTTTGGTATGTAATAATAATATTGCCAGCAGTGGTTAAATAAGGGGTTTACCATTCGATTCTTTTAGTTTAAACTGTACAATTCTAATATTTATAAAAAAAACTAAGAAAATAGGAGTTTGTGATTATTTATATGAATTTTTCTTCAGACATGCAATAGAATAAGTATGTGAATGGGTGGTTTCTAACATTGTCTCAACAGAACAGAGGCTATTAGAAAGCTTTGTTTAATTACCTACCCCTTTAAACAGCAAAGTAGACAAGTGCAGTGTTTCATGACACAGCCTTATCATGTGGGTGTGAGGGAGGGGGAGGTGTTTTTTAAAGGACAAGTTCGTTTTCCTAGTCATCTCTGGGAAAGAAAAATTGTCAACATTATGACAGGTGTGAAAATGGCCATTCGCTTTCCTGGTTTCCTGTTGAACATGTAGTTAGAACATTTAAGACACCACAAACTCTTATCATGACTGTTTCAGTATTTATACACAAAATAAACACCAACCATTTAGCATAGGCCTGGGTGTCTTAAAAAAATAATAAGTAAAATATATGGAAGAGAGACCTCCCAGGTGTAGCTCTGCTTACCAAAAGATATTGACTCCGGAGGATAGATTACAACAGCCAAATATTTGTCGTATGACTGGGCAATGACTAGTGGGGACATTGTAGGAGTCTACAAATGTCTGAAAACTAATACCAGCAAAGAATTATTTAGGAGAATAAAAATGGAGGGGGGTATAACTAGACATGGCATAATTCACTGTTTATTTTCATGCTTTTTTCTGATTTTGTATCAATTTAAATTTTCACCATTGCAGGAAATTATGGGTTTTATGAGTGTCAGGAAATGGCAGGTGGGATACTAATGACAGGGAATGCCAAGATTCCAAAAAATGAAATTTTTATAACCATTAAAACACACATTGTCAAAGTCACATGTCAAAATATATACATTAAATAGCTTAAATCAAACTCCAATACGTTCTCAAGCAGCGCTGGTCTCACTTTGCTCATTTGTACATTTTAATGATTATCGATGGAAATAGTCTTTCATCGATTTGTGTGTCTGGTGAAATCCAGGTTACCAGCACGTAGTGAAAAAAATCGAATCCACCCAAGCCGGAGGATAGAATAAAATTAATAAAGAGAAAATGTAAGCTCATTTTAGGTAGAACTTCCTTACAGAAAGGTCCAGTAGCACATGCAATAGTATCCAAGGGGAAGTGTTAATAAGCCCCATTGTTCTGAAGGTTCATAAGTACACCAGACAAAACACCAGAAGGGGACAAGTTCATATAGGGATTATTTCCGTAGGTCCTTTCATCTCTAAATTCTATGATTCCGTAAAATATGAAGATAATGTTAGGTATGTTAGGAAGTAAAATATGAAAGCCTGACTCTCCCCTGAATCACTTACTGAAGAACATGGCTTGATGTTAGAATTCCCTTTCTGAGATATCTGATGGGGCTCCAAAGCTTTGTCATCACTAGCTGCAGTTCAGTTAAAATTCTCAAGCTTGTGTTTTACACAACTGAAGACCCAAGTTGCCAACTTCACCATCATAAATAGTACTGGTACTCAAAATTGTTTCCAGGCGGTTTGTTGCAGGTGTAACAAGGGTCATTGTGTCCTATCTCTCACAGCATGAGGGATAATGCAAGCCTGATATATAGCAGGACATATAAAACAAGCAGCTGCCATGAAGTAATGGAGTATGTTGGTATGCTAGCTCTCAAGCATCAACTAAAGTATAAGTGAACCTTACTTTGGAAGTCTCGTTCTTGTCCTTAGTGGCCAGCTAAACACTTCAGAATGCCACCACTTAATATCTTACCATTCCTTGTCTCCACGCAAGAGAAGCTGGATTAGGAATGGCGGGTAGGAGGGCATGTTACAGGAAAGGATCAAGGTACTCTGGGAGGATGCTAGTAGGCTACCTGTCAGCACTGTGGCTAGCTTTGACCAGAGATATTAAATCCTCCACTTCCTGGGAAGCAAATCCACACACAGTTTTAAAATAAATAGGAAAACGGGGGCACAAAATGCCAAACACTTTACAGTAGCTTCTTTCAGATCATTCTAAGGCTGTTTCACTCCCGGGACTTCTCTCTGTTTCTGGTCATTTGAGGGATGAGGTAAAAACACTAAATCCGGATGCGCTAGCCTCTGTTTAAAACCAGCAAACATCAATTTTTACTTGTCTAGCAGCCCTAAATGCTGGCCTACAAATCTCACCTCTAGGAGGCCTCAGAAGTAACTGAGAGAATTTGCAAGCTGAGATGTCTTATTGCTACGCGGTAAGATTACTGTGTTCGTTAAAGGCTTAAAAGGCTTGAAAAAGCTGGGTTGGAGAGTTAGTGAAAGAGAGAGCAGTGTTTATTGAGCAATAAAAGAAACATTATATTTCACCGCCCAGCTAAACTGCTCTACAGAAGCAAATCCCCATGCCTTATAATACAGGGTGTAATAAATACTAATACCATAAAGGGGGTCTGTTGGAAACAATCAGCAAGGCCCTATCTCAGTGTAATCAAGCCTCACATAAAATTAAGGTCTAGCTTGTGCTCCCTACTTTATTGTCTGACAGTACTGAAAGCCTGAAGGCTCCTTCACTCAGGACATGTTTGAGTGTCTATTATGAAGTACTAGTTGGGTTCACCTCTTGAACAGTTGCACTCTGGTTACCCTCTCTCAGGGACATCTTTCCAAGGCCAAGGGTTAGGTTTCCTTCTAAGGATTAAGCGTTTGGCTCATGTCAACAAGGTGGTCGTGGAGATATAGGCGAAGCAGGAAGGACTTATGAGGCTGGTGGAGCAAAATCCAATGATTTTCAGGCAGTAGATTAATCCTGATAATACCGTGTTGGTGTTGGGTCATTTTTTCTAATGAGTCAGGTGGGTCAAGTTCCCCTGGCAACCCCAAAGTCTGCCATTAATAAAATTAAAAACTCAATCATAATTTCTAACCTCCCCTTGCCCCCTTTCAGAGGCTAAAAGATAAATAGCATGTAAAAATGAAAGCCTTTTTTTTTGCCTTTGTAAATATATTCTCTTTTTCACATTCCTCCCCATAATTCTGAATTGTTCTGACCTTCTCCATGTTGAACTGGGCACAGTGATATCCAGAACATATGGACTTAATTGTCTGATAGAAGCAGGGCAGTAGTCAAGTTTTTCCACTGACCTTTCACAGAGCAGTCATGTGTATATTACTTATCTGTGTTACTGGTTGCATCCACACATCTGTACCTGAGTTGGGCTGGTTAAAAGCCTTTTTCTCTCTGCCAAGTAAAGTAAATAGTCTCATGTTGAGACTCAATATGACATTACAGTTGTTAGAGCTGGTTGAAATGTATTCCTTTTTTTTCCCAGGGTTCTTTTCTCACCGAATTTTGTGTGTGTGTGTGTGTGTGTGTGCGCGCAAAATTTAGCTTTCATTTGAGATCTTGAGGTTATGCAATAAGAAAAAATGTTTTCCAAAGTTGAAATAAAACAAGGCTTGAACATTTTTAGCTTTCAAACCAAAAACAGGTTTTTAAAAACTTTAAAAGTTCCTGGATTTTGTTTTTTCTTCGATAAACCAAAAACAATTTGTGAAAAATTGTAAATGTAGCATTTTTTCATTCTTTACAATTTTTGTATGAAAAAAATACTATTTTCCAACCATCTTTAATCATTATTGAACTTTCAGATTATTAATTAGCTTTCTCTAATTTTCTTCTGGCTATGTTACACAAGATTTTTCATTTGATGGAAACAAAGGAAGAGATTATAGGGCAAACCATGCTTATTCAAACAAGTAAATGAGATTCAACACAGGAATTGGATTCCAATTATATAACGGTTCTATTTATGTCAGTATTACATTCTGGCTAAAAAAAGCTTTTGTAGGTTAACATGAAACTGGAGATCATGAACCTGCCAATGATGGACCTCCAGATTTAATATTTTTGTGGTCAAAATATCAATATATTCATGCCACCCATTTGATTTAGCATGGCTGTAAAAAGTAGAATGATAGAAGACAGATGGTCTTGTGGATAAGGCAATACACTGAGGTTCAGGAGATCTAAGCTTTGTTCCTGTTTATATCATATTGTTCCTGTGTGATCTGGGTAAGTCACTTGATGGCTCTGTGCCTCAGTTTGCCCATGTGTAAAATGGGGTTAATAATAGTTTGTGCTTCAAAGGGGTATTGTGAGGATACATTCATTAATGAATATGAGGTGCTCAGATACTACAGTGAAGAGTTACATTAAGAAAGCCTACAAATACATTGAAACTTGATCTTCTTTCACAAAGATCTACTGATTATCTTTCCATCCCATGTAGTGACAAGTGGCATCTTATCAATATAGCAGAATCAGGTTGCATCCAATCTTAAGTGCTTAGAGGAGGAAGGAGTGAGCTGAAGCGGTTAAAATAAGTTTTTTTTCCCACATTAACATAGTTTTATTTGTTTCTCTCCAGAGAACTACATTTGATCCATGATGCAACAGCAAATTAAAGTTCTGTTCATTTTATCTTTGAGACACATTTCTTTTAGAGTTTCAATAATGTTTCATTGAGGGCAAACCCTGACAAGTTTGCAGGGTAAAAACTTGTTGGGTGATTGTCGGAGGAAGGAGCTAGTTATTATTACCTCAAGAAGCATTTTTAATCAGACTCATTGGACACAATTCTATTCTCTCTTACATCAGTTTACTCTAGTCACTTCAGTGGATTCAGAGCAATATCTATGAAAGAACACGCCTCATTTCTCCCTGGCCTGTAACTTTAAGACAGCCAAACTCATTTTACTGGATTTTTTTTTAAACTCATCTTTAGGATCAGACTAAATATGACACATTTTAGCCATAAAGTAATTTTTTGGAGAAACTTAGACAGGAAGATATAAAAACAGTGGGATAAAATAGAATGACTTTTTTAACCTAGTTGCTTGCAGTGTTGTGGTTGCTATATTGGTCCCAGGATATGAGAGAAACAAAATAGAAGAGGATAAAACATGGGTAAAATACTACCTCACCCACTTTGTCTCACACTACCTTTTCTTTCAATCTAGGTTTATTATGTTACCTAAGCTCTGAGGTCACTCATGAGCATCAGAAATGGAGTTTAAGTATTAAAAGAAACTTAACAATTCATGCTTTAGATGACCAAGAATATATTAAAATATATATTTTCTACTTCTTGTACAATTAAAGTCTCATTTTTACCATTACAGCAACAGTTTCTCTGTGTTCCCTTATATCACTATTTCTCTAAGGTAATGCTACACATCTGTAATATATTATGGAAGTAATTTGAACTTAATTGCAAAGTGCATTGATTAGACCATTGCATAATAATTAAACTTAATTAACTTTTTACAGTGCCTTGGTATTTAAGTGACATTCTTGAACTGGCTTATCAGTTCTAATTAAAATGCTTGTTTGAGGTGTTTATCTTAAAGTGCTATCATCATATCTTTCTAATTTCAGGTGAAGGCAAGACTGGGGATTAACAAATGGGTGTCAGTCTTTGCACAGCATGAGTCACTGAGCATTCTCAATTGTTTCCATGTGTATGCCATCAAATGGTCATCTCAATTCTATAAATAGTGGCCAATCTGTTTCTCTCCCCCACCACCTCCCAATTTAACAAGATGTGTAACATTAGTAGGGTAGAGTGAGAGTGGGAGACATGCAACAAATTCTAAGGGAATAACTGTGTTTTCTAGGATGTAGATACAGTAATTTCAGGTATTGTCTTTGCAAAGCATCAAATAACTTGGCATTAGAGTAAAATTCTGAGGGATTACTCAGAATAGAAGTTTATAGGAGTTTTAGCTGGGTGAAAAAGCTTACGGAGGCGGAGTTTGGCTTAAAACAGTGTTGTTGCTTTTTTTAAAAAAAAAACAGCAAAATTTATGCTGTTACATGTTCATGGTTAGAGTAGGGGCTTGATCCTATCTCCATTAAGGTCAGTGACAAAATGTCTATTATCAGAGAGGTAGCTGTGCTAGTCTGGAATAGCAGAAGTAAGAGTCCTGTGACACCTTAAAGACTAACTAAAGTATTGAAGCATAAGCTTTCGTGGGCTAATACCCACTTTGTTGGATGCAAGCAATGTCTATTGACTTCAATAGAAAAGGACTGAGTCCTACATTTGTGATAATTGATTGGCTATGAAAAAAGGTCCTATCTTCATACTAAATAAGAGCCACTTATTTATACTTTTAAGTGGTAATGTCTATGCTGTTTTAAGACTATACAGTTCAAATTATACAAGGTTTGGAAGCTCAGAGAATTTGAAATGGCAGATTAGAGTGAACTGTCTTAAAATATAAACACCACTTTATTTGCTATTGAATCAGTATTCAAATGCAGCTCAGAATAGAGACAAGTGAAATCCTATTAATGAGGAGAAGAGTATATATTTGATTTGTGGTTGTAAGAGCAATAAAAGAAAACTAGTCAAATGGAAAGTTGCAAATAAAACAATGTAATAGTCAGCAATTATAATGAATAAAGTATACTCTGCATATGCTATAACCATTTTTTAAAAGTATATATTGTGGTTGGTCAGAGCTTTCTAGACAAGAAAGAGATAAGAAAAAAAACAGCTAACACTTTGTTGGCTGTTACCTATTTCTCACCACTCACCTAAATATTTAAAAATATTGTTAGCCAGCTGGTTTCTAACCCATCTGTAATTTATCCATCTCATCTAAATTTTAATATTGGTTCAACATCTTTTAAAAAGAAGGGTAACTGGAAAGCTGTGAGTGAGGCTGTCTGATGCAGTGGAAAGGATTCAAAATTAGGAATTCAAAGGATCTGGGTTCTATTCCCAGCTTTGCTTTAGATCTCCTGTTGAACTTTGAGTCTGGGTTGCTCATCTGTAACAAATGGAGATAATGATGTCCATGAATGTTAAGACTAAGCTGAACTGTACCAAAATATAGAAAAAAAATTCATCTGTAACATGTTGAGATGCACCTCCCCTGTTCAAATGTATTGAATTTTGGCTTTTTCTATAGCCTGTGATTGTAGATACAAAATACATATCAGCTGCTTGCAGAAACAGAGCAAAACTGATCCCTAGGCTTTACCTCATCCTGATAGTTACTCAGCTTCACAGATGAATAGAGCCAGTTGAATAATGTTGATGGAATTAATTTTCAAATTGGATACAATAAACCAAGGGCTTAACAGAACTTGTGAATGGTTCTTTCATTACACTAATTGATTGCATTCCCCTTATTAATTTACCTTCAATAGGTATCTGCCTGACAGATATCCATTTCAAAAGGTATTTTTTTCTCCTACTGATAATGGCCCATCTAAATTTAACAGCCTCTTAGAATTGGTATGCTAAGGTTCAACCTTTTTTTTTTTCTTTTCTTTCTTTCTGTGTGTATAAATGCTTCTGTTCCATTCTATGCATCCGATGAAGTGAGCTATAGCCCATGAAAGCTTATGCTGAAATAAACTGGTTAATCTCTAGAGTCTAAGGTGCTACAAAGTCTGTCTTGTTTTATTTATGGATACAGACTAACACGGCTGCTAATCTTAAATCTCTCATTAATAGGATTATTTGTCTGGCAGACTTTGCCTTTTTTTTTTACTATATTATTTAACTAACCTTTTATTCAGCATTTCCCCAGTTTAGAGTTGCTCAGATAATTTGCAGAGTTGCTTCACCAAATTCATTCTTTGATGAATCTTTCAGATAAAATATTTTTTGCAGAACAAATGTTTTCCTTTTTTCACCCAGTTTGGTGACCATGGAAAATACAAAGAAAGGCCCCTTGAAAAGCTCAGGAATGATACTCAAACTGATTGTGGTTTTTTTTGCCCCCTCAAGATTTTTTGCTAGCAGGCTGAAAATAAAATGCTAGTAATGCCCGAATTACTGCAGTGAAGGGCAAACAGAAAAGCTTCCTTATTTCACTACTGAGTTTTAATTTCCTTACCCTTTAGATCAGTCTCTGACTCCACTTTCAAGTTTGATAGAGGGAGAAAAGGGGGAAAGAGAACATCTATTTTTAAGCAGCAGGAGAGTTCAAGACCTGTTTGGTGGTTAGCTTAGAGCTGGATTCCCAGTGTTCTTAGTGATTTCTTTCTGGGAGCGTGAAATGTCATAAAGCACCACAGTGATGCTTTTATGAATGGCCCATTTGTCTCCTTCTCCCCTGGCAGTCCTTTTTCACCCCAGACTTGTCCAGAAGCCCAGAGCAGTTTAGCAGATATGGCAGCTAGCAACTCCTGCTCACATGAATTATGACAACTTTTATAGACCTCAGCTGACTTTTACTTTATAAGCTGATGCTTTTGCTTCTGCTAACTATTTTTCTTTTTTATGAGAAGGGAGAGCATTAGGGGCTGTTATGCAATATTCCAAGACACACAAGACCGTGCATCAATCAACTATTAACAAGAAAAATTATGGTCCTAAATCAGACTCCAGGTGTAAACATCCCTGAATTATCCGGGTAGCTGAACTTCAATTCTGAATTTTGCAAATGGCCTCTCTTTAGAATGGGCAGAGCAAATGCTAACTGTGGATCCCCTTGAGCTTCAGGGGTTCATGATCCATGTGTCGTGCCAGGTGTAAATTGTGCAGCTTGGGCTTATCTCTTCTTAAGAAAACAAAACACTAGTTAAAATATTCCACACCTGGGTCACAAAAATTGTACCACTGCTGCTGAGAGTGCCTCTGAACCCCCTTGTTCAGAGGCCAAAAATAGTCTTTCCCATGCTGTGGGAGGCATACATTAAAGGTTTCAATAAAGCTTGTTTAATTAAAAGGGTTAGCAAATCATTTCAGAAGCCCTCCTGGCAAATCACCTAAGAGCTTCTTCTGGATCTGATTGCTAAAATCTGTTTCCACAAAACGATTGCCCTTTACTCTTTCCAGCAAGCCAGGGAAGCTTGAAACTGAAGGAATGGCTTTTTGCCCAGGCAGAGAGGAACTGAAATAAATATGAGCAAGGTTAAGAATTTTCTTTATTGAGAGCACCTGCTCCTATTTTATATGTAGCTGTAGTTAAAAATTCCTTCATTACAGCATGCTCTGTTCCAAAGGCTGCAAGGCAAGGCTTTTGGTACTGAGAAAACTACTCTGTGACCTCTGCTGAGAAGGACTTTCCCTTGATTGAATTCATTTCCAAACCAACTAACAAAAAGACCTCTTGCAGATACACACACCCGGATTCTTTTAAAGTCCGTTCATTTGTGGCACGCGCTGACAAACTGAAGAGATGACGTTTCAGAGGAAGAATGACTGAGCAGAGGGGTGAAGGATTAACAGGCACAGGGCAGCTTTGCTCACACAACTCTGGCGATAAAATTAAGTCCTAACCCTCAGCCCTATTCTTGTGTTAGCCACGTGTCTCTGAGATTGCTAATCCATCCTGACCAGCAGCAACATTTGCTATGGCAGTTATATGCCTCTCTTGTTCAGAGGCTGACACACAGACTGGCTGATGCCAATATTGGTTAGCCAAGTTGGATTGGTTTTGTGACATGGTAAATGTAGGGACTAGACTAAGATCACAGCATTCATTTGGTTTATGTGCTTTTATAGATAAAGAATTAGGACTAACCATGCAAACCTTACTTCTATAGGGTAGTTCCCTTGACTCCAGTCAGACTACTTGCAAGTCACAATGTAAAAATTTCCACATTTTTATATGAAGATTAGCCTTCACCTTTTCCATCAGGCTGGGAATGCTTAAGACCGAAGGATTGGCTTTTTGCCCAGACAGGAGAACTGAAATAAATATGAACAGACCTAATAACTCCTCACATAAATATGGGCTGTAGAATATGGGCTGTAGAATCCCTAGCCTGTAATGTCCTTTGGGACAAAGTGTCAAATAAATATAAGAGAGAGAAGGTAAGTGAGGTAATATCTTTTATTGGACAAGCTTCTGATAAAGTAAAATTCCAATAAGATATTCTTTTCTCTCTGTCTTTCATATCCTGGGACCAACTTGGCTACAACACTGGAGAGAAAATATATGATTGAACCAATAAGATGTTATGCACAAACACTTGGACACAGGAATTGTCAGAGTGGTTCAGACCAGTATCTTGTCACTAGGGTGACCAGACATCCTGATTTTTCTAGGGACAGTCCTGATTTTGGGGTCTTTTTCTTATATAGGCTTCTATTTGCCCCTGCCCCCGCCCCCATCCCAATTTTTCACACTTGCTGTCTGGTCACCCTACTTTCCACCAACATGAGTCAGTACCAGATGTGCCAGTGGAAAGTGCAAGAAACCCTGCACGTTCCCTGATCCGAGGGAAAGTTTCCACCTAATGCCCAGTACTTAAAGTTCAACTTTATATCCCTCCCAAACTTGTTTATGTGTTTAAATATTTACTGCCCTCTTTGAATCTTGCTTAGCTCTTAGCCTCAGTGATATCTTGTGGCAGGGAGTTCCAGGGGTAATTGCGCCTTGTGTGAAAAAGCATTTCCCTTTGGTCACTTTTGAATGTACTAAGCTTCCAAATTTGTTTTTAAAATACAAGATTTTATCAATATTTATGTGAGAAGAATGCTTCTACCTGTTAGGTAGGCAATAACATTTTTAAATTGCTCTATTTATTAGCAAGAGACTGTCTGATAACTCCAAAGTCAATATGTGGCTGTTCAGTGCCCTGCATGACAGAGTTCATGGGTCTAAGTGGAGCCCTTCACACTCCAGGCTCAAGCCAAATGAACAGGATGTTTGATTGCAGGGAGGAGTGGTGGCTAGTTGCTAGGATGCCTACAGGTTAATATTCTGTGCAAAACACCTTGCCTCAAACACACAAATTACCTGTTACCCACTATACTGTGTAGCATATACCTACAGCACCACATAAATAATCACAGATCATTTAAACTGCTAGATAATTCTGACATGGCACATTCAGGGCAGTCAGGTAAGATGACATTTGCTCCAAAGTAAGAGAGACCAGCCAGTTGGTTTGTGACTAACCAAATACTAAATTGTGACTTCAGTTTTATTTTGACCAGTGTGTTTGTAGATACCGATGCCCCCTAGGTCCGTATATAGCCACTGGGGACTATTTGAATGGGATAACATCAAACAGTGCTCCTCAGATATGATGAAGTGTAATTGAATCTGAGTTTCTTGCTCTCTAAATATGTTTTCTTGGATTCCTTCTCTCCTCCTTTTTAGTTTTATAGGAAATGATTATTGTAAATGCTCTGTTGTGCCCAATAGCCCAGTGTTTTTAGCCCTCTTTCCTGCCCACATTGTACCTCTAAGAACTGCTATATATTCAGTCAAGACCAAATCTCCATCCCCAGATAAATACATAAAATTCTGTGAAGTCCACTGATTTCCTGAGTCTTTTGAATAGGATATTTTTGAGGGAAGGGGAGATGTAACTTTTTAGATAATGCTTTTACTAAAAACACCACCTAAATCCGACAATGTAGAGAAAAGCACAGAGATCCCTGATCCAAAATTAACTCCTTGGAGGATATAAGCATGGCAGCAAATCCAGAATCTCTTTGCAGCCTGCTAAATATTACAGGAATGAATGGCTGGCATAAGGAAAGGAATGCTGCCTTAATGCAACAAGTACAGACTTTCTGTTTTAGCTTTTCCTGGGTTATGTTTAGTTTATTTAGCGTATAGCTCACGGGTACTTGCTGTTTCATATTTAGGAATAGACGCAACCCAGATAGGGTTACACTGAAAAATATACAGGTTGCTATTAAATCTTTTGTTACCTGTAGGTAAATTCTGCACCTGCATAGGACCTTAGAATGTAGAGGACTATGTTGGATTAGCTCCATGTAGTGCTAATGTCCCAGAATTCTAGTTTGGCAGAGGGATTCTAACATTATTGACAACACTCCCTTCCAACCTTCACCCCAACAATACACCCACGACATCTAAACTGAACATCCCATAGGCCTTTGTAGTAAAATCTGTAGCCAGCTATGTTAGAAAAGTCCCTGGGCCTGATGCGTCACTGACTGGCACTCTCAGTAGCCATTTGCCCAAGGGCAAACTCCATCAAGTCAGAATGATGGTGTTTTATACCCACTCTCATTCACTGTGCATTGGTATAAACAACTATACAAGGTGCAAGGCAATGGTGAATCCAGCTCCCAGAGCACAAAGTATTATTTTAGGCCCTATCCTTAGCTTCCCCCCCCCCCCAAAATAAAATCCCCCACACCAGCCCTATCAAAATAAAACACTCCATTGCACACACAATTTTCCCCTGGAAAGATGAGAAAAAGAAGATATACCTATCTCCTAGAACGGGAAAGACCTTGAGCAGTCATCAGGAGGGATAGTTCAGTGGTTAGAGCATGGGCCTGCTAGGGTTGTGAGTTCAATTCTTGAGGGGGGGCAGTGAGGGATATGGGGTAAAAATGGGAGGGGTCCTGCTTTGGGCAGTGGGTTGGACTAGATGATCTCCTGAAGTCCCTTCCAACTCTGAGATTCTATGATTAAATGCTTGTAAGGCTGACATAAGAACCTATGTCCAATGAAATGGACTAGCTGGTGTGTATTGACCTAGTCCATTGATGTAGCTTTAATGGAACCAGCTGAAGATCTGCCCCACTGACAATAACCTTTCCAAGCTGCAGACTCCAAAAGTTCTTTATCTTTTTTTTTTTTTTTTTTTTTTACAGAGAATAAGTTAACTTTGACCTATGGGTGGCACTTTCCTCTCCTCCCTCATTGTGAGCTGTTAGCAATTGGTGTCTTTTAATTCTCACGTTGCTCTCTTTATGGCTTCTAACTCTCAAACGGGTTGTTTCTACTGATCCTGAGAAAGCTCTAGCTAGACAGGGCAAGCCAACCGATGTGGTTTTTCTAATGGACTATGAACGTTCTGTCCCAAAGAAACGGAACTGAAGCAGAAGAGAGCCTTTATGTTACCAGACATTACCAAGCTCTTGGTGTTGAAATGCAGGTGATCAGTTTCCAATCAGATAAGATGATGGCAGTTCCAGATGACCCTGCCATGAGTTTAAGGAATCTCCATGCATGGAATGTTGGGATTAGGTTTCACTTGGCGCCTGGACACATTTATAATGTTTCAGTAAATGAATAGGGAGTACTGGGACCCAGCAGGGAAATTTATGGTCCTGGTTGTGGCTCTGACAGGACTCTGGAGTGAGATATCATGGGCTTGGGGGGTGGAGGCTCATCTTAAACTCAAATTGGGATGGGGGGTGAGAAGCAGAGATAAAGCAGCTGTTGAAAAGCTTGAGCTGTGTGTCTCTGGCTCAAAGTAGCTAAACAGAATTTTCTCCCTGAAGTGTCAGCCATCCACCACTTAGCCATTAACTGAAAAATACTCAAGCCCTATTTTCAAGGGTGGAACAAGTCCCATGTTGGGAGGTCCCAGCACTTGCCAATGAAATCCTCGGAGGTTTAGTCCTCTTACAAGGAGGAGAAGGAATATTTTCACAGGGTAGGAATTGTTTCTAGCACTGCACATTAATACTTGTGCCAGACCAGGGAGCTTTGCAACACAGTGACCTTTCACACTCTAGTTTGCGGTCACATAACTCATCTTCCACCACACCAGCCCCAGTGATTTATTGCACCTTTTTGTTTTTTAGCATCTCAGTGGCTGATTCAGATGGGTCTCCTGTTATAAGAGGTGGAAGCTGATCTTTGTCTAACTTAGTGTAACTATGTACTATAAGTCCTCCTCTGCTCTTCTTTGTGTGCATGCTTGAGCTTTGGAAAACTTCGGTGACAAATAAAGGTAGATGGAAAATAGGGTTGAAAGATTCCCTGGACATTTTAGCAAAATCTGGTAGTATTTTTCATCCTGATTTTATTTTATAACAGCCCCATTTAGCAATTTGGAAGATGAGAAAAAGTCCCCTTCCATTGCCAAATTTTCTACAGAAATATTTTTTGAAAATAGATATTTTTTTTGGCTTCAAAATGGGAAAACCAAGCCCAAAATGTTTAGACGGTGCAGTAATACAGTTTGTAAAGCACAACAATCCACTTTCAAAAAAATTCACCCAGGTGACTAAGCCAACCAATCAGAAGTTACATAGCGGCAATAAAGAAACAAAAATCAAAGACCGGGTAAACAAAAAAACATTTTGTAGAGCAACCAATGGGGGTCTCAATTATTTTTTAGTTTAATCTGAAAGAGAAAACTTTTGAAAGTTTTCCAAAACTAAAGACCAAAACCCAACAAACAAACAAATTTCCACCACTTATATCTGTGAAACTAGAGAAAATGTAGAATTTGTCCTCATTTATGTTTCTCTGGAAACTCAAAAGTCAACCAAGGTTCATCAAAAAGTTTGCAGAGGTTCCCAATTTTTTTAAATCAATTCTGGCCCAGGTTTGTTTAAAATTGGACCCACATATCAAAACCACACGAAAATATGAAACTCTATGGACACAACTGAGTTTGTTTTTGGACTGAACTCAAACCAAAGTTCCAGGGGTTTGAACCCAAGGCAAACTGAAACTCAAACAAAAGGCATTCATAACTAGCTGAAACCAAAAAGTAACTGAATACCAAGGATGAAATCCTGGCTCCATTGAAGCCAATGGGAATTTTACCATTGATTTTAATAGGACCAGGATTTCATCTTGAATGTTTGCACTGCTTACCAGAAACTCAATCTGAATTCTATCACCCTGATTTGACACTGGAGGTACGTCTACACTACCAGCCGGATCAGAAGGCAGTGATCGATCTATTGGGGATTGATTTATCGCATCTTTATCACTATTTGTGTAGTTAAAGTCGCGTATCTTAGGTCGATGACTCCCTCCCCCTCCAGTGTAGACCAGGCCTGGTAAATGTGCATGTACTAATTCCTAAAGGAACTGCCCCATTATCATCAACTCTAAAACTTCAAATCCTCAGTCAGACACTTTGGATTAACAGTTAACTTAAAATGAAACACTGATTTACCTTTTACTTTTCTTGGGATTAAGAACAACACATGTCAGCATACCTTAGATCTTTCTCCAGGCCAACAGAGCTCAAACCTCTTCAGTTAAGAAAGAAAGGACTAAACGTACTTTTTGGCTACATCTCTGTGCTTTCATTTCCTACCTTTACTTCCATACTTTTATCCTTAGACAGTTCTTTGATTTAGTGCAGTTTTCAGCGTCATATCAGTCATATTTAAGTGTTTATATTAACTTTAATTTGAAAGGGCAAAAGATGCCTGTTCAGAACTCCTTTCTGGACAGTTCACATATTATGTGGTGAGACAGAGCAGCTGATATTGCAGTGGTGATAACAGAGGTGCATCGGCTGTTTTTTCAGAGAAAACCTCACTCAGGCAGCAATTTTACTGGAATCTAAACCATCTCATGTGGGCGAAGAGCTTTGAATTCTCGCCAGCAATGATAAACACATCCCATTTTTCTTTTCTTATCTGTTTTCATTTTGTTAATATTGCCTCTCATTCCCTTCCGTTCATTTCCAGTGGTTATCAGTGGACAGCAATGATATCCGCCCCACACAACAACCCTACAATATTGGTGAGGATTTTCTCACACAACTGTTCTCTTTTCATGTAAGACATGGCTTACCACAAATTATATCTGGGAAGCAGGGCTTTGATTCAGAGAGAGCCTTGCTTATAGGAATTAAGGTCCAGCATATAGCAAGTGAATACTGGAACTAAGATGATACTGCTCTTAAGAGATTTTGAAACTTTAACATAGACTCTGATTCCAACAGATCCACCATTAAACTTCCATTAATGACAAAACTCCCTTTGGCTTCAACTAGTTTTGAACTTAATGAGTGGAACCATGCTAGCATTTGTTCTAACAAGTAAGTACATTTAGAAATAATTTGCTTGACTGTCTTCATGAGCCTGAAAAAACATTATAAAATAGAAACCCATTGAGAAAATTCTAGCCTACAGTTAATTATTTTTAATTCCAAATTCTATGTATGTGTTTTTCTGACAGTATGAGGTGTATCTCAGAAAGCACACTGCTTACATGTGTTGCTGGATTGCAGTTTCTAAACAAGATGATGGTGTAATTGCAGTCTGACAAAGTTACCCCAGGAATTCCATTTGAATTTATCATCTGTATTCTTTCTTTGTGTATTTGGAGGGGGAGTTTTCCAATGATGATTTCCTTATTCAGTGTGGTACATTAGTTTGATAAATGTTTATTTTTTCAAATTGCAGCTTGTAAAAGTCATTTTTGAGCATGTTAAAGTTCCATGTAGTTACTTAGGGCAAGCTCTCAAATGTACATAGTGCTGATGCTATATGATTTTCTGCGGCAGTAAATGCTGTGCACTGGAGGTCGGAAATGAACATTTGGAATAGGAAAAATCTAGGTAAAAACCCAGCATAGTAATGTTTGCTACAAATGTGGGAGTTGCTGAGCAAGAAGCCAATATCACATTCCTTAAGTCTAGTGCAGGAGAAACTGGAGGAGTTAAGATGAAGTACAGATTTTCTTCTAATCAAATCCAGAAGACATGCCGTAAACCTTATTCTAAGAGATCCACTAAATTTGCAGCATGAATATGACAGGCAGGCAAAATTGCGGATTTAATCACTTAAAAACCTGTGGATTCCTGGGGTTTGGCTTCATCGGAGGCTTTGAGAAAAGACATGCTGCAAATTGCTGAAGGGTGTTACCAAACCAAGTTGCCAAGGGTTTAGTCTGCCTCAGTAATACAGAGAGCAGCTGGTTGAGTTAACTCCCAGTTAATTACCCCTTCATTTACACAGTCACTCACTAGTTTGTTCAGGGCAAGGTTAACTGGAGGTTTTAGTGTCCAAATCATTGAATTCAGTCACTTGCTGTAGAAAATAAAGGCTGAAATGGTGTAAACACCCTCATCATTGTCTGTTTTCCTTTGTTATCGGCATATTACAAAATGGCCTTGTAATTGTATAAGAATGATGGATTTGCAACAATACAATAGAGAGTCAAATCCTTTTCTATCTGAAACTGACATGCAGAAACCTTGGGGGTGATTAAATACTATGCTAAGTCTTACTGGGCCAGATTCTGACATTGTTTCCCACACTGATTAGCACAGAACTCCACAGAGAGCCCCTGTAATATAAATGAAAGTCCTTGTAGGGGAAGATCAAACTCAACATGAGTGTGTGTCAGAATCTAGCCCTCTATCACCTATCTGAGATGGAAAATGACCATACAGGCCATCTTCTCCATCCCATCTAATTCAAGGTTGTCCACTACTTTCATATTCTCAATTGCTTTGTTAGGTCTATTTTTAAATGACTCGTGTTATGTGGCATTGAAGAATAGGGTAAAATTAAGGTATTTTCCATTACTCAGTCAATATCACCCATTTAGATCACCCTGATCAATTTCTCTTCTTCCTTGGTATTTATGACCAACATACATACTGTGACGGAGTCAGACCAGAAGGGTATAGGAGAGTGCTGGAAGGGAAGTATATCAGCCTCAGGATGAGCAGGTCCCTGTTCCCTGGATAGCCAAACAAAGGAGAAGGTTCTAGAAAGCAGCAGAAACAGCTAGCCTGATTGGGACACCTGAAGCCAATCAGGGGCTGGCTGAAACCACTTAAAAACCCTCCCATTTAGTCAGGTGGGTGTCAGGAGCTGTGAGAGGAGGTTGTGATGTTGGTGAGACTGAGTGGTTAGACAACATATCATACGTGAGGAAGGAGGGCCTGAGGTCAGGGTGAAGTGGAGTGTGAAGAAGCGGGGACTGCTGTGGGGAAGTAGCCCAGGGAATTATATTGAGTTTGGTGGTTAAAAGGTCAGCCATCTTAGCTGCTACTATTAGGGTCCCTGGGCTGGAGCCCGGAGTAGAGGGTGGGCCCGGGCTCCCCCCTTCCTACCTTCCCCAATTAATCACTGAGACTAGGGAGACAACAGAGACTGTGCCAGGAAGGATAACTTCTTCTCACTGGCTTATGATGAAAATGGCTCAATAGGCTGTGACCTTGTCTCTAGAGAGAGAAGGGCTACGTGGATGGTCACAGTGAGCCTCTGAGGCTAGTGAAATCCGCCAGGAAATGCAGGACCCACAAGCATAGACTTGGAGCTTTGTCACAACACCTATGCACACAGACCAAAGCTATATGTTCCTATAAAGCTGTTTCTCCCACAAATATCCATTCTTATTGCAAGGGGGTGGATCCCAGAGCCCAAGTCCGAATGTCTACACGGCAATTTTTAGCCCCACAGCCCGAGCCCTGAAAGATCCAGTCAGCTGATGTGCACCAGCCAAGGCTTTTTTGCTGGTCTTTTATTCCAGTGTAGATGTATGTCTAGAGTTTGAGGGTACTGAGAGATGGCATTTAGGTCTGGCTTGAAGGAGAAGCCATGAAATTCAGTTCAAAGTTTGGATTCAGACTGACACCCTCCCCCCCGCAATTTTTACCAGGAAATGTATTCCATTAATTCCTTTTATAAAAGCGGTAGCCGTGTTAGTCTGGAATAGCAGAGGTAACAGAGTCCTGTGGCACCTTAAAGACTAACTATAAAGTTTTGAAGCATAAGCTTTCGTGGGCTAATACCCACTTCGTCGGATGCAAGCAGTGGCCACTTGCTTAGCCACTTCAAAACTTTAGAGTTAGTCTTTAAGGTGCCCCAGGACTCTTTGTTACCTCTTTTATAAAAGCGTAAACCAAGCATTTTCAAACTTTATAAAAGTTTGGAGTTCTTTTTGACTGAAATTTTTCTGCAAAGACTCTTGATGGCTTCTTATTTTAGAGAATCAATTCATCCTTCCCTAACAAAGCAACTTTAAGGATTGTTTATTTTTTCTTTTTAATCTGGTGTACAGAGTTGAATCTTCTATGCACCCAAGATAATTCTCTTCCTTTTCTTCTCCTGCACCCCCACCATTTTAACCATTCACTTATTTGCATAATATCCATATTGTAACCATCATCTTTTCAGCCAAGTAGGATCAAGTTTCTGTGAGATTCCCTTTGGAAGAAATCATTGGGGCTCCTTCATCAGATGATGAACAAAGCAAAGATTTTCCTATCCCTCAAGGGATATATATATGTTCCCTCCACAGCCTTCCTAACCCTGGCTGGCATCTGGAGTGGAAGACCAGGTCTATGACACAAACCGAGATATCCAGTGGGCACGCATGTCTCCAAGCCCTGCCACTGGGCTAGCCTATTTCCTTTATTTTTTTAAAAAAGGATTTGGTTGTTATAAATCGCTTACTCCCCTAAAAGTGTCAGTGGTACAGTCCTCATTAGCCATTCCACTGCATGAACAAACATCTGTTTTCTAAAAATAGCTACTGGACTATTCAGCCAACTAGTAATTCAACTGTTCTTAGGCACTTGATACTAGAAATTATAACAAGTCTGGGGGAAATGACATATTCAGAGATTTGCCACCAACAATCAGCCAGAAAACTCCATTGGTGCGAAAAGTGATAAACAAAATGATTTTGTATCTGCCCATTATAATAAAAATGGCTATTTCCCTGCTTGTATTTTTTCCTCAGAACCTCCCTCCAATCTCCACAGAAGGCAAAAATAAGACAGAAAGATGTATTTCATGTCTCATCCAGCAATTATATTCTGAAGTGGCTCCAGGTTGGTCCTTTGGTAGGAATGGTTAAACTCTCTAATTTTTGTACAGAAGAAATTACATATATATTTCCAAGAAACTTTTCTGCAGACATTGCCAACTCTAGCTGAAACTTCTTCAGCTTTCACATTCTAGGTAAGAGAGTGGTGGCCAGGTAAATTGAGGATGCCTCAGAAAATGTGGCAAATAATTCCGTGTTGAAGCAATGTACCAGCTTGGCATAGGGGGTCCAGAGCAATTGAAAGTTCCTTCTTTGTCTTGAGATCTTAAAGAAAGGTCTTGACCATAACGTAAACCTCCTTGGCAAAGCGTCCTGAGGTCTTTGCAAACAACTCTCATCTTAGGTCTGACAAACACAGTGCACCAAACACGTCTTGCAGGGTTTTTATTCATAAAGGGTAACGTAAGCTATCCACAGAAAGCTCGTAACTTATCAAAACTCATAAGCATTGTGAGATGTATGTACAAGTAAAATATAAGGGATAATGTAATCATTCACTTGAAAGTATGTTTTAGGCTCTTGGAGTAAAAGTTAGTCACCACAGGGGCTAATATATCTCTGTGATGGCCCATTCAAGCTGGTGGTTAGCTGGTGATGTAATGCAAGGCTTAATTGTCTATCCATACTCCAGCCCAAGATGATCAATGGACCATCAGAAACACTTGAAAACAATCAATCACTTGGAGCAAAATTTTTTGTTATTAATCCCTAAATGCATGACTTTGCACCTTTTCACTATTAAATTTCATCCTATTACTTTTCTCCAGTTTACAAGGTCGTCCAGATCTTCCTGTATGATATCCTGGTTCTTCTCTGTATTGCCAATACCTCCCAGCTTTGTGCCATCTGCAAACTTTATTAGCAGACTCCTACTTTTTGTACCAAAGTCAGTAATAAAAAGATTGGTCCAATAACCGATCCCTGAGGAACTCCACTAGTAACCTCCCTCCAGCCTGACAATTCACCTTTCAGTATGACTGATTGTAGTCTCCCCTTTAACCAGTTCCTTATCCACCTTTCAATTTTCATATTGATCTTTATCTTTTGAATTTAACTAATAATTCCCCATGTGGGACAGTATCAAATGCCTTACTGAAATTGAGGTAAATTAGATCCACTGCATTTACTTTGTCTAAAGAGTCTGTTACCTTCTCAAAGAAGGAGATTAGGTTGGTTTGGCATGATCTACCTTTTGTAAAACCATGTTGTATTTTGTCCCAATTACCATTGACCTCAATGTCCTTAACTACTTTCTCCTTCAAAAGTTTGTCCCAGAATTTGTATACTACAGATGTCAAACTAACAGGCCTATAGTTACCTGGATCACCTTTTTCCCCCCTTTCTTAAAAATAGGAACTATGTTAGCAATTCTCCAGTCATATGGTACAACCCCTGAGTTTACACATTCATTAAAAATCCTTGCTAACGGGCTTGAAATTTCATGTGCCAGTTCCTTTAATATTCTTAGATGATTATCTGGGCTCCCCTGATTTAGTCCCAGTAAGGTGTTTGAGTTTGGTTAAGCTGTTTGAGTTTGGCACACCCTCCCAGCAAGATCCACTGTTTGCTATGTGAGCTGTTTCAGTTTCCAGGTTGGATTTCTAAGGCAGGGGTTCCCAAACTTGTTCTGTGGGTTGGCCTGGGTAAGCCCCTGGCTGGCCGCAAGATGGTTTGTTTACCTGAGTGGCCATAGGTTTGGCCGCTCGCAGCTCCCACTGGCCGTGGTTTGCCATTCCCAGCCAATGGGAGTTGTAGGAAGCAGGGTGGGCCCAGCCACCACTTCCTACAGCTCTCATTGGTTGGGAATGGCGAACCGCGGCCAGTGGGAGCTGCGAGCGGCCAAACCTATAACCACTCAGGTAAACAAAACATCTTGTGGCCAGCCAGGGGCTTACCCTGGCCACACCATGGAACAAATTTGGGAACCCCAATTCTAAGGTTTTCTCTCTGTAGAGTACATTGCAGCCATCTAATATGGTGGTGACAAAGGCATGGATCATGTTACCAAGGTTTGCGTCTGAAACAAAACACCAACGCACATGGAACAAACAAAACCAGCCAATCTCTTAGCCAGGCACAGAAGACAAAAGCTACCCCTCCAAAGTGTGCTTAAAACACTTAAACACAGCTCCGGATCTAGCTATGGCTCCAGACTGTGGACACCACTAAGAAATGATGGGTATGAATCTTCAATGTGAGGATCAACTACAATCTCTGCCATGCCTTCTGGCTACTCTAGTAGCATCACACAATTAGTCTGCATTGAACGCCTCTGGATTGAACTTCAGCCAGCCAATTCTTACTCCGGCTTCCTTTTTTGCTGCTCTAGCAGACCCCAAAGGCAGTAGAACTGGTATATGAATTGGCACGATGTGGAGACAGAGTGCATGGGGGTGGGGATGTGACCCCATGCACGTCAGGGAATCTTATTCACCACTTGTTCATGGGCTGAGAGAATGGGCTCAATCTGCTAGACCCCCTGCTGACATTCCCATCCTCCTACATGTGCTTGGGAAAAGCATATGGCCCAAGCTTTAGGTAGTTCTTTGGGGGCTCTGTTATGATAGAAGGCATGGTATCATGCATCATGATGATGATTAGCTTATCCTACACTGCATCACACTGTCTGTTCATTGATGGTACACAATGTATCCCACAGTCTGCAAGTTGTGTTATTGTAATGTGCACTTTGGAACGACAATCTAACAGGAGCTTTCTGATGTGTGGTTAAATGCACGTTTCTTTTCAAACTGTGTATTTACGATGGCGAATAGATTGGCATAAAGACTTAGACTGCTGAAAAT
Source organism: Sternotherus odoratus (assembly GCA_032164245.1). NCBI lineage: Eukaryota > Metazoa > Chordata > Testudines > Kinosternidae > Sternotherus > Sternotherus odoratus. The sequence continues at coordinate 6,076,617 of JAVMKO010000014.1, read as the reverse complement.
TTCATAGCCCCGTGTCCCAACACGGATCACTTTCCAATTTCATTCCCCTCAGGATTCTCTGTCGATGTCTCCCAGTTTCATTAATCTTGGGTTTTACTATCTGAAGGCCTCCAGCTCTCTCCGCTCCTTCCAAGATGGGACCGTGTTTCTCCTCAAGCGCTGACAAGCGCTGTTTCTCATTCTGAAGCAAAACTTCTCCCTCTTGTAAGAACCACAGGCAGTTTTAAATAATACTTATTCATCAGCGATGGCTATAGTCAGCCAGCTCTGGATTTCCATACTGAGCTACTGATGTGTTTTACATGCCTTTCCTTTCTCAAAAGGGATTTTCTGTCTCCGAACACTAAATATGAGAAGCATTTTTCAAATTCTTTGACAGAATGCTTTTAACATATCAGTAGGGTTAATAAATCTCTTCCATTTGTCCCATTCACTTTTACGCTTGATGAAGAATTGATCAGGAACAAGCTGGGCTTGTGAGGAGGGCTCTGTTTCTCAGGGTGAAGTGAAAGTGATATATTATGCTCCAGGGTTTGGATAGAAACAGGTTTGCTTGGAGCAGTGGACTAGTCACTCCTGAGAACCTTCCTCGGAAGGTAAGGAAGCTTGAAAACATTATGCCAGAGCACCAGCATGTCAGCATTCTCCGTTCCCTGAAGCTTTCAGGCAGAATTTTATTTTCTGTTGCTTGCTCCAAATGTGAGTATTGGCTCATTCTAGAGCAGGAGCAACTAGTTGGATCCAATTGATCAGCCATTGACAAACAGAGATGAGACCAAACCAAAGTCCCAGTAGCTCTTAACAATGGGATGTTTGGACCAGACCAGGGGATGAGGATTATTGCGAAAGAGGCTCATATTTTTCTAACAGGTCAAACTGGAGTCCTGCATCCAGACACACGTGTTGTTTGATTTCTGGTTCTGAAGCTGCCTCTTGAATTCCTTTCCATGTTCAAAGTGTTGTAGGGTGTTCTTGTCATTCCCATCGGGTTTTGGTAATCAGCTCCCATCCATATGCTTTGACATTCTCTCAAATTGGAGTGCCAACTCATTTACATTTAAGATCCCAGACGCTTACACCTCTGAGAACACCCTTCTCTCACAAGTGGGTTACAGGCACACATGGTAATTTAGAACAGGACAGCTCAACAAAGTGTTTCCCTTCAAAGTCAGTCTTGAACATTAGGAAGCAAGAGAGAATGTCACTCATTAGAACTTTTGTATCAACTTTTTAAATCAGTGTTATTTTGAATGACCCAATTTTTTTGTAGCACGAGAGAACCTGCGTGGAACGTTTTAGCATGATAAAGGCTTGAACCTCTAGCTGCTATGACAGAGCCTGGCACTACAGTATAATTCCAGTTATCCAAATTCCTTTTATCTAGTGTTTTAGTAGACTTGATTAAATGTTTTGGTCTTTCTTCTTAATGAAATAAAGTATTACGAAAAATATCAGCATTACTCCCTTCATTCCTTACATTTCTATATCAGTGAAAATGCAGCTCAAAATAGCACTTCCATTTATCCAAACATCTGGTTACCCCAAAGTTTTGGATGTTCCCCAGATAAATTTGGATAATCAGAATGCACAGTATTTAGGTGTTCTATTCTTTTACACTCGTTATCATTTCAAGGAACATATCATGGAGATAGGTCATTTTTATGAAGGGCTTTGTGAAACATAAACCAATTTACATAGGGAAAGAACCAAAGCCCATTAAAGTCAAACATAAACATCTAGCAACATAGTTACACTGACTAAAGGGGGGGGGGATTAGGCCAAATCTTGAGGGGTTTTTACTCAGTCCTTTGTCAAGCAAAACTCCCACTGATGTCCCATCACTCAAGAATATATGGCAACATTTTCAAAACCTCCTAAGTGATTTAAGAGCCTCAATGTGAGTGTCAAAAGTGACGTAGGCATTTAGGAACATAAGTCCCATTGACTTTCCAGGAGAAAATGGAAAATATGGCCAATAATGAAAATTAGGTAACAACTGAGGAAAAGCCTGTGTCTTTGGCCTATCCTTTAAGAGAGATTTTCCTTTTTAAAAGAGAAGTACGTGCACAGAAACACATACATAGAAGACTTTTCAAATATGCCTGAAGATAAACTGTCTTTCCATTCAATTTCAATAACTTCATTGGTACGAAGATATACTTATGTTGCCATAGTTAAAACACCAAATATCCTGCATGTAGAATGGATTAAAGGGCCTGGTAGCACTGTGGGGATCATTTCAATCACAAGCATGTTAGGCCAAGGATGCAATTGCAATACTAGATGCAAGCCTCAGTGGCAGGACAGATAGGGAGACAATTGGCAGCCACCGGCTGAGTCAGTCAGTTCTCTTCCATCATGAGCCCCATTACAGTTGCTCCAACGGGGCTTTGTGAGGATGGAGAACTGTTCAGGGAATGCGGCTATAAGAGCCAGTGATTACGTAGTTGTCAAAAGCTTTGGATCGACATAAACTGAATATTCAACCAGACCCTCCACCTCCCTTAAAGACCTAGTTAGAGAACAATCTTGGGGGGCGCTTGACCTGCAAGGAGGCTACATCCCTTTGGGATTTTCCATGCTGATGAGACCTGCCATAGCATTGGTTCATCCTGGCCATACCTGCTCCCCTCCGTTATCAAGCCTTCTCTTTCCTTCCTACCCCCTGCATCCATTGGTCCCAGGGTGTTGCATGGAGCTGCTTCAAAGGTGGTGTAGAAACTGTTGAAGCTGGCTCTGCACGTAAGCTCAGGAGTTCTATTCAGGGAATATTCCTGATGGGGCAGGGGGAAGAAAATGACACAGACTAATAATTCTGACCCTTTTCTCTTATTTTTCTGAATAGCACCATGAACATTAGGGGCCTTGTATAAATAATGAGTAGTAATGACATCAGGTTAGATATGTTTTCTATAAATAGTCCAGGTCCTGTTGAAGTAAGTAGGAGTCCAGCAACTGGCTATAGTATTTCCAGAGTCAAGCCCAGTGGGTCCACTGCACATTGCTGCTTTGATAGTGAAATTCACATGGGGTGGTCTTGTTTGCATTGGGCTCAAATGTTTAAAACCTAACACAACTGAACTAGAAATGCGGAGCTGTAGTTGACCCCGCCGATCCCCAAATCCTGATTTTATAGGATGTGTTTTCATACATGTAAACTTTCCTCTCTCCCTAAAATCTGTGATGAGGAGACTGGTGTTCAGATTAATTAATTAATCAGATTTTTTAAAAAGAGCCCTTGGAAAACTTACAACTTCATCCTCTGCATATGGCCAACATCTGGAGAATCCATCAAGCTTTTCATTCATTGTCCTCACCTTTTCCACAGCTCTGTGTGTGTGCTACTCAGTGCCAAAGTGAGCATGTGCAACAATTAGAAGCAGTATCTTCTCACAAGTGTCTTGCAAATAAAGAATTTTCCTTGGAGCTATTTCCATTAAACTCATTTGCTAGGTGCAGCAGTGCTCCAGTAGAGGGGAATAAAGAATTGATACTTCAATCCTATTTGTATTTGTTTGTTCTCCTATTGAAATTTACACCAGGTTCATGCACAATTTCAATCTTACAAAGACTCCTGCCCATGCTTAGCTTTAAGCATATGAGTAGTTCCATGGAAATTGCATGTTGCATTGCATATTGAAGTGAGACTACTTATGTGCATATAGTTAAGCATGGTTATAAGTCTTTACAGGGTCATCAGGCTTATTTACAAGAATAAATTATACCTAGAGGTGGAGAAATAGCTCAGTGGTTTGTGCATTGCCCCCCCCCCTAAACTTAGGGTTGTGAGTTCAATGCTTGAGGGGGCCATTTAGAGATCTGGGGCAAAAAAATCTGTTAGGGGACAGTACTTGGTCCTGCTAGTGTAGGCAGGGGACTGGACTTAATGACATTTCAAGGTCTTTCCAGTTCTATGAGATAGGTATATATCTCCATATATTATTAGAGCATTTTTTTCATCTCTTCTTCTTCAGGTCCCGTTCATCAGCTGAGCAGTGATGAAGGGGCCAAATGAAGTCTTTCCACCACTTTGGTTTGTACCAGCTTCATGTCTTCATTCACCTCTTTGTTCCATGTCATTCTTCAGTGTCTACCCAATGCATCCTCTCTTTCTAGTTCCTGCTAGTTCTAATGTGTATCACCATGTATGGTATCCATTCCAGGTTCATTCTCGAGATATGTCCAAACCATTGCAGTCATCTTTCTTGAATCTTTTGAAACAGAGTTATTTCTTGCCTTAGCTGTTTTCTTGTCACTTCATTTTTTGCAGACTTGAAACTCTCAGGACATCCCTGAGCCAGTTCATTTCTACAGTCAATATAATTCGTTGGTCAGCTTCCTTCACACTCCAACACCCCACCATATAGCAGTATCTGCATGACAATTGTCCCATATATTCTAATTTTTGTTTTTATTGAAATGTCTTTAGTCTTCCACATCTTGCAAAGTTTCCCAAATGCAGTAGCAGCTAATCTGATTCTCTTTATGTCATCTTCACAATTTCTATTCTTCTAGACTAGATTTCCAAGGTACACAGTTTCTTCCAGTTGTTCTAGTTCTTTGTAGCCAACTTTGATGATATCCTTCCTCTGTTCTTCCAATTGCCATAATTTTGTCTTCTCCATGCTGATCATCAGTCCAAATTTTTCTGCTTTCCCCATCTTTGTCAGTTATTCTCTGTAAATCCTCCTTGGTCAGTGCTATGAAATGAATATTGTCTGCGAATTTAAGAATATTCACTGTCCTCCTTCACAACATTGACTCTTCTCATTGCTTCTCTTAGTGCTTCCAGCTGTTGCTGCTTCGACTACTAAGTTGAACAAATCTGGCAATAGTGTGTATCCTTATCTCACTCCTACAATCGTCCTGAACCATTCTGTTAGCTCCTTATCTACTCTCACTGCAGTCATTAACCTTCTCTAGATGTTTTCTATCAGCTTCATCAATTTCTCAAGACTTGTCATAATCCTTTCTGACATATGCTGTCAAAAGCCTGTTTCAACTCTCCAATGCTGTTGTAACCAGTTCAGCTGTGTTCTAGGTACTTCTCCAATCCCTGCCTAAAAGAATCAATTACTGAGCTTTGGAGTTTCATCTATTTTTAGTGGCCAAAGCGTGTTCCAAGGTTAAAGGATTGTGTAATTCTGAGGGAAGGTGGGGAGAATATTTTTCCTCCCTGGAGCAAATCCAGTAGGATTTCAGAATAAAAGGTCAGTTGAACAAGGAGAATGGAGGGGAGAGATTTCTGTGACACAGCTGTTCTTGAAAACAGAAAGAAAATTGGGTGGCAAGCCAGAGTTCCTTAGACTCTATCCCACTGAAGCATTTCTCAGAGTGGTGGAATGGAACAAATGTACAGTCATATTTAAGGAATTGGACCACCAACATCTTAACAAATCACAGATCCGCAAATTGACGTTAATGAAGCCATTTATAAAATTTTTAAATTCAGCTGGAAAAATAGAATAAATGCTAAAACACTGGGTTACTTGTTCAAAACAGCTTCTTAAAGCCACATTTGATATGTTTGCTGGAGAAAAGAACAGAAAGGAAAAAAAAAGTTGCCTAAAAAAATATATCTAAACCAGTAACTTTCTTCAATGTGTTTCTGGCCAACAATGGTACAATTTGGTTTATATGAAGGCTTTCATTAAGGACAAAAAGGTTTTGCGTGGAAAAAGAAAATTCAAAATTTTGTCATTTGGTGGAAAAGTGAAAATTTGGGCTCAGGGGAGGATATTTTTGTATCCATTTGCTTGAGATGAAAATTGCTATTAGGTTTACTAAAGACAGAAAATCTATGACACAATAGTGATGATTAAACTGAGGAAATATTGATGAATCAATTTTGAGAAGCATTCAGGCGGAATCTGAACCTCACGACCTTTCCCCTCTTTTTACATAATAAAAATACATTTATTTTTTACCCGAACAATTTTTGTGGGAAGATAAGGCCAGTAACTCTCAACTAATGGGGAGAAAAGGAATTTTGCCTAACGTTACCTAGTTTTACTAAATATTATACAACTTTCCCAATTTTTTCAAACTTCATTCAACAAAGTGGAGGTAAATGCAAAAAAAATACCCCCAAAACCACCCTAATTTCATGAAAGTGTGAACTAGCAGTTGCATATCTAAGTTTTAGCTTTTTTGCACTGGCTAATATGCAATGCACACAGATTCTCTTTGCACCTGCCAATGTCTGTACAGTTACATATATACATTTTGGATGTGCCCGTCGGCCTTGAGTCTTTCAAAAGTGTTCTCTGTATTTCTGAGGCATAAGACAGAGAGGCCATTGTTCTTCCTTTAAGGTCTATTTTTAATGCATACACATTAGTACACTAGAGTAGTCATAAATACCCCCTTTAATCTCTTTGCTGCTCTCTAATTTAGCTCCTTTAGTATCAACTAGACCACGGTTTCTCAAAGTTCATTGCACGTTGACCCCCTTCTGACAACCAAAGTTACTACACAACCCCGGGAAGGGGGACCGAAGTCTCAGCTGCACCACCATGGGAAGGGGAGGCCAAAGTCCAAGCCCTACCCCATGGGGGGTGCCTAAACTTGAGGGCTTCAGCTCTGGGCAGTGTGGATCACAGTTTGGTGTCAGCCCCGAGTCCCAGAAAGTCTATTGCCAGCCCTGGCATCCCCATTAAAATGGGGTCGTGACCCACTTTGGGGTCCCGACCCACAGTTTGAGAACCACTGAACTAGACTATTCTTTCCAAAATCCATCACTGTATCCATTATGGAAAAAAATCAAGGAAATATTCTTACAGTGGGAAAAGTATATTTATTCAACCAGGTGTACAAAATGGCTACATTGATTTAGAAACAATTTTCCATCAATAAAATATCCCTTTTGGACTGAGATGAAGAATGGAAACTTCCAGATGAAAAGGAATTCGGTCAGAAAGTTTTGAGTAACTTAAAATGTTGATGAGTGTGGGGAGATAGGAGAATGGAAATAATTCCAGCTCCAACATCACTGCTGAAGAGTGCTCTTTCTCAGACATACAATAAACTACATTGGAAGTAGATTGAGGTTGCAATTTAAACGCTGCAAAAGACATTACATAATTTACACACTCACAAGCTGGTAGTAGTGCTTAAAATATTCATATTTTGCCCTCTATAACTATATATATATATATATATATATAATTTGCATTATGTACATGATGAAAGACAAAAGACCATGTCACTTATGGGTGAACATTTTTCATAAACAGGTTTAAGATTAGCAGCCATGTTAGTCTGTATCCATAAACAAAACGAGGAATACTTGTGACTCCTTAGAGACTAACCAATTTATTTCCGCATAAGCTTTCGTGGGCACTCTATATCTGACCTCTCGGTCCTCATCCCCAAAGGACACGTGCACAACGCCTTCCAAAGATGAGCCTGGGAGCTTAAATTCATAACTCTGCTAGATACTAAAAAATTATGGACTGACTAAAAACATTGGATTTATGGCTTATTACAACAATCTATAATAATCAACTAACCTTCCCCCCAGCTTTTTTCCCCTGCTCTCCACCCCCACCATAGAAGAGGTGTTAACTGGCCACTTAACCCATATTACAAGGGACCATTCAAGGTGAACTATTTCTGCTAAAAAACAAAACCAAACTGTTCCGCTTGTATTTAGCTGTGACACCTGAGTACCTTTCCCAGACCCAAAGAAGAGCTCTGTGTAAGCTCGGAAGCTTGTCTCATTCACCAACAAAAATTGGCCCAATAAAAGATATTACCTCACCCACCTTGTCTCTCTAATATTCTGGCACCAACACAGCTACAACACTGCATGCATTAATATACAGACCTATACATGAATAATACCTCTGTATTTTTCTTATTCTACAAGGCATATATGACAGTGGATCTGTTAAGATTAAAAAATAAAATAAAATAAAATATTAAATTCATGAATATATGGGAATCTATTTTACATATGCAATTTTCCTGCATTGTCAGGAAAAGCAAAGATTATTTTTGCTCTATCAGAGGGGGAAAGGGAGAATTTATCTTGTCTGCCTTTATTTTCTTTTGAAACTGTTGGCTCGTTATTTTAGAGGCTCCCAAAAGACACAAACTCTCTCCCAGTGTTGGGATACATTTTGGTATTTAAGTTGCAGGTAAGGCTTTTTTTGTGTAGTAGATTTTATTATTCTAAGGAGGGTATTAACCCTCTTCCCATGACTGGGGCTCAACAAGGACTTTGTGCAATCTAACAGCCAAGTATCGAAGAATGCCACTTATTCTTTGTTCGTTACACCTCTAGCTGTATAGCAGCCTTCACTTCGCTTTGCTGATTTCACGTTAGTCTTTTTTTTTTTTTTTTTTTGACAGGCTGAAGGAAATGCCTTCCAGCATTTCGTCTCACCTCATAAAAGCCCGCTGTGTGAATTGACGGTACATGTGGGAGGCTCCAAGGAATCTATGGATTCCAATTCTGTTCTCCCCACCTACAGCCATAGCAATGATTCCTCAGCAAATTCTTCCCCCTTTGCCCCTTATTCATCAATGCCAACCTATCCGTGGATCCTTCTCTGTATGGATCCCATATGCTGCTGTCATGGGCTGGCATTGCTCTCACTCTGTGTAAAACTTCTGTGCTTCCCTGAGTCACTTTTTGCTATAAATGCTTTAAGTGTTTTTTCCCCCTTTTTCTGGAGAAACTAAGAGACTTTCATTCCGCAAAGCAGATGAATGGCAAAAAGAGGCCATAGGGTACATGAGCTGCTCTATCTCTCTGCTGTAGGTGTACCTAACTTCTGCTTGGCACTCCAAAACATGCAGGTTTTGTGTTCAGAATCAGTACCGAAGAGCATAACAGAGAAGGGATTCGGAGAGAAGTTATGCTAACCTCAGCTACCACTGCTGTGTAGAATATAATTATTACCAAAGGGCTGAGTACCTGTGAAAGAAACGCCACAGTTGGTGTAGAGTAGCAGAATGCAAAGGCCAACGAAGAACAGACAAGGGGTGAGAATTATGACCATGTCAGTCAGAAGCTCACGTTGCTAGAGGAATAGCAACACCTGTCTCCTTGAGGGAAAATTGAGTGGAATTGTAGATTCCTCTGTTGCTGTGCCTCATTATTAGGGTGAAGGACAAAGAGCTATGGTCTTGAATGGCCAGTGTCCCTTTCCACTTGTCCACAGCAGGGGTTGGGAATTGAGAAGATATATTCTGAGGACAGGTGGGGAAAGAAATCATTCACTATGATATTAAAAACAAACATGCTTATAAAATAGCATATGTGGCATAGTACAATATATGGTACTGGATAACATTTGGGACTGCATGTATAGGTATGTAATAAATATAAATGCTGGATCTCTAAAGGGTTGTGCAACCGCGTACCCAAGTTATGCACTATATGTGCACAGTTACTGTGTGTGCACAAATCAAGGAGCTGCACATCCAGTGGCTAACTGGATACATTTGCCCAGTTAACCACTTTGCACATCCACTTGTCATAATGCATGTAATGGTGGTGTGGAATTGCACCAGGGGTGGAAGTAATATTAAACTCTTACTGGTACGGGGGCCTAGCGCTGGGCCCCCAGAAGGGGCGGGGCCACAGGCAGAAGGGGTGGGGCTGGAGGGGTCAACCTCTCCCAGACAGACCATCTATACTGCCTGGCCCGCACCACCTGGAGCTCCAGTGGCGATTTAAAAGGGACATGGCAGCACTTTAAGGAGGGTCCTTTGCCGCATCAGCACTTGAACATCGGCTGCTATGGGCCAGTACAGGCTTCTTACTGGTACGCTGTACTGTCCCTGGGGAAGTAACTTCCTGACTCTATTTCCCCCCTAACACTTTCTCTTCTGCTTAGATTGTACAGTCTGGGGATTGTGGGTCAGATTTTCAAAGGTATTTAGGTGCCTAATGTTGCAGATAGTTGCCTAGTGGGTTTTTGAAAAATACCTCCTCAGGCTAGATAACTCACTTCCATTGACGTACATGGCATTTAGCTGCCATTCTGGAAATCTTACAAGGTGGTTATCCGCATCTTTAGGAATCTAAATACCTTTGAAAATCTGGCCACGTGCCTAGCTCAGCTGGGCCTTGATTTTAGTTGGAGTCTGTAGGTGCATATACTAGGCTTTAGATTACAAGGGAAAAGTTCACGAGGTTCCCCCCAAAAAAGCAGGTTCCCCAAAGCTGGCCCCTGTGAGGTTCAGGCATTCCATTATCTCTGGGGAACAATAAACTGCAGCTCTGTTTAACCTACCACTGTCCATTCTCAGCAAAGCTCAAAGTATCTGGAGTACAAAGTTTTTGTTGCTGGTAGATTGCCACAAGATAGAGACCACGTAGTCTGTTGATGTCCTGTGCTAGGGTAAAAATATAATACCCTGTGCTACCAAAGGCATTAACACTTTGAGGAGTCAGCAAATCAGCAGCAGTGGTGAAACTCATTAGTGTTAGGTTAACTCCCATTGTGAAGCTTCTGGCTTCACATCAGAGGGTAATAAAACACTGAGCGCATCGTAATGACTATTATGATCAGGAAATTTGGGACATGTGTCATTACAGAGAACAAACAGAGGCAGCAGAGGTGTCGGCCAATAATGCTGCTGAGGGTTCGGTGCCATTCCCTCCCCCCCGGGTTATGCACTTTATCAGCTTTTCCTCCCACTTTGGATGCAAACAAAGTCTGGCCCCTACCTGAGGGTCAGGAGAGATGAGAAACAGTATTACACAGGATATTCCCAGCATTTTCAATGCTTCCTTTTCAGTGCGTTATGAACGTCTGACTGACATGTCCTAGCAAAAGCGCTTCGGGTTCCCGCGGGAGCAGTGGGGCCATAAAACTCACAAACATAATAATAACAAAGTCATAAATCCTGACCTGTGGTACAGTATGAGTCGAATAACAGCTCCCCAGCTGTGGAATATATGCCCTTGTTATGTGAAGATGGCAGACCTCGGGGGTGAAGTTCATGTCATATTTGTCCCATCATGTAGCGCCAGACCTGTTTGATAAGCTCACAGCAACCAAAATCCCAAGCGGTAGGACAGACGCCCAGAGATGTTTTCAATCTGTTATGATTTACTGCTTATTTTGTAAGTGCTTTTAAATATATATATATATATATCCAGTGAGGGATAGAAAATGGAGTTTGGCAACAAGTGTGTGATACTCTAAGACATCCACAGCTTCCCAAGATGTAGTGTCTTAGAAGAGGTTTACCCTTTGCACTGCCCACCTCTTTGGGAAGATGGACCCTCCTTTCTTCCCCCCAAAAAGGCAGGTGGAATATCCCCAGTTAATTCCTGCTTATTATGAGTGTCATTCACCCTAACTCAGGAGGTCTGCTCCAGACCCTACACACCTCTCAGTACTTCCATAAGGGCTCAAGAGGAGCACAGAGTCTTAGGATGAGTTCTGTTCAGTGGTGATTTTTTCCCAAAGGACTGTGATGAGGTTTACCAGAGCCCTCAATAAGGTTAAAGGAGTGGTGGAGCATTACTGGGTCAAGAAGTCCCCAACCCTCAAGAGCTGCCAAGTTCGTTCCCTATGGAGGACTGGTTTAATAGGGAGTTCTGGCCATCAGGTGTGGGGAGAGGGAAGGAGAGACTGGCTGCAAGAAGGCAGACCGTGTTAGTTGCTGGGGGAAGGACTGGGACTGGGGATAAGACTCAAACAGGAGCCTGACCCCATCCCTGTTCTCCTCTTTTCCTTGATTAGCAGGGAGAACTGGACACTGAGGGTGTGTCTACCCTGTAGTAAAATGATTGTGGCTAGCATGTTGGGGGGATGGGGGAGTTGTGACTAACTAGGACTAACTGGGCCCCTCAGATTTCCAAGACTTGGAGAGACTGTGTGGCCATGGTCTGATCACTAGGTCTGCTGGCCCCCAAGTGAAGCCTACTACAATCACTCAGCCATGCTTGGTAAGCGGCAACTCTGGTAAATCCTGCTAGTCTAGAAGAGTGAATCCAGGATACGGAAAATCCACCGATCTGTTTTGACAAGAGATCATGGAGTCTAGTAGCTAAAGTGTCCACCTTATGTATGTGCTCAGAATCCCAACACTGAATACCTCCAGAGACAGGGAGGGAGAGGGGGAGCTCTCCATTGGCAGAGGGAAGGGTAAGATGGCCTGGTTTGTCTTTTTTCCACATCTCTAGTAGCTTGGAGGAAACATACTGCTTCGGGCTGTGGGAGTAGAGTGACTGATATATGGACATATCCAAACCCTGCCCAGACCTCATTCCCAGGCTGCCTCTCTTCACCGCTTAGCAGTGACACGCAGTCCACTCTCTTATGCCTCCTCTTTCTGACCCTACTGCTTTCATTCTGTGTTTCTATAGATTGACAGGCAAGGAAGGCGGTGTGGGAGGACTCAGTTGCCAACAAAGCAGCCAATCTGTCTCGTCTTAGGGACATCTTAGGCATGGAATGTGAATTTCCAAAGGTTCCCTTCTCTTCAGAAACTGCCAAATTCTAGACGGTCTGCGATTTCCATCGCTGATCTCCCCTGTTGCTATGAATATTGCTGACATTTATACACGCTCCCTTTCCTCTAACACCTTGCTTGGGAGGAGGGGAGGTGGAGTGTTTATAATAACAAAGCTTAGCTCTATCTCACACTTTTCCACTTCAAAGAGCTGGGCAAACAGTCACAAATTAATCCTCACCATGCCCCCCTGTGAAGTCAGTAGGTATTTGCACTGCAGCTGTTCAAGAGTCATCTGTTTTGATTTGAAGAAATGTGGGGCACCTCCTTGCGGAGCAGCCCTTGCACCGTGTATCATTCCAGTGATTCCAGCTTATCGGGCTGGTGAAGGAGTCCCCATAATGCCAGAGGAAATATGCAGCTGGGGTAGAGGCACCTTCTCAAGCCCTCCTCCAAGCCTCTGGTAAAGGGGAAATAACCAGAAGAAAACAAGGAGCTTGGCTGGGGTATCTTTGCCCTAGCAAAACTGTGAGCAATCCAGAACTGGGAGTAGCAAATGATTAGGGGTAGAGTGCTGTTCTCTGGAGCCTCTGGATGAGACAGAGAGAGCGAGCCAAGAACCCGATCTCTTATGCTCATTAAAGAACCCCATGGTATTTTCCCTGAGGGCTATAGGTTTTAGCTCTCTTGTCCAGGCAAGTATCTAGTCTGAAAAAAATACTGGCCATACGTAATTCACCTTCACTTCCTGGCCTGAACAATTCTATGCTGCTGTGACACTTAAACTCCAGTTATGTTCCACCCCAGTGGTGGATGCACTTCAGTGGTTAATGGAGTGAGTTCAGTGCATGTGTGAAGTGGCTTTCTCGTCAATTACACTAGAATTGGGTCCATATTTTGGATTCTTTAGAGTGAAAAGTGCCACCTATTTTCAATTATTACTGTTGTCACATCAGTGAGTGCTAAAATAAGGAGCCTCATGGCCAAGGATATTGGTATTTCTTAGTTTCTTTCTCATTTCAATTCACTTTGCCTCCCCTTGCCAATGTCTGTGGTTCAGAGGCTAGTTGTCACAGGTTTGAATGGGTTATTTCACCGCAAATCTGGGATCGTCGACTAATAACTTGGTGGTGTGCCAGGAATGGTCACTCCTGATATCTCCCGTGAGTTCTCTCTAGAGGCAACACACTCCAAAGACCGTATGCCTTTTCAAAATGTAGTCCTGTGAAGAGACAATCATGGACCCATGGACCTAGAGTGCAACCTGCTTTTTGGTGCTAACCAGATATATTCCACAGTAGTTTATCAGGAATAGCAAGAGATACAATGAAGCAAGAGAACACTTTGGATTTGTATATATTCCACTGATTTTGTTTTTAGTTTTGCTGTTATAAAACTTATAGTATAAATAAGCCAGGTCTGTTTCAGTTAAAAAAAACCCTGATCTAATTTTGAGAGACTTGAAAGATCATTAAAATTTCATAACAGGAAAAAAAGTTGTCCGCTTACAAGGTCTCTAGTGTTTAAAGAGCAAGAGACAAAGCTGCTGAGTCGTATATTCCAGTTTATCCTGTGGAATAGGAAGGAATGGCCCCAGATGTAATTATAAGTGAGTGGTGCACAGAAAGAGTGGAAAAGCCTCAGGAAATCTGAATGTCTAAGAACTTTTCGCCAGCAATTAATCAGTTCTCCTGGGTGTACAGTATGTGCTTTTTTGTCTGTTTGTTTATTTATTGCACACTTCCTCAATGGTAACATATTTAGTTTTATCAAATTTTCAATGTCAAGTTTTTTCTCTGTCTGCTTCTGAAATTCAGTGCCGTAAAAGCAATAAACATGTATGCAACGTGAAGCTTTTTTGTGAGTTACCGAACTGAAATCTACAGTATGAAGTTTCATTGCTGGACTGAGGGCTTATTGACTTTTGAGTTTTATCAACCGAGCACACACCATGAGAGTGAGATTAAAGAAAAAATGGAGTATCTGATTTCTGTTTTATATTTCTTTAACAAGCAAAAGAACATCAGGTCAGATATTTGCAAAGATATGTCAGGATAATGGTCAGATATTTTGGATTTGTAGAATTTTCAAGAAATATGTGCTTTTCCTGTTCTTTAGCTCTACTAAACCATTAACATTAAAAAAACCAATTTCGATGAAATCTGAAAAAAACATCAAATAGCAAAGCCTGCAAAGTCTTTTTTTGAAACATGACTCTAGATTTGAAGAAAAAACAGTCATACCATGGTACATCTTAAATTTAATAATTGGTATGTTACTGCAATACAAAGTATAATTTATATTGTATTGTAACCTGGTTTATAAATACACCTGATCCCTCTTAAAGTCATTGTATAATTATTTTAAAGATCATGATTATCAAATGGCTTGCTATATTTTATACCATATTTATTTATGATCACAAACACTTACTATATTTTGTAATGAACCTATATTTATATCTGTAACTGTTATTTGTACCATTTTACAGCAATAAACATGTAGCTTAAAATATTTCTACTTTATTTTCTATTCCACATTTTCCCGATTATCTAGCTGTCTATTTTTTACAAGAGACACTGAAAAAAAATCTTACTTACCATTTCCTATTTTAAAAGTGATTTCTAGAAAACTTAAAACTAAATATCAAATGCAAGAAGAATGCATTTAATAAGAAAGTTTATTCTTACATGTTTAAGAAATAGAGGCTTATAATTTAAATCCTCTTCTATATCTATACAAAATTGGATAATTATGGGGCAGAATTTTCAGATGTGTCTAATTTGGGAGCACAAGACCTACTGACTTTCAATAGGATTTGTGTTCCTGACTCACTCAAGTACACATGAAAATCCCACCCGATTATTCTAAAACTTAAACTTATCCCTTATTAGTCCATCCCAGGAGGGGGGATTGGTTGGTTTTTTTTATTATGTCCTGATTCTCGTCCCATTCTTTCCATTTTGTTTACTGACAGTAAGTGAGACCCTATGTTTTTTTCAATCCTTATTTACAGAGTTGTAAAAATGAAACATAATGATACAAAGTTGTAAAAATGAAACATTTATGATTTTACAGCAGCAAAGAAGTGTATTAATTTGATAGGTTTAAATGAAGTAAAGTAGATAAACATGAAATGACAGCTTTGTGTGCATTATTGTTCTGATCATGTATATGTAACTATCCCATTGATTTTAATGGGACTTTTCCAGATAGACCTCAGTGCAAGTTGAATCAGTTCCTATGACTATATGGGAATCAGATCGGTGGAGTGCTTACATGACTGGATTCTATATTTTCATAAGGGTCTGCATCTTATTAATTTATAAGATAGGAAATTTATATCCATTCAGTTGTTTGGACTATAGATTCTCTGTTTGGTTTTATGCTGTAATGTTTTTTCAGTATGATTTAATATTTATCAGTGGTTTTGTGTATACCATATGTTTTTAACTCTTAAACAAATGAACCCCTATGGATTGATGAGAGGATGTAAAAAAAAACAACTTTTTAACATAGGATCTGACTTGACTTTCTAAAAAGTTAATTTAGGGCTTTGTACTGAACAAACTCCTGAGGTGAGCACAGTCTCCTCAAATCCCACTCAATTTACTGGGAGTCGAGGAATACTTAATGAACTAATTAAGTTGAATAGGAATACTTAATGAATTGAAGGGTCAAGACCCAATTTTATACTTTTGATCCTATTTCTCCTTTTCTTTCTTTTGGCATTACCAGTTATTTTTCTTCCTGTGATCGTTTTTCATACTGAACAACACGGGAAAACTCTAATCTATTTACTCTTTTCTTGGAGGCATTTGTGTTTTACATGCTTAGACTGAAAGCAATTTGGGAAAGGAAGTACGTTTTCACAGCATTTTGCACAGGAGGGTCCAATCCTGACTGAGGGGCTACGGTCATTCAATCAATAATTTTCCTTTTTGAGACACCCTCATTCTTGAGAGTGTTATTCACCCCCAGGCAAGCAGAAGGAAGGAAGAATATAGCGAGTGCTTCTTGGCAGATGCCATAAATATTGACAGTGCAGCTGGGCTTCTGAACTCTGCAAACCAGGATAATTGTGGGTGCAGAGAGGTTCTTGTTTGTGCAGTCGTCCAGTTTGCATCTGCAAATGCTAGCGTTCATTGTAGCGCCCTGAGCGTACGGTTGCCTGATTTGCAAACACAAATATGGTATTTTGCTCCCACAACTAGAAGTAATTGGGAAATATAGCCATTAGGGCCAAATTCATTAGGAGTGAAATAACTAAGAATCAGTCCCAGGTTATTCAGGTTTAGGTGGGGCTTAGCCCAGGTGCTCCTAGTGGTAAAATAAATGAAACAAGACAATCTCTGAGGTGCTGCTGTGCAGACAACACGGACTATCATTCTGGCCAAGACTGTCTCATTGTTCCCCTGTATACTCCTATCTCTCTGGCTGTGTCCATCTGTTGTCTCTTGTCTTATACTTGTCACCCTCTCCCCCCTTTTCTCCCTTGGTTACTTGGGAGCCGGCAACACTCAGCTGTGTGCCTGGGCACCTGATGTTGTTGACATTAAAGGAGATCCTGAGTATCCCACTGATGATGTGGGATAGGTGAGGATTCTCTGTTCACTCTCTGCTGCAGTCCTTTTCCTTGTAAGGAATTTACAATGGGCGGTGCCTTCTCCTGGCTGGCCCCTGTACACACACAATGGCGTGCCTTGGGACCCTCCAGGAATAAACCTCAGCTAATAATAAATCTGTGGCATGGGTGTAACTCAGAAATACCAATGATAAATAATATACATCCCATACACTTAAATTAGAGTCAACACTCCTTTACTTAGCGACTTAAAACAAAGGGTATAACAGAGTAAGAGTGTATGTCACTACTAATTTAAATCCACAGGGGCAGTCGAATAAAATCAATTCACAAATATAATATACAATAATAAATTAAATGTATTTAACGGACATTTACCCCGTCACCGTTGTTTACCTCACCCTGCAGTGTACACTCCTCTGGATTTCACAGTCCTAGACTCTAGCATGGGCCGCTAGAAGATCTGCAGCTGGAGACTGTGCCCTGCTCGGTCTGCGGATCAGGCCAGCCAAGGCAACAAGCTGCGAACCCCGCTGACGATCGGAGCTGGCCCCATCAGCAGCTCTGGGTCCTAGGTTGGTGGGAAGATCACTCTGCCTCTCCTCAGACTCAGACTCAGTCTCTCTGCCGTGCCCCTTCCCTTGCAAGTACTTTCCCAGACCAGAGTGGGGGTTACTCACAGTCCTCCACTGCAGGTCCACCGCAATCAGATCTAGGCACAGCAACAGTCTCTGCTCTGGCGCCAGTGAAGCCACCAACAGCCTCTGAGGCTCCCTGCGTGATCAAAGCCCCTGCAGGCTCCCAGCGACAGCCCCTGACTTCCTCGCAGCAGCCCCTGGTATGGGCAGAGCTCCACACCAGCAATCTCACTCCTCTTCCCAAAATGGAGTCCACCGCCTGCTCTTCCTACACCAGGAAGTTTCTCCCTCTTTCCCCAAGGCATTGTGGGCATTGTTGTGTCTCAGGCGAGATTGCAGCACACAGGCTTTTCCCCTGGAACACCCCCAATAAAGTTCAAAGGCCCCTCTAGTAAACGGGGCCTACATAGTTAAAGCCGAAGCATTTTGGGGAAAGGACTGTCTTTTTGTTCTGTTTGTACAGTGCCTAGTCCTGGTCTAATATTGGGGTTCATAGGTGCTGGGATTCCTGGGTAACTGATAAAAAGGGAGAAATCACCAACCTCCCAGCACCAGAAAATAAATCCCATTTTGTCTTAGTTTTTATTCAGTAGAAAAGCATCCCCAGTTGTAAGAAGCACGTTCTTCAGCAACTACGCCGCAGCCCTACAAACTCAAGTTTCAAGCAGGGCACTAGACTGCCCAACACATACACATAACCATAGTCTCTCACTCGTGCCTCTCTTCCCTTACATCCTTACAGCCAACTCACTATTCTGGAAAACTCAGTTTGGTGTTGTATATTGTCCCTGCACCAGCTGACCCTATTTGTGGATGAGCAAAACATCCACATAGTCTGATAAACCCTCCTTTTCATCGCAATACCTGTTAAAATCTCTAATTCTCAGACACTTTCTTCCATATTAGCATTATTATTACAAGAGCACCTCTGGATCCCTGTCAAGGATTAGGGCCCTCCGGTTGCTAGGGACTGTAAAGGTAACAAAGAAGACAATCTGTGCCCCAGAGAAGTCACAATCTACACAACCGACAGGATGCAATAGGGGAATGGAATAGACCGGTAAGACAGTAGTAGGTTTGGAGAGTAATGTAAAAATAAAATGAAGAGTTAGCAGAGACATGGAAATCGCAGCTCGCCACTTCATATTCAGTGTATTTTTTTCTTTTCATTTGCTGAAAGAACCTCATCTCCACGGAGATTTATTACTTAACCATGTGTGTGAATTTCACGGCCCTTTTTTTTGCTTTTCTGTAGCACCAGGGGGAAAATTTAGAAGGACCACTAGCCATGGATGCCTGATTCCACAATGCACCCAAATGGAGAAAAATACTGAAACCCGCAAGTCCAAGTCATTAAGGGCCTGATCCTGAGATGTACACTGTACTGAGATCCTACTGACTTCAACCGCTATGGTTGAAATGAACGAAGGGGGCGGGGGGCGGGGGAGCATTTGAATTAACGGCATGAAAAGAGCCACGGTAAAATGTAACCTTGTAAAGCCTTTGAAAACTGGACATGGATGTTCCAATTTAGTTGGATAGAATGTGTTTATATACAAACAATGATTAGGAACCCCATATATGTAAGCCTCCTGGTATGTAGTTTATTATCCTATTGTTTTCCCTAAAAAGAATATGTTTATTCAGGCGTCCCTGCGAATTCTCTTATTGTATTTCATGTCGAGCCCAAGGCACAGCCCTTCAATTCTCAGCTTCTCAACGTCGAAGACTTAGGGACACATAAGCATATCCCAACTAGACACCATGGCTGCTGCGGCTGACGGTTGGATGCTTGCTGACTGACATTGCATTGTGGCACCATCATGGAGTAAAACTAGACATCTTTTCTCCTTCCCTCCAGCTCAATGCTCCCTACTTAAGAGGGCTGGAGTCAAAAGATGGCAGATGGTCATGTTGTGTTAGAACAGGCAAAGGGACAGCAGGCCGCTAAGTTGAATATGTCTTTCTATCATGATGCTTTCCCTGCCCTTTACCCAGCTAGCCCTGTGTTGTGGGCCATAATTGCAGAATGTGCACAAGGGAAAGAACACAAAATAGCTCATGATATGCCTCAAACTGTGAGCAAAAGAGTATTAAATCCTCTCCAAACACAGTGGGACCATAACATTTCAAAGGGGGCATTATTTAAAAAGTAATAAAGCTCAGTGCATGCTGTTGATCTTCAAGCCCAACTGCTATTTTGAAAACATGTTCGCTCAGCCATACCTTTGACCTATCGAGAAAACCCCCTATCCAGCAGGACTGTCGCAGAGAACCAGTGCTTAACACTTAAACAGATTGCAGAGGAGCAGCCGCATTCGTCTGTTACCATAAAAAGGACAGGAGTACTTGTGGCACCTGAGAGACTAACACATGTATTTCAGCATAAGCTTTCGTAGGAATCCTGCTGGCCCATGTCTGAAGCAGAGCTGAATGATATGGATACACCTCCTGATTCTGGATTGGCCGCCAATTGAAAACTGGGTCCCTTTTTAAAAAAAACACCCTCATTTTCCAGCAATGAGTGGACAACAGAACAATTATTCCAGGGACCAATTCTATTTCTGCTCCCCACCATGCTATGTTCCCAAGCACTTTCATTTATGGAGGCAGGGGTCATGTAGTGATTGTAAAAGAATCCAATGGAAAAGGAATCTGCCTCCAGCAGAAAGCAGAGCTCCACTTTCCTGGGCTATTTTGATGTATCTTTAATATAGTAAGGTGCTCACATACTAAGATAATGAGCTCCACAGAAATGCAAATAACTATAAAACAAGGGGCAGATTTGCTGGTATGCCCCAGCTGTTTTACACCACTCCTTTGGTGCAAATCAGTTATCAATCTGGTTTAACCAGCCAGTGTAACCAGTCCGGGGTGACTTTACTTCTCCAGATCAGCACAAAGCAGCCAGAGCATATTGGTGAATGTTGCCCTAAATACATGTGATAACATAGGAATCGTTACCCTACATCAGACCCAAGGTCCATCGAGTTCCATGTCTCCAGAACACTGTGCAAACAAA
Organism: Sternotherus odoratus; assembly: GCA_032164245.1. Classification (NCBI taxonomy): domain Eukaryota; kingdom Metazoa; phylum Chordata; order Testudines; family Kinosternidae; genus Sternotherus; species Sternotherus odoratus. The sequence continues at coordinate 6,055,952 of JAVMKO010000014.1, read as the reverse complement.
CTGATCCATACAACACCTGTGTGAGTAATTAAATACCCATTTGACAGATGGAGAAATAGACATCAAGGTCAAGTGATCTGGCCAACGCCATGCAGTGAGAATCTGGCTGAGGTGACATGAGAACTCCTCCTTGCAGCTTTATGTTGAGTTCAGTGGGCAATGTTGCTTTCAGAGCCACCAAGTAAGAGGAAACACATTTCTTGTGTTATCAAATCATGACAAATATTAAATATTAAAAGTGAAGATGGCTTTCTTTTTTTCTTTTTGGTAAAGTCTGTGTCTGTAATTTCTTATGCTGTTATTTATGAAACAGCATTGGGACCTTGTTATGAAAGCAGGCATTTATTATTCCATTAATTTAAATGACATAATAGATGGAGGTTTTGTGGCCTGGGAAAAAATGAAATGAAATGAAAAAGTCACTTATTCCTATTATTGTTTTGACCCAATGAGAATTAATGTCAGATATGTGAATGGCTTCATGGTGAAATTTCTTGAAGGGTATGTGACTTGGTTCACATTGCAGCATTTACCTTGTTACTGACTATTGGTTCTCAGTCAGAACTTTAGATGATGTAATAGTCAAACATATGCCAACTTCAGAGCAGTTGCAATTTCCTTCCAGGAAATAAAAGTATCTTTTCCCATCCTCTTGTAAATGCCATTTCTAAATAATCTTGCCAAGGAGAGATGCTATTCAAGGCATGTCAATAATCATTGATTGCTATATGTGTCGTTGGATTGTACTACATACTAGACAGAACATAAATCCATCATCTGCCCTAGAACAAATAGAGAAAACAAATATATGAACACTACAGTTGATGGAAACATGAGCCTGGGATTACAAAGAGCAAGTCATGACAGAGGAGTGTTATTCTTTATTTTCTTTTAAATAAAATTATAAAAGTAAAAATTATCGAATTAGCAGATGACAGGACACCAGTAGACATAATGGACCAGCCCACTTGGGCTTTCTTCTTCTTTGATTCTCAGCTCCCTTTGTCCTGAGCACATCTCTTAATATAATACAGAGCCACCACAACCGCCCTAAATTACCTCAGCTGCCAACAGCCCCAAGGGAGTGCTTTGGCAGCTGGAGTTCAGTAGAGTTGGCAGCAGGGAAGAGTAGTGCTGTAGAAATCTCAGGATTGGCTCTATGCTGCTAGAAGATCTCCCTGAAATGGATTGCCCCTCTTATGGCAGGTATGCTGGCTTTAATTGGACAGCAATGAAGAGTACAACAACACCAGCAACCTGGGCAAATCTGTCTGGATTTTAGTGAAGCATTTGATTGTCTCGTAAAATGTGGAAAGATTGATCAAAACTGGTCTGGATATAAGCACTCATCTGTGGTCTCCTATCTGGCTGAATTATTATAAACAAGAGGTAATAATAAAAGGCAGTATATCAGATTGGGGGTGATGTGGCAAAGGAATTGGAGTTAAATCTGGATTTATTTAATGTATTCATTAATAAACTGGAAGAAGGGGCAAACATGTTAATTACATTTGCAGACGAATGAGGAATATTACAAGCATCAGTGAAGACCCAGGGATAAAACATGGAAGCTAGAAATCCTGGCAAGAAGTAAAACATGATTTGTCCTAAAAGAAAACAACTAGTTAATACAAATCAAGAGCCCAAACACATTGATGCAGAAATAACTGTAAAGACAGATAGCGGACAGAGAATTTGATCTGAGCTTGTCATGTGATATTGCAGCAAAAATAAGCCAAATGTGATTTAGAGGCTCCATAGGCAGAGATGGAATATCATGCCAAAGAGGGTGATAGCTTGTCTGAACAGAATACCTGTGAGACAATACATATAATAGTGTGTCCCATTATGACCACATCAATATAGGGACGATATCAACAAACTAAAGAGAATTCAGAGAAGAGTAGTAAAAATGATGAATGGGTCTCGAGAGATTGATTTATGAGAAAATATCAAACTATGTACAACTTGGCCAAATTATGACTAAGAGAGGATGTATTGTCTGCATGTACAGTAAATGAATGTTGTAAAACATGAAGGAAAGAAAGGAATTGTTTGATTGGCATAACGGGAAATTTAGGAGATGAAATTAAGCAAATGAAAATTTTGAATGAATAATAGGAACATGTCCTAATTGTAAACTCTGATTTTGCACAAACTTTGCACAACTTATATAAGTTGGTCAGAACAAAACATCTCAACATGAGAAAACTTCTTGGATCCCTGTTATTAAGGAGATTGGCTCGTAATGCTTCTCTGAGCGAAGCAAGTAGCAAAAACAATCAATAACAAACTTAAAGGAAAGGAATTAGCTCTCTCTGTTTATTGGTGCAGCAGACCAACAATTTTTGAAAGTCCTGCCAAGAGCTAGTTATTAAAAATGTACTGAATGCACCCAAAAAGGTCTCAGTCCCAAATGTATATGCGTGTTTGTATGCTAATGGCTGCATTCCCGCACTTTCAGTGTTCCAAAATATTTCAGAACAAACTCTGCCAGCATGAATTTCTTGTAATAACAAGAGTATTAGGAAACTGACAAAAGAGGAAAACATCTTGATTTATTATCTCAGTTCAAACTTCTGGTGATATACGATGGGCAGTTGGGGTCAGATTTTTAAAGTGGTTTCATCCAGACTTACAAATTATGGGCCCGAGTTTGGGCACCTAATTTTATTGCAAGTGTAACTTGCACCTTAGCTATGTGTTGGTATCTCTGTATTAGTCTAAGTTTTAAAAACTCAGTAGTGCCCAGGTGCCCTCTTAGCCAAAGTGTATCATTCTGCTAGGTTGTGGTCAAAGATCTGGGAAGACACAAACCCAGTATTCTGAAGATCTTATGTTCTAGGAAGACAACACTCAAGGGGTTGAGGAAGAGATACTTGCCATAACTGGGACTGATAAGATCTGAACATGACAATCTACAATTTAACATATAATTCTAGCACTAAAAAAGTGACAAAAATATGATAATCACAAAAGATGGAAGTCTGAAGCGTCCCTTGTAGACTAGTTGGGTGAGATGTCAAATACCAAGTTAGTGGAAAAATTAAAGATTATTTGGGAGAAATAACAGGAAAGAAATACGTGTGGAAGTTGCATTAAAAGCTATACAATCCATGGCCCTATTACACACCTATAAATACACTTTTTCCCAAAGCCCCTCTGTATAAATTAAAATCACTTATTGCTTCAGTTGTCTCCCTTGCACCTTCTTGACAGCCTAGGTCATTATCCTATACCCATTTTGGAGAGCTTGTAATTATAAAAATGTCTATGAATATTGTAGTCCTGTATGTTAGAATGTTGTATATTGTCCGATTTTTTAAATTATATCAAAATATTTCATTTTAAAATTATTTTAAATATAAAACTACATGTTAATCTATATATATAAAAGTCAAATGGTGTATGCGTGCGTGCATGCGTGTATGTATGCTGCCTTACTCCTTCCATACTGTTTGAGCTAGAGACTTGAAATTTGGTACAGTTATAGGCTTTAGGGTCCTAATTAGGGTAAGAGTCGAAAATTTTTCAAATCTCACCTCTGACGCCCCCCAGGGGTGAAATTCTTTAAAGCCCATTCACATTGGCTGCGCAGCAGGTGAATACCTGCTGTTCTCTGTGACATAGTTATGATGTCATAATACCCCCCTCCAACGGCCCCCCCACTCGCTCAGCTCTCTGCCCCCCCCCGACGGACCCGAGCAAAACCAGGTATTTTTGCTAGTTTAATATAAATTTTAAATATTTTAAAATCATCTGATTTTTTTAAGAGGGACTGAGATTCTAGAATCCCCACTAAAGTCAAAAGTGCGGGATTGATAGGTGCCCAACACTTCTGCAGATCTGTCTGTATTAATTTAGGTGTGTAGCTTTGGTTACTCCAATTTGAACATTTGAGGGCTGTACTTTTAAGCAAGGAATTCTTTGTTCAGGTTCCAGGATTGCTGCAACCCTGTGAAATGGTGGCAACTGGTTTCATTTCATCTATGCTGATTGTGTCAAGACTGAACATTTTCATATTTCAGAGAGTATTCTGATTTTAAAAAACACAAACAGGAAAGTATTCATATACACGGAGCTCTTGCTGGATACTACATTATCCACTTAGAATCACATTTCAGAACTAAGCTGTAACTTAGAACTTAGAAAGAACTGGACACTTCTATTGACCCCCAACGGTGGGGTTTTGTTTAATTGGCCAACTTGGCTTTAGCATGTAACTTCCCCTCTGTTCTGCCTATATTCTATCATTTGAACTCGGGATGGAATGTATTTGTTTGTCTTTATGCAGGAAAAAAGAGGAAATCATATTAAAATGGATAAATAAATACGTACACCAAAAAATGCTCATTCAGTTCTAAACCAAATGCATGCTCCGAATTAGATTTTTATTAAACTGGGATTTTTATTTTTTGGTTGGGAGCTTAATCAATTTCCACCCATACTGACTCTAGCTTCTTTAAAGTCCAAAGGCAAAAAAGCTTTTATCTACCAAGACTTTAATTAAAGATTAATTAAATATTTGCACAGTACTTTGAAGACATAAAAACACTTTGTAAGTGGTAAGCGTATAAAGACCCGAGTTTGTTTCTCTTGCAATGATAGCATCAGGAATATTAAGTACAAGTCTGGGGTTCATAAAGTTTTCACTGAATCAAGTAGAGGGCTCATTGTCAGAATTCCTAACAGAGTTTATGACACCAACAACAGAGAAACCCAGAGCCCTGATCTCAGGACTTGGCAACTACATAAAGGTAATTTGTAATAATTTGTAATATATTCTGTGAGGCTGAAATCCATCCTGGTTTGAAGGCATTTATACAAGATCCTCCCACGAATTAGACCTTAGGGTACAGCTAGACTACCCATCGGATCAGCGGGTAGCACTTGATGTATCGGGGATCGATTTATCACGTCTCATCTAGATGCGATAAATCGATCCCCGAATCAACTCCTGTACTCCACCTCAGCAAGACGAGTAAGTGGAGTAGGCGGGGAAGTGGCCACGGTCAACTTGCCGCCATGGGGACGGCTAGATAAGTCGACTTAAGATTGCATAAATTGCGTATCTTCAGTTGACCCCCCCCCTTTCCCCGTAGTGTAGCCCAGCCCTTAGTCTGGGGTCACATAGGAGGAGGGGGTTGGCAAAGATGTAGGAAGAGGGTTGCACACAGCTGCCAGTGTCTGTGCCAGCCCCAGAAATGAAAGGTGGGTGTCAACATTTCAATAGTGAATGAGTGATGATGGGCAGTGAAGAGAGAGGCCGTGAAGGGTCTTGAAAGCAAAAACAGCTAGCTTGTGTTTTGGTGTACTAGAGAAGGGAAGGAACCTGCGGTGGGATTCAAAGAGAGGGATGATGTGCTTAAAGCAACTGACTAAGAGAATGATCTTTGTGGCAGCATTCTGCACAAAGTACTGGAAACCTCATAAGTGTCCCCTTTCATTACATTTTGATTCTGCTTTCTATTGAGGTTTGAATAAGTTTTCCATAGATTTCTGATAAGCATTTGAATTTTTTAATAGTTTAGCAGAACCTCCAAGCTACATTTGAGGTTCACCTGTCATTAATTGTAAGAAAGCACTTCGATTTACATTTCTTCCAGAGCACAAATATTCCATGAACAAAAATCACAGAATTTGAGAAGCAAGAGAGAGAGAGAGAGTAATAGAGAAATCTGTTCCTCATTTTAATTTTATATATTTCATATGGGATGCGAACCATTTATTCCATAGTAATTTCAGATGTTAGCCTGAGACTAATAATGTAGCTGGCAATAGCTTTATTGCTTTGCCACCAAAAGCTTCCCAGTAGCAATAAAAAGATAACAGAAACAATAGTTTCAACACATTCATATGTATTGTTACTCTGGAAGCACTCAGGCTTCTGATCTATCATGTAGACTTTTACCAAGTGTGTGTGAAGTCCAAACACTCTGTCATACCAGTGTTTTTTAAAAAAATATTCTGGTATTCCTTTTAACCAAGCAAGCTCATAAATTTGCAGACAAATTCTGCCTTTCTTAAGATTGTACTGCTGCTTACTGTGTATTTTTAAAACAAAGCTGATTTTTGTAGACTTTCAATTTTTTGATCCACTTATCAATTAGATTAGATTTTCTGAACTACAATTTAGGGGTCTAATCCAAAATTTACTGAAGTCAGGGAAAAGGGTTCTGATTGCCTTCTATTCCTTTTGATCAAGCTCTAATTGAATATTATGAATGTAAATGGGATATAAAGAAAATACATTTTATAATCCACCCATGCAGTGTGGGATGTTCTAAGTGATCATTTTATATGCCAGACAAGGTCACTTTCATATTATTGTGTTGTCAAAGTACCACAGTTTTGTGATATTTTTCATAAGCAAATTGTATCATACAGCCTGATTAAATTGATGCATCTGTAACATCTTGCAGTTCCTGACATATATATGGCTATATTTTGCTTCAACTGTACCTTTTGAAATTTTAGATGTAAATTAAATCATAATGATTTTTAAAAAAGAATACTTGGTTTTTGCCATGTTAACTTGTACCCTTTCTCCAATGATAAAAGAAACTGCTCTGACGATGGTAGAAGGAAATAATATATGGATAATATTTATGAAAACATTTCATGCAAGGATACATTTTCAGCTAGCTATACAGTATAATGGTATTGTAAAGTACAAGAGCAGAGCTCATCTAAAATGTCATCAGATCCCTAAAATGGAATTTTCTTATATTACAATTTAGGATTTCCAGTCATTCCTTTCTAACCCAGCTGTCATACAAAGGAGCCTTATTCTCTTTCCATCCATTGTTATATATTTATGAGTTTGGTACCGTAGCATGAGATTCAGAAACTTTTATTTGTAGAAGAAGTCAGGGTTGGGGGTTTTATATATATTCCATGTGGCAAAGAAGTCATTTTTTGGTATTGATAACCAGAATCCATATCCATCTAGCATATATACACAGATACGTATTTTCTTAAAATGTCACTGAATTTAAACTGAAAATGAGAAGCACTGAATTAATCACAATCTTCAGATAAACAGATGAGTAATGCATGGTTCCTAGTTTCATGATAAATGGGAATCAGGGTAACTTACAATTCCCTTCAAATTGTCACTCTTGGGGTTTTTGTATTGTCTCCCATTGCCATAGTATCTGAGCACCTTCCACTTAAAATCAGTAGCTAGCAAGGAAACTCCTCTGGTATGGTTGGCCAGAAAAGCAGCAGCCAATGGAAGTAGTAGATATCTTGCTAATGTTCAGCCTCCCACCCCCTTTGCCTTCACCATGAATCTAAATTCCAAAGGAATCATCACTCTTCTGAGCAACTGAAGTGTCGAATTTCTGATTAAGTGGGGGTAATCCCTCCTGTCCTCTCCTGATCTTCAGCAGTGAGGCTGATATTCCATATGATTTCCTTGGCCAATTTGCTTCATTCCCATTCCATTTGTGTAAAAAATTCTCTCTCCGTTCAGGTCTCTGGAGAATGTGGGATGTTTAAATTAATATATATATATATATATATATATATATATATATATATATATATATATATATATTTAAAAACCCTAAAATTATGGGTTATACTCTGATTTCAGTTACACTAGTGTAAATGAGGAGTATCATAGAATCTCAGAGTTGCAAGGGACCTCAGGAGATCATCTAGTCCAACCCACTGATCAAAGGAACACCAATCCCTATTTCTGTCCCATATCCCTAAATGCCCCCCCGGATTGAACTCACATCACTGGTGTTAGCAGGCCAATGCTCAAACCACTGAGCTATCCCTCCCCCTCTCCACCCTGGAATTACACAAGGGTGAGATCAGAATCATATCCTGTGACTCGAAATTATTTCTACCAAAAAGAAAAAAAAAACCCTACACATTTTAGGCTTTATTAGTCATCCCTTTCCAATCCAAATCTCCCCACAGAGGAGCCTTGTAAAAGTCTTTCCATTGGCACTCTTTTCCAGCTTTCCTTTGGTCAGACTACGCTACAAGAAAAATGAATTCGTGGTTCAGTAGGCCATTGTTTAAGTCAAAAGGCTGTATCAGAATATCTGAAGCCTTTGAATATGTTTCAGACCAGAGCTCAGATTTTCTTCAGCAAATATTGCATCATATTAAGCACCAGCTATGGCAGATTCTATTTTACTGTGACTGGGATGTACATATTATATTTGAGATGGGCCCAGACTGGGAAGTTCACCTCCATGGCTCGATCCGAACTTTCGCTGAGTTGGGCTGTGTTCAGAATTCTCAGAGCTCAGAGATGGGTATGGTTTAAAAACTTAAGATTTCTGGTTTCAGAAGTTTTGCAGAGAGAGGCCAAAGCCATGAATCTGGATTTGAAAATTGTAACCTACCAGTTTATGCAGTAACATAAAATATGTGTATATCTATATAAAGCAGGGGTCGGCAACCTTTCAGAAGTGGTGTTCCTAGTCTTCATTTATTCACTCTAATTTAAGGGTTTGCATGCCAATAATTCATTTTATCATTTTTAGAAGGTCTCTTTCTATAAGACTATAATATATCACTAAACTATTGTTGTATGTAAAGTTAATAAGGTTTTTTAAATGTTTAAGAAGCTTCACTTAAATTAAAATGCAGAACCCCTCGGACTATTGGCCAGGACCCGGGCAGTGTGAGTGCCACTGAAAATCATCTCGTGTGCTGCCTTTGGCATGCGTGCCATACGTTGCCTACCCCGATATAGAGATATATGTAGAGAGATGTTCCTGAAGTAAGGCTTTACAGGGAGACAGCTCCCACTGGCTCAGATTTCCTGTATAGAGCACCTAGTTCAGTTTTATTCAGCTCAGAAGCATTTTTTTGCGGGGGTGACTCTTCACACTAGGAAAACTTTGAAGAGATATGTTACCTTCCCTCTAGCTTTTCTAGCCCTTGTTCAGTTCAGTACTATTGGGTAGTTGGTTGCTACAAGTACAATCTTGCTGCCAAGAATTAAGCAGGTTCCATTTCCCCCCTCAAGTTTCCCTTAACAAATGGACATGAAAAATATTTCCATTTGCCATAGTGCTCTCATTAGTTACTGGTAGTACACTGATAAACAGTATGTCCTCAACACCAAAAGAACCTCTTGTGGATACATCAGACCTGTTCCTATTCTTAGTAAAGTCATTGGACTCTGAAAAGGTATTATTCTTAATTTAAACATCAATGGTTTAACACGGTTGGTAATAATAATCTCTTGGACGATTCTAACTGAAATCTGTTTCCTTGCTGAATTTCTTTTCTCCCATCAGGCATGCAAACTGGTTTGTTATTTTTGGGTTGTTTTGAGTGCTTTGGGCTGCACACATGGGTTTGTTATTGTTGGGTAGCTCAGGAGTGTTCGGCTGCACACCCTAACTAATTTGTTATTGGAGTGTTGCTCTGAGCGATCCATTCCAGTATGTTACTGCAGGGTTCTTCACTGAATGCTGGGCTGCTGTAGTTTTATTATTATTATTTATTTCGGAAGTAATTCTTTTGTGAGGTTATTACCCACACAAATGAACACGAACAATGCAAGATATTGGGGCTGATCAATCTGGATGAACCACATTTTAAAAAAAAGACAGGTTTTAACTACTAGGAAACTTGTTTCTTACAATAATTCATTTTAAAATACCATTTCCTTCTGGTCCCATATTCCCATGCATTTATAATTTAAATACAACTTTTTATAGGTATCCTATCTGCCATCTTAACATTCCTGTCCCCTCGCCATCAGGAAAAAGTTCTTTATGGAATATTTCCTTTAAGGTTCAATGCAAGAGCAAATAACTATGACCGTCTGTCTTTTCTTCTTCATCCCTTTTTCCCCCCCTGTGTTATACTCATTACAAAATTCCTCACTTAATATAATAAATGCATTTCTAAGCTTTCAGCTGATAAGCTTCAAGTCATGATTGCACTGGTGGAAGAGACAAATTGATAGTTGATTAGATAAGAAATAACAGATAGCCAAGAAACAACTGTTCAATAGGATATAAAATAAGAACAATAAAAAAGAAAAATGCAGAGAGATGTACACCATTGAATGAAAATGTATTTTCCTTATCCCAGGAACAGTACCACTGGTGATCAGGGGTATCTCTAGAATGAAGTATGCTGGGTCATGTCAGCAGTACAGAGACCCAGTCATAGGGTGGCTGCATTGTGGATCTACAAACTTTTTTAAAGCACAAAGTAAACCACCTGAAAACTTTGGTGAAATTCCTGCTAACCATCTCTGTTGCCACCATGCTCCTCCTATGAAAGCTAGAGTTGCCAGTGCACCATGATTGTCCTGGAGTCTCCAGGAATTAAAGATTAATCTTTAATGAAAGATTATGTCAAGTGATGAATTCGTCAAAACCAAAATTGACAACCCTAACTAGAGCAGAGGCTGCTTTATGTTTTTATTTTTGTCTTAAGTCTGTCAGTTTTAGGAGAAACAGCTTAGCAGGTACACTAGGTGTAATACCATTTGGAAGAGCTGAAATCAAATGGCTGCCATACTACCAGCATTATTGCTCATATTTGTCTTATGAATATTAATAAAGTAAAATAACTGTAGTAGAACTCATGAGCAATTGATATATATACATGGGATATAGATATATATAAATACAGTAATATACATGCAAATGAACAGATAGGGATTCAGTTGTCGATCTGCACACTCAGGAATTTGTGTGTGCAATCATGGTATTCATGCTCCCCTGTAATGGGTGTGCAGTTTCCCTTGTATTTTGCACATGAGCAGTTATGTACACAATGTTCTTAAGTAGGCCCTGATTAAAAAACTCTCAGAATACTATTGTGATGAATTTCAAAGAGAAGTAAACTGAGGCAGAGCAGTTAAGGTCAAACAACAAGTCAGGGAGAGAACTGAGAAAAGAATGCAGTGCTCTAATCCTTAGGGTCTTCCTTCTCTAAACTTTAAGATTTGGTCTGCAGCTGAATACAGATTTAAGAAAAATACTCTCACCATACCACAGTCTAAACGTCATGCTAATGGCTAATCAGAGCGCTTATTTTGGAATATCCACATTAAATATGTATGAACACTGTAAAAGGAAACAAAATTTAAACAAAAATCCCACAGAGCACCCACGCCCACCTCCTGCTCTTGAAAGCAAAAAAATAGCAAAATCTTTTGATTTTGATCATCAAAACATCACTTGCTTGATCTTCTAATTTTTCTTCCAATTGAATTCATTTTAAAAGGGATGATTGAGTATTTTTCATATGAATGTCTTCAGCAGCAGGTCTAGTGCCTGAATACATTGAGTTACGACTCTGAATGCCAGATTCTGCTCTCAGATAAACACTTGCAACTCCCATTGACTTCTCCACAAGCTGCAGGCATGTAGCCGAGGACAGAATTTGGCGTAAGGACTTGTTGTTTTGGTTATTTTGCAATCCAGCACAGAAACTGGATACTTCTTTTTTTTTTAAAGGAAACTGTTCAGGGCACTCTGTATAGCATCCTTTCCAGCGCTAAATCCCAGTTTACTAGTAAATGAAGCCTAGAGAGTTTTATCAACAACAATATTTAACAACTGGGTTGGATTCAGATTCTCATGTTTTACAGCCAGGATATAGGATCTCTGATATGAACACCCATGGATTTATTGGTCCCACAAGGACTCAGGATTCTGCTGGCACCACAGTTCAGAGAGTCAGAGGAAGTCAAAGGTTATCTTTTGTTGGGTAGTATGGGATTTGCCAGTTGACCCCTCCCTCCTCTCTTCTGATTCATCTGCTAAAATCATTAAGGAATTTTCCTTTACCCTCAAGAATTGTTAGTGTCTTTTTAGCACCGAGATCAAGTTACTGACCTCTGCGTTGCCCATATACCTTGAGGATTTCAAGAGCAATGGGGTATTTTCAGTGTTAAAAGGAACAGAGTAAAGAAAGATGAATAGGTACATGGCCTGAAATGAAGTCTAATGGTTTTTCTGGCTAGTTAAGGAGATTCCTCACTTGTTCATACATGTTTGGTGTCTCAGGGAAGCTTTGTTCAAGTAAACAGTTACATTTTGCTGCATGGCAGAGTTTGAAAATAGTGAACTAAAAACCAACACCAAAGCAATGTTGTGTTAACAAGTGGGCTCCATGTTCTGAATGAAATTGGGAGTGAATGGTGGCTGGACTGCCCTGCATCTGAGATCTGCTTAGTACAGGAGAGTGGGGGGCCAACTTAGGAAGTCAGGAGATGAGCTTGTCCCGCTAGGATTCAACCATTCAGGGACCTCTTTAATCTCTGCTGAATTTTCAAAAGGAGTCTGGTGGAGTCGGCGGGAGGTTTGCGCTGACGCAGTGCAGTTCCTGATTCCCCAATCCATGCCCCCTCTGTGGCTGGTCTCAGCAAGCTGTATTGCCTCCCCTTTGACAGGGAATGACAGGTGACTTTTGGGGCTGCAAGCCTGATCACCCATCAGACCTCCTTCCCCAGAGGGCACAGCATCAGGCGTACTGGGCAGGCCGTGACTGAGTTTTTCAGATTGAACTGATTGCTTTTCCAAATATGGAGCTGGGAAAAAAAACCTCCCTGCAGATATACATCCTGCTAGCTAGCTACACTTTCCTCATATTATCAAAGAGCAGCTAAAGGAGGTCATTTAAGGCTTCTCCTGTAAGGTCCCCCCTCCCCATGCCTCAGTCCTGCCACATACATCAGTGATCTAATCACCTGTGAAACCCAATGCAGGGAGCTGCAGAGTTCTTCCATTACAAAATCAAGATTTATTCTGAACATGACAAGCCTAGCAGAGTTTTATGATGTGCATGGCGCCACTCCTTTCTGTTAACCTATTTGTAACATTTATACTCAGGAGTTTTTTATCATTCCTGACACTCCTCCATGTGTTCCTGGCCATTCAGTAGCTGGGAGTCCTGTTTCATTGGACAGTGAAGATGAAATCACTTCATCTTGGTAATGGATTACAGTAATTAGGTTATTGTTTGAACATTTGGATTTTAATTTTATTTTGGGATGCAGTCTCTGTATTTGTTTTTCATTCTGGTTATAAATGGAAAGCCAAATGCCTACAAACCCACCAATTATTGGCTTTAAAATTTAATATATTTTCTTTTTATCGTGATAACAGGTTCTGGATATCAGACTCTCTTCTTGCAAAAAAGAAAATAGGCAATGGACAAATATTCCTTGGCACTAATTATACCCAGCTCATCTGCTATAAGGAAGCAGCAAGTGAATTGTATTGCATATAAACGGTCAGGGGGAAAAAACCTCAACCCATTGTATTCAATTCGGCATCAATCATTTGGAATTCTTCACTGAGCCCAAAAGTTCTAAGATGGCATTGACAAATAACAATCACAGTGATGCAGCAGACAGCCCAATGACATGTATGGCACCTTATTGCCAGCATTTTTAATGACCTAGTTAAAAAGTTAAGCCATGTTTACATTAAATGGAACCCATCAGGAAATTGGAAAATATTGCACATGTTTCTAGATCTGCTGATTCCCAAGACAGCACCATGGTACAAGCTGGTTTGCAGAAAATCTATACTGGCAAAGGGCAATGAAGACATTCCTTTAGTTCCTTTCTTAAGTGATAGCATTTGCATCTTATTTTCCTTGTGACATTTTATTTCTCCTTCACCAGATCACTGCTCAAAAAAACCAAGAGCTAGCGTTGGTCTTGTAAAAAGATGGATAAAAGGGAAGGAAGCATTCTTAAGTGGATGGATGAATGCAGCCACCTCTCTTCTTTCTTTTACGAGGAGCACCAGATGAGAGCAAACTATGTCTCATAAAACATTTAAATTCAAGCGTCAAGCTCCAGGACAGTCACACTGGATGGGGGGAGGGGGGAAGGCTAAAGCAAGATCAGCCCTTTCACCTGGTTTAAACTGAACAATTATTATGAACTTTCTACATGTATAGGGAAGTTGTTGGTGGCACCATGGTACCAAGGTTTGGTAGGTAGGCTCAGATCTATGATTTTCTACAGAGCTGAAATCCAGTCCAGGTTAGTAGTGATGAAACTTGTTGTCATGTCTTCTCTGTGTTGGCCTATGTGAAATGGGGTTATCTCTGTTCAACTCCTAGTACTATCTGCCTCGTTAAGACCCACCATAACAATTGGCAATGAGAGCGCAATTTAAAAAAAAAGTTATCTCAAAATGTGAGTGGTCAAAATGCGAATATAGACACATAAGATGCCATTTGCACATGTGATTTCTTATGTATAATTACAATAGCTTTTTCAGAAATTAGGCCTGTCATTGTACAAGCATGTATACGTGCAAGTGTGCATCTAACTTCTTAAATTACTGGGGCCTAATTTTCTCCCTAAAGCAGTGTCAGCAGAGAAGGCAGAGACTGACTGGACCATGGGAAGTACCCTACCCTCTTGCCCAAGGATGGTCCTAGGGAACATGTCTGAGCCACATTGGTGTATCCACTTGAAAGAGCTTTATAAAGTATTTTTTGCAAAGCCACCTTACTCACCCCATGTGGTGTAGCTCTGAATGAATGATACATATAAAGGCTACATATTTGTCCATTCTAATGCGTATTTTGTATATTTTTCAGTCTCCCTCTGCTTCTTGCCCCTTTGTCAGTTTATATCATGTTTCGAAATGTAGATTGTGGCATAAAGGAATTTGTATGCTGTCTATTTTGGCCTGTGGTGGGTGAGTGTGTGTGTGCATGTCCACACATGTACACATATATACCACACGTGTGGTCATAATAAACAGCATGTAAATTATATAATAAGCAGCATGTGTACCTATACAGTAGTTGGTGTGAATACACAAAAGATCTATTAAGGCCATACTTCAATAAATGTACTCATCTTTATACAAAAAGTCACACTGAGTTCAATGTGACTGCTTGCAAAGCAGTATGCTTCTCAACATGAGTAAAGCATTAGAATTTACTTTACTGTGATACGGTCACCATTAGCTAACTGGTGTTTACGCCAGGTTCTAGATAATGGGAATAGTGATCAGTTAAAAAAATTCCTTCTCAAAAATTGTTGAGTGTAAATAAACAGTAGATCTACCTATGTAGCTGATCTGAAACTAATTAATTTGATCTCTCAGTAAAACTTGTGGCTCTCTGCAGCCTTTGTTGGCTTCTGCAAAGTTTTTAAATCTGCCGTATTTGCCCTTGCTCTGACAAATGATAGAGCTGGGCTGAAAGGCCGCTTGAAGAAGTTCAGATAACTAAAATGGCTATGACCTGAACTAAAACTCATAGTTTGTGCTTATGATGGCTGCAGGAACAGCATCTGGATTACATTTAAATAGAAGGTTATTCAATAAGATGCTGCGTTTTGAAATCCCAGGGAAAAATTGATGATAATTTGGTTATTTATGCTAAAAAAAAAAAAAGGAAAAGGGAAAAAAAATCCCTTCCAGAAAGCTGAAACAGAGAAAAAACAGGTAGTGCTGTGTTGTCTCTGACATTCGCCCAGGCATCCCAAACATAGCATTAAATATAATCTTTACTAGCAAACTTTTTTTTCTTATTATCCTCCCAAAGGGCAAAGCAGAGTTTCAAATGGGCTTTTAATAGCAACACTCCAAAGATCCAGCCCCAGTGTCTTTCAGCTTGTCAAAAGGATTGTGTTTCACATTGCAGTCATTCCTCTGTATGTTGGCACAGCCTAATACTG
Organism: Sternotherus odoratus; assembly: GCA_032164245.1. NCBI lineage: Eukaryota > Metazoa > Chordata > Testudines > Kinosternidae > Sternotherus > Sternotherus odoratus. The sequence goes on along the minus strand of JAVMKO010000014.1, from coordinate 6,040,297 downwards.
GCTTCAAACATTTGGTATTTGAAACAGAAAATCTTGGTGTTTCATTCCTTGATTCACTTCCCCTTGTGTTTCTAGCATCATAGACTATTGACAGCCCTTGCCTATAAAGAAAGGCCAGGTTCTCTCGTTTATTCAGCTGCAGGCTTTAAAAAATGTAGAATAGGGGTTTTGTTCATAAGGGGGGCAACTGCCAGTGAACTTTTCCTTTCTCTACATAAAAGTAGAATAGCACAATAAACAGTGGTAAGAGAAGTGGGACCAATGGTATGCACGCACACATGTAGATCTAGCTGGCCAGATTATCTGTGCCCACAATCTCTGTTCTATGAGTATAAGAGTGTGTGCGTAGGTGTAATTGACATCCTTCAGTTGTCTAGGATCCAGTACTAAGTGCTTTACTGTGCCTGCACATTGGGTACTTAAATGCATTCATTAACTCAGCTGCGTCCTTACATTTCACGAACAAGACCTCACCCATTATTTTTTAGGCATGGAAGCAAAGGTTGGGATGAAAATCGCACTGTGAATATTTAGAGATCCCAATTCTGCGCCATGTTTGCAGGCGTGAAGGCTCCCGTTATTCACAGGAGTAATGCTGCAGGATTGGGTACCCACATCACAGAGATTCTCAAACTCTTCCGGAGTGTAGACCCCTTCTAAATAGAAAGACAGACTCGGGGCCAGATCCCCCGTGGAACCCATGGAGCAGTTGAGATTGCACAAAATTTCGGTGCAGCTACAGCATTTACTTACACAGGAAAGTCACGCTTGGCAAATACTTGTGCATTTTAAATGTCTTTAAGTGCAAGATATGTACTCTCCCCACACACACACACACACACACTGGGCAGAGCCCACAGTAGGTATAAATTGACATAGAACCACTGAAGTGAATGAAATTAAATTCATTTAATTTCGGAGGGTCTGGCCCAGTGACTCCTTTTGCTCCTATTTTAATCTCCCCACCCCAGCTGTTCTCTTTCAGTCACCTGGTAATAAGGGGGAGAGGCAGAATCATGTAATGTTCTAAATTACCATAGACCACCAGTGTTCCATAGACCGTTGCTTGAAAACCTCTGCTGCACAGTGAGCCATTAAGGGTGCCTGAATAAGTTGCGGTGGAGGATCAGAGTTGCTCAGTTCATGCATTGTTCCTGCCAAATGTCTGTTTGGTGGTGGTGGGGAGTATGCCTGTACCATCCCCCGGGCATCATTCTGCATGATTAATACCATTTCACTCTGCTTGTGAATTTCCTTTTGGGATTTTCATGTTCATTTTGGCCATAAACACAAAAGAAATGAGAGAAGGAAAGCGATTTTTGGAGTCATTACTGTCTCTCTTGTTAAATACTTATTGAGGCAATATTTTAATGTGGACCCATTCGATTGTAATAGCTCTGAAGCTGTCATCGGGCATATTACTGTGTAAATATGTATTTAAGCACATCTCAGAGAAGTGGATTTTTGACCTAATGTGCTACATAAGTGCATCATTTTTGGCATGCACCAGAGTAATCAGAGTGGGCCTGATCCTACCACACAGCTCAGGGGTGGAGGTCTGTATGGGAAAGCAGGAGGTAAGAAGTGATGAACCGACCAGGGGAGGATGGGGAGACTGAGTCCTGAATTAATAAGGGTTCTGCTGTGTGGGCCTGTAAGTTTAGCCCTCCTACTTATAGGAGCAAGATCTGGGAGAGGAGTGCATAGCTAAGGATCACACAAAACTGGGCTGAAATCCTAGCCCATTGAAGCCAATGGGAGTTTTGTCCTTTATTTAGCAGGGCCTAGATTTCACCCCATATCTCTTCAGACATGGCTGTTGTATGCCCTTTTCTAATCTGGCACTCACTACTAAAGGAGCAGACCCACAGGTAGTTAAAACTTTCTACCTCTGACTGCAGAAGTAAAAGCATAGCATTCAACCTTACTGGAGACCATGTGTGAGAGCTTTGCTTACGTTTGTGATGGACACAACACAACAACCCTGCACACCTAGCTGTGGAAAACAACCCTGTACACCCAGCTGTGCACAGTTCAAGGACCTGAAGGATCAAGGCCCCAAAAGATAGTAGGCCAAAACCTGGTTCAATTGAAATCAATGGGGAGTTTTGCCAAGGATTTGACACAGTATTTTATTGAGTATGCTCTGTCAATTGGATAATTGGGCCCCATGATAATGCAAAGAGATGATTGTGGCGCAATCAGGAACAATATATAATTTTATTCTCTCTGGAGTTGTATATACACAGCTTATCTAAGCCTCTAGGGAGGGATTTTAAAAAGCACTTAGCATTTGCCTACCCCTGTTCCTATTGAAGCCAGTGATAAAACTCTGATTCGTTTCAGTGGGAACAGTGCTAAGCTGAGGATGACCGCTTTAAAAACGATACCCGTGTGTGTGTCATTTGCTTCTCAGTCGGCGCACACAGATGACTTGAATGCTTTCATTTATGTGGATAGCAATTCTTCGAATAACTGCTGTGCCGTGCCTGACTTTTCCAGAAGACTTTCTCATGGGCCCCAAAAGAGCCAATGAGACAATAAACTATGCAAAGTCCTAGAACACAAAGTATCTAGTTAGTGATGTAATGTCCACTTTTGGCAATGAAATGCTTTCGAGATATAGAAAAAAATGCAACTTGTAGGCTATCAGCCTAACATTACTATTTATGAATAGATGTATTTATTTTTATTTTATGTCTATGTATATACATATGAATGGGAATAGATGTGATTTTGCAAGTAAAATCCCCAAACCAGTCATTTCATTTACTGCATATAATGAACAGCTGTTTGAAATTTGTCATTCAAAAAATGTTTTTTTCCATGAAAAAAATAGCTTTTTCATCAAAATGGAAATTTCTCTGGGAAATGTCAATTTTGACTACATTTGCTGGGGTTTTGTCAAAAAAAATATTAAGGCTTGGCTGAAAAATGTTGAGGCTTGGGGATTTTTTTTTAATGAAAACCTAAAAACTATAGAAGAAAAATTTCGATGAAAACAAACCCATTTTTGTTTTCATGGGAACCAAAACTATTTCCTGATCAGCTCTTTTACAATATCCTTCAAATAAAGAATTTAAAAAAATACTGAACATGTCATGAATATAATTAGGTAAGATTCTGTTTCTAGTTACAATTGCATAAAATTGGAGTAACCATTAAGCTTGAGTTATTCCATTTTTACACCATTGCAACTGATACCAGAATCTGGGCCAGTATTTAAATCATATCTTGCAATTATAAACATCTGTAGTTTATGATCATGCATTTGAGACTTTATATTACTTTTAAAATGTAATTTAATATATTCAAAGAAGATATCAGTAGGTTTAAATTTCAGTCCCTACTCGCTGTTTTCCTTTTCTCTCTTCCTATTCTACCTAAAAAAATATGCATGGATTTTTACCTACGATTCACCCCTCTTGATACCAGATCTGAGTATTAAGTAGTTCATAACTAATTCAAAGTGGCCACATAAAATTCCAAGTCAAAGGCAGATTTTTGAGCTCTTTGCTTAAATCCATCTCTTCATTTGTTGTAATTCTTAACTTGGATAAAATTGAAACTAAAACGATAAACATACCCCAAAGTGAGAAGAAAATGGTGTAGTTAGATTGTTTTTTGTAGTTTTCCTTGTCAGATATAGATCAGATATTCTCCTGTTTACATGTAAGACGGTTGTGAAGTCTTCAATTTAAAGATACATCTGGTTCTCACATCAAATTAAACTGCAACAAAAAGGAACTGGGCCCAAGTGCTAGGGCAGATTTTAAAATGTAGGAATGAATGTGTGTTTATATAGTATTTGCATTAATGCTTCCTATGGTTTATTTTGAAAGTGAAGAAAGGACATTGCATAGTAGGCAATTTAACCCAAACAGTATCGGTTTAAAGTTAGGGGCATGCTCTTTGGAATATTTTTCTAGTGTTTTGAAGTGTCCACTTAAAAAAAAAAAAAGGGAATTGTTCTGTATTCTGCTCTGTGTTTGGCCTGGCTCAGTAGGCCACTGCAGTTTCATCTGGTATGGATTAGGCCTCCTCTCACACACTCTGTCAACTTGGGTGTTCTGCACGCAGGCTGTTTCTGCAGGGGTCTTGGTTTTGCTTTTTTTAACGGCAGGAAGTGCCCCACTCAGACCACATGTGAAATTGTGTGGGAACAGTGGGGGGGGGGGGAGGGGGATGAAAGAGCCCCATCAAACATACCAAAAGTGTGGGTGGAGAGACAGAGATCATAAGGGGAGAGATATGGGCTGAGTAATTGAACCTTCTGGGCCTGGTCGGCAAGGCAGACTGGGAGTATAGAGGAGGCTTGCTGGATGAAAAGCGTCTGCTCTTTGTGACATCTATTTCTAATATTTTATAATATTGCAGGCAGTTAAAAGTGTGAGGGATTACAGCTGCTGCTTAATTTGTTCTAAATTTCCTGCTAGTCTCACCAGACATGTACAGGAAATAGGCAGTAAATGTTTAATGGGTAATACCTAACTGGACAATTAACAGGTGCTGTCACACAGAAAATCCAAACCTGTGTTTGTGCATATCCAGAAGTGAATCAAACAGTGGTCAAAAGACAAGCTCCTGGTGTATAGCAGCCTAGTGTAACAGTCTGAAGTAGACAATCAGAGAAGTAGCTGTGTTAATCTGGAATGGCAGAAGCAACAGAGTCCTGTGGCACCTTAAAGACTAACTAAAGTATTGAAGCATAAGCTTTCGTGGGCTAATACCCACTTCGTCGGATGCAACCGAAGTCTGAAGTAGGTCACATCTCAAGGCTTCAGTACTCAATGAAAGGCTTCTTGTAAGCAATATGTCCCATTCATAAGTCATAGATTGCTCTCGTAAACTCTGCGGGTCCCATTCTTTATTTTCTTCCATCATTTATGCTAGTGCTAAAGAGTGTAAAATGCTACATTGTGTACCCACTTTGCACTGGTATAAATGGCAACACAAGAGGCGCCAGAGAATCTGGCCCTATCACTTTGTTGAAATGTGCAAGTGATCTGAAGTACTTGTTTTGTTGTTTCAGCATTAAACTATTCACTGTTGACTTTGTCACCTAGATGATAAAATATCTACAGCTCAGATTCAACGCCTATACCTCATTTGCCTCAGTGCTCCTTGTGCAGAGTCTTTATGTCAGCCTGGTAGTAAATAAACTTCACGGAGTTACTGTGTTCGTTATACACATCCTTGGAGGGAGGATTTCAACAGTAATTAGGGATGGTCAAATCATTCATCCCAATGTTCAGTGTGAATTTCTGGCAGTCTTTCATCAAATAATTTATGAAGAACTTTTTCACCATCCTCCCTGCTGCATAGATGGTTGTTGGGTATCCACCAAATACTTTATTCTTGGCACCTAGTTCTTTGCTCCATTACACCCGTTTTACACCAGATTAACTCCACTGACTTGGATAAAAATAGCATAGCAGCATGAAAAATCCTCCGATAATTTTCACTTATGAGCACAATTGATTTGAGAATAACTTTGTTCCATTATTAAACCATCTCTAAGCTTGAAATTAATTCTGAACATTCTGAACAATTGTATTTCCAACAAAAAAACAAAACACCATTGGTCATATTTGGTTAATTTGAATTTCTATTATTACCTCCAGACCAATATAATTTTAACAGGGTTGTACAACATACAGCAAACCAGTCCCTTGGAATTTGCTTTTATTAAGTTCAAGTCCAACTGATTTCAAAACATCCTTCTGTAAAATTTAAATGTCCCCTAATAGTTCATGACTAATGTCTTACACTTGGCTTTCCTATAAATTGCTCTCTTTACTGAGCAATTTTTGTAGCAATACTCAGACATCCTTATCAGCACTTGATGTTCATGTAAACCAACTCTAGTTAATGACTACATGGGCAAAAAGAAAAAAGAAAAGTAACATTGCACAGACCTCAAGACTCCTGCTTCATCAGAACTTTGAAGTTCAGCTGTTAATAGCAGCGTTGACTACTTACATAAAAAATGTGTAGTAAACCGAACTGACAATGTCTGATTTCTAACAATTGGTTTAAACTATCACAAATGACATGGTCTATCTTCCCCCTTTTCTCCTCCTCCGTCTCGACGCAGCCAGGATAATTAAAGTTGTTTCCAATAGTGGGCTATTGTCCTAAGCCGAAAAATGCAAAACGTTTTTGCAGTTGGAAGCAAGAATGCCTTCAAACAGGCTCCCATCTGTGTGAAAAGGGGATCCTCAGCTGCTGTTTATTATCTATCTGTTTACATCACACATGTGCATGCTGAGGACAAAGTGGTTCCATAAATTACTCCTCTAGTATCACTTTAGCCATTATTGACTGCCAAAAACAAAAGCATTTAACGGGTTGTTGAATGTCTTTTAGTGATCCTAGTCATTTTTAACTTGCACTGAATAACTGACAGGATCTCATCTGCTTTCCTACTTCATTTAGGCAACGTGATATTTATCACACTGCATAGAGTAAATAGAAAGTGACATAAACCACATCCATGCTCTCCTGATTAAGTGGTTAACACATAAGCATGGCCGAATACATAAAGCCCAGGGCTATAAGTCACGAGAAATCTCATTTCTATTCTTTAAACTGACACTGACTTCCTGTGAGACCTTGGGCGAGTCAGTGAAGCCTCAGTTTTCAAACTGTGGTCATGACTTGGCGATATCGCTACTTGGGGGGTGTCAAACCTGAGACATCTCCCGCACCACTGGAAAGATTTGTGGGGGCGGGGCAGAAATCATGAAATGTTTTACCTCACAGCGAAAGCAAGTTATTCTGGGCCTGTATGTTCATACACCCATTTTTACCGCTTTTCAGCCTTGCAGACCTTTTCAAATGGTTTAAAAGCATGTTTAGAGTCTGATTTTTTTCACACCTTTGTCCTCCTCTGTCGCATACTCTTTTTAGTGGCGCTACTTGCACTGCATAGAGGGACGTCCAGAGCTAAAAGCATAAACTGCTACCGCTTGAGGTAAAGATTTAAGATTTGATCTCCCGGGGCTATACCCACTCACATCCTCTGGAGACTGGTCTAGAGGTGGGCCTGTCACACATGTTCACCAGTGGCTTATGTATGCATGTGCAGAATTGTACAAATAGAAGTTAGAAGGAGGTGCTACTCTAAATGATGCCGTTAATATTCATCACATTGTTTCATCTTGGGCATAGGAGTTAAATTTGGTTTTAGATTGAGCTGAAGCTTTCAAGCTAAACTTAGGCAGGTAAATCGCTTCTTAGTCACCGAAATAAAGTGTTCTGATTTGCAGAGGTGCTGAACACCCACAGTTCCTCTTGACTTCGCTGGAGCGACTCCTGGTCACACTGGCCTGAGAGAAGAATAAGGCCCTTAGTGTGAGGGTAACCCAGTGAGTTATGAACCCTAGTTCCTATCTCACATGAGTTACAGCTCACTCTTGCACAGTCTTCCTGTGAGAGAGTTGTCAGACCCATATATTACTGGGCATTAATGCACTTCTCAGGTGGATGAAGTCATTCCCCTTTGCACCCAAGGCATGCATTAAATGCCAGTTAATCATGTGCATCGTGTCATGTCTTATTGCTTAAGGCTAAGAAAAGACCCAGAGAAAAAGAATGGTAATACCACTAAGTGCAGAACAAATGGAGATAATGTTTCTTTCTGTTCCTAATTATTCTCCTCACTGCTTTAGCAAGCTAACATCGAAGTTGTTTTACTCAGTTCAAATTGCAAATCAGAATATCTTTATTCAGTCTATAATTGAATATACGCTGAATGAAACCTAGATTAAGAAACTGACCTGAGACCATGTGAACATTCAAATGGCCAATTTTTACTTCATACCCATTCTTCTCTTGTGCCAATTTCTGATCACAAATACATTGATTTTCTTTGGGGGAAAAAGACCCATTTTCCAGCCAAAAAAACCTCCCAAAATTGTGAAATGCTTTTTGTGGTGACTAGGGAGGAGGGAAAGATTCAGTGAAATGGGACCATTCTGAAGTTCAGAATGAAATGAGTGTGTGTGTGTGTGGGGGGGGGGGGATGTCAAATTTTGGGTGGCTTCAAATTTCACTGTGAATATTTTTGCAAGCCTCTAACAGTGATATGATGACAGTGGACCAGATCTTCAGATGCTGTGAACAGGCAATGCTCCAGTGCATCTATACCAGCTGATGGCCTGGTCTGGTATGAATTACACTACAATTTAGACGTTGAAGGGGCCAACATTTTCAAGCAGCTTTTGCTTATTAGTGGTAGCATTATATTTATTATTTGTATTATAGTATCTCAAGACAGGCTGGGACAAGATACTGTATAGACACATGGTAAGAACCAGTCCCTGCCCCCAAAGCATTTATAATATAGATCAGAGGCTGCTCAAGACAATCTGCTGCCCTAGACAAATCTTCAAACTATTGCCTCCTGCCCCATAAGCCTATGTAGCACACTTAGCCCAGTCACCCCTCCATCATGACAGAGTTGCAACACCTCTCAAACTAGATAAAAAAAGTCAGGAAGGGAAGCAAACAGAGAGGTGAGGAGACTTGGACATCCAGCCCCTGGAAGACATGTCTGAAGTACGGATGGAGTGAGCAGGTTGAAGTAAAGAATAACTCTCCTGGAGGTTGACTCAATTTTTGTAAGGGAAGCTGAAACAAACTTTGTCGTGATTCTGAAATGTCTGGATAACATTTTTTTCCCATAAGTTACAAAGAGTCCTGTGGCACCTTAAAGACTAACTATAAAGTTTTGAAGCATAAGCTTTCGTGGGCTAATACCCACTTTGTCGGATGCATGCAGTGGAAGTATCCAGGGCAGGTATAAATAAGTAGGCAAGAACCAGGTTAGAGATAACAGGGTGGGTCCAATGAGGCTGAACCAGCTAGTCTTTAAGACGCCACAGGACTCTTTGTAACTTCTGCAATTCCAGACTAACAGGGCTACCTCTCTGATTTTTTTTCATGCTTTTGTATGTGTGGTTTTCACTAGAGCCAGGCAGTTTTCTGAAAGGTGCTTGAGATGGAAGTAGCTGGTATTAGGACACTTCCATGGGGCGCTTGTTCTTGTGAGATTTCTAGCCCAATTTTCTTGACTCAAGAATTTTGAAAAGTTAGGAGGTGCCCCAGGGAACCATGGGAACTTTGGAATGATCAGCTGAATGGAGCCCACACTCCAATGTGGTTGAGATTGCCTGTGACCTGCACGAAGTTTTACAGTAGTTGTAGTCAGTTGAATAAAGACACTGACTTTCATGATTCATTCTTGGCACAGAGCAACTCTTTGTCTGTTCCTACCTTTTCACCCTTTCTTCATTAAGTGAAAAATCCAAAGTTTCCTTTAATCAGGTTTGAGTTTTCACTGATGTGATGTTTACTGACTGAAAATGGTGGTTTTCAAACGAAGTCAGGAACATCTGGTCTCGTGGCTTGGCAGTAAGCCCAGCAAATTGCCATTCCAAAGGCCCACGTTCATGAGCAGCCTTGGGCCCTTTCATCCCGGAGCTTGTAAATCCTGAGGGTAATAGAGGTGGCACTTATTCTGTAGATGTAATCATCTTGCTTCACTACCTACTGGCACCACTGGCTTCCCGTATAGGAGTTCACCCCGGGCATAATGTCCAGCATCTTGCCTTTTATCACATTCCCTCTTGTTTCCCACCGACGACGCCAACCTCACTACCTTGCTCATTTTCATCTCCCACTCCCATTTTTGCCCCTTCTTTCATGCTCCTTTTTGGGGATAGAATGCCTCTTCAATGAGGGTGCTGGTGTGTCTCCTTACATCTAGATCCGGGAACGTAGCTCTTGCGTCATCAGGTGCTCCCTTACTGCTCTTTGCTTTCTCTGCGATAGTCTTTCTTCCAGTAACTTGACCTTCAGGCCAGGTTACCATTTAATCTGCCCCCCTCCCAGGTGACCAAGTCCAGCAGGACTGCTGTCCAAATGCTGTCTCCAGATGGTGTTCAACCCCAGCTCGGGGCTCTGTGCCACTAAACCAATGGCTAGTGGGGACCCAGGCCTAGCCACTTCCCGGGTTCCAGCCAGTCTCTATCCCTGTTTCTGTTTCGTTGGGCTACTTCCTATCCAGCCTCTTTCTTCTCCTTCCTGGATCTGGGTTTACATGGGAGCCTACTTTACTCCCTCCCTGTGTCTACTTTGTCCCTCCCAGCCTCATGTCAGATTCATTATTGGAGGGCAGGATTCTAGTGCTTATTACCCCCTATAATCCTCCTTGTTCTTGACAACCTCCCTCCTTCCAAGGGGTGATCACAGAATCCTTCCTCTGCATCCTCTTTCTGCTCTCGGCTTCTTGGCTTTACGTTGCTGGCCCAGCCCTTCCCAAGCGGGGCTTCACTCTCAATTAATCCCTTCCCTCTCCCTGCCAAGGCAAAGCCAGGTAACTTAATTGGTCTCTCAGGGCCTCTTTAACCCTATCAGGGCTGGTGTGGGATGTGCACTTCATCACCTCCTTGTACAACAGGCCTTAACTTTTCTTCCTCCGAATCCCATCTGTTCTGGCTTTGATGGGGGAAAAAATTAGATTTGGTTTTTAAACCTGAAATGTTTTCAAGGTCCTGCCCCCTTCCCCTACCAAAAATTTTTTTAAAAAAAACAAAATTAAAATGTTCCAGAATTTTTTTTTGCCATTATTTATTTTAAACGTGTGGGTGGAAAAATTTTCAAACACCTCTAGTAATGCATGAATAAATTACCCCATTTTGAGGAGAAAACATAGAATTAAGGTGACTCTTTCTTTCTGCTCTCCCAGAGTTTCCCAAAGAAGATACCACTTCCTTTATTCTTGTCACTCAAACAAGCTTAAATTACTATCCTTTTCCTGCTCCTTTATATCCACACAAGCAAATTACAAATGCTGCAGTCAAATATGGCTGACAATTTTGTGGATAAGGTCTTAGAAGAGAATTACTCAAATGTAGCTATAGCTGCACAATCTCTGCAGAGCTAATAGTATTGCCAATTTGTAGTAACTGGCTCCAACTAAATCTTGGATCCCACTGGGCCAGATACTGTACAAACACAGTCACAAGACAGTCCCTGCTCTAATTCACAATGTCAATAGACAGGGCAGACAAAGAATAGGAGAAGGATTATTATCCCCATTTTACAGATCGAGAAATGAGGCAGACAGGAAGTCTGGCTCAACGTCAGATCTCCAAAGGGCGGGGGAGACACTTAATCACATGACCAATCTCTGTGTCTAGTAGGAAAGCCCATTTTTGGCAGTAAAGAGAGCTGATATGACTGGAAAACATAGTGGAGGAAGACATACTGTGTAGGAAGGAGTTGTTTTTCACACAGCCCCCTTTACAACTATATTTTAAGGGCTCAGGTCTTCAGAACTTTACTCACGTGAGTCATCTTTACTCCAATGAGTAGCCCCATTGACTTCAGTGAAAGACTATGAGTTTGCAGGTTTGGCCATAAATTGGATCTTCTGTTAGGCAACGTGAAATATGAACACCTGGCTCCATCTGGTCCAGACTGCATCCTTCACAATGGTTTGTTTATGTGTAGTTGCTGGCTTTAGCATGGAGATTTAGCTACTGCTACATTGTCCAAATGGAAACCTGTGAAAGAGCAGGATCGAGTTGAGCTGTCTGCTTTCGCTGCATGGAAAATGTATGCTGAGAGGATCGCTGGTGGCTAACTGTTTGTTTATTCGAACAGTCCTTTTGAATTACCATGGGCTGAACTGAAATGCTTAGTGAGGTGAGATTTAAAACAGCTAGGGAGGAAAAAAGTCCAAGTGCCCAAAGGGTTAGTGGACAGCCAATTCCAGTCAGTGCTGACCTCTTTCTGCTCTGAAGTTTGCTGGCACCGTGCATGTTCCTTTGCTGAGAAATGCAAAGGCTCCTTGAGCGTACAAAGAAAGTAGTCTTTGTTCCATCAGATGTTTATATTAGAGCAGGGAGGATCTTTTGTATATTGTCACTGACCTTTCCAAAGCAAAAATTCTAATCTGGTTTCAAGATCACAATTTTTTCAGCTGCACATAATAATTTGATTCAGGTATTTGATTCATGCACTGAAGCTGAAAGTTCAGATTGAACTAAAAATTGCGTCTGCTTTCCCACCGTCTGTCCAGAGATACCCTGTGCCCTTTACGTGGGCAAATTGTCTTCCTGGTAATAGGCTGCCCATCAAAACCGGTTATGCTGCATTGTGTCAAGAAAATAAAATTAAATGACTGGGCCTTGTACTGTTTTGTGTGTGGTGATTTTTTTTTCTTTCAAAGGCTAGAAAATGAAAAGGAAGTGCTAATAGGCCTTTGACTCACCTTTCCTCTTCCTGAGACAGAGTGGGGACTACAGAATTTCCTGCCCCAATGCAGCTATCTTAGAAGGGCTTAAAAACACAGTAGACTGTAAGGAAAATCAAAGGGAAATCTTTGAAAATGAATACGGAATTTCTAGATCTTGCAATAGGAGCTGCATTGAGGGGGCAAATTGCATAGAGTTGGAAAAAGGAAGCAGGCAAAGTGTAAGGTTTCATGTGCATTCCTGTTAATACCTCTAAAATGTAATGGAGAGCCGGATGTGGGTGAAAGTCCTGGACTGGGGAGAGAAATGGCTCCTTGATTTATCCCTCTCAGCACAACACATCACCAGAAAACCTCTACGGTGATGGTGTGCATACATAATAATTACATGTACGTGTAACACCACGCTCAGGATTGAACCTGGGGCTTCTGTAGCTTAGTGCATGAGCCTCTACCACATAAGCTAAAAGCCAGCTGCCTGGTAGTTAAGGTTGTGGAGCAAACTCATTTTATCTTTCTCTAAGGCCTGGGCTACACTGGGAGGGAGGATGTGGGATCAAACTAAGATACGCAACTTCAGCTACGCTATTCACGTAGCTGAAGTCGAGGTATCTTGTTCGACTTACCTGGCTGTCCTCATGGTGGTGAGTCAACCACGGCGGCTCTCCCGTCGACTCTGCTTACTCCTCCTGCTAAGGTGGAGTACAGGGGTGGATTCAGAGATCGATTTATCGCGTCTAGACGAGACGCGATAAATCAATCCCCGATACATCGAACACTACCCGCCAATCCAATGGGTAGTATAGACATACCCTAAGTGGACTCGGTGCCACTAAATGGGACAGAACACCACACCCAGGAGGTGTGTGGGTTACATAAGCACAGCCAGGGAGGTGGCTGGAAGATTGGTTTGTTTTTCATAAACTGCCATACGTGAAGTTGCAGGGAGATTGACATTCTGAGCTTCCACTGATGGCAGGCAGTGTGATTCGGGTAACAAACATTCGGGGAAGATCAGAGATGAGAATTTTGACTTCGACTGAGCGACGCCACTTTCCGCTAACTGAGGAGTTGGCCTCTGACGTATGTACGCAATTTGTGTCTTTGTGCACATGTCATCTTCACACGTGAAGTAGGTGCCTGCAATTGTGCATGTCTGGTTTTCAAAATTAGGGCACTAATGTGCCACTCCCTCCAGTTCAAGTGCTAAAACACATTTTCCCATTGTCTTCTTCAGAGAAGGGAAGAGAAAGCACTTTACAATGCAAGAAAGTATTGGGATTGGGGAAACTGTCAGTGGAATTGCATGAAGGTGCAAGAACCCTAAACAAATAGTTTGTCACTCGCGCCATTGTCTTGCAGTGTTTTAAGCATTGCGGATTATCTGGAAGATAACATAATCTTCCACTTTGGAGACAGATGATCCTCGGGAAGTAATATAGAAGGAATGAATAATACATATTTCAAGAATCAGAGAGGTAGCCGTGTTAGTCTGGAATAGCAGCGGTAACTAAGAGTCCTGTGGCACCTTAAAGACTAACTAAAGTATTGGAGCATAAGCTTTCGTGGGCTAATACCCACTTCGTCAGATGCAAGCAGTGGAAGTGTCCAAGGGCAGGTATAGATAAATAGTCAAGAATCAGGTAGGAGGTAACAAGGTTAGTCCAATCATGCTGAACCAGCTTGTTATCTCAAATCAGGGAGGTGAGGTATTCTTCTAGCAGCTGAAAATTACAGATTTAAAAGTCACCATACTGCAGCAAAAAAACTTCAAGTCCAGACTACAAAGAGAAACTGCAGAGCTGCAATTCATTTGCAAATTTAACACAATCAATCTGGGACTGAACAAAGACCTTGAGTGTCTTGCTAATTACAAAAAATAGCTTCTCCTCCCTCTGAGTTCACACCTTCAATTCAGCTGCTAGAAGGATACCTCACCTCCCTGATTTGAGATAACAAGCTGGTTCAGCATGATTGGACTAACCTTGTTACCTCCTACCTGATTCTTGACTATTTATCTATACCTGCCCTTGGACACTTCCACAGCTTGCATCCGACGAAGTGGGTATTAGCCCACGAAAGCTTATGCTCCAATACTTTAGTTAGTCTTTAAGGTGCCACAGGACTCTGTTACATATTTCAAGGTAAATAAATGCCTCAGTTTTAAGTGAGTTAGGCTTCTAGTTTTTCTCAGAGTGAACAAATGTCTTTGGGTTCATTGTGCTCAACAGTCCTAGTAATCTTTTTATTGCAAACTTCCTGTAATGTCTGGCTGCATCAAAGATGGATGTGCATGAGGACTCAGGGGTTTCCAGAGTCCAGAACATTCCAAATTACTAGGGCATGATAGGCTAGATTAATGGATTGTTGGTTTGCTGCTGTTAGAATAGAGTTAGCAGTTTGGAACAAAGGAACTGTGGAAGGTTTATTTGTTACCTACTTAATGTAGGGGAATATTATACTTCCTCCCACTGTATGGGCTGCTCAGAAGTCAGCTGTCCTAATCTATGTACCTATAATCTGTGTGGAAAAGGGCAATATTTTTGGAGGTGCTGCATAGCAATGCATCCTACAGCTGTGTAGAGATTGGAAATGCAATATTTAGCATATGTTTATTCTATATTACTGGTGATCTTCTTGACAGTAATCATCTTGTACCTTTCGTCTACACATGATCTCAAAGATCTTCATTAACTTTAGTGATTTTACAATGGTTAAAGGGGCCAGGTTTTTCTCCTGCACCCAGGCTCCAATGACACTATTTAGACAAAGGGGGCTGCCAGAGAACTGGCTGCAGCTCCATGATTCTGAGTGTGGCTGTATGTTAGCCCCTGCCATGTCATAGTTTAGGGTAGCCTCGGGGCTGCCCTAACAATGACACCAACTACTAAGGTCCCAGGGGCATCCTCTAGTTTAGAATAGCTGAAACGTGGCAAACCTCTGGCCACATGCTTCCAGCATGCAACCTAAGATGGGGACAAGATGGTAACTACTTAATTGCACACAGCAACACCATATAACTCTTTAGGACAGAAAGTGAAGGAAAATATCCTATTCAAAGAATACTGTATCCAGTTGACACAGTAGGAATCTAGGTAGGCAGTTTGTAATTCCTCAAGTTGGAATTTGCCCAGGACATGGAATTTAACACCCCTACTTCATAAGAACTTCAGAAGCAGACAAGGATCTCTTGGAGTTAGAAAGATATGTAGGGAACTTCCTTGAAACCTTCTGACTTCAGACATCATGTGCAATGCACGCAGCATCCAGCATAGGCCAATGCCAAGGATGGCAGTGGGATTGAGTGATGTGCAATATATCATCTTCATTGACAAGCAAGAATAGGATAAACAGACAGAGAGATTTTGCTTCTCCTCTGCCCCAAGGGTGTTGGTATTCTGCATAGCGTTGCTTAAACCGTATCTCTGCTCTACCTTTTCAGTATGCCAGAATAAAGGTGCAAAAATCATACAAAGTTGCAGCCTGAAGAACCATAGAGAGAGCATAAAATGTACTGGCCTGGCCATCTGATAGCCTCGTTTTTGCAGAAAGAAATAGCTTCATTTCTATAATTTTAGGGTCCAACTTTTGGTCTTCATTGTGCATGGTGTATTGTGAAGGCCCTTGCTACTGGGTATCTTTCCATCAAGGCAATCCTATTTTATGACAGCTTCTTACTCACTTAGACTCCAACTTTGACCTTAACCAGTCTCAAAGGCACTAATTTGAAGATTACTCTGCGGAAAGGGCACATTGTAAGTTTTTCTTGGAACGGCTACAGAGTAAGAGCAACCCCTTTTCCTCAGGAATGGGTTAGGTGTTTTGAGTATGATTTAACTATGCATGTCATTGCTTTAATTTAACCATGCAGAAGATTCTGAGGAGGAACGAGGCTGTGCTGAAAAATCAAACATGGCATGTGACATGAAAACAATGGACATTTTTCTCCACCTTCAAGACCAAAGGCCAAGATGAGATATTTAACATGTGCTAAAGATCTATAGATGATCACTGTACCAGTCAGAATAGGAAATAGCACCTATTAAATCTTGAGGGATGTTGGACTGACTGAAAGCTTTGTGGAACTTGGTAGAGCAGTCAATGTTAAATACAATGGAAAAACCATCAATCCCAAAGTTAGTCTATGGAGATTTCTGGGAAAAAACTGACATACCCATTGTTGTTTGCTCAAGATTTCACATAGCTGGTTCTAACCAGCTCACTTAATCTGACTGCAAAACAATGCTATGCTGAGAATTGTGCTGCTGTTAAGCAACCTGATTCACGTTTAAAAAATTGATTCCAATTTTGATACAACTTCAGCCAGTCCTCTTGGTCCCTGTAGCAGGGTGCTGATGCAAAAGGCACCTAATTAGCCCCTGTTCAGCCAGCCCCAATCAGGGGAAATGGATTGGGGCTGGGGAAAGCCAGATGCCTGGCCTAAGGAGTGGCTACACCTGTGGCCCTGGGGACTATACAGGCCGAGGAGGCCAGAAGACAGGGGGAATGGTCAGGGGAAGTCTGTCTGCTGACTGGGGCCTGACTTTGGGGCTAGATGGAGCCCACAGGCACTTAAACCTGTAAATAGCAGAGCACTGGTGGTGGGACAACTGTGGAAATAATAAAGACACGGGTGCTGCACAACTGAAGGCTGCTGGAGCTTTATTGGGCCAGGGAGAAGCCTGGAGGAGGGGAGGAAGCAGGAACACCCTGTTACAGTCCCCTTGTGTAGTTCTCCTCTTAAAGGGACCACAGAAGAGGCTTATTTCTTTCCACACATGACATATTTTTAGACTGTTCTAAAGTATCTTGTCTCACAGTATTGCTTTCCACTAATCTGACTCATTGATGTACCTGAAGCAAAATGTATTTCTTCATCTCAAGCCCTAAAACATATCTGGGCAAAGTGTAAGTGTGGTGGAAATACCTTGAGATGGCTAAAATTTATGAATAAGAACTTTGATTCCAGATGTTTAAACCTCCATCTTTTTTGGTAATCACTGTGCAACTTTGGACGGCTTCTCAAAACCTGGCTGCTGCTTCAAAAATCTGTTCAGAAAGCTGTCCATTTGGGGTTTATTTAATTTATGCAAATAGTTTAATATACTGGGACATCAGAAATATTCCAAATGAGGTGTATGGTTTCAAAGTGCTGCCCAAGAATCACACACGCACAAATTGTTCAGCCTGTTATTTATTAAAAGAACTTGTGAGCTGAAATGTTGCAGACCTCTAGAAAAATGCAGCCCATAGGTATATTCATTTAAATCTTTCCCCTTGTCTTAAGCAAAATAATATGAACCAAGATTTCAATCACCATTCATACCAGAGTTATGCATTTCTGTGTCAAACTTGCAAACACATTTAAATTTAGGCACACGCATAAATGCTTGTAAGGTAAGCCTTTTACAGATAGAAACGTATGTTGCAACTCTAATTGTGCAACTGCCATCCTGAACCTCATGGGGAAAAAGTAAGAAGAGACTAAAATACACATTTGGGACATAGCAATATAGATTAGTACAGAAAAAATAGGTAGAAACAATAAGATTGAGTGATGCTATTTTTCCTCTGACTTTAGTATCGTACAAAATGTTTTCTCTTCTAAGCATGTACAGTGACTAGCACAATAAGGCACCAATTCCTGGAGAACTACCAGAATAGAAGTCATAAGAGCTCTTGCACCATAGGCTATGTGGGTTGCCAACATTTATAACTTGATTATCTTACGTTTGCCTTCTGTTGTATCAGCTGATGATTTAGGGCAAGTTCCTTTTGCGGTGAGACCTGGGAATTTGTCCTGGCTTCCTGACCCCCCACTCCCTCCAAAAAGGGAACCCCTGTGTTGAGGAATTTAAAGGCACAATTACGTTTCTTTACACTGGAGAAACTGGACTTTCTACTCCCTCCACTGTACAGCTTTGTAGGAGGGATTTTTTAGGAGGATATATGATGACAATAATGAATCAGGGTGAAAAGGAAGGGGCAACCAAAAAAACCCAACTACCTAGCAGCCTCATCCTATTTGGCAACACTAGAAATGAAAAATTAGAGGCAAAAGGATGCTTGGGTTCGTGTCAGGGAGAGCTGAAAGATGGTTCCCAATTGGATCGTACAAGTAATCAGACTGGGGCCCTAAACTTCCAATACCAGGCCGGGGCTCTGGCAGAGGCCTAACCTCCTAACTCCCCAGGGTCCTGTCAATCAGAGATAAAGCTGAAGCAATGGAAGGAAAGGGTCAGGCAGATTTAGATGAAGGCATAGGATTGTTTTTCAAATTTAACCCCTTTTGCAGGTTAAATTTCATCCAGATCTCTGTGTGGCCAAATGCCCCTGTCTGGTGCTATGGGCAGTAAGTGTAACACTTTTACAACAGTAGCAGTGCCCTGTTATCACTTAGAGCAGGGTGAATTTCCATTTCTCTTCACAATCCTAGAGTAAGACAAGTTTATCTGCCCCAAAGCGGATACAGTTTCATGAGAACCAGTTAGCACTGCTTTGACATACGTGTTGGTTTTCTGTGTGTTCAGTTTTTATCATTGTAGTAGTCAAATCATATTTTGCATAACAGATATTGTCATTTTTAAGCACCCCAGTACTATTAAAAAAAAAAAAAAGTCTTAGACTGTAAGCTTTTGGGAGCAAGAGCGAACTTTTCATTACATGTGTGTACAGTGCCCAGCACAACTGGGCCTAATTCCTGATTGGGGCCTCCAAATGCTAACTCGATTCAAATATTAAATAATAATAATATTAAATCTAAACAAACGGCTTCCAGAATGCAGTGTGTGCTAGATAGAACTGATAGAAAACTGGATTTTATTTTCCGTAATAAATTTGGGGGGAAATGATTGGTTTGTTTTGTTTGTTTTCATCAACATTTTTCACTGAACGTTGGAGGGGAACGGGTTAGTAGATTTTGGCTGGAAGTTTTTGGGTTCGGGGGCATCAGTGTTTCAGTGTAAAGTCAGAATTTTCCACTGAAATATTAGACAAACATTTTTGTTTGTTTTTGTTGAAATTTTTCCAGAAAGTGGGGGGTGGGGGGGGGACCCATTTTCCAGAGAGCCCTCATTGAAAAGCTGTTTTTCTCCAAACAGAAGTTTCAAGAGGAAAAATGGAACCAGATCTAACACTGGCCTTTCTAGCTTGCTGGCTAATGCTATCTCTGCTAATGTGCATGGTATGTGAGGTATGTGAGGGGTGGGTGTGAGATGTGTGTGACTGTCAGCCTGTCTAGTCCATTTCCACTGGACCCTAATGATAATAAACTGGGTCTGCTGCTCCAACATGATGGGAGCCATCTTCTCCCTTTCGTTGCTTTGCAATTCTCACACTCATGGCTATACTTCTATGCTCTAGAGAAGCAGATGTATATTCATTTATATTATAATAGCACCCAAAGGCTCCATTCAGGATCAGCACAGTAGAAACACAGAGGAAGATATGGTCACTGCCCCAAAGACCTTACAGTCAAAGGCCCAATTGTTCAGTTCACTTCATATGGACACCACTGAAGTCAGTGATGCTCTGTAGTGGTGGAATAGCAGGGTCCAGGCCTAAGGAGACGATACAATGACAAATAGGCCTGTACAAATAATGGATTTTTTGATTTGCTGGAAATTCTGAAGAATAAAAAAAAAAAATTCAGCAATTGTTTTGGGTTGAACTTTCCATTTTGAGCACTTAATATTTTAAAGCATTCGTAAAATATAATTAAATGACAATTTCCAAACAAAGTTGATTTGAATAAAAAAAATCGCAATATTTCTGTTAAACTTGACAAGACAGTGTAGAGGTAACTTGGTTCATGCATGATTTAAAATGATAGAACAGGCTAAGTTCATGAGGTGATTTTTTAAAAAGATTTGATGGAGGAAGGTCTGAGAAGAAATAAACACAAAAATACTTTGATTCCAAATTTCTTCTCCCATATGCAGATTGCAGACCCACCGCCCCCTCTCTTAAAGGACAAGGCAAGTCAATTTGTGGTTGGAGAATTTCCACTCAGCCCAGTCATTTTGTATCTTCCATAAAACGGTCACTTTTTTTAATAGGTAGAGACCAGATTGTGCAAATGCTCACTATCAGAAGTAATGCACACCACTATGAGGAACCGTGTTGATGATATACTCACCACAGCAAGCACTATACCTGACCGTGTTTGCAGGGAGGCCGGTATTATCAATGGTCAAATCTTGACTTCAGTGGAACTTCTGCCTGAATAAGAACCTTAATCAAGCCCTTGTAGTATGTTCCTATAGAATATCACATCAATTCTGCTTTTCATTTTCTTCCTTTGTGTTTTATGTATTATGGATATTTGTATGAAGACAAAACTTTGCTTCTTAAGAATCTCATCTATTCCTTCTGTTTATTTTCCCATTTGAGATTATCACAACCCTATGTTATTGGTATTCTAATATTTTTCCCAGCAATCAATTCTGTGTGGTAGGGAAGTACAATCACCCCCATTCTACAGATGGGGAACTGAGACAGACATTGGGAGTAAGCTGCTTAAATACCTTTAAAAAATCTGTACCTATAAGTGACTTATCCAAAGTGATATAGGTGGGGAGCTTGCTTCTGGTGGTCAGCTTGGAGAGGTTGGGGAGTTGTTTGAAGGCCAGAAGAGGGAATTCAGGAAAGATTTATTTCAGGATGTGTCCCATTGACTATGGTTGTAGTTGTTTGATAATAATCCATATGGGTTCCTGTATGGAGTGATAGGTGATGTTTAGGGGTGTGTGGTAGGGGAGAGGGGTTTATTTCTGTATTGAAGCCAACTCTCTCAGGGTATTTGGGTGGTCCATGTTATGATGTGATTTACTACTCTGGTGGAGTGTCCTTGTTTCGTGAAAGTGGGTTATGTAGTTTTATATCTGTCAAAACTATTCAAAACTGATAGTTTGTTGGATGCAAAACTATAACCAGTTTGGCTTAAAATTGGGCTTCCGGAAAGTGACGACAAATCTAGTCTGAGTTTTCAGTTTGTAATCAAATGTGAAACCATGTGCATTTCCTGTCATTTCAAGATGAACTGCAGTATTTTGCATGATTCTGCTGGAGATCCTGGCCAAGATTTTCAAAAAACAGGAGCTGAACAATAGGCTCTTATCTCCATATTTAAGCATCTGCCAGCTTAAATCAAGCGACTTGTGAGTGCTCAGTGCTTTTGATAATCAGACTACTAATTGAGGCCCTCATTCAGGAACGATCCTTACTCTGGACAGCACTTAAACTTAGGTCCCTTTAAAGCAAGTAGGATTTAAGTATGTACTTGAAGTTGAGCATTTGTTTAAGTGTAGTCCTTAGGGTTGGATTTAAGCATGTGCTTAAGTGCTTTCCTGAATTGGTGCCTATGGTAGATACCTAAGCATAGATTTAGGAGCCTTCTTGTAGGCAATCAGTTTTGAAAAATCTTGATCTTGGTGCCCATGTGACCCACTGGTGAGTTTGTGTTACAGGTCCCCCTCGGCGTGCAGTCTACCAAGAATGGAAGTCTATTACTGCCCCACTTAGTGAGATAGGCCCTTTACTTCATGTTATATTGGCTCAAGCTTTCACTGCTGTCAGACTCTATTTCAGTTCCTAGTCAACCAAGATGGTGTCCATTGAATAAGTGAAAGTTTGTTTGGGATTTGGATTGCTGTAGGCCTCAGAGATTTGGGATGAGTATCCTTTGATCCACTGAGGTATGTAACCCAAGAGCAAGGATGTGTTACATGTAAGCCACTGTGCCTGATCCGTAAAGGATACGAGGCTGTTACAGTTCAGGCTAAGAAACTTTAGCTCAAGCTGTAGCAGTTCATGCTTTTGATTCTGGAGTTCCCTGGTTCTCTTTCTGGTGTGATGTCGAAAGATGGTGCCCATCACATCTACGCCTTATGGAAAAAGACTCATTGGAAATCCAATAAATGATGGATATTTCTGCCTAAATGTGATCCTTTTGAAGGAGGAGTTTGGGGTTTATTTATTTGTGTGATGCCACTGTTGTGCATTTATTACTGATTAATAAGGCTACCTGTACCTTTTAGAAGTTCAGATTGCTACACTGTGAAGGAAGAAGGCAAGGGGTTACTGCCTGAAAAAGTCAGGGAGGCAAACAAAAAAAAAAAGTTTACCCAAGAGTTTAAAAATGCTCCCTGCACCTTTGGCCGAGGGGCTTTGAATGAAATCATTTATATTAGCTGCAATATCTGGCTGACTCAACTGAACTCCATAATCAAATGCAAGAGATTTGGGGGGGAAAAAACACCAAGTATAATTAAAACCTTGTTCTAATCCCGCTTTGATGCCTCTGCCAGGACAGGTTGGACCAGTCAAAAGCCTCAAACATTTAATGTAATTTTTTAAAAATTCTGTCAGTGACTATGAAGCGGTGAAGTGGTTATTGGCCATATAAGGTATCAAGGTAAATATTTCGGTCCCCCTGTGAATTTCAGTCTCTCCCAAGTTGGTTTATTTGTTCTTGTCAGTGGACAGTGAAGTTTTGTTTGTCAAAACCAGTTGGGGCTGAGAGTGACAGCGGCAATGTGATGTGATTTATTTTCTGTTGGTCTGTGACTTCCCCTGTGCTGCTTCCCTGCCCCCACACGCACACACCAGCCCCCCCTCCCCGCTCCCCGGGTTCTGGCTGGTGTGACATGGCATAGTGTTTCGTATTTTCAGCTGTGGGGGTGACCCTGGGTAAACTCCGCCGGCGCCAGTAGTTTTCCTTCCTTTTTTACAGCTGTCTCAGGGCCTTGCTGTTGATTGGTCCAAGGGGCCTGACAGAATTTTGATGGCGGAAGGGTCCTTGCTGTATCAGCGTTGTTCAGAGGGGGAGGCTTCCTTCTGGTGTGCTGGCAACAGCCGGCTGAGCACAGAGGCTGGGGAGTCCTGGGGAGCTGTGTCACACAGCGTCACCCTCAAGTAATGGCCGGGCATCACCTTACCCCAACATGAGAGTGAGCATGTAGGCAGACACAGCCGCAGCCATCAGCACTAACCCAGACAGAAAGCGCACGCAGAACAATTACAGACAATCAAAACTAGCTGGCAAATGGCTCCTGAAAGCTCTTGTAAAACAATATGATCTCATTTCACAAGACTTTCTTGCCAGATGGCATTTCTCTCGCGTAAAAAGAAAGGATCTCCGTTAAATGGGGAAGAGCGGTTGAGGCAAAATCATAGTTGCAGATACCTATGTGGGTGGCTGTTGAGCTTTATTTGTGGGCAATATGAAGACTAAATAATGACGACTAAAAAATGAATCGCAAGATTGCTGTTTATAAAAAAAAGTTTCCTTTTAAAAAAAATGTGGAATAGGTAGATGTTTTACAGGGAGAAACATAAGGGGTTCAATCTGTCAAGCTTATGAAAAAGAAGTACAAGAGGTGACTCAATTAGAGTGTATAAGCACCTTTATAAGAGAAAATACCAGGTACTAAAAGGCTCTGTAAACTACCAGAAAAAGGCATGAAAAGATCCAGTGGCTAGAAACTGAATCCGGACAAATTTAAATTAGATAGAAAGCAAATTTTTTTAAAGGTGAAGTTAATTAGCCACTGCAACCGATTACCAAAGGCAGTGGTGAAATCTCCATCTCTTAAAAATAAAGGAAATCGAACTACGGCTGTAGTGAAGACATACCCTTAGAGTCTTCAAATCAAGACAGGATGCCTTTCTTGAAGATAGGCTTTAGTCAAACACAAGTTATTGAGCTCAGTATTGGAATAAATGAAAAATTCTATAGCCTGTCTTATACAGGAGGTCAGACTAGATCATCTAATGATCCCTGCCAGCTAAAGTCTTTATTATACTTATACTTTATTATACCAATTGCTGCCTTTATTATATTTACATTTTCCAAAATGGAGCAGTTATTCTATGTTCTAGAGAGTTCTACTATAATATTAATATTCAATAATAATAGGGCCTTCTTAGCACAGTTGGCAGTGTGTCAGTCTCATAATCTGAAGGTCCTGAGTTCAGGACCTTCAGATTATGAAAATCATCCCAGAAAGGTCAGACACGGTTGTTAGGTTCATCTGAAACCATTTAAGCATTGTTGACCTGACATTTCACGATGGGAATAAATTATTTTATGCCATCATTCCAAAACTGGCATAGAGGAGCAGGAAGAGGAAAGGGGGATGGTTCAATCATCCGTTTGTTTCTGCCCTAAACAGCAAACTGTATGCTGCAGATTGACGGATAAGTTTTGCAAGAAGAGGCGGGAGAGATATTATACAGATATCAGTAGGAACATTGGCTAAGGCTGGTGTGATCAAGCAGTATTTATGTCCCAGGGTTAGTGTGGTGAGTAGAAGTAGGCAAGAGGCAGGAAGCTTGGATGGAGCTTGGAGCTCAGACCACAAAGGTAGAAAGAGAAGAATCTACAATAGTGAGAGAAAGAGGCAACTTTAGGCTTGATCCAAAGACCATCTAAATCAATGAAAGTAGACCCATTGGCTTCAATGGACTCTTAGGGCTGGTCTCCACTGGGGGGAAATCGACTGTAGATACGCAATTTCAGCTACCTTAATAACATAGCTGAAATCAACGTCTCTGCAGCCGACTTACCTCCCATCCTCACGGCGGCGGCGGCGGGCGGCGGCATGGTCCCCCGTCGACTCCAGCTTGCGCCTCTTGACGAGCTGGACTTCCGGAGTCAACGGGGGAGCTGCTGGCGATCGATTTATCGCCTCTTAACAAGACGCAATAAATCGATCGCCAAAAAATCGATGCATCCCTGCCGTAGTGAGGACAAGCCCGAAGTCATGCCTTTATGGAGGAAAGGGAGACTGTAAAGTGGTAGACTAATTCCGAGGCCTGTGTATCAAAGAACATTCTCTAGTCAGGGGGTAGCCGTCTCTTTCTCTTCGGGGACTCAGCTTAATTTCTTCAAATTACACAAATTCAACATATCAGCCATGTCCCTTCCCTTTGACTCAGGGTTCTGTCTACTCCCTACAGGATTATACTTCACCATTTGCCTGGGAGTCAAGACAAGCCTCTCCACCACCTTCTCCTTCCTAGCCTGCTCCATACAGGATTACACATGCAGATGGCCTACAGGCATCCCCGGGGCAGGGGAAAGAATCTGGTTTATAACAGATAAGGCAATAGTTTGACTATCACCTGGTCCTAACAAAAGTCATCAACAGCTCAGTTGTGGGGGAGAACTGAAGGGTGTAGGTAGGTGCCTGCAGGATAAACCTGGATTAACCAGACTCTTTCCCCTGACCCAGGGACTGCTGCAGACACTTATCTACATCCTGCAGTTCTCCCCAGCAACTGAGCTGTTGTTGCTTTGGTTAGGACCAGATGATATTCAAACTATTACTCCATCTCACACCGCACAGCCTCAGCAAGGAGGCAGCTGATTAGTCTTATATGGGACTGGGGCCCTACTCCCCTTAAAGGGCCAACAACCCTCTGACAGAGGCCGTTAGGAACAGGAAAAGTTCTGAAAGCACAATGATGGAGTAGAGGTGGTTGGAAAATTATGGAGGGCACATTTCTCCCGCAGAAAATGCTGATATGTCATTTCATGGAAACGTGGATTTCGACAAAATTTTGTTTTGAAAGAGAAACCCCCCAAAAAGGTTTGATTTTTCTGTTTCCAAATGTCTTTTCATTTCAAATTTTCTATTTTCTATTATTCAATGTAAAAAATGAAAAGTTAAAATGGGAAGAAAACATTTTTATTTTATTAAAACTAAACGTTTTGATTGGACCAAAATGATTTTTTAAATTTGTTTTGTGGGAAATGCCAAAAAAGTTTGTTTTCATTCTGTTTTGGAATGAAAAGCATTTTGAAATTACAGATTTTCCAGCAAAATGAAAAATCTGGTTCCTGCCCAGCATTAGGAGGGGGAGAAATTCAGACATGGTGAAAGCAGTGCAACTCTATTAATGGCTGGAGTTTCTTACGCCAGGCCTCAATTTGACCTGTAGTGGCCAGATCTGTAGAGAAGAGACATGGAGTCCTGGCAGCAAAGAAAAAGATGGGGTTGTGAGAACAAAGTTGGTGGTGGTGGTCAGTGCTTCATTTGTGCCAGGGCTGAGCCTCTAGGCTCGGCAGTTCATCTCCCCGGCACCTCTGGGCATGCTGCATCAGTTATGAATGTAAAAAAATGGCGTGAACCCCAGCACCTAATTGCTTGACCCCCTGCACTTCTTTCATTACAAATTAAGCACTGGTGCTGGTATGGAAGAGAACAGCTTCTCATTTGAAGCAACTAGGAAGAATATTTTCCTTTCAACGGGTGCTGCGGAGTGGAGCAAGTGGAATGAAACCTCTAAGTTAAGTTGGAGGTCCCAGGGTTTGCTGAGGGAATGTGGTTGTAAAAGACCATTTGAGGGTTGAGCTATTTCCCTGGATGTTCAACTCCTGCAGATGTGCTTGGAAACCTAAGTCTGGAGAAGTCCGTTTGTTGGAACCGTCTCCTCACCAAAACGGCAGGGCTCAAATTCTCAAATTCAGTCACAAACTGAACCCCACGGGGTTCATACATCTCTGGGTAGGGGGAAGAGAGCTGTCATTGTTTCTCACAATTCCCACTTTGCGAGGTTGTGCACCTCCGTAAAGACAAGCACTAACAAGCAGGGGGCATTAGTGTGTCTTTAATATTCATTGTTTATTTTCCTATGGAAAAATTGGATAGCCAATATTTTTCATTCCCCATTGCTTGTATCTGAAAATAAATTTGCCTTTTGACATCTAGATTCCTTTCCCCAATCTACACACACAGAAAGTAGGGGGGATTTTTAAAGGGACTTCAACTTAACACAGGTTCAACTTGCTCCCAACTTCTGTTCTCTCCAATCGGAAATTCCTACCTAGAATGTTTTAAGCAGAGTTGTTTCCTATCACATCAGTTCAAGTAATCCTTTGACACCAGTGTAATCAGTATATGAAGAACTGGGACTGTTAATCAATTGCACGTGCAAAACCAGCACTGGGAGCACAAAATATTGTAATTTTGCAGATTCAGCAATAATGCTGGCCATTTAAATAACTATTTAATTTCTTGCCAATGGAGTTGTGGCTTTAAACCCCAAACTGGAATTTGAAGGACTTTCCCTCATATTTAGAATTGAGTAGGCAAGATCTTTTTTTGTTTTATTTTATTTCAGATTAAATGGATAATGCAGATGTTTATAATTACTGCATTTTGATTTTTATCATCATTAATATTCTTAAGCCTGTGTACAAGAAATGCTTTTTGATTGCTATTCTATGAAAAAAACTAGGCAAAAACAGTTGTCTACATCATTCATTTACTTTTAAAACTGCTCAATTAAGTAGCACAGTTTAAGTCTTCAGATAGCTTTGGGGGGAGTGGGAGCGGGGGAGGGGAGGGGTTGTAAGCTCTTTGGGCAGGGACCATTTTTGTCCTGCACGTCTACAGCATCTAGCACAACAGGACCCTGACCCCTTATTGGGGCTTCTCTGTATCACTCAAATTTTAAATGTGCATCGAATTATATTATTATGTATATTGATTTAATTTTATCTGCGGTCCCTATTCTTCTCCATACAGCCCAGGGCAGTAAGGTACTTAAGCGTGGGCACAAGTTTAAGTAGGTGAGTTGCCTCATTGACTTCAATGGGGTTATCTTATAAGAACATAAGAACAGCCCTGCTGGGTCAGACCAAAGGTCCATCTAGCCCAATATTTTGTCTACCGACAGTGGCCAATGCCAGGTTCCCCAGAGGGAATGATCAGAACAGGTAAACATCAAGTGATCCATCCCCTGTTGCCCATTCTCAGCTTCTGGCAAATAGAGGTTAGGGACACCATCCCTGCCGATCTTGGCTAATAGCCATTGATGCTTAAAACTAAGGATGCGCTTAAGCTTTTTGCCAGATTATTGCTTAATTATTGCTTAATTAAGCTCCATGGGTTCTTTGGGTTGTGGGACAGTGTTGGGTGCCACTGTTTGCAGCCAGGTCACCCTCCTTTTTACTTGCTGATTCATCAGAAAAGGTATCGGTCATTATGTTCTTCTCATCTGTTTTGCCTGTTATTAATTTTAAATGGTTTTTACTTCCTTGCCTGTAAAAAACCCCGTAACTAATACAATAAGAAGCTTAAGGTTCAACTTTTTCTCAACTAAAAAACCCACCAATGAACGATTCCTCATAACATGGTCTGAAAGGGTTTCATCTATAATTTACATTAAAATTCTAAGCGTACATCATTTGAACTACAGACAGCTTTCTAGAGTGATTAGGTGACTCTAAAAAGGCAAAAAATTTTACTTCCACTGAATTGGAGGCTACACTGCTGAAAAGCCTTCAATAATCCAGGCTGTATTTATTTCCTAAAGCCTCGTTTATCATTGTCAAAATGTTATCAGTCAACACACACACACACACAATCTTACTTTAATTATATATATTAAAAAATCCTTCCTGGAAATGATTCTTCTACAGTTCTCTTTATTTTTCACTTAAGGCTTAATTAATTTTAAAGTAAAAATTGTTTGCTATAATGAACATCACTTGAATGGAACTGATACCATTGCTTTCTGAAGGTGGAGAACCCATTGTAATAGAGTTGTATTATAGTTGGTGAAATAAAAGATTATAATGCACTTCATGAATATAAATATACATGCTTAAGTCTTTCCAGAATCTGGGCCTTAATCATTATTTTATTACAATTAACTACAATCCACACTTGTATCTACTACTAAATTAGATGGTTCATTTTTTTGGCCGATAGCTGCAAAGTCTCGGAATGAAAATCACATCTTCATAACAAATAGTGCAGGATGTGAGAATTAGCACACTAATTTGGCTAACACTTCATAGAAGGTGGCTAGACATTGCTAATTATTTTGGTATTAATTGTGATAACTTGAGTCATGAGGAACTGATAGTGTAAAAAATTGCCTAATGGAATTCCAAGGAAAGTCTTTAGTTTGCTGATAGCTAAAAGACATCAGTGCCAGTGACCATATTTTACATGGTGAACTTTCTATGACTTTGTGGAGCCAGTGTTCCTATGTACTGAACTTTCTCTGCATGGAATGGGAAAGTGGCAGCTAAGAAATCAGAGGTACTAAAAAATTGAGTTAGCACATTTATACCTTAGGGGGTTTAATGAGCTCGTGCCTGTTTTTACAGGGAGCTTTTCAGGCTACTTTGAACTACCTTAAAACAATAAAGTGCCCCCTTTTCAACAGCTTGCTTTAATGGAAAGATTTACTGTATTTTCATTCTCCTGCTGAAAAGTGATAATGAAGCCAAGTTCCGAGCTCTGTGTCGAAGAGGGAAGTTCTGTAACCGTTTCAGAGAAATAAGGGGTTTAATATCACAGTTCGTGCCACCGACGTTGCCTTCTGGGAAGGGAAACCGGGTATTCCTCATAAACTATCAATGTGGAAAATTAAAAGTAGGGAACGCATTTATTTTTTAAAAAATCCTTAGTCAAATGCCAATAATAACCTGCTTACTGTAAAAATGGTCTGTAGTAATAAAGGTAAAACTTATTGAATTTTAATGAACAGCTATGTTTAATCAGAGCACCAACTTCATCAGGCTTTTGTTGGTCCCAAGCTGGTAGATGTTTGCCATATATGGACCTAATATCCCGTATTTTACTGAGGGATGTGGGGGTGGGTTTGGTCAAAGATTCAGACCAAGTCAAATGATGAAGACTCCAGACTTCCTCCCCTGTAGACATAGGTGCTGCCGCACTCCCTGGATTGAAGTGGTTTCCTTTATATACAGACTTTACAGTTTGATTCAATGTCTCTCAGCACCTCCACTCTGAACTTTGTTCCAGCACCCCTGCCCAGAAATGCCTTACCCCAGTCAGCATGTTGTGCAATCTGTACACCCAACACCTATATTTCTCTAACAATCACCTTCCAACCTTCCTATTGTTGTCAGCCAATCACGTCTTGCCTACAGACAGGAGCCTGCAGCCATTACTCATACGAGTAGTGCCCATGATTGTTGAAGGCTCAGGGCCTCAGTCAGTTAGCTCACGATCCTTTGCCCACTTCAGTCAATGGTAAAGCACCCACTGATGCCAATGATACTGGATCTTAACCACTAATATTAAACAATAAGGATTTAGGCCCCAGTCCTACAAGCTCTTATGCATGTGCTTTACTTTAAGCACATGCACATTTGCGTCAATAGGACTATGTAAGTGCTTAAAATTAAGCAAGTGTAGGTGTTCCCAGAACAGGGGATGTAGTTATAACGAATAAGCTCAAAGTATGTCCTCCGCTTTCTCAACTGCCAGGATCCATTAGTTTGCCCTTTCCCCCCCACTAAAGCATATATTAGGAAAGACCCATTTCACATAATGCAGCTTTCCAGTCTCAACCCTTCAGTGTGTACCTGAACGCTTGATGCTGGATAAGCATTATAAACTGCAAAACCCGCAATAGCAATGGGATTTGCTGAACATTTTACAATGTTTCTTTTAATTTTTGCTGTTGAAGGAAGCAAGCAAAACAAACCAAAAATTGGGGATGTTAATTTTTTGACATGTTTTAACAAAGCACAATGACAGGGAATTTCTGTGAAAGAAACTTTAGAAGCCCGCTAACCAAGAAATAATAAGCTGTCAGAGAAAAGATCAAGCAGTATTGTCTAATTCATCTAACCAACATCAATGTTCCAGCTAACAGTAGACAGCACAAGCCAGATTCTTGCCCTTTTTTATCTATGAAAAGCTACATTTATCAAAATAAGCAACAAAAAAAAAAGTGAGGTATGGAATGCAGTTCATTGGAGGGAAGGGCTTTACTGGTTGATTGGTAAATTGAAACACATGGAAAAGTGCTACATGTAGGAACATGCTGCTGACTGTATTACTCATTTTTTATTGGTTAATCTCTAATAAGAACCAGCTGGTAATAAAGAAGGGAGTTCATGGGAACCCACCCTTTGTTGAAAGCAGAGTTGGTGTCAATACTAGAAACACATGAGCACAAAGAAAACAGATGTAATTGGCTTCTGGAGGTCAGGTTACGTAAAGACCCCAGTGAGCAGAGGTGAGCCTTTGGCTGCACAGAATGACAGAATAAAATACCCATTACTTCTGTGTCTGCAAGCGTGTGTGTGTGTGTGTGTGTGTGTGTGTGTGTGTATGCAGAGGAGATGACAATCACAGAAATTTCCATCTTGGGTAGAAAGCCATTGATTTATGTCATCCAGAAAATGTGTCAGTTCAGCTGTTCCAAAACTGATCCTTTAGGAAGTAAATATCTTTGTCAGGAAACGACCGAGTAGGCAAAGAATCTGAGCGTTGTGACTTTGTCCTGTGTCAATGGCCAAATTCTGCTCTGAGTTTTACTAGTGTAAATCAGGAGTAACTACATTAACTTCAATGGAATCACACTGTTATGTAAACTTGGCCGTAGATATTTATTTATACCTGCATATTAACTCAACATTGCTTGAAGTTTAAGGCCCTGAGTCAGGAAAGCATGTATAACTATGCACTGAGCCTGCATCACTACAATAGATATTAAACACCTGCTTAAATGCTGTCCTTCGCAGGTATGTTTTCCTGAACCAAGAAAAGTCTATGTATCTATAACAGATAAAAGCCTATTGGAAGACCTCTAAAATAATATATCAAGAGGGAAAAGGAAATGTCCTTTAAGGGTCTTGAAATATAAATGTCTTAACTTTTACCAATATATATATTGAATGTGTGTTTAAAGAAGGTCTTAGTCCCTCACCCTATATGAGTCCCCTAATAAGCAATGCTGTAATGAAGATATGATGCTCAATTTGTGATGTCACAGATGTTCCCATAGCAAGACCGGTTGCTAGATCGGACTGAATAATTAATTTGGTAAATTTAACCTGTCTGTTCACAGTGTCCAAATTAATTTTCAAATGTATCCTTTATTCAAAATTATTTGCCAAAACAATAGCTTGATCTGCAGATTGTTTGGGACCAGTTTAGTATTTGCTATTTGAAATTCAAGCTGAGTTGGATACATTTCATCAGTCACATGATATTGTTTCTATTTCTTGATTGGATGAATGTAATTCTAAGAATTAGGATTCTATTGTGAATTGTCATGGTCATGAGTTCAAAGTTCATATTCTCCAAATAGTCTCTAATATTTTATTTAAATCCACTGTTTCCTGCCTGCAAGTTTGTTTGAAGCCATATACAAAAAGAGGCACAAATACTGCTCAAGCTCATTCAGAATTTGATTCTGATCTTACTTGCACTTCTCAATGGTATTATTCTGCATTTACATCAGAATAAATGAGATCAGAATCTTATCCTAGTTTCAATATTTGTAATACAGTAGTGACTAAAAGTTCCAGCAGAAACCTCAGTGAGCATGGGACTATAAAAATACAAGGTGAGAGGCACCTTGTCGCATAGAGTTTATGACCTTAGAGATAAGGCAGAGTTATTATCCCCATTTCACAGTTTAAGGAACTGAGGCACACTGAGATCAAGGGACACAGGAAATCTGCATCAAAGCCAAGACTTGAAATCAGATTGTCAAAGACTCAGTCCCACTGTTTCAGCCATAAATCCATCCAGTGCTTAATTTGTAATGAAAGAGATGCTCGGACTCAACCAGTTAGGTGACAGGGTTCAAGCAATTTTTTTTTTTACTTTCATACCTGACAAAGCAAGCCCAGAGGTACCAGGGCTATGAACTTCCAAACCTAGAGATGTTGGGGCTCAGCCCTGGCAAGCCCTGGCACAAATTAAGTTTGAGTTGGCATCTCTGAGTTGCACGGCTAATAGCAGAAATCTATAATAAACTATTCATCCACATCCGCTGACATCACAGGAGTACCACATGTAGACAGAACACAGTGCACAGATTAGCAAACCCTATCCTTTTACCCTGTCAAATCCATCCCACCCCCGTCTGACAGAGACGCTTTCTGACATTCTCTCCATTTCTGTCTTAGCAAAGCTGATTTTACGCATATAAAATGTTCTGATGGCTTCTGTCCCTGCTGTGTTAGATAATCCCAGGGAGATCTGAGACAAGAGGGCACCAGAAAACCAAATGGGGCTTCTAGCATTTAGGGACAACTCTTGTTCTGACTGTGATCAATAGCAAAGTTCCGCAATCCTTACAGAAGAAATTTCATACCGCAGCAAACATGGGAAAACGGCATGGAGAAAAAAAATAGGCCAGTATTATCCTCCATTTCCTTCACTATTATTGCACATTTTTGTGGCTATGTAAGAGGGAGGGGTCTCCAGCATTTTCAACTCTTGCAATTTTATTGCAAGTCTCATAATAGTTGGTATTTTTCTTAACTCCCCAGCTTCTGGGGTTAGGTTATTATCTGGAAATTTCAGCTTTCCATCTTAAAAAACACCAAAACCCACCAAAGTAAATTTGTAGTTGTTGTGCTTGCAGAGAAAAGCATGAAAATGTGATTTGTCTTCTATTTTCTGAATCTTTAAGTTACACTCAAAAGAATCATAAGAATATCTTACGAGTAGTCTAAAAATCCCATGATTTCTTTAAGGACATAAGAACAGCCATACTGGGTCAGACCAAAGGTCCGTCTAGCCCAGTATCCTGTCTTCTGACAGTGGCCAATACCAGATACTTCAGAGGAAATGAACAGAATAGGAAACATCAAGTGATCCATCCCCTGTCACCCATTTCCAGCTTCTGGCAAATGGAGGCTTGGGACACCATCTCTGGTCACCCTGGCAAATAGCCATTGATGGACGTATCCTCGATGAACTAATCTACTTCTTTTTTTTTTAACGCTATTATAATCTTGGCCTTCACAACATCCTCTAGCAAGGCGTTCCGCAGGTTGACTGTGCGTTGTGTGAAGAAATACTTCTTTTTGTTCATTTTAAATCTGCTGCCTATTAATTTCATTTGATGACCCCTTGTTCAGGTGTTCTGAAAAGGATTAAATAACACTTCCTTATTTATTTTCTCCATACCCATTATGATTTTATAGACCTCTATCATATCCCCCCTTAAGCTTTTCCAAGATGAAAAGTCCCAGTCTTATTAATCTCTCTTCATATGGAAGCCCTTTCATACCTCTAAGCCTGACTCATGAATTCTGAACACTTGTCATTGGCAATACTTTGCTTCCCACCTTGTTGATCCTGCCGCGCATTTGAAGGCATTTGAGCACCTTGTAGCATTGAATCCTACATTTGTTTTCTCCCTCTTATAAGATATTGGATATGATCACCGAGTCTAGCTGGATTCGTCTCCAAACAGGACATGTGTTGTGGACTTGGAGGCAAAGGTGTATATGCGTGTGTGAGGATCCATAAATCTTGAACCCAGGGCTGTGGGGCTCCAGGCAACCATTATATCCAGCCACTGGCTTCTTAGTAACTAGGGGGCTAGTGGCTAATAGAACCTTAGACCCATCAGAGGCACCGCCCATGGGTGTCCTGATTGCAGGAATGCCCAACACCACCGATTGATCCAGGTCCACTATTTAAGTCCGAAGGAGTCACTGGAAGGCATTGGTGCAAGAGTGAGAATTCCTGGCTGGCTGCTACATCGGACTCTGCCTTCTCACTTGACTCCTGAACCCTGCTTTCCTGACTTGTCCCTGGTTCCTGCTTTCCTGACCTTTCCCTGGTTTCTGCCTTCCTGCCTTATTCCTGATCCCTGCTGCTGGTCTCTGACGCTGACCCTTGGCTCAAGATTACTGGCTGCTGACTCTGGACTGCAGCTCTGGCTACATGATCTGACGGCCCAAGCCCTGGTCGTGACATCCTGGTATCTGGGGACTGCTGAAGGACAAGTGCACCCTGGGAGGACTTGAGAGAGCTGGCATAGAGTCCTGCTGTACAAGGGACTGGATGGATGTCTGACTTTGGGTTAGCAGATTGGTGCAAAGAGTGTTTAGTGCGGGCTCAGATCTGGCCCTATATAAGGCTATAAACTGCTAATATACATGAAATGAGGAACAGAAGCCATACACTGTAAAATGCTTTTAAAATCTAGTCTGGCTAGTGTTCCCTATTTCCTGGTCTGTGAAATAGTTTCTTTCCTGGTGGACATACACACAAGAAGGTTTTAGAAAAGCATTTGCTTCTGTTATTTTAAAGTGAGCTTAATGCCTTTCGAGAAACTGTGGTTACAAATATATATATATATATATGTTGGGAAGAAATTAACACAAAACTCAATAACATCCCCCTTGCTTTCTCTGAGGTATTGCCTGAGTGACTACAGCATTTACAAAAGGGATTCTAATCTGAAATGAATTTGCAGCTAATTCAACCTGTAGGCTAGTGACTCTGGGATTTCCTAGATAATACAATCCAGACAGTAATGTTGATGGATGTTAGGGACTTGCCTGTGCAACAGTTGTAAAGCTCTGTCATAAGAACAAATGAGGCATTATTGCTTTAACAAAAGTAATCCCACTGCACCAGTAAATTCTGCACTCTTTCCATATCACAGGATTATTTAGTTACAGTGATTTAGTGGTGTATCATCCTTCAAAAAGGAAACAAATATAGAGTGTTGCACCCCTCAATTTGCCAGTTATAGGGCTCCAGGAGAACTACTTTTTTACATATAGAGAGAGTTACATGTAGCAGAGTCGGTTTTTGTACCCAGATGGACAAATTAGAAGAAAAGTAGCCAGATTATAGAAGGTGGTTGGGGTTCCTGATTCAATCCTACTCTAAAACTTGCCTTAAGTAGGTAAAGAATCATTTTCTGATTTTGGGGATATTAAAACAAAAATGGCTGAATGTCTGCACATCTCCCTAACCATTGGAGCATTAGCTGCCTGGTTATTCTTGATGGGCAATCATTTCTACACTCTCAACTAATGCCCAACCTCTTTATGAACTTTGATTCCTATACCAATATCCCCATACATTATTCAGATGTCCTTAAGGCCCAACATCCAGGACATTTGCCTTTGATACAGATGCAGTGGTTGGTTAAGGTGGCCTTATTCATGTTTTACTCTCTAGAAGTCCATATGCTCCAGTAGCACTGAAAATTCAGAATCCCCCCCACACACACACACACCTCCTCCAGCCAACCACCTTTATTCCTTCTAAATGTTCTCAGGACATTCATTTCTTTAGGTATCTTCCCACCATAAACCTCAGTGTTTCCTCTTCATTCTCCAACATAAAGGATTATTTTCCTCCACTTTTTACCCTCATGTAGAACTTTCTGAGCAGAAGATGGTTGAAGGTTCTCTGAGCTTTCCCTTGAGTTGCAAAGTTTAGAAGAGATTCAGATCTATAGTTACGCCAAGTTCTACTTTCACATTGTCTTACTCTAGAGTAACTCCATTTACTTCCATGTTAGTGAGAGCAAAATTTGGCCTGGGGTGGGAAGAAATATGTTAAATTGACACATATTCTAACTGCCTCAATCAGAACCTGCTGACTTGTTACTATTAATGCCCCTTCCAAACATTTGAGGCTCTCTTGTGCTACTCTCGAGATCTCAGAAATCTGCTCACAGTTTGTGTTAACAATATCACTCATGTTTGCTGGTCCTTCTGTTCCTAATTTTCAAGATTTTCCAGTCTTCCCTCTTCCCTTTCCAGTAAAGATTGAAGAACTCAAGTGGTGCCCACTAGAATTTGTGATCAAAACACCTATTCACTGAATCCCTTTAGATATTTTTCTGTCCCATAATTAGCTGACTGACAATTCCCTTGGTGCAGGGGAGTTCTCAAGGGGTATAAAATGGCATAGGTGGTTTTTACACCAACTGATGTGGAAGGCATATCTGGAATGCCCCCCTCTGCCATGCTAGTTCCTTACTAGAGTATCATCCCATAGGAGATCATAGCTCAGCGCCTAAATAGCTCAGCATAACTAAGGCTGCAGCTGGAACTAAGGCAACTGGTGAATCAAGATGGTGTAAGTGAGTCCCTTTGCCCCCAGTGTATCATCACAGAGCAGTGTACGTGGCTCTGGGTTTATGTAACAGTGAAGGTTTTTTAACTGGACTTTCTAGGAAAGATCACACTTATCAGCCTGTCTGAAACATTCCCATTTTCAAAGGTTAATGAGAAGATGGTCACAACACAACTTCAGGGGAACTTCCCTTTTAACAGTTAATTTGACAAGTGTCTTTTTGGCTTTTGAGAGAGACAAGGTAGGTGAGGGATAATATCTTTCAGCAGACCAATTTCTTAAGTTAGACGATATTACCTCGTCTACCTTGTCTCTCTCATATCCTGGGACCAATACGGCTACAACAATACTGCAAAAAACATCTGACTTTTGTCTGGTTCATTGAGGAGACACTGCCCTTGGATGCATTCAGAGTGACCTACTTACAACTGCTAGCCAGGATTTTGCTTCTTGGTTGTTATTGTTGGACTTTTCTGCAGTGTTTCATACAGTTAGCCATGATCTTGTCTCATCTCATGGGCTCTTTTTCGTGTGGCACTCTCTCCATTGCATACATGCTAATAATGATGACAGTTTGCACTTAGAGGACTCTGTCACTTAACAATTTCAAAATGGTTCACAAACCATACTTAATTACATATCCCCAATACCTTATAAGTGAACTAAGGTGTACACCGACCGATATATCTTCATCCACTGCTAAGTGCAGCCAGCTGTGGAGTAGAATACAACAGAGACCTAACATTGATCAGCAGGGTTACACAACAGTTTAGGACAGGAAATGACAAAAGACCATTTTCAATTGAAACAGCAGAGGGAATTGGCCCTGGACACATGGATTTTTAATTACTATATAAGTTATCGGTGTGCTACGCAGGAGTCTTTATTTCCTGGCCCCCCAACACAGACAAAAGTAATAGGGTCAACGTTACAAAAGATGAATGCCCTTGTCACATGCCATGGATCAGAGTTTACTAACTCTTCTGGCTACTGTTAAAGCCAAAAACTCTATATCATGACTCATCCAATGAAACAATGCCTCCTGGCTCTATGCTGTTCATTGCAGAGTTAGAGGGAAGAGCACTACCAATTGAATTATTCCCGTCATCACTTCCTGCAACACTTGTGTATTCTCTGGAGCCCTTCCATCCCATGTGCGGCGTTGGCCAGATGATCCTAGATGATCTACATGGGACTACAAGGTGCTTTTTTTTCCCCACCTGATCTTACGTAGTTTATTGCTTTGGGCCCATACATTTCTTGTGTTGTTGGAGTGGCACAGCAAGTTACCCTGGCAGGCATTAATCCAGGCTAGCCTGTAACCAACTCAGTTTGAAAGGTTTAGATTTGGTTCAGCTTCAATGATCCTTCCAACCCTGAATTGCTGTCCTTATTCCTAAGTGTAAATGGGCATTTAGGCAAAGTAAAAATTGAGCTGCTTGTCCACAGCTTCCTGCAGGTTCCCACTGGAGCTACCAACTACTCTGCTGTCTGTCATGAGTAATTCTGTTCCAAAAGGCTACAGCATCTGCTGTGGGTGACTTTCACAACATTGGGATATGGGATCCAGATGGATGTCCACTTTCCCCTCCAGCAACGCACGTGTGCAATTGTTAAAGCTATGCACAATGCGGCCTATTTTGATCCTGTTGAAGATCATGGGAATTGTTTGACTACAATGGCATCAGGACTTGACTATACATGTTTCCATCATGCTGAATGCCAAAATGAACTGTGGCAACTTGCAGCAGTGCCCTAGCAAGCCATGTAAGTCACAGACTCATTTAACACACGATAGTTAGATATCTAGATAGTCTTGTTGACCCAGATGAAATGTTGGGCAAAGGGAAGGTTTTGAAGAAACCTAGGTAATATTAAAAAAAAATGACTCATGCACAGAGATCCAGCAATAATCCAAAAGTGATATTTTTAAATGCTGATTTTCTCTCAGTCATGACATTTCAAACTTACCCTGGGAACTGTTAGTTATTTATCAGCTTTTAAATGTGACTGTACAGGGAGGTCAGATCTCCACAGACTTCTCTTCATTACCCCTGTGATGATGAGGGCTGTTTAACCGTGTTTGAAACAAAAATAATATTTTCTCCAAACGCTGGCTTTGCCAAATGCAAAAGCAAGATGACATTTGCTTGGCTTCAGCTGGGGTCACATACAAAGCAGCCTATAAACTGAATAAATATTTCAAATGAAAAAAGAAAATCATTAACCTTTTGTCATTAGTGTTCGCAGGTCTTTGAGCTGCTCAGCAGTTTGAAGTCAAGCACCTGCCAAAATAAGCATCAAGTGTTGTTACCCTCTCAGGGACAACCCCTTTCCATAAATCACAGCATTTCAATGACAGCTAAATGTGTTTTATATCATATAGAGAGCCTGTGTTTATGAATGTGAGATAAAAGGGGTTTAGCCAGTGCAAACACTGGAACTACTGTACGGAGTCTGGCTCTCTTTCATGATCCCCCACCCTCCCACCGTTCTTAAACCAGTTTCTATTGCTCGTGTTTACGTTTGTGAGCGTGGCTCTCTGTCTAATTCTCTGTCAATTTCGCCTGCAGTCAATTTCTTTCTAATTTGTTCTATTTAAAAGTGGAACACTAAGGGTAGGTCTATACTACCTGCCGGATTGGAGGGTAATGTTCGATGGATTGGGGATTGATTTATCACATCTAGTCAAGACATGATATATCGATCCCCCAATCAACGTCTGTACTCCACCTCAGAAGGAGGAGTAAGCGGAGTCGACGGGGGAGCTGCCACCATCCACTCGCCATCATGAGGATGGCCAGGTAAGTCGAACTAAGATACTTCAGCTACGTGAATAGCATAGTTGAAGTTGCATCTCTTAGTTCGAACCTCCCCACCCAGTGCAGCCCAGCCCTAAGTAAAAAGGGGGATTGGAAACGTGGCTTCTTTTGG
The DNA here is from genome assembly GCA_032164245.1 of Sternotherus odoratus. Taxonomy (NCBI): domain Eukaryota; kingdom Metazoa; phylum Chordata; order Testudines; family Kinosternidae; genus Sternotherus; species Sternotherus odoratus. The sequence continues at coordinate 6,000,253 of JAVMKO010000014.1, read as the reverse complement.
GGCTGTGTTTGTTACAGTAGTTTGATATCTTGGGACCTAGATATCGATACACAACCATATCAAAATTGTCAGTAATGCGCGATGGTTTCAGATTGACCTCTTCCATATTTAACACTATTCTTTAAAAGAATTCAGCGTAGTCACCATTATTCAGAAGGACATTAAGGGCCTAGCTCCTCATGCCTGGATTCCATGCGTCGACCCATGGATGGCAATGGAACAACTTGCATGAGTAGTGTGAGCAGCTCGTCACCCTAAAGACAGATATTGTCAACACAATTACCCCAACACAGAGAGAAAAGAAGGAGAAAGGAAAATACTCCCTTCTTCACAAAAAATCAATTTCTTTAGTTTCAAAGGGAGAAAGGAAAATCCCAATGATTAAACCACAGGACTGGAGTTGGAGGATTTTAGTTGTGTTTCTTACTCTGTTACTTGACTTCCTGTGTGACATTAGGTATATTGTATTGGGCATGGTTTCAAAGTAGTAGCCGTGTTGGTCTGTATCCGCAACAAGAATGAAGAGTACTTGTGGCACCTTAGAGACTAACAAATTTATTTGGGCATAAGTTTTCATGAGCTAAAACCCACTTCATTTGATGTATTTCAGAAAGCCACTTTGTGCATGCACTTGGAAGTCCACTTTCCACTCACACCTCCAGCAGTGCGTGTGTGCAAGTATTGTAGTTTGCATATGCGAATGGCTCGACAGATGCTTTAAACACCTTGGACCTGATTCTGCAATCTTTGTTCATAGTGAGTATTCAATGGGACTGCTCACATGAGTAAGTATGACTCAACTATGATTCGTGGTTTGTACTTGTGTGTTGGATAAAGCATGTGCAAAATAGATGTGAAGTTTTATGCACTAGATTCTGGAAATTGTACCTTAAACTTCTGCATCTCGGGTTCCCCAACTATGGGGGGGGAAGCAAAAATTACCCCCACAAAAAAAAATGTTGAAGCTTACTTCACAGATGTTCAGAAAGCATTTAGATCCTGGGATGGAAGGTGAAAGAGGGGAGTACCTATGTACTGTTTGTAACCACCACCGTTCTGGGGCTGGTATGAATGTATAAATAAAACAAAGTACATTAAGAATATACCCAGCCTCTGCATTGCTGATTTCTCTTCCAATGAGAAGTTCACCTGCAAGGTCTCAACATCTGTTACCGCTTGGCAGTGGGACAACACTGTTATCAAATGCAATGATTAGCAGAAGTTTAAATTTGTGTTTCAAACTACTGTATACATTTTTCTAGCCAACTAAGATTTAGTTTATATTCAGAAGCTTAGCTCTATAACATTATGGTTTGAACCGCCCTTAACCACTCATAATTAAGGTAATGGTATCAAATCCATAAAATAAAATAAAGGGTTTGTGGGTATCAGATGCAGTCCATGTGACCATGGCCAGTTCATAATAGCTGAAATCTTAGCCCCACTCAAGTTAATGAATGTTTTGCCATTGACTTCAATGGGACTGGGATTTTACCCTTTGTCTCTCTGTCTTGGTTCCTCCTGTGTAAAATTAGGATAATAGTTCACAGGGCTATTGTGAGAATAAATACGTTGAAGGCTGTAAGGAGCTCAGACACTGTGGTGATGGGAAGCTTAGGGTGGGGTGTATAAACAGCCCAAGAGCACAATTAGCCACCTTGTTGCACCTGGAGGGCATCAGCTGTAATTCAGTATGAGAGCAATCTGGGAAGGAGCTGGGTGGTGGCCAAAAAGTAAGGCGTTCAGAGCAGTAGTTAGGACGGGAGACCCAAGGTAAAAGCTCCTATGTCATATGTTAAGGAAGAAGGCCCAGAGGCGAGGCGGGGTAGAATTCATCTCCTGGATAGAGGGGTTGAAGAAGGACCCAGACAGAGGGGGAAGAGAGGAATAAGCTGTAGGAGCCAGTATTAGATCCTGAAGAGGCCTTTAGCGAAGGGGCAGGACTTGAGGAAAATGACCCTGTGGTTTGGGTGTCCTGACAAGAGACCAAAGGGAAACTGGAAGGGAGACAGAAATCTCAAGCCTATAGAAGTGACAGTGAGTTGGTGCCATTGTTTTGTTTGACTTCATTTAGTGAAGAGACTGGAATTGAAGACCCCAGTTGTGGCAGAAGACATTCTGGTGTGTAACATCCCACTAGTGAAGGATATTATTCAGGATGTTAAGGACATTGGTGCCCAAGGAGGGGCGGGACTCCAGTGGGACCTGACTGGAGGGACAAGTCACCCACTCCATAAGATGGATGACAATGCCAGAAGGGGTGGTCTGGGACAGTGAGTGAGAACAATGCCATGAGGGGGCAGGAGAAGATCCCTAACAGGATCATATAAATACAAAACAAATATACATAGAACCTTCCTATATAATCCCAAAGACCCTGGAAAAAATTGTAACAGCCAACATGTTTCAATTGGCTATGCCTTACTTTGCTTATTTCAGATGTAATAAGTATTTCAGTCAGCCCAGTTTCACTGAGGGTACTGCAGGAATTCCTGGTTCCCTCTTCCAACAAGATCATTACTGAACTGGGGTAGACAAGCATTATTCTTATGGCATCCTTTTACTGACAAATACGTTTACGTAGCAGGAGCACGCCCCCCAGGAGAGCATGGTTACAGGTCCAAATCCCAGAAAGAAGTTTGCCACCTAGCTATTAACACCATGGTAGTTGCTTTCCAGATGTAGCTGGTTCAGAAGGCAATGCACTGCTTGTCAATGATACGCACTTGTGAGTTTGGTCATTTTACTATGCTTAGGGAAAGCACTAATATGTTTATAAAATGCGGCTCTACATTCCACCCCATTGGGCCATACACTGTTTTCAATTTTAAACTCTACACGCAAGCAAGGAAATGCTTGAGCATTACCCTGTCCTCCTCCACACATTCCTTGCCACCTCGGTTGTCAATTCCTAGAAACTATTGTCAAGCATTGAATTCTTGAGATCGCTGTGGACCAGTGGATCATGAAGAGTGTTGGAGACATTTTCCTCTGCAATCCTTTGGAACTAGTCTCTGTTGCTGCAATATCCATTACAACACAATAACAGGAAATGTTTCAGTGGCCTCTACAATACTTGGCATATTATTTCACTCTAATGCTTGGACTGTGTGAGCATTAATAAAACTGGAAAGTGTGATATAATTAAATCCATTCTTCCCAAAGAGACGACAACTGACTAAGATAACAGTAAGAGCAACTTGCATATTACTCAGTAAAAGGAGCATGGTCCTGCTTCCCAGACACAGGGTATATGCTCTTTGATTCATATCTTTGTGTGTAACAACACTCTTAGTTAGGCCATCTATGGGACCTCTGAATCTAAAGACATGCATCTGTATATCTTGAGCTAAAGAACTTGGTCCATTGTTTGCAGACAGTACCAAACACAACTTCCTTTTACGTGGTCTTATATCACCCCAAGTAGAGATCCCTACCTTTAAATCCAGAGATCATAGGTTCAACCCCTACAGATGATCGGTGGTGTCGATACGCAGCGGTGTTGTGTACTGTGATCAGCTGGTTGGAAAGCTGTTGTCAAATTTAATTTTGATGAAAACTGGGGTGGAGGAAAGCTCCCAAAAGTAGAGATGAAAATGTCCCTGTTTTGAAACCATCTGTAACACCGAGGAAAGGAAGTCTTCGGGTATGTCTACACTGCAGTAAAACACCCATGGCTTGATGGCCCATGTCAGCTGACTTGGGATCACAGGGCTCAGTCTGCAGGACTATAAAATTGCAGTATAAACTTTTGGGGTTGGGCTGGGGTCTTGGACCTCAGGAGTGGGGATGGTCCCAGAATCTGGGCTCCACCTTGAGCCTGAGTGTCTACTTTATAATTTTATAGCTGCGCAGCCTGTGCCCCTGCTGACACAGGGGAGCCACAGGTGTTTTATTGCAGGGTAGCTGTACCCTTAGGGTGCAATTCAACGCTTCAGTGTTTGGGTGGAGAGCCATGTCCTGACCCATGCCATGTAAAATTGTCTGCACTGGTTGTCCACATAAACACAAAAGACAAATGTGATATGTTTGCCAATGTCTGCTGTGAGCTCCTTGGCATCTATCCTAGTGTAATTAAATCACAATTATAAAATGAAGTGGTAAAACTCAAGTATGCCCTGGTGGATCTGCAGGATTGCAGCAGTATAAAGTAAAAGCCAGCAGTTTCCTCCTGGGTTGTATTCCATAAGTCACAAGCAGAAATTTCCTGCTGTGAGGAGTTCCATTAGTCATTAACCCCAAATGTAAATGAGTATATTAAAAGTAATTATGAAATTAAAACTCTAAAGAATATGTTGTGTTCATTATGCCATATTGGAAGAATGGATTTAAAGTTCCTAAATGAACTTTTTGTTTTCGGTTACTTAAATAATATTCTTAGTGAACTGGCTATGCCCAGTCAATGGAATTAAGGCCAAGGTATTAAACAACATAAAGTAATATTATTAAAGAGTGCATATTATAACAGGGAGTTGCTGATTTAACTCAGTAGACTGGGTGTTTTTGTTTGGCCTAGTAATATAGTTTTATGGATTAAAACAATATTTAAATAACAGATTAGTCATATGAATGTTTCAACATGTTATTGGAGAGTAAATTCTCCTAATTGCACCCTATTGTTTTGGAGATTGAAGCTGCACAATTTAGTTTCCAGTCTAGTTTACTCTCAAAGGCTGGGGATGGGGGAAGGTAGGAGAGGAAAAGACTGTGGTTTATATTGTACCAACTTTTACATTTTTCTTTACACTCCTAAAATTTACAACTTTGGAATTAGGATGAAAGTGTATGTATCCAGTGGCAGATCCAAAAGTATTTTCAGGTTGCTCACTTTGTTTACCCTATTTCTTAGTCTTCTTGATGCTTGGTTTACTAGGGGAAGAGGGAGGTTGTATGGAGGGGTGGGATGAAAGAAAAACACAAGCTTTTCAAAAATGACTAATGATTTTTAGGAAGTCTTTATGGGGTCTGATTTTCTAAAAATCAGACCTTTGTAAGGCATCTTAAGTTGGACACCCACAAATCCAAAGTTGAGTACATTGAAAACATTCCCCTGTATTTCTTCCCCTGTACTTTCCTGTGATGTATACAGATTCTTAGCTTTAAAGCTAACTTAGTGATTCTTTTCTCTTGCTCTGCTCTTACCTATTTTGTTTCCTTTTCAATACTCCCAGGGGCCAAGAGGAATTACGTAGGAAGTTGACCCAAGAACCCAATGTAAATGTAAGTAGAGATGGGATGAGCTGTACATTTTTATCAGTAGCTAAGTTTCAAATATCATCTCCTCTCCCCATGAGTGTTTAAAGCCAAAGATTTTATCTGGTCCATTGTAAAAAAAGAGGGAATGTGAAATCCTAGTCTAGATCCAAATTCAGATTCGCAAATGCCCACAGAGCTTGGTGCTGTTTTCATCTGGGATTCTGGTTCTGTCTCCCATTGACTTCAAGGGACTCAGCATTTCACCCCCATTTTTTCAGAACCTGGTCATCCCTCCCTAGTTTTAAAATCACTTCCTGCCCTTCTCATTCTGCATTCTCTCTCCCACCTCCATCTCAGATGCATTTACCAATCACGCCAGCTGTTTTTTGTCTCGTATGTGATTTCTCCCTTGGTTTTCAGAAGATAGCCATTCGGTGATCACAATCTGAACCCTAATTTGAGTTTCAGCAGCTGCCCCAGTTGTCTGTTGATCCTGGAGGAGGTTAAAAAAAATCACTACAAACGCTAAGACAGCAGTTAGCAGGGATTTTAAGTCTGTCATTAATATATCTTCTGGGTATGATGGGACCCACACACTTTTGAGGAGTTTGTTCCGGAAGCTAGTTCAAAATCTATTTAAAGAAGCAGAATTTGTTTCCTACCCGTCTCAGAGGTGGGAAAAAAAGGTTTGTTGCTTTCTCAATGGGAAAACCAAGGCAAATCCAAATGTTCCCCCTGACTTCACTCTGAACTACATATAGCAAAAGGTTACAAAGTCTGAAATGGGGGAAAGATCAAAGGTTACAGAGCTCATATTTCTTCATAACGTGACCTTATCTCAGTGGCAACTCAATTCTCATGATCTGCTGCTGTGTTCTCACAAAGATACATCTTCTAAAGCTAAAGGAGAGTGTTTTAGAAAGAAAAATAGGGGAAAGCACTTATGGCTATTTATTTTAAAAGTTTGTCTGCTTGTGAGTTACAAAATACTGTACTTAAAATGTCAAATCAAGCAATCTGTCCCGAAAGGAAAATTACCAGAGCAATCAGAGACCTTGGGTTTCTCCCTACTCATGAAATACAGACAGAATTATGAAAATCACTTGGCCACCCAGGACTTCAGTGCTGAAGTAGCAGGTCAAGGAAATCTCAAGCAATTAGCCTGCTGTGCTAATGACACGCCTGTTTGATAGAGTAGCCAAATAGCAGCATGATTGCCAATGATATGATTGTTCGTATTTTTGGTTGCTTTTGTTAAATGCGAGGCTTTGAGAGAGAAGAATATGACTCCAGCGTTTCTGAAAGAGCAGTGGTTCATTAAAAGTCAAAGGCATATTTCACTTCTCTGTGGGCAAGACTACACTATGAAATTAAATCAACCTACATTATGTTGGTGTACAGCCACCGCAGTAATTGAAATCGGTTTTACACATCCACACTATGCTCCTTGTGTCAACGGTGCACATTCTCACCAGCAGCACTTGCATTGATTTAACTCCCAGTGTGGGGCACTGCGGGATGGCTTCTGAAAGGCAGCCAACAGTCTAGTTAACCTAATGCAGTGTCTACACTGACACTGCATCGACCTAACTACATTGACTTTCAGCACTACACCTCTCACGGAGGCAGAATTATTAAATCAGTGTAGTGGGCGAGTTACATCAGTGGGAGCTACCTGTTAGTATAGACACTTACCGTTAAGTTGATGTAAGCTGCCTTGTGTCCACCTAACATTTGTAGCCCAGCCTGTGTATCCATAAACCTCTTAGTAGATACCCATCCTCTTACCCAGTAGGAGGTGCCATTGTTTTGAATGACATCCTGCATTCCTAGAAGCACCACTTCAAAATGCAGTAATGCCAAGAGCAATTTGAAAGCCTCACCAGATACCATATGGCCAAAGCTCCCATGCTTCATGGAGCAAAGCAAAACCATGGCAACCTCTCTCTTTATCTGTGTTTATCTCAGGCTGCAAATGTTGAGGGTTTGAAAGAAGACTGTTGTCAAGCTGAATCAGAAACATTAAATAGTTCCATAACCAAGATATTGAATGCAGTAACTGTAGTAAGTATGGGGAAATGTATCCTTTTGTCTTTGCTTCTTCCCATAACTGAACCCAAGCTCTGGCAGTTGTGAAAAGTTTGGGTTAATTTTGTTCCCATTATTTTTCATTGTTCATGTTTGACGTGGTCCTGGAACTAGAACTGGAAGTGCTGAGATATGGGGAGCAGAGTTGGTCATAATCTTTGAATAATCAACATTTCTGATGAAAAATTACCGGTACTTTCTACATCATTTTTTTTGTGAAAAGAGCTTTCTGTCTGTCAAGCAGTTCTAATGAGACAAAAGTCCAGGCTTGGATTTACATCCTGGGGAGAAATCGGCTGTGTAAGAAATCTCATGAGAGAGTCTACTCTCACCAAGTTACCAGCCAAACTCTGCTCACCTGAGACACGCAGATAAGCATCTGCACTTTTGAGTATTGGTCCAGATTACATCTGAATATTCATCACTCAACTGCTTGAGGCTTGCTCAGCACTGTTAATGAATTAAGCTCACAGGTAAAATAAGGATGGAGACCGAAGTGGAAGTAACAGCTGGGCACTCAACATTTAAGCAGGACACCATGACAAAAAAAGCCAGTGACACAGCTGAGACCAGAGCAGCCCAAATGAAGATGAAAAGGGATTGGAAAAAAACCTAATTCAATATTTGGTTTGGAGGTGATCTGGCCTCTTTTAATCCAATGATGTTTGCATATGCAGACCACGGGGACCATCACTCTCTTCAGCTATGCCATGAGCAGGGCTTGTAATGTTTCAGTCAAAACCACAGTGGTTACTTGCACCGCCTGAGCTCTGTCTCTCCAAACAGGTCTGAGTCCTACAGCTTGGTGCATTTTCAGCTTTTTCCTGGCATTATGTCCCTGAAAGTCTAATCTCAGACAGGACTATTTAGTGACTTTTTAATTCTCCCCCCCCCCTCTTTAGAAAGAGGAAAGGGCAATATACAAATGATTAATAACCCTGGCCTCATGTACAATGACTGTGCCTCCTTCTTATAAGTCCACCAACGAGACTTGAAGCTGATGCATTACATTTCTCATAGAGCGGGATGGGAATGTGTGATGGAAGCCATGAAAACTACTGATCATCTTAGTACTCGTTCATTTGTTTTTCCCGATGAAGAGACAAGATACATTCTTCAATCTCTGTGTTAGCATAGTGCCTAGGATAATCATGACATTAGGTGTTACTTTGATAATATATCAAAATAATGATGATATAATAGGCTTAGAAGTTTGGAATGACCAAAATACTGGATATGTTACTACCCATTCCTTATTTATATTTATGAAGAGACTTTCGATTAAGCATCATATGTAAAAATCTAAGCAGGAAAACTTCAGACCGACGTCAGAGAAATCTGAGTGGGATGAGAGTAAGCCTATCGGGGACTATTATGGTCTGTTGTAGTTTCCTGATGGGGACTGCCAGCCCTTTCATCTAGATTGTAAAATCTCAAGGAAGGCCCTCTGGGGAAAAATAGGTTTGGAACTTCCCAGAATGATCTCCAGACTCCTCTGCAGGATGAGCATTGTGGATTGCCCCGCTGGAGTTATATATTATGCAGCCATAAATCCCCGTGGTCCCTGCTTACAAGAGGCTTCCAATATTTCAGAACATCCCATATGTTTCATCTATCCCATATGGTGTTAGACACTGTGGTCATCATAAAATATGCACAGTAGATAAGAGAGGCTGAATTATGAAACTGAGCTTTTGCACAGTGTTGAAGAAACACTATCCCATATCACTTACCTTCCTATGAATCTCTAGGGCCCGTGATGGCTCTTTGTTCCACATTATACTCGGCATACAGTCCTAGGCAGGCTATGCCCTCTTCATGTAGGCATACTAACCTATGTACACAGCCAGAGACAATTCATGATGCCAACCTAAATTTAAAATATTTCAGAAACGTATTTGCAAAAGAAAATAGAGGAATAATTTTAGAGATGGAATACACTGTCAATTACAATATTTCTATTAATGTGTGTGATCACTGTTAACTTTCCTAAAGCTGTTAAACTCTAGTTCATTCCATGTTCATCCCTTTGCCCACTCTGGGGGTAAATTAGATGCTGTTGAAAATGAGAGATGTATAGCATTTAAACCTAGGGTAGGGTAAACTGGTGCTCGGCAATTATCCCACAAGTAGGTTTGATCCTATCTTGTGGCATCCCCTGCTATTCCAGTTCTTCCACTCTTTACCTTCTAAACATCTCTTCGATCCACCTTGAGACCAACCTGTGACAGCCCATGCAATTCCAGCTGAGGGCCTGCTTTAAACAGAGCCTACCAATCATACCAAATTTTGTGATGTGGACAGTTGTCCACTAGGACTAGGTTGAGACCAACACATTCAATTTTGCTATTGATCTAAATTGGGTTTGATGCCAGATCTTCTAAAGAGAGATTATCCTGTGCATTAATTCATTGTGCTACCAAATTGAACTCTGAGAACTGGAGTTGTATTCCTCATAATGCAGTAGTTTGAGTTTTCTCTTTGAAGTTGTGGTAAATTCTAGTATCACCGTGGCTCTCATTCATCTGGATTTAACAGCCCTTACAGATTTTTGTTGGATCAGAGTTACAGTTTATGTAAAGCAGTGATTTTTTTTGCCAGTGTTTTAACTAGGACTTCAGACAAAATTCTTCCCTTTACCTTATGCTAAATCCAGAGTACCAGGAGCATACATGTTACCATTTAAACAGAAACACTTTCTCCTAACCAAGGCGGGAGGAAGCAAAGTTGTATCAAGTTGCACTTTACCTTTAATACTCCTGCATTGATCCTGACTAATATACTGAGTATAGTGATAATACAGGGTAGTCTTGTAATTATATAGAGTGGGAAATTCAGAAGACCTTTAAGGCAAAATAAAGGATATCTTCTCCAAAGTCACCCTTGACTGCAATCTGGTTCACTGAAAAGCAAAATATTTGCTTTTCAGAAGTATTTTTAGAAGCCAGGCCTGGCAAGGAAGATTTAGCAGGATCCAGAGAAGGGATAACTCCATGGATCTGGAGTGTACCTTTCAACATGTCAAGGACATGAAGCAGCATCTCTTCTAAATTCAATCCTATTCTTTCCCCAGCGGTGGCCTAGAGCATCACCTCCCTGGATTACAGGATCACAAACATAGATCTTAAAACGCCCTCTGGATTCTTGCAAGAAAGGACCCAGATTCTTCCAGATGCGATTTTTAAAATATGGCCAAAGAGAACTTTTAAAATTTCATTTAAAAAAATGTCTTGGGTTTGAGCCCCACATACTGACTCTTAACCAGGACCAAACTTTTCCAAGAGAGCTGTGGAAACTCTAAGCCTATGGCTTCCAAACAAGGAATGCTGCTGCTGCATTAACCTTCAAAGACAAGAAGGGTGAAGCTATAATGAAATGTTCACATTCTAAGTGGGGTTTCTTCATTTTTTAGTGTTTGCCAAAGCTATATAAATGGGACTCCTTCATTTCTGACCCTTTGCCCTACTTCAAATGAGCTTTTAAACCTGTTAGAAAACACACATTTTCACTTGCAACTGCATTGGATCATATAATGTGTTATTTTGGCTCTCCTAATGCATTCAGGTTGAAGGCATAGATTTCATAGATTGAGACTGGTAATGTTGACAAGCAAACCTTATACTAAGAGCACCAAGCACCACAGTCAACTTCTTTTAAAGCTCTGTTAGCTCAGCTGTATTTTTCTTTGTACAATCAAATACTTGTGAAGGTTACAAGAGTCTCCACACTCAACATGATCCAAACAGTTCATATATAATGTAACAAATGTTCTCCAAGTGTACTGATGGTGTCAAAAAAACATCCCTCGCATACAATCCTCTAATGAAAATACCAGTGGTGCACAGCCTTGCTGGAGCAGATCCAGAAAACGGAACAAATTACCATGCCAGGAGTAGGAAAGGACAAAGCTGACATGGATTGAAGTGAAAAGGACTCATCCATCTTTGTCATCAGTATTAATGTAGTTTTGTTCAGTGTGGTGCCAATTGGCATCTAGAGATCTTGATTCTGCAACCAGAATATTTTGAGTTTTGGTTACACATCTGAGAGGCGAGAGGACAGGGATGAGTGCGATTTTCTGAGCATTAGAGGGGATTTTCCCACCAATCTTTCACTAATCCCCTAGATGGCTTTGAAAATCTCAACTGTTTGTTTTCATCTACATATAGTGGATTGGTCTTCAAATGAATGTTGGCTGTCTGTACAAGGTGATTAAAACCTAAGGATAGTTTCTAGGTGGCTTGGGCTATCACTTAAACTATATAGACTCTTATTAGGGTCAAATTCTCTTTTGGAAGAAGTGGGTGAAATTCCAGCAAGTCAATGATTCTGTGCCCATTTACACTAGTAAAGATTTCGGTCCCAGGTTTGGAAGGAAATATTATGGAATGCCAAATGGTTCTTCCACGCCATCTGCTGGAATTTATCCTTGGAAAGTCCTCCCAAGCATTCTACCCACCCTTTTCTGGGTTCAGTCACAGAGACCACCCTTGTGACTGCCACCTGATGTGCTGAGACTACCTCTGAGCCCATTTTCCCTGCCAGCTTGGAACTTCAGAACTCTGCCTTTTTGAACCCGATATGCCCATCTGCTGCCAACACAGACCCAGGTATGATCCACATCCCCTAAAGCTGCAGGCTTTAACTGAAAATCACTTAGCAGGTACTCCTGTCTCCAGCATCCATATAGGCAGTTCCCAATGGGTTCCAAACCCCAAATAAATCCATTTTACTCTGTATAAAGCTTATACAGGGTAAACTCACAGCTATTTGCTCCCTCAGGATTGATTACTTACTCTGGGTTAATTAATAAGCAAAAAGTGATTTTATTAAGTATAAAAAGTAGAATTTAAGTTGTTCCAAGTAATAGCAGACAGAACAAAGTAAGTTACCAAGCAAAATAAAACGAAGCATGTAAGTCTAAGCCTAATACATTAGGAAACTGCATACAAGTAAATCTCACCCTTAGAGATGTTCCAATATACTTTTTTCACAGACTGGGCTCCTACCTAGTCTGAATCCAGCAATCACTCACAGCCCCATAGTTATTGTCCTTTGTTCCGGTTCCAGTCACACATCTTTTGCAGATGGAGAGGCCATCTCTTAAGCCAGCTGACGACAAAATGGAGGGGTTTCCAGGGCCTTTTATATTCTCTCTTGTGGGCAGAAACCCCTTTGTTCTCCTGTGCAAAATCACATCAACAAGATGGAGTTTGTAGACACCTGGACAAGTCACATGTCCATGAACGATTCCGCTTTTTGCAGGCTGACACCATTGTTTACATGTTAGTTTGAGTGTTCCCCCGAAAGCTCAGATGTGGATTGGCATCTCCCAAAGTCCATTGTCAGTTAAGTGTTTCTTGACTGGGCACTTACCGAGAATAGTTCTTTCTCAAGAAGCTGACCAAATGCTTCAGTGAGGCTATTTAGAATCAAACACATTGAGATACAAGTACATAGCCAATATTCATAACTTCAAATATAAAAATGATACTCACATACAAACAGCACAATCATAACCAGCAAACTACAATCTTTCCATAGACACTCCACTTGGCCTCCTCTGTACAAGACCCAGCGCAACAATAATCTATACGGTCACAGTTTATGTCAATAATGTCACAGGGCTGATTTGGTCCCATGAAGCAATTCTCTAGCATGCTTTCAGCTGAAATATTCTTCTTTTAAAAAGCTAGTAATGTCAAAAAATTATGAAAAATGCCACCAAAGAAGCACTAAAATAGGAAACTTTTTGTAGGCACTATGCCTGCAACTTTCAATTTATCTAAGTGAGCCGAACGATCTGTTTAATTCATGTCCGATAGAACCTTAAAATAAAAACATTTTAGCCATCAAGGGCTTTGATGTTACCAAACAAAAAAAAAGTCTTCCAGGAAATGCTTTATGACAGCCTCAGGTAACATCAGAAACACTTTCAAGAACCAGAGATAGAAGGTACTTTTGGTTGATTCTGTGAGTAAACATTTTAAAGGCTGTTCATGTTGGACTTTGTTTCAGGAAGTCTTTTTTAAAAGTAGTTATAATTTTTGTTTGGATTCACATAGTAACTAAAATGACTCTTCTCCAAGGCTCGGGGCATCATAGCACATCATTAACAATGCAAATAATTCTTAGCAGCATTCAAATGATCATTTGAACAGGAACTCAGCCAGCCAGCTGCATAAATTCCTTACCGCCCCTTCATCATTTAGGAAGTGTACCCTCAACTTTCTCCAAAGACCCCATCAAACAGATGTCTTTTATACCCATAAACATTTTTAGTTTAATGTTCTTCCTGGAGTGAAAGAGACTCAGACAAACTGAACTCCCATGTCTATTGCTATGAAATTCCAAACATCTAGAAAAACTGTACAGACATTTATTGGCAAGCGATGCTTAGAAATGTGTATGGTTTGAAAACAAACAAACAAATGCAATAAATTTCACTTGAGAGACTTGCCAATCAAAAACAAAGAATAAGAAGAGCCAGAGCTGTGAGGTTTATGTCCAGATCCCAGAGCTTAGGAGGTCTTGGATACAGTGTTTTGGTTTGGGCCCGTCGCTGAAGAGAATAGAAACTTTCAGCGAACTTGAGCTGATCTGGCCAAGTTTTTAAGAGAACCTCAACTGATTTAAGAGTGTGTGGATCGAAGTTGGTGGTTAAGCCACACTTTGAGACCAAACAAGGTAAACTTTTGGTGGTCTAGGCTAAATTTTGGAGGTTCACGCTCAAAATAAAATTTTAGTGGATACAAAATGAAATCCCTGAAAACCAGGACAATCAGTGGGGTTTGATATTCTATTGTTACCAAAACAATGAGTCTGCACCTCTCAAAACTTGTATTTGTTACATACAAAATAAGTATCATTCCCCGAGGGAAAGCCTCATAAAAATTCAGCTATTATATCATTTCCATGCCATTTTAAAGGGAAAAGCAAATCTGTTTTTTGGAAATATTCTACTGAGCTTCAACAATGTCTTTAATGTTTTTATTATTGTGCCATGGGCCAAACTGCTTCATTAAACCTTGTTTTATTTTTGGACATGTACAGTTGTCGTGATTGCAGCCCAACTTGGAGCAGAAATTGACAAGGTTTAAACACAAAATGCATCTCTTTTGGCCAACATTATTTTCATTTTCCTGGATCTCATCGGCTGATCTGTACAGCCAGTTAGGTACATTGTTAGCATTGGCCCCATCTCAACAAAGTACATGTGGATCAGACAAATACAGTACAGTACTTCAAACATGAAGGAATATTTTTTTGGCTTATACTTTTAGATAAGCCAATGTTATCTGCACCTTTTCTTTTAGCTGGCACTAACTCTATTGAAATCATTCTATTTTACAAGCCATAAGTAAACACTACCTGTTTGTGCAGGGTGACACAGGCTACCCCCTGCTGCTGGTGTTATCAATGAGGAAGCACTAAGTGGGTGTGTGGGTATTTTTAAAGCACACTGTAAAAATAAAATAACAGAGGGGCTTGATTTATCCTATTGTTAACAAAACAATGAGCCTACAGACTACAAATATATTGTCCAGGCACTACTCCTGGCTCTCCTATATTCATTTTGTATGGAACCTTTGTTTCTTCTTGTCAAGAAAAAATGGACTATAATTTTAAAGTAAATATTGACTGCAAGTTAATAATCAGAAATCTATCTATCTATCTATCTATCTATCTATCTATCTATCTATCTATCTATCTATCTGTAGGTACAGTGATCAACTTTAAAAAATGAACATTTGCCGACTATTACCACAAGTGGTACCTCTCTTATCTGCATTTCAAAAGAGCCAAAATCTAGAGGATGTGATTTCAAAAATGGTCCATGTCGACAGTATAACTCCCATCAACTCTGATGAGAGCAGAATTAAGCCAAATGCCAAGTGCTTTTTAAATCCCACCTATGATGTCCAAGCATGGTACATAGACACCAATTATATCCTATAGAAGTATCTAATATCAATATCTTGTATATGGCTGTGTGGTAACCTGTACATTCTGACTTTGTAATGGGTTTACCATGTTTCCTGGGTGATAACTTTTATACCAAGTTTCAGCTCAAAGCAATTTTTTATGGTTTTGTTATTACAACCCTCTAAAAACAGAGGTAGATGGCAGCAGTCATTACCTGTCCCTTCCTATAATGGCATGTACTCACCAGCACTATGGCATCACTAAAGATAGTGGGTCAAAATCTAGCACACTGAGAGAGTGTTATAAAGAGGACCATTTTTATATGCATTCATAGCTGTAACAACAACAACAAATAATTTAACCTAAAAGGGTGCATTTCACTGGGAAAATAGGGACCCATATTTCTCCACCAATGTGTGTGTGTGTGCATATGATTATAGTTCTATATTACAAAGATTTTTACTTTTAGAAGGTCTATTAATATTTTAACACTATCATATAAATGCAATTCATTTCAATGCACCTCACACAAACACACTTTCAGTTAGACTATAGGATTTGCATGCCACATTCAGGCAGGTTAGTTATTAATAGGTCAAATTCTGACCACAGATATAGGTGCACAACTGCCATCAAAAACAATTGGAGCAACTCCCAGACAAGCAAGGGCTCTGTAATCACTAAAACAATGTTCCCAGGCATCGCACGTTAAAGACAATTATTTTATGCCCCATTCCACAAGAAAAAGAAAAGGTTTGCTCATTTTTGCACTACTATAATATACTAGCATAAGTGCCCGGCGCTGCTCGGGTCAGTCGGAGGTGGGGAAGTGGCAGACAGCTGACACCCCCTGACCAACCCCAACACCCACCCCTCACCCCTCACCCACCCCAACACCCCCACCTCACCCCCCCGACCAAACCCGACACCCCCACCTCACTTACCGTCCCACCAAACCCAACTCAGATCCGTCGCAGGTGGGGAGGGGGCCCAGAGCCGAGGGATTCCAGGGACCTTCGCAGGTGGGGGGCGGCACAGAGCTGATGGATTCTGGGGTTCCGTTTGGAGGGGGGAGGGGCAGAGAACTGAGGGATCTCCGGGGTTCCGTTGGGAGGGGGGAGGGGCAGTGAGCTGAGTGATCTCCGGGGTTCCGTTGGAGGAGGGAGGGGCAGTGAGCTGAATGATCTCCGGGGTTCCATTGGAGGAGGGAGGGGCAGTGAGCTGAGGGATCTCCGGGGTTCCGTTGGAGGAGGGAGGGGCAGTGAGCTGAGGGATCTCCGGGGTTCCGTTGGGAGGGGGGAGGGGCAGTGAGCTGAGGGATCTCCGGGGTTCCGTTGGAGGAGGGAGGGGCAGAGAACTGAGGGATCTACGGGGTTCCGTTGGGAGGAGGGAGGGGCAGTGAGCTGAGGGATCTCCGGGGTTCCGTTGGGAGGGGGGAGGGGCAGTGAGCTGAGGGATCTCCGGGGTTCCGTTGGAGGAGGGAGGGGCAGTGAGCTGAGGGATCTCCGGGGTTCCGTTGGGAGGGGGGAGGGGCAGTGAGCTGAGGGATCTCCGGGGTTCCGTTGGAGGAGGGAGGGGCAGAGAACTGAGGGATCTACGGGGTTCCGTTGGGAGGGGGGAGGGGCAGAGAACTGAGGGATCTCCAGGGTTCCGTTGGAGGAGGGAGGGGTGAGCTGAGCGAGTGAGGTGTCTGTTGGAGGGGGGTATTATGACATCATCACCACCTAACCGCCCAGCCGATGTGATTGGCCCTGAAAGACTTTCACCCCTGGGGGGCGTCAGAGGTGAGATCCGAAAATTTTTCGACCCTTACCAGCATCTAGACCCCAAGACCCCTCACTGTACCAAATTTCAAGTCTCTGTCTCAAACGGTGCGGGAGGACTTCGCAGTCATACGTACATACATACATACACCACTTGACTTTTATATATATAGATATATTTGAAAAATTAGAACAGTTAGGAATGAACCTTTGTTATATTCAAGAGTAACATGCTGTGGGTCAAATTCTGAATGATTTCTTCAGCCATTACTTGAGGAAAATTGATGTTGAATTCAGTCATTCAAGATCAAGTTCTTGTAGTACTGGTGTATTTTTGTTAAATAACAAAAAGCCCCCCAAAATTGTTTAATTTTGCATTAAAAATTAATAAAAGGGGACGTTTATAACTATTAAATATGTACCAAGACAATAGCAGCTCAGAAGAAGCATATGTTTTTTCAGTGTGGTGCAGTTTTGCAGCTGGGATGAACAAAGAGGTTGTATGACTTGCCAAGGTCCCACAATGTCGTCTTGGCTCCGATTTCTCTTCTCTAACCACGTCACAATGTCAATAAGGCTATGCGGATGTGACTGTTTCTGTGCGCACGTGTGTATGCAAAATATGTGCGTAGATAGACAAAGTGAATTGTATCACTTAATTGCACGCACAAATCTTACTGCATGTATTACTACCTCATTTGCAGCCACAATTCCTACTTAGAGGTGTAAATTCTAAGAATGCTGCCTATAATTTTATGGTGCCTGCAAAAATGCAGGCATAATATTTGCATCCTCAGTAATTGTGAAAGCACATGGTAATTTGCCCTTGACAACATTGGGTGTATTCAGTGTACAAATCTGGTCAGGGTTTTTTTTTTTTTTCCTCTTTTCATCACGTGGAAGACCAATGTTGCATTTTTACTATAGGAATAATACAAGTGTAGGTTTTGCTATGCTCAAGTAGCAGTAGCCACTTTCTGTTATTTTCTTAATGATCCAATAAAGAAACATCCTAAAGAAAACAGATATTGGATACACTCCAACTGTCCCTGAAGCCAGAACTCCCCTCAGTAATTACCTTTCACTGCAAAAGTATTAAGGCCTGATCCAAATCCCACCAAAGTCAATGTGAGTCTTTCCTTTGACCTTAAAGGGTGTTGGATCAGATCCATAGTAGCTCAGATGAAGAAATGACAGCAGAAAGGGGGAAAGGAAAGAAGAAAAATTCAGCTGAATACACAGGGCCAAATTCAGTGGTTGAACTAGGGGAAAAAATGGCCGATTGTTCCTCTTTTTAAGGAAATGTGCATTCAATGTAGAGAAACTGAATTCATTTTAAAATGATCCAAATTCAGCTTTAAGGAGGGAAGAAAATATCTGAGACTTGAATATGTTTTTCTTGGTGATAGTGGAACAAGCTCCATTTCCTTTGGTCATATTGAAAAGCACACTTTTTAATACCGATTCATGCTTTTTATATGTTAGTCTGGTAGCCTGCACTGGCTCTATTCTTCAATCAAATAAAAAATATTTTCTTGCCAAGACTAATTCTAGAGAAAACCCACATGATTAAAATGGGCTGAGCTGCCTCGAGGCTCAATTTGCTAGGAAAAGTCAATGATATTTCAAGGGAGTCTTTTATGTTGGGCTCCTTACTTTCAGGTGGGATTGTCTCTGGCAGATGACAGTGGAGAGGGGATTCATTATGATGATGGTGCTTTTAAAGTGTGGACAATGTGGAGCAAAGAAGTGATTTCTTTTTTCTCAAGAGGTAGAGCATCTGGGTAGTCATTTCCTTTATTCCCTTTGCCTAATATTGTAGCTAGTTGCGTGAAGGAGAATTACTTGCCCCTATGACTTCCCTGGCTGAACCAATTGCTACTGAAACACCAACACCAGTTGGTGGCCCATACCCCGGCTCAGGGGTGACTGGCAAAGAAGAGAGATTACTTCCCTGGCTAAGGCTCAACTGAGCATAAGAGATGGGGGCGGGGGAGGAATGAATGTATGTTGAAGGGCAAACTTCACTGATCATGTTGGGGAAGGGGGAATTCTCAGCTGTTAAGTGTGGAAAATGTAAGCAAGTTTGCATTTCAAATCTGTCCCCTCGGTGAAAAGCCACCTTTAAGGTGTAGTGTCATCAGATACAGGAAGCTTCCCTTGCGTGTGTGTGTGTGTGTGTGTGTGTGTGTGTGTGTGTGTGTGTGTGTGTGTGAGCTGATATGGAGTGATTTGGCACACACACACCTGTTAGTTTTCCATGCTATGCGGTTTGATTTCCTGTGCTTTTCTGCATTATATTTCCTTATCTGAGCATTGATTTGGGGACCCGCCTTTTCACATGTTTATGCTCACCACTTAGCAGTCGAGCATAACAACCCAGCACAGATATTAGTGGCAGCTAAGTTGGCGTGGAATTTCTGACAGGCTAGTAGGGGCGGGGAGGTTACTGCTTCAACAGCTGGCTCTTAACAAGCAGACTAGTGCTTAGTCCGTCTGATACGATGTGAGAAAGCAAAATAATCACCTGCCAAGGATTTCATCTTCATAAAAGGCAAGGTGTAAGATCAGGTTTCAAAATGTGTAGGAGTTCGGAGTGTGCTGTGACACGAGTCTGAACTCTGAGGAACCCACTTCTGTTAACTTTAAAAACAGAACATTTGTCTCCTCTCCCTGACTGACTGTGATGGCCTGCTTTTGGCAGCAGGTCCTTTTTCTGGGGCTTGCTCTAGGAAGATAACTTCATGGAGAACAAAAATAAAAAAAAAAAGAGGGGGAGGGGAAGGAGGGAGTTGGAAAGGCTTTTGAATCCCTAGCCAGCTCCAGCAAGCTGTGTACTGGTTCTCTTACGTTAACCCATAAGAGCACTTCCCATTTGTGATTTACTCCTATGTGCTTCCTTGGCAGTTGGTTACCCTGGGAGAATTTGCCCACGTACGCAGATGATGTGACATGGAAAATAAGAGTCTTACTCTCAATAGAAACGTGACCAACCTGAGGAGGAAGTGTTTGTGCTCAGTTTGATCCGTAATGAAAAGTTGTCAGGGAACGTATCTTGATAGAAATCCCACATTAAGCTGTGTTACTGATTCAGCTTGGCTGTGGAAATGAAGAGAGTTTGAAAGTGTAGACAGATCCAGACTAACATGGCTACTCCTCTGATACTTTGAAAGTCTAGTTACTTTTCACTGTGTTAATGCTTCATTTAGTTTTTCACAGTTCACTCAACCTGGATAGCTACCGGCTGTGGGTTCCAGGCTAGATTAGCATCAAACAATTACAATTTATACTTGATGGGGGCCCCATCCTCAAAGAAATCGTACCCAACCCCCACCCCTGCATGTCCTTACCAAGCTCATCATCAGAAGCAAGCTCCCCACAAACCAGGACACACCAACTCAAAGTGACTCCAGACCCTACCAGGACAACAGATGCAAAATCTGTAGACATATCTCCGCGGCTATGATGATCAATAACTCCACAACACAACTTTAAAGATCCCTGGGCCCTATACATCTTATCACAACCTCTGGTGTAGGTCATCCAGTGCATCAAATGCCCCAACACCAACTATGTGGGTGAAACCAGGCAATCACTAGGTTCTCAAATGAACTCACACAACACAATGATAAAAGACTAAAACACCCCATCATCCCTGGGAAAACACTTTTCACAAAGTGATCACGCCACATGTAACCAATTAGTCTCTGTCCTCAAAGGAAGCCTGAACAGCACCTTTGAAAGACAAGCCTGGGAACTTAAATTCATCACTTTGCTAGATACTATAAGGGCATGTCTACACATACTACGCTGCAGCGGCTCTGGTGAAGACGCTCTATGCAGACAGGAGAGAGTTCTCTTGTCGGCATAATAAAACCACCTCCACCAGCAGCAGAAGCTATGTCAGCAGAAGAAGGTCTCCTGCCAGCATAGCGCTGTCCACACCAGCTTTTATGTTGGTGTAACTTGTGGAGTTCAGGGGGTGGTTTATTTATACCCTTGAGCGACATACGTTCTGCTGACATAAACTGTAGTGTAGACAGAGCCTAAAAATGATGGTCTCAACAGTTTTATGGCTCATCAATTTGTAGTTTACTAAGTGCTTGGCTACAGTTACATTTTATAGTGCTCTAACTTGCTGGCTTGGAGGGGTGAAAAATCAACCCCTTAACACAGCAAGTCTGAATGCTTTCAAGCGCTAGTGTGGACAGGCCCGAACACTCGGAGCTAATCTCTTTATGAGGTGAATTACCAGGAGAGACACACTTTGAAGTTTCAAGTGTAACCATGCCCTTATAAACCTCCTTTCTCCTATGACTGCAGAGGTGTTAATTGCCCACTCAATCTTAAGCGATTTCTTGCAACCTGCTGCATAACAACCTGTCCAAGCTTGTATTTAACTGTGACACTCTGTTTACCTTTTCCAGGGCTGAAGAAAAGCTCTGTGAAGCTGGAAAATTTGTCTCTTCCACTAACGGAAGCTGACCCCATAAAATATATTACCTCATCCAACTTTGCCTCTTTCTTTTATTACAGTGTGTTTCATGTTCTCGCATTAGCACAATTATGTTTACATTGAAAAAGTCTATCTCTGAATGACACCAATTTCTGTTCTTAAACTATTTGAGGGCTGATTCACCCTTGCTTCATCCACTATCCTCATTTACCATATTTAAACTCCTAAAAAAAGAGGTCTGACTTTCAAAAATACTCAACACCCAGCAATTCCTACTGAAGTCAATGGGTTCCCAGCACTATTGAAAATTGTGCCACTCATTTAGGAGCCTAATGTTGGGTTTAGGAACCTAACCTTTTGCTCCTATCTTTGAAAAGCCTTGTCTTTATTTTCTTTTTCCTCAGGAATTCAATACAGTCCCAACTTCCGGAGATGGAACTTTCCAAACCTTGGAGAAAGTTCTCACAAAGAAATGAAACCAAGCCCACTTTTGACTACTTCACTTTGATAACATCTTGTTCCTGTGTTTTCCAAGTCACTTCCAAATGACTTGCCAAGGCAGGCAAGCTCTGCTTGCCCTAGTGGAAGCATGGATTAAAACTGATTGATAAGGGCTCCCATTAAGAACTAAATCATAATTCATCAGGCCTAAATTCCCTTGGTAATAAAATATTTTGATTCTAGAAAAAGTGATAACAATCGCTTTTAAAATTAAAACAAAAAAATCTTCAGCTCTCGAATGGGGCTTCAGTACAAATACATTTTTAAAAAATAGCGCACAGCAGTGGTTGGATACAATTTCTTAAAACAACAACAAAAACATGAGGTCTTTAGACTAAAATCTCTTTGTATGTTTCCTTTTGTGGCTAACTAATTTGCATATTGATGCATACCAGATGTTTCAGAAACAAATGCCATTACCTCTAGCAGCTTCTCCTGCTTGAGAGAAGCCACTAAAAAGAATTTGATGGGGGGAGGGAGGATTTTGTAAAGGAAAATGAGAGATGTGACATTATGTTATGTGTCTTATGGTGATACAACAGCACCTGATTATTATTTTTTTACCTTCAATAAATTGCAAATATAAGTAAGCTTTGGAAAAGAATTAGAAAAGTTGGATGATAAGGGGGTATGTCCAACGAAGATGGGGGAGCAGATTAGTGCTAGAAAGATGGAATCTTTCAACTTCCTTATACGCTCCTTTGTTTTCTCTATCAAAATCCTAAAAATGGTTTAGATGGTCATCTTCTCCTTTAAGGGATTCAGCAGCCAAGGAGGGAAAAAAATTGGGTGAACTTTCATGGAGGACTGAGCGTCCTTTTAAGAGTAGGGCATGGTGGGAATTCTTTCCAAGGTAAAAAGTAGTGTTCCAGAAGGAGATGTTGGTTGAGGATTTGGGTGAGGAGGATTTGAGAATTAGTGAAGGGGAACAAGCTGATGTATGGTTTGTGCATAGTTATTTTTGCTCTCTCTGGTTTTGTCTTTCTATTGTTTGGTTATGGTCTTAGGCCATTTTTTCTGCACCCCTTGACTCAGTACAGTACCAGAATTTATTGCCCCCCCCCTTGCACTCCTCCCAGTGCCCATCTATCACACTGAGCCACTCACAATCACTGCTCAATTGCTACGACAAACCAGACTTTAACTGCCTTAATCCTGACTGGGCTGGCAAGATGCAGCTCACATCAGTTTATATCAGCATAACCCTCTACAGTTGTACTTCAACGTGAAGTTCAGTTTGCAACAAAAGGTAATGAGCAACCAGAGATCAGGAACATTGCCTCTTCTAGGAGCTTGGCCCCCAGCTCAAATTCACCTAGAGTCGCCTATTTCACTGCTGGAAGCAATGAATATGCCATGGCCTGACTCCAAAACATTCTTATTTTCAGACACCTCTGCGAAGCATGTTGCCTCAGTGTCTACAACCAAAGTCACAAAAGGTGTTGAAGGTATTTGCATGTATACATCTCTTCTGTTAGGCCCGGGGATGAACCAATACCTTTAGATACGATTTACTGTACAAGAAAAATATTATGGCTGAAATCCTGGTGCTATTGACAGTCCCAAGCATTAAGAGTGAATTGATTTCCTTTTAAGGCAAGGAAAACAAGAAGAAAGACCAAAAGTGAAGTCTCTGGGAGGGAGTACAATGCATGTATCTCTTTTTCTCATGCTGCATCAACACTGAGAAAAGATGGCTGTTGTCCTTGCACAGAGATGTTAGAAATAGAAGGGTGCAGTATGCAAGGGAAAAAAAGGCTTAGTTTCCAAGCGACATGCTCCGAAAGAAAGGATTTAGCTCAGAGGAACAGCACTGTGCATGTTCTGTAAAAACAATGCATAGAATTCTGCATTAGAGAAAACCAAATAGTCTGTAACTAAGGAAACAGCAAGGACTTAGGAAGCTTAAATACAGGCCTTGCCATGATACAATCACTTGAAAAAGGATAAATGCACACAAATCAGATATTAGGAATGGCAATATACAAAAACCTGTAGGGGAACACTTCAACCTGCCTGGACACACAATTACAGATTTAAAAGTCACCATACTGCAGCAAAAAAACTTCAAGTCCAGACTGCAAAGGGAAACTGCAGAGCTACAATTCATTTGCAAATTCAACACAAACAATCTCGGATTGAACAAAGACCTACAATGGCTCGCTAATTACAGAAATAGTTTCTCCTCTCTCCATGTCCACACCCCCCATTCAAATGCTAGAAGAATAACCCACCCTCCCTGATCGGAGATAACAAGCTGGTTCAGCCTAATTGGACTAACCTTTTTACCTCCCACCTGGTTCTTGCCTACTTTTCTATACCTGCCTCTGGACACTTCCACTGCTTGCATCCGACGAAGTGAGTATTAGCCCACGAAAGCTCATGCTTCAAAACTTTATAGTTAGTCTTTAAGGTGCCACAGGACTTTGTTACCTCTGCTATTCCAGACTAACACGGCTACCTCTCTGATTCTTTAATAAGCCTGATACTTTATGTATGATTTTGAGAGTTTGAAGGTTGCTCACAGTGTTTGTGTAAGGATAGGTGGGATTTTTGAAGCTATGACCTCATTCAGCATTTGAGGCTATCAGAGTTCAGCTGTCATTATCTGGCACAAGGCTGACTGATTTGGCTAACTTGGAGGCCAGTCCATAGTGGAGTGCAGTATTTGCAAAGCTTAGTGTTTATCATCAATGAGTATATAATTGCCTTTTGTGGGGGAAATTCAAGCCCCCCCCAAAGAGAGTTTCATAGAGCTCACCAAATCAATACATGCAATCATTATGAAACGCCACATAATGCACCTATTGGCCGTCTGTTGCCAACTCTTTGGCAGGGGGCTAGCTACATGACTATGATTGTAAAACAAATTGAGCAGCTAAAATCGCATGCAACTCAAGGTCTGACTTGCCCACTAAAGCCATGACATTTGGAATGGAAGCCAAAGCTCCATTGTAACTATGTATTATGGGTTTCTTCAAAGAGATTTGCTCTTCGATACCACAGGACAGCTCTTGGACTATCCCACCCTTTATGGCCCTAAATGCCCTGTAGTTTTGTTGTGTGGGAATCAACATCTTGAGTAGCATGAAGCTGGGATGGAGGTGGATGTGCATTGGGGAAAGAGATGATGCAATGCTTATAATAGTGAATTACCTGATGGGATGAGTTCCTTATTTGTTAATTCTCTGTGTAAGATACTTCCTGTAGGTGATCAAGACTTGGTAGCAAAAAAGCAAGATGGCAGGGTGTTTGCTCATTTGGGTAGGTTTAACTCAGATGCCCAACGTTGCTTAGCTGTAGGTTTGGGACTTATCATTGAAGAGAGAGTGTGCACGAAAAAGTGTGTTTTGATTTATTTTAAATCATAAAATGGACAAAATAGGAGGTCATCGGTTTTTAGATATTCTTAAAATGTATCCTCATCAACACACATTTCCCAAGATTAACTCAGACCCACCACAAAAGAAGGCATTTTTCTTTTCCTGCATTTTGAACATGATATAAAAATGATCAAGAGTATTTATTTCACTAATATTTAAACATGGTCACTTACTCAGACACCATCTGTGACTCTCAGTGTATAAACACACCTGGAGCTTTCCTTAATGCACAGCACTTGGCTGAGTTTGCATATCATTGTATCTCCCCTTCTTTATTTCGTTGATTATTTAATCCAAAGTAGTTCCCAAAGTTCCTGATCATGAGGCCGGGGCGGGGTTTAGAAAGAACATAGTTCGGTAGAAGAATAGTAACTTTCTAATGCCTCTGAGTTAAGAATGGATTCATCCAACATCCTCTTCACATATGTCTTGCCAACCACTGCAGGATTTGTGCAACCAAGGAAGAGGAAGGATGGTCTTGCAGTTAAGCCACTGAAGTGGTACTCATGCGCTTTGAGTTCAGTTCCTGGTTCTGTCATTAACTCTTCTGTGACCATAAGCAAGTCACTTATGGCTTGTCTTCATTATCGGGGTAAGTCAACCTAAATTACATTACTCCAGCTATATGAATAATGTAACGGGAGTCGATATAGCTTTTGTCGACTTCCCGCGCTGCGTCAACGGGAGACGCTATCCTGTCAACTTACCTTACTCTTCTCGGAGAGGTGGAGTACCGGAGTCAATTAGAGAGCACTCTGCCATAAATTTAGTATGTGTTCACTAGACTTGCTACATCGGCATCTGCTGGATCGATTGCAGTAGCCTAGATCTCCCCAGTAGTGAAGATAAGCTCTCAGCCTCTTTGTACCTCAGTTCCCATTCTATAAAATGGGGATAATACTACTTCTGTTCTCTCTCAGGACTATTTGGATTGCAAAATCTTTAGGGCAGGGACTCTCTTACTATTTTGTACAGTTCTTAGGACAATGGAACCCCGCTCATGTGTGAAGCCTCAAGAGATTACTGTAACATAATGTTTTTACTGCATATCATTGGCTGCTGGATGTTATCTGAATGAGGGTAGATACTTTCATTATTGCATATGAATAGTTTTCTATAAATTATTTAAAGCTTAAGGACAAGTATATGATCATAACTCTAAATAATTAAATCCTGAGACAGAGTGGGTGAGGTAATTAATATCTCTTACTGGACCAACTGTTGGTAAAAGCTTTCGAGCTACACTGAATTCTTCTTCAAGAGTTGGTCCAATAAAAGTCAGTCCAATATAAAAGATATTGCCTCATCCACCTTGGCTTTGTAATATCCTGGGATCAACACAGGTAGGACAAAACTGCAAACATAAATAATAATAGAACAGATAAGTGATTCCTTATCCTGTTTCCATCCTTAATCTAAGGATCCTTTGTACTCTGCATTATTAAATTTGTCACCATGGATATTTCTCTTTTATTATAGGCTTATCAAGGCTATAGAGCTAAGAAAAACTCAGAGAAACCTTTTACATGTTCGGCTCTTTATACAAACGTAAGAACTAGCTATCTGCCATTCGTCTGTTACAGAGGCTGATTTAAGTGATAGGTTATATATCATAGTTACTAGCTCTGCAATTTCATATTTCAGTTCCTTCAGAACTCTTGGGTGAATGCCATCTGGTCCTAGTGCCCACTGGGCCAATGTCTGATATATCATCTGTACAGATCTAGGTCTAAAGCCTGGAAACACTAAGCACATGAATGACTTTACTCAGATGAGTAATCCAATGGGACTGTTCATGTCAATAAACTTACCAGATGCTTAAATGTTTACAGGGTCGGGCCCACAATTTTGAGGGAGAAAAAGGGTTCTTGGCTCCTAAATCCAAATGGCAGCTAAGGGCCTGATCCAAAGCCTATTAATGTCAGAGGGGATACGGCTACAGTACAATTAAAAACCTGCTGCTGACCCATGCCAGATGACTCAGGCTCACGGAGTCTAGGCTTAAGGGGTTGTTTGATTGAGGTGTAGACATTCAGGCTTGGGCTGGAGCTCTAGGCCCAAGCCTGAACATCTACATGGCATTGAAACTGCCTCTTAGATTGAGATCTCCAGTGTGGGTTTCTAATTGCAGTCTAGACATACCCTGTGAGAGTCTTTTCATTAACTTTTATGGGTTTTGGATCAGGCCTTAAGCGACTTAAGCACGTCCCATTGACTTCAGTGAATTGTTTCTCTTGCCTGCACATTAAAATGAGTGAAAGTCTGATAAGTTTCACGACCCTCAATGAAACCTGAACGAGGTTAGGATACACACACCAGAACTTCTAAACTTTTGCAAATCTCACAGCCAGGGCCGGCGACAGAAATTTGGGGGCCCCCTACTCTGATCGTTTGGGCCCCCCCAGCCCAGCTGGCACTTCCCCCCCAGCTGACAGCGGCCGGGGGGCCCCCCAGCCCAGCCTCCCCCCCCCCAGCCGGGCCCTCCCCCAGCCCAGCCAGCGCTTCCCCCCCCCCCAGCTGACAGCGGCTGGCGGCAGCGCGAGCCACCCTTGCTGCTCCCCCCTCCCCCCGCGCACTTTCTCCCCCGGACTGTGCCGCTGCCGCCGGCCGGGCTCACCGCTCCTGCCAGGGATACGCACTCGTCTGCTCCGGAGGAGAGTTGCGCCGCCTCCCCGCCCCTTCCCCGCTCTCCAGGCCCGGCGACAAGGGGGGATGACTACAGGTACTGCTGTGTACCAGGGCCCCCCTAAAGTCCGGGGCCCAGTACAGCTTTACCCATAGTACCCCCGTCACCGGCCCTGCTCACAGCTGTCATGAGAAGCAAATACGCTGCAATCTCCAAGTGTCCTTCCGGGGACTAACTGTTTATAGGCACAGGCCGACTGCAAAAGTCTTCTGCGGGTTTCAGTAGCTATTTGTTACCAACTTCAAGATCAGGTTCTTCAATGTAAACTGAAAATGACAATTGGAAAATAAACATGAGCCACTTGGTGTGTGTCCTCTCTGGGGCAGAAATGTGACCCATGTGCTGAGAGGTTAAGGGTTAAATTGGCCTTCAATTATTATAGCTCCACTAAAAATCTTGAACAAATTCAATCCCGCTGTAGGACCAGTAGGACAGGGTAGTTCTCAAACATATTGTGCTGCTTGATGTTGCAGTCTAATGATATGTGGTGTCTAATTTCCAGAGCGTCATGGTTATGATCTGCTTAGGCTTATGAGGATTAACGTCAAAAAGCCTTGAGCTTCCACTCTCTTACTGACTTGGGGTAGCACTGTTTGCTCATATGAAAATCATCATGTGTATTTACACATAATGAACTTAGTAATACCCTCACTGAAGGGGTTATCTGATGGACTCTCACCTGCTAGGTGGCTAGTGTGATTCTTTCCCTTTTCTTTTAGCTGGAATGTGACACCAGGGCTTTAGACTGGGTGGGAGAGCTGCTAAGGTTTGGGGCTTCAGTCCTACGGCTCTGCTCCAGGTTTAAGTGGGGGGTGGGAATGCCAGGGCTCTGGACTTTAGCTCGGGGGGGGGGGGGTAAAAGTGCGTAACTCTGGTGTCCGCATCTCTGAGGTTCTTAAGTGCTTTGTTGAATTAGGACCGAAATATGAATTGATGGTAGGAGCCTAATATGAGGCTAGTTTTGAAAAGCCTGGCAAGGGGCTAAAAAAGAATTTGATGAGTTCCCAGGGGATAGATCCATCAATGCTATGAGCCAAAATGGTCAGGGACAACACCAAGCTCCAGGTACCCCTAAACCTCCAGTGCCAAAAGCTAGAGCTAGATGGCAAAATTGTCCTGTTCTGTTTATTCCCTCTGAAGACAGGATATTGGTCTAGAGAGACAATTAGCCTGATCCAGTATGGCTCTACTTACGTTCTCAGACATTGTAAATCTTTTATAGTAATGTGTGCGCTTGTGTTTTTATTTGATGGTAAAAAATGTTTGTTTGGAGGCTTATAAATTGTAATATGTTGACATTCAAGAGGTGCACAGAGTAGAATTGGTAGGAGCCAATCTGTCCCTGCTACTGAATATTCAAAGATAAAGTATCGATCAATGTTTTTAATGGTGCACAGTGCTCAAATCTTTGAAATTTGCAATAGCCAAAAGGCACCTGAACATTTTCCAATCTGACTGGGCCATCTCTTAATTGTGAACAATGTCTTACCTCTGCTCCTACCAATGATTTCTTTCAAATATTTAGATTTAGCTAAATTTCTACTGTTCACAGTGACCACTCTCTGGAAGTCCAACCTTGCTCTTTCAGTTCTTTGACACCACATTTCTGTATGATTGTTTAAAAAATATTGTTTTCTTTTTTCCAGTAGAAGGGAGTTGTATATTTAAATTTCTAATGCTTATTAGAACTAAGTCAATACCAGGAATGAAAAACACCTTATAAAATTTCAAACAAATTCTGGGTGTACAGTAAAACCCCGATTTAATGGACCCCGATTTAACGGACTTCGGATGCAACTGACAAAATTTCTGATGCATCCGAAATCCATTTTTTGCGGGCTGGCTGACTGCCGGCTCCTGTATCCCGCCCGAGTCCTGCCTGCGGGCTGGCTGGCTGCCGGCTCCCGCCCGGGTCCCACCTGCAGGCGGGCTGCCGGCTCCCGCCCGGGTCCCCGCAACAGGAGGGCTCGCTGCCGGCTCCCACCTGCGGGCGGGCTGCCGGCTTCCGCCCGGGTTCCGGCAGCGGGCGGGCTGCCGGTTCTCGGCTCCCGCCCGAGTCCCAGCAGCCGGGACCCGGGCGGGCTGGCTGCCGGGTCCCGGCAGCGGGCGGGCTGCCGTTTCTCGGCTCCCGCCCGAGTCCCAGCAGCCGGGACCCGGGCGGGCTGGCTGCCGGGTCCCGGCAGCGGGCGGGCTGCCGGTTCTCGGCTCCCGCCCGGGGTCCCAGCAGCCGGGACCCAGGCGGGCTGACTCACGGCTCCCGGCTGCTGTGATAAGTAAAACCTCGATATAACGGACTAATTCGGGCGAGGGGATGTCCGTTAAAGCCGAAAGTCCTGTTATTTAATAATTTTAAAAAATTATTAAATAACGGACTTTCGGCTTTAACGGACACCCCTTTGCCCGAATTAGTCCGTTATATCGAGGTTTTACTGTATTTACAAAGCGGTGTGACTCCCTTCCCCCCCCCAACTCTATGTTAATGAAAAAAGGTTGTTACATTTAGATCCCTCTCCCACCAGCTTTTAACTGTGATCATAGATAATGCTCAGTAGAACTGTGAGATGGTGATTGGCTTAAATCCCACACTGTGCCCTTTGACCTCTGACATGGTGAACATATGATAACAAGCATGAGTGAGGTCCCTGTGGGACTGTGCTAAGGGCTGCAGTGGATTAAGAATTCTCAAGCATGACTTCTTCCAAAGAAAAGAGCAGCAAAGGAGCCTGTAGTAAGCTGCATAGACTGCTGATTAAGAACCTTGAAGGATTTTCATATCCCAGCTTGTCCCGCTACTTATTGTATAACCACTAAAAATCTGCTTTGACAGAAGATCAAGTTTTGCTACTTAAAGACCAGCAATGGGGAGATGGGAGAGTTGGAAGGTGATTGTTTCACTTTGTCCTGCCTTGCTCAAGCTGTTTCTTTTTGCTAACACTTAAATGTTTCCTTGATCATGGTTAAAAAAACATATACAACAACAAGCAGGTTGGCTGCCAAAGAGAATAACTTAAACTAGAGTCTAACTTAATAGTCTTATTTCTGTGACTAATTTATATTGCCTGATCCTGCAAACACTTACACATGTGAATAACTTAACTTGTGTGAGTTATTCGTTGAAGTCAATGGAACTATTGACAAAGGTAGAGTTACTTATGTCTTCGGGATCAGAGCCTAATAATTCACTAGGCCTACACACATTAAGGACAGCTAGTGTAGACAGAAAGAGGTCATTTTAAAACTTTTTTTAAATGACAAATGGTTTTTCTATCAGCCCATAAATCTGAATGGAAATTTTTCATTTTGGTCAATGTTTTCTGACTTTTCAGTGGAAAAAAAAGAAAAACAATTTTAAAAAAAAAATTCAGTAAAAACTTTTATTTCTTGGTTCAGTTTTCAGTTAAACATAAAAGAAAATAATAAATTCTTTGACAATCTCTAAAAATCAGCATAGCTTCTTTGAAGTCAATAGACCAGCTGAGGATCTGGAACACTAGAACAGAACCAATAACTAGTAGCCTAACAAAAACATAGAATAAGAAAAAGAAAAGATGGCAAATTGGATGCATGAAAATAGATATATAGGCACCTAAATAAAAAAGGAAAAATTAAATAAATAAAGCCCAAACCATGACTTACTCACTAATATATATATAGTTGTGAGGCACCTGCCCTTAGCATGAGGAAGTCTTGTCTGTGCCCGCTGTGGGTCAGCTCCCTGATTCCACCAGGCCTCTGCAGAATTCTCTGTCTCTGTACACACTAGCAATAGTCACACACCAATCCCTGAGGCCTACAAGCATCCCTCGGAAGTGCTCAGTTCCTGTTCCGCTGAGCTCTCAGATTTGCTACTCCCAAAAGAACAGTAATCACCAGCTTCCAAGAGTCAACTCAGGATCCCCATTCTACTTAATACACAGTACTTACATCTACATTTATTTAATCCAAGAAGAGATGTACATGATAGAAAGTGAAAATTTGGAAACAAATAGTTACATATCACACAAAATCATAACATACTCTCTAGAACCTAAACTAAATGCAGGCACTTAAACGGAAGAAGTCATTAGCCTGAATTAAGGGTGTCTACCTGTCCTCAGTTTTAGTCAGCTATATGATCAAAGACACGCTTGCTGGCACTGCCCTGGCCTCCAGCCTCGCAATATAATTAACATGTATGTTGTGCAGGTCAGACAAGATCATTATAATGGTCCCATCTGGCTTTAAAATCTACAAATGAAAATGTGTCTGTCTAATTATTTTATACCTTTTTAATACCTGCACATATTGAAAAATGGGTACCACGAACATTTGGCAAATCTTTGAAAGGCATCAGTAGAGTTTTAAAAGAAGTGGATATCTTATGAAACGTGAAAAATAAACAGAAAATCTTGTTTCA
The DNA here is from genome assembly GCA_032164245.1 of Sternotherus odoratus. Classification (NCBI taxonomy): domain Eukaryota; kingdom Metazoa; phylum Chordata; order Testudines; family Kinosternidae; genus Sternotherus; species Sternotherus odoratus. The sequence goes on along the minus strand of JAVMKO010000014.1, from coordinate 5,967,858 downwards.
CCTCAACATTAAGGTACATTATTGAATTGCACTTCAAATGGTTGTAAGATACTTCAGCCTTCCATTGCGCTCACGGCTGGAGAAGCTCAACAATGATGTACCCGGTAAACAAGAGGCCAAAGTCTGCTCTCAGTTACCACAGTGCAAATCGGCAGTAAATCAACTGATGTTGCTCAGGATTTGCACCTCTGCAGCAGAGATCACAATCTGGATTAATAGTACCAGGATCAGGCCCTGAGCGTAATTAAAGGATAAATATATGTAATAATCTTTACAGTTGATAATGAGCTAATAAGTAACATTTTTTTTAAAAAATTGCAAATAAGCATGTTATATTTAGCACTATGGTTTTATTTCAAATACTTCCATGTTCTAATTTGAAACAATATTATAGATGCAAACAGGACTGTGTCAGCACGTCCCTGGAAGGATTGTAACCTAGATGTAAAACTTAACCTTCTGGGCATTCCTTGTCCACCGGGGGGGTACTTAAACAGTTTTAAAAGCATATCTGGGCCTGATGATCTTCAGTTACACTGGGACAACTCCATTCCTATGGATTTACTCTTGATTTACACCAGTGTACAGAGACAGGAGGATCAGGCTCATTCTGTATGTCTGCTAAGCTCTAGCAATACAAAAGCAACCCATTAAAAGCTTAAGAAGCTTTAGCTTCCCTGGTTGCTTGTTTTCCACTGGTATAACTCAATTACTAACTTTATTGCTATTGTTATTTTGAATGGATACTTGCCAAGGCATTTCTCAGGGCTACCCATTGGCTCATAATCTGGATTTGGCTATTTGAACGTTGCTAGTCACGTTTCTTGCCATGCAAAAGAAGGCCACTGCCAGAGTTATTGCAAATGTTCGCAGCTAAACCACATGAAATTCTCTCGGTTTGATGTTTTGTTACAAGTTCCAAATTCAGCCCAAGTTTTTCCAAAGGTTTATTAAGCTTCCTGAACTTTCTGAAGCAAGCATGACTGAGTTCAAAGCAAATCGGGGTTGACTGATGGGTCCAAACTGAGAACAAGCAAAAGTCATGGTTACAACTGAGTTTCCCTTTGGGCTTTTGGGCTTCTTCAAATCTGATACTCAAAACAAATCTTGGGGGTGGGAAACCCATGCAGAGTGAAACCACTGAGTGGCAGATCATCATGTGGTATAAATAGTCATAGCTCCACAATAGCCGTAACAGTTTATACTACCGGAGCATCTGCCCAAGAGAATTTTTGCACAAACCTTTGCAAAATGAAGCAGCTGAGTTTTGTTAGCTCCTGCCATTAGAGTTTAATGGTAAATAACGAGAGGGTTGAAAATAGTTAAATATTGTGTTTAAACTGGAATTTTCATAGGAGCCTAAGGGGAATTGGGCTAATGGAACCTGAGCACCTAACTCCCTTTGGCTCTTTGGAAAAGGCCAGCCATAACAATAAATACTAATTGCCAATAGGGCTCCAATCACCAGCAAACAGTTCTGGTAAAGGTATTGCAACAATCTAACATAGATTAATATGAAACATCTATAAACACAACAAGAAGTAAATGACAAATGGAGTTGGTGGAGGAATCAGGAAACCGGTACTTCGCCGCTGTTGTACTTTGTAGATGGACATCTCCAGGACAATGGCTTTGTCTGAGTGCTCAGTGGAAACTTAATGTTACAGCCAATGTTTGTCATTTGTCTGAAGTTTTGGCAGGGGGTGTCATGACTTCATGCGCAGAAAGTGTATAACAAAAGGCCAATGATTTTGAGGTTTGGATGGGGAATCCTTGTTTTAATGTGTAATTGTGCCATTGGACACATGAACTTTTTTTTTTCAAAACATCAAAACACATCATATTAAACTCGGGAATGCTTTTTCTCTGCCAACCCACAGGCCCCAGTGTGTCATAGATTTTATTTATTAAGCAGTTCTGAGAGTTATAATGTTTACCTCCTTCTAACAGGAATAGCCCCTTTTCAAAAGTTTATACGTTGACATTCAACTTTGACTCGTTTCAGACTTTATATTTTGAGGCATGTTCACTTCAAACCACTGAGCTCGATTCAAGTTTTTCTTGGATATCCCTCGATAGACTTGCCAACTTGTCCTTGATGTGAATGTTGTTGGACATTATTATGATGAAGTTATCGTAGCAGGCGAAACTAGGTGATGTGGCCAGTATCAGAGTGAACCAGCGAGTCCCAGAGTGTAGTAAACCAGAGTTTAGCACCAGCTCTACACTTTAACCCCTGGTCAAATAAGACAAATGGTTATGGGCCTTAGGAAATCCTGATTTGGCTGGCATTTCTAGCAACCAGGTGATTAGAAATTAAATAATTCCCTTAGGGCTAGATTTGTATCTGGACTAAACACTCAAGCAAGGGAGTTGGAGTTGAAAACTTCCTTACACTCCTGCATGGACTACATATTCCTTGATTCCTGGAACACAGGAATAACCAAGATTACTTGCCCACCAAAGGTTAAAGTAACAGACATCAGGGAAAACTAAAAGCCTAGGACAATATCACTCTCCTCCCTCACTGGTGTGCATTCTCTCTCTCTTGCACTCTCTCATGCACACACCCTTGACAGCTGTTTCCATCTGCTTCCCCCATTGTTACTTTCTTTACTCCCTCCCTTTCGGTTCTACACACACATAGTCAGCAAGTCAGAATATCTGATCCAGCAAAGGTCTGAGTTGGCAGTGTTGTACTACCAGTAAAGACCAACCATAAACTACAACCTTCACTGGAGCAAGGAGGAAACAGGGAAAGAATTGTGACTTACATGTGTCTGTGAGACACAGAGACTCCCAGTACTGTATCTGGATTGGTGCAATTTACAGACCACCCCTTGCCAAGGACAGTGCCTACCATCAGCCCTTCATAACTAGACATTTAAAACAAATGTATAGGTCATTTTCCTGGCATTCTAGCATAGATGTTTTTGATCTTTTGTGGGTTTACGGGTCATGTAGGGGACACACACGTACAAACAAGTGTCGGCATGTATTTGTCTGACTTACTAATTGTCTTCCTCCTCACCGTCCTTGGTAGCCATCTCTCCCACTGCACACCTGAGAAGTGTGTAATTCAAAAGTCATGTGCCAAAAAGAATAATAAACATCTTCTGTAAAAAGAGAATCAGTCTCTACTTGGTTTCTTCCAAGGATAATCCTTGACTTTTTTTTTTTTAAAGCCTAAACATAAATAAAGTGTTGAGTTACAACTGTCTGGATAATCCAACCATTGCTTTGGTGAATGTTCTCTGATCTGGCTGTCTGCATTTTTTATTGATTGATTTCTTGCACACTCTGGGCAGGTCTACACACCTACAGTGCTGCATCGGCACCGCTGCAGCTGACCCGCTGTAGCACTTAAGTAAAGATGCTCCCACGCTGAAGGGAGAGTTTCTCCTGTTGGCTTAGTTAATCCACCTCCCCAGGAGGCAGTAGCTATGTCAACGGGAGAAGCTTCTGACGTAGTGCTGTCTACAGGGGCAGTTGGTCAGTACAACTAAGTATGTCTACACTGCGAAGTTGTCAACAAAGCTTTTGTCTTTCACGGGTACTTAAAAAAGCTCTCCCGCGAAAGACAAACCTTTTGCCGACACAAGTGGCAGTGTGAATGCAGCTTTGTTGTGGGGCTGGAAGTATTTGGTTGGCAAAAGTGCGGACAAAGTACCAGCAAAGACCATTTACACACGCTTACTTTTAGCGACCAGGCTGTGTCTCAGGCATGCCTGTTAGTGATGAGAATGGTGTAGACAAGCCCTCAGTTGCTCAGCGGTGTTGATTTTCCACACCTCTGTCCAACACAGTTATACCGATATAGGGCTGTAGTGTAGAACTGCCCTCAAAAGCCAGTGTGAGTTCTGAGTGTGCAACGGCCGTACGACTGGGCTCCGATTTGGAGAAATTAGTGAAAATTGGAGGCTGTGATAGTCATACCACTCGGGCTGGTCTTCACTACCCGCCGGATCGGCAGGTAGCAATCGATCTTTTGGCGACCGATTTCTCGCATCTTGTGAAGACGCAAGAAATCGATCATCCATGGCTCCCCCGTCGACTCTGGAACTCCAGCTTGCCGGGAGGCGCAAGCTGGAGTTGACAGGGGAGCGTGCCGCCGCCTGCCGCCGCCGTGAGGACGGCAGGTAAGTCGGCTGCAAATATGCAAAATTCAGCTACGTGATTCATGTAGCTGAAGTTGCGTATCTGCCGTCGATCCCCCCCGGTAGTGGGGACCAGCCCTTAGTAACGGCCCTGCATTCTGCTCTGTTTAAAAGCTTCTTCATCTTATGCTAATTATATAAACCCAGATCCTCAGATAGAAGCTGAATTGTGCAGTTCAAGTTATGTGATTGTGGGAGGGGAGGCTGCAAAGGTGACTTTTGACCTCCCATTGTCTAACCCTGCTCTATTCTGAGTCCACCCCCTGGCAAAACTAAGAAAAGTTGAGTGAGTGTGGTTCTGTAGGCACTGTAGTATTAACTTTATGACATCAGAGCTTCCGCCTACAGCCAGTTACTCTGGTGCAAGGACTACAATCTGCCAACAATGAGGTATCAAGTGGCCACATCCCACTGCAGTGTCTGAGCCAGACTTGTTAGTGATGCGTGAACATCTTCTAAAGGTTCAGAGATCCAGTTTCAATAAGTACCCATAAAGTTGGATGCTAGTTCCAAACTTATCAGAACACCTTGAGCTCCATCTGTCTCATTCAGGCAATCTTTGCCTGGAAGTCTCACGGGTTTTCTCATGTTTCAGAACAGCTGATTCTGGTCATGTTCAGAAATCAGAAGAACAGTCTCATGCAAACCTGAAAAAAATCAATGCAGTAAACATTAGCTGAGGCATTTCAGAACCTTCAAGAATTATTCAGGTTAGGCTGAGTTCTAGAAGACAAAGACAAAGTTCTAGAAAGATGAGGGGAAAGTTATTTTTTCCTTAACCACTTCACTCCCCTTCTTCATTTTGTTCTGCTAGGGCATCATTGTATTCTGTATGTATGAAAAAGCATAGTTTTTAATTCAGATCTGCTCATTTCTAAGGGGGAGAAACATTGTCATTCTGAGCACTTTTGTTGTCACCACAAAAATAAGTAATAAGAAATGAGCATTTCTGGCTGTCTTGCTCATCCAGAGAGTTTTAGAGAAGGGCTTTTGCAAATTCCTTTGGCCACCTGGTATTCTATTTCATATTGTCTCATTCAAAAGTCTTTGCTAAAATGAATGTGTGTTACTTTAGCTGTTTACCTGTGGTTCTATGGGGCGGGGGGGGGGGGGGGGGGGGGATCTTGATAGAGGCTCAAAGCAGCCACCTGATGGGAAGGGAGTGATGAATCAGCCCCATTTCCTGTGGATATCTCCAGCTCTACGCATTCTACCAAATAGAAAAAAATAGGCATACAGTGAAAACACAGTGTTCTCTAAACATGGACCGGAGCCTAGTAGTTGTTATCAGGCCCATTCCAAGGCCTAAAGTAAACCTGTAAGCATTTGGCTTTTCAACACTTTGCATTAGCAGTGGGGGTGATTATTTTGGACAATGTGTAAAAAGATGCTGAGCGAGGAAAATAGTGCCGCGTCCAAGTCATTTTGGGACACAAAGTTGGGAGGCCTGTGGTGAGAAGCTTTGCAAACAAATAGATTAGTTAGACTAAAGGCTTCAACACAGCCACCCAGGGATGAGTTAGTGAGTCCACTGCATAACTTGAAAGTGGGAAGTTGAATTAAAAAAAGAAATAACTTCACTAGAGTTCTGCTGAATAGTTTATAAAACGCATGGTGAATCTGAGACTCTCCAATGACAACAAATCAGTTTTTTCCCCTAGGAAAGCAAATTTTCCATCATTTCCACTAGCACATCAGCACTATCAATGACATTTACCCACTAACATAAAGTATACTCCCTGCTTAGGTCCCACAAGGCCTATCCACCACTTAAGACAGTCAGGGCTTACATCAGACGTGAGCTATGAATCAATTTGAGCTGGGGCCTTCTGAAAACAGGTGAATTATACCCATAGTGAACAACAGTGTTACAGCTACAGACCCAGTTCATTCACAAAACAGCATTCATCAAGTTCCACTGTGATCTTTTATGCTTTATCTCCTCACAGTGAATGTCAAATGGGAGAATGCAGAGGAAAGTGTCCATGGTGATCCAGGGAAAGAGACAATGGACCCATATTTACACAGAACCAGTAGCTAGGAATGTATGTTTGGGAGATATGAAAAGCCAACACCCACTATACCAGCCAGGAGGCTGGAGGTATAGCTATGGAGGGCCAGGGAAGCTGAACTCAAGTCCCATGGCCTGCTGATTACGCAGGTTTATGCAGGATTTGAGAGAAAAAAATGTAGAACCCTCCGTATTTGCCAGCTTTCAAAATGTATGCATCAGCCCCGAGAACTTCGAGATTGGCTTAAAAATCAGGAGGTTTTTTTTTAATGAGGTGCTTTTTTATGAGCCTTCTGGCTTTTGAGTCTTTAGGGGCCCCTTGGATCAAACTTTACCCTGCAGCCTTGAAGGCTATAAACTTATTTTTTAAATGAAAACTGAGATTCTCATCCCATCCATGCCTCCAAGAGATGGAAAAACACCAAATATACATGGAAAGACTGAGAGGCACCCTAGTAACGGGGGCCAAGGACCAGCACATGAGAAACAAAATTGCTGAGGTTTTTTTTTAAAAAAAACAACAACCCTGAAATATTAGTGGTGTTCATTAAAAATAAAGATATCAAGGCAGAAGGTGGTGTGGCTTTTTCAATTTTCAGTCTCCACAACAGATACAGATAATTGAAGCTGTTTGGCACGAGTCATGGCTTAATTAAAATTTTTGACATTTTGGGATGACTGATAAATAATGAAAAACAGGATTTTGGATGGAAATAGGGATAGAACAGTGAGGGAGAAGGTACTTTTCAGGCTTTTGAGAATTAGCAAAAGTTTCCAAATGTCAGAAGCTGTTAAAAGTTTCCGATCAGCTGATTTCTTGTTTTTATAACTGTGTCAGTATCAATTTGTCCTTCATTTGCCTTATGTCCCTGCCACTGTCATTATAAGTTAGTCAGACATAACATTTAAAGTGAAGAAACAGTAAACTCCTCTCTCACTCTGTTTCCATCTGAGTCTAAATGTTCTAAGGTATATTCCTGCAAGGATTATTTATGATGCTTGACTCTGTTACATCATCATTAAAAATCTCCATCTTGCTGATGTGAAAAACACGTTTTTGAGCTTTCTAGACCATTTATTTTGTCTGGGCTGTGGGTATATGGTACAGTGTCATCTCTCCCAGGCAATAATTTGTTAAACTAGAGCCAAGCAAAAATCTTTTAACTTTGTCTGCATCAGAAAGTTCAAATCAACTAGTTTTAAAAGTGTTTACTATGTTTACTCTGGCATCATAGTTGCAGAGAATTATGAATGATTAGGATCTAAATCCATGAAATCCATTTTTTCCATCAAGACCTTGCCAGTCCATGAAACATCATCATTACTTAACTTAAAATAAGTTTCACTTTGGGATATTTTTTCTTCTTCTTTTAAAATGGTTTTCCTTTTTCATACTATACTTTTTTCTATATTGCATGAAAATTAGTCATGAGGGGACAGAGATGGTAGACAATCTTCTGTCTTATCTAGTATGTTCCACATGGTTTCTGAAGATGGACATGAAGGTACTTAGCTAACTCCTATTGGGTTTAACTTGACTTGGATCAGACTATAGCAATGGAGAATGCAGAATTGCCTCCTCTTTGTTCCGGTAGGTATTACAGATAGCCAGAAACCATGAACCTCCTTGTCCTGCAAATCTGAGTCATGCAAAATCAATACCAGTAAGATTCTCATGAACTCAGACTTCTGATGAAGATGGTAAACTCGCAGAGATAGCACTAATGAATGAATAGCACAACTGTCACACCGGCTCAGCATTCAGTATTAAAAGGTCTCCCCCTGAGTACAACAGCAGAGGTTTTGTACAAAACAGCCTCTCTCACACTTGCCTATAATCAGAAACTGCTACAGACATTACTCCCAATTTTGGCAAGCCTCCTTTTCTGTTTGATTGGGTTATCCACGTAGGTCGATGGCTTAGTCAGTGCATTAGATTTTCAGTAACAAAAGATTGGCACTATTCATTGGATTCTATTTCAACAAAGTAAATGTAACTGTAAGACAATGCTTGTACTCCTGCCACATATAAAAAGTCAATAGTCGTGGCTGCCAGACACTCTCTTTCCATGCCTTCCCCAGCTGGTACTATGAGGAATTATCTGAAATTGAAAATCATCTGCACACACCGTATCTAGCCTATCTCCTTACCATTTCTGCTTGAGGAAACTGACTGCTACTTCCCTCAACCTTCAATATACAGGTATGGACCATAGAAACTACAGGTTCCTGCCTGGACTGCTGCATCTTATTCCAAGCAGAAAGAAACACAGATGAGAACTGTAGTCTCTGACCTTATCAAAAAGCCCCAAAGAATTTAATGGGGAAAAAGATTGAAATGATAATATTCTCTGTTCAATTCTGTCATTTTTAGAGTAATTTCCAGAATCATTTTGGTTTTCTATAATGGCATGTGGCCAACCTACATATTACATAGGATGGCAACTGCAAAGCTGAGTGAGTTCTGGAAACTAAGCGCTAAACTTATGTTTGATTTTAAAAAGGCAAATGGATTTCCACTGCATTTGTGACCTATTTTATTTGCGACAGCAAGACTATTCAAGGAAAGAGGAAAAAATGTGAATATTTGTGAAAATATGAATTTGACCCTAAAGTGCACATATTTTGTCTGTAGAGGTCATCCAATTGAACAGCAGAGCAAATACCATATGCCAAAGGTGACCACTCACTCAACGCGCTAATTATAAATATAAATATCCACATTAGTATTCATAGCGGGAGGGGGAGTGGTGGCATTGCAAGCAACACTTAAGCTGATATATATTGGCATGAGTCATTCATTGAACCATTTCAATAAACAAATTTGTAAAAACTGACCATAGTTATCCATGGATAACAGAAACATAGTGATAAAGTTATCAAATAATTTTTTGTTGTACTTGACCCAGCAATAGCTATGGTCTACACTCTAGACATGCATGGATAATATATGGATTTTGCATTGACCTTTGACCATCATTAGTTTGTATTCTGATTAGATCTATATGGCTTTTGATGAAAGCCTTGTTTTGTTTTATCCCATTCTTCTCTTTACTTAAACCAACCTGCTGTAAATTGCATCACTTTCTCTTTTAAAACTTTTAGAATGAATTGTGCTATAAGAGTATATTCAGCCTTTTCAATCAGAGTAAAGGGTTGTGCTTTCCAAGACAAACTCTTGGTGTGGTGTTAGATAATTCACAAAAAGAGTTAAACAACGAAACTTTTCTTTTCCAAGGGGAATGTTTTAGGGCTGGTTTGGGGCTGTATCTGGGAATTATAAAACAACATGGGTGGGGACTCCCTGGTGGCACAAATGCCATGAAGGATCAACCATCTGTTGTATCTCTGCATGTTGGGAGGTCCCAGTCATAGCTTCAAACACCTAACAACTGTTTCAGGGACAACGTCTGCAAAATTGAGAGGGCAGGGAAACAGATCGAGGACACAAAATTCACGTAGACTGATTATATATGCAACCAAAAAGACATACCTAATCTTTTTGTTTTTTCAAAGGTGCAGGGATAAAGACCAGCACAACCTGGGACCGACTCCAGGTTCTCCAGCCAATATAAAAGCTTTAGACGTGTGGATGGCAGCCATACCGACAAAAATCATATTGATACCAGCTGGGTGTGTAACTGTCAACACTTTCCTACTCTCTCAATAACTGGGTGCTACCCATTTCAAAATTAGAATTTGGTGAGAGCAAAGGGCTGTGAATTGAAGGTAAGATAGCTGTGTCTCACCTGAGCACACAGATACGAGGTACCCAAACTTTTCTTGGAACCCAGACACAGAATCATCTATTGTTCTGCATCTGGGCACAGGACTCCCACTGATGTCAAAGGGAGCTATATTTCTCAATCAAGGGCAGTATATAACCCATATACATACAATACTAGCCAGCTGTTTTGGACCTTGCAGGGGAAGAAACTAGTAGGTGTTTCCCCTCCCCCACAACAGTCAGAAAACTTCAGCGGTCACCCACATTTTATTCTCTAATTAAAGGTTATGTCAGGTGCTTTAAAATTACGGCCCCGATTACTGACTTCAGATCAAAATTCAGCAGGCTTTGGAACTTGCCATTTTATTTAATTACTTGCAATAAATTACTCTGACACTCTCAATTAAGAGTGCCCATCACTTCACGCCAGCGACGATGAGTGCGAGGAATTTGTTAATTGATCTGTTTTCTCTGCTGCTGTGGTGTATAGAATAAGCTCTCTGTGTATCTCAAGAGTTGTATAGGGATTTTCAGCACAAATGTGAAAATATGAATCCTTCCCTTCATTCCACTATAGACTAATAGTATCATTAATAGAGTCCAACTATCATTGCATTTGTAGTGGGTAAAGATGCTGCTACACAGCCATGGTTGAAATTAACTGATGGCAAGGACATGGGGTTCATTCTTACTTACATGCTAAGCATTATGGACCCAATCCTACACATTGGAAGCAGAATCACCCCATACGGCCCTGATCCAAAGCCCAATTAAGTCAATAGAAAGACTCCCATCAACTTGAACTGGTGTTTGATCGGGCCCAAAGTATGTAAATTTATGCCCATCAAGATGAAAATAGGGCTCTCTGTTTTCTTTTAATATCTTGGGCAGGATCGTGTCCTTTGAGTACATCTGTACAGTGCCGCACATATACATCATCGCCAGTGTTGAACAGTTGCTGCTTCACTGGCCAGGAGAATATTAAATACCAACATTCACAATCACTTTAACAACCTTGTGGGTGTTCATGATGAAACTAATTAGCCATGTTCTTAATTTATTAAAATCATAAATATGCCACTTCAAGGGGTGAGAGTGGGAGAGTCGCAGGGAGACAACTGCATGAAATTCTCTGGCTAATTAAACTTTCCATAATGTAGGGCAATATTTTACTTCTGTTAAGTGATTTGGCAGCACATCAGACCTGGCATCTTACTCCTCATGCTGTTTGTTTTTAATTATGACTATTATTTTATTTACCATGGGCACTGTTAGGGGAAATGGAATGGCTGGGTGAAAAAAAGCCAAATGAGCACAAAACCGTTTTAGTTTTAGAAGTTTAACTAAGAGCAAAGGAGGTAGAACAGATTTCCATGCAAAGCTGTGAAACACATGGACTCTGACATGAACAAAAGTACAGAAGACCAGCTGTGGAATGATGTGGGTTATAGCTTGTTATTAACCTATGTTAATTTATAGCGTTAAGAAAGAAAGGGGGACATTCCAGAATCCACAGTTATTTCCACTGAGATGAGTCTGCATTTTGGTAGCTGTCCTTTTAAAATAAAATTCTAGATAATCGAAGTAAAGCATGGGGTAGAAAGAGCACTTTGATATGAATTTTTTTGGCAAAACTCTATGTATTATAGTATAGTATAGTATAATAAATAAACTCTAAGTAGTTTAAACTCTTTGTAGAAGGTTTATTTCACTACTCTGGCACATACCATAGTAAATAATTAATAATATAACCATTTTACAGATGAATAAATTAATCAACAGAGAGAGCCCAACCTCTTCAGACCTGAGGGCCTGAATTTTCTCCTTCTAGTCCAGAATGAAATTAAGTCCATCATCTTTCCCCCCACGTGCCATTAGCATGTACATTAGCTACCTGTGTAAGGCATGGTAGCACGGTCCAGTCGTTGGAGCACTAGCATAGGCAAATCAGAGACTGGAGTCCAAGTTCCTACTCCACCACAGATTTCCTTTGTGACCCTGGGAAAGTCACTTAGTCTCTTTGTTCCTCTTCCTCATCTGTAAAATGGGGATAATAGCACTGACCTACCTCACAGAGGATAAAGATTGTGAGGTGCTCAGATGCTATGGTAATGGGTGTCCTAGGAGAATCTTAGGTGAGGTTTTGGGCCCTGACAGGCATCCTTTCTATCAGCCATAAGGTCAGGCAGATAGGCCCCACCCTTAATCATTACAGAAGAGGATGAGAGCGAGCACCGGTGCCACAGTATAAGGGCAGAGATGAAAGAAAAAGCCTGAATAAAAATGGGCTAGAAAACTGAACACATGGACACTCTCTGCAGCCACTGCCTCTGTTACACAGAATTAGATGATGGGGAAGACAGAGGCTACACTCAGATACCTGGGATCACCTGCCACCATCCCTTGCCTCCTCTCCCCACCCCCAAGCTTTCCCACCACCATATTGCCCCCCTTCCTTTAGAAAGAGAGATTGTAGAGATATATGGTCTGTTCCCAGGACACTGTGGCAGGAGAAGCAGATGCAATCTGTTGCTCGTTGTCTGGTAACAGCTTGATTATCTTGGGGTGGGAGGGGAGAATGCAGAGTGGTTGTGCCCGGTGAACCATGAAATTGCCACTGCTCTAAGGAACCATTTATCAGCGACCCTTTAGAGTGAGGAAGGACAACGGCTCAGTGGGAGTGATGCAGCAGGTATTCATCCAGAGTCTGGCCACTGGAATGCGTGCTGGAAGAGCCCTATACTGAACTTTTCAAGCAGCCAGTGAACCCTGGAGGAGAATGGGCAGGAAGGCCTTTCTGGGGAATTCAGTGTGCTGAAATTCTCGGAGATGAATGGCTGAAAAGTCTGAAGAATACATTAGGAACCTTGCCTGAGGAAACCTGCTCAGCCTTCTTCACTTCCTCTTAAACAGAGAGGACTTTGGGGTGAACCCATTAAGCTCCAATTCCACTGGGCCCAAGCAAGGTATTTTGTGTCAAACCCATGTTTAAAATCAAGAAACGTACAAGGAATCTGTGCGAAAGAAAGCAACGAAAGGTCATGCTCTGACATTTCACCCAGTCCCGCTGGGAAGATTGCATTTTAAAGAACTAGGAATTAATTTATAAACTAGACCCTAATTCTCCCTTCAAAGATGCCTGTCCAGCCTCGTTGCTGCCTGTGGTTTCCACAGAGATAAAATGAGGACAGAATATTTCACCACCTGTTTAGCCTTGATGAGTGAACTGCTCAAAGCCTTGTTTCAGGTCATCTGCCGAACGTTCTGAAGCTTAGCTAAACTTCTTCACTAGAGCAATCAGATGGGAAACCCCACTGAGTTGGATCTTTTCCTGATTTCGGCAGAGTTGGAAATGGGGCCAGCAGACCCTTTTTCACGGCGTTTCGTTGATGGTGCTCTTTGTCTCAGCTGAAGCTAGGACGTTCAGAGGTGCCTGCAAATGCTAAGAGAAAAAATTACTGGATATATTTAAATGTCAAAAGGGGCTCAAATTTTGATTCAGGTTGAATTTTGGACAGAGGTTCAAATCAGCTTCAAGGCATTTCTTACTTTATCCAAGCTTGTTTCCCCATTCTTATCTGAAAGCAGTTTGTCTAACACATGTGCAACATGATCTCCAGGATCCAGATGCAACAGGAGACATGAAATTAATTTGGACAGTTGACATGGCAAAGAACAGGGTGGTAGGTTTTACATGCTGAAGTCCCATTGGGCTGCTCTCTCTCTCAGCTCATGACCAAGAGCAGACATGTGCAAGGAATTCTGTGGGGTGACGGGGGGGCTCAGGATTCATTCTCACCAAACTTTGAACAGACTAACGCAGTGCAGCTCCTCATCTAGTGTATGGGCTGCAAAAGCATCTGTGCATCTTCATCCTGTCTGTAGAGGTTTTCAGACCCTGGCTCCTCCTCTTTCTTTCTCAGCTCCCCCTCCCTCAATGGCTGTTTGGAGATGGTAGAGAGAACCCTTCTGCGACATAAAAGGGTTGTGGAAGCTCCCCTCACCACCTCCTTGGCCATGGTACTCCCAAACAGTCCCACCATGCTGTGGAGTGCCTTCTGCTGGCAGGAATGTCACCCTTTGTGCATAGAGACCGGCACACATTAAAAAAACTTCTGTTCTGAAATCTTCAAATGCTTAAAGACTTCAGCTCAAAAACATTTCTACAGACAATGTTATTTACTGAAGTCAAACCTTGACAGGCATAGCTAGCCTTTGCGTAACAGGGAGGTTTGATGACGCTGGAACTTGGATACTCAAAATTCCACCCAAAGCACTGGTCTGTGCGTTCTCCTATTCATTGCCAAATATCTGGCTAGATGGGCTGCAGTCCCTTCTAAACGATGAGATTTCATGTCAATTTGAAATCTCATGTGGGTTTGTGGAGTAAATTAGATTTGACAAGGTTTGGCTGCTGTTTATTCCATTTCCCATCATCCAAATGGGTGAAATTCACCCTCACTGCAGAGGATCAGCACAAAGCCCATGCATCTGTTAAGACCTCTGTTGCATGGGGTTGTTCCTAGCGCTCGCAAGTATTGTGTTTTGATGAAGGTGTACTATGCACTCTGAAGGTCATCTGCTGTCCGGAAATTAAACCACTAATGTGAACACGCACTAAAGGACACAGAAAAAAAATGGCAGTTGAAATACTTAAAATAACATAAAAATAAATGATATATAGTGTCAATCATTAAAAGCAAACTAGTGAAAATTGTTTATTTTGTTATCCAGGAACATGGGGACAGATTTTTAAAGGTGTTTAGCCTCTTGAAGCTGAAGATAGACATTTTTGGAAGTCCCACCAGATGGCTAAGCAGATGAGAAGCCTAAGTGCCATTGATTTGAACACACATTAATTTCAGTGGGATTTAGGTGCTTAGATACCTTTGAGAATCTGAGCCCCAGACTTCCTGTACAATATGTGGGGAGAGTTAGCCGCTTAAGAAAGGGATCCTCAAACTGGCCAGTTGAGAGGGTAGCCACCTAAGCTGGCCAGGAACAAAATACCAAAAAGAGGGATGGGTGAGAAAGGGGACCTTCTTAAGCGACTGACCTGATGTACCTGGCTAACAGGCATGGGAAGGTGCCTTCCTTTACAGGGGATCCTCGGTTGGGAACACTCTCTTGGAGTGAGGCGAGTAAGTCAGGTTAGCCACTGAGGTAGCCCAGGTCCTACTAGCCAAAGCTTTCTCCTTCTCTTTGGGTACCCCTACACTGCAAAAAGCAAAAATCACAGTCTCAGAGCTTGGGTCAACTGACTTGGGCTCATGCTATGAGGCTAAAACTAGCAGTGTAGATGTTCCTGCTCATGTTGGAGCCCAGGGTTTGAGATCCAGAGTCCGGGCTCCAACCTTAATGGAAACGTCTTCACTGCTATTTTTAGCCCCATTGCGCATGCCTGAGTCATTTGGCCTGGGCTCTAAGGCTCGCTGCCAGGGTTTTCTGCTTGCCATAGAGACGTACCCTTAGGGTGCCTACAGGGAACTAAGAGTGTCTACACAGAAGCTGGGAGGTGTAATTCCCAGCTCAGGTAGACGTACACGCCCTAGCTCTGCTTAAGCGAGTATGCTAAAAATAACTCACCACCCGAGTACTTCCCTAAGGACTCCGATGGGGTTGCACTTTGGCAGCTAGGCCAGACCACGCCACCACTCATGCCACCATAGCCATTCTGTTATTTTTAGCATGCTCGCTTGAGCAGAGTGAGTGCACATCAAAGTCTATCTCCCAGCTGCTGTGCAGATACACCCTTGAATGCCTACAGCAGAGATTGGCAACTTTTGGCACACAGCCCGCCAGGGTAAGCCCCTTGGTGGGCCAGGCTGATTTGTTTACTTGCTGCATCTGTAGGTTCAGCCAATGCGGCTCCCACTGGCCGCGGTTCGCCAGCACATCCCTCGACACGTGCTGCTTCCCGCAGCCCCTATTGGCCTGGGACAGTGAACTGCGGCCAATGGGAGTCGCGATCGGCCAAACCTGTGGACGCGGCAAGTAAACAAACCCGCCTGGCCCACCAGGGGGCTTACCCTGATGGGCCATGTGCCAAAGGTTGCCATCCCTGGCCTACAGGGTTAGGCACTGTTTTAAAAATATCAGTGGTGCCTAAATGGTGGACATAAGCACATAAAGAGGCAGATGGGTGCCTAAATACCTTTGAGGATCAGTGCCTTAGGCACTTTTGAAAATGTTACTCATAGTGTTAGGTACGCCTGCTGTTGGCTTTTAACAGGTGTGCACTTGGATATGCTCAGTGTTCCACGGTTATTGACATTGCTAAACAGTAAAATTTCTCTCACCCTTATGAAAATGCCCTTGACTGTCATTGTATATGCTTTGTAGTTTTAATGTTCTTTCTCTTGATTCAATTTTCATCTAAGACAACACAGCTCTTTTCTTTTGAAACTCTCTGCATTTTGCCAGAGGCTCACTTGTTTCTTTACAGCAAGAAAACAGACTACAGCAATTTCACAAACAGCGGAAAGCTGTGGAGTCCATAATTACATATAATTAGCATCTCCTAACCTATAAAGTGTATTGACTCAGTTCTCTAGCTGCACCACTAGGAGGTGAGCTTGGTAGAGTTATCACGGGTCCAGTTTCATTGCTGGGAGGTGAATGCTCAAACAATGAATATCCTTAATGAAGCTGGAAAAAAAGAACATGAAATCCAGCAGGACTCTCTTTATGTCTGTGTAATTAAGAGAACAATTACATACAATTCTCCAATTAAAGGAACCCATTTAGCAGTGTAACAATACCTGACATGCTCTTGAGTCCACTCAGACTCTGATTAACTATCTTCTGGGTGGCTCCTTACAATTCTATAAGAAAGAACATGTTGCGCTCTGAAAAGAGAATAAAGGAGGAACAATTAGTGCACAAGCAGATCAGTTATACACTGTTTCATTGCTCTAGGAACATCAGGGCTTGTCTAAATGAGGAGGTAATACACACTACAGTGATGTGATTTTTAATGTGCTGCACATTAATTCCTCAATGGCGACCCTAGTATGGTTTCACATTGTTTCAAACACTACTACGTTAGGGAACCTGCAGTGTGCAGCAGGGTCTACTTGGACTAAATAATGCATGACACAAAAGTCCACTTTCGAAATCACCCCTCTTTAGTGCACCCCCATCTGCACAAGCCTACCAGTCATTTGCAGCTCCCTTTTTCTTTCATAGCACTGTTATACTTTACAGTAATAAGCAATACACTGTCTACCGGTTCATGGTCCCGTAATTCGGGGACACAGCACTACTGCTAGGCTGGCTTGGGAGATCGGAGAACTAACCTACATTTTATCTCCGAGACACTCACAGAAAGCCAGAAGGAGAGGTATTCACATCACGATGATCATGAACTTCCTTCTTGTTGGGGAAGGAAGGCAGTGAAACTCTGAGGGTTCAGCCATTTCTTCTGGCCTCCCTATGGCTCAGTATTAGACTTAAGAGAGCTGCACCTATTTACCCACCAGCCAAGGGTGGCCCAAGGATGTTCCTTATGGGTCCATGACAGTGAGTGCAAGGCGCAAAATGCAGCCACAGAGAAAGTATTGCCAACCCCAAATGTCCAAAAATCATGAGTTGGGCCCCAAAGCTCATGAGATTGGCTTCAAAGGTATGAGATGTCTAAAAATACCAGTGTTGGGGTTGTTTTTATTTGCTTTCTGGTGTCATGGCCTTGAGGGTTCACATTCTCAAGCTTGTCTTGAAACCATGAGTACTAGAAACTTACCTTTTAAAACAAATGTAAATTAAAATTCTCAGCTAATCACATTAATCCAAGAGCGGCGGGGGCTTTACAAGCAGCACCAACTATCCTGAGATTCATAATTAAATCACGAGAATTGGCAAGACCAGAGACCCTGGAGTTCACAGGTATTTGGATGTAAAGATTTCGGTCTGGCCCAAAGTAGCTATTTGCAAATTTCTGATTTTGGGCCATGTTCAGGTTTTAAATACCCAAAGGCTTGGGTGTGTTTGGATGTGAGCTTTTGGTTTGGGCCTCTCCCTAAATGGCACTGAACATCGCTTGCATTTTTACCTGGTTTGTTTCATTCTTTGTGGTAGGTTGTAGAATCCTGTAGGGTTGATTCACACATTAAGTCCATGCTGAGCTTGTCTAACTCCATCCTTCTCAGTCTAGCAGATTATTTTAGACCGATGTGGCAAAGAAACTGGTGATACCATTGCTTTGCACTCTCCGGTTGAGTCTTGCTCTAAACCAGCCAGTTTAAAAGCAACAGCCCAGTCAGCCAAGCAGTCAGCTGGCAAGAAACTCTGGGAGAAAAATTTTCCATGGGCTATTTTTAATATGAAATGGGCCTGAAAACAGGGTCGAGATGGGCTTTCATAGCATGGAAGGAGACACGGATGCCAACTGTCCCTATTTAGGAGGGACAGTTTGCACTCTTAATAGCAAAATAGCTGTTATTTTTCCATTCTGCCCCTTCTGAAGGCTCTCACGGTCCAACGTATTTCAATAGACTTTAAAGGTGTGTCCTATTTTTCCCCCAAACGTCGCTATTTATAGGTTTTCAAATGTTGCTGGTAAATATGTAGGAAGGCAAGAGTAACGTGTGTTTTTTTTAACATATGAATTATGGATCAAAATTGGGATGTAGGAGGAATGGGATTGTGGGAGGTTCTTGCCCTTGTACTGCACAAACCATCCAGAGAACTGGAATTTAAAGTGTCATATTGGTGATTTATTAAATAAAATATAACAGACACATGCAAAAATACTGGCAGCCACACAAGATTTAAACAACATCAATGCCATGAAGTATCTTAAAGTTCCTATTAAATACCATTCAGCATTCTCGACTCAGATTTTGTGCAAATTTCCCATGAAAATTCATGCCTGAGAGACCACTGAATTTTCCTCTATGGTTACATATGATGCTCTATGCCTTCTATCATGCTGCCTGCTGTGCTTAGTACTTTCTCTTTAGCCTTGTCCCAAGTGCCCCTTCTCTCCACCTTCATGGGATGGCTATTTTATGCCAGCCTACTTCAATCTCTGATTTGTTAGATGGGAGTCTTGCTTTGAGTGTTCAGTATTTGAAATTTGAGCAATGAGCTGTTTTGACTGAATACTTTGGTCCCATAGTGTGTTTTTCTATCCTGCTTGTCTGAATGTAATGGTTGAAAAAAGATTCGTGATGGAAACACTCCTAATTGCAAATTTGAAATTCCTTTCCTGTGAATATTCTCTGAAAGTCACTGAAGAAAATAATAGCTGTGTCTGCAAACATTCCCACTCATTTGCAAGAATATTTAGGCCATTTGAGGAAAATTCAGCCTAGAGCTTCAAATGAATGTCTGTTCATCCTTTCTACAGGATTCGCCCAGCTCAAAAATCGGGATCCAGTGGAAGGAACAGAAAATCAGTACTCTTAGCTAAATGTATGCAGAAAATATTTGCAGCTCTATTGGTCCTTGAGCAAAGTAGCCTTGCCCAGGAGTGAATTTCCCTCAAAAATTCAATATTTCAATAGACTTTAAAGAAGAGCTTGTCTCTTGCAAATTCATTGACTGTGGCAGCTTCGCTTGTGTAGCAGCCTCTTAGGTAAGAGCTGTATCACCTGGCCGTGATTTAACATAACAGCCTGTAACTTTCATCCGGGTTTCATCCCTCCTGTCACTATACGGGGCACAAGTAACAACCCTTATAGTTCACGTTGCCTGACTCATTCCATGATAAGTTGCTTATAAACGTAAACTGTTTGGACTGAAATTTCCCATACTTCTTATCTGCCTCGGGATGAATTTTGTTGTGTGTGGTTGTTTTTAAGGACGTTTCAGCTTAAACAAGTTGAGGTGTTTCTGAGGACAAGATCGGGGGACCAGATGTCCCGATTTTATAGGGACAGTCCTGATTTTTGGGTCTTTTTCTTATATACGCTCCTATGACCCCCCACCTCCTGTCCCGATTTTTCACATTTGCTGTCTACACCGCATGCATCTGACGAAGTGGGTATTCACCCACGAAAGTTTATGCACCATGCTTTAACAAGTCTTTACTGAATATGTGTGAAATAGGGCTTTACAGAGGCTTACTATAACATTGCCAAGTTTAGCCACGTGTTTATGTGGACAGCAATAGGCACCTCTCTGACACTAGGGCCCAAATTTCAAGTCCCTGCTCCAAAGCATGGAGACATGAAAGCTTCTCAACTAAATGGTTGCAAGAATTTTTTAAAGGTGGACACAATAACTTGTCTGCCCTTCCCACAGCGATGGGAGGGCTCTACCCTGTATGCAGCTGGGGGGCATTTCTAGACTCACTTCTCCATGAGCTCCAACCCCATTAACAATGGAAGTAGTATTCCTGCTCCTGCCTCCAGCCTCTTGGCCTGGCAGACCACCTTGTGCCCAGTGCAATGATACTTGGAACAATAAAAAGGAGTTAGGACCATAAAGACTAGGAGACAGAGCCAATTATAGCAATGTCGCTATGCCAAACTATACCAGCTGAGGATTTGACCCTGTGACAGTAATCTCAGGAGGCATTCATAACTACATTTTAATGATTGTAAAAAAAAAAAACCCAGAGGAAGATGTACTTATTATGTGTCTCATAAATCCATAATAAACTTGGAGACTATACATATTATGGGTTGAGAATACTTCATACAATTTAAAATAATTAAAAGCAGCTACACAGTAGTACCTTTTTAAATATTAGCGGATGGGGGGAGGTATTTGCTTTTTCATAATGACAGCAAGTCACAACACTGTCTTGTTTTGAAGTTGCACGACTCCATAAATCATCTATAGCTGGGAAACTTATCTCTTTTTCTCTGTGTTGCTCTTTTGTCCCCGCATTCCTCAAAGTTAGACACAGCCAAATGTATTTTAAAAAAACAGGGGCTGGAGAGGAGAAATGACGAAATTTGCTCATAGGCTGCGATCAATAGCCAAGTTTCAGCTGGAATGAATTTCCACCACTAAGTTTAACCCCCTAACAATAATTCTTTTAGTTTCTCACTGACTTTCTAAGAATAATAATAAATAATAGAATCCCAGTAGAAAGGGGTTTTTTTTTTCCCTTTACTTTTTTAAATAAATAGGGCAAATTTCAGTGTTTGTGAAAATGCAGGATTGCTTTTTGTGACAAGAAACAGGCAAGGTCTGGGGGAAATAGTGTGCAAGCGTCCTCGCTTTTCCAATGCACCTCAATCCTAAATTACAGTACTCCCTGCTACCTCAGTCCTCCTGAGCGTAGCTTCCACAACAATCTACTAATCATGTCAAATTCTGCCATATACGGTAGTGGACCAACTACTATGAACTGATGTTCAACTGGGAAGATCCCATCAACTGCACTTCACTTGTTACTTAATAGGGACCTGAATGCAGGTCTCCAGAAATAAGACATAACGGTGAAACCTAATGTGCCATCTAATTTAAAAGCCATATCTTGATTTGAAATTGGCAGCAGGCTCCAAAGAAACCCCAGCTGCCAATTAAATCTAATTATCTGGATTACCTGTGGCTTTGTTTTAACCATTTCAGTGCTGCCAAGCATACCAGATACAGGTAGCCTAACACATCTCTGAGTGTTGTCCCATGTGCTGTACAGGATGTGTAGGATGTTGACACTTGAATGACTGTGGATGCATGCCCCTCCAGCAAGCACTACAAGGCTATTGATACAAGTTTTGCGCTGGGTACGTTATTGCTGGTAGAGTACCAGAAAATACAGTTTCCTTGTGGGTAACCCAATTCCTGGATTATTGGCACAGAGTTAATTTGACTGTTTGGTGTTCAGTTGCTATCCACAGATGAGCATGAAGGAGACACACAATCCTCATTTTTAAAGTGGGCCCTTCCACATGCTGTGCAGCATACGTCCTCTTTCTGTTCCCAATTAGAAATGTGCACTGAAGTCAGTGAGATTGCATTGAGTATAAATGCCATGTTAGCAATGCATTTGGATGCAGTATGGGATGCCCCATGTTGAAAGCTAGTGCTGTACTTTGCTCTCTTGGGAGCTTATGTTTCATTTCAAAGACTCCATCTTTGGCTGCAGCCATGATGCTCATAGTGCAGTCAGGATGGGAGTTGTACAAATGACCTTTGTGCTCACCAAATCCTGGGCCACCTGTGTGCTCAATGGGTGCTTTGGAGAAAAGTAGAACATCCTGAAGTCCGCTCTAAGTTATGTCAGCTGCTAACAGGTATAAGGGACTGTTAAGGCAGCTGCACATCACCATGTGCTATTTGTGAGCTCTTATCAATTTCAGCTTTTAAATCCTTTATACCCCTTTTGATATATGTTAAACTTTATAGCAGCAAGAACAAAAGAGCAGATATGACTACATTAAGTAGCAAGATTCATTGTACATGGTACAACACAACAATGACTACACTGCACTTTGTAGTGCTTTTCACCTAAGAATTTTTACAAACATAAATTCTCGTAATATCTTCAGCACCCATTTTATAGATGGGCAAACTGAGACCGGGTAGGTCATAAGGCCACCCAGCAAGTCAGTGAAATAAATGGATCCAGAGGATCTGACTTGTAGCTCCCTGCTCTAACTATTAACCTGTGTGTTCTTCCATTATACAAAATGGTTGGTTAAATGCTCTGAGTCGCCTGAGATGTAACGCTTAGGAAATCTATGGTTTTGATTTTTGATGGAGGGGATATTCAAATGCACTGAAGAATAATCAAAGCTTTATGTACCACCCTTGAAACAGAACATTTCACAGTACTGAAAAATCTTATTACTTTCATGAAGGGGAAGAAGTGGCTAATCATACACACGTGGTGATTGCTGTTCTGGAGCTAGAGCAGTGGAAGACGGCCTGTGTACTAACTATCTGATCTGGAGGTGCGGATCTAGCTCAAGGGGGCTGTGCGTGACTCCGCCGCAGCCACGGCTCCGTGCACCGCTCCCAACTCACTGCTGTTCACTGGGCCGCACCGCCCCCGCCCACAGGGCCGGTGACAGGGGGGTACTACGGGTAGAGCTGTACCGGGCCCCGCACTTTAGGGGGGGCCCGGTACAGCTCTACCCGTAGTCATCCGGCGCGGCTCTCCCCCGGACGAGCGCGCGTGTCCCCGTCCGGAGCAGTGAGCCCGGCCGGTGGCAGCGGCGCAGTCCGGAGGGAGAAAGGGCGGGGGGAGGGAGAGCAGCAAGGGTGGCTCACGCCGCTCCCGGGCTCTCGCTCCCGCTGCGGCCAGCTGTCAGCTGGGGGGGAGCGGCTGGGCTTCCTCCCCCAGGCGCTGTCAGCTGGGGGGGGGGAGCGCCAGCTGGGCTGGGGGGGGCGGCTGGGCTGGGGGCCCCCCAGCCGCTGTCGGCTGGGCTGGGGGGGGGAGGCCCGGCTGTGCTGGGGGGGCCCCCAGCCGCTGTCGGTTGGGCTGGAGGGGGCCCGGCTGGGCTGGAGGGGGCCCCCAAACTATCAGAGTAGGGGGCCCCCAAATTTCTGTCGCCGGCCCTGCCCGCCCGGGTATCTGATTTGGAGGTGCGGATCTAGCTCAAGGGGGCTTGCAACACCATTAATTTCTGTGATTTGTATCAAAGCAAGTGCATACAAGTATATGGAGCCACAAACTTTCAAAACAAACATGCTTTTAAGTGAACTCTGCCAAACTACCTGTTAACAATGCAAGGAACTGGGAGACAGGCTGGGCGGCTGATTTACAGGGGGATGCACATGACTTGATTCAATTTGCACTAGGGGACTGAGCCTGTTCCCATTTACACTGGTGTAAATTATTGAAATCAAAGTGCCGTCAGTTCAATATGAGTTCAGAATTAGATCCAGGTTTTGCTTTGCTTTAGGCTTTTTTCTGTCTACTTGGAGAATGAAGGAGAGAACTACATGTGTCACATTCCACAAATGCCGCCTATAACTCAATACGTGTGATTCTGAGCGCACTATCAGTAATGTGTCAACCAAGAATAATTCTATTAAAGTCATTGGAATTAGACGGGCGTAAGAGAGATCAGAATCAGGCCAATATTTATCCCCATGCATGTAAGAAGAACATAAAATAGGACATTGCCCTTCTTCCCTATTCACCAGACCCATCAAAAAGCTGTGTTTTTCATGAATAAGCAAGTTTAGGATTAGAGCGTTCCAAGATATATTTAAGTGAATCATGTATTTTATGTTTTTATTAATACAGTTAATTTATGACTATAAAAACAGGCTTCATGTAGGGACCAGGGCATAGGCAGTTGGTCCTAATGGTTAGAGTCAGGACCAAGAGATGGGGCTCAGAGTCAGGTGCAAAAAGCCAAAGATCCAAGCCAGAGGCGGGACTCAAACCAGGGGTCAAAGCTGGAGTTGGTGTCAGGGGTAACGCATAAGAGCAGGGACCTGGAATGAGACAGGAAAGCAGGAACTAGGAACAGATGGAGGTCTGGGATAAGCAGAGCAGGAACGGACTGGGAAGGAGGGCTCAGGAGTCAGGCAAGTAGGACAGGTCTACAGTAACAGCCAGCCAGGGATTGACCTCGATCCTCAGACAACTTTCCGTGTCTCTTTCTAGGCTAAGTAAAGTGTTGCTGCCAATCAGTGGGGCTGGATTTCTGCCCCAACCAGGAGCTTCACGGGAGGAGTTCTTTGCCGGCTAGAGCTTCACTGGCCCCATTCTCCACTCGTTCAGATGAGCTGCTGGGCGGTGGCCACAGTGTGACTGGAGACCCCTGTTTGAGGCCTGTGCTCCCTCACAATTGATCGTGAAAAGCCCTGGCCTGGCAGATAGATGGCTGGTGGCCCACTGCAGCAGATGTGAAAGCTGTGAGCTGGGAAACTAACTTACCAAACTCACGGGGGGAGGAGGGCTTCGTAGTTAATTAGATGATGTTTGTAAAGGGCTTTGAGAACCTATTACACTATTAGAATAGAGCTCTATGTTACCATTTTAGGTCTTGAACTGCATTAAAATAGGCCACTGCTTCAGAGAGCACTGTACAGGCTCCCGTCCCTGACCCGTCTGTGGTGTTTAGCACCACTACTAGGGCAAGTGCCATGCAGTCACTGCAGTCAGGGGGGTGCATCTCTGAATGGGGTCAAATGAAGAGGGGAGGCTCTTTCCACCCTCCACCTTCTCCTATGCACTCACGGGGCAAGACACGGTTTGGTCCACAATGCACTGTGGATTCTATGACATTTTATCCTTTGGCTCATCTTTAAAAAAATCCCTCCTCTCCTGACTCTCTCAAGGTAGAGGAAGGATCAAAAAAGTCTCCCCTTTTTCACTGCAATGTGTCCATTCAGAGGCACTGTTTAAGATCCAGATCATCAATGGGGCTTTTTGTTACCATTCAAGTCACTCTGTGTTTAATATTTGTATTTATACACGTAGCATTTATGTTGACCGTGCATTAACTTCAGTACCATTTAGCAAATATAGATCAGAGCCTGGGTTAATGGTTAGATGACAGGAAGCTGTTCCAAGCCACTTCCTGTGGTCATTTCTTTGCTTGGACCACTGGGCTTTTGAGCTCGGAATGAAAACAGGAAATGGTATGAGAACATCTTTATGCATGGTGTGATAAGTAAGAGAATGACTTCGCTCTTGTTCCTCTCTGATAACAGCCTCTCTGTAAATTGACTTCTCTGGTTTTCCTTTATATGGCTAACGATGGCTTGGATTTGTTTCTAAGAAGTCCTTTCACAGTCTGGCAGCTCCTCCTGTTTGAAAGCTTCTGCCAGCCCTTAATACGCCAAGGGAGGGGGAATGTAATAAAGTTCCTTAAATCTCAGGAAATGAAGCTTTGCCTCTTTAAGTTCCTTTTAAGAATAAATGCTCCACTGTGGCAAAGACAAAGCATGCTGAGTCTCTGAATGCAATCCCTTTGGGTATCTGAATGTATTGATAGCTCATTGCTTTTCTCTGCAAGCTCACAGCGAGAACGTGAAGTTGCTGATCTTACAGAGCAATATTTTTTTTTGCTCTTATGTCAGCTTTTTATAGAATGCCCCACCCTTCGTAAAGTTCACGGTGATCACATAAGAGAATAAAGGCTTTGTCAGCTAACCGTGTTCCTCAGTGCAGTAACCACCATTAATGCTAACCAGCTGGGACAGTCACGACAATTAAGATAGCTGTCTGGGGTCGGCTTTGGTCAACTGAGCCCTCAAGTTCCAAATTCCTGCCGCTGAAATAACCTGAACTATGAAAAGTGGGGCCGAGAAATGAAGAAAACAAGTCTCTATGAACCGTCTCTCTAAAAAGTACAAGATGAATGTACTCCTCTTTTGTTGTTGTTGTTCCTTTAAGGGCTATAAAGCCAAAACTTGATGTCTTTACTCAATCTTTCAGTGGGAATTTTGTCTGACTGAGGACAGAGAAGAAAACTGAGTAAAGATGTCAGGGGGTTGGCCCCTAGTATTTAAAAATACAGAAAAAGGCAGTGGAGAGTGGATCATGATGGTTACTGTTTTCAAGACCTATCAGAGCTCACCAGTCATTAGCACTTTCAGTTCATCCCATATTCTGAGCATGTCAAAACCAACACCTATGAGATTTCCCGTCCTCTCCTCCCAGCCCCCAGGTCCCCTGCAGTGTTGTAATCAAATCTGCATGTCAGTAAGAAGTTAGTCTACTGGGTACATAGTGTGTCTGAGTAATAGATCATGAGCTCTTCAAGACTGGGAATTTATCTGCATACTTCTCTTCCCAGTACCTAGTATGCTGTGTCTATATAAAACAATACACAATTATAATATAGGGCCCTTTGCTGTCTTAGGCTGGCTACTACTGGTGCTTCAGTTCATGCCTTTCCTTTTTATTTCACTAGTGGTGTCCGTAATGATTGCTCCATGTGGAAGAGGAAAGGGGCTCAATCCATTGGAAACAGGGTAGAAGTGCCCTGCTGCTTAACAGGCACCTGGTAGGCTTAGTTAAACCATTGAAATGTAATGCCACATGCAGGCTAATGAGAATATTTTGCCTATACAATTATTTAAGGTAACGGACACGTGCATGTATGTAAATATGCCTATGTATATTTTACTTGTCACCCAGAAAGAACACTCTTGAGCTAAAGTCCCTTCCCGATGTAAAATCTATGAATGTATTAAAGGACGTTCCTGCTCATGAGGCAGTTCTAGTGAACAAGATGATTTCCCAACTCTAGTGATTATATTACAATATTTAATGTTTTTCATAAATCCCTGGGTCATGGAGACATGTAGTTAGGTGGGAACCTCCACTTTCAGTAAAAATCAAAATACTGAGCCCTCCTGGTTGAAGAGAAAAACTTGAAAATGTGAACTTTTAGGGCTACAACACCAAGAAGGCATATAAAAAAAATACCCAAGATGTGATATTTTAAAAAGTCTCATTAATAAATGATTTTATGGTCTGAGTCATGATTTTTTTTAATGCTGGGAGTTAGTAATGGTTTAATTTTTTAATAGAACATTTCCCCCACCCTCAGAAGAACTATTTGGTTTTGCTGTTTTGTTAAATAGAGTTTTCCAGTTCATTTTTTCCACTGGTCCCTTTATTGTAGGTTTGATCCAACCTCCGGTCAAGTCAAGGAGGAGACTCTGTCTTTACGGTCGTTGGGCCAGACCTTTAGAGGGGAAATGGCTAGGAAATAATCTGAATCAACATGTGAATGGCTTCACTTACTGACTTACTTGCATTTTTGTGTCTGGGTCCAGGAATTAGCTTTTGCCCTGCATGGTGCCCCCTGTTGTCAGTTGCTCATGGTGTGGTTCCTCTTGCTCTTTGCAACTCAAGGGGCTTCCTCTTCATGACTCAGCCTTCCAGCCAAGTCTCTAGACAGTCCCATTAGACAAGCTATCCAGATGCCCCCTCAGACAGTCTTCCAATCCACCACTACTAGGTCCCGTGCCACTTCCCAGTGGCTGGTGGTAGAAACCAGGCCCACACACAACTCTGCATTCCAGCCAGGGACCCTCTGACTGGCACTCCAGATCTGCTCATTCTCAGTTTCTGTTGATGTTTACTTGGGCTCTTTCCAACACCATCTCCTGATCTCTCAGTTTACCACCAGAACTTCCTCTGCTCCCTATGGCTACTTCACCCCTGTTAGCCTCTTACCCAGGGGTCTCAAACTCAAATGACCACGAGGGCCACATGAGGACTACTGCATTAACCCGAGGGCCGCATCACTGCTACTGACCCTGGCCCCGCCCCTACTCCACCCCTTCCATGAGGCCCTGCCCCTGCCTCGCCTCTTCCCATGCCTTCCCTGCCCCATTCCAACCCCTTCCCCGAAGTCCCCACCCCAACGCTGCCCCCTCCCAGGGGGTGCAGAAAGGATGCAGGATGCAGCAGGGGCTCAGGGCAGGGAGTTGAGGTGCAGGTGTGCAGGGTGTGGAAGGGGGCTCAGGGCAGAGATTTGGTGTGTGGGGTGTAAGAGAGGTGAGGGATGCGGCAGGGGGATGGGTGCAGCAGGTGGGTCAGGGCAGG
Organism: Sternotherus odoratus; assembly: GCA_032164245.1. Classification (NCBI taxonomy): domain Eukaryota; kingdom Metazoa; phylum Chordata; order Testudines; family Kinosternidae; genus Sternotherus; species Sternotherus odoratus. The sequence continues at coordinate 5,939,542 of JAVMKO010000014.1, read as the reverse complement.
GGGCTCAGGGCAGGGAGTTGGGGTGCAGGTGGGGTTCTGGGTACGAGCTCCAGCCTGGTGCCACTTACCTAGAGCGGCTCCGGCCCCATACAGCTCCACTCCAGGAAGCTGCTGCAACCAGTCTCTGCAGCCTGGGGGAGAGAGGGAGTCACCAGGAGGGTTCCCCTGCATGTGCTGCTCTTGCTTCCTCCAGACAACTCCCACGAAGCTCCCATTGGCCGCAGTTCCCTGTTCCCAGCCAATGGGAGCTGTGGGGGTGCAATGCTTGGAGGGAGGCAAATAGGAGCCCTCTGTCTCCTCCCCCTTCCTTCCCCTCGGAAGGGACAGTGCTGGCAGCCGCTTCAGAAAGCGCGCTGCATTTGCAATGCACGAGGTGGGCGGGGGGAGCTGGGGGGGGGGGACGGGGGGACTTCGCGGGCCACAGGGAAGGGCTTGGCGGGCCACATGTGGCCCGCGGGCCGCGTGTTTGAGACCCCTGCTCTTACCGGAGTCCCTAGTCCAGGGAAGGAACCAAGAACTTACTTTTTCCAGGATCACCTCCTTGTCCCTGACCATCTCTCTTTCCCTCTAGAGAGTGACTATAGGTCCTTCCCCGCAGTCTCCTGCTGCTCTCACTTTCTGGCTTCATAATCCTCTCCCAATTCCTGCCCCAGCTGGGCTTCATCTTCAATTAGGCCTTATCAGTCTCTGGTTCTCCTCCAGGTGCAGCATATAAGGTTAATTGGCCCCTTCTGTTCCGTGAGCCCATTTAAGGGTTGTGCAGGGTGAACACCACAGTACACAGTCATTCACATAGATTCAAAGAGCAGGATGCTGTGGTCTGAAGCTATATTTATAGCTGGAAAGAATGAGGTTATGGACGACTCCATCCATGATAGCTGATATTCATAAGATTAATCTTACTTCAATGAGCAGTTCGTTTTGTCATTTACGGGTCCTGTGACTAGCTTAGACAATATGGCAGGTGACATGGATATTTTGGAAGTGCATTTAATATAAGCATAAACTATAAATAAAAAACTCGTGTTAATATAATTTTGACTGACACCCACGTAAATAACCTATCATGCTGCCTATCAGAAACTTGACGTGAATTCTTTTGCCGTGTGCCAGGACTTCCACCGCTAAGCAAAGGATTTCCTTTGTGCAGAGAAATAAGTATTCCCAGTATATGTATTTTATCATCAGTGCTCTTGGGTGTTGATATTACAACACTTGGTGTGTCATCTACTCCCATTGGATGTTAGTCCATTCCAAAAGTATGTATGGCAACTTTATTATAGTCTTTGCAAAATCTGTCGTATCAACCCAATCAATAGTTGATGTTTACTATAGGTATATGCCAGCTACTGTAAAATGCAGTTACCACTGCAAAGTGCATTTAATGTTTGGAGAAAGAGGTGGGAGGGGTATGAAAAAGTTAATTTCTCTTCTGGAAAATGGGTTAAGTATTTTGAGTGAAGATTTGGGAAACAGGGACAAAATTAACCAATTTAGAAGCAGAAAAATGGCTACATTTTGGTAAACTTAAACCTGGGATATTTCCTGCCCAAACAACTTGCAGAGCTTGGAGAGAATAAAACATAGTCTTAAAAAATTCTTTACAGTATGGCCTTATGCCATAGTTTTGACATGGGGACCACTATATTCAACCTCTTCTAATGATATCCTTCTAGGAGAAAACTAGGCCAACTTTATTTGGAACATGTGTCTCAAGAGCTGGTATGTGGTGTGGTTTGGGAATGCTAAATCCACCCAGACATTAGGGTGTTATTAGTGACTTTTATCAAACCAGTATGGCTAACTACTGTACACTCATCCCCTCTGAGTATCCATAGGGCACTAGGAGTAAATTACAGGGTAAAGAAAGTCTGTCTCTCACCCAGATGTTTACACTATGAAATCTGTGACAGCAGCACCCGAAGGTGACATCCAGAAAGCAGCCAACGTCCAAGATTAAAACTGAAAATATGAAATCTCTCTCTCTCTCTCTCTCTCTCTCTCTTATTCCTGTAAGAGAAAAATCAGGGTGTCTAAAAATCTTTATTTCTAAATGGCCAAACTGAGAGTGGGAATGTTATTAAAAAGCTGAAATTTGGAAGTGGTTACAGAGACATTGCTGATTTTCTCTGGAATATTTAGATACCTCCAAACACAGAGGTATATTGGCTGACCTGTAAGTAGGTCGAGTGCTTTATTTAACACATACCCTTGCTTTTACTTACTATGTCATTTACTGCTCCAACCGTGGTTTTGAAAATGTTGCCTACTTGGACTCAGTCTAGCCCAAAACAATGCTTTACTTTTGTCACTAAATGTAATTTCCAGAAGTTAAGTATCCCTTACTTCCTCTCAGAATTAAAAAAAACCCAAAACCACTTTTTGTGCCATGTTTCTTGCACTCTGACTGGCTGTTGTTTTTCTGCCGCGTGGGTCACTGCTTCTCATTGGTGGATGAAGGGCAATCATATAGAACTTCCTGAATAAAAGGGGCTATCAAAGTAAAAGGTCTATAGTAGTCCATTGTCCAAGAATGCTAGATCAGCTTTAGAAATGCATATTATGAGGCTTCAGAATGTTATTTCTCCTATATCTTCATCTGTTATGGTCCTCGAATCTCTTTAAAATACTCCCTTTTTGCACTGCAAATTTTCTCAGCTCACTACTCAAACTTTTCTGAATTGTGGAGACTGTTTCCAGATCTGACTGTGGGCTGAAATGCAGGTATTTCCTCCCCCGCCAAAACAGTGTTTAGTATTCAATCCAATTTCTGAAATGCAAATAGTGAGATTTTTCACTTATCTCCCAGCCAGTCAAAGAGAATTCAAAAACCAAGCTTGTTGGTCTGTAGAGGCCTGACCACAGAGAAAATGCAAAATAAAACTTTTTTTGGCCCATTAAGGGTGTCATTACAGTCGTCCTTTATTAATTCTGAGTCTCTAAGGATCTGAGCCAAAATCCCAGTAAAGTCAATGACCATTTTTTCCATTCATATCGGTGACTTTGGATCAAGCCCTTGATTTGAACAGGGGTTAGGCATCTAACCTGCTTACATGCTTTTGAAAGTCTTACTAGGTTCCTCTCTGCATCTTTAGGCACCTAAATATATCTGAAAATCTTGTCCTTGGCCACTACATCATTGGTCCTGGGTTCCCAAAGGGTAGGGCTGACACAGGTGTATCCAGTTTTCAACCAACAAGTCTAATCCATAGGGAACCTATGCAGTGTCTGGTCAGTATTGCTGACTAGACTCCAAAAGTCCAGTTACCATAGCAGTCGGCCTCTGCTGCTGGGAGGGAAGAGCAGCTGGCAGCGCAGAAGTAGGGGTGGCAATACCATACCATGCCATCTTTACTTCTGCACTGCTGCTGGAGGCAGCTCTGCTTTCGGAGCTGGGCTCCTGGCTAGCAGCTACCGCTCTCCAGCTGCCCCAAGCTCTGAAGGCAGTGCCGCCGCCAGCAGCAGCTTAGAAGTAAGGGTAGGAGTTCTGCAAACCGCCCCTCCCCCTCCCCCCCCCCACACACAATAACCTTGCAAAACATCCCCACCCCCAACTCCTTTTTGGGTCAGGACCCCTACAATTACAACACTGTGAAATTTCAGATTTAAATTTTAAGACCGTGAAATTGATCAAAATGGACTGTGAATTTGGCACGGCCCATCTTATGGTATGCCAAAGAACAAATAGCATTTTAAAGAAGGTTGCTTTCTACGAAGCAGGAGTATTTAACATTTTATACTTCTAAGAGACTGCTTCTTTCGGTGTCTCAGACAAAAGTACTAGATCACATTTTATTCTACACTACATTAAATCTTCCATATTTATTTATTTATGATCTATCGACAGTAGCTTGGTAAACCCATAGTATGATATGTTAGCACTGAAATAAGACTGAACTGCTGGCAAAATCTTATCACAAAGCATGCTCAGTAAGGGTTACATGTGGATGTCTCTGATAACATTGAATCTAGACAAATTCCAGTTTCCCTACAGACACCATAAAACTAAAGGTACTGAGAGGGCTTTCAAGTCTCACATCCTCTTCAGCTTCTAATGCACCAGCAGCTGGAGAATCCATTAGCTTTGGAGGAAATTTAGGTTCTCTGTATCCTAAATACTGCAAAATACCAAGTGTATAAAGTGTGTACATGTCTTTGATGGTTGCAAGACTGACTTTGCCTCAGAGGATCCTGGTACCCTTCCCAGTTACTTTTAGACAGTCATCAGACATGCAGGAACACTAAACTCAGGAGTGAATTAGAGCTGCAGGATGCTGGCTCATATCACAGAAGTAGCCCATGCGACGTATAAGTAAGGAAAGCACTCATCACAGTCAAAACATGCACTTCACAAGAGTTAGCATTACCTTTTTTACTTGTGCATTGCTTTCCAGTGTGACCACTGGCTGCTTCCTCACAATCTCTCTCCGACATATGCCATCTCGTCCTGAATAGCTAACTCCCTCAACATTTTGTGGCTCTCATAAAAATTGGCATCCACTGTGAATTACAGTAAAATCCCGATTTAACGGACCCCGATTTAACGGACTTCGGATGCAACGGACAAAATTTATGAGCAAGTCGGATGCATCCAAAATCCGTTTTTTCGGGGGCTGGCTGCCGGCTCCCGACTGCCGCCCGGGTCCAGGCAGCGGGCGGGCTGGCTGCCGGCTCCCTGCTGCCGCACGGGTCCAGGCAGCCGGTGGGCTGCCTGCCGGCTCCCCGCTGCCAGCCCGCCCGGGTCCCGGCTGCTGGGACCCGGGCGGGAGCCGTCAACCCGCCCGCCCGGGTCCCTGCTGCTGGGACCCGGACGGGAGCCGTCAACCCGCCCGCCCGGGTCCCGGCTGCTGGGGGCTGTCAGCCCGCATGTCAGCCCGCCCGCCCTCCCGGGTCCCAGCTGCTGGGACCCGGGCGGGAGCTGTCAGCCCGCCCGCCCGGGTCCCAGCTGCTGGGACCCGGGCGGGTGGGCGGGCTGCTGGTTGCCACCCGGGTCCCAGCAGCCGGGACCCGGGCAGGCGGGCTGACAGCGGGCTGACAGCCCCCAGCAGCAGAGACCCGGGCGGGCGGGTGGGCTGACGACCCCCGCCCGGGTCCCAGCAGCCGGGGACCCGGGCGGGCAGGCGGGCTGCTGGCTGCCACCGGGCGGGCTGACTCACGGCTCCTGGCTGCCGTGATAAGTAAAACCTCGATATAAGGGGCTAATTCGGGCGAGGGGGTGTCCGTTAAAGCCAAAAGTCCTGTTATTTAATAATTTAAAAAAAATATTAAATAACGGTCTTTTGGCTTTAACGGACACCCCCTCGCCCGAATTAGTCCGTTATATCGAGGTTTTACTGTATTGTCAGAAAAGTCCAGCTAAACTAGCATGTATTTCTACCTTTCATGTACAACCCATTTTTGGAAAGATATAATGAATGTGTTTGCCCTGTGTGGAGTCTCCTCACCACATCTGAAGTAGAAACACTGGGTAAATCATTGTCTCATCAATCACATTGTTGCTGAGAACCTTCTACGAAAGAAGTCCAACTTCCGAAGAAATCAGGGCAGATGTTTAGGTGTTAGACCTTAAAGTTAGACCATGTGAAGGCCTAAGCAGCAACTGCAACTAATCATGTTCCTGGGGTCATCTTGTTTCAGAATAAATATTTTAAACCTTGCAGATATAAAGTGATCAAATTACTTTTTCTTAGAATTATGGTGATAGCCCAACAAACATAAATGTTGCTATGGTGGACATGGAGAAACAACAACAAAAAAGGCTCACATCCTGTATTGTGCACAAGAAGAACAGTTCAAAGACTGTAGGGTCTTTGTTTTGCTTAGAGTTGTGAGTAGCTAGACAACAGACTATCAATATAAGATGAATGGCCAGATGACTTAATAGCACAGCTATATGTCTGGAGGAACTTGGGTTGAATTAAATTATTCTGGATTTGAGATCAGAATCCTACCTGTAAATTAAAGCAAACCCAAAACAAGTTTCCAGGATTTTTCTTCTTTAAAAAGTGTCCTCCGAGTTTGCTAGACCCATAAGCCTGAGAAAATTTTAATTCCATACAAAGAAAAATGTCAGGTAGAACGCCCATTTGCTTCAATGGGAGTTACACCAGTAAAAGGACTTTAACACATCTTCTTCATTTGCACTCCATTCTAAGGCAAAACTGGCAAATAGTTAAGATTAAATGATTGCCTCATATACTTTAGAGACAAGGGAGGTGAGGTAATATCTTTTATTGGACCAACTTCTGTTGGTGGAATGTACAAGCTTTCAAACTACACAGAGGTTGTCTTATACTTCAAGAAGTCCTAGTATGGACAGGGGAACTGGTTCAGGGGAAATGAAAAAAGCTGGCCCAAACTTTCCTTAAGTCTGAAACAAAAAATTGGTTCACTTTTTAAATTATTTCTCATTTCCACACACCCACCTAGTTCCTAGTTCCAGTGCAGACATACCATGGGAAAGCCAGTTCTCACAGCATTTGTAGAAGCAGGAAGTATATGAATTTTCAAAGAGACTATTTTTATGAGCGCTCCTGCTGAGTTTTGCTCCATCAAAGAGACCTCGGCTAAAATTTAAATAAGCAACTGTTCAGTAACTGAACCAGATCGCTGGATTTTCAGATCACATATCTGCCGTCCATCTTCTGAAAAAAGGCAAATATACAGAAACAAAAGGAAATCCCTTCCCCCATATGGAAACCAAGCAAAAGGCAGCTACAGAGTAGTAATTATCACTTAGCAGATGAAGGGTTTCCTATATTTCGTAAGTAAACAACTAAGGCCACATCTTGCAATCCTCAGTAAAGCCAATCTCCCAGTGAATCCTACTTCCTCACAGCCCGTTGTCAGAGTAAGGACTGAGTCACGTGAAGGGGATTTTGCCTGTCATTAGTGGAGGCTGTCAGAAAGCTTCACTCCTTTCGATTCTGACACTGCCCAGGCCCCAGGATGTTAAAAGCCGTCAGTCCTGAACGGGATGTTTACTTCTGTTCATTACAAGGTAGAGATTTGTTATCCACTTGGCAGCCTCTCTGAGGAGCACAAGAGCACGTCTCTTCCACTAATAGTTTGTCAGGTCTGCTCTGCTGGGTTTCTTAACCATTCTGAATTTTGGAGGGGGAGGGGATGTTATGCTATCCCCAGCAGGTGTCTGAGGGTCAGTGGCCAGCTGGGAGCACGGCAATGAGACTGGTATGGCAAAAACTGGATTGAGCCTGAGCACAGAATTCAGGGCTGTGTGTTTTTATTCCCAGATGCTAATTGAGGCTTTCGGGAGGATTGGACGGAGCCAGCTCTCTGGAAAACAACTGGCTTTTTGAAGAATAAGGTGGAAGGAACTTTCTGTGGTTCAAATTCTTTACACTAATTTTAACAACTATTTCAACCCCTCGGAAATTGCCACTCTGAAAAAACAAACAGGGCCTGCATTGAGCCTCTGGCCTGGCACGGGGGGGGGGGGGGGGGGGCTTTTCCTCAGCCACATCTCGGAATGTCTAACAGTAGCCCGGCTTATTCATGTGTGGAAAAGGGAATGAGAGAAACAGAGCGAGGGCCACTTTAGGCTAATTGGCCCTCCTTTTGGATTGGGCTGCTGACATAGGGTTTTAAGTTACATGTAAGCAAGTGAAATGGTATATAAATAATAGCAGGGGGAGAGCTCTAGTGGAAAAGCCAGCCAGTGTCTGTCTGACTTGTTCTGTTATTCATCAAGTCCTAGTGTGGTTTGTGTCATTTTAGCCTCACTTGCCTTAACTGAGAGCCCAAGAGCTACATTCAGAGAACTTTTCCACCACCTAAGCACTTGTGACAGATTCCCGATAGTTTTATAACTCCAGATGGGTATTGCCATTTCAGGGAAATCCAGTGACAAGGGGATCCATTTTTAAAATCAAATTTAAGAACCCGTGCTTCATCATTTAACCACATAGCAGGAACAGCCTGGGTAGCAGCAATGGAAGATGCTCCACAACGCCCCACCATTGGGCCCCACTCCTACCCTAGAAGAAGCACCTCTCAATAATTCCATCTCAATGGCTTGTGCCATTATTTGACTCTCTGCTGAGACTGCTAGTTTGTGTGGTGGAAGCTTTGTGGACACCTATCAGGATTTGAATGAGATCACAGACTCAGACGGTGGGCAAATACCTCACATCTGTTTGCCACATCTGTTTGCCAATTCTTTGAGACCCCCAATAGCCATGAAGTCATTCACAGGTATATAAGAAGTGCTAATATGTCCCCTACTCCTTTCTTTAAATACGTGGAAGGTCCTTTGTAGTCACTCGTTACCAGCCGGGTAGAGTTTGAGGCCTTAGAAATGTGCTGAAGGATTTTTGGACTAGTTTAGTTCTGAGAACCGTTCCCCCCCCCCCTACTTAAATGGGTATCTTCTTTCAAGGGTGATTCGGCTTGTTTAAAAATAACTCACACTTTCCAATTAATGATGCACCTGGAGTATCTATTAGGAACTGAAGAATTCCATTCCCCTCCCTCCTACACCCCATCTCTCAGACACACACTCAAAGGTTATCCTGGATGAGTGGGTGCTGTACGTGAAGCATATATACACTACTCTGTTTATTTGTTCATTAGATGTCTTTCTATTCCCCCCTTTCTAGGCTCTTTTCCACAGTCTCCTCATTTACTCTACTCTTTACTCATTTCTTCATCCTATTTTGTTCATTGGTTGCTTTCCCACTCACCCCCTTTTCTCACAGTCTCTACTGTGTGGAGATTTTTCTCAGTCTCTAAGTCAAACTTTCAGACTCAGTAGGTAAAATAAGTTGGGGGTTTTTTTTGTTTATTTTACAGAACCAAGAGGTGTGCTAGAGTTCACCTACGGTGGACTGTATATGTTGATGATTTATGAGTATCTGTATATTTTAGTTTTGAATTGGGCTCTCTAGAAGAATTTGTTTCTTGGTTATCTGCTCCTCCTTTTCCATCAGGGGTTCTCAGAGAGATCAGGGGGTCTTAAATGAGAATGACGTTGTTATTTGCCTGGCAAATTAGAAGCAAAATTTGAATCAAGCCAGGCATTTACAGAGGAAGACATGGTTTACTTTAACAGTCCAAGCAGGTCTCAAGATATGGCATTCCTGAGAGCACGACACAGGATAAATCAATGTGAATGGAAGAATTTAGTAGATCTCAGTGAATCAAAATCTCTACTGTAAAGACAACCAAGAGCTGTATGTCTATCCAGCTTTGCTATGTTTCCAATCTGAGCCAAAAAGGCCAGGCTCTCCCTGAGGGGAAAAAAAAAACTTTAGCAAGGCACAGAGAAACCCCTGAGCTATTTCAGTGTTCAAGAGAGGCTATCTTCTAATTAGGCCTGCTAACTATGGGACATGATCACAAGATTTGATCTCGTACTGGATAGAGTTTATATAATACATGCAGTTGTGTGTATATACACACACACACACACACACACACACACACACACAAACATCATCTCTGCCTATTTCCTTTCGGTATGATGATCAGTAAGCCTTTGTTTGTTTGGGGTTTTTTTGTTGGGTGCTGCAACAGCTTTACACACCACACTGGGCAGAATCCTAAAAGACAAAAAAGTTACCACACAGGATGACTGTGAATGTGAGTTTGTTTTAAGGTCTTACTACAGCAAGAGTGCCCCTTTTATGTCGGAAATTCCCAGATCATTACCGAATGGCCACAGCACAAAGAGGAGACCAAAAAAGACTCTTACAGAATTGTCAAGCCAAGAAGTATTTGTCATAAGTAAAATCCAAGCCTGGCTGAACTCAAGCCAGACATTGCAAGTTTGTCCTGGCAGTCAGAGAGTTACATCGCAAACAGTATTATGTCATGCTGCAATGTGATGCTGCCGGCCAAGAAGTGCTCTGAGACAGCATCCTGGGGCATGGGAGACAGACTAGAACTGGCCTCTTCCCCACAGCTGGCCCAGAACAGCCTGTGCTCTGGAGGCTCACTTCCATTGGCCAGGTGATGGAGATGAGTAAACAGACAAGAAACCAAACTGTCCTTGGAATCCATCCCAGAGGAACATCAGTGGGAAGATGGTCACTGTCCGGTAGCCATGTTCCAAGACCCCCAGACAGTGAGTGGCAGGAGAAAGCAGCCACACGGGAACATAACTATTCCAGAGCAATCCTGGGTTCCCGGAGCCCATCCATGGACCACAGAGAGGAGAAAAATGGCTGTTTCTCGTGCCCTATCAAAAGAAGAAAATTCATGCTCTCTGTGGCTCTACCCAGGGGGAATGAAGAGGTGGCCATCTTGGACTTTTGCAAGTTCACCAAATGGCAGAAACAAAACCCAAATCACTCCAGATTTATTCATCCTCAACATCATAACCTTTAATGCTTGCCATGACCTTTAATGCTTGCCTGTAACCCCAGAGGTATACAGCCTGCAGTGTAGACACATCTTCACTCAGGTCTAAAGGAGGTTTGAACCCTGGACCTCCAGCATGAAAAGCATAACCCTCTAGTGCTAGAGTTAATGATCCAGGCCCCAAGCTGATTCAGTGTTCACAGTTCTGACCCAAAACCCGTGAAGAACTTGCAGTTAACTTTAAGCACTCATCCCTTTCTCATGGCTGATCCTCAGAACACACACTGAATAGTGGCTTACAATTAAAGGCATAAATGACCTTTGCTTTGACATTTACATGGTCAGTCCCATCTTTGTGTGAAAATAGGCCCATGTTTATGAATTTGTGTCGGCACCCCTAGACTTCTGAAAATCAGGTCCAAAATGCCCCTGGGAAGAAGATACAACATAAAATATTTGGGCAACTGAAAAGAATTACTCTGTTTTTCTAATCTTATATTCATGACTCCTAGATCATTTTTAGAGTAATAAAACCAGATGAACATTTGATTAAATAAAACATTGACTCTACAACATCATTTTTTATATTAAGACTGTTGCACACTGGGTTATATTCCCGATCTACATTTGTTCTACAGATATTTAGGACAAAGCTGACATTTTGTAGGCTTCCGCCTGCATGGTGCATGTGTTGTTTGGATTAGCATGATCAAAAAAATTGACACATCTTTTCAAGATCCCATTTTCATCTGGATTCACACAACACACAGGAGAGCATTATGCCAAAAATATGTTTTTAGCAAACACACACAGACTTTGTTGTGACTGTTCGTAGCTGGTAAAATCCTACTCTGCACTGATTACCATGACCTGCACGCTGTTATAGAAGTCTAAGATATAAAAAGTACTGTACACAAATGAAAACCGTTAGCTTTCATACCACATGTGTTGTACTTATGCCAGGGGGAAATGACAGAGAATGTACAAGGTCATGGTTTACTAAAAATATAAAAGTTTAACATGTGGTGTTAATAGAACACACAACAGGGGTCAGTGGTAAAATGGAAAATAATTCATTTCCAATGTCAAGCCAAGTAATTCACTAAGAAGGAACATTTGGAAGTGTGCTACATATATCTTTCTCTTCTGTATGGTAGGTACAGAAAGGCAAAACAACTGCTAATACGAATGCAGCAATAGTATGGCTGGTTTGGATTTCAGGTATGCCACTGTAAAGCAGGAATAATTCTATTGGAGTAAATGAAGTTGCATCAGTGTGAGTAAGAACAGAATCAGGCCCAGTTAAGTTTATATGACTTTTTTTTTTTTTAGTTTTGAATATGTATTTTCCATGTGTGTCTTTAATTTCTTAATGGTCTATCCAACTATGTAGATATTTATATGACACCTATCATCAGATAGCTCGTATGGAAGGCCAATGAAAAGATACATTCAATGTGTCAAGACTGGGTATATATAACAATTGTGGCAATCCCAAACCATAGCCTACGTTGAGATCTGTTTGTCCAAGTGGACAATAATGCCTCCTGTCATCTAGCATTGTAGATTTTTGACTGTAATCATATCCTGATTGAAGTCAATGGGAGTTTTGCCCTGGACTTTTCACCCTTTTAGCTCTCTTTCAATAACAATCATAATGGTGAGTAATGCAGTTGGCCAATGAAAAGAGATGCATTTGGGAGGCTATATGAGACTGCAGGTAAGGTGTTTAGTGTTTGAAATCTCAGAAGAAAGAAGAGCTAAGGACTTCAGAAGCAGACCCTGAGCTCACTTAACCCAGTGTAGCTCCATTCATTTCAATGGAGCTGCTCCAATTTACCCCATCTGTGGATCTGGCCATCTTAAAGTCTGAATTTTGAAAAGTCTGATTTTCTCAATCACGTCTTGTTATGAATAAAGCAGTTTGTATTCTGCTAGGATTGAATAGAATGATTTTTATTAATATTAGAGGGTTTATAAAATAGACAAAAAGAGGTATCGGCTGGCGCCACTGTTCCCTCTAAGCTGTGCGCGTGTGCACGCTCACACAAATCCTAAACCCTGTGCACAGGGTGAAACTCTGTGCATATAAAAATTTGCACAGATGCACAAAAATTTGCACAGAAGAAATTTTTTGTGCACACAGCCTGTCAAAAATTAGAGGGAACATTGGTTGGTGCTAGAAATGATGCTACTGACACTGACCAAGAAACACCATCACTGGTTCTAAGTAAAAGCAAACCATGTATTTTTGGAATAGAACAACTGTGAGCCGAATGTCACAGTTGATTGGCTCTGAATGTTTGAAAAAAGCATTATGGCTGTTGAACAGCATTAAGGCCAATGTTGTCTTTACCCGTCTGTCTTGATCTGTAACCCACTGGCCTGTCATTGTAGTAATCAGTTGCTTTCTATAGATAGAGCAGCAGGTGAAACTGTTTTTCTTTCCTTCACTCACTTGCTGAAAGTGTTTTGGTTTCTGGGTTGACTCACTCCATTTATGTAGCATCCATCTCCCCATCTGAATAGTCAAGTTGATTGAAAACATGTTTTAACTGTCTATCCTTCCCCCCCACCTCCTATTCTTTCTGTTGCAATCTCTGATGCACACTCTGCTGCCCTTCACAGGGGGCTGTCAGTAGGGATTTACAGGGTCCCATTGTGTGCATTTCAAGTAGGAATGGCAATGTTCATGCTAGTAATGCTGTTGGAAGACATCTATCACCTAGACTATTGTGACCTCCCTAAGCCAACTGCCTCTATATTATTTGATACCTTCTCCATTAAGACACCATTCAAGATGATGCCATCTGCTGTGAGCCAAATCCTGACATCATTAGTGCTTATTTTGAGCCTGAGTATGGACTGAAAATCGGATTGTGATCTGATTTACATCATTCCAAATCAGGAGTCATTCCACTGAGATTTATGGAATTGCACCAGTTTGAATCGGGCACGGGATAAGGACTTCAGAATTTGGTCATTTATATATTTAAAATATTAACTGTGTGTACATTAGTTCTGAATGCCAAGAAAAAAAATTCAGCAAGAGAGGTGCACTTATACATGCCAGTCTCAGCATTAAAATGTAGATGTCAACAGGAAAATCTCTTCCATCCAGCACCCAGGATTAAAGGTGTAGCTGCAATTTGTTCGTCCCTGTCATTTTGTCAGTGGCCATTCAGATAATCCAGTTTTTCAGCCATGTTATTTTACAGCAAGATTGAACAAGTAAAGGTGAGATTAAACAGGACAAAAATGCAATCAATTGTACTAGACATGCTGCAGTTTGTATGCTAAAGAGGCAGGTTGCATTCACATAGCATAAAAGTATCAATTGTGAGTTTGAAAAGAATGTCTTTCAAAAAGCAGTAAAACCTAAATTCTTGTTTCCTGTGATCCTATGAAAATCTGAATGGTGGCTCTCTAGTTAGATGCGTCATTCAGTGGAATTACACCAGAGATGAATATGGATCTGTGGAGAAGCTGGGTTATGTTGTCACACTAAAATTATAAGGTGTTGCGTATGGTGAAAATCCCAAAATAGCTAGATTAGATAGATCAGGAAGAAAGCCTATGATGGTGATTACCATTGGGAAGGAAACGGTTTTCCCAGCCCATTAATATTTTCGAGAATTCTAAAATATTTACCATCCTGAACTGAGACAAAAAGTCAAAACCTCAGAATAAAAAAACTGGAAAAAAAAGTTTGGGTCAATCAAAACATTTAGTGTTGATAACTTCAAAACACTTCATTTTCAGTTTGACCCTTTTTTCACCTTTTTTAAGGCTAATTAGCTTACATTTCAAAAAATCGTTTTTGAAAATTGGACATTTTCATTTCAAAAATCTCAAAATGAAATGTTTTGACAATTTGTAAAAAAAAATCAAATTGGGAGATTCATCAAAACTGACTGTTTCATAAACCATTTTGATTTCAATAAATTGGCATTTTTAATTAAAAAAAACATTAATTGAAAAGTTCCCAATCAACTGATTTTAAAAAGATTTCAGCGGTGTGTGTGTCTGGGCACACAAGCACATAGCTCTTCCAGAAAACATCCATAAGATTTTCTGTCAATTCCAAATTGAAAAAAGCTTGATAAATCAAATGTACGTTGTTTTATCTCTTCCACCTATTTATATGTACCCAGTGCTATGGTTTGGTTATGGCACTGTATCATTACAATGCATTACTTAACTCCCGTAAAGTTACAAATGTTGCCCTGAAATTAATCTTTCATTTGCATCTGGGACATATTTAATACACATTTGTAACTATTAACAACTTGGCATCAAATATATTACTGGACATAGAACACTTGGAATAAATACTTAAAAGATGATATTAGCATGCTGTTAAAAAGCAAACCATATTATGGCACTTACTACAATAGCTATGCCTTTTCAGCACATGATTAAAAGTTGTCATAAAGAAAACTATTTAATAAGATGTCACCTAGTAAATAATGATGAGATATTTCTAAATAGCATCCAACATTTTGTAAGACCCATTAATCAGTTTTCTCTCACTTTCACCATTAATAATAAAAATATCACTTAAAGAGATGTTCAGTGGAATAAATAATAGTGTTTCACGGGATAACATTTGTGTATTTAGAGACTGACTAAAATCCACTGAAGTCAATGATAGACTTTCCATTGTCTTCAATGAGCTGGGGTACCATATGCAGCTATTAAACAATAAATAAATAATAATACTAATAAAATTGTTTCAATCTGAGGGACTTTATTGTTATGCCTTTAAATGACTCCTGCACATATTTAAATCACCTAGAAGATGTAATTTTAACAACCCATTTCCAAATTTGTCTTTGGCACATCTACTCCTCAAATGCAGATGTGAATGTTTATTGAGCTTTATGCCAGTGTTGTTGTACCTGCGCTGGTCCCAGGATATGAGAGAGACAAAATGGGTGAGGTAATATCTTTTATTAGGTCAATTTCTGTTGGTGAGAGAGACAAGCTTTTGAGCTTGGACTTGAAGAAGAGCTCTGTGTAAGCTTGAAAGCTTGTCCTCCTCACCAAGAGCAGTTGGCCCAATAAATGATATTCCCTCACCCATCTTGTGTCTCTATTGAGCTTTATATCATTTTGAACAAGGAATATCCTCTCATTTGACCTGTTTGAAAATTTTCTTTCCCCCCGGAACCACCAAAAAAGTCAATAATGTTTTTCCCATTTTTTTTGTCAAAAAAAAAATCCTCAAAATTTGTTGTTTTGTAAAAAGTTTGGAAAAAAATCTAAATTTTTTCAGCTAAAATTAAAAAATGTAGGGCCAAAAATTTAAATATGTATTGGAGGGGTTCCGTCCAATAAATTCAGGAAAGCAAAATTTCCCTAGTAAAAATTAGCTCACTCTTTCGGTAAATCTTCCTTTTAAGGTAGAAACAGGACATCCTTTGGGTTGTTTTCTAATTCCATTTCTACTGGTTCTGTATCTCAGCTACTTACCAAAGCAATCTCACTAATTTACTTTAAGATCCATATAGACTATTTGTGTTATTGAAACTACGGATATAAAATAAGAAATCAAATAGGGGACAACTGCAACATTTGTTGGTATACCCATTCGTATGTTCTGTAATGGTTGGTTTGTTGATACAAGTAGTTACACTGGCAAATACTGCAGATATATTTTCATAAACTGTTTCAATTATTTGGCTCAGTGTTTTGTTATCACGCCACATCTGAGAGTAAAGTAGATGCCATTTCCAAGGTCTTTGCATAAAATCTCGAATTTAGGGAATTTGCTTTATTAATTAAAACATTGTAATAATTACAAGAAGGGACCCATATGATCAAATGCAAACCAATATTTGAATTCCACGCTGGCACATTCTGTTATGGAAACAGATGTGGAAAAAAATAGGAGTGACTGAAATAAAATAGCTATTTTTTTCCACTTTAAATATAGCCAACCACGTTTAAACATTCTATTTAATATAAACATTAGTTTATTATTTTGTATGGTACACCATCTCATTCAGTGTTTATATCATACACACTGCATACTGGCATGCATATATATATATATACATACATCGTATATGAAACATTTTTGTAGAACTTGTGATCACCAGCCAGATAAACACACTAACATTTTATTCAAAGGCTTATCTATTCTATTGTTATGTTTTTTCACATACAAATTGCAAAGAGAAGCATTCCATCTAAGTTACTTCTTTTAGTTCACAAGAGAACAACACCACAAGGACAAAAGGAAAACCTCCCTTAAAAAGCATAGTGTGTCTCCTCTCTGTAACAGACTGCACTGAAATGAGCACAAAAGGGCTGCCAATCACTGCCCACAGCAGTCTCTTGAGTTTCAGAAGTGTATACAGAAAGAGAGTTAAACTAGTTACATAGCTGCACCCATCACAGAATGAAATAACGCGATTGCGTCCCCATACTTAGTCCATGATTCCATTTCCTCCTCGTCACTTGCTGCTCCTCATTAAGGCTTAATCCAAAACTCCCATTGGCTTCACTACCCTTTAGATCAGGCCCCAGACGCCAGTTCTGCAACTACAGAGGGACTCCTGAGTTTTCACAATACTACACTGAAGTCAACAGGGTTTACTGCCCGTGCAGGGGTTTGCCCGTGCAGATGGAGGATGGGGGCTATGGATCTGTGATGGGGTGACCTAATTTAACGTGCTCAGCTGCACCTAGGAAGAGGTTTAGGGTTGAAGGACAAGCACTAAATGAAGATGTATCCCTGGGGGGAAGGAGTAGATTGGGTCTGTTTAAAGAAAGTAGTCTGAGAACCGAAGAGGGCCATAGGGGAAGTAGTGTGCAATTGTTCTCTGGGAGAAGGGAGGAGTGTTTGCGTCTATAAAGTCTGGAAAGAAACCAAAGAAAGGAGTAGTCTACACTTACTCCCTGGGAGGAGGAAGTTTGGGCTGGTAAACTGAGGGCAGAGGAAAAAGCAGGGAAGTAGCAAGGAGTCCAGGGAAATAGTGACAGGGTCTGGGAGAAAGCAGAGTTGCTAAACCTGGGATCCCTGGATTGGAACCTGGAGGAGCAGGTGGGCCTGAGTTCCCTACCAGCATCTGGAAAAGTGGTACCAGACCTGACCTGTCTGGAAAGGCAGGTGGACAGCTGACCTGTGGGACTTTGATAGCCCAGAACAAGAGGACTATAGTGACCTGACTGGAGGGATGAGTCATGAAGAGGGAGCACTCAGAGTCCCAGAGAAGAGAGTAAGGCCACAGTGCGAGAAAGGGGGCATCAGACCCGAGTGGAGCTTATCCCCAGACCCAACCACAAGGAGGCACCTACGCCCAACAGTCATCTTCCTTTTAAATCAATGGGAATCATTCAGTTGAGGTTAATCAGCACTATAAGGGGCCCCTAAGGGTTTTCCTCTTTAGGCACCTCATTCAGTATCTCAATCCACACTCTCCTTATCTTCATTCCCTTGGTTTGCTTCCCTCTTGCTCACGTTCAGAGTTCAAAATTGGGCCCATCAGGAAGTTTGACTTCCATCCCTTCAGCCTTCCTCACATAGCCCAAGAAAACATGGTTTTAGTGTTTCCAGTCCAAAACCTTCTGCAAACTGAACATGTAAATGTTAGGGGCAGTGCTGAAAAATGTTGACTTTATTACAATGACACACAGCAAGGAATTCTGTACTGCTTGGCTTATGCCCCATAAGAGGTAGTTCAATATTAGTTTAATTTTTACCTGCTACTGCCACGGAATTTCCAGCCTGGTGCACCCAAGTACCACAAAACACAAAGAACCATGGTGCAGAAACTAGATCGTTTGCTGCAGAAAGCACAAAGCCGGGAATATGTTGCTAACAGATTTGGCCTTCCTAGGCATTTTACCTTAAAGAAGGAATGTGGCTAATATTAGCATAATGAATTCTGCCCTCTAGTGCTCGATGTGGTATATGAAGTAAGGAGGAGTTTGGCCTGCATGAAGCCAGGAATAGAGAAGTCTATTATTGTTTCCTGTGTTGAGAAAGACATGCTGCTGAATTTTTAAAGTTCAGTGTGGAGCCCATAATCGGTTACCATAAGAAACTGAAGACTGTTATATCTCTTTGCATACCATGAGCAAATCCAGAAAATAACTCTAATGGTGGAAGGTTAAAGACTGACCTTTCATTATGGGGAGGTGACAGGAATTTAGATGCAGTATTCATTAGTGATTGGCCACTCCCAGACCAGAATAAAAAGGTGGGTTTACCAGGTAAATGGCATCGATTTAACAAGCGGGGGCAGGGGAGACATTCTCTGAAAAGTGCCCCTGTGACCCAACAGTTCACTGCAGCTGGATACAGTGATTCCTCAAAGAACTCAGCAGGTTCAACACCAGGTTACTTTCCCACACATAATGTTCTCTGTTTGCGCAGACAGATCCGTCTGTCTGCATCTATATTTAACTAGCCCAGAAACAAAGTGAGATAACTAGTTTAAAGTGAGTAGAGTGTTGTTGTGTGTGTGTCAAATACGGTATCCTGATTACATAATTAAATGCTTTCCTGTTAGAGCAATTAGGAGAGACATGTGGAGATTTATAGACCGCTACTCATTCTAGACATTCTTGACCTAGTATCTGTGGACCTGGGCCTGTAATTATGCCTGATTCTCGTTTCAGCTGAGTTCTCATGATTGTAAAATAACTTTTAAAAATACAACAGGCGCAGTGCAGTGGCAATGCCTTGTTCATGTGGTAGGGAGGAGCTGTTTGTGTTTGCCATTTCCACTGTTCTCTTCAGTTTAGGGTGACCAGATAGCAAGTATAAAAAATCAGGACACGGGGTTCGGGGTGGGGGGGGGTAGTAGGTGCCTATATTAAAAAAAAAAAAAAAAGCCTCCAAAATAGGACCATCCCTATAAAATCAGGACACCTGGTCACCCTACTTCAATAGCTTTTATGGACTTTGCTGATGTCTTGTTACTTTTCAAACCATTCTCTTCTTTCCCTTTCAGTGAATAGGCTTGAGGTCTGATGAAGCCACCTTTATTTCGCTGGTAGTATTCAGCTGGACTGCGGGTGACACAATCTGGCCTGGCCTGTCTCCTGAGTATATTAGAGAGAAGCCGAAGATCGGCATTCTTATAAATTAAGCTGGGCAAATGGGAAAGAGCTCTGAGAGTAGCCGAGGTGTCAACACCTTGAGAAGACTCAATGGAACTAAGATTTAGACCTTTGCATTAAAATATTCACTGTGAATCGAGCTGGGGTGCGAATGCCCGCACTTAGGGTCTGAAATAAAGTCTGTTGAAACCCAGAGAACGATTCACACTGAATGGGCTTTAAATACCCCCTTTCACTCAAAGATGTCAGAGGCTGCAGCTACTCGAGAACGTTTCCAGCAGTGAAATTACACCAATGCAGCTGCCCTGCTGTAAGCTCTCTAATGTAGCCACTCTACGCAGCGGTAGCTATGTTAGCGGGAGACACTGTCCCACCAACATACAACTGCCCACATAGGCACTTAAGTCCGCTTGACTGATGTCACTCAGAGGGGTGATTTAGTCACAAGTTACGCCGATATACGCTGTGGTGTAGACCTAGCCAGAATGGTTTATTTCCTCCATTTTACAAATGGGGACATTGGGGCCTGGAGAGGTTAACTCCAATATTTTTCAAAATTGAGTGCCCAGTAGTAGGCTGTTAAGTCCATATTTAGGTATCAAATAAGCGCATTCAACGGGAACTTCTGGGATCTCAGCACTTCTGAAAATCAGACGTCTTAAGTAGGTGCCTAAATATGGATTTAAGATCCTAGCCTTAAGCACCCATCTCTGAAAATCCAAGTGACTTCCCCAAAGTCATACAGCAAACCCATGAGAGTGCTGGAAATAGAGCCTGCTCTGCTGAGTCCATGCCACCTGCTCTCACCACTAGACCACACTGTCTCATGTGTTTTTCTTCATGTGTGAACATTAATTCCCAAGAGGCTTAGTAGCAATGGCATTTCTCTCATTTTTAAATTTAATTCAAGCTTGGGACCAGATTCTGGCCTCACTTAGACGAGTGGAAATCAGAAATAGTTCCACTGGCTCCAGTGAAGTTACACCAGCATTAATCCAGTATAAAAGGAGAATCCGTCCCACAGTATGTGTGTATCTGTCGTGGAGTGAGAGTTCTTTGTGTAATTTTGAATTCTGAATTCTTCTGGGTCTGTTTCGGTGCTCTATGTGGGTTTGATCTAGTTTGGTATATGAAAACAGATGTAGTAAGGACCTTTCTATTCCTCTTTGCAGGCTGACTTCTGAAATCCTCAGTGCACTGGTGTTTCTTTCTTTTCCTTATATACATCTAACAACTGCCAAACTATTGAAATTTGATTTAATTTCTCCTGCATGTGATCCTGATATTAGTATTCCGCATCAGTGCCAAAAGCTTCAGATTATGCCAAGTGGTTCCTGGAACCCAATGGTTAATTGAGAAAAAGTCGTCTTGGCAGCAGAAATAGATTCATAGGCTGGTTAGAATATATTAAAGGTGAAATGCTTTGCAGTGGGGAGGATGCTTCTTTCCAGCATAAGCTTTTAAGGTTGAGTTTCCTGATTTGCATTCGTTTGAAAATGGAGATAAAAAGTTGGAGCATTTTCTGCTTTCTTTGCTATTTTGAAAATTCTAGTGGGCAAGCGTGTAGACACCAAGCAGTGTAGCCAGCCCCTCCAAAATAAAAACACAAGAGGAAAGGAAGGTTGTAAGGATTCCTGCCCCCTTGTCTTTCCTTTTCTTTTTCTAATTCTTCATGCTTTGCCTGAAATGTAAACTAACCTCTTCAGAAGAATCTCTGATCCCACACCACAGTAACTCCATCAACTTTGGTCAAAATCTCCATGTGTAAATGAGAGAAGAACCTGGACTGTTAGTTCCAAATTGTCCCAGTGCTGTCAGTGGAGTTCTACAAGGAATAAAGTTGGGCCCCTGAGTTGTTTTCAATGGTGAATTTATCTCGGCTGCATCTCTTGTTGAATTTCACCCTTCCAACTGAAGCATGTGGATGCTGTGTGTATGAAGACCAGCATTCCTGTGCAATGGTTCATTGGCTTCTACGCTAAGTGAGATCACCCTGGCTTTTCCAGGAGATTTATTAGGTGGGCAGTTACGATAGCAGAAAAAGCGCCTGTTTAAAATGTTGTAATTTACCTTCTAGCATCAGAGTCTAGCTGGCCCATTTTCACACTCTCAATGGTGGAATATGATAAGTAATAATCATTCTTTCAAGCCTGCTTATTTCACTCCCTCCTGTCTTACTGGCAGCCTCCCTGTTCTTCGCCTTTGAAGTGTATGTAAGCGTCTAGTAGCTATAAGACGACACTTAAGTTACACCTCTTCTGCATTCTTATCTCAGTGAGTGGTCTTTGAATTGCTGACACTTTGGCAGCCCGATGGCCCTTATGCTGAGGAAATTGTCCCTTATGTGACCTTTTGGCTTTCTGAAGAAGACACCTGAAACCTCAAATGGAAGGGATCAGAGGAAGGGGGATCCCACCTCTTCTGCTGCTGCCAAAGAGCAGTTTCTCATTCCACAGGAAGCAGCATCTGTCTTATCTCTTTCTTTGTCTCTCCTTTTATACATTTCCCTTTGGACACAGGGTCTTTTGAAATACTTTTTTTTTTTCTGCCCAACATGTCTTTGAATCCTCTCTCTCTGCGCCTCTATGCATGCTTGCACGTGCTCTATAACAAGTCAAAAATGAGTGCACATTACTCAGGGAGACAAAACTAAAGATGTGATTCCAACATCTTCTGGAATCATTAGCAAAGTGAAACTATTTGGCACGGAAAACATGTAGGTTTGCTTGAGACAAATGTGGGAATTCTGATTCTCCCCAGGAAAGAAGTCATACTTTGTTTGACATCCCATTGGGTAGCTTCCAAATGGGACTGCTTGAAAATAATATGTGGGTATGAAAGTCTCCCATGTTTTCATTACTTTCTCTTTTTAAAAGTCCATTCTGCCTTGTGTTATTCTACATATAGCGGAATTTGTCTCCTCTGTGTCCCTATCTAAAACCATATCTAGGTTCTTCTGGCATGCCATAACCATGATATCTCTAAATAGATCTTAGCTTTTCCCAGAAAAGTCTGGGGATATTCCAACTGGCAAATATGACCCTTTTTTCCCAGGGTTGCTTCTGCAACATTTCAGTTTTGTTGGTGACACTGAAATCCAGAAAGAGCCAAAACTCAGTCTTCCTGAAGAAAAGGTTTATGTAGAAGTCACTTGAACCCTACAAATGAGCCACGGGTCTGATTCTGGCCATGCAAACTCTTGTTACCAGGCATAGTGCTTGTGACCATGAGACGCCCCAGTGACGGCTGGCAGTCCACTGCCTGGTGATAAGAGTTTGCATGGCTAGGTTTTTAAGGTTTGGTTCATCTACAGAAAGTGACTGGTATTTAGCAATCTAAGGGCTCAATGGTGGAATTACCATGAGCCCTGGATAAGAGGCAACACAGAGCTGCCCTGCCCCATAGCAGACCAGGGTCTGAATTGTAACTCACAGCCCCAGACAGGAAGGAATATATCACGTCTTTACCTGGAGCAGATTACTTCCTCTGTCATGCCAATTCCCCTGCACTGGGTAAGGCACTGGAAGAGGAGGAGACTCAAGGTTTCACCCAGTCCCAGCCCATAGTCTAGAGAGGGGAAATAAAGCCAAATGAAGGCTCCTTTCCCCACTCATGCCATTCTGTAACACATGATCTGTAACACACCATATGCATGAGCATAGGGCAAGCCACAACTTCACCTTAAGTTAACAGCTTTACTGACAGCATTATGTTGGATGGTACACGTCAACCCCATTTGCTGCTGGCAATGTCTAGCTCCTTAGTCCTGTCACAACCCTGTGTGTAACCTTCTTCTGGTGCTGGAGAGGTTCAGTAGAGTAACAAAGAACAGAGAAGCTGCAGTGCCTGGCAGCGCTGATTCAGCCCTTGATGAATTTTGATGAAAGGGAACTAGACTTTCAGGGCCAAGTTATTTAACGAGCCTCTAAAATTATAACAGCAAATTATGCACATGCAAAACTATGCATCTCTGCACTAAAGAGGCAACATTTCCATACAGGAGGCCAAAGGTCCACATGAAACACATGTATGTGTAAGTACATCCCCACATTTGTGCATATGATTATTTAATGTGCGTGACTAAATCAATTGATTGAATGCACAAATGGCTCTTTAAGTGCCTAGCTAAGCATCTGCACATACACATGCCTCCATTACATATACAGTGCAGAATCTGTGTGCACAAACACAGCTCCTCATACAAATCTCTTTGCAAAACGTGGCCCTACGAGTGCTTTATGTCTGTGAGTCAAGCTATGAGCCATGCAGCTGTCTAATGTGCCTGTTTCCTCTGTCCAATGGGAATTTCTGCACGCAGAGACATGCTAATACTTCCATTGCTAACGAACATGATTTGTGGTTGCAGATTGGTAGCAAGAGATTTAACTGCCATGATTTGTGCCACCAATCAACTTTACCCATAATTATTTGCAAGTGCAAAATGGGAAACAGGTTTCGAGAATTAGTCTTATTCAAAGCCCAGTGCAGTCACCAGAAAAACATACAACTGACTTCCATTGGACCGGGCCCACAACTTGTGAATAAGATAAAAATTGCTCCCCAAGAGTTTACAGTCTAAGCTGCAAAGCAAAACTGTTAAGTATTCCGGTTTCTTTCCACAGAGGACAGGGTACCTGGATACTTGAAGAACCCACACCCAAAAGATTTTGACCCTTTTACCCTATTTTCCTTCGATAATGTGAATTGCATAGTGCAATATGAGAGTGGTTGTGTGATGAAGTTACAATAACAACCTGTCACCAACCTGAATTAAAGGGGCAAAATTAGCCATTTGGGGTCATAATTCTATTTCCCGATCATTTTAAATGAATTTACAATATACAACACTTTGATTTCTGTACCTCATGTATACCCATGAAGTAGGGTGACCAGACAGCAAATGTGAAAAATTGGGACAGGGGGTTGGGAGTAATAGGAGCCTATATAAGAAAAAGACCCCAAAATCAGGACTGTCCCTATAAAATTGGGACATCTGGTCACTCTACCCTTAAGCAATCATTCAAAGCCCAGCTACTGGTGCATTGTGAACCTGAATACATAAGAATAAGTTAATGATTTACAAACAGAAACTGGTATTATTTCATTTCATGATGCATTTGAATTCAACTGAAAAAATAAAATGGTTAGTGTAAAAATTCCAATTGGAATCCTTTGTTTGTCTCTATTTATTTGTATTGAGGTAGCACCCAAGCAAAGCAGTAGTGTCACCATTGTCCTGGGTGCTGTCCAAGCTCATTAAAATCTGTCCATGCCCCAAAGATCCAGAGTGAAAAAAAGCCCTCTAATGAATAGAGAGAGGGGCTTGGGTACCATATACAAGCAATGTGGTTGAGAGGTGGATGAATGATAAGCACACATTAAGGCCATTATTTTAACCATGAAACACCATCTTTCACTTTTCTTGAATGGTTAAAGTGAATCTGTCATCAGGAACGGATTCAATTGTTTCCCCCCTTATCGGTTAATCTATTTGCTTCTCTTCTTCAGATTAAAAAAAAAAGCATTTTAAAAATCGGATTGGACATTAATGACAACTTACCTGTTTTCTCGGCTCAGTTTAAGTGGGTCTTTTAAATACTTTTTCAAGATTAGCACAAAAGCACTTTGTATTCAGGCCGGTTATTTTACACCTGGCAGGCAATTTAACAAGATCAGATCATTTTCCAGCACCCCTCCACTTCCACGGCTCCATACTTCATATTTCATAATGTCACCTAAACACAGTGTCAGGGGCTCATCAAACCATAGCACAATATTGGTGCATATTCTCTTCAGTCTTCCCCTCTATCCTTGCTTCCTAGGATTAAGTCAATTTAAAAAAAGAACTAAAGGCTTGGATTAGCTGTCAGAACTGGGTTTTTTTCTTCTGATGTTCCTTTTTATTCTCCTGAACTCAAAAAACTTCATTTAAAACTACTTAGGAATAGAAGAGGAAATCAATTCTGCTTTCAAACGTGAATTTAGTGCCAGAGAACAGTGCTGGATTGACAGCTCTGAGGACTGAAGACTTCTGTCTCCATAGAACATGTGAAGCATGGGACCAGAATAAGCCAATACAGTAAAACCCCGATTTAACGGACTTTGGATGCAATGGACAAAATTACCGATGCATCCGAAATCCATTTTTCGCAGGCTGGCTGCCGGCTCCCGCCGGGGTCCTACCTGCGGGCGGGCTGGCTGCCGGCTCGGGCGGGATGCCGGCTCCCGCCTCCCGCCTGCGGGCGGGCTGGCTGGCTCCCGGCTCCCGCCTGCAGGCGGGCTGGCTGCTCCCGGCTCCTGCCTGTGGGCTCGCTGCCGGCTCCCGGCTGCCGCCCGGGTCCCGGCAGCGGGAGGGCTCGCTGCTGGCTCCCGCCCGCGGGCGGGCTGCTGGCTCCTGCCTGAGTCCCAGCAGCCGGGACCCGGGCGGGCTGGCTGCCGGGTCCCGGCTTCCGCCCGGGTCCCAGCAGCGGGAGGGCTCGCTGCCGGGTCCCGGCTGCCGCCCGGGTCCCGGCTGCTGGGACCCGGGCGGGCTCACTCACGGCTTCCGGCTGCCATGATACAGTAAAACCTCATATAACGGATTAATTTGGGCGGGCTGCTGTTCCCACAGCTCTTTTTTTATAATATTAAATAACGGACTTTCGGCTTTAACGGACACCCCCTCGCCCGAATTAGTCCGTTATATCGAGGTTTTACTGTATACACTATCCTGCCAGTATACATGAACTCTTCCATAGTCTTGCCTCGATTCCTTTTCTGGAGACACCATAGCTGTGAGATGCTAGTTTCTTTTTCATTCCCATTTAATCCTTGGCATCTTTGCTGAGGCTGCCAACAAGCATTGAAAGAGTACAGCTCTGTCATGCAAATATTATCCTGTTAAGAAAATGGCCACATCGGGCACATTTTTTATGGAGTTCCTACGTTTTCAAACTTGGTTTCTGAGTATTTTACACAGCCCTCATTGGCATACATAGCGTATATCAGGCCTGCACAACATGCGGCCTGCTGTGTGGCCCACGGGGGGCGGAGGGGGTGAGTAGGGGTGGGGCAAGCCAAGCGGTGGGGTAGGAGGAAACGGAGAGGGGCGGGGCGAGGGCGGGGCTTTTTGGACCGCAGCTGTTTTTTTGCAGTAATATGGCCCTTGCTGCTTTCCAAGTTGTACAGGCCTGGCATATATCATTAAAGCAACATGACACATTGTATGGTATAGAGAGCTGTAACCTTTATTTGTTGTCTGCCACATTTTGCTATTGAACACCAGATCATATCTGTTTCTTTCCTTATATATCTCCTAGTTAAATGTATATTTTTATTCAAGCACATTTTTTCTTTCGACCCGTTCTTTGCATATTTCAACCATTTGCTTCCCTCATAGAGTTGTTATACAATCAAAATCCCAAAAATGTAGCTGCCACTCCTTTTGGGACAAAATCCAAAGCTAGGGCTAGCTGGAAACCAGAATTTCCATTCTGTGGGATAGTCTGACATTTCAAATATTTTTTCATTTCAGTAATGTCAAATAACTGTGCTTTCATGATGTTTAAACATTTTGTTTCAAAAAGGTAAAAATGTTTAATTTAGACTATCATATTGATTATTTTGTTTGCAATATCATGTAAAGATTAACCATTAATTTTATATTTTATATAATTTTATAAACTATATTTTAATATCATATAAAAGTCCAAACAAAATGAATGGAAATGAAGTCAAAATGGCATTATCAAAAGATTGCAATATTATCTAAATGAAACATGAAAGTTGAAATAACTCATTTTGACTTTCCCACCATTTAAAATGTCATAAAAATCAATATGTTCCTGTGAAACATTTTGATTTCAGTGAAACTGTAGCTTTTCTTTCTTTTTTTGCTACTGAAAACCATCACATCAGAAGTTTTGATTAGCACTACCTAAAACCCAATGAAGTCAAAAGACTCCCATCAAATGGGAGGTCCAAGTGGGCTTTGGATCAGCATCTTACTGAACAAAAATCCACATCAGTTCCAGTCTGTTACTTGTGACCATGTTGGATTCTAACCTGCAAATTTGTCTCATCTAAGCACCACTTCAATGCCAGTGACAATCCTCATTTGTGACCATCTTCAATATTGCTTCTGAATCATGCATTTACAGACATGCACTTGTGGAAAGAGAAAGGGGCAGTGTTTGTATAAGTATTTTGAGGGAATCCAGTTCAATAGAATGTGAATGTAATGTGGGATGTTTGAGACCACAATGGAAAAAAGGGCAGTTAAGGTACTAGGTAGTATGTGCCAAATATTTACCACTATGTAATAAGAATGGGAGTGGATTTTAATTTGAAGGATGTTTGAAGCCATGCCATGTGCTTCTCTAAATAAGGAAAACCCAGAGGCACAAGTACTTCAGGATGTGTAAAATGTGGATTTTCCTCCCATATATTTGATGTTCATAATACGTGTTTATGGCTCTTACAATGCTGCATGGGCTTAGTATGAGAAAGGAAGAAAGTTTCACTTATTTCCAGAAAACTTGCCAGCTTCCTATAACTTTCCATTTCTTTTAACACTGAGCTTGGGAACAATAGCCTAGAAGTAACAGCAACAACACCACAAACCAGTTGGACTTTGAAATGTGCTGTTCCTATTGCATATAGACTATGATTCTCCACATTTATTACAGAGCAGCGTAAATGTGCTTGAAACTCAGTTCAGCAACTCCTGAATCATCATAATTAGCACTCTTATAGCACTTTACCTCTTCAAAGCACTTTACAAACGTGAATTAACACCCCTAAAAGGTAGATATTGTAAATATTGCCATCCTGACTGTACGTGACCAGCTCAAGATCACAAAGTCTGGTCCAGCATCCGCATTAGAAGTTAGCAATTGCCAGGAGTTCAAATAAGCAAGAATGAGGGATAGAGGATGAGGAGCTGTGCTCTCCCCTTGTTAAAAAGAAAAAGCAAAACGGGGAGATCTGCTCCCCTCTCTGGCTTGAGAAAGCAGTTCCCTTCTTTGGCTTTTGCAGTCAGAGTTCCCCTTTTTGTCTTAGGCCTGGGCTACACTGGGAGGGTGGGGTGTTTTCAAACTAAGATACACAACTTTAGCAATGCTATTCGCATAGCTGAAGTTAAAGTATCTTAGTTCGACTTACCTAGCCGTCCTCACAGCAGCGAGTCAACCATGGTGACTCCCCTGTCAACTCCGCTTACTCCTCCTGCCGAGGTGGAGTACGGGCGTCGATTCAGGGATCGATTTATTGCATCTAGATGAGACACGATAAATCGATCCCCAATACAATGAGCACTACCCGCCAATCCGGCGGGTAGTATAGATGTACCCTTAGTCTACTTCAGTGCCCAGGAATTCCTAATTCTCACTCTTGTGAGATTCTGCTCCAGGATCGACGGGTAGCACTCGATGTATCGAGGATCGATTTATCACATCTCATCTAGACACGATAAATCGATCCCCAAATCGACTCCTGTACTCCACCTCAGCAAGAGGAGTTAGCGGAGTCGGTGGGGGAGCAGCCTCGGTCGACTCGCCGCAGTGGGGAAGGCCAGGTAAGTCGACCTAAGATATGCAACTTCAGCTATGCAAATAGCGTAGCTGAAGTCGCAGTAACCTAGGTCAAACCCCTCCTTCCCCCCGTAGTGTAGCCCAACCCTAACTTGCACAAGTGTTAATCCACAACAACCTCATTAACTTTGGTGTCGTTACTCTTGACTGAGATCAGAATCTTAGTCCACGTCTCTCTCTCCCTCTCTCTCACTTAATTCCCTTTCCCTTCCCTCTCGCATGCTTGCAAAAATAAATTGAATTTAGCTTTCATAAATGCTATTGATAGGCCTTTATGTCATTTAAATGGCTGGGATTAAATTGCGATTGACTCAGATTTTTCTGTTCTGAAAGAAGTGAGCTCTGTTGCTCTGTTCATTGAGATAGAAGGGAATGAGTTTGTCACATTTTAGGATTTTTTTTAATTCCTGGGCAATGAGGGAAGGGGGAACCTGCTGTGAAATCTGGGCATGTACAAACATTTTTGGAACGTCTAGTTAATATATAAAAAAAGTGATTTGGGGTTTTTATATTTGCTTGCGTTTGTGAGGATGTTTTTGGACTTTCATCCCTTTTTGAAGGTGTGCCACCTAATTATGGTCTTTCATCCTTCTATTCCCTAGTTAGAACATGTCAATCCCTTTTACGGCAATTGATTATGACTTGGAGATTTCCACATTCCAGCCAGTTCAGAGAACTTGGATATTTGTGAGTACCTGAATAAACTCCTTTAATCCAAAAACAAACTTCACCTGAAAAAGACTGCATGAAAAGGCCTTTCATATGGTGTTTTCAAACTTACTGGTTCATGGTTTCTTTGGATTTGACCCTACTTCCTGTACTAATGGTCTCTGAATGCATTCCCAATTGTGGCTTCTTGGTCTATAAGGTACACAGCATTCATGGGGAAGAGAAAAAAGAGTCATATGGCAACAGCTTACACAGAAAAAACCTGTCTGCGTGAGCAAAAATGGACATGAAGGTGAAAGGAAACAAAGTGGTATGAATGTCAAGCTACTTCAGCTAAATTTTTTAAACAAACTATTTCCTCATATTGACGCTTTTAAAAGTTTTTAGCGTCTAATAGATTTTCAGTACCCTTAAAGTTGCCTGTAAAATTGTCTTTCCCAAGTGTGAGAATCTACACTTTGCTGATTAATGTGTTACTGGGTTTAAGAAATATGGTAACATGACTGTAAATGTGCTGATGAAGCCATATTGAAAGATTTCTGCTCCAGATAGCTGAGTATATGGAACTGGATCCTGTGAGGGTGGTATCTCCACTTCCACCAAAACCAGAGAAGCACTCAGCACCTAATAGGATCAGGCCTTTAGCTTGGCTATTTAAATTCACTAAGACACAATCTCTCCTGGGAGTATCACTTTTATTTTAATTTCATGTAATTGATAAGTTTAGGCCAAATCGTTCAAACTACTGCTGCAAATGAAGTCCATATTTCAGCACCTCAATAAAAGTTGTGTGTTTGTTTTAGCACCCGCAGCTCCCCTGTACTTAGTGCTTCAGTAGTGTATGCAGCACCTCTGAAAATCAGACTGGTTAGATTTAGGATCCTGAATATGAAGTTTAGTGCCTAGCATTAGTGCCCCAGATTTTAAAATATGAGCATTTTCTCTTCCTTACAAAAATGTTTTAGATGATGCATTGGATTATAAGGTTTAGCTGGTGGAACTAATTCCTTTTGCTGCAATATGATCCTCTCCTGCCATCCTGATCAGACCCTTTTCCTTCCTGTAAGTCAGTTGTGCTTAGTCTGATAAACTGTGTTTATGGTGCAGGACTTGCCTCTACTAACTTTTTTTAATGAGTTATTAGGATTTTTTATCATCAGTATAGCACCTACTGCTTCATAAAACTTGGCTGTAGAATGTCAAACGTAATGTCCATGGATATTTGTCTACATTTAATTTCCATGATTTGATGGCCTGCATTAATTTATCTATCTGTGAACACACACTGCCTTGATTTCAGTATCCTGTGAAATGCAGCATCTAATGAGGCAGAGGAAAGAAATGACAGATTTCGGCTTCCTGCAGCCCATCCTCAGAGATGGAAACTCCCGGTGTTGAGTGACTGGTTTGGCCGAGTGATAAGCCAAGCAGTGCTCTGGGCCAAGATGAAGACTGTGTCACTCCTTCGGTGCAAGATTAATGGGTGTCTGGGGATCAGATTCTGATCTTAATTACTCCAGTTACTCCTGATTTTTACTGGTGTAACAGAATTTAGCGCATGGGGTCTTTACATCACATGTGCACATGCTTCCTGGTTGCCATCTGACTTTGTATTGCAAATGACAAGCCAAAAGAACCCGTTCCCTGGAATATAGACATTCCAGCCAGGAGCTGGCAGTCCCTCACAGACAATATTGGTGCAATAGATTTTTTTGGCGCACGTACCTATCATTACTTGCTGGTAGTGGCTGTTTGCCTTCAAGATCAACAGCGCTAGAAAATGCCTCATTGCTGTCACACAGCGGGTTTTATTTTTCCTTGACGTTCAAGAGGTGGAGCAGAAAATGAGATTCGCTCCAGATTGATTCACACAATGGCCAAAGGGGTCACAGCGGCTGACAGTAAACTGTGTGACTTGCCCAGTTCCCAGTAAGGTTCCAGTTGTTGGTGCCAGCACATGGGCAATGGGAAAAGAGGTAACTGGGTCTCCAAAGGGGGAGGGGGATTAGAGGTTTTGGTTTGGAATGGCTACGTTCTGAATTTAAAAAAAAAACCCAACAACCCTGAGACAAAGTTTACATTGAAAAACCCAAACCAGCCTTTGATTTCTTCTCTGAAATGACATCACTGCATACTCAGGGCAGCCACAAAGCACGACTGCCTTCATGGGCTTGACTCTGGGAAGATGTATCACTTCCCTTTGAGAAATATGGAAGGTATTGTCACTAATCACAGTCTGCTCCAAGCCAGCTTTTTTGCAGTGGGATCCTTCTGAGCTTTTTTTTCTGTCTTTCTTTCACACAAATTGTACTACTCTGTGTAAGCTGGAAAGCTACCCACAGTGGCCAAGCGTGTCCACAATCATAAAGCAAAGGAAGGTCAGGAGAGGATGAGATTGTAGGGAAAAAGGCCTGATTAATGCGGATGTGGCTGCTGGCATTCCGAGATGACTGGAACGATGTCGCCTGAGTCCATCTGTTACTCACTGGCAGTCGCATTTGATCTCCTTGCTGGTTAACCCCCTGTGTGCCAAGTCTTGGCTATGTCCTCCCCTCTCACCATCCAGTCATGACTAAACCCCATGATTTCCTTTGGTCCCCAGGGTGTAATATGAATAGCATCTGTTCCAGCAATAGAGAGTTTATTCTTAGTCGGGGCTAGCAGGAGAGGCATTTATTTGTATGGTGAGGCAGTGAGGGGGGGCTCGATTTTATTTCTACAGAACATCTTGTATCAGCGCCAAAACAGGCCACAGCAGAGCATGGAAAGTAATTTGCAGTTCTAGGGGCATTAAAATAACTTTGATCCAGTGCTTCAGAGGTCATGTAAAGTACCATTCTCAACCAATCCCAGGTTGGCTGTGAGACTACAAACAACCCCTCGCCTCCCCTCGGAAAAATCTGGTTCTTTACTTGGTCATTCGCCTCTGGTTACTAATCTGCAGGAACATGCATCTATTGTGACTTCAATGACTGGAGCTAGGTCAAGGGAAGTTCACGTCAACATGAGCAGGATTCGGCCCTTACCCACTCCACAAACTGCAGGCTGTGCAAACAGATGGACATGGGCATAGAACAATAAAGACGGACAAAAAAATCTGCATCTGCCTGATATATACCAGGAGGTGCGCGGACCGTGTTTCATTCTTCCAAATCAGCTGCATTACTGAAATCATACTTCATAGTTTAATAGGTTTTGAGGCCAGAAAGGACCATTAAATGTCTAGTCTGGCCTCCTGTATAATGCACACTGTCAGATTTCATCCAGTTATTCCTGTATTGAGTCCAGGAACTTGTCTGAGGAAGTAACATAAAATGTTAATCAGAACACTTTTAAAATCTTTTATACTTTAATGAGCCATATTTTAGGAAGGCTTTATTACTACCGTTTTCCCTGCGTGAATAGCAGCTTGACTTTTATAAATGGCAGTGCTGCACAAAAAGGACAAAGGTAGGTTAAAAGTCCTTTTTGAATGCA
This sequence comes from Sternotherus odoratus, assembly GCA_032164245.1. NCBI lineage: Eukaryota > Metazoa > Chordata > Testudines > Kinosternidae > Sternotherus > Sternotherus odoratus. The sequence continues at coordinate 5,906,432 of JAVMKO010000014.1, read as the reverse complement.
ACTTGGCATTTGGCAGGCTAAAGTGAAACTTCTGATGAAGTGGGTCTTAGCCCACGAAAGCTCATGATCCCTAAGATCTGTTAGTCTATAAGGTACTTCAAGACTCTTTGTCGCTTTTGCAGATGCAGACTAACGCGGCTACCCCTCTGATACCAGAAAATCAGAAACTCTTCACCTGCCAAACATATGTTCAAGGTACAGCTTTGCAGAGAAAGGAGACTGAGCATGACCTGTGAGCAGGGCGAGATAGCCACTGAGCCAATGGGGCCCGTGCCCAGGGGCCCTGGCCAATGGGGGGGAGGGCAGAAAAATGGGCACACCCATGCCCTGACCCGCTCCTCCCACCCAGCACTCCTGCTGTGGAGCAGGATCAGGGCATGGGGGCTCGCCCCACCCTCTCCGCCCACCTGGCACTCCTGCCGGAGAGCGGGAGGAAACCCCATGCTCCAACCTTGCCCTTGGCAAGAGCACCAGGCAAGCCCCTGTGCCCTGACCCCATTTGCCCAGCAGGAGAGTGGGGAGGGAGGAACTGCAGGCTGAAGGGCTGGGGAGGGGCCTCTACTTTCTCTGGCCCAGGGCCCCACAAACCCCTAATCCGCCTCTGCCTTTTATAACTTGCATTTGTTTTTTTCAAATTTAGCATAAGGTACACAAATGTTGTAGCAATACGGCTAAACCACCCTGAACACGCCTGATCCCCTCGGAAGCTAAGCAGGGTCGGGCCTGGCTAGTACTTGGATGGGAGACCTCCTGTGAATACCAGGTGCTGTAGGCTTAACTCCTGGCAGTAGATATAAAATGCCTCCAACGACAGATGGAATGACACATCGGTTGGAGTATACCCCAGTCATATCACTGGTTGTGTCCAGTCTAAGTGGACCCTGCCATAGTGCAGGAATAACGCTAGGAAAAACACACACACAATTCTGTGGCAGTGAGCACTGAAGGAATCTTCCAAATAAACTATGATTATGATAGCTATTTATTCATCTAATAGTAGCACCTACTGGCACCAGATCAAGGCCCCATTGTGCTAAGCACTGTACAGACACACAAGACAGTCACTGCCCCAAGGAGCTAACAATCTACATAGATAATAGTGGGAGAAAAAAGCATTATTAGAGTTGGTTGAAACTTTTAGTATTTTGAACCTTGAAAAATCAGGATAAATTTCCACACATTTTTCATAATTTTTTTCCACCAACTGATCAATATGTTTTGGAATTTAGGGGGTGGGGGGGAATCTGGAAATATTTCCAAAAAAACTGATTTTTTTCCAACCACCTCTAACTTTTCTTATCCCCATTTTACAGATGGAAAACTGAGGTACAGAAAGACTTTGCACATGCAAATGCATTTAATTGGAGGCAAACTCCATAATTGCCTACACAAATGGCTGCTGCTGAAAATATATAGTAGGCTTAATTACTTTTGATTAATGGGAAAATCTTTCACAAATGAATGTATCAATTTTCAACCACTTTTCCAGTACTGCTGCTGCTTTGAAAATCGCTGTATGTATTAGACCCTGGCTATTGTCTGCTAGTCAATACCAGTGGGAAGCATGATCAGAAATAGAGCATTTAATCTGACAGCCAGTGGTTACTTACTGTCTGATGGCTGTTCAATTGCCTGTTTGAAATGATGTGGTGATTTCAGCCCACTTTTTTACAGACAGAACTAATTGACACTAATTTGCAGGGTTGTCCAGGGTTCTCATTCTGGCAAGTTCATCCAACAAGGGAATCGCCCCTTCAGCCCAACTCAAAAAACAACAACAACCCCAAACCTGTAAATACCATTCAGCATAGCAGTAGACTCTGAAGAAACTAGCTTTTACCACCAGAAGTGTCTTTAAAAATGATAGGTTTTAGTTGCTCTCAATCAACTTGGGGGGGATTAATGCTCAATTATCATGAAATGTGACAGAGTTGTCTTGCTTATGAACTGCTGCTGATTCTGTGTGTACTGATCTGTCGAGCAGAAAAGAGCCAGAAGCCTTTATTGGCTTCAGCATGCCTAGCGAAAGTGTCTGCCCTCTTACAGAAGATAAGTTCAGCCTTGTTTATTTTCATTTTGGCTATTCAATATGCTCAGTTATGAACTGTACCAGACAATGCTGCTGTGCCTTTAAAAAGGAAAGGAAGTGTGGTCCAGGCAAATCTAACTGGAGCAATAAAATATAAATCTTTGTAATTGTTGTGGAGACAAAAAGCAAAACAAACGGCATTTAAGTACATTATAAGAAAATGTCGGAGATTTGAGGGAATGGTCATTAGCATATGAAATCATTTATCTCCCATGAGTTAGGCAGTTGGATGGAGGCCAACCCAATTCATTTTCTGTATTTTTTCCTTTGGGGATATTTTGGAATGTCAAAACTACTATTTTTCTTCAAAAGGACGATATACTTTTAAGACGATGGCAGAACACCACAGAAACAAGTTGAAGAGAACTGCCAGCTTCCACAGCAACGTTGTACGTGTGTATCATGTACATGTGTATAATGTACATATGAAGAAATACATATGTGTGCACACAGGTTCCTGTGCACATAAGTGTGTGCAGAACTGCTCAGCCTTTGTAGAAATATTCAGTCTGTGGCTTTAGAACAACATGTAATTTTCATGGGTCCTCTCTGCACTAGCTGTTATATAGTGCGTTTCATCAGTAGAACTCAAATCACTTTACAAAGGAGGTAAGTATAATTACCTCCATGTTACAGATGGGGCAACAGAGGCATGGGGTAAAATGACTTGCCCAGGGTCACCCCCAGGCCAGTGGCAGAGCCAGACACAAAACCCAAGTCTCCAGAATCCCCACCCTTTCTCAAGCTACTAGAATCATATGTTAGTAGCTGTCACTGTCATATTTGAGCACCTGGAAAGATCTGATGGACTACCAATTGTGTGGTCCCCTTAGCATGCCTGGAATACACTTTCCATCCATACATAAGTCTTCCCAATGATGCACAACCATTATAGCAACCAGCTGTGTTAGATTTGCTTCGATTAAGACTCCTCTCTGTATACAATCCTTCACTGTGCCAGTCTCCACGAGTGCGGGAAACTCACTGGGATAATAGCACTAAAGATGCAAACAGTCTTCCCACGATCATCTCGGAGTGTACAGTCGCTGCTTAGTTGGCTTGTCTGACTCCTTTCTCTAGTCCACTGCCCAGAGGTAAGGTTGGCTGGAAGACACTTGTGTGCATGTTTAATTGCACACTATTTTTACAGCAATCAACTTCTTCACCTTGTTTGACTTGGTCTTATTCAAGCACTAATAGGTTTTAGAGGATGCCATAAGCATTTTTGATTTAATGCCCTATCCTCCTCCCATTGAAATCCATAGGAATAGGATTTCAAGCACTCTGAGGCTGATTCATAAATTTGAAACTCCCTTAGTTGTACTGAATTGAATAGGAATAAAGGGCTTTCAGCACCTAACAGGATCAGGCCCTAATCAATAAAAACTCACCACATGCCTGTGACATAGTTAAGTATTATAACGCCCATTTTGCAGACTGGGAAACTGAGACACAGATGTTAAGAGCTAGTCAAAAACTAGGAAACAAAATTGTGGCAATTTCGACAAATTTCAAAAATATGTGTCATTTTGTATTATGTCATTTTCATTTTCCAAGTTTTCAATGAAAATGTTAGATGGATTATATGTTTTATTTGGGGGTGGGGGGAAGCCACAATGTGACTAACCTGACCAATCAAAACTGGCAATTCTCTCCCCACAGAAAGAATTGTACATAGAACAAAGTTTCTTTTTTTAAATGTTTCCATTAAACACCTCCCACCTGCATGCACGGAGAGAGGATTAATAGTTTTGTGGTATCTGCATCCCCTCCTTCCCTGATACCTGCGATGCAGGTAACAAGCACAGGAGAGTCGCCTAGACCATGATTCAACCCCCCAGGGGCAAGAGAAACTATGAATGGCAAAACTTGACATAAACTGAGAAGATAATGCGAGCCCAACAGCGAGAGCTTGAGGTACATCAGTGTCCTGCTGTTACCTCCTGTATATCTTGTACTGATTACAGGTCTTGTACTGACCACAGGGGATTTATTGTCCTAGGCATTTGACTGACATAGAATTGAGTCATGGACCCTTTTGGGTCTCTTGAACCTTTCTCTGCTGGAGTTCTGTCCCAATCAAAAAGAAAATGGAGCCCATCTTTTGGGATTAACATAATCCGAGACCAGCCCTGCATCTGGTGGGGAAACTATACTTATTATTAATAATAATAATTAATTAATGTATTTATTATTATTATGGTTCCAACGTTAACTAACTGCTTCCCTCACAGTACACACAATGATATCACACATCTCAAAGCCTTGCCAGATCACAGGTATCATGAATAAGGCTCATTCTTTTAATTTCGGCACAGGAAAATCGTGTTTCAGCTCCCTAGTAAGGCCGTTCCTAGCAAGTAAGTACTGAACAGTATCAAATGCAAACATCATTTTTAAATATGAGGTTGTCAAGAGGTGTGAGGGGAAGAAGGGATTTTGGAAGTCTGCATTAAGTCAACAGAACGGTTAGCAGTGGGATAGTAAAATTTCACAGCTTTGCTTTGATCAGTATTTCAGAAAAAATAAGCTATAAAAGCAGCATGTCCTATGAACTGCGATGAAGGGAAACTTTGTTTCAAACATCTAATCAAGAAAATTAGAAAAGTGAGCTGGTTACATTTTAATTCCCAGCTTTGCAAAATTAGTGTGCATATGATTTCACAATGATAGTAAAAAATCTTGAGATGCTTCAGTAATTTGTATCATTTAAGAATGGTTCAAAGTAATTGTAACCTTTACCAATTATTTACTGATTTAGCCAAATTCTGTCCTCAGATACAAACCCTACAACCCCTTTGAAATTAAGGGCATTCAGTGTTGTTGGCTTCACTTTCCATTAGATTGGGACTTTGAAAGACAGAGCAGCTAGGAATCCCAGGGAGTGGATATGGGGGTGAGGGGATGTTTATTTTTCCCCACTGATTTTTTTTTCTCTACTCTCACATCTCTGCTCCTTTTTTACAGTCTCTCCTAAATGGAATAGTCATTTATGACGGTTGTTTGAACTCAGATGCAAGCAAAATGAGTTGCTTCCTATGAAGTAGAGGTGGGACAGAGACTCAAAGTTCAGATTGCATCTAGATTTAGGGTTAGGACCCTTATTCAGGGAAACACTTGAGCGTGTCCTTAAATCTTCATTGGGGTTTTAAGACTTCCATGGGACTTAAGCACATGCTTAAAATTAAGCCCGTTATTTAAACACCTTTCATTAATAGTTGTTTACCTGGCTTCACACGCGTTAGAGACAGCAGCCAAGTGCAATGCTTAGATCCGGCTCTGAACATTCACAGCATTTGGAGATATTTGACTGTGGCTTTGGTTCAGGCCCATCGGTTTTATAATGGATGTTTATTTGCTCTCTAACCAGGGTAATAATGTCCATCATAAGCATTTCCACTGTAAACCCTAGAATGCCTCTATGCTAATTGAAAGTAGGGTGACCAGATGGGAAGAGTGAAATATCAGGACACACTCCGCAAGCGGGGGGGCAGGGCCCAAGCGGGGGGGGGGAGGGAAGTGGGCTCGCTGCCCCCCCCCCCATAGGCAGCATGCTTCTGAGGCAGGGCAGAGAGCGCTCTCCTGGGCTGGCCGTTGCTGCTGCCAGCCCACCTATCCCTGAAATGCTGTGCTCTCTGGGGGTGGAGGGGGGGGGGCGAGCAGGGCTCATCTGCAAATTCCCAAAATCGGGACAAAATGCGTCCTGACCAGAGTCTCGTCGGGACGCGGGACAGACAGAGAAAAATCGGGACTGTCCACTGTCCCGATAAAATCGGGACGTCTGGTCACCCTAATTGAAAGACAGCATGAGCTGATGAATAAATCATGACTGAGAGATTGGCCGACATCCCTTTTGCCATAACTCATTTATTCTAAAGGTCTCCGTCAACGCCATTACGCATTTAGACATGTTGTGCTTCTTAAAGGTTTCTAAGAAGGTGAGAACCTTTTCTCATTAGGGAGAAACCGTGAGCCAGGGATCAAGCCTCTATGAGGCAAAGATGAAGCATTTTGCTCACTATGAAGAACAGCTTCAATATTTGTAAAACAGCGGATTAGGAAATTAGTGAAAGGTCAGAAATGGACTTTTCTTCTCTTTTATTCCATTTCCATATACTCCATTTCAGTTGTCTATTATGGACAGTAGAAAAGTTGCCAGGCACAATGGATATCAAATTCCCACACCCCTATGAATGACTCGGGGTCAAATGCTAACCAGCTTCACCATTTGGCATGGGAGAATGTTAAGTGGCACAGCGGATTTGGTACTTATCCATACGTCTTCGATCTTGAAAGAAGAGTGGCCTGTGCAGGAGGCCATATATACTTTTGTGACTGTCCAGTTACTCCTGTTAGCCAAGGCAGAAATATCAGGAAAGCAAAATGTTTCTCAGGGGGCCTTTGGCCACCAGAAGTAAAAATACTCAGTGAAGAATTGCAAGGGTTTGGTTTTTTAAATGACCCGACATTTTTTAATCTTCTTAAAAGTTCAGGCTAAGCATCATTTATCCCAGAAGCACTTTAAGCAATGAACAACTAAAATAAAATTTTAGTTAGTCTTTAAGGTGCCACAGGACTCTTTGTCACGTCTAAAATAAAACTGTTACAGACAAGCATCCAGAAAACTGTCTCTTTTTCTTTCTGGAATCAGGGCATTTCTAGAAAACCAGAAGACAAAGTTAAATAACAATTAGAAGAATAAGTCTCAGACTCCTTGAAACTCTTTTGCTTCTAATCTTTAAACTTTATCTGTGCCTTGGCATATCAACACCAGACTAAACAATGTTACACAAAAAGTGCACCAGGGAGAATAGGGAACAAAATCTGTCTAGTTCAGTGGGGCAGTATGGTGGGAATGTCCACCGCACATTGGAGTGGAAGGGGTTAATGGAGACCAGATGGGCCAATTAACCTAGTAGATTGAATTCTGAGAGGAAAGCCCTGATTAGAGGAATAGGCTCACCAGAACCTGTATAAAGCCAGACAACTCACTGCAGTTAGGGGACTGCTCCTGGGAAAGGTTGCTGGGAAGTAGTTTAGCATTTACTTCTGTATCCTCATGCTGCATTTTGAGGCCTATTGTTTCTCTGGAGTAGGTAATATAGGAGAATTGCCAGTTAGGTTGGGGATTTACAGAGGCACAGGCCCTGGCTACAAATGAAATCTTAAATAAACTCTTTCTCTTTGGAGTGTTTCAAAGTTCCAGGCTTTTCACAGAGCCACACAAAGCGAAGAGGGGTGGTAATTTTTGGTTTATTTCCCTCTCCTCCACCCCTCTTTTAAGCCAGCTGAGGCCTGATTTCGGCACTCAGCAGTAGGCCTCAGGGAATCCCAGCAGGCTCGCTCTCAGCTAATCGGCTTGAGTTTTCACAGCTGAAATAGAAGGCTCCAATAATCCCTAACCTGACCTTGCTGTGGCTCTTGCCACCGAGGTGCTATCGAATTGAGGCGTCCTAACACTTTTACAAACATCTGTACCAGGCTTGGGGTGAGGGAGAGTGAGCAAGGAACTTGATTCCTTCCAAAACCATACTATTTGCGGGTGGCAATGGGAAATAAAGCAAGACTTTCGAAAGGGAAACCAGGAAGTGTTGCTGGTTTGTTTTGTTTTGTTTTGTTTCCATTCAGAAACAGCTGTAACATTCATCGATCTTAGCAGAAAAGGTTTTTATGATAATGAACAACGCTTCCAAAAAATTTCACATTTTTTTTTTAAATTAGATAATCAAGTTGGGTTTATTGCAACCTCCTAATAGCAGTGGAATCTAATGAAAACCTCTTGGTTGAGAAATTTTCCATCACAGATGTTCTGGGATGACAGGGTTCTTTTGCCAAGGGTTTCGCCACACTGGAAAATTCATTACTTCTAATTTAGCTTCACACCAAACTGTGGCTTCAGGTTTTGGATCAAATTCACCCCACCCTTTTACTTTTGTACCATACGTCCATTATGAAAAGCCGGTTGGGGAAAGAATTAGTGTGTCGCACACTATTGGCCAGAGTAACAGGGTGATTTGCCCCTTTTAAGGCTGGTGACCTGGAACCTGCCAGACCCAGTTTCAAAGGAGGCACATCTGAGCAGGCATCACCTGCTTCCCCTATAAAGACCAGCAGGAAGGTGCAAGAGGGGATTCTTGGTGAGATCAGAGCAGGGATGCGGAGAAACATGAAAAGGGTGCAGAGGCTGCTGGAAGTCAACAGACCTCAGCAAACAGCCAGGGACTTGGGGAGTGGGACTACATGCAAGAAAGAACGGGGAGGGAGCTGATAAGGAGGTCAATGAACAGACTTGAGGAGGGACGTGAGAACTTCTATTTTGAATGTTTGGTTGATTAAAAAACAGAACCCAAGAAGGGATTTGCATGGGCAAAAGCGTGAGTGAGTTATCGAAGAAGCCCCTTGAAGTGGTAGACTGAGGCAGATGTCGCTTGGCAGGCTGCCCTGAGGCACGGGGGGGGGGGGTGAGAGGCATCTCACTCGATGGCAGTCAGTAGTTATCAGAATTCACAAAAGTACAAGTGCTGATTAAGACATGTACTGTTTCAGCAAGACACGTAGGAACATGCTTAACTTGAATTTCAAATTCAATGGAACTATTCACACACTTAGAGTTATGTGCCTGTTTAAGTGCTTTGCTGAATCAGGGCCTAAAACCATAATCTAAACCTTAGTGAAGTCTACCCATTGATGATGTCAATGGTCTTCGAATGTACATGGGGACCCAATGTTTTTCTCTATAGCTTCACGACTGTTTGTGTTTCTATATTAAGATGGTTTGAATCAACAGAGAAACATACTTACTGAAAAATCCAAACTACCCACTGCATAAGATACTCTCCCTCATCAGCTAATCAGTGGTGTGGGGAGAAGCTCAGTTGAAAATAACACAACAGTTGTAAATTAACGAGCTAATGTTCATGCACAGTGAGAAAATCAGATCTCATGATGTCACCTCTCCTCTAAAAATGCAGATGAGCTAAAAATAAAATCAGGAATGACTCTGCAAAGAGTGACATTTTTATGTTCTTTAGCCCTCCAGCCACTAGACGGGTATCATAAAAACTTGTTCAGGTCATAAGAACGGCCATACCGGGTCGGACCAATGGTCCATCTAGCCCAGTATCTTGTCTTCTGACCGTGGCCAATGCCAGGTGCTTCTGAGGGAATGAACAGAACAGGTAATCATCAAGTGATCCATCCTCTGTTGTCCACTCCCAGCTTCTAGTAAACAGAGGCTAGGGACACCATTCTTGCCCATCCTGGCTAATAGCCATTGATGGACCTATCCTCCATGAATTCATCTAGTTCTTTTTTTAACTCCGATATAGCTTTGGCCTAGTATGCCATCCACCAATGGACAGTGGAAGATATAGACAAAAGTCACTTATACATTTTCTTTCAGCAGACAAATTCTTAGGGGCAGACATCAGTCAAATGTCACACTATATCAGCCAGACAGGAAAACCATTGGCAATGATAGCACTTCATGTATCATCTTGGTAGGTATGACTTCAGTGACAACTGTGTCCCAACCTTCATTAACACAGTCTTCTCTTTCCTGTTACAGAACATGTGCATATTTCAGATGTGTTGGGTCCAATTTTCTTCCCTATTCCAAGCTGGCTCTTGGGAATTCACTTCACTATAATCAGCTTTGATAGTAATAAAAAAATAAAATAAAGAATAGCTTCCCATACTACAAAGGCCCTTTGACAGCAGAATTCAGACAAACAGATAAGTAAATAAATAGCATCTTTTAGTTTTAGTTGGGTACCCGTGGTTTTTTCGCTTGATAAAATTAGCTGAGAGCAAGAGTCCGTGTACATTCACATTCCGAATCTCAAACAAAGGAAGTGGTTTCCTGGGAACAGAAACCACATGAAAACCCTGCGGATAGCTCCTTACATCCTCTCTTGTTTAGCATGTTGCATGTAAACTCACCAATAGAATTGAGCACCTGGCCCCTGGTTCAAATTTACTAAACCAGCTGAAGGAAGAAAAAGAGGATTGTTGTCGAGATTGGTCACAAGCCAGCACTCACAGCCACTTTAACCAGATTCACCACTACCCTAAATGCTAGAACTTGGAGACCTATTGTGTTTCTGTTTCAGATGGGCTCCAATTATGGCAAGTCAAGCAATGTTGTTGTTGAAGGGTATTTTTAAAAAAATAAATCAAGTAAAAAGGCATCTATCTTAATTCTGAGGTGCCTGCCATTTATTGGAGGTAACAAAGAGTCCTGTGGCACCTTAAAGACTAACTAAAGTATTGAAGCATAAGCTTTCGTGGGCTAATACCCACTTCGTCAGATGCTTACTTGGGTATTAGCCCACGAAAGCTTATGCTTCAATACTTTAGTTAGTCTTTAAGGTGCCACAGGACTCTTTGTTACCTCTGCTATTCCAGGCTAACACGGCTACCTCTCTGATTCCTGCCATTTATTAAAACTACAATTCAAGCTAAAAGCTCATCATTGTAGTGACCAGAACCAGTTTGTTTGTCTCTGTCGAGTAACACCCCTAAACTTGGCTATGCGGTAGTCAATACTCAGCTGGCATCGATTTGAACTTGCAACCTAGTGGTGTGAGGCATTATGTCTCATTACCAAGACTCTTAAGCTACTCCTTTCTCTAAAATATAATGCATATTTAGAATTTCAGTTGGATAAAATAAAATATAAAGCATTTCAGATATAAATTCTCCCTGGATGACAATAGTTAAAAGACACTGAGGGAGTGAAAACTCCTATTAACTTCAATGGGGCCAGGGTTATGCTGTGAATGTCTAATGTATTGTTATGTTTGTGTGACACTAGTAGATGGCTTACCTGCTTTAGGGTGATCAGACAGCAAATGTGAAAAATCAAGGTAATAGGAGCCTATATAAGAAAAAGCCCCAAATATTGGAACTGTCACCCACCTGCTTTCAAGGTACACAGTGCTACGTATGTGCTGTTTATGGAGGTTATGGAACTTTGTGAAGAAACAGAAAGATGGAGTATGAATATATGATGTGAGATATGAATAATTGGTCAGATATTAAAAAACTAAAGGATTCTCTTTCCAGTATTTAAGCAACAAAGCCTTCCATTTTAAATATAAGCAGGTGGATTTTTTTTTATTTTTTTTTTGCTTTTTGTTACTACTTTCTGTTTAAAAAATTGTAAGTTTGTATTTTGCACACTCATTAAAAAGATTTAAACATAGTCAAGTGAAAACTTGATGTTAATGATCAATGTTTTTTAAGTCTTTTATACCATGAAAATTAAGCTCTCGACATGTTTGAATCCTAGAAATTCAGCAGTTTCAAGCTAATTTTAAAGCTAAAAAATGCAACTTAATGAATTCAGTGCTTGTTTATGTTAAACTGCCAAGAGTTTAGCAATGAAAAAGTGTGATTTGGGGAACATCTGATTACGGGCCATGTGGAATTCCATATGTCAGACAAGCTGGAAAGCATTTTTATTGAACTATTGTCTAGAATGTGAACTAATTTCCTACTACCTCATAAAGGCTTCTAAGCAGAGTTGACAAAGGATTTATCATAATTATTGCTCTGGCCAGGATCATGTTTATAAATGATACTTGTGTATATTTTGTTTTTAAAGTTTCCAATTCTCAATTAAAACATCCTGCAATTTTCTCCTTTTTTTTCTTTCTCTTCAGAGAGTGATCTTAAAATCTTCCGTTTGTTTTCAAAATTAATATCTGTCAAACATTTCTTTTGATTTACAATGCCAAGAAAAGAAATGTTTGAAAGATTTTAATATAACAACATAAGTATTGATATTGTGGATAATAATAAGGATGCATGGTATTTATTACAACAAAGGCTGCAAAAACTTTTCAGTGAACAGTTACTTAAATTTTTAAGTGCCATATTCAGATACCCTAATTCATGTTGCCCATGAGATCAACCCTGGATTTAACAGGATCACTTATGGGGTACTTGAATCTGACCTACATGAATTAATTTTAAACATCCTTGCACCCTTTGTGTTGCCAAGTGTTAAACGCTCGTGCACACTTCCCGTTAGAGAACAGAAACAATATTGTATAACGTCTCTGACCAATTACAACTAACCAATGTGGTTTTAACAGAAGGTACTAAATACTCAGAGTATTTATTGTAATGCTAGGAACTGTTTATTAATATTCACACACATAAAATTGGCAAATTATTTCTAATAACAAATACATTTGAGGAAATTGTGATTTGCTTAAAGAGATTCCATGCGAAGAATAGGCGGATAAACTGAACAAGGACTGTGTGAAGTTTGGGTGGAATCTGAGTAGGTAAGTGGGACTTGCATGTTGCATAGACCTTGTTCTTGCCCTCTGCACACAGAAGTGAATATAGTTACTCAGCTCTACCATTTATATAGGTATATAGTCTATACACTATGGTATGTAGTCCTGCCATGAGTCCTGGGGACTAGACCAGATGACCTCTTGAGGTTCCTTCCAGTCCTATGTGTGAATAGCTATATTTTACAGATAGACAAAGTGAAATGAGGTTAAATAATTTGCTCATAGCCATGGAAGGACTTGATTTCTAATCCCAGAGCTAACACCAAGAGTCCAGGACTCAAAATCCTATGCTCATACTTTACTGATGGCATTATAGATGCCTAAAGCTTCAGTCATCAGCCCTTATTATAAAGCCATTTGCAGTAGCCAAGCATTTAAGATGGTCTCAGAAGTAACACGAGGTGAGATACCACTGGCACCTAAAGTCTATTTGTCCTCGGAAAAAGTTCACCACCATTAGTGGTAGTAGGGTGACCAGACAGCAAGTGTGAAAAATCAGGACAGGAGGTAATAGCTGCCTATATAAGAAAAAGAAGGTTTCTAAGCCCTGGTCTATACTGGGTATATGTGTGTGGAATTGACCTAAGATACGCAACTTCAGCTATGCAAATAGCGTAGCTGAAGTTGACGTATTTAGGTCTACTTACCGTAGGGTCTTCGCGGTGCTGAGTCAACTGCCGCCGCTCCCCTGTCGACTCCGCCTGCACCTCAGTCGAGTTCTGGATTCAACAGGAGAGCATTCAGGGATCAAATTATCACATCTAGACTAGATGCCGATAAATCGATCCCTGAAAGATCGATTGCTACAGGGGTAGTGTAGACCTGACCTAAGGAGATCTTTTGAACAGCTTCAACATTAGGCCCAATCCTTTAAAGCGCTCCTGATTGCTGAGCACTTGCAGATTTCAAATGGAGTTGAAATTTTATGCTAGTTTGAAAGTTCAGGCCCATAAACTGGTGGATGCATTATGGTGTTGCTGCTATTGGTTTTGTGGTTGACAGGTATCTCTTAAAAATGTTAAAAATAATAAACATAAGTTAAATGGGAATCAAGTTTGGCAAAGTATATGGTTGTGGTTCTGGAAAAATTTGATATTTTCAATCCAAAATATCATTATGAAAGCCACATAATCACCACCACAATGACAATTTTCCACTTTGTATATGGTAGCGTTGTGTCTTTCAAGTACATTTTACCTGTTTGATAACATCTTGCATTTTGTAATGAAAGTTGCAATCATCCTGTGCTACTTGATTAAGGTATAAGAACAAATGTTTATCTAGACTAGGCCTAGATTAGAAGTGATTTATTTGTATGAGTACAGTTACAGAGATTCACAGATATGACATGAATGCTATTTTCATAATTATAGCACATGGGGTAATGAAGCAATGGTGGTATGTATAAAAGCATAGTTCAGTATCCTGGAAAATACAATTTAAATATTACAGAGAACACCATTGTTGATGCATATGCCCAAAATTGTCCATTAAATGTAATAAACTGCTATACAAAATATGTTTCCCCAGTAAATCAACTTCCACTTTTCCATGCACTGAATTTTTGTGTGTGTCATTTTGAAAACTGCTTTGGATGGTGTTCAACCATCCATATATTTTTATCAGGGTTTTTTTTCCTTACGAAAGTTAAAAGCCCAATGGGATTGCAGAGCAGAGATTGAACAGTTCCAAGGGATAATATAGGATAAAAAGAAGGGTGTTTAATTTCAAAGACTTCTAACAGAAAGTTTCACAAGACCATGAATAGGAAACACACTAATAATGCCAACTTGCATTATGTATATCAAGTCAGATAAAGCATTTTTCTTTTTAAGCTCGGGGGGGGGGGGGGGAATACAACTAATGTACTTGTTCAGAAAAATATGCAGTGTAACTGACTGTTTCATTCATATTTAACAGCAAAATGGTGGAAATATGATTTCATATCAGCATAGTAAAACAAGTTGGATGTGTTTTGATGCAACTTGTGGGCCAGATCTGACCTCAGTACTGATGTCACTTCACTGATTTGCACCAGGATGGGATCAGAACCAACCTGAGACATAATGAAACCCTTTTTCATCATCTTAAACATGTTTGCCATTTTTAAATGCAAGTCTCATTCCTTTCCTTTCTTATTTGAAGTGATGTTTTGCAGAGTGTTTTTACATGGTTGGGTTTCTGAGTTCCCCCTGGAGATGGGATCACGTCCATCTTCCTGTGAACATTTCTTGTTAGTTTCTTAACTCTGTTCATTCCATCTCCATAAGCTCATACAGGCTTGTAAACCCTACGTTATGGCAGGCCAGGATTTCTGTCTGAGGAAACTATTTTTTTTAGCTTCTATGGAAATGAGAAATAAAAGGTATCTTTTTTTCAGGGAAATGAACCAATAGGTGTGAAATTGGATTATGTTTTGTTGCATTCTCTGAAATATTCCTGAAATTCTGCATTAAAATGGTTGTACAAAATGTTCAACTTATTGGACTCTTAATTATTCTACAGGCAGAGCTGGGTGGAAATTACTGTACAAACTTGTTTCCTCCTGTGCGTAAAAGTGATCTCCAAAGGGAAAAGAAGGGGTTGTGCCCCTCTTGCTGCTTTGATGTATTTTTTTTAAAAGCCTGAAACTAGGTTTGTTTTAGTTTATAAAAATGCTCCTCTAGAGCTCTGCGGGCTGTACAATCAAAAAATCTTCAACTGGGATAATTAAAGAAGTCCATAAAACAAACTCCTCTTCCTCCCTTCCCTCCCCCACCTCATCTTGATACCAACTGATCCCGTTCTTTCCACCCCAAACCCTAAATAAATTCCCCCAGAGAAAGCATAGGGAAGATTGTGAGCTTTGTAACATGTACACATATGGGGCAAGCTAAGAGGGAAAGTCAATTCCAGAATACAGGGCCTTCCCGTTAAAACCAAAGAGGTGTTAGATCTAGTGCACCAGCTGGCTTCAAGTTCTGCAATATTACAGGAGAGGAGAGAGCTGGTTTCTAAGGCAGCCAGGGCCGAAATCAATTGGTGTTATAGGGTCAATAAACCAAGAAATCAACCGTCAATTAGTACTCAACAGTCTATCTGGTGATGTAGTCTGCTGGGCCTCTCAGCTGTTAGTATCTGGAACTCTGTGCCTAGAATTTGAAACTTTGTGTCTGGCATTGGACATCAGCAACCTCATTCTCAGTAGGAAGGTCCAACCTTTGCAACTCACTGCTCCTGACAGGTGGTCACAGCCCAGGTTTGGCAAGCTGGCTGCAATGCTGGGTTTCAGGCAAGCTTTATGTTCTACATTATTATTTTGTTTCTGTATTTTTTTTCCAGGTTATGTGGATGTTTTAGGCTACATCACTGTCTACAAAGAGCAGGCTTGTTTATAAGTTTGAAGTTCTGGGCCAGCCAAATCCTGAAGTCCTAGCTCAGTTTTCACTCAGTCCTTGTGGACACGAAATCCCACTATGAAATTACCAATTACTGTGAGAGCCACCCTAAAAACTGTGGAAATACTTCCATGTGCAACATTATGCTTTTCATTAATATTGGTTAGCATATAACTACTGTCATGATGGGCATAAGACAATAAGCAAAAGTCAGATGATACCTGGAAAACAGGTATTGATCTCCATTGTTGTATGATGTAGTAAGAAAGTTATTCATGTATATCATATGTAAATAGCAGAAAAACATATTCACGACATGTTGCTAAATCTGACCTGCAGATACGGTCAAGTATTTTTCATAGGCTTTTTTTTTTTTTATCATTTTCTGCTAATTATACTGTGACCAGTATTTGTTTTGCATAAATGTTTGGGGAGAAACTTTATTCATGTGAATATGAGTGTTCAGCTTGTATAAATGCCCCCATTTATGCTGTAAATTCTCACCCAGTCTCCTAGGTGCACATACAGTTAACTGATGAGACTGTGACAAGAGGAAATAAAATATAGTCTGCAGATAGCCGATAAACCAGATTTATATCTTTCTCCCTATCTCAATCAGGAAGGAACAAAGCTATTTTGAAAACGGATAGAGAGATATATGTAGCCAGCACAGTTTCTTGAGCAAAAGAGAATAAGATTTTTAAATTATCATTTATTTCATATCCCTCATGTCTCTCTATAAAACACTCTGCTCCCGGTTCCTGAGAGATTCAATAATCTATTCAAGTACTGTTTCTGTTTATAAAGATCAAATCAGATAGTCAGAATACAGAAACCGATACATCAGTGGCCCATCAGACAGAGCAATCCCCCAGATTCTGAATAGTCATTATGAACAGCTTGCTAATGCCTATAGGCACAAATATATTAATTAAACTATTTCTCAAACAATCACAAATACTGTAAAAAGCAAAACTGTAAAAATCATGGCTAATTGGAAAAAATGTCTAAATATGACAAATCGTTTACAACAATGTGACCAGCTCTTAAGTCTCTTTAAAGTAACATTGCTTCTTCACGGATATCTGTAATCTGTTATTCAGACATGACCTCATAAAGATTGCTCAGTAGAATTAATTCTGTCCAAGTATAACTAGTTGCAAACAATCCCCTAAAGTGAATCTTTACTGATTAACATTTTCACTGGTCTTCACTTAACAAGCAACTTGCAGCTGATGAGAAGTTTGGGGATTCTTAAGTTACTGAAAAAATAAATTAAGCATTCCTATTCAATTTGCTCTGGGTGGACTTACATTGTATTACCCTCAATGTTGCTAATTTGAAAACTTGCTCTTGTGATTTTTTTTTTTCCTGATAGAGCTCCAAGTGCTAACAGGGAGTTAAGTTACATTTAAGAGTAAGGTTTCTTCACTGCCAATGCTGGCTGTTACTTGAACAGTTTAGAAATATTGTTGATTATGTTAGCTTGAATATTATTGTATTGAATTCCCTTCATAATAACTGGAGCTTTCATTCTAGAGTTTTGCACCATATCCCTAGCTTCATTTAAGTTGGCTATCATAATAACTACATGGATTGGGACAGAAATTAGATATAGCAGTACCATGGGGCCTCTCCTGTGGATATCTCATTGTGACGGCTTTGCAAAATGGGTTTTGTTTAACAAGCATTCCTATTTTCCAGTAATTACAAGGTAGATTTTTCAAAAGCACCAATGGGAGGTAAGCATTGAATTTGGATTGATTTTTTTCCCCAACAGATATAGGGCACTTAATTGCCTTTTTTTGCCTTTGAAAATCTTTCCCTCATAATACTTTGTAAGTGGGATTTTCAAAAGCATCTAATGGACTTTGAAAGTCAATGGGACTTGTGCCTCTAAATCATTTGGACTTGTGCTCCTAAACCACTTAGGTGTTTTTCAAAATCCCACCTTGTTGGTCTACAGCACCTACCATAGGAGGCTACAAAGTGTTTGAAAAAATCAGGATCTTGCTGTCTCCAGTGGATGAGTCTAGAACTAATGCACCCCAAAATTAGAAGCCATCACTGAACATTTGGGGCTTTCCCTTTTGATGCCTCAATTCACTTAATCAAAAGGCAACAGTAGTCCCTGGCATATTGAGGATTCATTTCTAAGCGTTTCAAAGATGTTTGAGAGCTATGAAAGAAGAGCTCTATTTTAACCAGTATCATTATTTATTATTCAAAGGTGCTGAGCACCCAATTGCAGGTGCTCTGCATCTTGAACATCAAGCCCTAGAGGCCCAATCCCAAACCCATTGAAGTCAGTGGAAGACTCTCATTGACACCAGCGGCCTATGGTGTGATGCTTCA
The DNA here is from genome assembly GCA_032164245.1 of Sternotherus odoratus. Lineage (NCBI taxonomy): Eukaryota > Metazoa > Chordata > Testudines > Kinosternidae > Sternotherus > Sternotherus odoratus. Next base: position 5,888,301 of record JAVMKO010000014.1, on the reverse strand, counting down.
GTGTCTCAGATTAGGCACCGGAATACTAAGGCACCCAAATTTAGGGTACACCTACATATGGATTAAAAAGACCTTCAGGGCAGCCATGGTTGACTTGGGTCAGCTGATTGAGCTCGCAGAGCTTGGGCCGTGGGGCTAAAAAATGTTGTATAGATGTTCAGACTCAGGTTAGAGCATGACAACTGGGAGCCTCCAGTCTCGCAGAGTCCCAAGAATTTACATAGCCAACCACGATCTCCTGATCCCTAGTGCAGTGCTTTGACCACAAGAACATCTTCTGCCAGCTAAAAAACACCAGCACTATAGGAGAAGACTGGGTTAGTCAGAGCTAAATGCTTCAGTCCACCAACAAGCTATGGATCTGCTATGAATGCCATGGAATTAGTGGGGTCCCAGCTGCTCAGCCGATGGGCAAGATGAAAAGAGCGGGGACAGATATTGGTGCTCTTTCTATACGTGGCCTGTAGTTTGTAAAGTTGATGCGGTGTTTATGATCCTTTGTGACAAAAGACAATACATAAACCACAGATCTTACATCTACAATGTTGTATGCACGAGATTTGGTAGATTACTAGAACAAATTATGAGATGAAATGCAGATTGACCTCTTCTGTAGAACGTCCATTCATGTTGAGTCCCGGGGGAAAAGAAAGTATCGATTTTCTCTCTACATGTAAAGAGCAGAATGATTTTAGGGTCAAATTCACCTCTGTGCACATGCCAGGCACAAGGCCTATGTACTTGGAAGGCTTTAATGGGATCGGCCTATGAAGCTGTTGGTGATTTTAAGTAACATGGGGCAGATCCGCAACTGATGTAAATCGTCTTCAATAGAACTATAATCATTTACACCACTTGAGAATCTGCCCCCATGTACCTGAAAGCATTTTTAAAGCAAGCAGGTACCATAGCCCGGTGCACACTGGTGAATTTTGCCCTTTCAGAGGAATAGGGCCTCAGTCCAGTCTCACTGGCACCCTGATATCAGGACGAACTCTGCTGAAATCACAGATTATATCAACATAAAACCAATGTACCCGAGCTCAGAATCAGGCTTCCGGCATATTAATAGTATATTGTCCAGCTACCTCCTCGGTTATATATTTGCAATTTTCCATTTACACACACTTGACATACGAGCCGTCTCTTAAAATCACCAACAGCTTTGTAGACTATTTGTCCGTGTTGAAAAATGGTGTCTCCGAATGCACAATATTACCCTTAAGCTTCAGCTATCATTTTCTCATATATCAGCTCATTAAGAATACAATTCCTTTTGAGGGGGCTGATTCAGATGATAAGAGACATCAAGTAACAGGCCCTGGCAGGAGCAGTGTACATAATACAGTACAGTCTGATTGGACTCAGCTGTCATTTCATCCCATGTCCTATGCTTTGAAAGGCATTCAGACTCATTTTTATTGTTCATTTTGAAGTATTAGTCTCACCCAAGTTCAGGATTTTGTTTTTTTACGGGAATGTATGATTTTATAAGTAGCTCGATGCCCAGAATGTGTAGTATTTGAATTTGAACGGCACATCCACCAAGGAAATGTGTTTCTAGTTTTGCTGGTGTCAGTTTCTCTGAAATAATTTGAGTATAAACTTTCCTCCCAGTTTATCCTGCTGTTCTCTGTCTTGTTTTCAGAAGGAGAAGGATGGAAAACCTTGAAAATGTCAATGTTCCGATTTCCTCCTACGGTCTAACAATCTTTTTAATAAATATGATAAGTACTAGTATTATAGACAAGAAAAACCACTGCAGTCAGCTTCATATTTCCCCTGTCTGGGGTAGGCGACAGGAGAGAACAAAAGATTGCTTATATCTCAAACGGCAGCAAAGAAGGTTTGATGGATCTATAAGATTAATGTGAATGCTAGGCATATACAATGGATACCATTAAAAATGGACATTTATCACCTAGCAGTATTTACCTTTACCATGGTGTTAGCAATATTCCCTAATTCTATAAGTGTTTCGTGTGGTTCCAGCTTGCATACTGGTTTTGGTATATACCATTGTTTCTTATGTCTTCCCTCCACTATAGGAAAGAGGTGGCCTTGTGTCCAAAGCATTAGACTGGGAGTCTGGAGATCTGGGAGAAAATGGGAATGTTGGTGTGGATTTGCAATGGAAGCAGGAGTTCACCCCTGATTTCTATCCCTAGCTCTGTTACTGGCTTCCATTGTGACCTTGGCCAAGATACTTCACTTTCTATAGCTCAGTTTCACCATTTATAAAATAGGGGTAAGGAAGTTGCATCAGTGCTAGAAAAGTAGGGTGAGATCCATGAATGATTTTTTTAAAGGATTTGGGTGCCTAGATGCAGGTAGGCAAAACGCCTAGATGCCTAGCTCCTGGTGGGCCCCACCAGGTAGGTTTGCATGGGGATAAAACCCTCACAGGATTATTCACAAGGGGAGAGGAATAGCTCGGTGGTTTGAGCATTGGCCTGCTAAGCCCAGGATTGTGAGTTCAATCCTTGAAGGGGCCATTTAGGGATCTGGGGTGAAAAAATTGGTCAGGGGACACTATGTGGTCCTGCTAGTGAAGGCAGGGGACTGGACTGGATGACCTTTCAAGGTCTTTCCCGCTCTATGAGACAGGACTGTGTCAGCTGCCATAGGCTCATGGAGCTTGGACTTCATAGCTAAAAATTGTGGTGTAGACATGGAGGCTTGTGCTGGAACCTGAAATATGGGACTCTCCACCCTCACGGAATCCCAGAGCTTGTCTGTAGCCTGAGCCCAAATATCTACACAGCAACTTTTAGCTCTGCAGCAAAAGCCCCATGGGCCTGAGTCAGCTGATCCGTGCCATGTTCTTTATCCCCATGAAGGCATAACCCTTGGGTATGGCTACACGGACATGTAAGCCCTGGGTTAGTAGAACTCAGGTGAGCAGAGCCTGAGCTTCTTAGCCTAGGTCTTGAGCATCTCTACTCATTTAAAACACTATGTTAGAGATTCATGAACCCTGGTTCCAGACTCCAGCTCCAGTGTCTACACAGCATTATGTGGGCCTGAGACCCATACCCCAGACTTCCTAGCACCCTCCCTAAATGTGGTCGCTCTAGCCCTTTGTTCATGGTGCAGTGTGGCAGAACTTTTGACTGTCCACCAAACATGACTGCTCAGAGGGCAAAATGGTGGCCTGTCGGACTGTGGGGCTCTTTCACAAGCTACCTGGGCACAAGTCCAGTGGGGCTTCAGCTACACTGCAAGGCAACAGATCTTGAACACTGGGTCCCAGCTTGACTCAGGCTCTGACCCTTCGCCCCCATAGGGTCCTGGGACGCAGGGTTAGCACAATTTTTGTGTAGACAGAAGGGGCGGGCTCAATATTGAGCCTGAGTTCAAACCCTGGTCTTACACTGCAGTGTAGACACACCCAAAGAATCTAATTTACTTCTGATTAGGGGATTTAAGTTCCTTCATTAGCCATAGCCATTTTTGAAAATATTACCCTTAATCTTCATTTAAAGACTCCAGGTGATGGAGATGTACCACTTCCCTTCATAATCCGTTCCAAATGTTTAATTACCCTCAGTATTAAAGTAGTGCATCTTATTTCCAGTTTGAATATTGCTGACTTCAACTTCCAGCCATTGGATCTTGCTAAACCTTTGCCAGCTAGATTAAAAAGTCCTCTGGGATCAGACATCATCTCCTTGGGTAAACAATTTCCCAGAGTTTGTATTTGGGCACAAATATTATTATTGGTATTTTCTCTAAACGTGTTTAAAAGACTTCTCTCAGGTTAAAAAATTCCAACGACAAATTCTTCTATCATGGGCCTAATTCTTCTACAATTGAAATCGGTGGCAAAATTCCAGAAGACATAACTGGAAGCGGGATCAGATCTCAGATAATGGTTTACTTTGTTTTACTGCTTTATTATTATTACTGGTGACTCCTGCACTACTGAGAGCTTATTCATGCTCCCTGCCGAAATTCTGTCTCTTCCTCCGTATTTTTTACTTCTCTACTCTGTTCCTGGTTAAGCAAGTGAGATCCCAGAGCTGACAGAGCACTTTTACGTGTTGCTTTTGGATTATCTCACACCTTATCAGATTGGATTTGAATACTGTATCTATTTGACGAAGCTGCAGCTGACCGTTTCATAGTCTCTGCTCTACTTTTAGCAGATTCTGAACTCTAATTATCAGACTATTTACTTTTATATTGATCTGAATGTGTATTTCCTGGGATATCTTTGTGTCTGAAATGTTATAATACCTTGACACGTGACCCCATGTACCATGCTCTCTGCCAAGATTTGGAGAGAGTCTCTTTTAGGCTTTGGTGGGCCTGTGTAATAAGAAACTAGCACAGTCCAGGAAGTGAAAAAGGGAAGACGCCAAATTTGATTGCAAACTGTATGTAGCAGCAAATTCAGCATAGTGTGCTTTTCAGTTCTGCTGGCATCTCTTTATACAAATTTTAATTAGGGATGGTAAAAAGGGGGGTTGATTTTTGTCAAAATTTTCAACAGTTGTCAAAATCCATACTATTTTGACCAACATTATTGCTAATGTATAAAATCAACATGTGTGAAAACACTGCATAATCCGTGGCAGTCTCTTAAAACACTGATCCCTTTAAAAAGCTGGAACAAAATTTCCCAATTTCTGCTTCTAGAAAAAAAACTATGACAGAGATTCATGCAGGGTGTGTATCAACTTATTTTGCTGTACACCTTAGTATGGAGGTCTGACCATGCACATTACATCAGTAGCCATTTCCCTCCATTGGAGGAGAGGAAACAGTCGAAGACGCTGACCAGAAGAGAATCAGAATACCCGAAGAAATGCCCAAACTGTCTTTTGAGGAGCAAAGATGGTATTCAACATGAGTAAGGATGGCAGAATAGGACCTTCGGGGACCTCACATATCTGGCCGAAGTTAAAAGATACATGAGAGAAAAGCATAATAATAATAATAATAATATAGCAAAATCCTCTAACACAAAGGGAGCAGCCCTGGAATGGCAGGGAAACTGGCCAAGGAGTTGGTCCACAATAGAAGGAATTCAGAAGGAACAGCCTTTGATGGAAAATACACATGAGACCTTTCAATACCTTAGCAAACAAAGGCAGCAAAGACTGGTTTCTGATATCCCTGGATATAGCTATCTATGTATCCTTGGGTTTTGAACTGCTGCCCATCACCAAAGTACCTGAGTGCCTTCCATGTAATGCAGATTGGCAATGGTGAAGTACCAGTCTCATATACACCAGTGACTGAGTCTTTATATAAACACCACCACCCCATGGTGCCCCGGCACCATCAGCTGTCTCTTTGTGTGTTTTTTCCTGAACCTATGAATTACAGTTAACACTACCCAACTCTTTTTAATTTTTTTTGGGTGCATCTTCAAAATGCCTTAATGTGCACATTTCTCCACTTCCAGTAGGAATAAGTGAAGGGAGGGGGAGAGATGGCCTTTGGGCTTCTCATTTGTTTCACCACAGTTGGAGATGAAAGCAAATGTGAGATGACACTGTTCAATAAGGGATCCACAGAATGTCCAACTACTGACCGCATTGTCTGTCTTTACAAGGCTGAAAATGAGGCCATGGAAAGTCACTAGATTTCTGTGCATGCTGTAGATTTACTGATATAATTCCCATCTAAGTCCACCAACATGGTATACTATGCCTGCATAAATGGGAATTGATCCACACTACCTCTGAGTGCTTTTGAGGTTTGTACAAGTTTTCCTTTACTGTCGATACAACATAGCATTTGGATTGACAGTCTATAAATTCAGGTTGTTATTTTATCCAGTCTCTCCAACAAAGCAGGACTGGATTGGAGACCTCCAAAACTCAGGTGTTTTAAGAAGTGATGCTGTTGACTCAGCAGGGGGCGTTCTTATCTGAGAAACCCTGGATGTTCAAGGAGTTTGTATTTCATGTCAAATTTGCTAACATGGTCAATTTCAACAACAACAAATAGACTGATCTTAATCACTCCAAAAAGGTACCCAGCTGAAGAAAAAATGCATACTAGTTTTAAGTGAAAATCTCAACTTTAGAAAAATATTAAAATATCATCCGGGTGATTTTGTTTTCACATTAGAGCATGCAAAAATGTAAATGTTGCCATATTCGGGGCCAAATCAGCTATTTCACAAAATGAATTGTGTAGTGTAGAGCAGCTGTTCTCAACCAGGAGTCCAGGGCCTCCTGGGGGGGGGCTGCAAGCAGGTTTCAGGGGGTCCCCATCAAGGCCAGCATTAGATTCACTGGGGCCCAGGGCAGGAAGCCAAAGCCCCGCCACATGGAGCTGAAGCTCAGGGCTCCAAGTCCACCACCTAGGGCTGAAACTGAAGCCTGAGCAACTTAGTTTTGCTGGGTCCCCTGTGGCATGAGGCCCTCGTCAATCACCCTGCTTGTTACCCTGAACACCAGCCCTGGCTTTTATATGCAGAAAACCAGTTATTGTGGAACAAGGGGGGAGGGGGGAGTTTTTATATCATGTTGAAGGGGCTCAGAAAGGAAAAGGCTGAGAACCTCTGGTGTATAGGAATTGTGCAGTATCCCTTTAAACACTTTGTGATCGTACCACTGAGCCTTATGTCCCTGTGTCAACTCTGACTGGCCCTACCCTTTCTGCTATCAAGCAGCAAGATGTTGCTGACACAGCTACATTAGAAAGTAAATCCACTATTCCAGATGCTGCTAGGATGCCTGGGAGAAGTTATCCAGGGAGAAGTCATAATCTACCTCTCCGACTAAACTTGTGGCATGTTGTACTTTTAATGAGTACTGTATTTATAAGTTTTTTTTATGTCCTTTTGCATTGAAGGGGGAGGAGAATGTAGTATATAGGAATTCATTAAGTAATCTGTGAATCCTTTAGCAGTGCTTACCGTGTTCTGTGTTTAGAGCTGCAGTCAGTACATGTAACTAGACCCTGGAGGTTCTGTATTGTTAGTAAGCACAGTTATTTGACCACTGTGTAGTCCCTTCATATTATGTTTGTAGCGTGAAAAGCAAAAGACATAACTTAGAAAAGAACTGTTGATTAGCCCCAGGTGAATAAAGAATTTTTTTTGTTCTCTGACAATTCCAAAAAGAGAAAATACGGAGGGGTCAAAACAATTGCTTGACCAAACCTAAACATTTTATTTCAAATTCAAAACAATAAATTAAAACATTTCACTTCAAAAATGTCAAATGAAACGTTTTGATTTGCTCAGAGGTTTTGAAATGTCCTTCCCCCCCCCCCTTGAAGATGAACAATTGAGCAAAAGTGAAATAAAGTCATGAAACATTTCACTGTCACCAAACTGGATTTTTCACTGAAAATGTTTCAGCCAAAAATTACACCCAGAACAACTGGTGACCCATTTTTTTGTTGATATGTTGCACTTATTTGTCATTTGACTACAACTGCTATTACATGTTAGTGGTTAAAGTACTAGTTGACCATCATTAGTGTGTTAGCTCTCTTCACCACAGACTATCCAGAATGTAGAGACCTGGGAACCTAGACATTTAGCTTCACCCACTTAGGTGCTCCAAAAAGGGTGGGGCTGGATGGGTCCAGAAACGTTGTTGTGAGTGCTGCTGGATTCTTCATGGATGGGGACATGCCTGGAGTAAAGACTTTATCTAAACAAATCTCTATTAACCATCATAAGCTCAATGCTTGATGTAGGAAGGCAAGAAATAGACCCTTCCAAGTTACAGGAACCATTTCTCATCCTTCAAAATTAATCCACCAATAGCTACCACTGAAATGACTCAGTCATCCACCTAGTGGTTGTTCCTGTTGGGCATAATTTCAGACTTTCTTATTTTATTTTATTGTATGTTTATTTGTTTTTTAATTCGGCATGCGTGGGGAAACAAGTACATTATCTCTGACTTTGGAAGTGCATACAAGACAATAGCCATGAGTTCTGCGTGCAGGCTAGACAGGCTGCGTGCAGGCTAAGCCTGGACACCAGGAACTCCTGACATCTAGTCCTGACTATGCTACCGACTTACCTTGTGGCCTCGGACAAGTCACTTCATCTACCTGTGCCTCGGTTTCCTCATCTACAAACTTAATTATTTATTATACTTGTCCACTTCAGAGAAGCTTTGTAAGAATTAATGGGCACATTTTTAAATGCTTGGAGGTGATAGCTAAACATAAAGGGTTATTACCAATAAACTACTTTGAGCTTGTTCCAGTCCTGGTGGACATCAATGGAAGGTGGTACATTTACTTCAATGGACATTGGAGCAGACTCTTGTTTCTTAAATCTGCATACACTTGAGTAGCAGTAGGTTTTCTATCAGTCCAGTCTCAGAATATTACCTCACCCATCTTGTGTCTCTAATATCTTGGAACCAATCTGACTATAATTACATTGCATGCTATGCCTTACCATCTACTATAAAGTGTTAGCACAGTTTGTTAACAGATGGCCACTCCCACCCCTAAGGAACACTCCCGCCCTCCCATTTTTATGAAGAAAAGAAAGTGGCATTTCACTCATGATTTAAGAAGATTCACGGTGTTGCCTAAAGTGATTTTTAATTTGCATTAAACAACTCTTGCATCCCTATTCTGCTGACTTCAGCAGAAAAGCTATTTTAGGCAAGGGACTAAAACGTGGCATGTGATGGTTTCTTCTTGGACTGGGTGCAGAGGAAAATTAAAAATAACATTTGTTCCAGTGCATTATTGCATATCCCCATGTGCAAAGAATGTGCTTGGTATTTCTGCAAGAAGAGACTATACCCCTATGGCTAGGGGACCAAAGACAAAAGGAGTGTGAGTATGTAATAGTCCTGAAGCTGAGCCATCCAAACTACACACAAGACACCATCAAACCAGCATACAGGTTACTCTGAGGACAACCATGAACACCACACAGCCTGTTGGGCCATCCAGATGTGCCTTCATGCCTTGCTCTAGTTGGATTTCTCTCACACCTACCTAGATTGCTTACTGTTACCCACCCGCTGCTGGCTTTTAGGTGCACATCCAAGATTTGGCCTGTAAGGATGTTGATTTTCCCCCCACCTCCTTTTAAGGAGAGGGAGATTTTATTTTTATAAAGCAAAAGTGAGATTCTCTCAATGCAACCTCCCTAAAAATAACAAAAAGCTTTGGCAAAACTTTTTCAAATATCTAGCAACTAAAACTTCTCTGTGTTCTGAAGGTCCAGGGCCAGAGCTCTGTTGATGTAAATCAGCATAGCTCCATTGAGTGCAAGGATTGGGTTGAGGATCTGGCCGAAGAATATACTAGCTCTGTATGCTGAAAATAAAGCAGAGGTTTGTTCTCTGGCACTGCTGCACCAAAGGGAGATATTAAATAGCTATGGTTATGTTATTAATGTGTGAAAGGTCACATCAACTGTGTGAGAATTAAGAGCTCTTGTTATAAGTTTAGGATTAATGGCGAGAGCAAGAAAATTAAACAAACAGGGATCGCAGAGAGCCTGCTTCATGTGAAAATCAGTTCCAGCAAGTTCTTGTCAAACGCGGAGGACTTCTTTTAAAAGGCTTCTCTTTGTTTGTACATATATGCTGCAAAGTGGCCTGATGTCTGTATCCCGGGGATCCCGTCACCACTGCCACAAATGGAAAGTCTTAACACACATCTCATCCTAAACTGCTCTGTCAGTGCTGACTCATCTGGTGTAATGACTAACACACACGCCTGAGCTGCAGACGCTTGGGGGACGGAGGGGTGGAGGGTCAGTTCTGCTCTCAGTGTCTCAGTTTCTCCATTCATAAAACAGAGATGATGGTAAGCTTACCTGCCACACAGGGTTCCTCATGTGGCTGACCTTGTTCGTGTTTGTCAAGTGAGCTGAGATCCTTTGTTGAGAGGACCAACTCCCCACCCCACCCCCTGCCCCCACACCCACACCCACACCCACACCCACACACAGTCTGCAAAGCTAGCTTTCTGATTCTTCCTGTTGCTGGCAGACAGTATTCTGGTGCTGGCTACCATTGATAGGAAGTGAGTGAGAGCTAGGTGTATGTAATTTATCATTAGCATACGTCAGTTTGTGTCATGCCTGTTCAAAATGCACTGGCTGAATTTGATGTGGATTGCAAATTCTCTGCGCAGGAACTGCTTCTTCCACTGTGGACCCGATCCTATGTGATGCTGAGCATCGGCGGCTCAGCGATATGGTCAGATGCAATCTCTTCCTAAACCAAAGGAATTGAAAGTCAGGGTATGCGGCCCCAATTCAAGAAATCATGTAAGTATGTGCTTACGTCCAATTGACTCCAATAAAGTTGAAGATGTAAAGTTAATATTAAGCAGGTGCTTAAGGGCTGTGCGGAATAGGTATTGACTTAGGCACGTCCTTAAGTGATTTCTTGATATGGGTGTATGGCAACAGAAAAATTCATTTTCCCTAATTTTGCAAACAGAAGTGCATTTTTATATAAATCCATAATAATTTGAGTATGCTTAGGTCTTTTCATTGGCTAGATGCATCCACTAATCATTAATAATTTGGATCAACTGTCTTTGCACTCTTTCAGTCCCAAAGACTAGGAAAATATTCTTTTCTTTTGGGGAGGGTATTTGTGTTTCCTCAGTTCTTCCGGTGATATAGGAACTGTTTTCAGAGAGCTTAGCAAAAGTCTAACACAAATGGGGGGGGAAAAAACTAAGTACAAACATTGGGATTACCATGTATCAGAGTATGAATTTTTGTTGAGTTTAATTATTATTTCCATTCAACTTTCTTATATTCCTGGCCTTACATAAGCTTTCTGAATAAATCCTATTTTTTATGTCTAATATCAGCTTCACTTTACATTAAGACAGAATCTTTGGGATCTGTCAAGATGATGACACGTATTTTACGGTGACCAAATGAAAGATATGAAAGAAAGAATCTAACTTTGGAAGAAAGCGACATGCTTTTCATCAACATGGGATTTCCTCCATGGAGGCATCATCAGAGACTGTCAGAAGCTGGGCAAATCTCCAAAGGTTAGAGGCAAGGCCAAAACATATAATTTCTGCTTTACACAGGGCCATTTCTGTCTCTGAGATCTTAAATACTGTCTCACCGCAGATGTGAAATTCAGAACTCGGAGTGCAACTGGGAACAGTTCTTGCTAGTTACCACTTCAGTATATTTCTTTATCTAAGGTCTATACAGATTACGGCTATTAGAGTGGTTAAAAATGCATTTCAAAACCCATAACATATCCATGAAAGTCCGTACTCAGAAGTCGTCAAATATGTTTCCACAAATAACAATTTTTTTCTTGCAGAACAAAGTGTGTGTGGTCCAACCAAGCGAGCACATAGCTAGGAGCTGGGGTTCTGAATTGTATCCTTGTTATTAATTATTATTCTTACTGTTATTTGTATTGCCATCCAGAGCACTCAAAAGCTTGAATCCAGGGACCCATTGTACAGACACAAAGAAAGGCCTACAGTTTGCCCCAGAGAGTTTATACCTGAAGCCTTCCCGGCAGTGACTCTCAGGGAGCCTCCAAGCCACTAGCTGTATAGGCATACTCGGAGTGTCCCCGGGGAAAGCCACCAGATTTTTAAACATCACATGCAGCTGCGTTTGTGTTGTTGATGCAGGAGCTGCAGATGCATGAGACCCAATGCATGAATGAAAGACAAAGATCTGCATGTGCATATAACTTGACACATGCAACTTCGACTTGTCCACATGTACCATGAGCCCTCTGGAGTCAATGGAAAGACACCCCTGTACTTCAGTGGGTACTGGATCAGGCTCCATGTGTTCTGAGCATGCACTTTAAGGTGTAGAGTTTTTAAAAGGTCCAATTTATCCTTGATGCACCTCAATGGATCTGGGTAATGATGGATCCATTTGCCCAGTGTAGGCCGTATTTCTTCCATACTTCCTGTCACAAACTGCCCTGGGGTGACAGGAGCTTCTGCCCTGGGCACGCGCACACAGATGAATCAGCAGCTCAGCTGCATACAGGTTCCTTCATGACCTCCAAAGAGAGGGGTAAGGTTTGCTCTTAGTCATTAGTGACATGAGAATGTTTGGGAGGGAAAGCCCAGAGCCCCATCTCTGATCTCCTCAGAAAAGGAGAGGACAGGCTGCTTTTAATCTATTTTTAAAATATATTTATTTTTAAAAATTTCAGCCCAATGCATGAATGGTCTCAAGTTGCAGTGGGGGAGGTTTAGGTTGAATGTTAGGAAAAACTTTTTCACTAGGAGGGTGGTGAAGTACTGGAATAGGTTACCTAGGGAGGTGGTGAAATCTCCTTCCTTAGAGGTTTTTAAGGTCAGGCTTGGGAAAGCCCTGGCTGGGACGATTTAGTGCGGGTTTGGTCCTGCTTTGAGCAGGGGGCTGGACTAGATGACCTCTAGAGGTCCCTTCCAACCCTGATAGTCTATGATTCTCTGATTAATTCTTTGAATCTTAAGTTTGGTTTAACTTCTAAAAACTTGTCAAATCCCAAACAGTTGAAAACTACTAATGAATGTTCCCTTGTGTCTCTGAACATTCCCAAAGATGAGTTTTAACTCTTAGCCTTGTGCAGATTTTTTTCCCTTCCATATTTTCTTTCTCACTGGAGAGAAAGATGATATCTGTTGAAGCAAGCAGCAAGAATATGCAAGGAAGATAAATTATGGAAATAGCGTATCCCATTACTAGGGTGGATGCTAATATCCTAGTATAAAAATCTGGAGGAGTGATCCGTTAGTGAGTTTAGCTGAGCTGTAATGTGATGTGTGCTGGAGTTTTGAACTCTGGTGAACTTGAAAGGTTATAAGGTCGCTGTCATTCATCATTAGGCTCAGAGTGACACGCACGTCAAAAATCCTGATGCAGAACTGAGGCCGCTGAGCCACCTGGGTGGAAAAAAAATCTGTTTTCCTATGAAGTAGGATTTTCAGTGAGGTTACTGTGTCAAGTACCCATTCTGAACTGGATTAGGGTTGGGGTGTGTGTATGAGAAGGAGAAGATAGTATGATGATGGCTAACTGGGTAAATAGATCGCTGGAGAAAGAAAGAGAAAGAGAGAGACGAGATTAAATCATTAGAGGCTGAGAGAGTAAAGCAGGGAAAAGATTAAAACCAGGAGAGGGGCTTACATTAGAATGTTTAAATATAGAAATGTATCTATGGAAATAACTGACTTTCTAGACCACTGGTTGTCAAACTCTTTTTTTTTTTTCTTCTGGTGACCCAGTTGAAGAAAATTGTCGATGCCCGTGACCCAGTGAAGCTAGAGATGAGGAGTTTGGGGTGTGGGAGGGACTCAGGACTGAGAAAGAGGGTTGGGGTGCAGGGGTAAGGGCTGCCAGGTGAAGCCAGGAATGAGGGGTTCAGGGTGTTGGAGGGGGCTCAGGGCTGGGGCAGGGGGTTGGGATGCCGGCGGGGTGAGGTATTTGGGGTGGGGCTGGGGACGAAGGGTTTGGGATGCAGGAAGAGACTCTGGGTTTGGGGGAAGCTCAGGGTAGGGGCAGGGGATTGGGGTGTGGGGTTACCTCAGGTGACTCCCGGTTAGAGGCACAGCAGAGGTGCTAAGGCAGGCTCCCAGAAGTGGCCAGCAGCAGGTCCGGCTCCTAGGTGGAGGCGCGCAAGAGGCTCTGCACACCTGTCGCCCGCAGGCACCGCCCCCCGCCAACACTGCGCCCCTTACAACAGCACGGCTCTGCAGCTGCACCATTGTAAGGCATGCAGTGTAGCCGCTCTTTGTCACTGGAGAGATCTCCTGGTGACAACATAAAACCACCCCTAACAAGGGATGGTAGCGTCACCGATGGGAGAGTGGCTCCCGCTGACAAAACACTGTCCACACCAGCACATTTTTTGTCGTTAAAACGTCTGTCCCATTCCCTGACTGCCCCCCTCAGAATCCCCAACCCATCCAACCCACCCTGTTCCTTGTCCCCTGGACCGCCCCCTCCAGAGACCCCCTCCACCGCTAGCCCCCCTGGGGCCCCACCCCTATCTAAGGGGGAAAGGGCAGCCTCCCCAGTCAGGAGCTCAGGGGGTGGGCAGGACGGTCCCGCAGGCCATAGTTTGCCCACCCCTGAGTTATACCAATGACCACCTTTATATTGGCCTAGCTACATCCACACTACGGGCTGCCTTAATAGAACAATACGAGTTCCTAAACCGGTGTAGTCAAATCAGTACAAAACCCACGTAAAGAAGTCCTTTCTTGTTGCATCTTGTTTCAAATTGGCTCCTAAGCTTTCTGGAGCAGGAACTGTGTTGCACATAGTTTAGCACAACTGGGGTCCTGATGGTCTTGTGGCCTTCGGACACTACCACATTCATAATAATGGCCTCCAATTTCAGCGAGCGCATGGCTAATTTTAAGCACTCATTGAAGTTAATGAAACTACTTAGCTGCTTAAAGTTAGGTACGTACTTCATTATCTTGTTGAATGAGGGCCAATGAGAATGACATTTCAAGCAACTTGTTTGTTAGCTTACTTAAGCCCTGATCCTGAAAGGGACTCCGTGTGAAAAGAGAGATCCACTCGCATGGAGCTCTTTGCAGAACTAGAGCCTTAGAAGAAAAAATAAATATTTCCCACATGATATGGCATTTTCTGTTGTTCAATTAAATACATTTAAAAAGACCCTGGAAGTTGCTCAGGTCTAGATCTCCCTGAACTAAATGTCTTCCACTCTCCTTAGCTTCTTGTGTCATAGCTGAGCTTTACATTTAAGAGGTAAGACAGAGCGAGAAGGAATCAAACCTGAATCTTGGGTTCCCGGCTTTCTAAAACAGCCAGATGTCACTGTAAGGGACACATTACAAAAATTAAGCAGATCTTTCTCACGGTCGTGATGATCACTAGTCCACTGGCCTATACCCTAACCCTAGGCCTGGCTTAGCCTGAAGTCTTTTTCCAAAGTATTTAGGCACCTAACTCCTATTGATTTAAATGTTCATTCGTCTGGGCCTCAGATACCACAGTGATGAGTACAAGACAAGAGCCTGAATAGAACAGAATAAATGATCGTTATGAAATACTACCATTATATCATCATATGTAATTTGGGAGGAGATAATCCCTATTGCTTGTCCATTTAATCCCACTGGCATAATGAGAAATAGAAATAGTGTGATGATGAATGTGAGTATTAAAAGCCTAAACAAGCAGAAAGACAATGCTAGCATTTGCTAAAGATGAAAAATGTTCTTTAGCATTGTACGTTTGCAAATCTATTACATACATGAAGTCTAATGAGAGGTACTGAGCCAAGACAAATACAACTATTTAACAGTTTGTTTTAACCATCCAATGGGAATAGAGATACTTAAATGGATTCACATTGCCAATTACTTCTGTTGTTGTTGCTTACATGGTATTTGTTAGAAATCAGGATTTTCCTTAACAAAATGTCTTGTGGTCTCCTTAGCTTTGTTTCTTAACTGGGTTGTCTTTACGTTCGTTTTCTTTGGCTTCCCAATGGAAGAGTAACAGATTTCTTTTGAAGTTTTTATTGATGAATGAGTTCCTATAAATAACTCTCTGTGGCAGCAGCCTGCCTGATCTCTGAGTTTACTCTGGAATAATAGCAGCAATGGGAATGAAGGAAATTTATGGCAGCATGACATGAAATAGTTTAACGAGCCTCATACTGTTTAAGTTAATCTTTACAGATGTAAAAACAGAAATACAATTATTGTAACAACTATTATTACATATTGCTTTTCTAATGAAAACAGTGACTTAGTAAGCAGTTTAAGAGACATACTCAGGAATTCAGGTGGCCACCTCCCCGTGGATCTGGAAATTAGAGTGTTCGTGCCGTGTGTTTTCAAACATTCAGCTGAAGATCTGGACAAAACTCATAACATAAATAGAAAAGGAAACGCCCACACACACAGCACTCGGCACACACAACGTGAAACCTCAAGCTAGTTGTGAATGTGCAGTGCTTTAGACCAGATTGTCAAGAATCAGAGAGGTAGCCATGTTAGTCTGGAATAGCAGAGATAACAAAGTCCTGTGGCACCTTAAAGACTAACTCTTTAAGGTGCCACAGGACTTTGTTACCTTAGACCAGATTGTGTAGTCCGTCGGCTGATGCAGCTATTATAAAGGAGAGCTAACTGGAACATGGCCTTTGCAGGACCCTTTGTGTGGTTGGTGAATCCCCACATCCAACAGAGCCCACACCATTTTATTCAATGTCCCCTCATTTTGTGTGTTCACTCACTTTGGGCTGGATCCAAAGCCCACTGACGTCAATGGGAGTCTTTTCATTTGCATCAGCAGGCTTTGGATTAGGCCCTTTCCCCCCTTGTCAAGGCTGAAGCCCGACTCTGTCACTCTAAGTGCATGAAGTGGGGGCCCGCAAGGATTTAAAAAATGAATACTTGCCACTCCAGGCTTGTATTAAACTCCCAAGGTTACAGCTTCTTTCTGATCTTGGCTTGGTAAATGCTGCCGTCACCCAAATGCAAAAAAGCCCTTTGAACCCAGGAAGGAGCAATTGGAAATTCCTCCCTGTGGGGTACCCTGCAGCCCTTTTACGCATACACCCCTCCAGAGAAGAGCTGAGAAAGAAAACAAAGGAGATTAGCTGTGGCTATCAGCTAATCAATCAACATGCACAAACCTCTTAGGACAACAAAAATCCTATCCTGTTCTTGAAAAAAGTAAATGTTATTAAAATAAAAAGAAAGAAAATACATCTGGAACTTAGGCATTTGCAATATTTAAAGGAGCAATTCCAACAATTATGCGCCCAAACTAGCTTTCTTGGGGGTTCAGTTTCAAGATTACAAGCAAACAAAAGCATCAGGGGTTAGCACAGAGGACATCCACAACCCAAAATAAGAAATAAACCTGATAGTGTCTAACTAAACATTCCCAATCCAAATTATTCCTTCTAGGTATGGAAAATACTTTTTCATATCCAGTTCAAACCTTAAACAGCATTTCTGCTTACAGTATTGCTGCTCAGTGTCCCTGCAGCCCAGAGAACAACAGACAAAAGGAAAGTTTCTTTCCCCATTTTAAAAAGTTCAAGCCTTCCCACTGGCTCTTTTGGTCAGGTGCCCATTTTCTTTCTTTCCTTGAGGGAACTTTTTTAACCCTTTACAGGTAAAAAAAGCAAAGAATAGTTACCAAAAGGGATTTTACAGCTAACTGGGTGGCTGGGTGTCCATAAAGGGAGCTATATCCCCCCCCCCTATACACACACACTTTATTTATCACATCCCTCTTAGCCTCAAAGTGCAGCCCAGCCAGCGTCCTTCCATCCTGGGAGCAAAATGGGACTTTCTTATTATATGAATTCTTCTCCAATCACTGCTGATCTGTCGCTGTTGGGTTCCCAGCTTGCTGAATCAGCCTAAATGTCCTTAAGTTATTTATCTTGCAGTTTCCTTAGCGTTTTATGTCATGACTGAGGAAAGAGACCGAGAGAGAGAGAGGGAATCAAACTTGAATCTTGGGTACCCAGCCTTCTAAGATGCCCAGATGTCACTGGAGGGGATGCAGTTCAAAAACTAGACTGATCTTTCTCATGGCAATGATGGGGATTAAGCCACTGAGCTAAAGTCTAACCCTGCCTGACGTGTTTTTCCAAAACAAACTTCACCATCCAGAGCCCAGGTTAGACAAACACTTGTAGGGATGGTCTAGATACTTAGTCTTACCGTCAGTGCAGGGATCTGGACTTGATGACCTCTCGAGGTCCCTTCCAGTCCTACGATTCTCTGATATCTCCACCCTCATCCTGAACAACTAATGGGTACCCATGGCCTCCATGTTAATGTTTATCAAAGTGGATAGATCGAAACATCCAGGCATTTCAACTTTAAAAACTGAATGTTTTGGGGGGGGCATGGTGGGGACTGGGGCTATGCAGGACAAGGATGGAGGCAATATGTAAGAGAGCATGGGGCATTATCTGGGAGGAGTAACGGGTGGGAAGAATCAGGCCTGAGTGGGGATCTCTTTGACAAAGTTCCTCCTGTCTGATGAACTGTCCAGTTTGCTCAGAGAGCAGCTGACTGTACCCTCTGGTCCATTTCTCCACTCCTGAGGCCAAGGAACAAGTGCATTCAAGGAGAAGGGTGGGTGGCTATGTATGCTCTTCCTCCAGCTATGCAGCCCCACATCTAGGCCCCCTGAGTCTCCCTGGAAGGCCCTGATGTGTGAGGTTCAAATCTGGCAACCTCCTCAGACTCCACCGGAGAGGACTCAGCTCTAGTAAATCACAGAAAGTTCATGAGAGGAAGACGCTGCCTCCAAAAGCAGGCGAGTACTTGGGTGGTTGTCACAGGTCTGTGATCGCCGCATGGCTCTTAACTGACAAAAGGTAGCAGAACAACTGGTGAGCTGCTAAGTCATCCTCAGCAGGTGAAAATATAAAGCACCACTCCATGTTCCACCAGCTTGAGTTGGTTGGTTTAGCTGGACATGGGGAAGTTCTCAGCTCCTTTCATGAGCAATACTAGTATCTGCTAGCGAAGACCCTTTGCTTGCTCAGAGTGCTTTAACAGCCATCACTAATTAACAGAATTGGAATTTCAACCTGCTGCTGCCAGCACACAACAGATAATGAATCATAACAGCGCATAGTGCTGTTAACGTCGGGCAGAATCCTGCCCTACCTTGCTCCAGTTTTCCCTGGGAAGGAGTGAAGCAGATGGCCAGGTAGAGGGCCTGGGAATTTCTTTGCTTTCACACAGCAGAATGGATGAATACTTGGGGGAGGGAGCGGAGCTGAGGGCAAATTCAAAACACACCTTTAAAAAGGAGCAGCATATTCTCCCACCTTAGCACCTCCTGCCGATTGCAACATGTACACAGCGTGCCTGGAGTTCTTGGTCATGCCCCCAAGTGAGCTGTTTATGCCACTTTCAAGGCTATGGATTCCCTTCCGGCATGTTAGCCAGCCCCCTCCCTGCTCAACATCTGTACAGTGCTAGGAATTTATCCTACCCACATGGATACAGTGTGGTAGGTTGGGGAAGGGAGATGAGATTTCTTATGCCTTTTTCCACTTGTTCAAAACAGGGCAGGATTTTGCCAATTTATGAATTATGTTTAAATTTCCTGGCACCTAATTAATAGGTGACATTAGCTTAAATATTCTGTATGAGAGAGAGAGAGAGATTTTCATGGTATGTCACGCAGCTGCCTCTTACATGTCTAAGTCCTGATGTCTTCCCCAGTGAAGGAGCACTCAAATGCTAGAATCCCAAATGAGCTTTTCTTTCTATAGTTCATTCGTTTTTTTCTTCAAGGCACTATACAATGTAATATGGGATGGTCTGGTCACACCAGTTATCTCAAAATATACCCAGCAAAACAATGGTGGGGGGTGGATGGGGATGGAGAAGCAGGAAAGCACATGAGAAAGAATTGGTGTCTTTGGCCTACATAGACTGTTGTAATTTCCAGTTAAGTTACATTGGTTTGGCATTTTGATCACTGTACAACCGAATTAGATCACTGTAATGCGGTTTAAGTCCTTGTACAGCTGATCATCCTGCATTTAGTGGTTCCAGTATTGTGAACAAGAGCTGGCGTGAACTGTCCCCTTCAGGTGAACTTTGACTGCTACAGAGAAAAATTGCAAAGGAGCAGATTCTCTGGTGTAAATCACTGTTGCTCTGATGACTTCAATGGAGTTATGCTGATTCACACCAGCTGGAGATCTGTCCCAAGAAGTTTATTTGTCCATCAAAATACCAGGGAGGTGTGAAAACTTCACTATTACCGTTAAAGGGAATTACACAGGACCCTGCAAAACCCATTGATGCCAATGGAAAAATTCCCATTGATTACAATTGGCTTCATTTGGGTAATGCATATCCTTTCAAAAGTCCAATAATTTACCCCTTGTCTTAGTCCTGCAAAAGTATACAGTGTGGGAATCTGAGACTTGTGTACTTACATCTCTCCAAGCAAAGGAATTTATTTAAGTGGATTTGAAGGATAATGCATTTTGTTATAATGCCCACAACAAGTGAAGCAAACTCAACGTAACCAAAAAATCTGCTCTGGTATCCCTTCCTCTGGACTGCCCTGCATTTTCTGCTTCCATAAGACTGTAAGCTTTATAGGACTTAGATTTTATTAGGTCCTTATATTATACCTTGTAACGTGTCATGAACATTTTCAGTGCTTAACAAATAGTAATAATGAAAATGAATGAAAATGTTAGTGTTTTGCAAAAAAAATGAACAAGAGCTGGCCGCTGCTCTAGTAGTTGTTGTTGTTCGTCCTTGCAATTACATTGTTGTGATGAAATGATAATGAAAATTATCATTTTGTTCTTGAAATGCATATTTATTTTTAGTGGAAACATGCATTATGTATAAAGTTGGCCAAGCGGGAGAAGTCACTCATGCAAGAAATAGCTTGCAAATCCTGATCTGATTGCAAAAAATGTGGGAAAGTTTATTTATTTCTCCGTGCATTCCTGATTTGCAATGTGCTATCTAAAAATGTCACTAAGATTTAAGATGACTGAGCTCATGCTAAATTTAGCTGCTATATTTTAACTAAACATTCTTTATGCCTTACTGAACCGGCTTTGAAGCTGGGTGAAAACAAATTGCATTTTCATGAGCATGAATAACATTTTACTCTGGAGCAAGCTAATATCTAAATTAGTAGTAATATCTTATCCTATGTAATCTGAACATGTGATTTAGGGCCCAATCCTGAATTCCTTTAAGGAATACAGAATCAGACCCTGCATTTATCATCTTATAGAGTCAGTTCTCTCCTTAATCCAGCAAAACTTCCTGTGTGCCCTTGATTAGATAGTGGGCCCCATTCTGAAAGCTCTCTAAGCAATAAACTCATATTGAAGTCCACCGGCATTCAGCATGTATAAAGCTTGAAGGGTCTGGCCTATTATAAAGAAAGCACTTGATGGCTTGTCTGGCTAAAGAACTAAATATAAAGTGTAGGGAACAATTATGCAATAGCCAGACTGATTAATTACATAGCCTAATAGCTCTTTTCCATCTGTAACTTCTCTAGTTCTGTGATGTCTTTTTCTTAGTCTTTAGGC
Source organism: Sternotherus odoratus (assembly GCA_032164245.1). Taxonomy (NCBI): domain Eukaryota; kingdom Metazoa; phylum Chordata; order Testudines; family Kinosternidae; genus Sternotherus; species Sternotherus odoratus. Next base: position 5,867,302 of record JAVMKO010000014.1, on the reverse strand, counting down.
GAAGATCAAATATGCTGTCTTTTTAATATCTGATGAGCTGTCTCTCTGGGGACTACCTCCTAAATTTGCAGAGGTATGGATTTGGTAATCTGCTTGCTCCTTCGCACCTCTAACATCTGTGTTTCTATGCCCTTTCTAAACAGTTAAAGAACAATTAGCAGAAAACAGTCTGGCCTTCAGTTTGAAAAGAGTCATTCTCTTGTATAATGAAACCAAGTATCTTGTTTAAGATGAGCAGGAAAGGAGAAGTAATTAATAGTTGAAATTGTAAATTGTAACAAAATAAAAGTGTGATACAATATCTGTTATTATTACTATTATTTGTTATTTTATTGTCTCACTTCGAAAGCATCCAGGGTAGGATTCCCATTCCCTTTGCTAATTTAAACATCTTCTACTTGTATGTAAATATATAAATGTCCTGGGATGAATTTTAAGTAAACACACACACAGTATTTAATGATGAGAAACCCCACCTACAAGTAATGAAATTCCTGGATTGTTGCAATGCACTGTATGTCCAAATTGCAGTTCCTATAGGAAACCTGTGTTTGAAATTGTTCTTCTGTGAGCCAGGTAATTTCACTGTATATTCTCTCTTCCTGAAAGTTAAACGTTAGAACTCAAGAGACATGAAACGTTAATGAGTCATGATATAGGTCATTCCTATCCTGTGGAATAGAAAGTCATATACGCTGCCCACATAAGGAGCATTCTGTTCTGTGTCATAGAATATTTTCTACCTTGTTCCCAGGATTTCAGATCTAAATTTATTGCCAGGCCAGGGAGGTTGAGAAGATTCCACAGATGCGTTAAATAGTGGATGGTAGTTTTCAGCTTTGGCAGCTCCTCCTTTGCCAATAGAACAGGTGTGAAACTTTTGACAGCAAATTCCAGGAGTGTGTCAAGATGTCCATCTCTGGATGACATTGTAGGATCACAGTAAAATGTGTAAACATGAATTCTTATCTGAGTAGTAATAGCATGTTCAACTATATACAAGTTGTGTGTGTGTGTGTGTTTGAGAGAGAATATGCATATAGGCTCAGGTTGGAGTCTGCATATATTACATAGTTCTCATTTTATTATTCTTTTTCTCATCTTGTGTGCAAATGGATGGCATACAAAGGGAGTGTACAAATAAATAATTCTATCAGTCCATCATGCTTTATTATACCTGCTCTTTCTCTGTCACATACATTAGTCAACTGTCAGCACTAATTCCAAATCGCTGCTCAAAATAATTAGCCTCATTCTGATTTCAATCCAACTGGTGTCATACCAGTAGATCTATTGACACCACTACAGTAGGTGTGATCAAAATGAGGCCCAATGTAGCTTTTCAAAACAGCGGCGGTGCATTGGCCACCTTCCCTGCCTCCAAAAAAAATGGAGGGGGTCACACCCCACAGAAAATAAACTTCCACAAAATATAAAAATTAACAATACTCCAAAAATCTGTCTGTGGACAAAAGACCCCTATTGTGTATCCTGGGCTAAAGTCTAGTTTCATTTTCAGCCATTAAGATGGCCGCCTGACTGTAGCACAGCCCTGAACTACTCACTTGCACACAGAAAGTGACTCAGCCACATGTCTTTATTCTTTCTCGTGATACCAGGGCAAGGGACGTCACCACATCACTGGAAGAAAGATCATTTTACACCATGAATGGACACAATCTTTTTTACAGAACTCACAGTTCACATGTGGAACTCAGTGGCACAAAAATATCAGTGGGGCCCAGAGCTTGGCTGGATTTGACCAAGGATTTGCCGAGCAGTTTCCAGTGTGTGGTCCCTGGACAAGCAGTGGGCCACAACATCTTCCTCTGTTCTCCACAAAGAGTTGGGCTGCTGGCTTAACAGACCTGATCCACCTCCGGCCGGGACACCGGTAGAAGGAACGAAGGTATCGGATCTGCCGGTAAGGCTGCTCTTTTATAAAAGGGGCTGTTGTTTCCTTCTCTCAAAGCCGAAGAGAAGCCACCGATGGATGAAGGAAGCCACCTACCCTGTCACACACAGATACACCATATGCTGGAGGGAAAGGAACTGAGATAAAAGTGGGTACTTTGGGGCCTAGGCTGGGTGCTGAGGAGTTGCAGAATTGCAGGGTTATGAGACCAGAGGAATAGGCTGGAAACCAGGGGCAGGGATGGGACTAAAAACTCAAGAAGAGGGTGAAATTGAATTGATTTTTGGTGGGGATGTTTAGTTTGTTTTTGGTGTAGGACTGAGAATTGCCCCACACAGAAATATCCCATCCCACCCGCTCTCATACAATCACTCTTCACCACCACCACTATCCCCACCCCCACCCCCAGAGAATTGCTGTCGTTGCTAGAGGTGGGATGTTGCCTAATCTTGACGTGCAGCCTGATTTGGAGGAGCGGGTGCATTAGAGGATCTCTCTATTGAGAGGGGGCCCATGCTACAAAAAATATGGGAACCTTTCAGATTAAGCATTGATAGGGCTAATCAGAACATCGACAATTAGTTACAGCGACTAGACATTTTTGGGTTTGGTTGTTTGGATTTTTTGAGAGAGATAATCTTTCATGATTCAGGGCATAAAGCAACCACTAAGTGAAGAGGATATGGGGGAAATTACCGTATGGGCAGGTTGTTCCATTATTGTCCACCATAGGATTTCTTGCACCTTCCTCTGAAGCATCTGGTACTGGAGACCACTGGAGACAGGATATTGAACTAGATGGACCATTGATGTGGTCTGGCAATCCGTATTTTCCCATGGATCCTGTTCCCATCTCAGCTAAAGGCAAAACACCTGTTGACTTCCCGGGGTGGAGCGTGACGCCTCCTCAGTTCCTACACATGTGAAATTCCCTTTGCAGTGGGAGCTATGGCTGAATCAAAACTGCGCGAGGACTAACTGATACAGGCATCTTCCTGGCTCTTTTATGCCGCTGCTTAAGAATGACATCACCACCCTGACCACTAAAAGACTTCCATGAAGTCATCCACCATCCTCCTTCACAAGGTGGCCATGTATTTAGTTTGCTATAATACCTGTATCAAGTTACTCATGTGGCCAGCAACTCAGAGGAAGAAGTGGGCAAGTAAAAATATTAACCCTTTCAGTCTCAAGGGATCAGAGTAAAATACTGTGGGGCTGTCCTGCTTAAAAAGAAGTGGGCAAAACTAACCTTCATGAAATCCAGGCTGAAGTGAAGTGGGTAAACTAAGTTCCGAATGAGAAGAGAGTAAACCTAGTTTATCCCTGGCTCCACTTCTGTGTCTGAATTGTATAGATGTGTTAGGGGGCTGTAACTCCTTTATAACTGTAATTGTTCCCCTATGAACTACAGGATTAGATAGTGCCATCAATTTTTTTAACGGCTTTATCTACAGTTGGCATCATACTCGGTAGGGTTTAAAAAAAAAAAAGTTGTCACGCTTACCTGAAATCCCTTTGGCAACTCACGGTCAGGCATAGAGAGCAACTTTTCAGTGGGTTTTGAGATTGGTAGAGAAAAGGTTTGAAGGCTGGACGTATATGTTAGTTTACAAATGGAGTTCAGCCTCTCTAGGTCAGCCCTACCTCCCACGCCTCCCTGACTTTTTGTACTTTCCCACATCAGATAAGCGGAGAGTTATTTGCAGATTCTGGAGGCTCAGCTCCTGAACTCCCTGCAAATGTCCCCGGAATAAGAAGCGGCTAGGACATTGCAAAGCAAACCCCAGACAATGCTTTGTGGGGAACGGCAAATGATTCTGATCATCAGAACTTTGTTTACAAGTTCAGCTCTGTTGGCCGCAAACAATGTTCCTGACCCCTTCTTCGGCATCTTGTAATGCACTGGTCAGTTACATGCGTAGAATTAAATCCTCTCTGGGCTACTCCTGTTCCTCAAGCAGCCCCTGAGAATTAAATCCTAATATTATTGGAAACAATCAGCTCTTTCTTCTAGCGTTTTTACAACGCCTTGTTCCCTTTCTTCCTTCCCCGCCACTCCATTTCCCCCCACCCCCACCCCCACCCAAAACCCCCAATTCTTTCAGCAGCATGAACTGGGGGTGATTTCTTAAATAATCAGCCATCTCATTTAACAAAATACTTTATTGAATATAGGTTCGGCTTCATAATGAAAGCTGATAATATAAATGATTTCCAAAGGGCGTGCCCACTAATATACAAAGAAAGCCTCAATATTTATTGAAAGGATCAAAAAAATGCTCCTGTCTATAATGCATCTAGGAGAAAATAAAAACCTGTGGGGACAGGGTTAGCTGGTTGTTCTTGGTAGACGTCCAGTTTGTAACAAGGTAACTCCAAGATAAACGTTTATGACTGTGATCGATGTGCTTTTATGTAGCGCATCGGATCCCACATAGAAACATTTGCAGTTTCTCCATTCCACATCATTCAAAACCTGGTGTTCTCTGTAAACAGCTTCCGTGACCCAGACACTATCCAAAAACAATCAAAACGCAAGTCCCAAGCAGTAACCAGCTTGAATCCACGCCGTGAATTGTATACAGTGCTGATTCCAAGCAAGCAGGATTGTAGAGGAGAAAATTCCATTTGTGATTATTTTCGCTCATCATATAGGTCATTTATCTATTCGTTTAAATTACCAGGTTGGGGGTTAGGAGGCAGCATTGCAGCAATTGTATATATGTGTGCGGGCAAACATATGTTGTCACTGCGAAATAAGACACTCACACACGTACACACACAAAGGAAAAACACATGATTAAATTGGGGTGCATTCGGTGCGGGGGTTAACGTGAAAGCAAAGCAGTTGGATAAAAACAGGTCTTAAGCACAGGATGGATGGCAAGAGCAAACCACCAGCCTGCTGAATTGTTTGTGACAAACGTAATGCAAAACCTCTGTGATCGTTTTTACAGCCCAATGTAAAACAATGGACCTTAAATTACATTTGGAAGAAAAAATATAAAAGGAAGAAATCTGCTGCGAAAGAAACGGTTGAAAATGCCCTTAAATCCTAATATACTTAACCCGTGTCATTAATTCTTGGTTTTATATCTAAATGATACATAGAGACACGATCCAATGCAGTGTGTGTATATAAGTGGCTATCGATGTAGGGTTTTCGGTTACTGAAAATTAAGCACCGTCTCGGACAAGTGGAGGGGGAAATAGGAGAGAAAGGGGATCCCGATCTGATAAAATCTACCTTGGACTTGGGGATCGAGCATTAGGGAAGCACTGAACGCCGGACAGCCGTGGGGATTAGCTGCCAGCGATCCACTGAGGTATCCAGCTGGCAGGCTCTCCAAAGCCAGCTTGGAGGCGCTTGGGTCCCAGCCTCCCTCCGCCGGCGCGTCCCCTTTGCCGGGCTTTCGGAGCGTGTCCCGAGCCAGGATGCGGTCTATGCTGAAGCTCTGGGACTTCTCCGAGCTTTTCGGGGGCGTCGGACCTGTCCCGGCTGCGGAGCCCACCTGGCCGTAATTGGCACGTGGGGGGAGCGTGCGCGCAGCGGAGGTGGGTAGATGCTGACGCGCCCCGGGCTCTGCCAGCGCCGTCTCCTCTGCCTCTCCCTCCGAAGAGCTCTCCGCCCTTTCCCCCCCGGGACTGCTTCCCTCTGCCCGGGCCTGGGGAGCTGCGCACCTGGATGGATGGGGACGGTCCCCAGGGATGGCCTCCGGCTGAGGGGGGTCTGCGGCTGCCCCACTGCCCCTCCCAGAGCTCGCTTTGCGCTCGCCTGCCTCTGCTGGGGGCGGTGCATCCCCAGGGGCGCAGGCTGGCCCCAGGGGCCCCTCTCCTGCGAGGGCAGCCGGGCTCCCCCGGAATCTCTTCGGCTGCCCCTCCGCTGGGGCGCCCGCGGGCTGCTCCTTCCCCTCCTCCGCCTCCGCCTTGCCCCTGGTCTCCTGGGACCCGGCGGCTTTGGGCTTCCTTTTCCGCCGCCGGTAGTTGCCGTTTTCAAACATATCCAGGCACCGCGGGTCCAAGGTCCAGTAGCTGCCTTTGCCCGCCCGGCCCTTCTCCCGGGGCACCTTGACGAAGCACTCGTTGAGCGAGAGGTTGTGGCGGATGCTGTTCTGCCAGCCCTGCCTGTTGTCGTGGTAGAAAGGGAACCGCTCCATGATGAACTGGTAGATGCCGTTGAGGGTCACCTTCTGCTCCGGAGCCTCTTTGATAGCCATGGCGATGAGCGCGATGTAGCTGTAAGGGGGTTTCTGGGGGGGCTCCTGCCTGGAGATCACGCTGCTAGGGGAGGCGAAGCTCAAGGCAGCCGGCACCCCGACCCTCTCTGCCCCGTACAGATAGACCACGGAGGGGCTGCTCATTGGCGGTAGAGGGCCGCCGAATAGGCGGCTCATCGCGGCTGCGGGTGGCGATCCGGATGGCTCCCCCGGCCCTTCACAGCCGGGGAAGGACAAGGAAGAAACCCTCCAAGAGTCCACCGGGGAGCTGGATGTCTGAGCTCAGACCCCAGCCCTGCCTCGGCGAGTTTCCTCTCCCTCTGTCCCGGCTTCATCGCTCGTGGTTGGGTTTTTTTTTTAACCCCCCAAAAAATGTTAAATAATTGTTGCAAGTTTGCTCTTATATGTTGACTTAGCGCTGGAAAATAAATTGTCTCCGATAAACAGTCGTTTGTGCGCTCAGCCCACCCACATTAATTAAAATATCATTGCTACAAAACTCCAAGCTCCCTCCACGTGTCTCTCGGGTACCAGCCAATGGGGGGCCGGGTTTGTCCTTCATTTGTTTATAGCATTAGGCTGTTGATAAGTCTGCCCACCCAAGTCGAATCAAGCTGTGTTTATTTGGAAAAATTTCCGGGCACCCAATATATAAACGCACGGATCTGATGTTTGAAATATCACGTCCACCCTTTGACGCTGTGAGCAGTCAGCAAAGCAGGATGTGTACGGCTGGTGATCGGAGGGAGCCGGGGTAGAAACTGCTGCGTAAAGGAGAAGTTGGGGTTAGAGGATCAAGAGGGAGAAGACCAGGCAATGAAACAGAGCTGGAAGGAAAAACCCAGGGGTCCAAGAGGAGACAGGGATGGATCCTCAACGGGTGTAGATCACCGTCGCTCCGCTGATTTACATCCGCTGGGGATCTGGCTTTTTGCCTTCAAACCCGCCCTCAGAGAAGATCGGGGTGGGAAGGGACCTCGGGAGGTCATCTAGTCCAACCCCCTGCTCAAGGCAGGACCAACCCCAGCTAAATCAAAATCACTGCCGCGAGGGCTTCTGACACACACAGCGTAGCCAGGCGAGCAACGAGGTGGCAGGAACCGGTTAGCGGAAAGCAGGGCTGGAGACAGTTGAAACCAAAGCCCGGGGGAGCGATCCAAACCAGGTGTCTGCTGCCTTTGGAACAGGCGGCTCGTAGCGACTGATGCTAATGTAGCCTCTCTAGCCTCCCCCCCCCCCCCCCAGCTAGTGAAATCCAGCAGGAGGAAAGGCTGTAATGAGACCTCGGGCCTGAGGCTAGTTTGTTGTGTATGCTGGGGGGGGGGGGGGTTAAACACCCCTTCTTTTCGAGGACCCAAAATCGAAGGGGGTTTTCCTTCTTATTTGGGGGGTCCCGGGGGGAGGGGTTACACGGAGCCACCGCACTCCATAAAAGGCGACTTTGGCAGGCAGGAGGGGGAGGTTGAGTGTTTGCGAAGGCAGGCCTGTTGCTTTATATTATGTACTTTCCTGTTTATACCAAGGAGGGGGATGATAACAACTTTACAAGTGCACACAGCTGGCCGGTGATTACATTAGGCCTTTGCGATGCTCTTTTTTGTATAAACGTTCGGGGCTTTTTTTATTGTTATTATTATTGACTGATGTCACGATTTCAATCAAAGGTACTGAGGGAGGCGGCTTCAGAAAGGCGATGAATAGAGCCCCCACTAAGCCTGGCCTCTGGTGGGCTGAAATATTGACCGCCAGCTCGCTGTTCTCTTGGTGGGTGACAAGGACAGATGTTTGGTGTGTCCCCGGGTTTTAAAACAGTCAATGGTGGGGCGGGGGGAATCAATCGGCTAAAAACCCGGGACAAGCGATGGCCCCTGGAAACTGACTAACATACGAGGCTAGAGGTAACAAAGAGCCCTATGGCACCTTATACGAGGCCAGGAAGTTTAGGAAGCTGTGTAAAAGCCTATCTGAGTCACGTGTTTCTCTTCTGATCACAGGCTGTTCTCGCCCGCCTCCTCTTCTGGGAGCAAACTGTGCTCCGGAGGCCACGTCTCCGCCGGGGTCTGCTCCAAACTCGACTGACTTCCCCGGGCTTCGAACCGAGCCTAGCCGAGCAGCTTTTAACGCGAGCGCTCGTTTGAGTGGAGCAAGCCGGATTTAGCCTCCACGGGTCGCTTCTCAAAGTAATCGGGGAAATTAAGCTAGAAGCCTGGGCCCCGATCCTGGACGCGTTGCCCGGGTCAAACTATTGACTCGAGGGGGACTTTTGTCTGAGCGCCGGCTCGGGCCCTTCTTGCATCATAAACACGCTCCTTTTGAAAAGGGCAGCTGGGCATTCCCTTGGGGTTCTCCCCCAGGTGGCCAGCAGGAGATCAGAAGCGGCGCCGAAACCTGATTTGATCTCTGCATTTTCAGATGAACCCGGCAGGGGGTCAGGGAATAGAAATCCTCTGGCTTCGGATGTGCAAAAGTGGGTTTCTGCTGTTCTCATGAGCGGTGCTAGCTCGGGACCTCGCGTCCACCGAGCCTGCTTATGACTAGGATTGTGAATCTTTGCTTGCTTCGTAGAGGGAAACGAATCGAGCCTGTTCACACGGCGCGTCTGTCCAGGGCAAACGCTTTCCTTTGATCCGAATGATCACAGCCCATGGGGCGACCTATATTAGCGAGCGGCCTTTCCCCTCCCCCCCCCCCGGGGGGCTGTTTGATTGTCCACGTCCAGCGGGTGCAAAAACAACAAACCCCGGCCCTGGGTTGCGTTTAGGAATCGGTTCTCCTACAGCATCTCTTCGTTAAACATTATTCCCCATAAAACTCCCTTGTGAAGGGGGCTCTGGGCGTCCGTGTTCGAGCCCAGCTGCGGTCACTCGTCCGACACCTTCTCCACACCCGCCGTGGAGGTTTTAAACGCGAGATCAACGTTTAACGTCGCCTCCCCCCCCCCGGCTTTATTTAAATTCTCACAAACTCTAGTGCGTCTCCTTGAGAAATCCAAGCAAGAAATATTAAAATAATAAATACTCCCCGTCGATGGCAGCGGGCCCGGGAGACAGACGCGGACTCACATGGCCCCAACGCGTTGGGTTGCCCCGCGCTTTTTGTGCACGTCGGGGCGAGAAGTTCCCTGGGGAGGGGGGGGGGCAGCGAAGAGACGTTTAAAGCCACCAAGCGGGGTTTGCTAGCAGCTCACTCGCTCCCCGGGTGCGTTTCCCTCTTGGATGCCCTGGTCTCCTGCTCTGAGGTGTGGGGGAGCAGCCATCCCATGGCTCTGGACTGGCTGGAAGCGAGCGGTGGGGGGGGGGGACTTTCTTTCTGCAGGCGGGGCACCGGGACCGAGCTGATTAGAGACTCCTTTCGGGTCCCTAAAACCGGGGCTCGTGCCCCTTAAAGGCAGCAGGACAGAGGGAGGCTGTGCCAAAGAGAACCCCCCTCCCCCCCGCAGCATTGAGGGTATGAAGATTAGCATCTTTCCTGGGCAGGAGAAGGGAACCGGGACTGGGGGGTAACACCTATAGCGCACCCCCTGCCAGTGATTAAAACAGGTCCGTAGCCAACACGTTCAGACTCGGGGGTCTAAAGTTAGGTCCCCGGATCCCTATTTAGGCAGCCGGAGAGAAGCGATCTGATTGTTAAAGGTGTTTAGCTTCAGTTGGCCGATTTTACCCCATCTCCTCCCCGAGTGTTAGTCCAGCTCGCTAGGCCTCCCCAGCGTTACACCCAACGCTTTGCAGCCGAGCCCCCCGGGCACCGGAGCAGCAGGCCCGTTTGTGCTCCGTGTCACGGTAGAACGACTTAGTTTGCTCCTGGCGTGATGCAGAACAAACGCTGCGAAGATCTCTCCCGGCGACTTTCTCCCTAACGCCTTTTCACTGCTCCTCCCACGCCCTGCTCCCTGCTCTCCCCGCTCGCTAGAGTCTATCGCAAGCAGGAAAAAGCCGCAGAACAAATAAAACACTAACGAGGCTTGCCACGAGATGCTATAAGGGAAGCGAAGCTAACTGGGGGGCGTTCATATATTTGTGCAAACCAGGCAGGTAACTAGCCTGTGACCTCAACTGGCCTGGATCTGTTATCTTGTGGGGCGTTTGCATTTGAGGCCTGGAGCACAAAGGACCTTCGCTGGTTTGTTGCTTGGATTGGCAGAGCCGGGACAGAAATGCACGGGCTCAAGAGCGGTTGGTTTTGAACACGTACTTGTCCGCTTCCAACTCTCAGCCGACCTGGGGTCCTCTTTGCCAGGGGATGGCGTGAGGCCAAAAGCATAACTGGGTTTAAAAAAAGAATTGGATAAGTGCATGGAGGAGGGGTCCAGCAATGGCTACTACCCGAGGGAGACAACCCCATACCCTGGGCGTCCCTAAACCGCTGAGTCTGGGGATGGATCCTTCCACAAATTGCCTTGTTCTGTTCATTCCCTTTGACATATGGGGCACTGGCCACTCCGGGACGACAGGATGCTGGGCTAGATGGACCATTGGCCTGACCCAGAGTGGCCGTTCTTATGAACTAAAGGTCCTGGGAAGGGATCAGTAACCTAGGCAACAGATTTGAAGGTCCAAGCAATTTGACAGTGCTAAGGGTCCACCCACCGTCCTCATTAGCCCCGAGAGAAGCGGATCTTGGCCCGGTTCGTTTGCACTTGAACACAACTCCCCATTGAAGTATTTGGGCGTTGTACCTGGCTTAATGGTGACCCGGGATTTATGTTGGTCCCTCACCTGTAAGCAAGTGCCTTGTAGGGCCCGATCCTGCCAGGTGCTGCATCTGTTCCTTAATGAGGCTTATGGGTGAAGGTGACGTCACGCCATAACATGAGTGGGGATGGGGGGAGTATTTTGGTTGGACGCATTATGAGATCATCAGCAACGGTTGCAATAGCCGTGACTACGTTAAATGCACTAAACACAAACACACATGCAAACACACCCCGATTCTGCGTCCGTCGACACCCAGGACAAAACTCTCATTGACTTCAGTGGGGCAGGATCCACCCCCACCCTCAATAATGCCGGGTGAGTCAATCGTGCTGAAAAGAACTACGGTGCCCCCGCACTAATGCTGTGAGGACTCTAGGTTGGGATACTTGGGGGATTTGCTGTTCCTTTAGGACTCTTGCTTTGCGAGAGTCCAGACAACGTGACTGGTCAGTTTGAAGATTTAAACTGGGTTATTTTTAGCACGGCTCTAATTCTGGCAGAGAATAATCCATATCGGGTTAAACCCCCCCCCCTTCTCGCCAAAAGCGACCTTAACATAAAAACCCTCACCAAAATCTGAACAAACTAGTCATTAGATTCGCTTCGACAGGAAGCATCTCAGACAAGATTCGGGGGGGGGGCTGCTTTTATAAACGGTCAGGGAACTATTTCACGTGGAAAAAACCCGAGAAAAACCACTCCCCTGAACGGGCTTGTTCTCTTTAAAACAACAACAAAAGTCTGTGTTTATAGATTTAAATAAGATCTTCCTAATGGCTCCCCTGACTTGCCCGTGATGTAGAGCTATCCTTGCCGGGGGAAATAATCCGCAAGGAGATGCGGGAATCTGTTTTCAGCTGGAAGATGTTCGAATACAATGTAGAGGGGAAGGCAGAGGTAAAAACGCGACAGCTGTTTCCAAAGGGAGATAAGTCTGAAAGCTGACCGTTAGAAGGGGAAACATAAGCATTTACACATAAAATGTTACACGCTTAGCACCAAAAGATTCCCAGGGACAGATTTAACTCTTGGTGCTTTTCCCCATAGCTTAGTTACTCTTGTCCGCTGCTCTGGACAATAATACACCTATTTGGAAGGCCTCCGTCTGGTAAATGGGGAAAAAGCACGCTTTGATTTTAAGTGTTTGCTAGGTGTTATTATTCTGTTAGGTTTTCCTCTTTTTTTAAATTAAAAATACCAAATAATCAAAACGAGCGTGCCCGTATTATGCATGACAAAATAAGGTTTAAAAAAAGAGAGTGCAGGGCTGAAAATGAACAGCTCAGAGTGCTACGCGCCCCTGCGCCAAGGAGTTCCGCCGGTTGTGAGATCGACGCTCCAATCTTTACAAGGGAAACACAATGTCTGGGTCCCAAAAGCTGCCATCTACTAACAGCGAGCTGCTGAAACGCTGCCGATTTTCAGGACCAGATCTTTGCAGCTTGGAGACAAGGCCCAGGGAGCCCTGTGAGAAGGGCAGATCAAGTGCTTTCTTTTCCTGGAGATTTGTATTGTATTGTTTAATGTGAGCTGGTCTTGCAGGAAGCCAGCCACCCGGAAGGGGGGGGGGGCTTCAAGAGACAGGCGCCAGGACGCATTTGACCTACCTGAGATCCGAGTGGCAAGCGAATAACACCCATTCAACTGCCTTTTGGGGGGGATAATTGTCCGTTCTCCTCTGGGGGCTTTGCTTGGTTTCCGCCTAGAGCCGAGGGCAGGCGGGTCGGACTCGGTAGTGGGGCTGGAAACCAGCTCGCGCTCAGGACCATTTGGAAACGCAACCGGGAGGAGGCTGCCCGCAGCCGCGGCGGAACGCCGGCCCCGCGCCGTCCCGTGTCCTCCTGGGCCTATCCAGCCAAGGAGCAGCCGTGTGAAGTGCCAGCTGGAGGGAGGGGGGGGGGGCGGTAGCAGCAGCCAGTAGCTGCCCTTTCGGGGGGGAAGCCCACGCACCTGGCTCTGGCGGTAGCATCAGGGGGCGGGGAGACTCCATCCCATCCACTAGTAGTCAAATGCGAGCCCGCACCGCAGGTTGGCACCTCCGCCCTGAGGCGTCCACACTACGCCAGCCTGAGACTCTCCAGAGCGGTCCTGGGTTACCCAACCCCCCCTCTCTGCTGGAACACCCCCCCCTCCCAATCCAGGGCCTGGTGCCCTTTAGCCGGACAAGGAAAAGGCCAAGGAACAAGGAATTCCCTGGACGGTGGAGGACCGCCGCCGATCACCTGCGCCTGCAACCCGGAGGCCCTACGGGGTGGAGAGAATTTGCCACTGGGACCTCTGGCTCCAGCAAGGAACCTGTGAGGGAGGAGAAGTGGCATGTTGAATGTTAGTGGCCACGAAAATGTCTCTGACTCCCTCTCTCCCCCGCGCATACACGGGCTGGGGAGTCCCACGTCCAGGCCACCCTCTCCCCAGCAACAAAACAGAAGCAGCGTCAGCTTGAAAAGCCAGCTCCGGCCACCTGATTTTGAGCTCGCTGCTGAGAAAGGTACCAGACCAAGGCTACGAGGCTGCTGCTTCGCTGTGAGCTGGGGGAATCTATTAAGCAAAAAATCTTAAGAGTTAATTTTAAGAAGGGGGGGGATTGGGGGAGGCAGGCAGGGAAGGAGAGTGTATTTGCTCCTCTGTATTTCCTCCTTTCTCCCCCGCCTTGCTCTTTTATTCATTGACCAAAAAACGCGAGGATTTGGCAAAAGTCGCTCGGGTTTTAGAGCAAGGTTGCTGAAATCCAGCACAGATTATACTTATGGGCCATGTTTCATTCAATCCAGCCGTTTCAACGCAGGCTGCCAGAATCCGGCAGCATCTGATATTGGCCAGATCAAAATCAATTCAGGGAATATGTCTAGCATGAACTACACTCTCTTCTCCGCCAGCCATTCACCTTGCCGTCTTAAGAGGTGTTTAGTGGTTTTGATTTGTTTTTAGGGGAGGAGATCTGGAGATTTGCCCCCCCCCCCGAAGTTTTAATTGGGCTGCATTTATATTCTGTGATTCCATGTGTTAGCATCGATATCTATTGACAATCTTTGCAGCTAGCACCTACATTCCTGGGGGAATTAAGTTATTACAGTTCAAATTAACTTGATGGAAACAAGCTGTGTTTGAAAACGGTCCCTCGGGGCATTTTTATCTAAAGGCTGCTTTACCAACGTGCTAGACAATCCTGTGATGGCATTTTATTATTAATTATTATTATTATTATTACTAAGCAGCAATGAGCCACTGTATTTCTGAAGCACGTTAAGGTTGCTTAGAAAAGGTCTGAAGGAAGGGAAGGCTGATAGCTTGAACGTATCTGCAGGCATTTATAGTGGGAGCTCAAATTGAATATAGGAAGCAAAAGATGAAGATCAATCTTTTGTACAAGAAACGAATCAAAAAGAGAATGCGTTCAGACAGCGCTGCAAACCCCTCCTAATACGAATTGGCTGGAATCGTTATGAGGACTTCCTAACGAGATCCAGATCAAATGATATTTCTTATTGTCCTCACAGGATCTTATTCATTTATTCTTCCTATACACTCTTTGTCGCTTGTGCAGATCCAGACTCACACGGCTACCTCCGATTCTTCCTCTTCCCTGTTGTTTTATGGGGGGGGGGGGGGGCACTGCCCGTAGTCTATTGCTGCCGAACGAGAGGTAACTAACTACATTCAAAGCACCTCATAAGGCCTACATCTCAGTAGGTAAATAAAACTGTCAAGAAAACGATTCAAATAAGAGTGATTAATCCGAACCTAGCCTGGTGAGGATTCTTTCACTCACCTAATTTGCGGATTGAAGTATCTCGCTCTAGTTTCAAGCTGGCCAATTGTCCTGGGTTTGCAAAGTGTTCCGCAAAGCTTCAGACCCCGGGAAGCCCCTTTAAACTAACCCAGGAATGGCTACACGTTTTCAGTTCAGCTCTGCTATTTTGTCTGCATCAGATGGTCATGTGAACTGAGCCTTTGTTAAATAATTAAATGCATATAATAATGAATAAGAATAAAACAGTAATAACCCTTTAGTCTCCAAGAGATCTACTTGGTTTTGATAGCAACGTGTTCCACGTTTTCTGCCTGAAAAATTGGATCAGAAAAAATTGCAAAACCCCACACACACCCGCACACACACACACACATGCGCCAGACTTTGAGCAGAAGAAAACAGCACGGATTTATTTTAAGGTAAGTACAGCGATTAAGACCACATAAGACAAAAAGCGTGAAGTAGAATAAAAACAAATAGTTCGCAGGAACGGTCAGGGTGGAGACTTTTATACAAAACATCACACTGTCGTAAATTAAAAAACCGGATCCGATACTTTGTCTTCCCCCCACCCCAGAATCCACCACCACAAATAAATTATTTCCTCGCCTTGTAACAAGAACAGCTCTAAAGAGGGAGAAATTCTCTTGCATACTTGTACAAAAACAAAAAACCAGAGGGGGGAGACGAAATCACTTGTAATTATTTGGGCTGTTAGGAATTGTTGGGCAACATTAAAAAAATAATCCAGTGAACTCAACTTTAAATATTATATTAATGGCTCTGAAAATTAGCCTGATTCGAAATCCACACATTTTACAGCACAATAGAGAACTTAAAATACCCAGGACATATATTTATATATATAATATATATATAATTTTCCTTTTTTAATCGCATAATGATCGCTGTGATATTGGTCCATAACTTAGTTTCGGAGACCTCCTATACTTTAGCATATAAATTTGCCACTTTGTTTAGATAGCTCTCTCTATATTTTAAAGATATCCCCTTTTCAAGTAGAATTTACTTGTCTGCAAGCTACAGATGATGGAAGAGGATTAAGGGTCTATAAACTCTTTGGTTCCCAGGTCCGCTTAGAGGTTGTAAGAGTATTTCCTTAGGCCGTCTTAAGTGTTTGCTTTAATTGCCCTCCCCAGGAGAGTCAATGCTAATCAATATTTAGGGCAGTCATAGGAATAGGGGGTGGCGTGACGGTATATGGAGGGCGTGGATCTATAGGGGATCTGACAGCTTGTGTTGCCGCTCACCTGATGCTCGTTGAGGGGCGAGCTCTCCATCCCCAGCCGGTGGGAGTTGAACATGTCCCGGACGGTGGGGAAAGTCTGCTGCTGGGAGGCGAACGTGTGCCCGGAGAGGTGCCCGAGCTCCGCGCCGTGGTTGAGGTACCAGGAGGCGGCCGGCTGCCCGGGCCCGCCGCCGGGGTGCGGGTGGCTGGGGGTGAGCGCGCTCTCCTGGCTGGAGGCCAGGTTCATGGTGGCCAGCGGCGAGGCGGTGCCGCCGGGATGCTCCGCGATGGCTTCCTCCAGCGTGGAGGGGACGCACATGTGGCCCGCCCTGTCCCCGGTGTACAGGCTCATGGCCCGCATGCTGCACTGGTAGCTCCCGCCCGGCTCCATGCCCTGCCCGCACGCCTGGCTGTAGACCGAGGGCTGCGCCTGGGGGTAGCCCAGCGGCAGCGACGCCACCAGCCCGGCCCCGGCCCGGCTCCCGGGGCTCAGCTCGCCCGGGGGAGAAGTCCGCAGGGTCATGATGTTCTCCACGCTGAAGCCCGGCAGCCCGTTGCCGGCCGGGTGGTGCTCGGGCAGCGAGCTCTCGGTGGAGCCCGACGGGGTGGAGGCCACGCTCCGGGGGCTGCCGCTGCCGGGGCTCAGCGTCTCCACCTTGGTGATGACGGGCAGGTCCGGCGAGGAGGCCTCGCTCTTGATCACCACCTTCTTCTCGGGGAGCTCCTTGGGCGGCTCCGGGCTGGAGAGGCCCGGCGCTTTGGGCGGCTCCTTCTCCTTCTCCTTGGGCACGTCCTTCTTCTTGAAGCGCCGGCGGCGGCGCAGGAAGCTGCCGTTCTCGAACATGTTGTAGGAGTCCGGGTCCAGCGTCCAGTAGCTGCCCTTGCCGGGCTTCTTGTCGTCCCGGGGCACCTTGACGAAGCACTCGTTGAGCGAGAGGTTGTGGCGGATGCTGTTCTGCCAGCCCTGCTTGTTCTCCCGGTAGAAGGGGAAGCGGTCCATGATGAACTGGTAAATCCCGTTCAAGGTGATCTTCTTGTCCGGGGCGTTCTGGATGGCCATGGTGATGAGCGCGATGTAGCTGTAAGGGGGTTTCACCAGGTCCTTGGCGGCCGCCGGCTGGTGGGGATGGTAAGGCCCGTAGGAGCGGCCCATGCCGGCCGCGTACTGCTCAGGGTGGCCCGAATAGACGCCCATGGGGCTCGCCATGTTGCTGTAGGTCCCCGCGGTCCGGTAGTAGTTCTGCTCGCTCAGGTAGGGCACCACTCCCAAGGCGTTGGGGTCGGAGACGGAGTAGCGAGCCTGCATCCTGGACGGGGCTCCCCCAAATCGCAAGGCGAGGAAATCTCCGGGAGAGGGGGGGGCGAAGAGGGTAGGGGTTTGGGGGGGGAGAGGGGTTCACCCCAATGGGATTCCTCTGCGGATGAGGGAGGAAGGGGAGAGAGAGAGTCTCAAATACAAGCTGCCCAAATCCAAAAGGCTCCTTAGCAGCAGTAAATCAGCAGCATCCTTCAGGCTGGCCAGGAGGAGCGGGCAGTGCGGATATCTAGTGATCTCTCTGGGTTGTTTGGGGGTGAGGGTAAAAGCTGCTGCTCCGAGGGAGGCCGGAGAAGGGACTAATTCTCGCAGGCAACGAGAAGTCTTGAGGGGGGGAGAAAACAAAGATAATTCTTGCGGCAACAACAACAACAAAAATTCTTCCGAAACCACCCAAACGTCTTGCGAACTCCGAATCAAAATAAACTCTAGGGCTGTGGAGGAGCGTGTGAGTCCTGTGTGTGTGTGTGTTTGTGTGTGTGTGTGTGTGAGCGCAGAGCCACCGGCGAGCCCCGCAAACGCAAACTCCCCTTATAGGGTTTGGGAAAGTTTCAAAACTTTTCTTGCCGAAGGCGAGTTTTTACTCCTCGCTGGCCACGCCTCTGCCGTCGCCTTTGAGCCAATCGCGGTGCACTTTGGGATAGCTTTGTCCAATCAACGGGCAGAGTGGGGCGCTGGGGGAGGGGGGGGACCAAGGTAAGCTGTGTTTTTTTGAAGGCGTTGGAAGGTAACAAGCCTCCAAAGCGGCTCATTAGTGACTTTTGTTTGCTCGCCGTGTAGGACTTGAAATGACATGGAATGGGACGCATGAACGGGACGGATTTTAAGCCGTAAACCAGGCTAGTTTGATGACCAGCTGATCTCAGTGGTCACTGGAAACATGTTCCTGACCCCTCCAGAGTTTTAACGGAGAAAACCTGGGATGCTGGACAAACACAGAGCTTCCCATTTAAAATCCATTTTAGTTTTCAATCCAATCGCCCCCCACCCCCAACCCCTGGGTGGATTTTCAGAAGGGGCTGTTCATTTTCTTGGGGTCTTTCTCACACGCTACTTGTAGCCCAGCTACCTATAAAAGTCCCGAAAGCTCTGGGGTGGCACACACCGCGTTTCATGGCAGAGGCTGCTCTCGGACCAACAGCCGGCCCTGGTATATTTGGGGGTTGCAAGGTTGCGGATTCCTCTAACACTTCCCAAAGATCTGAGCGAATTAAAAAACTAAAAGAAAATAAAAAAAAGACCCAGGAGGAAAAGACCCACCGCGAGATGAGTTTTCTTGGGTTTGTGAAACCCGCCCCTCCTGCTTTCCCTAATGATTTCATTACAGGCAATCAGATTCGGTTAATTAGGGACGCATGCTAGCGGAGTGTAAATTCCTGTATTTGCAAAGCTGCTGTGACCTGCACTGCATTGGTGGTGGATACTCGAAAGCAGCCCGAGGAAGAAAGAAACCGCCTCTCCTCCCGCCCCCAAGTAAAATAAAAGGCACCCCCCCCAAAAAAAACCCCACCTTTGGATCCAAATTTCTGAAAGGCGAATTTAAATTAAAACGGAATAAAATAGCTCTAGACTTATGGCGGCTGCCTATTGAAATAAGGCCCTTCGTCTATAATTTACTCCATGCGACTTTTTAAAAGATCATCTAACAATTTGCGCAGAGCAAAATTCAGTCTTCGAGAATCGGTAACGCTTCAGACAGGGACATTTCACAAAAAGCGAATTTCCTCTGTGTGTGAGAGAGAATCGATCCCTATTTATCTTAACAAATGCACTGAGCACACAACTATCAGTGATCCAAATAGGGTAATGTATTGCTTGGCTAACTGTTCCTACTTGCGAACTACTGGGAATCATAAAAGCTACCTGTGAACGTCTTCATACAAGAGGGCAAGTTATTTACCCAACACTTGAAAATCCACCCAAAACCCTGTAATGGAAACTGATTGTAAAATGCAATTGTTTTCTAAAAAACTTTCATCTTCGTTTTGATGGCAATACATTCAAAGGGCACGCATCGATTTCTTTATGTAGAATAAACGCCAGGGTGATTTTCACAAGAAAATAAAAAAGCAAATTAGTTTAGAGTTGCTGGTGTTTCATTTCAATGTATTAACGGAGAAGCGCGGTTTATTTTACGCTTTTGAACGACTTCCCATTTTTAAACTAGCTTTCAGTGCAACACTTCTGATTCCCCCCCCCCCCTGATTGTTTTAAAGCACACGAGAACCATATGGGAACTTAACAAAATAATAATATTCCATGTAAAAAAAGTTGCAAAGCCAAACTCTGCCCAAAGATACACTGGCGAGTTTTAGCTCTTTGATCTATTATTTCCTAAAGGTTAAAGCTTTGTCTCAGCACACAGCCTTATTATTAAGCCTTACCTCCCATCAGTTCGCCACTCTGAAAACTTTACCGAGAGTAAGTTTCTAAAGAAACCGAAGACGCCCCGTGTCCCCGCATCACGTATTTGGAAACTCTGTGGAGTCTAATTCCAAAGAATCTGAACAGCACAGCGTTCAGTGTCAAGAAAAAAATAGTTTCAGCCCCAAACTAGAGAAAGCTAGAGATCCCCTCAACCAAGGGCGCAAAGGTGGAAAAGGGCTTGCTTTTCCTTGGACTGCTCCGGCGCTTTTTGTTCCCCCCTTTTAGGACTCCCGGGAGCGATGTTTGTTTGAGTTATTTGAACAATAGCTTCTGTGTGCCTAGAGGGTTTTCTCTTTAAATCTTTTATTTACTCTTGGTGGACACTATAAAACAATAACCGAACCATTCCGCTACCCCTCCCCTAAATGGGAAATGTCCTTGCAATCTTGGAGAATGTTTTTATGAGACGGAAGAAAAGTGCAAAGCCCCGGGTGCGAAGACTGGAGATTTGTCCCATTGCTTTTCTGCAAAGACAACCACAGAACCAGTTGCTCTGGTAGCCAAGGGAAGCTCTCCTGAAACATCACCTGAACTCTCCCCGAGGGTCTAGCTTGCTCACTTTGTGGGGTTTGGTGCCCTCTAGGGGATACACAGGAGAATTTTCAGTGCATTTAATGGTAACAGTGTTGGTGCTGACACCTTATGGACTTATCCTGGCAGAGCAGGTGTACTATCACACATATATCAGATGTCAAGACACGCTTTGTAGATTAGTTTTTTGGGGGGGATTGTCCTGCGGACGTGTGTCAGAAATGAGAGGCAAGAGTTTATTCCAAAGAAGAATCAAGCTTTGCACAGGCAATGAAAAACTAAGCTTTGCTGTCCTGTGATCACATTTTTCCTGCAAAAATATATGCACATACTTGCCCTAACTCTAAGCATAGGCATAAGTCTTTGCAGGATCAGGAACTAACACAACAGAGGTAGCGACATCTGAAAATGGGTATGGGGAAATGACCCAAATTCAGAGAATCAGTTCACAGCAGCAAATGAAGATCCAAATGTGCCTGACTCAAAGCAAGTTAGTTAGTTTCAACCCTGACTATCTTGAGAAGCCTCCCTTGTTTTATTGTTTCCTGTGCAAAACGTTATACAACGGTAGGGAGTTTACTAGCAATTAGAAACTTGTTTCAAAACAAGCCAGATCTAACATACACTTTCAGCAAAATGAAGCAATATAGCTCTGTTATGGTTTTTTGTTTATTTGCTTTTTGCAATTTGGTTTTTCTCTTAACCAAATGATATTGAGCTTCTAGAGTTGTCTTTACTTGTATTTTATATAGTACGGTCTATGATAATAATTATTTGATTAATAATTCTTCAAACCAAAGCATTACAAGTAATTACCTTACTGTATTCGTCTAATCTCCAGGACAGAAAATAAAGCATCTGCGCCTATTTTTCAGCTTTCAATTTCAGGGAATTTCCAGCTTGCTTTTATTACTGCCCTTAATGTGCCAATTTCTGAGGTTGGAGAAAGGATTTGCAATAAAAGGCGCTTGCAAGAATTGTGGAGAGCACCAGACAAATACAAAGGGGGTCCGGAATCCAGGCTTTTGGAACCATTCCTTGGTTTTCTTCTTCTTCTAAAACTTCAAGAGAGATCTTCACATTTTCCCTTCTAATTCAAATGCTAGAATGTTTAATAGTTCTTATAAGACAATGGTTTATCTTTCACTGTTTTTGTAAGCAGTGTTGTAGCCTCCTGGATAGCAGGAGATTAGAGAGAGGTGGTGAGTGAGGATATCTTTCACTGGACCAACTTCTGCTGATGAAAGAGACACGTTTTGGAGCTTGAAGAGCTCCGTGTAAGCTTGAAAGCTTGTCTCTCTCGCCAACAGAAGTTGTCCCAGGAAAATATATTACCTCACCCACCTGGTCTATCTTTTTTTATAATATATTGCAATTTTTAAGCACAATTAATAGGTACTCAGATACCACAGTGAAATATGCAATGAGGGAATTATAGTAGAATAGCCTCAAATACTCCCTTTTATTATGGATAGTTAGGGCTTTATACAACTTCTATTGAAATCAAGAAGAGACTTTCCATCGATTTTAATGGGAGCTGGGTTGGGCAATTAGTGCTAAAGCTCGAGTTGGCAATATAGGTATGAGAGTAAGGAAGGAGATCTTAGAAAAGTGATTTTGAGCAAATGGGATTTCAGTCTTCAAACAGTAGCTGATGCATGAAACCTGTAAAAGGGGCCTCAATTGTTAGGCAAGTTGGTAATTTAAGAGCTCATCCCCAAATGTTCCTAAATGCATCAAGTACAGTTCTGCTTCCCTTTGTTAGAAGACCAACTCTTTTAAGCAACTATTGTTTCTGGCTTCTTAAGATAGATAATGGAATCAATCTCTATTTTAGATCATTATATGGCCTCCCATCTGAGTGTGCCATAATCTTTAATGTATTTATCTTCACAACACCACTGTGAGATAGGAAAGTACTACCAGCCCCATTTTATAGATGGTAAACTGAGGCATTAAGCTGCTAACTAACGTGGCCATGGTCACACAGAAAGTCTGTGGTGGAACTGGGAAACAGACCCTCCCAAATCCTAGTCTGGCCCATGAGACATCCTTCTTCTCTGATATACAGGAGTAGATGATTTCTAAAGTGGGATGTGATAATTATAGGCACTTCAGTCCACATTGAGGAATTATCCTTCCAAAGATTCTGCTTCATCAGATTGAGGGGATCATAATTACCCTGAATTATAGAGGTTGTAAATAGCTCATCGAGGGCCCAATCCTGAACTCCCTACAAAGACAAATAAATGAGCCATCGATGTTACTGGGAATCTTGCATGGATCAAAAGTGAAGAGTTGGCCTCCAAATCCTCAGACATGTGATTTACATGGATGGTCTGTTGTCCGGATGAGGAGCCATTGACTTCAGTGGCTCTCGGTTTTGGTGCCCAGTCTTCTGGGATGGATCCCATTACCCATGGCCCTAATTGATTTTATTGAAATCAGGGTGAGTCTCCCCCATGGACTTCAAGAGAAACAGAATCAAGCTCCAGGGTTATCAGGACTGTTCTGCATTTAGCCAAACATGTTCATATTAACTGATGTCCAAAAATGCACCATGAACTTCAAGCAGAAAAGATTTCCTAAAGAGCTGACTAGTTTTACATTTATTTATACAGATTTGTCAGAGAAAACACTTAGGCAATCAACCGCCGTAGCGAAGAGAGGACGTATTTGTATCTGCCCAGCAGTACATCTGTAACTATTCAGAAAGGGGCATCCTCATTTGTTCTGCTTTCTGGTTGGCACAGTAACAGTCAGCTCTGACTGTGGATGTATATCAGTAGCATCCAACTCAAGCAGATTAGAACCTAAAGTCATAAGCCTTCTCCCACCACCACCCTTTAAAATAAACTTAGGTTTCATTGTTCCCATGACCCTCTATTCCACTTGATACAGGAATGCTCAGATTCTTTGAATTCTGTCTTCTCTGAGTCATTTTTGAATATTTTAATTCTATAAATAATAATAAATACTGTAATATAATATCCCATTAAATGTAAGAGAGAAAAATGCTATTTTGAATAGCATAGGGAAGTGAAATTCAGTGTCAAGATTTTACATTGTTCTGTTCATAAACTACGGGATTTAAATGAAAATGTAATTGGTTGTGGGGCATTTTTATTAATGTGTTTTCCCAGATCTAGCACACAATCAAAAGAAAGACCAAGATATTTCAATAACCTTTTTGGCCTACACGGTGTTCTCAGTTTTTAAGCACTATTCCCCGCTGATTTCCACTTTAAAAGTTAGGGCACAGCCTGTCCCTTTGTGCATTTAATTTTAGGAAAAATATTGCCATTATTCCTGAATTTGGCCCATGCAACCATTTATATTGTTCTTATTAAAACCGAGCTAAAAGACACTCTGTAATCCCCAGCTGCAGACTGCTGGGTTATAACATAACAGTTGCCCACCAATGAGACATTTCAAATAAGAAAGCGAAGCCAAGAATATCATACCCAGACACTCACAAGAGGATACTTAATTTAAATCAAGCATTCCACTAAGGCTCCTTATTTGGAATAATGCAGAAGTCTATAACAAGACTCCACTGCCCCAAAGCTTGAAGGCTCAGTAATCCTGCTGGTTTTGAGGCCTGCATATACAGTCGAATTTGGATGATGGATATATCCATGACAGGGAAGTACCCCCACTTAATAAAATGCCCTTTATAGCATGGGATCCCATCCTACAATCCTTAATTAGAACTAAATCCCATCGATGAAAGAACAAACATACTGACTCAGACCAATGGTCCATCTAGCCTAGTATCCTGTCTTCCAGCAGTGACCAATGCCAGGTGCTTCCAAGGGAAGGATCAGAAGAGGCAGCCATCAAGTGATCCATCCCCTGTTGTCCAATCCCAGCTTCTGGCAATCAAAGGCTAGGGACACCCAGAGCATAGGGTGGCATCCCTTACCATCTTGGCTAATAGCTACCCCCCCATGAATGTATCTAGTTCTATTTTGGCCTTCACTGCATTCCCTGATAATGAGTTCCACAGGTTGACTGTGCGCTGGGTGAAGGAGTAAACCTGAGTAAAAAATCAAGATCAGGCTCAGAAATTATTATTTTTCTCAGATACATAAATAAGTACAATGCCGTGTAAAGAAATAGTGCCGCTAGATACATTTTATCCCCTGTGCACTTTAGTTGCACTGGGGTAACTGCAATTTAATGTTATGGCATGTTAAGAGCATGCCAACTCTTCACCCATCAAGGATTGGAGCCCAGAGCCTTCCCCCACCTGCTATCATTTACTACTGTGAAGTAGTTTTGCAGCTGAATGCTGAGTGTGGAATTGTTGTGACTTCACAGGGCCCAGAAATAAGTGTGAGGAAGGAAGACTCTGTGGTTGAGGAGCTGGGCTGAGAAGCAGAAGAGCTGGATTTGATTCCTGGCTTTGCAACAGATTTCTTGGTGGCATTGGGTAAACCACTCCCCCCTCATACAAACATGTACTTAATATTCAGAAGACTTACTGCAGTGTGGGGGTTTTAATCTCCCCATTGTTCACTTCCCCATCTGTGAAATGGGGATAATAACGCTTCCCTCCTCAGAGAGCTCATTGCCGGAAGCCGGGTTAGAGTCCAAGGGGAACCAAGAGGGAAAGAACTTTTACAATTGAATTATATTCTCTCATGTCAGACAATGGCAATGAGAGATGCCAGCTTCTCTCTTTGGTTTACTAGCCCCCCAGGTATTGCTGCTGCCTGGGGTTCATCCTCTGCAGGGGATGTTCAGAGAGTGTCTCTGTTTATCCTTACCACAGCCGCTTGGGAGTGGATTCCTTGCCTGGGTTTAGTGTTGCTAAGAGCCCCGGTTGATGCTCTTTCCATTGGGCATGTCGCAAATCCCCAGTTTTTAGCAGGGACATTTGGGGCCCCGTTGGAGACACCCAGAGGTGCTGAATGTGGAGACACACAGAGGAAGCTGGAGTGCCTGTATACAGGGAGTTATAGGGGTTTACAGTTTGGGTCAAGAATCAGAGAGGTAGCCGTGTTAGGTCTGGAATAGCAGAGGTAACAAAGTCCTGTGGCACCTTAAAGACTAACTATAAAGTTTTGAAGCATAAGCTTTCGTGGGCTAATACCCACTTCGTCGGATGCAAGCAGTGGAAGTGCCCAGAGGCAGGTATAGAAAAGTAGGCAAGAACCATGGCTCTCAGCCCCTCCCCCCCCCCCCATTATACACTGTGTCCCAGCTCCCCTGGAGACACCCCTGGGGCCAGTGGCTTGTGTGGAAGTTGCTGGCACAGGGGGTGCCTATTCCCTTCCCAGGCTGGGAGCCCGGCGGGGGGGGGGGGGGGGGCTGGCTCTCCCGAGGGCTTGTGCAGCGCCGCGCACATCCAGGCGCCACTGCAACCATCAGACGGGTTGGTTCTTGCTGGGGGTGCGGGGGAGGGCGCTTTGCTGTGGATCCAAGACAGCCCCACCCCCCCCGCGTGTCGGTCCGCTGAGGCCCCTTGTCCGCTCCCGGCCGCCGTAGTCCCTGCAGACACGTGGGGCCGCCAGCTGATCGGCGGGGGGGGGGGGGGGGGTGGTACCGGGCAGATATGTCTGCAGGGGGCATGGAGGCGGGGGTGCGGCTGAGCGGTGGTGGGAACTGCCGGGAGTCTATGGGGAGGAGGGGTTGGGGGGGCTCACACTGGGGTGCCTGGAGGGGCCGATAGCTGTGGAGTGGGGGCCGGTAGCCCCAGGGGGTGTGTGAGGGGTGATAGCTGTGGAGTGGGGGCCGGTAGCCCCAGGGGGTGTGTGAGGGGTGATAGCTGTGGAGTGGGGGCCGGTAGCCCCAGGGCGAGGGAGGCTAGACAAGGGGGAAATGGGTGCCCCCCTCTTGAAAAGGGGGGAATTGTGCGGGGTGGGCTTCGTCCCCACATTGACTGTGGAGGTCAGACTGGGGGTGCAAAGCTTCTCAGCCCCCTAATGCACAGAGCACTTTGTGCTAGTCAACAGTCTTCCTTTCCCGTGGAAATAACCGAAGTAGCTCAGATACGCGAGGGCTACTTTCAGGGTGGCTGTCCGCTGTGTCCTCAACACTCTGTTAGGGTGAAATGCTAATCTCACTGCCCCGGCACGCTGCTCTATATTATTAATTCATCCGCTCCATGCCTTGATTCTGCTCCTTATTGCCTTTTGCAAGGTGTCTCCAAATGGGATATCCGGAAGAAGATCTGGGACTACATGGAAGCAAATAACCTGGCCGATTTTCCAAGACCAGTGCATCACCGGATCCCCAATTTCAAGGTATTGTGGGTTCTCAGAAAGGAACAATAGACATTCCTGTCATATGCCAAACTAAAGGTTCTCTTGGCTGGAAATCCACTTCTTTTTGAAGGGTTTGTTGCATTTATGAAATACAAATGGGTTATTCTGGTGTATATCAGAAAATGTTTGTCAATCCCAGCAGTCTGCACGATTAGTGAAGAACCATAGCAGATGAGATGGATTGGGGGAAAAACCATCAGAATAACAATTGGCAAATATAACTGAAAAACTTTAGGGGGTTTTGTACGGTTCATATTCCTAAATACTGAATGGGATAATAATATCTTGCTCTTATGTAATGTTTTTTAATCAGTAGATTTCAAAATGCTGTACAAAGGAGGTCAGAATCATGACCCCATTTTACAGATGGAGAAACTGAGGCACCAACGTGCCCTGCCCCTAGGTCCTCCGTCAAGCCAATGGTGGGGGTAAGAATAGAATCCAGGTCCCAGGAGTTCCAGTTCTGTGCTCTCTCCCCTTGTATAATGTGCTGCTGAAATAGGGTTGTGTAAACAATGACAGCCAGAGGTATATAGAGGTAACTGGGCAGCCGTGGCTGAGGCATATTTTCGGCATAGGGAAGCTGCAGCCATAGTGCCCCCTGGCCAGCGGGCAGGGAGAAACAAGACTGTGATCAGAAGTGCATGTAATGTACCTATAAAATATGGAATATCCAAGACTAGCATCAAAATGCACAGGGGCCCTTCTATCAGCCTGCCCAGCGACTTGTTGTTTTGATGTGCACTCATTCTCAGGGAGCGACGGCTGTAGCATTGTGTCTGCTTCCAGTGAGGGTGTGCCGAGTGAGAGAAAGCTCTTTCCATCCTCCACTGCACCTGGACAGTGGATTTGCCCACTAAACATTCAGAGCTGTATTACAACTCTGGCTACGGTTCTGCTCAGGGGAATAAGTACGTGTAATGAGTTCCCTGGCTTCCTCGCATGGGCTATCAGTATCATGGGTAGCAGCACAAGGGGGAGAACTGCTACCACCAAGCCATTGCTTCCCCTCCCGGGAAGGTGGCTGGAGAATGAGTGGGCAGGGGATGAACCCAAAGCACTAGCCTGTGCAGTTGAGTTGGTGCAGAGGGGGAAGCGACTTCCCCAGGAAAAGGGCGGGTGGGACTTTTACTTCATCCTGAAACAAGGGGACCGAAGCACAGTTCAGTCCCTCTTCTGTTCTGTGGCAGTATCCCTGGCGCCAGCCCTTACTTGGGGTGGACTACAAGATGCCAGTGGAGTACTCGCTAGTGATTATCAATGGGACCAAGAGTTGCGGGTAACCAACTAGTCCCATGAGGCACTTGAATTTTAGCCTGGGTGGTTCTGAGTATGTGAGATGTCATCGATTTAGCATGATCCAGCAGGTCTGCATCAGAAGCAGGGAATTCAATTGCATTGCTTGATGGAAGGTGGGGAGTTGCCCCTCTCAGCTTTGGAAGGTTGCAACAGTCTGGTGACACGCTGCTGTCTTCTGAAAACAGGGTGCTTCACATACTGCAAGCAAGCTCCCGGGTTTAGAGGAATTCAAAAGCGCCAAGACCGTTAAAATAAACCCTGATGCTCCCCAGAAGACTGCTCGCTTTCTAACACTGGACGTAAGTGACGATAGTCCCTTTCCTTTTTAATGATTGTTCCCTTGATGCAGGGGTCTCACCGGGCTTGCCAGGCAGTCCGAGAGCTTGAAGCGTTCAACAGAACATGTGAGGTCAAAGTGGATCCTGACAAACCACTAGAAGGAGTTCGGCTAGTGACCTTACAGGTAATTGAACCTCCCCTGAGGGAGAGTAATCCAACCCCAAGTGCTTGAGCAGACCACTTTGCCCAAGGGTCCTTGGCATTTATATGGCACCAGCCACATGAGAGCTTTACAGATAAGTGTTGTTGCCACTTGTACAAATGGGGAAACTGAGGTACCCGGCAAGACGGTGGGAGAGCTTGGAATAGAACTCAGGAAAACCAGCCCTCTGCTCTCATCACTAGATACTTTCCCTCCTGTATACACTAGCTGGTATGTGACATTTTTCACAGCAGAATGGAAGTATTCTCTGTATAGCTGTACGTCTTCAGGGTACAGCTACTACAATAGCTGTGGGATAAAAATGCCTCTCCTGGTGTCCTGATACAGACTTGCAAAAGCCTAAATAAATCAATC
This sequence comes from Sternotherus odoratus, assembly GCA_032164245.1. Taxonomy (NCBI): domain Eukaryota; kingdom Metazoa; phylum Chordata; order Testudines; family Kinosternidae; genus Sternotherus; species Sternotherus odoratus. The sequence continues at coordinate 5,838,773 of JAVMKO010000014.1, read as the reverse complement.
AATTGAGGTTCAATTGCCTCTATAACATTAATGTGACACCTCCCAATGTGCCCCATTTCACACTGAATGCAAGATCATTCTCAACAACAACAGTGGAACAATTTTGTTTCCATCATCACATGCTGATCCCAGACAGATTAGTTCATTCACTGTCTTGTTCATCTTTGAAATAAATAATCTTCTCCAATTTCATTTTCTTGCTTACTAGAAAGGATTCATTTGAAGCATTAAGAATTGTTTATTTGTACAAATGGTAATTCTGAATTTTTACCCAGAGGCGCATTGGTCTTTGTGCTCACACACCCAATCGTAAAGGATTTTTTTCCTGTATATTTAAAGAAAAATGAGTCTGTCCCCTAATTCTGGCATGTCACTCTTGATGGTTTCTGTTATTACAGGCAAAGAAAACTTTGTTGGTTCCAACACCGCGGCTGAAAACTGGGCTGTTTAATAAGATTGTCCCGCCACCAGGAGCAACTAAAGAGATCCTGAGAATATGTGCAACCTCTCAAGTAGGTATCAGAACTATACAGAAGGACCCATACAGCTATTTAGAGGTGCACCATCGCTTTGCTCTTTGTTGTTTTGGGTTTTCAGTTGTTGGGGATTTTAAAACTAAAATTTAAGTGGTGCAGAAATATTCATTCTCAGTGGCTTTCTTTACTTGGATCACGGCAAGAAAGTTTCGGAGTTTGTGTTTCCACACTTAAAAACCTCACAGTCTGACACGTATTGTTTCTGCCTTCTCCTGCTGAACTTTTGTGCTTAGGGAAACCTAGAGGGGAGAGTACTTAACGTTTTTAACTTGTTGCTTAATCTGGGTAATGAAATGTTTATGGTGGGTCATACTTTTTTTTTGGTGGAGGGGGTTAGAGGCATCTCTTACCCTTTTGACTCTTAAAGAAATGAACAAAAAGCATCCAAATTAACTAATTTGTGTCACTCCGTTGATGTGCAGAAAAAGACAATGCAGAGTGAATCATTTTTGGTTGTGAACTGTAAAGTGGTGCTTTGCTGCCCCCTAGTGTAAAAATGTCATATTTCACAGCTGAGTGATGCCACAGAATCCTATTTAATCTATTTCTAGTATTTAAACTAATTGGCCAACGCGGCTAGAGGCAAGGAAAGGAATAAAATGTAAAGACATCAGTCCAAACACAGACTCCTACATATAATTTGGGGACTGGAAATGTGTGAAACTCTAAAGTGAACTTCTCTGTTAAGAGTTCTTTTAAGACTGTTAGTTTATTACAACTTCCAACTCTTAAGAGTTTTACCGTATGTCATTCAAAAGGTAACTTTCTCTTGACCTGCTGCCTGGTTTCATATCTGATCTATGACCTTTCTATCATGTCAGTCCCATTTTTCAGGCAGACCTGTGCTAGTGAATAAAGTCGTAATGCATCTCCTGCACCTTGCATTTTCAAAGTACGTATAAACAATCTTCACCACGGGAGATAGGCAAGTAAATATTATTATCTCCATTTTACAGATGGAGAAAAGCAGCCACAAAGAGCTGGTCTTCACTGGCCTTATTTTATTCTAGAGTCGACTGTAAACATTTGTTTTTTCTTGTGGGTGTCAACCTAACATAACGAACAAAGGATCAGATGTGTGAGGAGTGTCCTCCTTATCCTTTAAAAACGTAAATTACCTTGAGTTAATCTCGAAGCAAAAATATATAACAAAGACCAAACAAAAGAAGAGAAACCCCCACGTTTTGAGTGCCTCCCATTTTTGGGTGTCCAAGTTGAGACACGTTGGATCTTATTTTCAGAGGTGTTGAGTATCTACAGCTCCAGAAGTCTGTCCTGAACAAATGCTCTAGAGAGGGAAGGGAGGGCATAAGCTGCTCATTATGTTTGGCAGTAACCTGTACCTCCATACCCTAGGCTCTGAAGTAGAAGGGCTTGATTCAGGTGTCTCAGTTTGACATCATTACATCAGAGACGCTGCAGGCATCAAAATGTGACAAGGAAGGAAAGTTCAGGAGAAAGTGTGGGTCATACTGGAGCATGCATTGAGGGATAACTGGTGTGTAGAGAAACAGTGTAGTGGCTAATGCATAAGACAGGCAGCCAGGTGATCCAGAGTCTATCCTTGGCTCTGCTCAGACAGGATTCTTGTATGACCTGGGAAAAATAGTTCAGCCTTTGTCTACACATGAAAGTTAATCCAGAATAAGGTAGTGTGTGAACTGAAAGCAAATTATCTATTCCTGATTAACTCTGGTCTACTCTACACTTAAAAATTCGATTGAGTTGGCTTTGTCATTCAGGGCTGTGGACAGTTTCACTCCTGAGAGCTGTAGTTGGGTGGACCTAATCCAACAGCAGAAGAATTGTTCTGTTGACCTGGCTACTGATGGATTAGCTACGTTGACTGAGAACCTCCTCCTGCCAACAGAGGAAGTGTCCACACTATGGTGCCAGAGAATAGCTGTAGCATCATAGTTGTGCTGCTGTAATGTAGACATGTCCTATGTGTGTGGACATTCTTATTCCAAATAAGACTGCATTATTGCACATTAGTTAAAGCCACTTCTGCACACATAGTTAACCAGGAATAAATCCCCATGCAGATAAGCCTGTAATGTTGTCTCTACACTTCAGCTGTCCAATTTGTAAATTGAAGGTAACACTTCCCTATTTCACAGACATATTGTGAGGATTTATTTGTTAACAATTTTTAACGCATTTTGCGATCCTTCTGTGACTGGAGCAATGCATTACTTTTACACACCCTCTGCCAAGATTTTCAAAAATAGGAGCCTGATATTAGACTTCAAATACAAATTTAGGCTGCTCAATAACTAGCTTGGTTTTCAGAAGGTTACAGCTTTGACTGAAATATGCCAAAAGCGTCAACATTTTAGTAGAAAATGTATTGCAGAATTCTAAGTCTCTGGATCCTTGCAGAATAACTTCCCAGATTTCTGATGTTTGGCTGTGTATGGAAAGGGACATTTCAGAGCGTGGTTATTTATTTGGTTTGAGCAAAAGAGGCTTGATTATTTTTTGATGATGATGATCTCCTATTGAATTGGAAGTGAAAGATCCTTAAAATTATGTTTTTCTCCTTAGGGGGTAAAGGATTACAGCGTGCCTATAGGTCTGGATGCAAAAGTCCAAGTGGACCTGATTGTTGTAGGATCGGTGGCTGTATCTGAAAAAGGTAAGGGTAAAGGTTGTTAGACATATTAGCGTTGGGGAGGTGTGAGGGGATCAGAGGATATCAATTTCTCTGTCTTGTATTTAAGGGTAATCCCTTTCCATGTGAGGCGCTAGTGGTCTCACTCCAGTTTCTGAAGACTGTTGTCTACATTACAAAGATGCCATCACGATTCATTCCCTCTGCTGGGAGTCTAATAGTGGAGTTACACCAGCACTGTGCACAAACAACAGGGTTTTTGGGGTGTGTTGTGTTTTCACTTGAACAGTGATGAGGGCATATCTTCTCTGCCTATAGAGATGATTCCTCCGGGACAAAGCAGAGGCCTGTTGGGTGAGGGGAGCAGCATAAAGGACTTGCACTGCAGCTGCCCATTCTCCACCTATTTGGGGGGGGGACCTCTGTATGGCAGCTGTCGGGGCAAGATCTTTCTTCAGCATTACATTCACTTGCAAAAAAAAAAAAAAGACAGTCCCTCTTTATGAAGCCTAAGCTGGCTTCTTCATACTTGGGTTAACCGGTACCTACTCCTGAATCCAGCCTGCTCCGGATGGTCTCTCGGAATATCACTGTGTGCTTGGTTCATGTGCCAGACATCTGTTGCCTTTTTGCAAGCATTCTCCCTAATGATCGCCATCTCTTGCACTCTGCTGCCCTCAAGTGTTAACCGGCTCATTTTTTATTGGTACATTTTAGGTTGGAGAATCGGCAAAGGGGAAGGTTTTGCGGATATGGAATATGCCATGATGGTGTCAATGGGAGCCATCCGAGAGGGCACCCCGGTTGTTACTATCGTGCATGACTGCCAGGTGAGCTGGAGAACCCGCTCCGAAGGCACGTCTGCAGCCATTCAATACCTTGCATTATAGGCGTGTATTAAGCAGCCGGGATTAGAACTGGATGGGATTTTTGAGATTAATTATTTGCCCCCCAAACGCCGTTTCAGGATGAGTGAAACTGTTTGCAAATTCAGGTCAAATTCGGCTGAATAAAAAATGAAGCCGTGGGTGGGGGAGGAAGGAGTCAAAGTCAAAATGTTTCATTTCGACCTTTTCAGAAGGAAATATTTCAACTTTTCATTTCAAACCAACATTTTGTTTCAGAAATCTAGCCTGATGCCTTTAGAAAAATTTAAAAAGGTGGAAAGGCACCCCAAAACAAAGCAAAAAAACAAAACAAAAAGCTATTTTGGTTTGAATGAAACAATATTTTTTCAGTTTCTTATTTTGTAGAGGGAAAACTCCCAAAATTTCAGCTTTGGATCAACCCCAAAGGCATTTTTCAGTTCAGCCCCATGAACTGAAAAAATCAAGTAATCACTTGGTTCCAGTTGTAACAGTTCAGTAGATGCAGAGCAAGAGTGACTTGTGTCTAGATGTGGGGTTATTTCAGTGTAATCTTCTTATCTTGTCATCTTAAATGAGAGATTTTTGGCATCTGGGAAGCTGTCTAGAGTGAAACTTTCCATGAGAAGTCACAGTTCTAGTGGGGTTGTGTTAAATACTTGCCAAATTTCTCTTCCCTCTGGTTGTAGGTGGTTGAGATTGCAGAAGAGCTGCTCGATGACCATGATTTAACCGTGGATTACATCCTCACACCAACAAGAACTATTAAAACAGGCTGCAAACGACCAAAACCACAAGGCATACTATGGCATAAGGTAGGCGACCTCCACTAAAGATGACTCATTGATACCAAATCTTTGCTTCTGAAGCTAATGATGTACCTTCTCCTGTACATCATTGAGCCTTCTGGAATGTGTATCCTCTGAATATCTATGAGAACTGCATCTCCAGCTAACCAACTATAGATAGCCGGTGTGAACATTTCCGTGGCCTCCTGATGGTGGTGATGAAATAAAAACAAGTAAACAAAGTGGATTCAAGTTGCCCTCTGTTGCATTAGAAATAGTAGGAAGGTGAGGGACGTATTTGGAAAATGGAAATAAGCAAAGACCTGTTGTTTTCATGAGTCTGTGTGGTTGTTGTAAATGACAGTGGCAAAAACAAGACATGTGTTTGAAGGTGAGGTGTCCTGTCCTGTGAATTTTAGGTTGCGCCATATGGGGAACGAGTCTCAGATGACTTACATTGTCCTGGGTCTGCTGAAGTCAGTAAAGCTGTGGCAACTGAGAGTGGGGTCTGCCCCACAGAGTGTGTGTTGCCTCTTGAATACTTGTTGAAGTGGATTCTGTTCCTTTTCATGAGATAACACAGCAGGGAGAACTTAATGCCATAAATCCAGAGGCGGAATGTCTGCCAGTCCATCTTTGCAGGAAAAGTAAGTGTTTGTTTTATGAATGAGTGGTAGGGATGTTGGTTTGCATTGCTGCTAGTGGTTAGGTGTGGGATTTATTTTAAAATAATATATAGATGGAGCTTGTTGAACAGTGCAGAAAGGGATTTCTAAATACTTTCACGCACCAACATGATGAATCCACACTGCTGGAGTTGTGTTGATTGGTTGCTAATCTGGATGATCACTTTTTTAACAGAGGTGTTCACAAATCTGAACAATTTCACGAATGTTCACACAAATGATTTTGTCTGAAAGTTCATCAGATTATTTATAATCTGATTTTTATTGTTTTCCTCTTTAAAAGTCTTAAGTCTTCTGGCCCAGAGAAGAGCTGTGTGTCACCTTGAAAGCTTGCCTCTCTCACCAACAGAAGTTCGTCCAATAAAAGATATTACCTCACCCACCTTGTCTTTCTCAAGCCATCCAGTCACGCAGCAGTAACAACACCATATGACTTAAGTGACAATTTGCACACTACAGATAATGAATAGCAAATTGTTGTTTGCATACCCAGGAATTACTTGTAAGGAATTAGTACCTTTGTAGAAACCAGGATCAGTTGGCAAACACAGCAAACAGAAAAAGGGGCTAAACTTAATAAGCTCCAACTTTATTTATTTTTATATCATGGGGGAGTATTGTATCCTGATTGTGGGTGAATTAACGAGAGCTCCTTTTGTGTTAGTGCATTTCATAATTGAAATATTTCACATGGAGATTTTCTTCTATTCAAGCTCATTTAACGGAATTGTTTGAAGTCCCAGCCCCATCCATCTTGCCAGCGTGGCTTTGATCACATTCTCCCTTCGTGTTGGAATTCAGCCTCAATAAATTACCTTGCTAACATTTCTCTCCACTTCCCTTCGCAAGCTAAATCTGCAAAGGTCTGGGGAAGACAAAATCTCTTGAAAAGTCCTTTAATCTTTGTGCTGCTTTTGACACTCTCACAGACGACTTAGTCTCTAGCTAACCTATGTATCAAAATGGATGTGGTCTTTGCGTTTCTTCTCTTTTCTTCACTTATCAGAGAGAGATTAAAGACCAACCATATAACAGAGCTTGGGCCAAAGGGTTACCAGCACTTAAGGACCGTCCATCTGTTCATATTTGTAACTTAATCAGACATATCTGACCAAACCATACATCTCCTATGCTGTGTCAGAAACCATTTTTATTTTCAGTGGCGGTGTTCACGCGTGGGTGTGATTACCCATTTTCCCATCATTGCTTGATTTGACTGTGTTCGTTACTGTTTGTCTCTTCTCTCGTGTTCAGAATGGACTGTATAGTGTTCACCACATATTCACGTACATCATTGGTTCTCAAAGTGGGGGTTGGGACCCCTCTGGGGGTTGCAAGCCAGTTCTGTGGGGGTCGCGAGCCCCTGCTGCCAGCAGCCGGCCCCGAGCAATGACGCTGCGGCGGGCTGCAGGCGCCCCCATAAGTCCGGTCCCGGCCATCGCTCCCGCCGCGGCAGACTGCTGGTGGCCCCGAGAGCCCGGTCCCAGCTCCCGCCGCGGTGGGCTGCTGGCGGCCCCACGAGCCCGGTCCGGGCCCTGGTGTTGTATCAAGCTGGCAAGGTACTAACAAACTTTATTTAACAACAGTGAAACCTCTTTACAGAGCTGCTGCTGCACCCCTCTGTAGTTCTAACTCCATCTTGGCTCCACTCCTCCCCCCTCCTTCCTGTTTTCTGTCCTACAGTCCCCCAGTCCTAATAGTTACAAGCAACATCTAAAACACCACATTCCCTCCTTCCTTAAGAAACTCCCACAATTAAAATAACCATGGTGGTTCTAAGCACAGAAACAAATACAGAACAAGACACTATACTGCTGGCAGAATTGTTACACTGAAAACACTGTAAATACTACATAGCACCTGGCTCCTGCTGCAGCAGGCTGCCGGCACTGCCACATGCCCAATCCAGGCCCGGCCCCTCCGTGGGGCTACTGGAACCCCCCCTCAATCCCAACCCCTTCCCTGGGGGGCTGCTGGAACCCCCCCATCCCAGCCCCTGCCCTAGTGGGCTACAGGCACCCCCTCTCGACCCCAGTCCCTGCCCCAGGGGGCTGCTGGACACCCCCCCCACCCCCCAGCCTGGCCTCTGCCGCATTGGGCTGCAGGCATGCCCCCCCACCTGACCCCTGGGGGGGTTGCGCTTAGAGGCTCGGTGTGGGAAAGGGGTCACCACTACAAAAAGTTTGAGAACCACGTACATCCATTAGGAATGTTTTCTGTGGAACGGCCATTAGTGCCTGACGCAAAGCCCAGAAAAGTCAGAGGAAAGACTCTCATTGACGTCCGTGGGCTTTGGATCAAGCCCTACTGTTTATTAGTAACTGAAGAGCCAGAAGAAGAGGTGTGTGTGTGTGTGTTATTTCTCTTTCTCTCTCTCTCGTGCGTGTGCGCGCATGCGCACCCCCCCCCCCTGTTATTTATGCTGTGCCATAGAGGTTTTGGAGGCAAAAAAAAAAGTCGTGGGCTGAAATTTTCAAAGCTGGTGCTTGAATTTAGGCTTCTCGTCCATGTTTGGGCACCTAAATAAAAGTGGCCTGATTTTGAAAGGTGTTGAGCTCCCTCAGCTCTGGTGGATTTCAGAGCGATTTCTGGGTGCTCATTTTCTCTGAAAATTGGGCCATTTTTAAGGCTCACTTTCCCAGGATATTGAACACCCTTTGCCCATTGACTCCCCACCTCCCAGGAGCTCCGGCAACTTGCAGGAGCCAGCCCTTATTTAGGAACTTTAGTTTTCAAAAGGACCCAGACTTGATAGTTTTGCCCAGAGTCCCTGTCCTGAAGTGCTAACAGTTGAGGTCAGATGGACTTGAAATGACACAGGAAAAGATTGCATTGGACATGGGGATGGCAGGACAAGAAGGGACTTGGGAATGAAGGGGAAGATATTGAAGACATGCTGTACCAAAATGCTACTGCTTTCGTAGTGGTACCACCTACGATTCAGTGGTGGCAATATTCCCCTTCCCTGGCACATCATCAGTATTGTGCTATTCAGACATGAATGAGAACCAAGATCGGGGGGTGTGAGGGGTTAGGGGGAGAATCATTAGATTTCTGTTCCTCAGCATGGTAACAACCATCCGTTAGCAACTTCTGTGATTCCAGCCCACAACACCATCCATGTTTCTGGTACAGCTAAAGAACTAAAAGAACAACAGATTTCCAGGTTGTTAATTCACTGGGAACAAAGTAACACACGTCCTTGTTCTTGTTACCTTGTCATTATGGGTGTTTCCATGTGAGTAACTTCTCCACACGGTGTCTCGGAGCTGGGAGGTCTAGTTAATCTGCAGGCCTTAAAACTACAGGATCTTATCTATTTAAGAGTTTGTTCATAGGCTCGTGACTCCCAGCCCCTACATCCTTTTCGCCTCCTTCAAATCCTGGCTTTGCCATTGCATTCCTGTATCTCTGAGCAACAATAAATGAGCCAAGAGGTTGTGGATAAAAGACTCAACTTCTAAACAGGATGTTTTGTCAATGGAATGTAGCTGAAGTGTATTTAGTAAGGGATGTCTGAGATGTGTAAATTGCCTTGTAACAAAAATTCACCCTTCAGAAACATGGCTTGCTCAAGCAAAGACAACAATGGCTTAAGGGTTTATATAAAGTAGTCTATTCCTGCTTGCAAACACTAGGCTACTGCTAAGCATTGCCCAGGGAGATGTGCTTAATTTGGTGAGAAGCTGTTAGGTGAGTAGCCATTAGCAAACACACTCTGTGTGCAGCATTGATACACGGTGCTTGCTCTTAAAATTGAGAGGCAGGATGAGAAACGTGTGTGTCAAACAATATACTCCACAAAAATAAAATTTAAATGCAGTGCTCAAAATGTTTCAGGTTTGCTTCCCACTTTGAAGTATATTCTCTGTGGAGAGACTAGCAGGCTGCCCCCTCCCCTAACTGTGCCCTCACGCTGAGTGCCTGTATTTGGACATTTTGTGCATGCACACGAATGATAAAATGTGTGTCTGCCACGAGGATGTTTCATTTGTTTTGGCTCTGTCTGTGCCACTGCTTTAAACCCGTGTAAACTTTAATGCACACTGAACACAGGCAGTTTGGTAATGGCATATCTATACCACGCAGCTAACGGGGTTCTTACCTGGGTCTAGCCTTAACACCCCTACTAGTCACACAGAAAAGTCTCTGACCCAGGTTTGGAGGTGCTTTAGGTCTAAACTAGCTGGCCCTACTGGGGTTGGGAGGTAGAACCAGGCTCTGCTTTTACTTGGACTGGAACCCTCCCCCTTTGTAGTGTGGACATAGGCTGGATCACTGAAGTGAAGAGCCTCCAGTGCCCTTCCCATAGTTTCCCTGAAGGACAGACAAGTTCTCCCCCACCCCCTCACCCCCCGAATGACAGGGGAAGAAACCTAGAGTGTCTCTGTACTCGCCCATGTGTCTGCGTAGCCCATGGTTCTTCAGGCTGAAACAGTGAGGACGCAGTACCGTGGGTAGGGCTTTGTAGTGACAAAGGGATGCTCACAGTGACGTGTAGGGTAACCAGACAGCACGTGTGAAAAGTCGGGACAAGGGATGGGGGGTAATAGGAACCTATATAAGAAAAAGACCCAAAAGTCGGGACAGTCCCTATAAAATCGGGACATCTGGTCACCCTAGTGACGTGCCACTCGGGTTGGCTGTGCAGTGGTGACATAACCTAAGGGGTTACACCCACAAACACAGCACAAGAAGCAGGGTATCTCCCCGGAGAGTGGGGGGGAGGGGGGAGGCGTCCTCAGGCACAGGCCATGGTGCAGCTGCTCCCTGTAGATTACTTCAGCCCAGTGGCCCAACGTGCCGCCATCTTGAAGAAAGGACTGTCAAGCATGTACTGTGAGGGGTTGCTGGATCTTATTCCTACCCCTCTCCTGGGCAGCTCTTCCGTTCAATCCCATGTGCGGAGTGGCAGGCAGGGCCAGATTAAAGAATGGGGGGGGGGGCTGTGCACTGTGGAACTTGGGAGGCCCCCATCTACCTTAAGATAGACAGATCCCATCAGCTTGACCCCTCCTTTTCCCACCCCTCCAAGCATCCTCCACACACATCAATCTGCCCCCTCCCAGGAACCACAGTCCAGGTTGATCTGCTACTGTCTCCTTCCAAGCTCCCTGGAGCCTTTGCCTTCTCCTCCCCAATCCCCGCCCCTTCCTCTTCCCTGCTGGGGAACAGGGGTCCATCCTGCTTTCTGGCTCCAAGAGAGGCCCAAACCTGGTCAGAGGGCCGCCTGAGCTCAGGGGCACTGTGCATGCACTTTGGTTAACCCGGCCCTGATGACGGGTGGATCGTTGTGAAGCTGAACTTACACTACTAATGAATTACTTCCCTCCCCCTGTATACACCAGCTCCCTTCCTCCTCCACCCACACATCAGAATGGCACTGACTCTGCTTCCAGGGGGACCTTGGTGGCTTTGAACATGGTGCCTGGATTTGCCTCAGAATATCGCTGGACTCTGTACTGCCTGTTTAAATGCACGTCTTTAAATGGCTACATTTACTGGGGAGCCGGCAGAGACCCCGCTGGAATGAGCTGGTTCTGTTCAATGGGAGACTCCAAGCAGCCCATCTGTCAAGTCACAGCCACCAGACTGAAGCAGGTGTCTTTAAGGTCATGGTGGATTCTCACGATTATGTTGAGGGAGATTCGTCTGGGCAGTTACCACGTCAGCAATTTCCTGCCTTCGTCAAGTTTCCAAGAGGAAGGGAAATTTCCCCTTCTGAGCTGCTTTTCCATTGATCAGTGCTTGTAGTAAAGAAGGCACCCATGAGCAGAATGTAACTGTCAAATGTGTGTTCTTGAGCAGAAAATCAGATTTCGCTGGATATTGGCAGGTCTCCTCTGTTAGCTTTACTGCGTGGAGGGTTCGTACTTGCTGGAAGATCAGGATTACCAGTTAGTTTCCAAGGAAGCTTTGGATAATAGCTGAATTTTTGGGCAGGATCTTGGATTGTTCTGCCGTGGGCCACGGAAGCAACATTCGGGGTAGTTTCATCATACTCTGACTCCAGCCGTGCCAGCACACAGCATTAAGCTGGCATGATTAAGGCTCAGAGTGGGGGATGGGGCTGCAGCCGCAGTGAACACTTTGGGGAAGAGCCACTCCGCAGTTTGCACTTAAAAGGTGTCCGAACCCCAGAGCATACAAGCCATTATGAAGAGCAGGGGTGTGCGCAGGAATACAAATATGGCTACTTTTGGAGGGGCACTCTCTGTGCCCCCTGGCAGCTGAGGAGCTGAATCGTTCCCCGCAGGCCCAGGGCCAGAGGAGCTGGCATCTCCCGCCCCGGCTCAAGGCCAGAGGACCTCACGCTCCCTGCCAAAAGCAGTTCTGTGCACCCCCTAATTAAGGGAGGGGTGGCTGTGCCCCTGCTTAATCCCCTTTGCACACACCCTTCGTGCAGAGAGCTGTGCAAAGGGTTCTGAGATCTGAGTAAATTATCACCATTTTACAGAGGAGGGAATCCCAGCCAGAGGGAGATTAAATGACTTACCCAGACCACCTACCAAGCCAGGGGCCATCCGAGTCGAGCCCAAGTCTCAGTTTTGTGCTTCAACCGCTAGATGAGGCTAGGAAATTACTGCACGGGTCAAACCAGGAAACAGTCAGTTTGGAGGAGGAGACTGTCCTTGGATTCCCTCCACTTCCAGACAAATCACTGCAGCCCTCGAGACAAAAGTAGCTTTTTGCATGCTTATAATTAGCAACACATTGTCCTACCGCAGAAGAGTTCTTTGGCATTTTACAACAGAGAAAACAGCTTATTTCCCTTCTTCTCCCAAGCCGCTCAGCCGCTCCACAAATGCGTTTGTTGGATGCGTATACTGAAACCCCAAACTGCCTCTTTTTTGGTGGGGGGGTTAGAAATGTTGGTGGCACTCCCCCTGAAGTGACTAGCAAGATTCCCATAGTCTTAGGACTGCATCCCTTGGGCAGATTGTGTTGCCGTCCTCCCATTGTGGGCATGAAACGCCCAGTGGGCAGTGGAAGGAGGGTGATGCTTTGCCATGGGAAGGGGTGGGGGAGTAGTAGGATATGGGGAGCCATTGATGGGTATGGATCAACAGTAGGAAGTGTGGTTTAGGGGGAAGGACAGGGCAGCTCCCCCATCGATTCCACTTACTCCTCTTGCAGAGCTGGAGTTCTGGAGTCAACGGGGAGCCCGTTCAGGGATCGATTTATCACATCTAGACAAGACGCGATCAATCGATCACCGATACATCGAACACTACCCGCCCATCCGGCAGGTTGTATAGGTGTACCCAAAGAGGAGCTTAAAAACCTGCCCAAGTGTAACTAGTGCCTGGTGGAGTTTGCAGTCAGCCTGAAACAATTAACTCCTAGAGATCTGAACTGGCCCATTTAATTTTAACTCTGAAACCTGCTGCCACCCCAAGGAGACCTAGGGCCACGTCAGAGCTGGGGGGTTGGTCCTAGCAGCCGGCAGGAAAGTCCCGTTTGTGGAGGTGTCCCTGTGGCTCTGGATTATTTTAATTCAGTCTTTGTCTGCAGAATGTCCCCAAATTTCCCCACCCCAGTGCCCATCCCACGGACGCAGGCTGTGTGAAGAGGTGACGGTTTGCCCTTGGTAGCATTGATCTTTCTAAATAAAGATTCTGGCTGTATGTTTTGAGCCAAGTTTGACTTGAGGGTGAAAGAAACTGTACAGTTGCGTCGTAATCGGCTGGGCTTGTTTCTGGGTACCGGAGTGATTAGTTACATGAGCGTAGAAAAATGTTTTTCCTGTTTGGTTTAATTAGCATAGAGCTTGCATTTCACATGGAAACTTGACAGAGGACAACAAATGTTCCTAATTGTTGGCCAGGAAAAACAAAATAGGATGGCTTCAGTCATTTGTCTACTGTCATGCTGCCCAGCCCAGGGGAAGACGCTGTCGTTTTCCGCTGTCTGAAAGTACTTGGCGGAGAAAAATGCATCTCTCCAAGAATCCTCAGAGTCGTAATTCATCAAAATACGAAAATGGCGTGTACCTTTCAGAGTGCTACGGCTCCCATGGCTTCTGTGGAAACATGTACATCTCTGAACTGCCAAGCTTGTTTTGGCTTTTACAAGAATTACGGTACAGTTTAAAAAAAGGTTGGTTGGTAAGGGCCCAATTCCAGCACTTTTTGCTCTCGAACTATGTGGGGCCAGAAGGGAGGCAGCCTCTGTTTCAAACTAATCGTTCTCATTCTCTCACTGGGTCGTATGTGAACTGTTAGGCCGAAACAAGGGGAAAGCAGGCCTGACTTTTGGTCTGAGCCTCTTTGAGGTTCGCAAACCTGAAATCCTGCAGAGGCCTGGAGAGACCTCTGCTGAATTGCCTCCCCTATATCCTAGATGGGCCCTGATGCCCCACCTGCTCTCATATCCCACCAGCAGCTTCTTGACAGCTGGCTGGCCCCTTTTCCCTTGGAGATCACTGAGGTGGAGTCCACAAGGTCCAGACTGGTAGCACTCGGCAATGAGAATAGGAGTCTTTCCTGGACCACTGCTGATGAGGCTTATGATAACTGGGGCATGATGGAGAGAGAGCAGGCCCCTTTCTAAAGACCAGCTGATCCTAAAGATCCTGGCAAGGAAGGAGAAGACCATTCCCACCCCACTTCCTTTGAGAGGAATGGGGAGAGGAAAACACACAAGGTCACTCAGAGTGCAACAGAAAGGGGGCTGGACCGGTGATGGGGAGAAATGATGGAAGGGAGATTTTGGGGGCAGGGCCAGGCGACTTGGCAGAGAAAAACTTAAGACAGTCTTGGCCAATTTCCACGAAGGAAGCGTGTGAGATTTTAACACACACAATATACGTCATATGAAGAATCTTGTATTGATGCAACATTAGGGTTGCAAATCCGAACATGCACAAATTAGCAAATTTCAAAGTCCAGAAGCTCTGGGTTGGTCGGTTATTTTCTGCTGGATCTTCATTGTGCAGCCTGCATAGTGACTACTGTTTTTTCGTTGTCCTGCTACGTATGTTTATGGAGTAATTTCAGAAGTCAGTCCCGCGGTTAGTAAAGTTTGTTGAATGATCTGGGCACTTTGAAGGATGATGACAAAACGAATCAGTCTGATCTGACCATATATGTTGGGTTAATTATAAAAACACACACCCTCAAATGTGGTTTCTGTTTTAATTTTTTAGATCAGCTACGAGATGCTGGAAAGAATCCCAATCCTAAAGAATCTTCGCTACAGAGAGAAGCAGGCCGGCAAAGATGTTATCCTGAAAGACGAACATCCAGACTTTCCAAACGCCAGGAAACCCAAAGACTCCGATGAAAATGCCAAGACTGGAAATACAAAACTGCAAACTGAGTCCACCTCTGCCCAAATTGGACATTGTCATGTTGGAAATGATTCTTTAAGTACCAAATCAGAGACACATGGTGCACTCGCCACCGTCTATGTAGGTAACATACCTCCAGGCACAAGAGTGAGTGAGTTAAAAAGTGCTTTAAGAGAATTCCATGCATCCCCGTTACGGCTCAGTTGGCAAGGAGCACGGTGCAGGGCTTTTCTTGATTACACGGATAAAATGACGGCAGAGAGTGTTGTGTCCTCTTTGAAAGGCTTAAGCCTCAGGGGTCAGACTTTGCGGGTTGAGATGGCCAAGAACCAGAGAAACAAAGGGCAAGTAGAAGTCAGTGGACAGAGAAACAAATATGAATAGGAAAAAATAGGTATATCTTCACTGCTCAGCAAGAATCCAACCTAGTTTTTCAAGGATCTCCGCATATTCTCGCACTTTGTGGACTAAGCAGTGTCAAATGATAGAATTTAAAAGCCAGCTTTTCTAGCAGATTAGGCACAGCTGATTTGCTGACTGTTTCTACAAATGTTCATACAAATCAAGTATTTGCCTCTGCAGATGACAAATTGGCCCTTTCGGCATACTGTTACTCAGTTTATGTGTTCAGTTGCCAGTAGTTGCGGTGCACTGGATACATGTACACACATACACATTCGTTTGCACACCTGCCCTGTTTGGAAAAACTGCCCCAGGGAATCTGTACCCACAATTCTAGCCAGAGGCCTATATGCTGACATTGGTGCTGGCATGGAATTGGACCTGCACAGCTGTGCACACATGTTTAGAGGTGAGCTTTTGAAAATCTAGTCTGTTGGATGCAACACTTGCCAGACAGGACCCAATTCTGTGAGGTGCTAAGGAAAGCTGGCTAGGAAAATGCCCCCACCCCCACACACAGAAAGACACACCGCTCCCCAAAATAAGGCTTTTTGAGGTTTGCAACAAAATGTTGTGACAAATGGGGGGAAAATTCACATAAATGTTTTATTGAAAAGCAATTTTTCAGTGGTGTTTGATGGATTGTGATGGGAAGGAGGGAAGGGGAGGTGTTTAATTTGGTTTGTTTGTGGGGTTTTTTTTCTGATTTGTTTTGTTTTTACCATCTCTCCTACTGAGCATCTCAGCACCTGTCAACTTCATCTTATTTCCCAGACCAGAATAAAATGTACAAAACCGAGAGAGAGTTAAGAGAGTGACCTGGGGTCGTCAATGCTGTCAGTTTCAGATGAATATCACTTTTCTTTCCCAGCTATTTTAGGAGCCTTTTTGTGGGTAGATTGGTGTGTAGTATGTAATTTTCAAGGCAGTGGGCCTGAGTCTTTTCTCACTTCTGCTGATGTAAATGAAACATAACTCTGACGTGAATGGAGTTATAGTAATGTAAAACGGATGTAAGGGAGAGAAGATTGAGGGCTCCTACTCCAAATACTGGTGGAAACTGATTAGGCATAATGTTATTTGAAAAGTTACCAACTTATCAGCACAGCGTATTCATTTTGTGCCTTCTTATTCCCATTACA
Source organism: Sternotherus odoratus (assembly GCA_032164245.1). Classification (NCBI taxonomy): domain Eukaryota; kingdom Metazoa; phylum Chordata; order Testudines; family Kinosternidae; genus Sternotherus; species Sternotherus odoratus. The sequence goes on along the minus strand of JAVMKO010000014.1, from coordinate 5,822,447 downwards.
GCATGGCAGTCTTCCTTTATAATCATGATGCCAGCTATTGATATGGGTTTGAGTACAGAGTGCTACAGGAAAGTTTTCCTGACCGGGAGGTGCTAGCTTTTACACTTGTATACACAAGTGCTTTTACGGAATAAAGCAGAATTATGATTTATTTAGTATGGCTTTTATTTTTTTTAAGTTCCTTATTCCTGAAAAACAAGTTGAATTTTGGCTGAACTATCCTTTCTAAACAGAAGCGCTTTGCAATTGATCCTGGGCAAAAAGTCAAAATAAGCTTCTAAATGGATATTTTCTTTTTTTAAGTATAGGAGTTGGAAACATTTTTCTTAGCCAGAGGGTATTACTAAGTGTATTTTAAGCACATTATTATGCTTCAAATGGGGAAGACCTTTCATACAGTATTAAAGAAAATGTTCTCAAAGCAGTCTCAAAAAAGCATTGCTTTAACTTTTTGCGGGGAAAACAAAGGAGAGACTTCTGAAAAAATAAAATTAGGCTCTCAAGTGATGACTGTTCCTCAAACTCAGGATTATTGTCAATGCAGCGCAGGGTGAATTAAAGCTAACATATGCAAAGCACTTCTCTTTATTTTCCTGGCATGGCCAATTGTGCATGTAAAATATAAGAGGGGAAGGGGACTGTGTTACAATTTGTAAACAGGTTCCCTGCATAATTAGTTTAAAGAAGATCTGAAAAGCAAACTAAAAATAATCCAGTATCACTTCTTTCCAAAATACCGGACAATGATGTGATGGTCTATACCGGTACATCTTCACTGATGGCAATGGGGTTATATGAGTCTAAAACAGCTTAATTAGATAAACAAAGGTAATGGGATGACCTGGGTAATTACAGATCCATCAACCTGATATTGTTCCCATGCAAGATAATGGAGTGGCAGATGTGAGACTTTAGTCTCCTTTAATTCTTTATTAATCATGTAATTTAAAGCAAATAACGAGGGTTTATGGAAAATAGACTCAGTCAAACTAACTTGATGCCTTTTAAAAAAAATGTTTTTACACATTTGGTTGATTAATTATATTACATTTTTACCTTTGACTTCTGTAAGTATTTGACTTGATACCACACAACATTTTGATAAAAAAAAATATAAAACAATATAAAATTAACAAGCACACATTAAATGGATTAAGAACTGGCTAACTGATAGATCTCAAAATGTAATTGTAAATAGGGAATCGTCCATGAGAGTTTGTTTTTCCTGGGGTGTAGAGGGCACACAGATTGGTTCTTTGTGCTACACTATCTAACATTTATATCAATGACCTGGAAGTAAATATAAAATCAACATCATTAAAGTTTTGCAGATGACACAAAATCTGGGAGAGTGGTAAATAATAAAGTGGACATGTCACCAATTCAAAGCAAGTTGGAGTCCTTGTTACACTGGGTGCAAGCAAATGATGTGTTTTAATATGGCTAACTATAAACTTATACATCTAGGAATAAAGAATGTAGAGGGACTATATCCTGGGAAGCAGTGACTCTGAAAAAGATTTGGGGGTTGTGGTGGATAATCACCTGAATATGAGTTCCAGGTGTCACGCTGGCCAGAAGAGCTAATTTGATCCTGGGATGCATAAACGGGGGAATCTCAAGTAGGAGTCAAGAGAGTATTTGACCTCTATATTTGGCACTGTTGAAACCATAATAGAAGCCATAACAGGTCTCTGAGATTAACTTTCCTGCTTTGAGCCTAAAGGAACACTTGGGAAAATGGAAAGAAGAACTTGTGGGGTCCATTTGCGCCTAGAGTTATCGATTAAGAGGCTGGAAGAACTGAACCAACCGATCAACGTGGCTGACAAGCAGGGCTATGCAACAAGGACAGTTCGCCTAGAGCAGGGGTGGGGGAAAAATTTGCCCATGCCTGGCCTAGAGCCAGGGTTTGTGGGAATCAAGTCAAGCCATTAATATGCCATCATAGAATACGGAGCCATTTGTGTATCGCTGCATGGTTCTTCATTGTGGTGAACAAAGCGGTTTGAAATCCCCACCACCCTGAAAAATGTCAAACAGCTAATTTGCTACTTTGTACATGTGTGAAAAGCTTTTGCTAAAATATAGTTGAGACGGGCGAAGATAAAAAACTAACAAGTTAAATACCCACCTTTGTTTCCTACTGAAGACAAGCCCCGACAGCGTATTAGGTGTGGGAGCTTGTCTTCATCTCTCATGGGTTGTTGCTGTAAGATCATGCAAGTAAGAAGTGGTTTGGCCAGAAATAAAAAAGTTTCCCTCCGGATACCAGCACTTGATCCACTCAGGACCACATTTTACAAATGCAGAGTACAGCGTACGCTTGCTGAAATACATGTCACACAGAAAGCTCTTCAATGAAATATTCAACCGGAGCTTGAGCCCACACTCTTGAAGTCAGTGGGAGTTTTGCCACTGACAACCAGGGAATCAGGGTGAAGATCTAGGATGCAGTTTGATTTTGCACATCTTTCAGCCAAAATCCAAATGCAAGACGCAGTAACTATTGTTTGTTTAAATAACGCAAAGAACAGGGCTGAATTAATGCAAGCTAGGTCCATAAGGACATCTGTACGTGGGTCCCCAGGCCTTAATCTGAATTAACGTCTCAATGTAGACAAGCCATGATGGTAGCAAAAGAACTGAGACTTTCCCAGGGACTTGAGGCATTAGAATGCTGGCACTCTGGAGTTGGTTTTCTTTTGTTAAACGATATTAGTCCAAGCACGGTGTGTGGCACTATAATATGAGGTAGTGTTGTAATCTGCTAACAATCCAAGCATGAGGTGGCTATCTGCCATTCAGTGCCAAAATGATACGATCATGAAAGTTTTCCTAGAGTCATCTCTGGCCACACAGTTTCAATCAGAAAGCAACAGCGAGTCAACATGAGCTAGTGCTGTGAAGATTTCAGGAACTGAATGACAGAGGCAAGCATTAGAGATTGTTTCCAGAGACGACCACACACAACAAAACAAAACAACCAACCCGAAACAAAACAGCCTCCTCATAAATTGGGAAGCCATATTAGCCCTGATCCTTTTCCATATTGGCAGCCCACTGAGTTCATTGAGGTTACTCCTGGATCTGTCCCCGAGAAAGCAACTTGCAGGCTCAGGTTACCACAGCTTATCAAAACAGGGGCAACAATTTATCATAAGAAAAAATTGGGGGGGAGGAGGGAACTGTCAGCAAACATTTAAATTCTTGAAAATCATCCAACAGGTTTATATTGCTGGTAGGTAAAAACAGCAAATGGTGTTTGCTTGTTAATTTTTTTAAATCAAAATCTTCAGAGTTTTGAGCTGAAAACCACAGCAGGGAGGGAGCTCTGTTGTGGGTTTTTTGTTTTTCTCTCTGATTTCTCTGATTCAAGTTCTTGACCAAGAACAGTCTGAGATCAGTTTCAGTGGAGGAAACATCTGTCTCTCTGGCCATCTAAAACCTCTGCTTGTTAGTAAAGTATGTACGGCCCTCTGCCATACTTATGCGCTGAAAGATTTTATTTCCTTATTGCCACCTGCAGAAGATCGTCTCAACAGAAAAGTGAGCCGCTTCCCATCTTTTCATCTATATTGTTCTTGCTGTCTATTATAAATAACACACGTCTCTATTTCTTTCCCATCCTTACATAGGTAAAAAACTCAGTCCTCCTCATTTTTCAATCTTCAAAGCACTTCATAAATGTTTAGAGTGATGTATCCTGTCATTGTTCTGCGCATGGACATCCCACTGAAGTAAATAGGAGAAATGATTGCAGGATATGGTCCTACCTAATTAATCTTCAGAGCTCCTTGAAGATGGGAGATGGGACAGTAGATGGGGTGGGTTCTTGAGTTAGACTAGAAAATTCTTTCCAAGGTATCTGGCTGGTGGAGCTTGCCCATGTGCTCAGGATCTAACTGATCATCATCGTATTTGGGATCAGGAATGAATCTTCCTCCAGTTCAGATTGGCAGAGATGCAGGAAGATTTTCACCTTCCTCTTGCCAGGGGGCACAGGTCAGTTGCCTGTTTGAAGTAGAATAAATGGATTCTCTGTAACCTGAAGTTTTTACATCAAGTGTTGAGGACTTCAGTAACTCACCCAGAAGTTGTGGGCTGATCACACTTGTGAGTGAGTGAGGTTCTGTGACCTAAACTGTGCAAGAGGTCAAACTAGATGAGCATAATGGTTGCTTCTGGCCTGAAAGTCTATGCATATTATCTGCATTTTACAGATGGAAGAATTGAGACACTAAGGCCTCAATCTTATTTAGGTGCCAAAATCCCAATAGAAATTAAGTTAGGCTCCTAAATAAGTTTGAGGATCTGGGCCTAAGAGCTTAAGTGAATTAGCCAACACTTTGGAAGAACAACGAATCAGCAAGTTCTTGGTTCTCAGTCCAGTGTTAATACCACTAGGTCACGTCTTTTTCTCTCAGTTATTTGTCGGTTCTCATCGATACTTGTTCAGGAGGCTGTTTCAGTTATTTGTCAAACTGTATTTGGGACTATTTTTAGCACTTTAAAGGAAGGCTTGTAGGGCATTTTATGTGGCCCGTGGGATGTAGTTTCCCACCTCTCTGTGTTTGTGCCCCCTTCCAATTCTTGTCATCAGCAAATTTGAGTACAATTGAATTTTCCCCAAAGAAACATGCCACAAAGCCAGACTAAGAGTAGCATCATAGGATACGGAGTTCAGATGGTCCAAATAGCTTCTAGAAACCCTAAAAGAGTCCTGAGCTGAGCTATTCTTAGCAGCAAGGATCCCTACTTACCAGTTGTTTGACCAAATAGAAGACGATCATCCACCAGCTGACCATGGCTGGAGATCCGCAGTTATTGATAGTATGGCATTGGCATCCCTTACCTGTACAGCATCTCTACAGGAGCCATCTCTAAGGACGTTGCATGAGAAAGCCCAAGAGGAAAGATGCACTCGCTAAACAAACTTGCAAAAACATCTGTATTGCCGCTCATTAATGTTCAAAATTCTTGTGCTGTCACTTCACAGTGATTTTGAACAGTCGGCTAGGATGATTAGCCTAATCTTTTAAAGGAGATTAACTCTCACATTTTAAATTGAGGATCACATTTTCAGAGGATTTCCAGTAATTTGTGCTGTTTAGGCTCCAGAAAGTAATGTTTTCATCTGCTACAGGAAGTGATTACTCAAGCAGTTGATATATGGGGTCATTTCTTTACAAGCGTACATAAATTCAATTGTAGAAGCAATTCTTATTATGTATGAATTCCTGACACTATAGGTTCCTTGCAAACTTCCCAGACTCCTTTGCATCTTGCTTTCCCAGGTATGTTTGCTTGTTTTTTCAGTAATTAGCATGAAGCCATGTGGTGCAATGAAATTTAAGCTTCTGTTAAAATATGGTTGTATCTATTTCTACATTCTCTGGCCCTAATTCTGAGCTCATTGATAAAAGTATAAATAAGGAAATAACACCATAGCTATCCACGACATCACACCAATTTAAAAGTGGTTTACGAAAGATTGGGCTCAGCACAGTGGTATTTTAGTGAAATTTAATGGCCTGTGATACACAGGGAGTCAATGTAGCTATTCTTCTGGACTAGAACCTCAATGGGTGTGTCTACATTGCAATGTAGCCCAACTAAGGTTCAAGCCTCAGCACGCTTTTGTCTGCACACAAATCTTGCTAATCCAGGACTTGGAGCAAGGGTTTTGGGACCCCCTAGGGGGAGGGTCTGAGCCTTAGACAAGTCAGGACCCAGGGTTCAAGCCCTATTGCTCTGCAGTGTAGATGCAGCCCTGCTGGCTTCATGCTCTGGGAGTCTGCCAAAAGTATTTCATAAACACATGGGCTAATATTCTTGGTTTGAAGTGTGGTGTGGGAAAACTTGGTTGTTCACCAAACTTGGCTATACAGGGGACAAAGGATTTCGGGAAGCCATATTCTGGGATGGTGCTAGAAAGTCTGACATATGGGTGGTTGGACTCAGGCCCTCAGAATGCAGTGTGGACAATGGAGCACCAGAATTGAACAATTCCTAACCCTAGTTAACAAACCGAGGATCTGGTCTTACACTGCGGTGTAGACATACCCTATGAAACTATCAGTTCAGAATCAGGCCTTCGGTGTCTAGTTCATGCTGTATTGTTCCAAGATTGAGTTAAAACTAACTCAGGGCTGGGATTGTCACTGTGTGTTGGTACAATGTTCAGTCCAATGGGGTCTTGAACCTGATTGGGACCTGAGACAACAATATAAATAATACTAATAATATACGGGTCAGAATATTCTCCATTATGGAGATGGCTAATAATAAATGCATTCTTATAGACCTGGGTGAACTATTTGGACTCTTTGTTACCTCTGCTATTTGGAGTGGCCAGTTCCTGTTAAAATAATCAACCAGTAAATACAGGCCTCCTCTTCTGATCACAAATTGTGAAGAGCATTTGAATTTTAGTCATGTATTCGTTCCTCCAGTCTATCCAGTAAATGATTTATGTGAACAAATTATTAATTATCACTACTATGATTATATACAAATCTCATGAATTATTAACCACCACTAATGCTCTGAGCATTTGCTACTCGTAATTAAGTAACCATGCTGTATGAATCATCATCTAATGTACATATTACTGTTGCTTAGGGTGACCAGACAGCAAATGTGAAAAATCAGGATGGGGGGCAAAACTAAACTGAGCAAAATTAATTGCATTTCTGGTTCGTTTTTGGGTAGTGTGTGGGGGTGGGGAGGGCAGAGGGAGGTGGAAAAATTTAAAAATCAAAATTAAAAACAAAATATTCTGCAAAAAAAACACTGTTCAATGAAAATGAATTATAGATGGAGAAAATGGGGGGGGGGGGGAGGAATTAAAAATCCAGACAAGGACCTGAGTATCTGCGGAGTCTGAGAAGAGACAAGGTGGGCGAGGGAATATATTTTATTGGACCAACTTTCATAGAAGATTGGGACTGGAAGAGACCTCAGGGGATCATCCAGTCCAACCCCCTGCTCAAAGCAGGACCAACCCCAACTAAATCATCCCAGTCAACTTTCTCGCTCACCAACAGAAGTCCAATAAAGGATATTCCCTTTGCCCTCCTTGTGTCTCTAATATCCTGGGAGCCGCCTACACCAACTCTTCAGAGGAGTCTGAACAAGCGTTTAACAGCCCAGGAACTGCCCTGTTGCTATTGCTACCCCTGCTGAAGCTGGCTGTGTAGACGCAGCCAAAAAGACTAACAGACACCATAGACACAAAGCCATTGTATCTGAATGGACTAGCCCTGAAGAACCTCACCCCAAGACGACGGCAGATGGCGCTAGCGCCGTGTTAAAGGGCCCTGCGGGATGGCTCCTTGGCCAGTTAACCCTTGCGTTGCCGCTGAGTATTTCTGCTCCTGGAAAGGTCACAGTTCCTAGTCGCTTTTAGCAACACTGCGCCCCTTTTCTCGGGGGGGGGGGGGTTACCAGGAATCCATACCCCGGGGTACCCCCCCCCCCCAAGATAAATCATGCACTGGTTTATTTTCCTAACTTAGAAAAGACCCTACCCCGCCTTTTCAAGGGGCCCTACAAGGCCCAGCACTGGCTTGAAAGACAGTGATCAGATTTGAGACATGCACCAAGGCAGGAGAGGGTGCAAAATACAGAGCACCAGCCCAAGACCTGAGGTCAAGGTGGCATTTCGCTTCTCTTTCCTATCCCGTTTAATAGGCGCTCAGCTTCTCCAGAGATTAAACTCTGGCTCCCTCATCCCCGGAAACAGGGTGACCAGCCAGCCAGTGTGAAAAATCGGGACAGTGGGGGAGGGAAGGGACATAGGACCCTATATAAGAAAAAGACCCCAAAATTGGGACTGTCCGTATAAAATTGGGACATCTGGTCAGCCTACCTGGGAACGTGCCCTTATTCAGACTGAACCCCACTATGAAATGGGGGGGGGGGGGCTGATCTTGCTTTTGGCTAAGGGGAGGTGATTCCCCAGTAGTTGTTTCTCTGTTGCACAGCTCAGGGCTTAGCTGGAGATGTGTGTCCTCAGCAGGTGAAAAGCAGGGCCTGACCTGCTAGAGCATATTCCTGGCCTCCAAGTCATGGGCGCACCTTCAATGAGCTATAAACAGACTCGTTAGGCCCCTTTGCTGGGTGAAGAACATAGCTGGGGAAACCCCTGACCCTTAGCCCGGCATCCAACTCCCACTACCTGGGAGATACCTGTGCCAGAGACTAAGGCCAAGCAAATAGGCCCCCAATCCTCAAAAGTATTGGTACAAGTGCCTAATAAAATCAGTGGGAGTTGAATCTAAATAGATTTGAGCATCTGGGCCTTTGTGTATTTGGTGTCTACTCATGTTTGGACACAGCTGATCATGCGTGGACGCCTATAGGTCCCATAAAGGGCATAATTGTTATCAAGACAATCTTCTACTATCGTCTGGAGCAACTCACCATGGGGAAATGGCTGCCCTGGTGCAGGAGAAGGGCCCAGAGCGGTAGCAGCCTCCTGGGGTTTATCTTTTGCTCCCTGGCGGTAGGTGTATGCGATGGCATGCTGCCAGTCTGTTTAGACTGCGCTCACTGGCTTGAGGAATATGTGGCGTCCATGGTATGTGGTAGTTCTGTTTTTCCAGGGTTTTTTTTTAAAAATGAGCCATGCAAAACGTTCCTGTGGAATGGACTTCAGGCCTCTGGGAGGCTGGGCCTGCAGCCCGCAAGGTGCGTTCTCACTCCCTCCACCCCCCACCCTGAGACCAGACTTTCCAGGGATTTATTGTATACACAAAAGGCAAGCCTGAAATGACGCTGAAGGCTGAAAATGAATCTTCCAGAAGATAAGGAGACTTCAAGGAAAAGAACCACTTGGTGGCGTTTGAACTTCTAACCTCGGGACCTTTATCTCGGATGCCCGGAAGCAAAATCCCTGACCCTAGATTCAGTGGTCCATAGCATTTCCCTGAGTAGCCCTGCTATTACTGGGCCAGCGATAAATAGCTGTATCTATTTAGGACTGAGAGGTCTTCTGAGTCTTTGCAGATTTTAGCAGCAGTTTAAAATAAGCATGTAGCTCTGCATAACTTAAATCTCTGTAGTCTCAATTAGAGCTATGCCTGCATGTAGACTTGTGGATTAATTGTGTGTGTGTTTGTGTGTGTACATTTATTCACTGTATAATTAGATGGATGACATCACAATCATATATATATGCCTGCACACATGATCAGCTGTGTCCAAATAAGCCCCATAAAGGGCATAGTTATTACCAAGGCAAGCTTTTACTATGGACTGGAGGAACTCACACAAGAGAAAGGGCTGGTCCAGGGTATAGCAGCCTCCAGGGGGTGGTGGTTGGTTTTATTCTCTCTCTGGCTCTAGGTGTAGGAGACAGAGTGCGGCCTACCTGTTTAGACTGTGCTATACGCCTTTACTTTCTGCATTAGAGGTACATATATATTATAGCCTCTACTTTCTGCATTCTCTCTCTCTTTAATACAGAAAGTTGAAGATAATAATACACATATCTCTAGTGCAGAAACACCCCCCTCTCTTTTTCTATCTAGCCACAAATTGTCAGTTCTATAGCCAAATACATGTAGATACTTCCACTTTCTGTATAAGCAATATATGAACTATTTCCTCTAATTCATAGACTGTATTCATGCCTATAAAGGGAGAGGGAAATGAATTACAGCTCCATGCAGGTATGTATATTTATACAGGCATAGAAATGTAGGTAGCTATATACTGCTATCCACCTATATAGCTAGTTACCTATGGACAGTGGCTGTCTGTGTCTATTGCTGCTCTAGCTTTCCCGTGCTCCCTCACTATTTAGGAGACCTGCAGGTCTCCTATCCTCTCCGTAGGTCCAGTCCCTGCTTCTCTCTAGCTAGCTGACCCAGCAGTAACATTTCTGGTTTCCAGAAGGCTGCGTGGGGTTGAAAACAGACCAAGAGGAGCGCTCAGCCCTCGGTGTTCCTCGCCACTGAGCCCTGGTGGTTCATACGCGCCGTTCGTCGCGATTAAGATGTGCAAACGCGTTAGTTTCAAACTAGATTTCCACCCCTACCCCAGAACAGCCCAGTTGGGGTGGATCTCGGACACTCGGCTCAGACCCCCTGCCCGCCCCCCGGGGGGGGGGAGGGTTGGCTTTAAAGACAATAGCTACGGCTCCGAAGGGAACAGTGTCCCTGCCTGGGGAAGGGGGAGGCTGGGGCGACACTTGCACTCAGCAACCGCAGGGCCCAAGTTGGTTCGCTGGGAACGTTAAGGCGTGTTTGGGTCCAATGCCTGCCCCCGACCCTGCCCCGTATCTGCCCCCTCCCCTCGCCGGGAGGCAGGCGAGGCCTTCGAAGAGAGGGTAGCGAGTTCTTGTGGGGCAATCTGGCCAGCGGGTATGGTGACTGGGTTTATTCTCTGTGTGTGTGTGTGATCAATCCAAATAGACACACACACACACACACACACACACTAGCGAGTGTGAACAATCAGGACTGGGTGAGAGGAGCCCGCAAAATGGGGCCCGCCCCTATAAACTCGGGACCTCTGGTCCCCTGACCTGTGCGCATCGGCGGATGAAAACAGGTTTGGTTTTCAGCTCCGATTTGCCCTGCCGGGGCTGCGGGGCGGGGAAACTCGCCAGCAGCAGCCCCGCTTTCTAAACCGCTAGGCGCCTTCTCCCCCCCAGCGCTCCGCTGCCCGTCGGGACCCACCCCGGGCTTTCCTGACACGGAACAATCTGGTGCAGACACGACTCTAGTAGGTCGTTTGCGAAATCGCGTCGCCCAGGCCTGGAGGGCGCTTGGGGCTTTCAGCCCAAACAAGGGGCGGGCGGGGGGGTGGGGGGCTTTTGAACTCTATTAACCGCATCAAATACCTGGTCATTTACAGTTGAACACAGATGCCTGCGAGTCTCCCTAGCCGCAGGAGGAACGAACGGGGCCAACGCGAACGAGGCGTCCCGACCAACCAGGCACCCCAAAAGTGGAGCAATCTGGCCAGCGGGTATGGTGACTGGGTTTATTCTCTGTGTGTGTGTGTGATCAATCCAAATAGACACACACACACACACACACTAGCCCACACGGGGAGGGGGCGATGCAAAGCAAACACCTTTGGGAGAGCGAGGTTGCAGCGTCAAAGCGCCGGCCTTTTCCTGCGGTTTCGGGTTTATTCCTTCGGGCACTGAACCGGCCCGTTTCCGGAGCAGTTTACTGGTGGATTTGCTCTCGCTGGGTTGGAGGGTAGGTTTGGGGGGGGGGGGTTGGGAGGAGAGGGCGGGGTATTTTTAAGGCGTTTTCTTTGCCTATTGAGTTTTCTTTTTATTTCTCCGCTATTTCTTTTTTGCATTTCTCTATTATTTCTAATGCGAGGAGGGGGGGGGGGTTCTTTAGTCTATACTCCGAAATAACAGCCCTTTCGGGTCAAGTGAATGTCGCTTTATTGAATTCACCCCGAAGGCCCCAAAAGAGACCGAGTCCCCTGCCTTCCCCGTCTGCCTTCTTTTGAGAGACAGCCGCTTGTGCCAATAACTGCGTTTCCCGATCATTTCGATGTCACCGAGCCCCAAATAAATCCCCCCCCCCCGTCCAGCATGTCAAGTTTGAAACGAACCAGTTTCGGGAGAGGGGGATCGCAGGAGCTAGAGGAACTGCGGTGGGTCCAGAGATCAGACCAAAGAGGAAAAGAAGTGTCATAAAAGTCAAGCGAGCTCATTTCAAGTCATTCATGAAGAACTTGATCCCAACCCCCTTTAGTCACCTGGGCATCTGGTCCTAAGAAAGAAACACAGAACATTTGATTTAGGACACCGCAGTCCGTGAAATATATCTGGCTATTTCGCTCCTCCGTTGGCTTCAGCTAATCCCGACACATGGTTTTAAAAGACACCGTTTTAGTTTAGCAGACCGCGGCGCTGGCAGATAAAAATCCCACTGTTTATTGGGGAGGAAGAAAAGAGAAAAGAAGCCTTGCATCTTTATCAGCACGAAATTCCTTCGACCAAAGGGGAAAAAAAACCTGTCAAAACTCATATTCTCCTTGCAAAAAAAAACGCCTCCGGGTATTTTTTAAAGTCTTACTATTATTGTAAAGCTTTCTTTGAAAACAAGGGGATTAGATTTAGACGGGGATACAGGATTTCTTGGAAGCAGGAGCCAAGAACAATAGCAGCTCCTTTCAAGTTTGCACCGAAACGTGAAATTATTCAAAAGAAACCCGTGAAGATAGTCCAATAAATTATCCAGAAATTGCAGGGATGGGTCCTACGGCTATTTAAAGAGAGGGAAGGTCACGTTGCAAATATAGGATCCTATTAGGCCTTCTTTGCTCACCCTATCATCCCGTTGGCACCGCAAGGGAACTTGGGGAACCAAATCATCCCCAGTTGGGCTCTCTCTGGGCACATCCAAAGCCTAATGCTGCCAATGGAAAGAGTCCCTTAGACTTTGGATCGGGGGCCCTCTGTCCCCCAGAGAGGTGTCGCAAACTCTGACCAGGTATTACACCGCATGCTATTTTATTTGCTGTTCATACACTTGTGAGGACCATGTACAAATAACATACATGTTTTATTTTGGGTTCGGGTTTTTTGTTGTCGTTGTTGTTGGAAGGACAAACGTACAGAAAGGGGCAACAGCTCATCATTACCATTCGCTACAGTGCAGAAGAAAATTAAAAGAGGTGTCACCGAATTGTACAAAGGGCGGGCCAAAAACCAGGGGCGGGCGGAGGAAAGGGTCCTTCATTATATATAGATTTATATCAAACACAGGGAGGGTTGTCTTTACACGCAGATCAGACATTTCAAAACAATGTACAATGGATAGCTAAAAAAAAAATCTATATGGCAAATATTGCCAACAAAGTTACACCACTTTAATACTGATCAACTGAGGCTACTGGTGTCTCGATTATTAGCAAAAAAAAGTAGAATAAATAAAGGATGAGCCTGGCTAATGTTTATTTTTCAAAGTGCCTTATTCTCTCTGCATAGGGTCTGATCCTGCAGTCTTAGGCAGGCAAATAACTCCCTTTGGGAGATTTTTACCTAAGGCGGGTTGCAGGCAAAAAATAATAATAGCTACTTCTCTAAAGCAGGGGATAGAATGGAGGCAAGGTTAAAGCCACTGGGAAGGGTTTTGTCTAGTTTTGTTGTCCTTATTGCGACGCCTAACCCCCACCCCACTTCCTCGTGAGCCAACGTTTAGTCCTTAGTGTAGACTCGCTCTGTCCCTAACCCAACGGGGAGAGGGGGGACCACAAACTACACAGCGGAATTGGGAGAATAGGCTACAATGAGCAATCACGTGAGAAGAGGGCCTGGGGAGGTCGATTCTGCTCTCAGGGAAATTAATAACCACACACCCATTGACTTGGATGGGGCAGGACCGCCCCCCCCCCCTAAAGAACTGATAGGGAAGAACATCGGGGAATTATTTTCCCTTTTCTCCCCTCTCCCTTTTTTAAGGCAGCGAGGGGGTTGGAGGAGCCCTTGGCCAGCAATCCCAGCTGTGTTCTGAAGAAGATCCCAAGCAATTAACCCATCTCAACCCGGCCGTCATTTCCAACCGATCTCGGGTCTCCTTTTAAAGCTCATTGCGGCTCGAGTCCTGGCCCCAGGCAAACCCTCCCCGAGCTCTTTCCTGTCATTGTTTCCGGGTGGGTTTCTTTTTTTTTAAATACCATTCTGGATTTTTTTTTCACCCCATCCATCAAAAATAAGAGCTCGTTTTAGTAACAGACACAGGCCACTTCAGTCAGATCCCAGCCCCCGAGCGATGCTCCAAAGGAAGGAAAGAGACAACACCCCGGGGTCACTTTACCCTTTCCAAAAAGGCACGTGCATCCCTGCTCCTTTAGTTTAGTGTCATTCAGTTCACAATGTTCCCAAACGCCAGGTTTCCGCGGGTGGCTTTTAGACCTCCGGAGACCAATCAGTCTAGTCATTTGGATGTCCCGTTAGCACACAGGGTCTTTGGGGAGATCCCGTCCACGCAGAAAGTTTTCTTTGTGTCCTGATTGGGGAGGGGGGCAGGGTCCCCCCCCCCAAAAGTTGGCTGCTTTGCCTGGCATCACATAACACAGGGCTTGATGTCTTGGTATGTCACTTGCTGGTGATAGTAAGATCCACTCCCTGCGGAATGCATCGAGGAAGAGGCCATTGCGTTGAAAGAGAAGACGAATTCCTTCCTGTCGCACATGCTCGGAGACTGGGAATGATACCGCGGGATTCCTGGAAGAAACCGGGGAGCAGAATTAAAACGGAGCTTTTAGCAAGTGGCCAGAGCGGTTCCCCTAGAGAGAGCCTGGCATCCAATGGGGGATCTCTCCCATCATCCCGTGCTGGGGGGGGGCATTTTGGGGGGGGGCTTTAACTGCACGGAACGGGACACACCGGGGGGGGTGGGGGTTGTGGCGCACAAACAGGTGCTGTCATCGCTTCGAGGTCTCCAGCCCTTACGCAGAGGAAATCCCCCTTGACTTTAATGGGAGTTTGGCCCGAATGCGAATTGCAGGATGGGGCGGTAGATTTCCTGGCGGGCTAAGGAAACAGAAGCATTTCTAAGATGTGTGTTTACATGCTGCGTCCTGGAGGCACAGATTGGGGCCCGATGCTCCTTCCGTGGGAGTCCGGGGGGGGGGGGGGAAGGCCCCTTAATTTCCAATGGGGCTTTGGCTGCCTACCCCCTCCCTGCTCCCACTCCTCCTGAGCTCTGACAAGAGTCAGCAAACATGGGGGGTCAAATGTAACGAAGCCTAGAGAGCGTGGGGGTTTTAAGCACACCTCCCATCGAAATCAAAGTGAAACCTCTCCCCTAGTGACACCAAAAGCCAAGCAACGCTCTAGTAAAGCAAACCACAGCAGTGTAAACGCGGATAGCACTGGGCCGACAGCCTTCCGAATTATTCATTTTGCCAGCACTAAAATCAATCAACTCCGAAACGTTTCCTTCTAACAGATCCTTGTAAACCAAACCCAAGTCCTCCCACGTTGGTGTCGTTGTTACACGCTTGGTGTTTAAAATATTGTATTCCCCCCCCCCCCTAGTGTGTGTCTCCTGTTCGGAATAAATGAGAGTTCGCGGTCAATTTCGAGTGATCAACCCGGACTAGTCCAATGGAATTTTGCAGCCAATCTGAAATGATTCATCCCGTCTGCTCCAATTCTATTTCGCGGACGCGGTTGACATGAAAAGATGAATCCGGATTACTCCGGGCGCTGCCGTTTAGTTCCCTTAACAGCACGTTTACACGGCCGAGGGGCCGAGCGTTCCACCTGCCCTGCACGGAGAGGTGGGAAAGGAGATTTGCCAAGGGGGTGGCAAAGGCAGAGCGACCCCGCAGCGGCCCCTCTCGCTGTTTCATGGCCGCTATTCCTGGGCACCCCCCTCCCCCAAATCACACTCGATTAAAATGGCGAGAGGAACAGGAGGGGAAGAGGCAGCGATTTTAAAGTTAATTGTCAACACAAAAGTCTGGCCCCGGGGTTAGCCGTGTTGGAAACCCGCAAACCTGTGTGGCCGGTTTTAAAACTTCCCTGCTTGGCGATCCCTTCTCGTTTCTATTCTTTCCAGGCCTGATAGCGAAGATAGGATGGAGCGAGCCGCTAGCAAAACCCAGCTCATCGCCGGTCTACGGCGTAGAGACCTACAAGGAGCCGATCGAACACAGAGGCCCCTGGAGTCCGAGTTGAGCCAGAGATCTGGATTCACGCTCTTAGCGCCTGACCGAATCGCTTAATTCAGATCCGGTTCAAATATATCCGACCTTCCCCCCTCTTCGGGTCCCACGCTCACCCGTCCCCCCCCTTCTCAATAGCACAGGGACGAAATTGCACACGGACCAGGGACGCACCCGCCTTTGCGCAGAAAAACAAGGCCTGGAAAGAGAGAGCCGGGAGGAGCTGGTTTCAACGCCGTGCACCCCCCGGCCTGCAACGGGGCCAGGATTTCACCCAGATCCCCTGGACGGGGGTGGTGCAAACACACGGCCTCGTGGAGCTGTCCCCACCGCAGGCCAAGGGGATCCCCGGCAGAGCCGCCGGACCGGAGAGAACCTCTTCCCCAAGTTTGCCGCTCCTGCGGGCCGCTGCCCTGACCCCTCGTCTCGCCTCGCCACTCGCGTGTTTTCTCGAAGCCCACTCCGGGAGTGGGTCGGCCCCTGCCCCTGGCCACAACACCCCCTGGCTCCTAGAAACCGCCTCCCGCTCCCCAGGTGAAATCCACCCAACGCACCTCGCGGGATATTTCCCTCCCTGGCTTGGAGGAATCTAACCTAAAGCGGGATGCAGAACTCGAGATCATTCTACTTCGGGGCCATCTCGGGGCATCCTGGCCCCTGCCCAATCCCCCCCTAGACAGAGTTAGCCCTGTTTGCAAAATCGACGGCTCTCCTGTGGATGTAACTAGTCAGCTCTCCCGCTCTGCTGTGCCGAGGTGGCAAGCGATCGTGAATGTACCAAGCCAGCAATGACTCGTACAGGAGTAGAGACGGCAGAGAAACCGCGAAGAGACTGCAGAGAAATACCCGCAAAGTGCAGGAATCCAATGAAACCAGAGTGCGCCGAAAAAGGTGGGAGGAGTGATAGCAGATTGGGGGCCTCAATTCCTAAATGGAATTGGAAATCAGAAAGCCAGAGAACTAAAATATCACGCACACGTGCCCGCGCGCGCATCGTTGTATGGATCTGCCCGATTTCACCTTTAGATCAGACAGATTTCAAATCTTTCCCTAAAGGCCGCGAAAATGGTGTCACAAAATGTACACAACACCCGTGGGAGAACAGAGGTATAGGCTGGGCCCCCTCGCCTGTGTGTGTGTGTGTGTGTGAGAGAGAGAGAGAGACCTTGCAGGAAAAGTTTGTACGGGTCAATTGCATGGCTATGGACTGGATCCATTGCATGGCTCGCGTGAGCTCGCTCGCATGGCTGTTGCACCTACCCAATCGCATGCATCCGCTGTGGCCTGCTCCCCAGCAATGCACACATGGGAAGCCCCCCCCACACACACACACACAGCGCCCCGCTTTCCCCAGGCCCCGGCCCCCACCTCCCCCGTTACCTTGCAGCTCGCCGGCGTTGTGGCTGTTCTGGTGCAGGTAGGGCTGGTCCAGGGAGTGTGCGGGGAGGCCGGAGGAGAGCGGGTTGGCCGCGGGGTTGCAGGGGGACAGGGACTGCTGCTTGATGTAGGGCGACCCGCTGTTCAAGGCCGACGGGGCCCAGGGGGAGGCGGCGCTGGAGTAGACCGAGTGGGGCTCCATCACCCCGCCGCTGGCCAGCAGCGGGGAGGCCGGCACGGAGCTGTCGTGGTGCGGGTAGTCGCCCCCGGAGGAGCCGGTGCAGCCGCCCAGGTAGGAGTGGCCGCCGTTGGCGGGCAGGTGGGGCACGGAGTGGCCCGCCAGGCCCATGCTGTCCACGTTGCCGTTCATCATGCCCAGCCCCCCGTCCAGCCCCAGGCTGTTGGAGAGGCCCCCGGCCGCGCTCGGGAAGCTGTAGCCGTCCGGGGAGAGCGGGTTGAAGCCCAGGCTGTTCATCATGCTGTACATGGGCTTGAGCGCCTGGCACTTCCTCCTGAACCCGCGGGGCCGCCGGCGGAAGGAGCCTTCCTCGAACATGAACTCGCTGGCCGGGTCGATGGTCCAGTAGTGGCCCTTGCCCGGGCGGCCCAGCCCCTTGGGCAGCTTGATGAAGCACTCGTTGAGCGAGAGGTTGTGGCGCACCGAGTTCTTCCAGCCCTGGTAGGCGCCGCGGAAGAAGGGGAAGCGGCTCTGCAGGAACTGGTAGATCTCGCTCAGCGTCAGGCGCTTGGAGGGCGAGCTCTGGATGGCCATGACGATCAGGGCGATGTAGGAGTACGGGGGCTTCTCCGGCCGCCGGATGCCGGCGTTGCTCTTCTTGGCTTTGGCCCCGCCGCCCGCGGGGGCGCTGCCGGCGGCGGGGGCGGAGGCGGGCTCCATGGCCGGCTGATGTTGCGGCGGCGGCGGCGGCTTCTCCAGCAGGCTGCAGCCGCCGTGCGCCGCGGGAGGAGGGGGCTGAGAGGAAGGACCCTGCTGCGCCTCTGCAGTCATCGGCAGCGGCGTCCGCACACCGGCCCCGCTCGGCCCTCCCCCCGCCCCCAGCCCGCGCGGATGGGGGTTGTGATTTGCCCCCCCTCCTAGCTGCGGGGTGGGGGGTGTTTCCACCAGGCGCCTGCCCCCCCTTGGAATAAACCCACGCGAGTGACCCCTCCGCCTTGCCCCTCAGTCCGGAGAGGAGAAGCCCCCCCTGGAATTGGGGGTTACCCCGCACCGACGTTGGTTTGCGGGAGGCCGGTCTCCCCCCCCGCGCCGCCTCCTGGATCTCCGCTGCGCCCGGGAGCTGCGTTTCCTCTCCGTCGGGCTGGATTCTGCCCCCGGCCGCGCCGCGCCGCTCGCCTTTAACTTTATCTCTTGTCAGCGGCGTCTGTCGGGGCTTGACAGTCAGACGTAAGAAGCCCGCGGAGTTCCCCGCCCCAACCAACTCCCCCACCTCCCCTTTCTCCCCCCGCCGCCCGCCCCTTCGCTCCAGCCCCGCTCCGGTGGGCACTTAAAGGGACCTTTCCACTCCGGCCAAGCGCTGCGCCACTGACTCACCGGCTGCTCCTTCGCGCATGGGGCGTCACTCCGGTCTCAATACGCCCCCGCAGGGGGGGGGGGGTTGTGGGGGGAAGTTGGGGGGAGGGGGCCCGGGAGAGAGGCCGTTTGATTGCCTTGATGTTGCCTCGCAGGTAACAGCGGGTTTTTTTAAGGCACTAAAGTTTTCGGCTGGGCTGATTTTCAGTCCCAGCCTTTCCAGAGCCGGGGCGAGGACGGCGGAGCCCCGTTTGCAACGAGTCAGGCCGTTTGGGCTCTGGCCGCTTCTGTTCTTAAATCCGAACAGAGATCAAAACGGGGGGGGGGGACACAACACGCCCGCGGGATTGAAAAGAGACAAACCCCCAAGCAGCAGCCGTTTTAGGTCCCCGGGCTCTGAAACCCACGGGGGGGGGGGGGGGGGCGGTTTGTCCACCAAACTCGGTTGGACGCGGCGGGAGCGCGGCTCGCCCCGCGGTGCGGATCGCGTTGGAAATGTGGCAGGAGCGGAGCTGAAAACCCCAGTGGAGTCCCGCGTTTGCAGATAGGCAGGAACCCGGGCAGGATGTTTATACAGCGAAACGTAAACACCGGCTCGGGGGTGCTTTAATAAAAAGAAATCCGAAGGAAAATCCCCGGGTAGAGCGCCCAAGGAAGGCCCCTCGCTGCGCCGTCTAGAATAGCGCCCGCCGCCTGGTTTGCTGCCGGGTTTGCGGGTTGTTTGGCTGGTTGTGATATAAATATGTGTTGGTTTTGTTTTCAGCTCGGCCCAGACTTTGATCCTCAGAAGTAATGGATCACACACTCACACACACAACACACGCACTGGGAGGGGGAGGAAGAGGAGGGCAAAGCCTTCATCAGCCCCCCCCCCCCCGCAAAAAAAAAACACAACCCAAAGCCCCGAGCATCTTTTCATCACTAAAGCTGTCACTCACCCATCAAGGTAAGTCACTTTCAACTTTTGTCACCTTCTTCCCAGGCGCGCGTGGTAACTTTTGCACCATTAAGCTGTAAGAGGAGCTTGCGCGGGGAGGGGCGGCGGGGGGGGGGAGAGTTTGGCTTTCACAGATCAGCGCTAGAAACTGAGCAGATGTGCTGGCGGTTGCCGTTTTCTTTCGGGTCAAGATGGGGAGGGTGGGGGAAGCAAAGGCCAGAGAGTAGGGGGGGGGAGAGAATCTCCAACTGAGTTTGTGCTGTTCTCGGCTCTGCAAAGTATCTTAGAGCAGCGAGAGGCTGCAAACCCCTCAGTCTTCTCTCCTTCCTCCTTTAATTCCCCCCGCTGCCCAGATTCGCTTTTAAGGGGTTTATGATAATTTAATACCTTTTAAAAGCAAGATAGATACGGCTCGGGTTTCCAGAATCCCTGTTAACGTTATTTGCAGCCAGTCGCTACTAGCCTCTAGGGCGCCTGACACATCTGTGATACCACCAACAGGGATTTCACATCAGGGTATCCCCCCCCCCCCCCCTTTCCCCTTGCAAAACTCAGACGCGAGCTCCAACCTTTGCCGGGGGAGCGGAACGTATGTTTCCCCGGGAAACTACTGCCGATTCCGGGACTTCTGCAGCTCCGTCCCGGTCGGGTCAGTGCGGTGGAGAGAGTTGTGTGTAACCGGCCCTTGCAACATGCTAACCATACCGAAAAGTGCAGCCTCGGTGAACCGTATGCACGGCAGAGATTGCTTTTCTGGGTGGTATTTCACAGCCAGTAAACGGAGCTGAGAGCGAGACAGAAAACTCTCTAGCAAATAGCCTGGATTCAGGGCCTGGATTGCAGGATAATCCACATATAACTGCAATCTGTCAGGGAGCTCTCTGATTCTATAGGGCCTTCTCCTCACTCCCCCGGCTATAGAAACTCGGTGAAATGTTTCTATAAACTGATAGCGGCCAGCCCCCACTGCAGAAAATTCCGTTCCCCATCTCGCTCTTAAAGCAGGAAGACGCATGGTTTAAAATACCATTCGATGCCAGAGAGCAAACGGGGATCACCAATAGTGAGCATATCGGGTGTTGTTGCTGAGTTGTTGTTGTTTTTTAAAGCAATCAGACATTTCCCCATTTCTTCTTCAGTAAGTGAGCGCATGTTTTCTCCGTTTACAGATCCCAAGTTTATACCGCAGAATAAACTTCTTAAATCAGCCTTTCACCTTCTTGGGAGCATGTCTAACGTCTTGTTCTCCATTGCAGCGATGTGTCATAGCTCAAATGATTATTGTTCTTGATTTCTTGTAAATATGAAATCGCTTTGTGGGTACCTTCTTCCCTCTCCTTCCCTCCCGCCGCTTTACTTAAAGGAACTATAAAGGATGAACTCGGAAATGAAACAATTCAGAACCCAGATTGTATATGTCCATTCCAGAATTCTAAAAAGGCGGATGCAGGGTATTAAAAATGTTGCAATTGTTCCTGGGGTGCTCGTAAGGACACGTTAAAATTAAAATTTTAGCTTTACTCCTTGCATTGCAGTTGGTGGTGATTTACATGAGGAATTATCTGGACTAAGGAATCAGAAAAAAATAATTAGCCGGAGCAAACATGACGCTTGTTTCAGAGGTCCTAACGAAACCATTTTCTTCATACTAAAACAATCTTTTGCTTAATTGTTTTCTTTGTTTCCCCCAATGACTTTTGGGAGCGTGAAGATTTTTTTCCGACTTATTTATCTGGTAAACTTTTTTTAGAATTAAAAAAACCAATTATAATCTACTCCGTATTTCACAGGCCTAGCTGTGGGAAAGGAAGAAATGGTACATCGTTTTCTATAGCCAGCTAACCCGTGTATTTAGTAAATATCAGATCTGGGGAGTAAAGGCCAAGACATGATTTATTGTAGGGATTTTATTTTACAATAAATTAACCCACAGCGTCACTATTATTATAGACGGAGAGGAACATGTTAGGTACTTGTTAGGTTCAGTGGTTTGTTGGGTGTAAAACGTTAAATTTATTCAAAGTATGGTCAAGACCGGATCTTAAAAGTCAAATAGGATATATCTTAAATTCCTGCTCTAGAAAAATGTCGAGCTGCTGATTCATATACCTAGATATTTTCCTGTATAAAACAAACAAAATAAAATATTAGATTCCTCCCCCCTACTTATCTGTGGCCCTAAAATAAACTAGACTGGGAAAAATAGAATTTGGAGCAATTATTGTCTTTTGAAAATATATTAACACTTGGATGCAAATTTCACATCAGACGGTTGGACTAAAAATCAGTCCAGGGGGCCTGCAATGTTTCTTTTTTAAAAATAACCCTTTGTTTTAAAATTAATTTCCAAAAGACATTTTTTGTCTCCATTTTTTTTTAAATCGGCCCTGCTTTGTGTAAAAATAGACAAATCTGAGCTTTCTTCCTTTTCCTGCACTGAAGGTATTTTTACTAGCTAATTGCTTAAGTGAACGAGACTCTGCAACAAGCCAGCCTGTAACCCGAGTATGGCAATGTATATAGGTAGTATTGTTGTAAGAGGGCTGTACTGTTGGGTGCTGCTTTGCTAAGAGGCCCATGTGTTTATCCGAGCGCAGACCACCCATGGAGAGGGCAGAGACAGGCGTGCGTCCTCTTCTCCGCTGCCCCTGCTTTTCATTAACACCAGGGACTTCTGCTGGAGAAGCCCCCCCACACACACACTTCGCTTTCTGGAGGCGATCGCCCAAACTCCTTGCTTTAGCCCCGTGCAAACTGTTGCCTAAACGTTTACATAAGGTAGAAGGGGAGGGAGGGATGGGGGCTGATCCAGCCAGTGGGTTACAACGGAGGGGGGGGGGCAGTTTTGTCCACTTGTAAATATTCCAGCCTAAAAGGTGTTAGCAGGCGGGGGAGGGCGCTTCGGGCAGCTCATTGGCATCTCCTCTCTATTACAACGGGCCCAGAAGAGGCTCCCCCAGAGGGAAACGTCCGGGAGACGCTTGCTCCCCATCCCAGCTTCACGTGTGCAAAGCAGATTAACCCGTGAGGGTCTGGGCGAGCCGACGGGGGGGGGGGGATGCGAAGCCCCGGGGGGGCAGGTCCAGCAGCCGCCCTCGGGCGCTGCTATTAGCGTTCGGACCCGGCGCCGGTTTCGGTCTCACGCACCCAGCAGCGTTTTAGCTTCTTCGGGTCGGAGCCCCCGCCAGCGCTAAAGGCACCGTAAGTGAGTTCATGCCGGAAATATGTGGCGGAAAAGACAAGCCTTCCCGGAGCGCCGCTGATTTCCCCGGAGACCAGCCAGGCAAGAGAGCCAGGGTTAGCAGCCCGACCTGGGCAAGAAGGGGTTAAAGGCGGAGGGTAGCCGGCTCTTTTGGGCGGAACAGGGTTGGGACGCAGATGCGTGCAAGGAGAGGGCAGCAAGGACAAAGCCACCCCACGCGCCGTACCTACCCCCAGGCCTTTCCCTGGGCCATTTATGGGTGTGGAACGTCACCCCCAAAAAGCAGGGCCTACTTTCATCCCTCCCATAACTCGTGTTGAGTTCAGATCAGCCTTGATCCGAATCTCTGACTCCATGATCCTTTAATTCACATATCTAGAACGTGTGTTTTCCATCCCACAACATACACATATAGGTCCACACACAGGGATGTCTACATCTGCGCCCTGACACGTGTTATGAATGTGTAATGATGGTTTGCATGAACAAACTTAGACGGCCTCAGGAGACCATTATCCCATAGCGGAACACCCCATCGATGGGATCTTACAAGCGTAGGTTCCGGGTAGGGTTGGGTGAAATCTATAGGGGTTTTGGGGGAGCGTGAAGATTGAAACCCCCACCCCCCCCCACCCCAGCGGCTGTAGGTTGGACTGGAGCAGAAATACAGCCCGGAAGGCCTCCTGACAGCCGCGTGTTAGGGAGACGTTCAAGCTTTGGTCAGATAAAGGGGCTGCCCTTGGTCCCGAGGCTGCCCCAAAGCGCACATTTTCCATGACGTTCTTCGGTGAAATATTTGACAACATCACCGCGCAGGAATTTACGGCCCTCTTTAGCGCACGATTGTTTTTTGGGGAGTTCGCTGGCAGGAACGGTCCCCGGAAGAGAAACCAGCTCCAGCCCTTCCAACGTTACAAGTTAGCCCCGAGACACACTCGCTTCCCCCAGAGGAGCGCTTTAAAGTATCTCCCTGTATTTAAATCTTCGCGTAAGGGAGCGTAACTCCAATGCTTTCCTTAGCGCATTCTCTCGCCCGCTGGCACTCAGACCTGCGTAGCCTACCACGGCGTAAGGGGAGCGATTCAGAAAGCGAACTGCGCAGCCGGCCAAGAGGTTACTGAATTAAAATTTTTATTAAAGCTAATGCTAAACATGAAAACATACACAGATGGATAGGCAAGGTACTGGCCATCTGGAGTCAGGCTGGGGTCATGGGCCATTGTAGGTAACAGGTACAGGGTTTACAAGGCACATGCATATCCCATATCCAGCATAAATCCAGATTGGGGTGTGGGAGTTTTTTAAAGCGTCAGTGGATAAGCGTGTTAGGGTCCGCCACCCATGGGGTGTAGCGCGAGTCCAGGTCAGTGGTGGTGTAGGCGATAAGTACATGGGTGGGGTGCGTCCCTCTGTTTGTCAGGGAAGGGGGGTGGGTTGTTTCCCTGGTCAGAGGTCTTGGCTATTGGCCCTGATACTGACGATGTCCCCTGACGTGTTCCCTGTATATGTCTCTGGACCACCTGATGGTATCGGACACAACTGCGAAGTGGCTGCGATCGGTTCCCTATATATGCCCCCCCCCCTTCCAAAAAAAGAGAGAAAAGCCTCAACTTGTCGCCAGAGTCCAGCCCCCTACCCAACGGAAAATCTTAGCCCCACTGAAGTGAATGACAGCTTTAGGTGACATTCTCCCAGCCAATTCCGCCCCCCTCCCCTGAAATTCAGGGCGACCAGGATCGGGCCCTGCCTCCAGCCAGAAGCTGATGCTTTCTGATCAAACGTATCGGCCTCCCCTAGCCGTCAGACCCTGAACTTGCGGTGGATTTGGCCTAACCCTGGCTAGAGTCAAAAGAAGCTTTGTCCAGCTCTTCCAGGCTGGGGCAGTAGCCGCTGATTCTGGGAGCGAAGGGAGCTTTTTCGCATTTGGGTGCAAGAGAAAACAGAAGAAGAGTTGTAAGGATCGAGAGATTCCCCCGACCCTACACGCCTGATTCGCGCTACAGTCGTGGGCAGGAGTATTCTTATTACTGTCAGATCTTTGGAAGAAAGCTATTTTAGGTGAGATCTTGCAATCCTGTCTCAGGCAAAGTTCCCAGGGAGGGTCTGTCTCGTGTGTTATCTCACCAGGCCCCAGCTTGTTTTGTTTTATAACCCTCCCTCTCCGCGATCGTTTTCTGTTCAGGCGGGGCTTTCCTTTAGTTAAATTCCAGAGCAGGATCTTGCCCGTGTCGCCTCACCCAAGGTGACGCTCCTCTGGGCCATGTGTTATGTTCCCCAGCAAATCCGCTATTGAACCAAACCAAGAATCCCTTCAAGGCAATCACCATTTCCCAGGATTTTTAGACGCTATTTTCAGAATAATCTGCTGCGCGCACACTGCATGAAACGTGCACTATTATTTAAAGGGAGGGGAATACGTTGGTAACAAATAGGGTTAAAGTATCCTTTGGAAAACAAATAATTATTGATCTCGTCCGACGGAGCAAACCAATAAGCTTATTTCTAAGGCAAGACGCGTTTCTAACTCCCAACCAAAGTTATTAACCATACAATAGGCTTGCTCTGAGTTACTTGGTGTCCAGAAGAAACGTTTAGGTGCCACGAATGTTTCAGATATATAATCTCTTTGACTCTTCTACGTGCGCTGAAGGGAAAAATCATTCTGCGAGAACTAAATTGGTTTGCTGAATGAACATAGAACCGCAACAGAGTCATTAGAAGGACAATTATTCTTGTAGCTTGAACAACTTTAATCCTTTTAGAGCAAGGTTTTATAAACTGCGTCTTCCCGCCCCCGAATTCTGCTTGAATTTATTTTCAATTTTTGCCTTTTTAATACAAAATGCGTTTGAAATGCCCTACTCCAAAGTTTAGGGAGGTGGAATGGGGGGAAAGTAAATGACAAAATGCATCAAAAACAGAAGATTTTGATTTGGGGTGACTTAGGAAAATAGCTGTATTTGTTTGTGGACGAGGGAAATAGTTTTAATTGTAGCGGTGTTGCAAAAAAACTCTTTCCCCCCCCTCGCAAAGTTACACCATTTTGTGGGGTTAAAAAGTCCTGCTCTGTCGTTAGAATTTGGGACCAAAAAGAAAACACTGTTTTGTTTTTACCCACAATAAGCGTCCCTAACATGCAGCGTGAAAAGAATTAATGAAGTATGTTTCCATTCTAAATAGGGGACAAGTGAGCTTAATGATTGTTCTGCTAAATAAATGGTACAAAGGGATGCAAAAAAAATATAAAATAACCAAATAGGTTACAGAAGTTCCCAGGAGTGAATTAACATGTATTCTAATTGCTCTCTTGGACAATAAAAGTCTTCCAAAATGTGTAATACCTAGCTGATTCGTATCCAAATTCGTTCCCACAGTGAGTTAGGGATTGTTGCCCAGAAGCACAATATGTTGGTACAATCGTACGGAAACATCAACGGGACTTTGAAACGTTAAAGGAGATAAGGAGCCGAAAAATAGATCCGAATTTCTGAGAGTTGAGGCGTTGGTCCAAAATCGAAATCGAAATCATCACATCAGCTTATGAGATCGACTGTGTGCTGATTGCCCAGACCTAGAGAACATACCCAAAGGCACATGCTTAGAACAAGGCGGCACCATTACAGGCAAGACTTCATTCACTGTTTCCCCGGCAGAGGTGGGGTGCGGGCATTCCTGTGAAACCTTCTTCCGCCTGCAATCAGATCGTTAAAATCCTGCAGGCTTTTGAGCCAAGCAAACGTCCCTCTCTTTTGTAGCGTCAGAGAGGAGAGCTCCGTTAGTTGGGCCCAAATGTCCCATGAATGTCGATGATTGGCCCAGGAAAGCTTATGCTGAAATAAAGTGGTTAGTCTCTAAGGTGCCTCAAGTCTTCATCGTTTTATATACGGATACAGACTAACGCGGCTGCTAATCTAAAACCTCCCAAACCTGACATCCCAGGGAAGAGATGGTCCTGGCGAACGAATTGGGGTCCCTGAATTTTCAGAAGGAAGCTGTCGGGGGTTCTTTTGGGGAATACATTATAGCAAACTTTGAATTGTGTGTGTGTGTGTGTGTGTGTGTGTGTGTGTGTGTGTGAGAGAGAGAGAGAGAGAGAGAGAGAGAGAGAGAGAGAGAGAGAGAGAGAGAGAGAGAGAGAGAACGCACACTGATTACTGACATAATAGGATG
Source organism: Sternotherus odoratus (assembly GCA_032164245.1). NCBI lineage: Eukaryota > Metazoa > Chordata > Testudines > Kinosternidae > Sternotherus > Sternotherus odoratus. The sequence continues at coordinate 5,795,573 of JAVMKO010000014.1, read as the reverse complement.
CTCCGCTGCTAATATGGATGGGAAGTCCCGTCTGGTCCCTCCAACAACAGCCAAAAAAAACCACCCCACAACACCTTTCCAAGCATCGTGTCCAATCAAAGCTCTCCAGTTACCTGGAACAGAGCAGAAAGCCCCTTTCTCTCCTGGCTCGCAGGCTAACAGAAACGATTTCTCGCCAAGAGGGTTGTTAATACCAACGCGTCCGTTGTGTCTCTTGGCTGACAAAATGTGCCTGAAACAAACTCCTCTGAAAATCTTATTTAAAACCCGTTCCCTACTAGAATTCAAAACCTGAAAACAAATATCCATCCTCCACTTCCCCTCCCGGCCGTTACCACCTAGACTGTAGTCATTGGACTGAGTTTATCCTTAACCCAAGGATGTGTGTGGAATGAAACCTCTCTTGACTCGCTCGTATTGAACTGTAATACGTTAATCAGTTAATCACACACAAATACCAACATTTCTAGACTGATCCCAAGAGATAACCGAAGAGTTCTGACATACTTCATCCACTAGGAAACCAAACAATCACTTCAGATAGGCAGGCAGCAGTCATCGATAGCTTACTGGGGCATTTCACAAAAGCCCCTCCCAGACCGCACATGTCAAGAATGACATGCAAGAGATCTGCCTTGTAGGGTGAGTTTTTTGTGCTCACATAGCTGTGGAGTCAAAGCAGGGGGAGATTTTCGACCAAATGATCCATCAAAATACAGGCCAGTGCAGACTCTATGTCCTTTTCCACGAGCCAGAAGGTAGATGTCCCTTGTTTATAACTGCCTGAAGGAAAGATCTCCAGCTGAAATCCCCACTGTACGTCATTATCAGCAAGCGAGGCACCCGTGTGAGTCAGCCACCTGCGGAGGGAAGGCTCCTATCCATGAATCGAGCATTTAACTTCCAGAAAACTAAGGGATCCCCCCCTCCCCCAGCCTTGTAGGTGCTAACTACAGCCTCTCTAGCAAACTGCCCATAGGTCCCTAGCTCTGTAGGCAGAAGGATCACCGACAGGCACGCGGCGTTATTGTCTGGTGGCAAGAAGCAGGTTCTGCAATGCTTCCCCAGTCCCATTCGGGACGGTTTAAGACTCCGTTTTCCAACGGATCCAGCCTGGCTCAAGTCACGCTAATTGCGGGGCAGGCGTGTGTGGATATTCGTCCTCTCAGGAAGGTCGATCAGCCAGTGCCCCGCTAAAGCAAGTGTCTCTTTGGAGCGGTGTCACTGCCGGGGATTAGACTGGGAAGACCTGGGTGGAACAATAGTAAATGGAGATTGTGGACAAGGCTGGCGGGGTCCCCTCTTGCAAATCTCCACAGCAGGGGGGCAATTACTCTGTAATAAAAGGGACTGCCTGAGATCCAGCGGTAGGGGTGTCCACATAATTATCAGTGGCAAGCCAAAGGCCAGATTCTGCTCCCTTTGGCGCCAACCGGAGGATGAGGCGGGGTAAGGGGTATCCCCGGGGGCTGGATCTCCTTCAAAGCAGGTTCTTCCCCGCCCCCACCAGCTGGCCGCATTGCAGAAAGGACAGCGGAATAACACCTCGTTTGTAAAGATCCCTTTAAACAGGCTAGAGGGCGAGGGGCAAAGCGCACCTCCCCCGGACGCGCATCCCTGAACGCCACTAGGATGCCCACACCTTCTCCGTCTGCAAAATGGGACCAGCAAACCCTCCCCGTAGGATAAGCCAGTGGGTTCGCCCTGCAGCGCTGGGATCATTTAAAGCACAGGGGATCATTCCCTAGTCTCTTGCCACAGTAAAGCCAGAGATGTTTAGAAGGATCAGGCAGTGGTCACTTCTTGTTCGTCAGGACTCCATCTAACCCCTCCCCTTGTAATAAGAAACGCAGGTAGAAATACTTCGCCATAGTAGAAGTCGCTGTGAAACCAGCCCCTCCCTTCAAATCTATGGCAAAACTCCCATTGATTTCGGCTGAGCCAGGATGTCACCCGATGTAGGTATATGGGGCGTATGGCCATACCCAGAGCTGGATATTACTCCGCACCAACCCATAGTTAGTTTCACCGATTATAGATTATATCGGCAATTAGCGTTTGAGGAGACTGGATTTTACCTTGTTTCCCTAATAAATCTCAATTGCCATACAGCGATGAAGGCAAAGGAGGAACGCTCTGGACGTCTAGCTGCTCTGTAAACAATGCAAAACGGCTTTTGACATATCCTCCCTATGTAGGAAAATACAATTTTCTCTTCTCACCCTCCTTTCGCTCAGGCTAAGCAACTGTTTTTGTTGGCATCCATCCCAGCGCCTTAACGCAGAAATTACCTTCAAACCGGCTTTTTTTTAAAAAAAACCTTTAACTTTTTCTTTTAGGTCAAGAATTGATTCCCAGTTGTCGCTGATGTTGTTCACCACCGTTTTAGCGTTGAATTATAAACGTTTTTAGTGGTTAATGATAATGAATGTTATGGGAGTCTCCTATGCTAACAGACACAGGTATATTACAAGCACCTACCCCAGTCTGTATCGAAATAGAGAGGCAGTGCTTAATTAGAGAACAATTTGGACCATCATATCGTTCATTTCCTATCAAAATAACCATTGCGGCGGTTAAACTCCGTTTAAGAATCCGTTTCGGGCTAAGTAGATAGGCATTGTTTTTAATTAACACAAAAGAACACCAAGGTATTACACTCGGGGGAAAAAATCCTCAAAGGATTTGACCGGGGTTAGTTTAAAATGGAAACATGAAATACAGAAAAGCAGATACACGCGTCTCTGCAAAACACTGGCTTTTGTTTTTGGCGCGATTAGCGCTCGGCCATAAAGCAGTTGTTTTCTCCATGAGTCAATCTAATTATAGGGGCTGATAGATTAAGTTTTCCCATTCCCGGTTTATATTTCGTGTATGTGCCTCCGTCCGTGCCGGGAAAATTTGGGAGAAATCTATTGAAACTGCAAACTACCACCCCTTAAATTCTCTTACTTTCTCTTGTCACACGTTCATTTTTAAAATACACTCAGCTTCTGACAGTTAATCTCCCCATCAACTGCATCTCCGGGCCTTAAAATATGCCTCCAAAATATCAATATGCAGCTAATCCAGTTACAATCGGTAAATCAAAGCGAGATCGAGGCAGAATTTTAGTCTTATTGTTTTGTCTGCCTCAGAAAACACTGGAAACAAACTACCTTACACAGTGAAATTTTGATTTATATATTGAAAAGGAATAAGAACCCTGAATGAATTATACATTAACAGTGTTTTACACTCAATTTGCCTGGTATTCTGGATATTGCACGGTTTAAAGAAACTCCCCAAACCCTGACCATTTCCCCCTGGAGAGTGCTATTATTTGAAAGTTGTAAAAACATTCATTCAAAGCACCGTGGACGATCGGGAAAGGTATCCTTGGAGCCGGGAGGTCCTGGGTGAAATTGTTGTCCTACAATATCTGCTGGGAGTTGTTTTACAATGATTTTAGGAATCTCCGCTCAGAGATGGAGCAGAAGGTTTATGCTCCGAACTGTCGCATTTCGAGTCCGGACACAGCGGTTGTAGCGATTATATTATGTGTGTGCAGTGAGATTCTATCACCTCCATTCACCGGATTGAAAAGCATCGCACGAATAGCGTTTTTCTCCAACGATTGCCGCCTTCTTTTCTACGCCACAGTCTTCAGCTTGTATTTCCAGCGATCCTGGACGGCCAGATCCCCCCCTCTTTACCTATCTACGCCCAACTTCCCTATGTCCTGATTTTATAGGGATAGTCCCGATTTTGGGTCTTTTTCTTATATAGGCTCCTATTGTCCCCCACTCCTGTCCCGATTTTTCACACTTGCTGTCTGGTCACCCTACAACCGCCCCATCATTCCGAAACTTCAGAGATAAGGCAGAAAGTGATTTCAACGCGGCCTGGGGTCCTGGTTTCTAAAGAACAGAGCCTGTGTCTCCCCCCCCCCTGTCCAGCTATCAGAGCTGGACTGATAGATGGTGGATGTAAATCCGAATCCGCACCCGGCTCCGGGTACGCCTGTCCCGGCTATTTGCTTCTTCGCTTTGGAATCGTATTTAAAGTTACAACGTTCTATTGACGCGGGGTAGGAACCAGCGCGCTGGATTGAAACGGGCGATGTCAGAACAGAGCTGAGCCCTGTTCCGGGCGACCGAAAGGCCCGATTCTGAGTAGCCCGAGCGAGAAATAGTTGCTTGGAACTGCCCGATAGCGAAACCAGAAATTACAAGCCGGCAAATTGCTGCAGACGCTTCTGTATGTATTTATTGCAAACCCCACCAGGAAGGCAAAGTGCTAAGCCCTGCAACCGTATACAAGGCGTTGTCTATATAACCGGGGCATCTGGGGAGAGATTGTCATATCCACAGAGGCATTAACCCCCCCCCCCCGCCCCCCCCCCGCGGGATGTTCAAGCGGCATCAAGTGCTATGATTCAAACAAATACCCGTGTGCTGCGAAATGAGCGCAGGGACGTCAGAAAGGAGAGTTAAGCGAACAGAGGGAACCCGTTTCAGGCGGCTGTGTCTGATGTGCACAAATTTCACTTCATTAAGCGTTTCTCCTGAATGTTCTCCAAGGTCCCCCTCTGCAACTGTCAATGTCTGATTCATCTGTTGGAAGAAAACAACCGGATTTCCAAATTCTGGTGAATCACAGCGTGTGCAGGTTACAGGGAGACAGATTAGACACGTACGGGCACAGGTAAATTTCCCTCCAAACCTGTAAAGGGGAAGGCGAAAGGAGACAGAGCGAGGGGAAAAAAGCCTCCACCTGTAAAACAACGAAATACATACTGATCCCCTCTCTTCAGAAGGAGCAGTTTCAGTTGTTCCTCCTGTTTCTCTCCCCAGAGCCAGTAGCAAAAGCAAACCAACCTTCCTAACCCCAGGAAACTGTCACCAAGAGATTGAATTCTGCATAGTGTTGTACCCAGAACCTCAGATATTGTCTGAAGTTGAGGGACAAGAATGGAAAGGGACTGAGAACAAAGATTTTTTTTTAATTCACCTACCAAAGGTTTGCTGTATAGGATAGTTTGGCTGTGTGTGAATGTCAATATATTTTTCCCCCTTGAGAAAAGTAAAAAAAACACTAAAATAGATTTTTGGAGGTGGGGGAATCAGTTGTGGGTATACATGAGTGTGTATATATGTGGGTGTAAAAAGTATTTTAGTATATATAGACATTGAATGGATATATATATAGCGAGAGATTGAATTAATGTCTCTATATATTTTAAAATACTTACTTGTAAATCTGTACAAGTAAGTATTAGAGAGAGAGAGAGAGAGAGAGAGAGATGTACACACAGATTCGTTCCCCCACTAAAGGCAAGCGAATAGACTCGCTGAGAGCAATGAGATGGTCTCTACATTCACTTTACTGGCTTAGTAGGTGGTCATGTATATTTTTGTTGAGTAGTGTTTATGTTAATAAAAAAGGATGAGATTACAAACAGACCACGGAATGGCCTGGGTTTTGCTGCTGGATGGGTAAACTGTATAAGGAATCAGTTTCTGCGAGCAAATATGATTGTTGTCGTTGTCGCAGAAACACATTTGCATGATTTGGGGAGATTTTCTGTGTGCGGTTACGGCTGCTTTTGTCTTGCTCCAAGCTGTATAAGATGTTTCTCATCAGTTCCTAAGAAAGTTACAGTCGAGACTAGCTTTGGTGCTGGGATTGGATTTGGAAAATAACTGAAAGTGCGCGCGGAAGATGTACGAAAAGCAGTCAGGTTTGCAGAGTTTCTGGTACAGTATCAAAGGGCCCGATTCTGCTTCGTCCAGTGGATTAGATAGGGCAGGATCGGGCATTCAAACACTCCCCCCGACAGAGTTCAGAGTTCCCGGCTTTCGATGCTCACGGCTTACATGTATGGGCACGTGGCCTTTGATGATCACACCTGAACTAGTCCTCACTGTAGAAGCCCTGGGGTTGATAAACATACGATCTTTCCAGGAGAATTTCAAGCAGACCCTCCCACAGATTATCAGCTGCTCAAAATCACTGGCCTCGCAGACCCATGATTTTCCCAACATCGATGGCCAAAGCGTTCCCCCCCCCTCCTTTTAAATGACAGGGGCAAAGGGCCCGATTCTGAGGTCCTTAGCCAGACACTAACCTCAGGGTCAGGCAGCTAGGTCGAGTGGACTTTTCAATCAATCAATCACCATCCCTAAATATTTAGGGCCACAGGGACTGCACCGAATTCGAATGTTTCTTGGTACCTGCGCCTGTACCAACGCATTTGATGGAATCTCTTGCGCGCAGATTTCTTTTAATAAATCGGATTTTTACCATCTTCCCCAGTCCCCATCTTTAGGTGAAACATGAATTCAACGCCCCCAAATCACATCAGCCTTTTTTATGTAGGTAGGTAGGTGTCTCCTCCGCTGGTTTCCTACTTTCCTTTCTGCGCCTAAACCGTTCTCGATAAGAGGACATTGTTAAAGCAGGGCCGTTTTATATTCATATGTTTTATGACTGTGGTGTTTCCTCATGGACTAAACTACAAAGACAAAACGAAGTCTAAACAAGTCCCGTCGGAAGAGGATATTACCGAAGGTTCAGGAACGAGCGGGAAAAGTTCGCAGGCCAGAATGTAACCGAACAAGACAAAGGAGAAACATCGAAACAAGAACCGCCGCCTGATTGCGTTGCCGAATTCAAGCTGCACCTAGAACTTCTGCGTCGGTTTTGGTGGCAAGGAGGAAAACAATCCCTTCCTGGGGTATTGAACTTGTTACAAGCCCAAAGCGTTAGAACCAATCAGGACAATTGCGATTTTGTCTGTTATTCTGCGTTCCTTGAGATTTTACCCTAAAAGGGGGTTCTGACGTCACTTGGTGCCAACGGTACCCCCTCGCTGAATGCTCCCTTGACGTGATCTATACCTGATCCAGCCCGTTTAGTGCCTGAGCAATACTTTATAAAAAATAGACTGTGGCTAACGTGTTTTCTTTTTAAGGACAGAGAAGACACAATGCAACATCGCCTGTTTTTGAAAGATGCAGAAATCAGCCAAAAATACATTGTAGACCCATGGGCCTGTTCTTCGCCAAACCCCCTCGGCTCACTTAAAATCCCTTTTGCAAATGTGGGCTACCTGCTATTGAAAAACCGAGACGTATTTTCTCGCGAAAGCTGCATTTTCTCCCGTTACATCGGAGTCATAATTCCTCCGAGCCAATCAAGAACGTAGCGAGTTAAACCCCCAAAACCCTCTTCCGCCGGCCTCTAGAAAGAGTTCAAGGTTCGGAGAACGAATTCTCCTTTGAACTTGTAGTGTTCCGATCCTCTTCAGGTTGTCCTGAACTGGGGTATTTCCAAGTGTGTTTCACCGTATGCTGCAGTACAATTAGGCGGGGAGGTTTCCTGACAATCATAAAAGCGCTAAGCAAACATAGTGGGATCTAATAAGTGCCCCCCCCCGCAACCCCTCCCCACACCCTTTCCTAGCGCCAGTATCCACTAGGGATGCGGTGTACCCGCTATGCAACGCGAGGCAAAGGCAGATGAAAGTGATGTCACATTAATGTCAGCCAACAACTCGAGCCCACACAGTCTTGATTGCTCTTATTAATCTTGCCAATTTGTCTGTCAGCACTTGGCTAATCCCTAAATAGCCTTCAACAGGTGCTTCATGCTTCTGCCACATCCTTGCTTCTCCCCTCCCCGATCCGCTCGCGTAGAGGGACACAGCGACTTTCTCCTCTTGAACTGCGATTTTTTTAAAAAAAGAAAACTTTCAAGCCATTGTTTAGTCTGAGCAGGGGATGTTCTGGTTCTCCTGAAAGGAAGTCATGGCTCAGGGAGGAAATGTTTGAGAAACAAAGGGGGAGGGGAGAGGAATTACCTGGCTGCAATTGACAGGCTGCTTGGCAACACACAACCACACCACAGCCTCCTCTTTTGCAAAGATCTCGCTCTTTTTATATAAGGGATCGGTGCCTAGATATTGCCTATATAGGCAGAGCCCACAGGAAACAGGGCTTTCAAATACACAATGTTCCGGCGCACTAACCGCAGACCTAGTCAATTTCCTCTGCTCTGGGCTCCATCCTAAATCGATATCCAGGTTGCTGATTAGCAAATTCCAAACACCGGTGGCTGATTCCACAGGCGTTTGTGACTTGTTCTTTGGTCACGTGTTACGTGGTTCCTTGGTGTTGCCAATGGGCTTGGACAACAGGGGAAACTGAACCAGTTTCTGCCCCGACGACCCTACAGCCCAAAGTGATGTTCCCTTTGCCCTGAGTGGATTTTATAGACGAGATCGCGTGAAAGAGCCTGACCAAAGCTCGAGGACACGTTGTACCCGAAGCAATATTTATCCTACAGTTAAACTTAAGGTCAAACATTTTCTTCCCTGCGCTATCAGAAATCCCACCGCCTATTACAGTGTCTATCCAGCCATAAAATACTGGCTGGAGTGAATCGAAGATCACAATTATTGTGCTGTAGGGTGCAATCTTACCAGCCCTGGGATTTATCACAGTCATCTTAAATCCCTGGTTTTTACCGCGGGGCAGCTCTGTTAACTACGAAAGCTTCCCTCGTCCTACAAAACGGTGGTTTTATTTCACCGTGGAGACTTTGCTTGCGTTAAAACGGTTCGCACCTGCCTTTCAAACGCTTTGCCTTGTCGCAACCTCCGGGTGCAACTGATCTGGAAAATGCCTCTGTCGGTGAGGATTACTTTGACACGGTTGGCTTTAGCATCGAGGGCAGCTGCTCCTTTTTAGAAGACGGGGTTGGAGCAATTTTTAAAGGGGTCTCTCTCTAGATCGCTAAGAGCTAGGGAAGTCACTGGGAGAATGTTTCTATAAATGTTTTTCTAAGATTTTGGATCATTCATCTTAGAGCTTTGGACCAGACCCCAAAATACATGCAGACAATAAAATACAATTCCTAGCTGCAAGCTCAGGCTTCACCTGGCTTTCCCGTGGGTAGACGGATCGACTATTTCCAAGCAATGAATAAAATAGGGCGATTAATCCCCGTTCTGGATCCGACCTGCGGTCTGAGGACCTGTCAGGAAACAACTCACAGCCCCGCACGGTGCAAATATTTGGACGAAAGACATGTAGGAAGGATTGTCCAAATGTTTACCAATGGCTGTTGATAGGCTCAGGATTTATAACCACGTATAATCTCCCTCCCTCCCCCCGCAACTTCACGAGCAGGTGCATCTAGTTTCAATGTGACACATGGTGTGTGTGTGTGGTGGGAAAGAGGAGAAAAGCCTACTACGCAGTTCTAGACATCCTGCTGCACTGTAGTCCTGAGTTTGCTCCCAGTGAAGTCAATGGCCAATCTCCTGTTTACTCCAATGGCTACTGGATGAGGGCCAAAGTCAATTTCAATGACTCAAGGTCCCTGCTCATCATTAAAACAATGACTGGCATCTTTAAACCCAAGTCCTACATCTGTTTTGTCATAACCTCTGAGAAAAGATTTAAAAACGGGGCAGCTTATAGTCTTGAGAAAAGAAGACTGGGCGGGAGGGGACCTGATAACAGTCTTCAACTATCTGAAGGGCTGTTGTAAAGAGGACAGTGATCAGTTGTTCTCTGTGTACTCTGAAGGTGGGACAAGAAGTAATTAGATGAATCTGCAGCAAGGAAGATTTAGGTTAGATAGGAAGTCATGGCTCAGGAAGGAAGGATATTAGGAAAAACTTCCTACCAATCAGGATAGTTAAGCTCTGGAATAAGGCTTCCAAGGGAGGTTGTGGAATCCCCATCATCTGAGGTTTTTAAGATCAGGTTGGACAGACACCCATAAGGGATGGTCTAGGTTGACGTGGTCCTGCCTCAGTGCAGGGGGCTAGACTTCAAGGACCCTTCTTGCCCAACATTTTCTACAAATTGTAACAAAATAGTTGCTCTGGATTACTTAGGCCTATCAAAATATTTATTGCAACACTAACTGCAATATTGTAATATAATTCTCTCTAATTAATAGACTTTTACTTTCCAAATTAGATGCTAGGATTCTAAATAGACCAGTCAGACAATAGGGAAAAATCAAGGCAAAGAGAGACCGAGGCCCAGATCCACAAAGGTCTGTAGACTCATAACTGGCCACTGAAATCAATGGATGCTAGTTGCCTAAATACCTTTGAGGATTTAGGCCCAGGTGATTGGACCAAGGTCATGAAGCAAGTCATTGGCAGAGATGGGAATAAAAATTGGGTCTCCTGACTGACTCCCAGTTCAGTACCCTCTCCTCTAAGCCATGCTGCCTGGAGAGCAATTATTTTGTCAGCATGAATGTATGTGTGTTTACTGAGAGAATCATTGTGATGACTACAATCGTTATCACAGTCAGCTAGGAATTGCCATACTGGATCAGCCCAGCCCATCTTCTCCAGTATCCTCTCTAACAGCGGCCAGCCCCAAAGCTTCAGAGGGAGGTGCAAGAAGTCTACCAATAAGCCCTCCGATCAACCACTTCCAGAAAATCACTAGCATGCAAAATGAGAAAAATCAGCATAAAATTAAGTCACTCCAGGCTGGCAATTTCCCCCGCCTCATCATTCTGGTTTTTAAGGTTTTACTCTGTGCTAGAAACAGTAACATGAATTTAGCATGCAGCAGACTAGAGAGGATTTCGGAGGACGTGCTTTTTTTAGTAACAAGCAGCAATCTTATGTGCTGCAGAAAAGCCTTTAATTCATTACAGCTTGGTCCTACCACAATTTGCTGACTTCTCAGATGGGTGGATACAATGGCTCCATTGTTGTGTCTGAGGGAGATCCCATAATTGCACACTGTTGATTAAACGGTATGTTTTCTATTTTGTTATCTGATTTATTTAAATGATTTTTCTAAGATAGGTTTTAAAGGGGGGGGGGGTTTGAGGCTTACCCTCATTGTGTTTAAGAAACGAAGGAAAATGGCTGAATTTATTTATTTATTATGGGAACTGTGTATTTTTTTCTCCAGAGCCAGGATTGAAGAGTAAAACATAGGAGAAGGTATTCAGAACTCTGTCAATTCAGTTTTTGTGCTCAGTGACGTTTTAATGTACACTCAAGAAATTAAATCCTGGTTTTAATGCAAGTCTCGGTGCAACCTCATATATGGAGTCGTGCCTCTTGGATAAATTCAAACGAATCTGGATTTTTCCTACCCTCAAACTATTAATTAGCACTCACCTAAACACTGTTCTTAAAGAGGTTCCCAGAACATGCTGTTGGGGCATAGACCGACTCCAAGATATAGAGCTGTGATAGTGCCATAGAGTAACAGTCTGATATGCTTGTGTAAATGGACACATAAGATGACCCTTTGGCCCCAGCCCTCCTTGAAGTCAGTGGAGGGGCATGGATCCGCATTCACGTCATACTCCCTGTCAGTTCCCGGCCTGGCCCAACTAATGGACCAAATTTGGGGATGAATCCTGCCACCTGAGGTATGTTGCACATCTGCTAAGAAGATTGATGTCAGTGGGAACGTTACCCTGGATTTCAATAGGAGCAAGTGCAGGGTCTTCTATGGTGAACTGTGGCTCTGTCTATACGGCAAGTGGGGCTGTGTTTCTGTAAACATCTGTCTTCATTATGACAACCGTGGTTGAGTTGTGCCCGCTCCGTGGCTTTATTCACAACACAATATCGACCAGATTTGTGTGTTGAATATTGGTCTACATGACATGGCTCAGTCAGGGTAAGCTGCCTGGCATCGGCCTAGTTGTGGAAACATGCTTAAATTTGGCTCCCACCAACATAAGTGCCTCTCTAGGGGCTGGTCTTCACTGGGAGCGGGGATTGATGGAAGATACGCAGCTTCAGCTACGTGAAACACGCAGCTGAAGTTGGCCTATCTTCAGCCGACTTACCTCCCATCCTCAGGGCAGCAGCAGTCAGCGGTGTGCTCTCCACGTTGACTCCAGCTTGCACCTCTCGGCGAGCTGGAGTTCCGGAGTCCACGGGAGTGCTGCTGGTGATCGATTTATCGTGTCTTGATGAGATGCGATAAATTGATTGCCAAAAGATTGATGGCTACTTGCGGTAGTGAAGACAAGCCCTAGGCCGAGTTAGTACCCTCACCTTCGTGAAGAGTGTAGGCCTGGACTACACTGGGGGAAGCGGGGTTCGAACAAAGATACACAACTTCAGCTATGCTATTCGGGTAGTACAGACATCCATTCAGGGATCAATTTATCGCGTCTAGATGAAACACGATAAGTCGATCCCTGATACATCGAGCGTACCCGTAGAGTCATGGTCCATGTAATGAGGTCACCGCAATGTCAGTGCACATGCTGTGTTGCTATGTCAACTGTTACAGACTTTCAGGACCCATTGCGCAATGCCCCACTCTGATGAGCCAATCGATACAAGAGCTTCTGGTGAGGATGCGTACCGCCGGCACAGTGGTTTGATAACGGTGGCTGTATGAAAGCATCAGTTAGATTGATGTAATTTTTAGTGTAGACGTGGCCACGTATCTACACCATTTCTTAACCTTAGGCCTCTATTATGTTCCAGAGATCTGTACATCAGAGGGGACGTGGCAGATGGGGAGAGGGCCGGAGAGCCTTCGTGCATGGATCACCTCTTCCTTCACTGGATGGGCAACCAGATGAGTAGGCTGTGGTACCAGGATATGGCCAGCACAATACGTGTAGCCTAGGGCTGTCAATCACAGTAAGACTCTGTGATAAGTAAGACTCTGAGATAATACAGGCCCCAAGCTATATTATCTTTTCTTCAGCACAGCCATCTGGGGTGGGAACACACACTATGCTTACTGCAAGACATAATGCTAATGGGATACAAAGTTAGAAGTACTGTATCTATGTCTATAGGGGAACCAGATCTCTGTATTACTTGGCCAAGTGGTCCTACCGAGGTCAGTGAGACATTTGCAAAACCAGTAGGATTGTTTAACTAAAGTGGAAACAAACTAGCGAGGGCTTTTAAATTCACTGAGTTGGGGTTGGAGACTGCAAGTGATAGTTTGTGGTCCAGAGCAGAGTGGTGGTTATATAGATTTATTTTTTAAAGGGAACCATTATTGACAGATGGAAAGGTTTTTATTCCACAGATATTTACTGGCTGATCTTCCAGGGAACAGGCAGAAGTTTCCAGCCAAATTCTGCACTCGGTTTCCCTGGCGTAAATCCAGGCCTGGAGCTGTATTATCTTATCTGGTGATGCTGTGAATGAGATGATCTGAGTGGCCCTGTCCTGTTCCTTGCCCCAGGACTGAATCCAGAACCTGCAGAGAAACTTGCATAAGGCCTGGGGGCGACGGGGGGTGGGGGGAAGAGGAGGGCGGAAATAAGTCTCATGGAGACAGCTGTGGTTGCTTCTACACAGGGACTTCAGGAAAGCAATCTGGGCATTACAATTGCCAGGGGAGCTCAGTATACTAATAGTATTGAAGTCTTTTAATATGGGAGGAAAAATATATTTCTCGGAAGGAAAGGAAATTAAGTACAGAGTGAGCATATTTATAAAGTGGTGCAATGTGCTCTCCCCTAATACAAGATAATGGTGTATTTCTTGGTGTCACTTGTCTTATGGAGCTGGCTCGAGTTCTGTTAGAATGTGAATTGCTGAAAACTATTCTCCATGGAAGGAACAGTTACAGTCCAATGCATGAACCCATACAAACCATTTTCATTCTAGCATGGAAACCGGGCGCACTAAGAGTCAGTCAAAAATAATTTGCTGTGAAGTTTCTCTGAGAAATGTTTGTTTTAACTGGCGTGGAAGGGCCAAATAATATGCCTTGTTCAAGAAATATCGACGTTATAGGTCAATGAACCCAGTCTCAATGCTTGCATATAAAGGGTTGCAGTGACAGACCCTCTATCTACACCTACATTACAGCTATTTGAAAAATGTTATTAATTATTATTAATTATTATTCCATGACAAAAAATATGAATAATGGAAAAATATTTTATCCAAATTCTCAGTGCAAAAAATTGACTTTATATATATTCATATATATATATAAAAAATCCCACCCATATATATATATGGGTGGGATTTTTTATATATATGGGTGGGTGGTTTTTTTTTTTTTTAGGAAAGCAGACACTTCTTGTGAAAATATTCTTTTAATCAAAAACCCCATTTTCTGTTAAAAAAAAAGAGTTTAAATAATTTTTTTCACCATTTCTATTCTACATAGTAGATGGGGGGTGATGGGTTTTATCTCAGTCAAACAAGGGTGAATGAGATGGCAACAAGGAGGATTTGGTAAAGCACGAACTCCTCACGATGAACAAGTGTAGCAGTAGCAAGGATGGTCCAGTAATTAACACACTCCTGTAAGTCTTGGGAGCCGTCGGCTCAATTCTTGGCTTTAGCACAGATTCCCCGGGTGACCTTGGGCACGTCACTTGGCCGCTCTGTGCCTCAGTTCCCCAGGTGTAAAATGGGGTAATAGCATTTTCCTACCTCACACAAAGACATTACAAGCGGTGAGCAGCTCAGTGATGGAGACGATAGCTAGAAGGAAGGGATATTTGCAGCGTGTGCTACACACGTTGTAAAAGCCTCTGGGACAGTCTATCACCTATGTGGCCGATAAATTATGGTCTCATTGGCCTCGGCAGCAGCTCTGGGCCTAGGCGCTAGAACTTGGGGAGCTGCTGCACCTCCTGGCTTGAAGTGGTTTCCATTATCTACCGTATTTACAGTTCGGTTCAATGGCTCTCAGGATCCCCACTATACAAAGTGTGCCAGCACCCCTGCCACCAGGGCAATATTTTCTGGGGCAACAATTAATTGCTCTTGAACAATTTCTTCCCTGTATTATGAATATATCCCAGAGGGTCAAACTGCGAAGGGTCCCTCGTTAGGGTCCATTTTTGATTACCCCATGGCTCTAATTGTCTGCAGTGCATTGTCAATGTGCATTTTACAAGTGAGCTCATTTTAATAGCAAGAGTCGGGCAGTCTCCCTTTCATTCCTTGCTCTGTCTGCCACTGCCTGGCTCTGGGACAAAACATGTCACGGTCCCTGTGAGTTCATGAAATCTGTGAAGTGAAGTATTAATATCTACCTGGCAAGTGTGTTGAAAGGCTTAATGAATGCATGCTTGAAAAGCATGTTGAAATTTCTGGTACCTCACCGTAGAGTATTGTAAACTGGTTGAAGCAGGGGCTGTCATTGACTTGGTTTTTACGTTCCCTGCACCATTAGATCTCAGAAACATAGCCACAATATAAACAATACATATTCGTAAGGATGATGAGGTCTAAACTTAGGCACATGCTAAGTATACTGATTCAAATCTTACTTCTTAAGAATATAAAAACATACTATATTTCTTAAAGTATAAAATTTAAGAAAAAAGAGCAGAGATGAAGACCTGCTGAAGCACCTTTTAAAGGCACCTTGAATTATTATTTCCACCATCGTATATTTGTCAAGTCTTTCTCTCCTCTCCCCCCCCCCCCCCCCGGCCCAATTTTCCTTTATTTTCACAGAGCTTAAAGGCCAGATCTTGCACTTGCAAAAGACAATGCAAAACTTCTCTTGTCAGCAGTAAGTGCAGTTAAGGCCATATTGTGGATAAGGGGGAATACTGCAAAAAACATTTACAAAATTTTGAATGAAACACACAAGTTAATTCCAGTGGCCTTTGTGATAGGCAGTATCGCCTACTAGACAGAGCACTACACTGTGACTCAGACTTGAATTCTATTCCTGTCTCTGCCACTGGTCTGCTGGATGACCTGGGGGAAGTCACTTCACTGGCCCGTGCCTCAGTTTCCCATCTGTAAAATGGGGATAAATGATGCAGACCCTCTTTTGAGGTCTACTGATGAAAACCACCATATAAAAGTTAGGTTTATTATTATTTATTCACTTCCAATGAACAATTGTACCAATGAAATTCTATTTGCAAGAATGAGCCTTGCCTGCTGAAGATGACGTGTTGCCCTTCTCCAGGGTGGGGTTCTCCACTAAATGCCTCAAGACCCTGATCAAATGCCCAACTGAAGTCGCTAGGAATCCTTCCGTTGATTTCAATGAACATCAGATTAGGCCTGATGGTCAATTCCCACCTCCTTCTCCTCTAGCTTGTGAGTTCTGAACTAAGCGGGGCACCCACCGCGGCTAATGAAATGAAGGGGAGATGATGCCTAAATATGGATTTAGGTGCAACATTTTCAAAAGCACTTTAAATGACTTAGGAACCTGCTCCATTCTTAGAAGTGAAAGTCAATGGGACTTAGGCTCAGAAGTGCCAATGGGCCAGACTTTTAAGGACATACCCACTGCACTTCTGAAAATCCCACCCGTGGCCTATTTACGTCTTTAGGTGCCTAAATACCTTTAAAATTCTGGCCCTCTGTCACTTTTGAAAATGGTGCATTTTAAGCCATTTGAAAATTTTACTCTTGGTGTCTTATGTTAGGCAGCCAGGTTTGAAAACTTTAGCTTAAGTCAATTTCTTGCCTTACATAGCTCAAGAAATATTCAACACACTAATATCTGTTGCATGGTACCATGCTTATGTCATTACTTTAAGTTCATTTAGCTATGGTTCTTGTTAGCTACTTGATTATTGCATGAGGTAATATAGTTACACAGCATTTGCCTTGGTTTAGTTAATCATTTCAGTGATGCATAATATAAAAAAAGGATAAAACAAATTGTCTCCATAAAAACAGAAAGCCAGCAATGGTTTCATGTCACATTTTAGCAAAAACAGCTGTAATTGTCCCCACTCACTGAATGGGAAGCATCAGTGATCATCCTCCGCTAAACTCAGTTTCAGCTCTGCAGTGCATTAGGGAAGGAAAAGTTAACACAATCCCAGACTGAAAGACATTGAAACAAGCTGCCCTTTTCTCTTTTCTTTTCTTGTACTTTTGTAATTCTGCAACAAACCGTTTTTTTCTCTCTCTTCTTTACAGGTTTTTGGCCAGCCATCCTGACCTACTCGGAGGAATTTTCATGCATAGGAGTGTTGAATTTGCAAGTGTGCTGTGTATATAATCTTTCTCTGAAGATCTTCTACAGAGTGTGTGTGTGTGTGTGTGTGTGTGTGTGTGTGTGTGTGTGTGTGTGTGTGTGTAGAGAGAGAGAATGATTATATGATACGCTGCCCAAAATGCACAACTTTTCGCTTCAGCTAATGGTGGTTGTAGTTGAACTACATATATAGGTTTCCCTATTTTCTTTGTGTAACTGTGAGACACGAGTGTCAGTTTTATTTACCATCGCATAACTCCGGTTTTACCTCAGTGTGACTCTCCTGGTTTCAGTAGCTTATACTAGGCTTCACAGCAATATCATCACTTCAACAGTGTGCATTGAGGGTGGACCTGTGGGGATTCTGGAGTACTAACTAGGTCTCCGTTGATTGCTGGGCAGACCAACCCAGCTTCTTTAAAGCATTCTCCTCAACGAGGACAGATCACAAAGAATGGGTCCCCTTACTAATGGGAGTGGATGGTTGCCCCTTAATCCACGACACTTCATTTGGAATATCTGTACAACAAAATGTTGCATGTTTCTCTTCCTAAGTCCTAGTGTATATTGTATCAGGCTGATAATGAGATGAGCCTCGTTAATTGTAGGGCTAAGTTGCAACCATTTTTCTTCTCAGAGATCCGTGAGTAGGGAGGGCCTGGGGTCACTTGTATGCATTGGCATCCTCCTTGTTCTCAGTTGTCTGGACAAGCTGCTAGATTGAGTTTCTGCCAAACAATATGCAAGAGCGATAAAGAAACAATTCAATATTTATTTCTGTTAGGCTCTTAATATCCCTGCTGCATGTACTCTGGCATTTGCTCTTCATTACACTTTCTTTGTCAGTTTAATCGTGTTGTAGTGAATGCTTCACTACTTCTTCCTTTCAGGAATAAACTCCACGATTTAATCAAATTCCATGTCTCAGAGATTTTTCAAATTTGTCACCATGACCAATAATGGGGTAGGTGAAAATGAGTATAATCAGTTTATAAATGAGAAAACTGAAGTACAGACATTAAAGGACTAAAATATGCCCAGGTTTTTCCATCTTTCCTCATAGGTCAGGTTTTCTAAACTTTTTTTTTTTCATGTTTGCTGCTTTCCTCAGGACTGTCCTCAATTCTTCCACATCCTTCCCTGGAGTATTGCCACTAGTAGCTCAACTAATTACTCCGGGCCTTCAGTCTTCCCACCTGACATTCTTCACCAACCATAAATCTCTCTTAAAAATTAAATCTACTTAAAAAAAATCAACTGCGCAGTGTGTTCCAAAGGGTGCATTCTCTTTGACAAAAGGCATATCTGCATAAAATAATTGCAATAGTATAACTTGCAGTGCAAATGTAATCTGGCTAAACCCCCATATGACCACTCTAATGCTGGTAGAAGAGTGTCATTTTTTGGTTTAACTTAAGTAAGTTAAATCAAACTAACAGCTAACTCTGACATAGCACTTTTCATCTGTAGCTCTGAAAGTGCTATACAGAGGAGGTCAGTATGATTATCCCAATTTTGCAGATGGGATAACTGAGGCACAGAGCAGCAAAGTGACTTGCCCAGGGTCACCCAGCAAGCCGGTTGCAGAGCTAGGAACAGTACCGGGATCTCCTAAGTGCTCCGAAACTGAACTAAGAGCATCCACACAAGAGTTTGCACCATTTTCATTATATGGACATGGCTCTCATGTTGACCAGCCCTTAGGATGTCTGGCCAGCTCTTCAGCTGATGTAAACTAGGGCAGCTTTAATGGGGGTATGCAGTATCCCATCACCAGCCCTTTGTTTCTTATCCCTAAGGGAATACCCAAAGAGAAATACAGACGTGTAAACTGCATTTATTTCAAAGACATGCTGGGTTCAGACTCTAGTGCCCAATCTTCACTTTTGAGGGATGGACTGAATGTTTCGTTGCAAGTGCCATTGACACGCACTAAGCAATTATGACAGTTACGATTGAGGAAAGTGTAACTAAATGCCCTGAAAACTGGAAGAAATTAACTCCAACCACAGACCAGCAGTCAGACTATTATTTAATAATACTTCCCAAATGTGCAAAGTACTTAGTTTTAGAATAACAGGAAAGGAGAAGAACTTTACACTGAGTGTTAAGATATTGCTGGTGAAGCACGCCCGAGAAACATGAATTACTGGGGTCATACTACCGATGGTATTAAGTAATCACCCCTCTTCTCCCAGTTGTTGCCTTGGAAGGTTTTGGAGGGGGAGTGTCCTCTCCCCTACCTGGAGGCTGACAATGAATCCTATTGGTATTAACTCTGATTAAATACATGGGTCCTAGCTCTTTGCTATGAAATGTTTTATGAACTTTAACTCCAGTACTGGACGGAAGGCAGGTAATGGTAAGAAGCAGGCCTGAGGTCCGAAACTTAGGTAACAGAAGAGTTGCTGCAATTTCCAGCATGCCAAGGAAACCACTAAGAAATTGCTGTTTTCCTTCTCCTACAGGAGCAGGCAGGCTTGTTGACTCACTAGTAGCTACAGAGGGCCTGGCTAGAAAGAGATCATTGTGATCCCTGTCTGTTTCTTTCCCTGCTACAAAAGGGTCCATTCATATGGGCTAATTTTGAAGGGAGGGCAAGGGATATCACTAGCATGAACTGGATCTGAGCACTTCAACCGCAATTTGGAAGGCCGGGCTTCAAGGCCTGTTCAACCTGTGGAAATATTTTTCTTTGCAGTGGAATCGTGCATTAGAGGCTGAGCGGGGTATCTTTCCCGACAGTCGCCTGTTCAAAAATAGTCAAAGAGGCAGAAGAGCGTCCTTGCAGCAAAAGAAATGGCTTAATTAATGGGAACGAAACAAATCTTATCCTTGGGGTACATCCTTTGCTTTGTGTTAGTCCAAAACAATAAATAAATCCCACGATCTCCCTTCTGTCCCCCAAATGCTGAAACTTTGTCTTATTTCAAAGACTGAATGAAAATGGATTTTTGAAAAGCATACCTTATTCCTGATGCACTTAACCACTAGTCTTCATGAAGCACAATTGGGGCTGTCTGTGTGTGGGAAGACTACACTGTAATTGCTTTCGGCAGAATATCACCACACTGTGCAATTAAAATATAAGAGGCTGCCAGTTTCAATTTTTTTAATTGATTTCATCTGCATCTAGGGGATTGAGTCCCCCTGAGCTGCTTACTGATACTTCTATTTTCGGTGCTCAAAATGGTTTCCAATTCCAGGCAGGAGGGAGAAGAAAAAAAGATCTCAGTTTTGCAACTGCCTGTACTTCTAACAGCATCCAAGACTGCATCTGGGGGTTAGTGCCCAGGCTTTGGGCAAACCAAATGCACGTGTTGCTTAGCTGGTGAAGTCCTTTGTGAAAGCAGCTCACGGAAGCCGTTTCAGAGAGGAAGCTGAGGGCTGGAGGAAAAGAAGGAAAAAGGGAGGAGGGGAGTGGGGAGGGGGGAAAGACCTGCAGAAAAATTTGACACTTCCTAAATCAGAGTGACAATTTCAGCACAGTGTTTATCTACGGTGGTAAAGCTAAATTGTCTGAGACTGATTGTGCCCACATGTCACTTGTTATCCAGCCTGGATTTCCTTGAATATCAGAAACTTAAGACAAGGAAACACATGACAATTAAAATCAATATAATCATCAAAAGGACAGACTCAGCAAGAAGACTTTTTTTTAAAAAAAGTTTTAATAAGTGAAACCAGTGGGAGAGAAGGGAAGTGTTAGTTGATTGGTTGGTAGGAAGACATTCCTCTACCACACCCGCACAAACGCAAAGCAGAAAGAGGGTAAGTTTCAAGGCAGCAGCTGAATAGGAAACACAGTGGGGAATGT
Source organism: Sternotherus odoratus (assembly GCA_032164245.1). NCBI lineage: Eukaryota > Metazoa > Chordata > Testudines > Kinosternidae > Sternotherus > Sternotherus odoratus. The sequence goes on along the minus strand of JAVMKO010000014.1, from coordinate 5,774,816 downwards.
GAAAAAGGACAAGGACAAAATACCTTAGTATAGCCTCAGACATTTACAAAGGACTATGAAGACTTCATACTTGTATAACCCCCTCCATCCACTTCACATTGATTTGTAGTAGGGAGAGAAGCTGATCCAGAGGGTAGCATGCTAGACTGGGGCTTAGGAAACCTGCCTATCATCCCTACGGTCTGGCCCAGATACCTCAAAGGTATGTTGGCACCTAACCTCCATTGATGTCAATGGGAATTAGGTGCTTAAATACCTCTGAGCTCCAGGCCTCTGTTCTTGATCATAAGAGGCACTAGCAACCTGTAACTCCATTTGATTTCAATGGCAGCTGGAGAGATTCAGCACTGCTTAGGATCAAGCCCTCTGCAAAGAACAAAGGATGCTTATCTGAAATGAAGGATTGGTCTCATTCCTTTGGGACGAGGTCTCCACCACAGCTGTGTGGGAGGGATTCCTCCCTGCAGTGGCACCAAACCAAATCTCGAAACCGGCAATTTTCAGTGGAATTCATCTGTCCAAAAAAGCTTTTTAATGCTTAGGCCATCCTTGCCCAGGGCTATTGTGGCATTTTTTATTACTAGTGAGTATGTCCTGCCGCGAAGAGATCCCCATCCCTTTTTTAAAGAGCCAGAGCACAATGATATAATGGAATGTTGGGGAAGAATACAAATCTGGAATAGTTGGCGTGGTAATAATTATCCCAAGTGAGGTGAAGGCATATGCGGTCGTCTCATCCAATGACTCTACCTGAAACTCCAGTTAGGACTGGATGTACAGAAATCTCGATCCCTTGAAGCTGCAAGTCAAGTCAGCACCTCTGAAGAATATCAGGCCTTTAGTGTCTTGTGGTTGACAACTTTTAGCAAGAGATGAGTGTGAGTTACACGTGTATTAATTCCCTGCAATGGCCTGTCAGGAAACATATCCACGCTGTAGGCACTTACGAAGCTCTAAGCGTCTAGGGTAAAATCTTGGTCCCAGGAAAGTCACCCCTCCCCGCCATTTTCTTTTATTGTGAATATGAAACAAAGGTGAGTTGTAATGTTTTTCAGTTACAAGAATGCCGATATAAATGGTACTTAACTCTGTGGGAGCTGGAACTTCTGTAGTCCGGGACACTATCTAGACTATTTATAGGAAAATAGTGGGGGAAGTTACCATCTACTTCCTTTGAAGCAAAAATAAGGAGAAAAATGGTTGCTAAGTTTCCATAGTAGGAGAAAAATCCCTCAAACAGAACCCTTCTGAAAATAATTCCTAAGTATCCTGTGTCACAAATGCCACAGTCTGTGCTGGACAAGGATTCCAGAGTTGCTAAGGGTCTGACGCTTCTCCCAGGAACACCTTTGGCAGTTTTGCTGTTAACTTCACTGAGAGTAGAATCCAGCTCTAAGTCACTGATAATTCTCTTTGGGCCACCTCCATCCTTGGTGTAACTCCACTGGAGTTTGGCATGTTGGGCTGGTGTAAACTGGCACACTTCCATTGACTTTACCAGAGCGATAATGGATTTACACTAGCTGGGAATTCATCCTGTATTCTTCAAGTGAGTCTAAGCTCGGTTGCTTCTCAGCATCTGCAATCTTGAGACCATACAGTATTCTCTGTATGTCTCAAAAGAGGATTGCACAGAAACGCTAGAAGTTAAAGGTACGCCTGGCATACGAAATTTTGATCAAAATGAGCGAAGTAATAAGTATGATAACATCATTGTTATCATTGTAATGAGTCACAAATGCTATTTTGATGGTTTTCTTTGAAAGAAATACACAAAACCCAACCAATTTAAAGATCTTTTAGTCTTTACAATCAGCCCAGCCACAAATGAAGGCAAAACTACTTTCATGTGGCAGAATACAAAAGCAGGTTTTCCACTGAAAAAAATAGATTTTTAAAAAATTGTGAGTAAAAGCATATATGTGAGATAATAATTAAGTGAAACTTAGGTCCTTTATAATACATGAAGATGGGGGGTAGGTTTATGAATACTTGCATTAGAAGATAATATGCAAATCCCTTTAGGACTAAAGGTACCTTCTAAAGTACCCCTGCAATATCTGACTGCAAACAAGCAAAAAAAGCAACTCCAAAAGTAATGGCAGTTAGGGATTAAAAAAGTCTATTAGATTATCCAGTCCACCTCCTGGCCAACTATTATTTAACATTGTTTGCATAACAATAGCACTCACAGGCTTCCGTTGGAATCAGCGCCTCATTGTGCTGAGTGCGCCACAAACACTTAGAAAGAGACAATCCCTGCCCCGAACAGCTTGCAATTTAAAGAGACAATGCAGAAAGAGTGGAAGACAAGAACACAATAGACAAAAAATATAGGAAGATGGATTAAGGTATACGCACAATGGGACAGTGCCCAGTTCCTGGAGAGTACAGTACTGTACATCGGAAACTCAGCTTGTATGTACATTTCTAGCCTGCTTGTTGCAAAGAAAAGCTTGAACATATGAACCAGGAGTAACTTATGCAAGGCTTCCTTCCTGAGTCTGCTGAACGATAGTTTGAAAGGTATAAACTGTATGGGGAATCTCCATAGATAGGCTTTGAATAATTAGATTTTTAACTGGTAAACATCAAAGTCATTGAACTCCCCAAAACTGACCAAAAATATTTCCATTCATGATGATAAACATTTACAGACAGGCACATTAAGAAAAATGCTGTTTCTAAACGTATTCATTATAGTCTAAATCCAGTTATTTAGATGTTTTAATTAGGCTTGTTACAAACAGACTGGGAATTAACAGTAAAAACAGATATGGTTGGTTGATTTAAAGATATTGACTTTGTATATCTGGACCTGTGATGTTGAGGGTGTGTGTCTGAACGGTTTATGAAGCTTTAACGTTTTTGAATCGCCATGTGTCATTAAATAATTGTCTGACCCTTCCCCGACCCCATAATTTCCTGCAACTGTGAACATTTAACTGGATAAACATATAAAATAATGCTTAAAAATATATATTGCTATTACCCATCAAAATCATAACAAATAAAAATGGAAGTCTACCATGCCTGTCCACAGAGATGATATCTCTCAGACCCACAGCTCTTAGCACACTCATAAGAGGGCTCTGGGTATGGCAAGAGGAGAAGACTGATGGACCTATCTGAATTGATGTGCCCCACCTGCTGGGAAAAATACTGTGGGTGATGTCACACTGCCTCCTTTGCCTCTCCATGGGGAAAAAGAACACTGATTCTTGATACTGCCCCTTAAGTTCCCCACAGGAGATAGGCCTTGCTGTCACCTCTGGGTGGGGGTGGGGTGTTGAGAGAAGGGGGCTAGCCCCATGCATCTCTGGGAAGGAAGAGGAGCAGCTTGATACCACCGTTCCAAATGGGAGAAGGAGCCCAGGGACAGTAGCAGAGCCCTGGGGTACTGTGCTGTGCATTAGTGTACAATGTACCTACAGGTCTAGATTGCCCTAATCGAGACCTATGAGAAAGGTGATCAGAGGAAAGGGATCAGAGCCCCAAAGCCATAAAGAAATTAACCAAAGCAAGTACATGTGTTTTGTGGAACAACTTCTTTTTGTAAATGCAAATTCTTACTTTTTGAAAAGCTTCAAACATTTTCTTCGATCTGAAATTTAGAACAAGTGTTGTAGAAAGAAAGATATTTCAGGGTAGTTTCTTCCTCCACAATTAAGATTTGAAAACCAAATGAGGTTTTGATGGTGCACTAAGGGTATGTCTAGGCTGCAGGTGAAGGTGTGATTGTAGCACAGATAGACATACACATGCTAGCTTTAATTATGGGCTTGCATCCTGAGTACAAGCCTGCTGGGGAGCCTGGATGAGCACTCAGGGCTGCTAGTTCATGCTGAAGTCCATGCTGGCACATCTACACTTCCATGTTAGCTAGATGTAGCTACCCACCCTATAATGGCTCCTAGGGGGAATTTTGCGCCACTGCGCACTGCAGAATTTTGCAGAAATTAACAGTGTGTGTGCAGAATTTCCTTCCCCATCCCCCAGAAATGGGCTGTAGTGCTGTTGGCCACCACTAGGGGCCGTTGGACCCAGAGGAGACCAGTTAACAAACGGAAGACAGGCCGTGAGAACGGGGAGGGAATGGGAGGGTTTCCAGCAGTTGCAGTTCCCATCACCCCCTGAAGGAAGGAAGTGGAGTAAAGGAAACTCAATACAAGCCCAGGATCCAGCATGAGGCTGTTTATCCCTCTGGATCCCTGGGTTCTAGGAGGGTAGAGGGTGTAAGTGTCTGGGCTGTGGGGGGCACAGCTGGGTTCTGGAAGGGAGGGGGTGTGAGTTTCTGGTGGGTTGGAGGGGAAGAGAAATAGGAACTGGGCTGTCATAGGGGTTCCTTTAACTCTCTACTCCCCGGGGGAATTTGTGTGTGTGTCTATATTATTACAGACATACTTGCTGACAGTATTTTGAATAAATTACCAAAATAATTGAAACTGGCATGATTATATAATGTTATTTTGACAAATAAAATATGCAGCATTTTGCAGAATTTAAAAATATTGTGTGCAGAATTTTTAATATTTTTGCGCAGAATTTCCCCAGGATTAACGCATACCCTGAATGATTGAGTAATGTCTTCATGGAATAATGGGGTAAATCTGTTCCTTCCCTAGTGGAATATGGAAATATATGGAGATTTTGCAAGGCTCAATGAAGCTGGAACAGAAGTCAATGTAATATAGGATAAGAATAATAATTATAACACATGTAGACCTAGGATTAGGTGGATTTTCACACTGTTAAATTCTTGACACTTTGCGACACTGTTTACAGACTCAACTATATGTTGCCCATTGGTTTGAATTAGATGGTCTCTACCCGAAAGAGTGTATAAGACAAGAGACAACAGATGGATACAGACAGACATATGGGGAAGACAAGAAATGAGACATGATAGGCAGTGGTCTAGTTAGCGTGATGGTGTGATTTTCTGTTTGATTAATGCTATGAACTCTGGTCCACTACAAACTGGAGTGAGGCCTTCTACTCATCTCATATAGCCACCAAACAGCTATGACTGGCCACCATGTTTGGTCAATACTAACCTGAGCTGAGTTATTCCAACTGATGGGCTACAGGTGAAAAACTGTTTCCCCTGATCCATCCAAATCATCAGCCTCTTGAGTTACCCTAAGAGTTTCTGGAAGTTAACCAGCTTCTAGGTTGTTTATGCCTTTACCAGCCCTGATCGTTCGAGGCACAAGGTTACATATATATGATTTTCTATTGAAAAGCCAGCCTATACATCCATCCCATAAGGGCCAAGACCAAAATCCATTGAAATCAGTGGACAGACTCAATGGATTTTGGATCAAGTCCCCAGGGTATAAGCTCTCTCTTTTTTAATCTTGCAAACCTAGACAACAGGTTTGCTTTCCATTGCAAGAGCACTAATAAGGAGTGCTGCTAAATATGAAGAACTCTTCCTTCCCTCCCTACCACCACCACCACCTCCATCTGCTCTATATTTGCATTTCAGAAATTAGAGCCCTTCGTTATGCGGAATTACATAGCAACTGGGCTAGGGCTTGTGTATGGAACTGATTGGGCGCTCAACCTAAACAAGAAGAGTTTAAAGATCTTTCCAGGAAATTGAGTGGAACACCCTAGCTGACATTTGGTATTAAATATTACATTTGTAGAGTTGTTCTCTCTCCTTCTGTGGCATTTAACATCTGGGAGCAAGATTTATCCATATAGAAACTGAATACCTGCTTGGAATTATGCTCATCAGGGCTGAGAAATTAAAATATTATGGGGTCCTCGCCACGCCAGCCCATTTCGAAAGGTAGGGCTATTAAAATATGATTTGCTGAGCCATATCTGGTCTCAGAAATGTCAGACACCATTAAAATTGAAAAGCCTTTGATGCCAATGCTATTGGCAAAGTCTCCTGCTTGATCAGCAGCAAGAGGCCAAGGAATGCCAATTGCAAATGCATCCCCAAGCGCCAGGAACATGCCGCCCTCCCGTCCCCCGTCCCCCAGTTCTTGATGGCACAATTTTCTATTGTTGTCCGGTTCTAGGATGCACAAACTTCACAGGAAGCACCGCTTCTTGTCATACCAGTTGCAGTCTCCTTCTCAGCAGCTTTTGCTATAACAGAGGCAGCAAATATGCTTGATTTTAGTTTCCAGGAGGGTTTTGTTTGCATGTGTCTGATCAACGCCGTTCCGGGCCAATCTGAGAAGCCTAGGCTGCAATCCCGTGCAGCCCCTGGTTTTGCTTTTGACCACCTCTCTGGCCCTATGGAATCAATCCAAGATCCAACCTGCGCCAGAGCGACCTGCAGCAAACGCCAGGCGCAGGCTGGGGAAATGGGCAATAAAACAGATACCGCTGCAAGCCGGGCCCTGAAAATGAGACGGGTCACGTTTCTAAACTCGCCGTCAACGTGGGTGGTCACCGTTGCATTTGTTTTCTGCTTCTACTCTGCAGGCAACAGAGGACGGGGCTTGGGCGCACGTTCTGGGATTCTGAAAAAGCGGTGGTTTTTTAAAAATACCGGCTCGTCTCTCCGAATGAGGCTGGTCACCCTCAGCAGGGCGGAAGAGCAGCGCGTTAATTGCTGCAGACAGGTTTGTGAGCAGCCCACCACACGGGCCAATGACTCCAGCCACGGCCAGGGAGCCAGGGCCCGGGGGGTTTTAGCTGGTGGAGGTGGGAAGTCGGGGTGGTCTTTGCAGTATGAAGGTGAGGGAGTCGCGGCAGGAGGAGAAAGCTGCTCAGCCCACGCCCCAAGGAGAGCCAGGAGGAATTTAGTGGGTGCCACCCTTTATGGGTGATTGGAGCCCACTGCAAATCAAGGCTACTCCTCCTTCGAGGATTGCCAGGGGGTCACCCAAAACCTTTGGAAGCCACCCTGGCTGTGGGGTGGGGACGGGGGCGAGAGCGCAACCGACCCCCAGGAGTTGGTGTTATTCCCAAATCATGGTCACCTTAGTTGACGTGGATGGATACAACCAGGCTGGGAAATGAGGCATCTCGCTCGACTGCCCAGGAAGGAGAGAGACCTGATCCGCCTCCCAGCTCCCACAGGACAGATCTTTGGAGAGGCGAGGCGAATTGGGTGCTCCGTTAGGCCTGATCCAAAGTGGGCTAGAGAAACCCAGCCCCACTCCCTGGACCTTGGAGACGGCCCGGGGAATCCCACCCCAGAGCTCGCCGCGGGCTCGCTCCGGTCAGACCCGGGGAAAGATGCAGCAAGGCCGAGCCCCCAGCGGGGTTCTGAGCTGGCTCCCCCCGAGGCCTGGGAGAAGTCCGACTCCAAAGATATTGGCCTGGATTGCCACCGCACAAATTAAGTCGCCTTATAAATAGGGTGGCCAGATCGCAAGTGTGAAACATCAGGACAGGGGGTGAGGGGTAAGAAGAGCCTATAGAAGAAAAAGACCCCAATGGGGCCATCTGGTCACCCTACCTTATAAATGTACCGAAACCGCGTACCTAGAGTGCAAGGCAAACAAGGCGTGGTTTGGCGGTGCGTTTCGCTTGCCCGAATGGCGAAGCCGGGGGAGAATTCAAAATAGGATAAACGCTAATGTTAAATAAAAGGATCCAATACATAGGCTGGGAGCAGCGTGTTTGTACACCGTGACCGGAGCACAGCGCTTAGAGTAGCCACAAATGCAAGGTGAGTTTCTAAAAGTCACGGGATACGCAGAGTCCACAATCAGGAATAACCCAAGGGGAGGCGAATGGATTGAACAAGACCGTGTAGCTATTAGTACCTCACTCCTGAAAAGTTGTACAGGCGGCATGTGGTTTTTGAACTTCCCAGATTGGTCCCAGCACCTTTTAATGGAGCTACTGGAGGGGGGGGGCGCATCGTTTCTAGAACCCCTCCAAGCAATATAGGAGACCCCTTTCCTAGAGCGCAGGGGCTGGCTTTCTAAGGGCTTTGTCAGGCGACTACTTCATGTGTTCACACTCATCCCCAAGGCGTTGACCTGTTCTGAAAGGTTAATTAGTAATTTATGGCCCTGTCACCACTTTGAGGCTACTAGTGGCTTCAATTTACCCCCAGGTTTTTCCCTGATCCCAGGGAGTTGGACGATGCGGTGGAGAAGTCAGGGCCCAATGGTTTCACGTCCCCCGAAAGCCATCGGAATGCACGTGTTCTAGGGAGCCAACTTCAGTCCGCCCCCTGCACATTCCAGCAGACTCCATCCAAGAATTAAACTCAGGTGCAATGTTAACACGTTTTAAATGCATCTTCCTATGATGCCCATCCTCCTTCCCACTTCGGAACTGGAACCATTCTCCCTAGAGAGACTGGGAGCATCCTACAAATTGGAAACGGAGCTAGCAGCTGAACTAGTTAGGAAGGAGAGCGAAGCTGGGGAGCAAAGTTTGGTGCCAGATTTAAATCAAAGGGTTTGCTGCAATGCAGGGGGAAGGGGATGATTGACTTTTCATTTCGAAGCTTCGTGATTTAACGTGGAATCAATTCAGACCAGAGGCGCGCCTACAGCAATGGAGCTCTGATAACCCCCTCCCGCTGCGAAATGACGGATGGTTACGATCTCCTGACTTCAGGCTGCTAGAACCTGCCCTGCAGCATTGCGGGAGTTTTATCTGACAGCGTGTCCTCTGCAGAGCGGTAGATCCATTGAAAAGCGTCTCTTCCTAGCCACCTTTTGAGTCCCTTGCAAATAATGTTCAGTGAAGAAATAGCAGAGGTAACAGAGTGTCCTGTGGCACCTTAAAGACTAACTAAAGTATTGAAGCATAAGCTTTCGTGGGCTAATACCCACTTCGTCGGATGAAAGCTTATGCTTCAATACTTTAGTTAGTCTTTAAGGTGCCACAGGACTCTGTTACCTTTGCTATTCCAGACTAACACAGCTACCTCTCTGATTCAGTGAAGAAAGTGACTGGGGAAGGATTTTGCGATGCGAACCATCCACTGCTGGGAAGCAGGATCGTGTGGGTCAAGCACAGGACTGGGATTAGGGAAAGCAGAGTGATTTCCCCCTGCTTTGTGAATGGACCTTTCCGTGCCTCAGTTTCCCCACCTCTCAAATGGGGGAGTTGAGAGAGCTATTTTGAGCCGAATTCATCCAGGTTAGTTGAGCACGTTTGAGATCCTCTGTGGCTCTAGATTTGCAAAGGCTTCTTCATATTACTTGCAACCGTGGGCACACTAGCAAACCTATATGCTTGCAAAGAAAATCCCAAACCCTCCCATGAAGGCAGCAAGGGCCGGCTTGTGTACTGAGGAACAGGTGGAGGCTCTCAGAAGCAGGCTGACTTAAATAGACCAGGAGATGCTCCTGACCCAAAGTTCTTATGTTATTTTTATATGGTAACAAGGAAGGCTTGTGGGGCCCTAAATTACAGTCCTCATTAGACTTCAAGGGGAGTTTTGCCTGAGTAGGGATCTGGTCAGTTACCGAATTTATGTGGGGACTTCAAATGGAAGTTTGACCAGGCCCATAGAGTCCTGAAAAGTCCAAAATTGTGGAGTTGATGGTGAAGATGGTTCTGAGTCCATGGTTTCTCAGAGTGTGGGGGGGGGGGGAAAGGGGGGGGTTCTTTATAGCTAGATTGGAGGGGGATCCTGAAATTATAGGAGGAGGAGTTCCCAGAACTCCTCCCCCCCATAGATCATGGGGTGAGGAGATGGAAAGTGTGGAGAACCTCTGATTTATAGTTAGGGATTCTGATATTTGATTTTAACCCCCATAACAATGAAATTGGTGTTTATCCAATAAACACTGGGAGTGATTACTTGTACCCCAGGGCTTGTCTACATGGAGCACTAATGCAGACTCCGGGATGTGATTTCTAAAGCGTGTTAAGGTGTTGTGCCTTATCTGGTCCCTGTAAACCTTTCTGGTGCACAGTAAAGGTTCCTTAGTGTGCTTTAACACAATGCTGTTTCAAACAGTGCTATGTGAAAGTGCCCAAAGGGACGTTACAGAAAGCATACTCATGACAGTATATCAAAAGAGAGATACATTTACATAAAGCTTAAATTGCTAAAAATAAACCTTCCAAAATTAAATGAATCCCATCCACCCAATAAAAAAAACAAACTCCCAGAAGCCCTATTTACAGTTAAGAACAATTCAGCTTTGCAACATAAAGATTGACACAGCTCTGATCTCCAAAACCTTAACTCTACCATCTTTCAAAAATGGCATTGACTCAGCTAGGAAGGCCAATACAATCTTCTCCTATGTTAGCAAACATGAAACCAATCAGGCTCTGAACATGCAAATATTCTTATTTCCCAGGCTATTTTTTTTTCTCTTGTCATGTGATTGAGGAAAACAACAAAAAAGCTGCATGGAAACACCCGATTTGGAAAATCTGAGGATATCTGATAAGATATTGAAAGATAGAATATGAGATTATTGGTGACAACCTCCTCCCACCCACACAGAGATTTAGTGTTTTTTTAACCAGAAGCAAAATAAAACAGATTTTTCAATATCCCATCTTTCGACTTTCAGAATGGCACCCCCACTGGGACTAGGCCTCATCCAGAGGCTTTTAAGTCATGGAATTTGGTTTCTTCTTCCTTAAGCCTTGTCTTTTTCGAGGGAACATAGCTTACAAAACAGTTGTACATCAATTTCTGGAAAATAACCACGTTTCCTGTGTTTATACAGTCTGTTAGGTAAACTGGGGGAGGGAGAAGGGATGGAAATGGATGACTGGGTCTGGCAGATTCAGCTTTTCAAGTCTACAAGTTTTATCCAGGTCAGGAAAAGGAGAGAGGGAAGAAAGAAAAATGGTTCATTGCCTCTCCCTCTAGATTGATGTGTATTAGACTATTGTAGTGTGTGTTTGTGTCTGTTTTTGAAATATCTCCTCCCACTTCTCCCCCTTCTTCTCCATATGTATGAGCCATTTTAGTTCATATTCTGCTGATACTAACACCGCAAAGCAACAGAATCCATGGGTGAACTTTTCTATTGTGGCTTTTTACAGGTGTCAGGAAAAATGAAAATACCAGAGGCTGAGCAAATTAAAGAGAGAGAGAGACATAAAGGTAAATTAGCTGATTTTTTAGGAGGAAAAAACCTATCAATGCAGTCTAGTCAGTTTCTCACTAATTTTTTCCTTAAATTGATTTGGGGGGTGGGAGTGGAAGGAAGCCCCCCACTAATCCCTCTTCCAAATTCACAAACAACCTGTCATAACCCTCCCAACAACTCCCCCCGGTAACAGCTGCAACAGAGAGGTGTGTGTGTGAGAGCACGCTAGCTCCTGGGTGGTATCTATTGCTGGCAGAATAATCAGTTTGAAAGACTTCCCAGGTCTGGGGCTTGGAGAAATCAGGGGGCAGTTGTGGGAAATGAGGATGTTGTTGTGCACGGGGAAAGGTGACCTTTCCGTGAGCTGGTAGGCGTGCAAGCACGCAACCCGATGGGCTGTTTGCTGGGATGCAAATATCCAACATCAACGACAAGAGCTCAAGGACAGATCCGCTAATGGTCTTCGCTGGATGAAGATTGTCTGCCCCTTAGTATACTCAAGCAGTTGCGCACCCCCCACCAACAATTTTCTGAAACACTCCTGCCAAAGGGCCTCCCTGTAGGTATTGTCTCAGCTACCTTGAGCCTCAAACTCTTGCACATGAATTTTCCTCTGCAGCCTTAATGAGCAACTATAAGGGAACGGCTGATACTGTTCAAGAAATTGGAGCATTAGACTTCATTCTTCTTTAATTTTAAACAATTTACACTCAAGAATTATTATTAGTAAGGTGCATTTGGCAAAGTCCAGGTTTGACATTACCAGCTCCTACATGCAGGATGGGTAAGTTAAAAAAAACCCTTCAAGTTCTAATTGGTTTTTAGGGAAGCACACAAACAATTAGAGAAAATCAGTTTCCTGCGTGTCCTGATTGTGGGTTACATTGGGAGGAATTATTTATTAGAGAACGCCGTGAACCATCGCCAGTAACGTACACACGGAATCCTCCCTTCACACTGTCCTTGGCAAATAAGGCTGAGCAGCAAAAACCTACACGCAGGCCTGGCTGCGAGTGAAGTGTACATAGCAGATAAGGCCTAAGTTGACAAGATGCATGAGTGACCCACAAGCTGTCAGCTTTAATTTGCTTGGGCAGAGGAGAGCCATTAATAATTCTTTAATGAAGGATGAAAAGTGCATATCTTGGAACTGAAAACAAGGGATACATTTCTTATCCAGAAAGAGGTCATTGTTTTTTGGTTTTTTTTAATAAAAATAATCTATATTTAGCTTAATTTTTCAGACACAGCCCATGGAGTCCTGTACTAACAGCTGCCGTTCCCCCCTCCGCTTCAATTTATCGCGGATAACTTTAGTGCTAAGGACAGTTTATGGAAAAAAACACCTGCTTTCCCTACTCCCAGAGCAATGATGGAATTTGCTCTGACTGGATTCTTAATAGCTCGGTTGAAACCAGCAGATGATTCATAACGCGGCTTTTGCACACATGCGTTATGTTAGGGGCCTTGGCAGCTGCTATGCCCCACTGCTAGGACTGAGGCACACACTTCGAAGGGAGCCCATTTATACACTTCACTTAGTTTACAACATGCCAGCTTGAAATGCTAGGAGTGGGGCTTAGGCAAGGCTGAGTTAAGGCAGGGGGGAGGCAGGACATGTGCAAGCCCTGTGTGAGGGAGACTAATGGAAAAGAAGGTTAATATCTTGCACTGAGTGTAGCATCATTTAATATAGGTCTTGCTATCTTATTAACAACAGCTCACCTGTTGCCCACCCTTGTTGTACCTAGGCCAGGCCCAGCTACATTCCCTCCCTCCCCATCCCCCACCTGCATCTCAGCCGTTTCCTGGTACTACTCTTCTTTTTAAAGCAGTACAGCATCTTGGCCCTTTGACATGGATTCCTGGCTCTGTTTCTGTCATTATAAAAGATTGTCTTTCCATGATCAAGCTTCCACTCATGGCTGTTTGTCAAGAAAGTTAAAAAAAAAAAATCAAAATGGAAATTGTTGGCAATGAACAGTAGATAAAACCTGGACAGGATTCCAAACTCATTTGAAAACTGATAGCAGCACGCAAGGACCCCACACACTGCAAACAGCTCTTTGTGGACATCACCCTGCTCACTACGCTAGTTCAAATAGAGGTTTTACCCCCTCTTTTAGCGGCCTTAAGATCATCTTCTCTCCCCCCCCAAAAAAAAATAATTACGTCAGAGGAAAGAATATTTGTTGGCCCCCCTATGCATTTTTTTTAAAGAGGGACTGGGAGAGAGTATGACTAATCCTGTAACCTTTCCTTTTAGTGTTTAATAGAACCTAAGCCTGTTTATAATAAAATGTAGTGATATTTTTCATCCTTCCAAATGGAACAAGGGTTATATAAACAAAGTAACCTCAGACACAGCAAACACCTGTTGAAGGAAACGGGCTTTTAAAGAAAAAAAATATCAAGACCTTTTGTTGACTCATGGTCAAGTTCCAGTTGAAGTAGATGGCGCAGCTTGATCAGGGGAGATGCTGATGGGTAAAGCATTAGTAAAACACCTATTTTTTGCCTGATGATTAGGCCAATGAATGGCCCACCCTCACTAAGAGTACAGCAATTCTATTCTATACCAATTTGCCATGCTGAATCTGACCAGTTCTCCACCTACTCCAGTATTCCGGCTCCAAGAGTGGCCAATGCCAGATGCCTCGATACCAGATACCAAGAAACCCTGAAGTGGGCACTTACATAATCACCTATCATAGAGGTATTTCTTCCTGACTCCTCAGCTGGAGTTTGGATTATGCCCTGACACATGGGGGTTTATGTTCCTTCCAAACTTTTGTGGTTGGGATTTGTTTTTATAAGATAATCTCATGTTCACATTGTCCATAGAAACGTACAATCCATTTTTGAATCCCATAAGCTGTTTGGCCTCCGTGATAGGTCGTTCCACAGACTCATTATGCACCTGCTTAATAAAATTAAGAAGATACATTTGATTAATTATTAATGTCTTGGTGTTTAGAAGGGCAGGGAACCCACAGACCCCTTTACATTTCAATAGAAGCCTTTTGCGCACAGCATTTTTGAGCATCGGAGCTTTAAAAAAAAAATTAAGATGCTTCCTGATGTAAACAGCAACAGAAAGAGGATCCAATATGCAAAGCCAAGGGCGGGATGCAAAGGTTCGGAGGAAGTTTCAGTTAAGGTTTGCAGTAGTTCTGGTCAAAAATTCTGTGTTGAAATTAATCATCTTGTTTGCTTTCTGCAAAAACTTCAACTTATCATGGAAAACTCAAAGCTTTTGAGGCCAAAGAGTTTCAGTTTTTTTTAAATACAAAAATTAAAGCTTTCTGCAGAATATTTTGATGAAAGTCCGTTATTTTTTCAAAAATTGTCAAAAAAGTCCATAGAAGAACACCCCCACTTCCTTTCTCCCAGTCCGACCAGGTCTTGTTTACCGGATGGGTACTAGGTCTGGATGGAAAATGGAAACATTTTACTGAAATTTTCCATCAGGAAAATGCCACCCAGCTCTAATGTGTATTCTCATTATTTGTTTGTACTGCCATAGTGCCTGTGAGTGCCAGTCCCATACCAGTACTCCATTGTGGTAGGTGCTGTACCAACACAAAACAAAAAGATTCCCCCACCCCCAATCACTTACAAGCTGGACCCAATCATTCTTATCAATCCATGTCTGCAGGGACCTTTGGGATGAACATCTGCCTGTTGACTGCATGGAAGGGGGAATTCAGTCATCTCTTAATACCAGCCCCCTTTTCTGAGACCCTGTGGGATATGAGATCCATGTGTTGGCAGTGCTTGCAGGAAAGCTTGCAATTCTATTCCCTTTCCTGCAGAACCCCATTCATGAGAGTGGGAAGTCCAGGGACATTCCCAGACCAGGGAGCCAGAATGAGTTTTTAGGGAGCTCCCAGAGTCAGTGCAGAGACAAAAGGTTTCCACACCGGGGGCTTTTTCCAGATCCTCCACATCTTCTTGGATCTTGGGAACCTGCTGGGTGTAGCCCAGCCGTATAACAGCAGTGGTGCCGCAGAGCTGAACTGAAGTGCATTTCATATAGTTCTAGAACTCCTTGTTGTTTTTGCTGAGACTACTACTCTGAAACCTGTATTGAAACACACTGTCTGCAGAAGCCTGATTCTTGCCAGTGCTATTAGTTTTTAACTTGGCAGTGCCAAAATCACTCAACAATAGGGCACTGCATTCTTCAGGGGACGAGAGACTGCTGTGTCAGAGGTTTCCAGGAATAATCATTAACTGGCAAAGACGCTGCCTTTCCACTGACATCTCCAGTTGCAAGTACTGGTCAAAAAGCATTCAACAAAACAAAAAAGAAAACACTTCATTCCCCCAGTAACAATAAACGGTCCCTGGACGGCATTCTTACAGGTCCTTATGTGGAAGGTCCCAGTTTTGATCCCAGACCCACCCTCAAGAATGATAAATCTTGGGACCCAGTCCCTTGATTCAGCTAAGTTTCACTAGATACATGAGCCACCTTCACTACTCTCTTGATCCTGGGGCCAACTGGAGGTTGGTGCAGCCTAATGGCTGCTCTAAGTTATGCCTGGCTACAACAGGTAATAAGAAGCAGTTCTGGCAGCTGATGATTGCCTCAACTGTGAAAGAGTGGTGGAAGGCTAGCTATGCTAGTATTATCCTACTGGGGGATTCATCTATACAAGGGGAATCCTCAGTTGGCCATTTAGGGTCCAGAATCTGTCCCTCATGGGTTCCCAGAGCTCGGGCTACAGTCCAAGTCTGAACATCTGCACCACAATTAAGCAGCCCCATAGCCCAAGCCCGCTGATACAGCCAGCTACTAGTGTTTAATCTCAGCGTAGACATACCCAGTAGTGTCTAGATACCACAGTAACGGGCATGTTAGTTTTGATGGTATAAAAAGCAAGTGCAGACTTTTCAGAATGAAACCGGCACGGAGCCTGTATTTCCTCCTGCTTCTCCAGAAGCTTGTTTTTCCGGAAGCTCTGATGTAATTTTCAGAGCTTAAACTGGACTTTAAAGAAATATTTTGGAATATTATGATTCTTTCAGCTTCATTATCCTTGAAAAAAAGGAATCTTTGTTCCAGCAAAGAGTGAACCAAGTCAATCAGGATTGCTCCATTGAAATCAATGAACATATGCCAATTCACCCCAGCTGCAGATCGGGCCCTGTATTTTTATAGCTCATGTTTCTGTTTAGTGTGGGCCTCCTTTACCGAGAATGAGAGAGACTCTGGTAAGGTACAACATACTTGAAGAAAAATACATTATCCCAGCTGACACACTGACATCACAGGGCCTGCGCAAGCTGGAAGCACCGCTGATAGCGCACAAAGGAAAACCTTGTCTTCTGCTGCATGTGTAGTTTTAATTCTTTTTCAAGGTTTGTTACCAATGTTTGTTCATCTGTAATTAGAGAGGCCAGTTTGCTTTGGCTAGCTGTCCAGAGTTCTGTAAGGCGGCTTTGACAGGTTGTGCGTAATGTCGTGTTCCATGTTTTAATCCATGTTCCAAATCTGGAAATCCGAAGTGGCGGGGGGAGGGGAATCTGCTCTGGAGAAAGATGTTCTTTTTTGGTTGCAACTGAATTGCACTTCCATCTTTGTAACTTGGCCCTAAAGCAGATTTATGGGCTGATTTTCATAGCCCTTTGGCCTTAGTGGGAACACATATTGCTGAAAAAACTCTAAAAATCAGTATACTAAAGCCCTCGTGCAGCAGGATCTCGACATGTAGAAACACATACATAAAATCAGTGTCATCATTAAGTCCTGTAGTCAGATATTGTATCTCAGGCTACCAAATGCCTATAACAAATTTCACATTATGCCACAATGGCTGCTGTACACATTATCTGCCTACGATACAGTGTAGACACAGTCATGAAAAATACTAGGGGGTTCGCTCTGTAAATATAATAATTGACAAGGATAAAATTGATAATATGCTCAGCCTATGTAAATCAGAGAAATGAGAGATGGAAAAGAGCTATTAGATCCAACTCCTGCCAATGGAAGAATGCCCCCTCTCTGCAAACAGACAGACAGATTCTGACGGGGATTCTGATTGGTGGCTGAGCTTCCCTCTCGCAAGGCACTATGATGTGCAAACTTCTGGGGATAGAGGATTTGCAAAGCACAGTGTACTCCTGCCAAGCCTCATCCAGAGCGTTTGCTTTTTTTGTGGCGATACCAGCCTGAAATCCTCAAAAGTGACGAACACCCAGGGGCATTCCTGGCTGCAGTTTGGAATATCGTAGGTAGCAAACTGTACATTTCAGCTATGAATCCAAAGGCCTTGAAAATCCATGAGTTTGGAGCTACAGCACCTATCTGAATTTGTTTGCTCTCCAATCAACAACAGTTATTTGCATGTTGCTCTCTTGGTTGGTGTCCAATATCCTTCTTGCACAGTACATTTAAGTCCATAGCCACTCCATTTTATTTGTCCCAGAACACTGTGCCCGTCTTTTTGAAGGGAGTAGAGCTGCTAGACTCGTCTTGTTCTCTTGAAATTGAACTTTTCACCTTAAAATCCTTGAACAAGCCATTGGCCATTCATCGTTTGGAAACATTTTCAGCTACTTCACAGAGTTCTGGTAATGATTAGGTGCCAGCTCTCTATAGTGATTCATTTCCCTATCCAGAGCCATACGTAGCCACTACAAATACACCCCCATAGCTTAGTACTCAATCATTTGTCTCATCAGAAGTAGAGAGGGGCCAGAACCAAAAATCACCAGATCTGAGCCCCGAGTCACATCCAAGTTTGGATGCCAGTTCTCATCTTACGCCGCTCTAGAATGGGCCAAATCTAAATACCAGCTGCCTGATTCTTGGCGCTACTCAGCCAGCTTTGTGCTCTTCTTGCACAACAAAAGCAGCTGGAAAGTCAGTTAAACCACCTCCCTCAAGGATTCTCCAATTTCAGTGGCAGGGTGTCAGCAAAGCAGTTCTTTGCTACCCACCGCTTGGCCCCAATGCTACAGGAAGTTCAAGAGAAATGTGGCATGACAGGGCCTCGCTCGCTGCCCCCCCAGGAATCCCTGCCTGCTGGAATAGATCCTTGGGGTCATGGACAGTAATATCATTTGGATCTAGAGGTTAAAACACCAAGTTCAGTGACGTTTGGATCAATCCACTACGGAGATACACGACTAGATTCTGACCTCACTCACTCTGGTTTTACAAAAGTGTAAATTCCATGGACATTAAGGGAGTTATTCCCGATTGACACTGGGACAAGTGAGAACAGAATCAAACCCATGAATTTGGATCTGGATAAGGGAGGCCAGATCCAAGTTGTTGGATTGGCCCTCCCTGCAACTAAGATCTAACACTGTTAGTGTTAATATTTGGCTGCGATATCCATGTGTTTCCTTCCTTTTCATGATCCATCCAAGCATCCCTGGTTCAGCTTAAAAGCATTCCACACCTGATACCCCTCAGTTTTGCATGCACACACACACACACACACACACACACACACACACACACACACACTAAAGATTGTCTCCTGAGTTCTTTGGCTGTTTCTTGTCTACATGTTGGCACAGAAGTCTAATCTCCACCAGCTGTTTCCAGTTCTAACATCCTCAGATTTCTAGACTCTCCAGATAACATGGGAGCTTTTTCACTATGTTGGAGCCTTATGTTTTAATATTTGCATTGTATTATTGCAAATATCCTTAACTACTCCTTTATCAAGTCAGTAGGAACTAAGCATGCCCAGGATCTCACAGGCCTGGCCCTTGAGTATGTATGCATTCATGTGCAATATTCCAGAGCTTTGAAAAGAATGTAAAGTTGGCTAAACATACTAATTTGCTACTAATTAGAGCCTACTGTACATGTTTAAATCAACCTTTCCAGTTTGATGCAAATCAGTCCCAGATTTGTATGAGCCCCAGAGAGAAGTACTGACTTTCAAATGTTTAGAACCATACAGGATCATGAATTTTTAGTCAAATAAATAAGGTAACATTCTTCCATGCTGCCTGCTGTAAGTGAGCAGCGGACAATGTGTTCTCTGCCCTTGGGCTGGGCTTGACACATTTAACTGTGTTTCATTGACTTAAGAATGGTCATACTGGGTCAGACCAAAGGTCCATCCAGCCCAGTATCCTGTCTACTGACAGTGGCCAATGTCAGGTGTCTTGGAATGAGTGAACCTAACAAGTAATGATCAAATGATCTCTCTCCTGCCACCTATCACCACACTCTGACAAACAGAGGTAAGGGACACCATTCCTTATTTATCCTGGCTAATAGCCATTAATGGACTTAACTTCCATGCATTTATTCAGTTCTCTTTTATAGCAACCTCCTCAGTCAAGGAGTTCCACAGGTTGACTGTGTGCTGTGTGAAGAATAACTTATTTTTATTTGTTTTAAACCTGCTGTCCATTAATTTCATTTGGTGGCCCCTAGTTCTTATATGATGGTAATAAGTAAATAACTTTTCCTGATTCACTTTCTCCATACCACTCATGATTTTATAGACCTCGATCATATCCCCCTTTATTCTCCTCTTTTCCAAGCTGAAAAGTCCTAGCCTCTTTAATCTCTCGTCAGATGGGACCTGTTCCAAACCCTTAATCATTTTAGTTGCCTTCAATAGGGTTACTCATTGTGGTAAACTCTACACCCCTGGAATGTTTCCACAATTGTGCCCCCAAAATGGTCATCTCAAGCACTAAGGGCTGGTGGCCCAATTCTGTAAATCATTACACAAGCGGTCCTGTGGAACGGTTTACAGAATCATATCATATAAATCTTCCTGGTTCCATTGAAGTCAACTAGTCAGATCCTCAGGCTCTGTACGCTGTCGTAGCGCCATTGAAGTTAATAGAGCTCCAATGATGTATTCCAGCTGAAGATCCAGCCAAACAGTTCTTGGTCACTGAAGTCAATGGGAATAATGACTTTAGGCTGACCTCAGAACAGTTAAGGAACAAGCTGTTTTCTTGTCATTTGTAACTTCAAGGAGAGTGTTCGTGGCAGTGAGGACTGCTCCCAGCAGTAAGTGTTTGCAAGCTTGGGTCCTAGAAGTTTGGAGTGTCTGACAATAATGTTATTATAACTGTTAATTGCTTTTTTCCAGTAATTTTTTAACATTTCATAATTCCACGGCTTGTCTGAGCAGCTGGATTCCTCTCTAATTAGAAACCAGCTGTAATGGAAAAACCAGGCATTTCCTGGAATTTAAATGATCAGCTTTCTACCAATCAGAATCAAGAACCTAGTCCCACAGCTTCATAAAATACACTTGAGAAAGTTACACAAATGTGCTGGACAACTATGAGAAGAAAGGTTTTCTGACAACTTTGCTCTCCAGCACTTAGATGCGAGGTAGGCATTCATATGCATAGTTAACACACTAAGTTTCTTCTCTTTTAATACCCTCTATCATTCACTGACTAATTTCAACTCAACATTTTTGAAGGTAGCATCTTTTAAGTACTTTGAGTGAGGAATAAATGGCAGTTAGATAACACCTAGCACTTATATAGCTTTTTGTCATCATTAGTCTCACAGCGCCCTACATCGGAAGTCAATATCATTATCTCCATTTTACAGATGCAGAAACTGAGGTACAGGGAGGGACGTGACCAAGGTCACCCAGCAGCCAGGCTAGGTATAGAATCCAGATCTCCTGAGCCCCCATCTTGAACTCCATCCAGTAGGCCATACTGCCTTAATGCCCAATTCCCCTTTGTGCCTTTGGGAACCACCCCCTCTATTCATAATTAATATGTAATTGATACAAACAAAGCCTTTCCCTAATCTATTGCTATAAGATGTGTTATAAACATATTGCCATTTATAAAAAGTGGCTGTAATATTTTAGGGAATAAAGAACTCCAGTGTTTACATTCCACTGGCAAAGGAGGTTTAAATTCTCACCCCATGCCTGCCATGCAAAGGCAAAATAATAAATAGGCTTTGGGCCATCCCAAATGCTTTGGAGCGTGATAGAGTGCACAGGAAACTATGAGGAGAACCTCACTGAGTTTCCTCCTAATTATCATCTTGGGGCTCAAATTGGGGCAACACAGAATGGTATGATATACCAGCACATCTTCTGAGATGCTATCATTTGCTCCAGAATTCAAACTTACTTAAAAAAAATAAAATAGGACGTAAGTCTCGAGCTTTTATGGTTGTGGTGGGGGGAACCTTCAAAATTTGAATCAACTGTAAGTAGTACAGTGAAGTCCGCAGAGAGACTGAAGCAATAACTCAAAAAAGTTTGCTCTACTGAGTGGAGAAGTTCAAAGTGTTAATTCAGACAATAATTTAAATTCCACATTGTTAACTATTTCATTGATGGTCAAAGCTTGTAAGATAGGCATGGGACAATTGTATTCTGATGATCAGCACAACCTGTTATAAGCGACAGCTCACTTTGGGTACAGCTACACTACATTAAAAAATATAAACCCAAGTCTCATAGTCTGGGTCTATTGACTCGGGCCCCCAGAGATATAAATTGTAGTGTAGAATAGATGCTCGGGTTCGGGCTGGAGCCTGGACTCTGAAACCCTGTAAGGGAGAGGGTCTCAGATCCACCCCAAACCTGAATGTCCACACTGCAATTTTTAGCCCTGTAGCTCAAACTAGCTGACCCAGGCCAGCCATGGGTCTTTTACTGCAGTATAGATGTAACCTTTGGTACCAGGGATAGTTAGCACTTGAGAGAGAGAGTACCAGTACTTATTTCTTACTCAGGTCAAGCAGGTGCTAAATGCAAGAAATCTAGCAGAGTCCGGAAGATCATCTGAGCCCCACTGAGAGGAAGCCAGCTCAAGGACCTAAGTCAATTATTATTTTTTACATGTATTGCAGTAGCAGGTAAGGGCATCGATCAGGGATCAAGGCCCAATTTTGCTAGACCCTATATCAACACATAACAAAGAGCCCCAAAGACCTTATCATATAAAAGGAAGACTTCTATCCATAGTGAGAGAGAAAGAAAGAAAGAAAGAAAGAAAGAAAGAAAGAAAGAAAGAAAGAAAGAAAGAAAGAAAGAAAGAAAGAAAGAAAGAAAGAAAGAGCATGTGCAGAAATTTTCCATGTGGTTTAAAAAAGTCCTGTCAAGTAATTTAAATAGAAATGTTATTCCTAATACTTATTTCAAGATTTGTAAATTTGGACACAACTCACCCATGAACCCACAGCAAATGAACCTTGTGTTAAAGCCCCAAGGGTAAACAGATTTTTTTTTTAAGCAAAGCCCAAATTCATTGTAAAATCACAAGTAGCACATTTGAATCTAGGGGTAGAGGAAGCAACTTTTCAGAAGGATATCTTTGAATCCTTTTCACTCCATCTGCTAGCTAGCAGTTTTATATGGCACACAGAAGAACATATTTCAACTTGTTAAATTCTACAGAGCAGAACGCATTGGAACATATTTATCACAATCTACCATTTTGAGCTAAATCCAAAACCAGTTATTAGCTCTTAAAGGGCACTCAAAGATTTTGAATAAAAAAGGAAGGTTAAACAGAGATGTCTGTTTTTCATAACTGCACAGTGCTCCCAAGACAGCGGTTCAGCCATCTTGAAAATCAATGTTTTGATGACCTTTGAACTCTCTTTTCCTGTTGAGTGTCTCTCCTACAGGTTGCTCCCCAGGATGAAAACAATAAAAGCAAATATATAACAGTAAAGGCCTGAGGTTAATGTCTTTAACAAGATAATGTTACTTAAGGGAACTGTAAACCAAATCATTCCTAAATTCCATTTGTTCTTTGCAATTCAGGGTACATTAGGAAACCATGTGTGTGTGTGAATCCTGAATTTTTTATGGCGATAAGACTGAGTTTACATGTTGCATATTCTGATATTCACTTATCAGAGTGTTAGTATGATAGTGTCATTATTCCTAATTGTTAATAGTTATACTGAATGGTTTGCCCTGGCCACTGTCAGTAACATATGTGATCACATAATAACTAAGTGGGAGTACCTTTTAACAGCATTATTTTACTGACATGCATACAGTGGTAAAGTTACAGTAATTAAAAAAAAAGTACAGTTGTTTTTTTAGTTAGTATCAAAAAGATAATTCCAACCAAAACTGGTATAGAACAACTTAATATTTCCTATGTGTTCACTGTAAAAGAACTTCATAAAATTATTTCAAGCTATTATTCCTTAAACATATATGAGCTTAAGAAAAAAACCCTGAGGAAACAAACATTCTCCTGGGGTAAATGCATGCATTTACATTTGTTGAGAATTTGACCCAATAAATTTACAGGTAACTCTCTGCATCAATGTTACTTTTATTCTACAATAGGTGGGCCAAATTCTGCTGACAGGTATTCCATTGAAATTCAAATAGCTTCAGGCTTGCTTTGATGTAAAGCAGAACTTGATGCCACACGTGTGTCGTTCTTGATCTTTATGTAATTGCTAGGCATGAATGGCTCCAGACTGAAGAGAGATTATTTTACAGGAACTAATAAAATCTGGAAGCAAAACAGAAACATAATTGTAGAGAAAATGTTTTTGGAGTTGTCCAAAAGAGTCTAAAGGTGCAGTTCTCCATGGAGACCCAACATGATGATGCTCAGCGCCATTAAAAAATAATTTAAAAAAAATATCAATTGGCAACAATCACACTGGAGATAAAACTCGGACTATGATAATGTCTCTAAGAAACGACTCCAATCTCAAGTCCATATAGACACTAACTCACCTCTCAAGTCCATATAGACACTAAAGCTAAGCGTATTCAAAACCTCCTAAGGGATTTTAATGATCTGTCCTCCTGCACAAGTAGCACATGACATTCAATAGGACCAATGTCACAGAGATGTTTTCTGTGGTTCTCTCATGCCACTTGAAGCTGGAGACGTAGTTAGGTCAATCCCTTAGATATTAGGATGTTCTAAGGTAATTTTTTATATGGAATACTTCTGAAGAGAGCTACTGAAGACCATTGGTAGGAAAAAGCCGCTCTCCAGTCTCTCACTTAATCTTCCAGTATTATTGGCATCTATCAATACACCTCTCACCCACCAGATTTTTTTATTTTTAGAATATAAGATTGTTGAATACTTTACAGGTTCAAAGTGCTTTACAAATATTACTGATTCATCTTTACTTCCTTCTTTCACTAGGATGTTGCAGGTATTATTACCTTGGTTTTACAGATGGGGAAATGAAGATGAAGCCAGTTACCTGAAGTCAGCACGTCTTTGGCAGAGCCAGTGCTAAAACCAAGGTATCTCAACTCTGAATTCTGAGCTTAAGATACTAGCACAGAGTTCCTTTCACCCAGTTATCCATGCCACAAACTCACCACGGAGCAAAAAAATTAGGAGGGAAGAACCGCCCCATAAATATTGAACACTGATTGGACCGAGAAGGTGAAAGACTTGAAGACAACCTCCTGGGACAAACTGGTAACCTACTATGAACTTCGCATGTGCACAAGTCAATGTGACAATACATATTTAGTGTTATTCCTCTACATCTCCCAAAGAGGAATGCACTGTACTGTATTTTACTTTTCAGGTAAAATACTGTTCAGGATATAAAAATGTTATATTCAATTAAAGTCACCCACTCTCTCTCTCTCTCTCTCTCTCACACACACACACAAAGACATTTTATCCCTCATTGATCCATACCATGCATGTCGATTTTTAAACTACTAAGAATTGTTTGGTAGGTGATTTTTTTTTAAAGTAATGTATATATCTCAATTTTTCACTGAGTCTTGATCATCCTCGATTTTTCATTCCAGACATAGCATCCCTAGTAAACTCAGGATCTCCACAGGTTGAAGAATATATATTTAAAAAAGAAAAAAATATTCTATAATAATAAGTACATTCTGAAACAACATGATCCGCAATTAACACCTTATAACTGTACGTCCCACAGACAGATTATTTTTAGGTTTCTGTATATAAAAAAACACTTTTACATCTAATCTTGGCTATATTTTTCCCTCCTGTGCCTGAGGGATATAAGATAATTTATAACAGGAAACCTTTGAATTCTGAGCTTTTATGTTTCCATGGTGTCCCAATTTGAACTTACAAATATAAGTGAACAATTTTTTGACAAAAAAAGTAGTCTGAAACCCCAATCCTGCAAATCCTTACTCAGTGGAACTAGTCATGGTAGTAAAGGTAAACATGTGAGTGCAGGTTTGCAGGATCAGGGCCCTGGTGTTGGATCTTCAGAAGCACTCAGAATTGGTCTTGCTCAACTCCCATTGAAGCCAGTGGTACAAACTGGCTTGACTGGGAGCCAAATTAGGTCAATGCTGTGTGCTTTTGAAAATCCCACCTGTAGTGGGGCAGCTGCCCCACTCTGGGGGAAAAGGGCTTAAAACAGCCCAAGAAAGGGTTGTGGCTGGGAGCAAGAAAGCTCCAGCCTGATTGGGCCGAGCAGCCACAGCTGTGGTTGGTTCAATTAAGGCCCAGCTGACCCTGATATAAAGGGCTCAGTTTGGCGCATAAAGAAGAGAGTCTCCTCTGTCTGTGGCGGCAGACAGGCCTGGCTGCCGGGAGCGTGAGGAGGTACCGAGAGTGAGGCAGGGCTGGGGCAAGGCAAGGCAAGAGTTGCTGGGGACGCCCTGGCCTGGAAACCCTCAGGCTGCAGGGCCCAGGAGACGGCCCAACAAAGGGTACTGGGGTGCAAGGGGCAGCCCATGGCTACAGAGGCAGAAGCAGCAGGCCAACCCCCCTTGCCAGTGATGAGAGGCAATGATACTGCAGTCTGCCTCAGTGAACGGGGGCAAATGGTGACTGGCAGTTGCCTAGACTGAGGCAAGGTGGGGATAGAGGGTGAAGGGTTCCCCTGGGGAAGGGAGACCCTAAGACTGAGGGGGTACTGCATGGGTGCAGCACCCCAGGTAAGAGGGTACCGGGGTCCGGGAGGGACATGGGGCCAGCAGCAAGCGGGACATCAGCCTGCAGAGGGCACTCCGGACACTGGCAAGCTAATTCCCTGGACAAACCAGCAGGAGGTGCCATGGGGTAAGGTGCTGCCCCGCTACACCACCCTAAAGAATTAAGGCCCGAGATCTAGATTTCCATTGAAGACTATGAGATTATGCCCATGTGTTTGAGAGCAGAATCTGGCCCATACATATTAGGTAGTTAAACACATTGTGGAAGTTCAGTGTAGCTCCATTTCACCCAGAATAATTTGACAGCATTACCAGCAAAATGAGCGAGCCTACTCTATGGAGGAGAACTCCTCCTCCATGGCAACCTCTCATGGCATAGGGTCCCTTAAGAATCCTGCATTAGTGGCCCAAGTTAAAGTGGCCTGAAATCATCTCTACCTTACATCAGAGAATCTTACAGAATCCATAGCGGAGTTCTAGTTTAATACAGAATCAAGCCTGTGATGTTTAATTGATTTTATGTCTTTTTCTCATTAAATAGGATTATTTTTCCGTTCTCTTTCCATTTAAACCTGGAAAGGCTGCAGTTCTTCAACCATGCACTTCCCTTCTCCCCTCATTCACTTTTACACTGCAGCATCAATGAATGAGAACATTTTTCTTGCTTTCAGAGGCGTTGCAAATGGTTTCAAAGTAAATTCTTTGGAAGCCCAACCAGACCCCAAGCTTCCCCCCATAGTGTATTGATGGCAAGGAACATAGCACGAAGCAAGCACCATGACCCCATCCCAGCTATGAAAAATAAATACATTTTCTTCCCCACAAGATGTATTTCTGT
The DNA here is from genome assembly GCA_032164245.1 of Sternotherus odoratus. Lineage (NCBI taxonomy): Eukaryota > Metazoa > Chordata > Testudines > Kinosternidae > Sternotherus > Sternotherus odoratus. Next base: position 5,748,117 of record JAVMKO010000014.1, on the reverse strand, counting down.
GTGGAGCAATAGGTACATTTCCCATCTCCCACAGGGACTGAGGTACGTAATTGAAATCTCGAGGAGAAAGTAAACAAACAAAAATGGGAGCTGGGGATTTTCACAGGTAGAAAGAACTAAACTAATTTTGGCTGCAAACCTACTTTGTTTTTAATATGGTTTTCACTAGCTCATTAACTACCGAGCTGAGCACCAGGGGAAGGCCTTAGGAGACACAACTCTGGAGACTGATGAACTCCATTCATCTCTACACAACAGATACAGCCCTGAGAAAGCATCTGTCCACCACCGACGTCCCTCAGCCCTGACCACACCGAGACCACTTCTAGGAATGAGAGAAGAGTTTGGCTTCTATTGACTATTCAGTGCTTTGCCTTGCTGTTCAGATTGCCAGAAAGATGCTAATTAGTGCCAATTTTAGCAATAGTTTTTCTGATGTGGATTCCTGTTAGTTAGGACCTGGACTGGTATCACCAAAGCATTTCACGTTAGACACTGAACATCACTAAGATGACAGAGCCTCATTTTCAAACTGGCTTTAACAATGCAGTTTTGTGCCCACAATAATTACACCCACATGTTTGGACAACAATGAATTTGGGAGGCAAATACTAGCAGCTAGGTATCCAGTGATCTATTTTCACCTTTAAATCAGGTAATAAGAAATCTGCAGCACATTTTTTCAATGCAAGGGCAACTGGTCTGTGTGTGTATGTGCACAAAATAACTTATGAACCAGCGCCAAGCAGAGAATGTGGATGAGAGATGACTGACTTGGCTTCATCTGAGAAACCAGGTAGAAAGAGTTAGAAGGCAACTGAGCCTCACTCACAGATGATGACTGAAATAAAACAGGGGACCAAGCAAGTTTTGAAAGTGGGGCTGGAGTTTGCACAATTATTGTTGGTTTTGTAACCAAAACCTCACCAACGTTGTCATTATTGTTTGTGTGTGGTCTCTCGGGCAAATTTCAATTTTTTTAAGGAACTTAAATGGCACTGCAAAGGAAACTCTCAGGCTGAGAACTGAGACTGGCAGGTTATCAACATTGCTGTTAAGGCTAATTCTCCACTCTGGCACTTTGAGTGCAGAAGGTGGGGGCCTGCAAGGATTTAAAAAATGAATACTGGCCACCCCAGGCTTGTATTAAACTCCCAAGGTTACAACTTTTCTCTGACCTTGAATTGGTAAATGCTGCTGCTGCCACCACCCAAGTGCAGAACCCCTTTGAGAGCCCAGGAAGGTGCACTTGGGAATTTCTTCCTGTGGAATATCCTCAAGCCCTTTCACACATCCCCCCACCTCCCTCAGGTAAGAATGGAGTAAAAAAAAAAAAAAAAAAAAAAAAAGGAAATTAGTAGTACCCCAAAATGGCTGGTGGTAAATTTTCCATCAAAATTTTTCTTTCCCTTGTGGAAAATTGGGTTTTTGATTAAATGACAATTTTTGTGGAAAGTAACTGCTGCCCTCAAACATTTTAACAATTCTTTTATTGGAAAGCCAGAAAGAAAAAAATCAGCCCCAAGCCAATTTTTATTTCAGATTTCAGCTGATCTCTTCCCCAAACACTTGGCAGTTTTCAGTTGCAATTTTATCATCAAAGTGTAAAATTTTCTGCAAAAGGAAAAAAAAAAGGTGACCAGTTCTAACCCCAATATAACTGAAGTACAGAAGCACAATTCAACACAGTCCACTAGCAGCAAGCCAGGAAATATTCAAGTAGGGGTAGGCAACCTATGGCACGGGTGCCAAAGGCGGCACGTGAGCTGATTTTTAGTGGCACTCACTCTGCCCGGGTCCTGGCTAAATTAAAATGCTCTCCATTTTAATTTAATTTTAAATGAAGCTTCTTAAACATTTTAAAAACCTTATTTACTTTACACAACAGTAGCTTAGTTATATATTATAGACATAGAAAGAGACCTTCTAAAATCATTAAAATGTATTATTGGCATGTGAAACCTTAAATGAGAGTGAATAAATGAAGACTCGGCACACCCCTTTGGAAAGGTTGCCGACCCCTGGTTCAAGCTCAGGTCAGTAATAAGCAACAGTCGGTCAAAGTTATGCCACTGCCAAAGTGAATGCATGTGGCATATGGCAAAACAGCAGCTTTTGAGTGTTTACCCCAGATCTTCATTTACCTTCCTATCTTTGAGACAGACTCTACCCTTGGAGCGATGGCTCCCATTAACTGCTATAGAAGCCATGCAGAGGCAGTCTCAGAATTAGTCCCTTTCTACACCCTCTGACACAATGGGGAAGTCTCCTGTGAGGTTTCAGCTCTGTGCCTCCTGTTAAAGTCCCTGCCTTAGACCCATCTTGCTCAACACATTGGTCAAGATAACTTGTACTTTAGGAGAAGGAAACATTCCCATTAAAAAAAAAAAAGTACCAGTCAGAAAAGATCACATCGCTGTTATAAAACACAGTATCACTGGAAACTTGGAAAAAATGTACAGTGTTATGAAGACATAGGGTTGATTTTGATCCCCCACCAATCTTGTCCAGCTCAAGTGATACTGATGTGATATTTTTTTTTTTCGGTCTTGCACTGTATCTGACCTTGAAAGTACTTGATGCTATCTTGGAAAAGCCTGCAGTCCTGTAGCACTGTCATATTTTACCATGATGAGCACTTAAACAAATGTAAATAAAAACAGCTTTTCTCTCCAGACTCGTCCTAACAAGGTTTAGCTGGGCCTCCACATAATCCAAGGGATTTCTGAAGCTTTTAGTTTTAACTAAGTAATTTGTAAGGTTGCCTGAGATGCTGCCAAATGTGTGGTAACTTAACTTTGGTAAATTCCCAACCATCTAATTAAAAACATGGCCTGGAATCATCCAATTTAGGTGGGTTTTTGTTTAAATCCAAATAAATCTTTTAAAAATCACACATCTTGGAGATTTCAAAAGGACCATTTTGAGAAAGAATATAAATCAGAACTAAGAAAATTGATCGTGATGGCATATAGTTGTCATGCATGTTTACAGAGTTCATAAAATGTTGAGCTTGCAAAAACCACGCTAAACACTAGAAACCCAAATTGTTTGTGATCCTCTTTGCTAGTTTATGGTCTCTGGAGGAAAGAGCAAAGGTATCATGCCCTGGGGATTTCCGGTCCAAGTTCCTAACTAGGATTTTGGAACAACCGATAAAGAAACTGCCATGAAAAAGTCCAATCCTGATTTTGCAGTGAATACACCGGGGTACAACTTTTAGAGTTTAATGAGTGCTCTATGGCAGGGTGAAACTTACCCATGTGAACAGAGCCTGCAGAAGTCCTTGTGTTGATCTTGTGAACAGGAATGAACTTCACCCACAGAGCAGAGAAGATCACTAAAGTTCATTGTTATGTACCATTATTTCATGTCTTGATTTAAGGAGCTTCCAGAAACGGAGACACCATTAAATGAAGATGTGGGGATAATCTTGCATTCATTTTTCGGAGTAATTAACTGGAGGAAAGCAACTTTCTTCCCACAGACATAATCCATTTGTAAACAGCAGCATGCAGACTAAATGGCTTTTCTTTTTCCTTTGTCGAGATAGCCAAAAATCAAGAGTTTGTACCTTTATTGTGATTGTTCAGCACAATAACACACAGAGAGTAGAGTTTTGTTTTAGTGGCATCTGGCTAGGCATGTGAAACCGATGTGGATCAAAGACTATATGGTAGAATTAAACAAATATAATCAGGGTAATATGATTCATTCTTGTGCTGCTGCACAGATGTTTAAACAGATGTCAGGTAAAAACAAAGTGATGGGGGTTAACACTTAGTTTAAATTATTGCATTTAAGAGAAGGGAGTATCTTTGTTAAAAACATTGAAGGTGAAAGTAAGTATTTATGACTTCAGTTGCTGGGAATCTGATCTTTCATTTATTTGCCTTTTAGTGGACAGCAATCACTAGCTCCCATAATGGGAATCCTGCAATTTTAACCGTGCTTATAATCCTTGCCCATCTTTCCACTCTGTCTGAATCTCTTACGTCTAAAGAAACACAAGTATGCTCCTTAACATTTAATACGGTAATTAAATTACTAGAGCAGGTTAAAGACTGACTCACCTATTGGCCTGCCCTTATGGGAAAACCTAATGAGGTATGTGGATTACATGATAAGAGTGCCTTATTGCTATTCCCATGGGCAGGCTGGTGCCATTGTGGATTATCAGGCAAATAATTACACACAGTGCATGCTTTCCTCTCTAGATGTTCTAACATTTCCTGGGCCAGACTGATATGTTGGGAGCTTATTTACATGCCTAATTTGTGCATACAATAGCAGCAACTGGACGCAAATTGGGTAATGACATGAATGATCATAATTAGACATTGGCATGCACATTTACCTGAAATATGTTTGCAGTTATCATAACCACCTATAAATGGGAGGCCTGATCCAAAGCCCTTGAAATCCATGGGAGTATTTCCATTAATTTCAATGGAACGTAAATGGGCTTCATTGAATCAGCCCCTTCATGTGTACATTTTGCAGAGGAAGCCGCTTATAGGGGTTGAAAAGTTGGCTTCCCTTTATTAGCCAAAAGCAACAATAGTCACCAAAATAATGGTTAGCCATAAAAGAGTTCTTCTGATGAGTGACTGTAGAACTAACACTGTCTAAAATTACATGTACTCAGAAGGATGCCTTTTAGCCCTCAGTTCTGAAACTGGGACATTTGAGGGAAAGGGTATGTAGAATGCTTATCTTTTCCCTGTAATTTGTGCATTTACCCCCACCCCCAAATAATCATCAACCCTATTAGGATTCTGTGCCATCTTTCACCCACTAATTGTGTGAGCTGCACGATCAATGTAATCCAATGGCTTCACTTGTAAGAAAAGTGTAAGGTTTTTCTGTATGTTTGTGTTCCTCTCTGGTCTACAGAGTCCTGAATCTCTTGGATGGTAATTAGTTTATAATTAGTGATCTTGGGTGGCTTCCCCATAAATCTCTATGGAAATGATTCTTTTTATAACCATATAATACATGTCACCGGGGAAAGCTTTTCTATCCAGCACATTCACTTTTCCACCAATGCTGTTTGGAGTTGGGTCTGTGATGTGGCTTTGTTAACTCTGTCTGGCTATGTAAAGACAACCGCATAAGTTCATTCTTTGCGACAACAAGCACTTCCAGAGTGAGGCCAACAAATTCAAGCCATATTATCACAAAGCATCAATACTTTGAAAACAGTTTCCCGCAGCTAAGCAGCAATGCAGTTGCTTTATTTGGAAACCACAAATATTGCTTTAATTTACAGAACTATTTTTCACTGGTTTTCTTTGCTCCATTGAGTTCCCACTGGAATACATTGAACACCCCTTTCCACCCTACCCAAAAATAAAATAAGACCCACTTTGGTGGAATCCTTTCAAGTGGTAAATATGTTAGAGATGGAGCTGAAACAGACCCCCGACCCTGTTAGGAAGGCTAGGAATATAACAGGGTTTAAAAGAGAACTGGATAAATTCATGGAGGTTAATTCCATTAATGGTTATTAGCCAAGATGGGTAAGGAATGGTGTCCCTAGCCTCTGTTTGTCAGAGAGTGGTGATGGATGGCAGGAGAGAGATCACTTGATCATTACCTGTTAGGTTCACTCACTCTGGGGTACCTGGCATTGGCCACTGTCGGTAGACAAGATACTGGGCTGGATGGACCTTTGGTCTGACCCAGTACGGCCCTTCTTATGTTCTTATCATGAGAGTGTGATTCTAGCCTTGGGTGTGGAAGGTTGCAGGTGCTGGTCTGGCCAAGTGCTTATATAGACGAGCAGTAGAGCATCCAACTCAAACCCATGGGAGTTGGGTTGTATTCTGCACTGCCACTCACCTGTTGGGTGACCCCGGGGCAAGTCACTTCACCGCTGTTTTCCCTCCCACCCTTTGCCCCAGGAACTCCTGTGTGAAATTCCATGCTCTGGATAATTATAATGGTTCCTTTTGCCCTTAAAAACTGTGACTGGCCTGGGAGCTGGATCCAAATCCAAATGTTGCCACTCCGGCTCATTTCTACTAGATTTTGTCTGTTGATCTGAGCAGGCTTGGCTAGAGATAGATTTCAAAGTCGTCCTCGTGGGTGAGAGGTCATTTAACTCACTGTATTTCACGGCAGGCTTAAGCTATTCCACAGATTGCTTGGAGCGCTGTACGACACTGCTTGTGATCAGTTTCTGTTCTGCTTTTACACAGCAACTACATCACAGCTTTACTGGTAGACCACACTGATTATTTTAATTAAAAAAAAGCCGCTCAAGGCAACATTCTTGCATATGAAGTACGCTAGCCCTAAAGGTGCGATGAAAGCATAATCCTGCACATAGCCCTTCGTTCTGCTGCCTAAAATAATACTTCAGGATGCTGGCAGGGGAATAGTGCACTTCCTGTGAGTGTTTCAATTCACATTCTCCCAAAAATAACACAGAGACTGTTAACACCTGCACTTTTCAACGTTTCCTTACTAACAAGGAGATTAATGGGTTCCACTCAGAGCGGACCTTTTTGACCTCATTTATGATGGTGGGAAACGCAGGAAATTGCTTGCTAATCCAAATCTTGATAATCCCAGTATCCTTAAACCCCCCTCCCCCCGAACAACATGGATCAGAACATAGAGGCAGGAGTTCTGTTTTCCAAAGATCCAGAATAAATAATTCTTCACAAAGGGATATAAAAAAGGATAGTGGATCTTGCATTAAAAATGAAGCCGAAGAGTGAAGTGATCATTCAGTAAATTATAGAACTAACTGGCTAGTCCCTGTAAATAGTAATATTACATACAGGAGACCAGCAGTGATTTCTAGGGAAGAAAGAAGGGCGAGCCCTTTCTCTGTATTCTTCATAAACAGTCTGTGGTTTCCCATTCATTTATTTCACGTTGGTTAGGGGATTTCTTTGGTTGTGAGGGTAAAAACAACTGAACTCCGATAACACACTTAAAAGGATTGTCTGAGTGTGTGAAAATTTGCATGTGCAAACACCTGCACAAGCAGTTGCAGCTAAAGAAACATACACCCAGTTTCCAAGTGGTATTAGCATATAAAACATCTATCCAGTGCACCCAGAAGTGAGACCAGGAAAAAGCACAGGCAGGTGTGTCTGTGTGTAGCAAACTGCATGAGCACAACAAGAAGCGGTGATGTGTCTATACCACCTCCTCAGTAATAAGGGGAGAAAACATCACAAAAATGAAGAATACTTATGAGCTGGAAAGGAGAGAGATGTAACAAGAAGCAGCTATACAGTGGCCATTTTAGGACTGCCGCTGTTTGCCAAATTTAAAGGACCAGGCCCCAGAAAGGCATGCTCGAGCAGCGTCCCTTAAAGAGGCAACCAGGTATCCGGAAGTTTTGTACAGAGAAGGTAATCACAAAGGAAGATACTGCTCCTATGTTTTGTAGGCTGCCACGGCCTTGCAAGTCCTCTTGTGGAGAAATATCAGTAATCACTTAAAATCAATGGAGCTATTGATATTCAGCACAATTTTTAAAAACAAAACAAAACCCAGATCCTTCTTACTTAGTTCTTATATGGATTTAGAAGTCCATCTTTAGTCACTTTTGAATTTTGGTCAATGCATATATTCTAGAGTTTAATCTTTTTTCCCTGCTTGCATTGCCTTTTCAAGCTATGTCTTACTCAGTATCCCTTTTACGGGGCCAATTCTTGACCCATCAAACAGTCATGACCCATCAAACAGCACCTTAAAATGGTGTAGTCCCATTTTACTGAAAACAACATACAGCCCTAGTCCCTGCCCCAGAGAGTTTACAGTCTCAACTAGACAAGATAGAAAAATAGCAACAAACTACACTTTAAAGGAATGTCATGATTAGCTACATTTTGGGGGTGTTTTTACTTTGCTGAACACAATGTGCTCCTCTGCCACTCTGCTCAAAAAACAATATTCTTATTTTATATTTAATACCTCTTATGAACACTCGGTTACCTCAAAATCTTAGTTTTATTCCAGTTGTCTCCTTCATCCCTCCACAGTACTGTAAGGGTGGTTGGTTTAATCCTTAATGCTGTCCAGAGGCTCTCTCCTCCACCTGCCTCCAGCCTCTTTTCACCTCAGCCCAGCTAACACACTATGAAAATATCACTTTTTTATTTTCACACACAACTTAGGCAGTTTTTCTGAAAAGTTTCTTATCAGACACAGGAGTTTGAGAGTCCTCTTGCTATTTTTATTTCTCCAAATCCAGTGTTACTTGTGACATAGGCGGCTTCCAGGGAATCAAAGAAAACTTGCCAAGGGCAGGAAAAGCTTGAATCCAAAACTAAAATCACCCATGGCCATTTAATTATTATCTAGTTGTACAATGGCAGAGCCCAGAACAGGTTAGACGTCGAACATCCTAAGATAGAATCCCTGACACTAAGGGCTAGCGTGCTGTGACAATTTTTATAGTATTTGGTAGGGTGACAAGACAGCAACTATGAAAAAAATTGGGACAGGGGTAGGGGAGTAATAGGAGCCTATATAAGAAAAAGACCCCAAAATCAGGACAGTCCCTATAAAATCAGGACATCTGGTCACCCTAGTATTCAGGGTTTGTTATTACTACTTCAAGACACGGAGTGTGGCAGCACCTCTAATTCCAGCACCATTGCTAAGGTCAGACCCTACAACCTAAGAATTTCAGGGCAGTAAATCTCAAAGACCCAGCTAAACATGAGGGTATTGTCTGTTATAACACATGTGTGGTCAGTGCTTAATTTGTAATGAAAGAAGTGCCAGGACGCAAGCAATTAGGTGCTGGGACGCGAACAGTTTTTTTACTTTTGTCACTGAGGCAGCAAGCCAGAGGTGCCGGGGCTATGAACCTCCAAGCCTGGAGGATCAGCCTGGCACTAATTAAGCACTGCCTGCTATATTTACTGTAAGAGAGGAACCCCCTATTCAGCAGTTCTCACTCGAGATCAGTAAATCTCCTAAGCACATGAGAAACACTCGCCACTTAATACAGTTCTGGTTGCTGCTCCGATATTATACTACTGTGGGTGGTACAAGAACCTGAATAGAACAGAACAGGTTTTAAGGCTGATCAACCCTACTGAAAGTCAAAACACTGCATAACAACCTTTCACTGAGTTACCTCTGTACACAGCAAGACATTTTGTCATAGCTAGATGGTAACAGACTCATAGTAATGCCACAGGAAACAACAGTAACCATGTGGTATTGCTCATTTGTGGTACTGTGTTATTTCCTGATAACACGTGCTACCATTGTAGCCATTTTCACTAGGTGTAATAATTAAATCAGCACAAGTTGTTTTGCAGCTATTGAACGGGGGAGGGGGAGAAAAGCAATTTTGTCCTTTCAACCCATTTACTTAATAGGAAGTTTTCCACAATTGGGCTAAGAAAGTTCAGTAGGTCTTGTGGGTATACCCAGCAATTTAAAGCAGAAACTATAAAGGTCATACCACCAAGGGCTAATAGAAGGAGTCTATTGTTTATAAAGGCCAGGCTCTACAGCTATACTTGCAGGAAGTACATTGCAAGATGAAGGCTGCTCTTGCCAAAATGTCAGCAAACAGTTTCCCATGCCAAAGTGTGTGTGCGCTACTCACAAAATGGCAGAGTAAACAAAAGCCCATCTGGGCAGTGCTCATCCTAATATCTGAGGAGAAAATATCTTCAGACAACTAAATATTTGCACATGTGCTATGGGCCGGCTCCTAACTCCCTTACTTTGGCAACATTGCCTTTATAGCAATTTTAGTTTAGAAAGACTACACTTCTGATCCTGGTGTCATAACCAGACAGGGGGTCCCCAGTATCCATGGAGCTCTGCATGGGAGCAAGGATTTGCCTGTGCAGATCAACATGCACTAAAGCAATTAATGAATGGATCAAAATGAAGAGCTCTGCCCTCCGGAATAAATGTGTGTGGCAAAGTGATGGGAGCTTTATTCCAACATGCTACTACAGTTATAGCATCACATTCCCTTCTCCTTGTGTGATACATTCTCTTTTGGTACTCGGTAATTCTTTTACTTACTCGCCTATGGATATCCCATGTCCAGGTCTTCTTGTATAGCCAGCTGCTGAGGTTTTATTGGTGACGAGCTTTTTATTTCTACACAGCCCATTTTTGTACCCCAGAAGCTGGTATTTAGAAGAGATAATCCACCCTGTGTAAGCAGGCCCTGTGTACTTTCGTCAGAGACAGCGACGTTCTGAAACCCACAGGTAGGTGAGATAACTCAGACCATAGATCACCACTTCAAGTTGCAGATGCAGTTGTGTTTTTTATTATTATGGGAAGTAAAGCTTTTGGGGAATAACATCCTGGAGAACGGCTTTGCAGGATTCAATGGCAGTGGCCAATTGGCCCAAAGATCGGAGTATGATCAATAAAATCTTTTGGAAACAATATTTCTGGAAATTCAGTGTTCGGGCTACCCATTGTAGGACAGGTATACAAAGGTATCCACAGCCGAGGGAATTACCATTTACCAACCAACCAGTTTGTCACTTGTATTTAGAGGGCAGATTTCAAACCAATTGATGTGGGCATAATTTTTAAGCCTGAAATGAATGAACGGATCATTTCACCCGATCTTCCTAACTGTGCATAAATGAAAATGTCAAGACTGGGAAACTGTTGAACTCCAAAACATTCTTTTTAAAATGTCAGTCAAGAAACAGGGTGTGTTTTTCCTAAACTGCTATGCAATACATAGCTAGTTAATAGATTATGAAAAATAGGAGGATTCTTCATCCAAGCAAAAATGCAAAGTGCCCTGCTCAAGAATGAGCTATAGCTTTGCTACCACCACCACCAGCATCCTCCAATGTTTGTTTATCCTGCCTCTCAAAGTAAAGTTGAAGAAACCTCTCTCCAATACTTGCCCTGAAGTCACAGACTTCTGGTGCCTTTTCTGAGTCTCCTTTGTCACTCTGTTTCTTTTGCAGTGGCTCCATTCATCTTTGTCTAGTCTTTCAAATATAATGGAAGTGAAAAAGCTGTGAACAATATTTTGTACAGCTGTAGAGTTTTGATTATTAGAACGCTGGTGTTCCAGTCAATCTTCCATTAAAGATTTAATTAAAAACAAAACAAAGCACAAGCTACACAGCTGTGTCTGAGTCACACTGAAGATACACAGAAAGCCTGAAATGATCACAAATGTCAAGTGGTTCTTGAGGTTCTTCTAATGTCCTAGTGGAAAAACCCATGATTAGTCTATGCTGTAACTGATCCCCTTTAATCACAAGTGGACTTTAAACAGGTTAGTATTTGTGACCAAGTTCATTCTCACAGCTAGAAGCAAATCATGAAATATGGGGGGCCGGGGGGGAATGATGACCATGAGCAAGAGAAATTCAGGAATCCAGTGCAGAAGAAATGGAGAGATGGAATCTGTTTTGAGCAGAAGAGAGGAGAGACGACGGTATTGTTGCTCTAGAGGGATATCAAAGTAGCAGTGATAGAAAAGGTTCCTCCGTTCTGTGAGATCCTAAGGATGGCAAATTGCTGGAAGCCAGGAGGAGATAGTTAAAAGATAGCAACAAGAAGCCATGGAGCATAGCTTCCTCTATGACAGAAACGGGCTTGATGAAAGGTAAGCAGCTGTGATGAGGGGTTCGCTATTTGGCAAAGTAAAGAGCAAAGGGTTTAGTCATAATGACCTCAAGTCCCATACTAAGGCCCCAGTTGAGCAAAGCAGTTAAGGATGTTGCTGAATAGGGGACTAACAATCAACATTCCCTCCCACACAGGAAGATGGGTTCCTGACAGAAGCTGGTGGTTTTTAGAGAACTGATGACTAGAATAGTTGACTAAAATGGAAGATGTTTGCTGCCTTCAAAGACTATGAGAAATAGGACAGAAATGAGAATTGTGGGCCTGATTCACCAATTAATCAGTTCAGTGTTACATAGGTGGCTCCTCCTTTGATTTCAGTGGAGTTAGCCCAGAATAAGCCTGGAGTAACACAAGGGTGAATTAGGACCCAGGGATTTAACCATTTAATAGTGAGAACAAATTTCAGAGGAAAAAAAAAATCTTCATGATTATTCTGGTGCAGCTCTCCTTTCACTTACACTGTGATATCCCATTGTTTAAAATGGGCTTATAGCTGATTTACAAAGGTATAAGAGCAGAGGAAGACTCAGGTGAGGAACAGGCTCTGCTTTGAGTAGGGGGTTGGACTAGGTGACCTTCTGAGATCCCTTCCAACCCTGATATTCTATTATTCTAATAGCTCCGTAATGCACATCAGAAACTTCTGAAAAAGTTTTAGGCATTGTTGGGAAGCAGGAAGAGTTGGACTGAAACGGATGTTCAACTGGGAGCAAGTTCCCCACCCTAATACAGGTCATTAGATGTTTTTTTAATTATTATAAAGAATGAGATGGTTGCTTTGGATGTCATGTTCCACCCCAAATGCCTACTTTGCAAAGGGAAACTCAACGTTTGCTCAAGTAACAAAGAGTCCTGTGGCACCTTATTCCAATCCTGTTCATGGGCTTCCTAGTTTCTCTAATTGCCTGCATGCCAAACTAAACATATAGATATTTAAAAACCAAAGAACAGAACTGAAGAAGTTTCAAAACATGCTTTGCTTTGGGGCAAAATGACTGCAACACTGTTTCTACACGTGCAAGGATAATGTTGTGCTAATCAGGGGGAGCAAACTCCTGTGTGAAACATTATTCATCGGTCTGAGCATCAGCCAATGGCAGAAACATTTTCGTAGCGTGTAGATAAAGAGTCGCACAGTATCTTCCTAAGATAGATTCTCCACCTCCCAGGGCATTAATGAAATTTCACACTTCCCCAGATAAAACGCCCAGAGGTTCCGGCACAAGAGGCAGCTGTTGCACCGCAGCCATTGAAAAAGAGCAGCAAATGAACATTCGTAGCGAGACAGTTTTGGCGGAACTGCTCTGGTATTGGTTTCAATTCTTCTGGCTGATTTGGTCAGAGCTACTGAAATCAGAAACAGTGGACCGTGGGAGTGGAGGGGTTGGTTCAGTTTTAGTGGTTTACTAGGCAAGCGAGATAGAAAGAGGCCCAACAAGGTCAAAGGAAGAAGGGGGAAAGCCAGATGTGCCGAAATGAAAAGGAATTAGAGTGGTGCTAAACTATGCCTAACACCAAATTGAGGCACCAGTCCGGCAATTATGCCCTTCAGTCCCATGATAAATCAGTGCTTAAAGTTGTGCGTGTGCTTGAATACATTGCTGAATAGGCACCTATGAGAGCAGAAGGCAGGGAAAGGTGCTGGTGATGTTGGCGAACAAAGGAAGAGGGACCAAGGGAAGTCCATTCACGTTGAAAGAATGAGCAACATAGAAAAGTTGGCACTGGTGCCCATGAGACATGCTTTAACAAATCAGCTAGGGCATCAGAAGAGTCTTCCATATAATTTATTCTCAGCAACTTGCACTGAGACTATTAATGGGCCCAAAATGGCCCCAGATCTCAACTCTTCCAAATTCCAGAACTGCTTGAAGCTGAGCTTTTAGTTCTGACTCAGCTTTAAGTGAGAAGGAAAATCTCCCCAAGATTCATATTCTGTGTTCTGATTGTATATCGTTTCTCAGCCCATTTATCCTTCTAGTCCTTGTCATTCATATCCAGTAGATCCTTTGGATACACTTAATCATATGTAGCAGACATTAATATTATACTTGACTACCATACCATTTCGCTTGACTATTGGGGTTTTGATGACTATAGATAGGGTGACCAGAGAACTCATGAAAAATCGGGATGGGGGTGGTGAGCAATAGGAGCCTATATAAGGAAAAGACCCCAAAATCGGGACTGTCCCTATAAAATTGGGACATCTGGTCACCCTAACTATAGACAAAAGATGACCAAAGTAAGGGGACATGTCTAAGTTACTCCATTGTCCTAACAAGTCCATAGTCTGCTTTTGAAAATAAAACTGGAATTGGCTGGAGGAAGGTGACATTTTTCTCTGAGACAGCTAAAGGAAGCTTGCTAACTGCTGTCCAGGATATCCGGAACTTGGCAGATTCCTTTCTCCTGCCTGAGTTTGCTCACTGAAGGTTTTCTGTTTATCTTACAAAAGTCTGTTCCTCTCTGACAGGTGTCCGGAGTGCAGCAAAAATGTGCAGGCTAGGGACACTCTGTAGGGAGTTAGTTTCTGGGTTTCTTCTAAGGAGGAATGGGAGATTCTCTGCAAACGGTAAAGCATTGCAAGGATTATAGATTGTTAACAACGTTCCTTTCTATATTTAGCCATCTTACAATGTGTGTTTCATTTCAGAAGCAGTAGTAAAAAATCTGAGATTTGAGAGACTGCATAAAAATCAGAGACCTAATAGAGCCAGACTGCCTGAGAGCTTTTGGATTTTAAATTAATACAGGCAAAGAAAACATGGTTGGGTTTGCAATATTTTGTCAAAATCAAAACTAAGGTACCACAGATCTGGATTTCATTTCATTTGAACCACTTAAGTTCAAAGATGTTGAATCAAAAAGCTCAGTTTTGGCCTTTCTTTTAAGTATTTAATAAGGGATTTTTTTAAAGAGGATTTGTGTCAGTCAGGTGGTTTAAACATTCCTTTAAAACCTTTATTTTAGCTTCTGTCCACTTCTCCAGTAGTAAGTAAAGTGAAGAGGAAGAGAGATCTAATGGTTAGAGCTGGGGACAGAGAGCCTGGATTCTCAGCCCTGCCTCTGGACTCTGTGTACCCTTTGGCAAGTCATTCATTTATCTATGCCTTAGTTTACCCATCTGTAATAATGCTCAGAGTACTTCCCAGCAAGGCAGTAAATCTCAGATAATAGATGCATTTAGCTGAAAAATGCTATACAAAAACTACTGCAAAGCCCAGCCAGGTCATTATCATCATGATGAGGCAAAATGACTAGTGGGTTTAATAATACCTAAATTGCATGAGAGTGTTGATTGAATAAGTACTTCAGCTTTAGGTACACGAGTACTGAAACTGTTCTTGCTTCTGTCAGATGTTAGTACAATACCATCCAAGATGTGCTATAATCATCCAAAAATTCAGTGCCTGCAATGTCTTCTTGCTCGGTTAATGGATGATCCATTGGGAGAGGACTGTACATAGCTGTGTGTACTGCTATGTTGCTTATGGACAGGAAAGTGCAATGAACGTAGTTAGTTTTGGGTGTTTTTGTTTTTGGCAATGTGAACGCTAGAAGAAAATGAAGGGAATGAATCAGCAAGTGCAGAGTAAAAAGGGTGTCATAAGTCAGAAGAGGACAGAAAACAGCTATTTACACTGCCCCGATCTGCACAGACAACCAACTGTCTACACTAGCTTTTCAGGCCCAAACTCAACAAAGCATATTGGCTCTTGCTTAACTTTGAGCACATGCTTAAGTCCCCTTAAGTCAAAGGGACTTAAGCGCAAGCTTAATTGCTTTGATGAGCTGGAATGGTCTTGAATCTGTGCTTAAGTGCTTAACTGAAGTGGGTCTATTCATCACAGATCACTACACCATGGGAGCCAGAAACCAATAACCCTATTATACCAGTCCTTTTTATACAACTGCACAGAAGGTTTAGCCAGCATTTTGCAAGGAGTTCTGTATGTTGGGCATAAATATGCAACTACCAAGAATTCTTTCCCAGATCTCTGGCTGGAGGGTCTTACGCACATGCTCTGGGTCTTAACTAAGCACCATATTTGAGATTGGGAAGGAATTTTCCCCCAAGTCAGATTGTCAGAGACCCTGGGTTTTTGGGTTGGTTTTTTTTTTTTTTTGGCCTTCCTCTGGAGCATGGGGCACGGTTCATAAACTCGTGCAAATGGTAGATTCTCTATAACCCCAAGTCTCTAAAGTCTTGAGGACTTCAGTAACTCAGCCAGAGGCTACAGGAGTGGGTGGGTGAAGTTTTGTGGCCTGCAACGTGCAGGTCAGATTAGATGATCACCGAGGTCCCTTCTGACCTTAAAGTCTATGAATCTGGGCTAAAACTTTACACACAAGGTCTGTCTGGAAGTTTTTATTTTTGTTTAAGCTCACTATGGCTGGTGAATGCGTTTTGGAAAGGAAATGCACAAAGACAACCAAGTGCTACAAGAAGGAGAACTACATGGGCAACCCAGAGGATACAAATTTGGTCTAACCCTGATTTTACAGCCCAGCTTTTTGTTAGGTCTCTACGGCTAGAGAACTGTCAGAAGAAAGAACAAAGACATTGTCCTTCATGAGCCCCACAGAAATAACGGCGATTGGATGGGTGCTATTAGGGCGGTGAGGTCTTCTTTACTGCTGGAAATAATCTGAGCCAGATCCTTCGTCTGTGGAAACTGATCTTCCTCCACTGAAGTCAATGGGATTGAGGCCAGTTTACACCATCTGGCATCAGATTATAACAGTATTAAACAAGCTCACATTTTAGGCCTAAGAACTGTGAGGGTTTCTCTTCAACAAGAGGGAGGAAAGTTTTAAAGACAAATGGTAGGGGTGATCTACCGAAGCTCACTATAAAGCCATTTAAAGTGTTACTTGGCATATTTCAGTAACAACCGCTTTCATGCCATCCTGTACACTTAAAGCAATCAGCTTGGCCTGGCAAAGATCCAGGTGCACACTTTCTTTACCTCTTATTTTACAGAAAAGAAGTGTCATGGCAAGTCTCCAGTTAATATTAATATACATCACTAATAAGGCAATTCACATTATGGACCTGTGCCTGCTACACAAAAGGAGTTCAAACACATCCCTGAGAATGCGGAGTGCTGGTGATTTAGGAATTACGATTTCTGGGACAAAGGGCACACTTAAAAAGCAGGGTCTCGTAAATCTGCACGCTCCCTGCATTTCTAGATTGTGTGCCTGAGAACTCCCACATGAGATAGCAAGACATATGTAACATTCCTTAGGCCATGAGCCTCAGTCCCATGATAATTATTGCAAGCACTGAAGTAAAAAGGCCATGTTCCGTCCTGAAATAAGACAGTGGAACTCCTATTTAAGTACACTTGCTCCAAGGCTGAATTCGGTTCAAAATTACACGGAAAAATCTATTGTATTCTATAAAGCATCCAGGTCCTCAACATGTTGCTGTTCATTTGCATATCTAGATTATGTGTAAAAAGAGAGATTCAAAAGCAGCATTTTAAACTGGTATTTTCAAAGCATTCTAAGCAAGTAAGGCACCAATTTCCATTGGCTTGGACTCCTTTTTCCCTTAGGCACTTTGAAAATCACAGCCTTGATGCTTTATAAATAAAGACCTTCTTACCACAATGAGCTGGGGTAATGGACACATTCCTACCATATGGAGTTTACGATTCAGCATAGAGAGGTTCTTTAGAGTAGGGTTTAGACTATCTTGAAACTGTGGCGATACATCCGCTTTGGTGCCATTCTGACTTGGTGGGTGGGAACACCCAAAACATTGGTGGGAGGGTGTTGGGGACCTCTGAGAGGGGATTGGGAAAGTAAGAATACAGAAAGAAGAAGAATAGGAACAGAAGGAGTGGGTACCTTCTCAATCTATTGAAATCAGTGGGAGGCAAGGATGGTCAGCAGCTTGCAGGATTAAACTCCTCCCAATGAACACAGCATGTTTTACTGAGGTGACTTCATCTCCCTCTCTTTAGCAGGTCAGGGAGGATTCACACACAGCGAAACAAAAGTCCTTAGTCCTACTGACTTTATTATTCACCTGTTTTCTCTAATTTCCTATGCAATAAGAATATGCCTGGTTCTGCTGACTCATTAGCTACAATGAATTCTCAGGCAGCTTGCTGGTACACTCCTCTCCTCTGTCTTATTTAAACTGGCCAATTCTTTAGAAAGAGATAACAAACCAGATCCTCATATAGTGTAAATTGGCATAATTCCACTGACTTGGAGCAACAGTGATTTACACCAATTGAGGATCTGGCTATATATATAGTTGAAATCATTAAAATGTTGTTTCACCCTGATAACTGTAATTACCAGAGTTCTTTCAGCAACTCTTTGTAAACACAGAAAGTTCACTGGCTTGTGTGCTTTGCTCTGTTAATACACTCATCTCCTTCCCAGGACTTCCTATTTGGCAATCGGTTCCCGCTTCTGAATCACTATCCGGCTCTTGCAGAATCTGATGGTCCGATAGCATTTATTCAGGGCGATAAGTATTTCAAACTGAGATGACACATTTTAAACATGATCTAGACTAGACCAAGAATGCCTCTTAACACTATTATTTAGAGCGGTCTGGGAAATGGAATTTCTGTTCCACAGGAAATTCCGACATTTTGAAATTTCCGTTTGTCCTGAGCAAAGTTGACATTTCAAAATTTCATGAAACGAAAATGAAAATTCAGAAATATCTTGTTTTTGAAGTTATCTCATAGAAACTTTTCATTTCAAGGAGGTCGAAACATTTAGTTTAAAAGTCTAAATGATAAATTCGATGTTATATTAAAGTAATTAATATAATCTAACATAAAAGGCAGAATGATAATCAAAAGGAAACATTTTGCCTTATCAGAATGAAACGTTTTGATAATTTCCCATGAAAAAATTCTGCAAAATTGTTACAGTCACACAAACTGTTTTGATTTCTTGTCAAATCAGCATTTTCTGCTGGAAAACTTCTGCACTGGACATTTTTCAGCCAGCTCTACCGCTATTACATTTGTGACTATCCTTTTGTTTCTTTCAGCACAGATATCAAAGCAGCGTCAGAGGTGAAACACTGGTCCTCTTGAAGTCAATGGCAAATTTTTATTGACTTCAATGAGGCGACATATTTAAAATTAATAAAATAAGGATGATTAACATAAGAATTCACTGGTTTTCAACTGTATAGCTTCCACAGAGTTTCCACAGATTAATTCTTGTAGGAAGAAAGGATGGTATTGTGGTTAAAAGAGAAGCCCAGGGTTCTATTCTTGGCTATAGTACACGGCTTTGTGCATGACATGCGAAGTCATGATTTTTAAAAGCACTGGTATGCAATTGTTCCTGCATTTGCACATATGTTTATATATGAATAGCTCGACTGCACATGCAGCCATGATAATTACACACACATCAGACTAGTTAAGTATCTAATTGGTCATTTGCATGCATTTATATGCCTTAAACGTTTAAGAATCAGGCCCTTAGCCTCTTTGGGGCATCATTTTCCCATTGAAAAACTGGGAAGCATACTACTCAACAGCATGGCGTTAGGTTTCATTCACCGAAGTTTGTGAAGTGGTTCAAGATCCTCAGGGAGAAAACACTAGATAAGAGAAAAGTGGCCTTATCATGACCCTTCTTTGAGAAATCAACACTTGTTTAGTACTGTTCCTGTAAATTGTCATTTTGCATGTTGCAGCAATTACATTTAACTCCAGCAAAACACTACATAGGATATTCTCAACCATGTATCTTTAAGCAGGTGTTCCCAAGAGCAACATATATGTTCCCTTGGTATTAGTAAATGACAAATGAGTAAAAATAACTATTCAAACCAGGTAACACTCCCAAACTCTGAAGAGCTTAACCCATCTAAAGACAAAGGTGTAGAATACTTACAGAGCCATGTTCTTTTCTTTAGCTTTAGGCAGTAGAAAAACGTGACCCTGAAGGTTTGGTCCTTCCACTTCTTTCACACAGCAGCAAGGGTGGCTAAGAAATAAGGTATATAAAAACATGGATATTAAAGGCATAATTCCTAGCTCATATGTTTGAAAGGGCTCTTCTTTTACAACTTCTGAAGACTGCAGAGGCAATTCAGTAACAACATAGCAAAGAGATGGCTCTACAGAATAACTCAAGTGAATTTCAGGTTCATTGAAATTAGCTAAAGGATTACATGGGCTAGAGAGTATCATTGCAATTATGTCCACAACCCCTTTTAACTCCTCTTACAGAGTAAACCCAGACAAGCTTCTGGGGGGATGTGACTAAGTTAATTAATAGGGGAGCAGGCTTTATGGGCTTCTGCAGGCTGAACATATGCTTCAGAATTGGAATAGAACCTTAAGACAGTATCATAGTAACATAGCCCCCATTGTGATGCCCGAGTTACCTCTGAGTCAGAGGCTCCATAACTCTAATGAGTCATCCCTGAGCCAGAGAGCCTGATGAATCATCAGATGCAATTACCAGCAGGTCTGGTGATAGACTCTATCCCATCCAATCAGTGTTCAGCCAGTCCACAGGCAAGAACCAACCCAGCTGATCCCAAGGCAGGTATGTAGATTCCTAAGGGAAGCAGCTTCTTCAGTCTGCTTCCTGTCACTTTTCTGAACTGAGGCCTAGAGTCATCAAAGGAGTTTTTCCTTCAGGTGTTCTAGCAAAAGAAGGTGGTAGCAACACATGTCTTGAGGATTTGTGGTGACAACTGGTGATGCATCTTCAGTCTAATGGAAAACTTTAAAAGGTCACTTGGCAATAACAGCATAATTAATTAGCTCACTCAAGTGAACATATTTTCAACCAAATCCATTGCCTTTGAAGGTCCTGCGTATTATCATTTCCAAACCAGCCTCAATTATAAGATAAGCAACAATAAGAAACTTTACACTTGATAAGTGCTATAAGAAGCCAATGCTAATTCCTTCCTCCCCCGTCTTTACTCCTTTAATGAGCAAGTCCATTAAATGTAAGTACAAAGGGAGTTCACTCTAAGTCAGAGTCATTTTTGCATGTTAGGATGGCTGGAGAACAGTTCAAAAAGCAATCTGCCTAGAAACCACAAGTTTATGAATCCCAGAAGTTTCATTTGCTCAGGTCAGGTTGAAAGCTTGGCTGAAGTTGCAGTAGAAATTTTTCTCTGTCAGGCAACAGAAAGCAGTACAAAGAACCCAGCTGTTAGGCCTCATAGCCCAGGCTTCTAATTAAAACAGTGGAAAATTAGATAACTTCACAAATTCATCACTGCCACCACTAGCTGTCAAAAAAAGCTGGGGGGGGGGGTTACCACCCACCTTTTGTTTATGTTGCTAACTAGTGTCTCCATTTAGCTTGTGTGCAGGAGAGAGTGTTTTATCTTTCTCCCCTTTCTTTGCTTTTGGACATTTTTTGCACCTCATTCAAGAAAACTTTTGTATAAGACTGTAAAGGAAGCCGCAGGCTAGATTTTTACACACACACCCCCACCCTCCTCCCATATTTTCAAAAGGGCTCCACTCCTATTTGGACACTAATATGAAATGGTCTGCTTTGCAAAAGCACTCGGCATCCAGAAGCTACCACTGCTCTCAGTGAGCTTCGTTATTGTCTATCATAGGAGCTGCTAAAAAGCTGGCCCGAGGTCAACAAATGCCACCTGGAAAGTTATGATCAACTTATTTAAAAATAAAGGAGGAAAGGCTTTCTGACAAAGCCACCTCCCCATCAGTAGAAAAAGAAAGCTGTTACTCTTTTAAAAGTTGTTGTTTTATGGTTTTAATTATCATTTGTTAGACATGCAAGGGCTTTCAGGCCAGAGTCAATAAAAATAACTTGTATTATTCTTTATTGTTATAAACAAGATGCTATTTCAAGGACTGAGGAGAGAAAGAATCTCAATCCAGAAAAACCTTAGCAGTCATAAAGAAAAATACTACAGGCCCAAACCCAGCATAATGCAATAATAATAATAATTAATATATAATTATCCAGAATAGGTTCTTCTCATATGGCTGTGGGGAATATCCTGCTCCACTGCACCACTAAAGTCCAGGAGGGTTTTGAGCTTGACAGTGGGATCAGGATCAGGGCCTAAGTTGTTATTACTATTTATTATTTGTATTGCAGTAGTGAGTAGACGCTCCCACTGAGATTGGTGCCATATTGTGCTAGGCATTGTGAAAACACATAGTGGCAATCCTGGCTCTGAAGAACTTACAGTATAAACAGATGAGAAAGGCAAAGGACACATCCACACTGCACACTCACTGGTGGCAGCATGTAGGGTGTGTTTCAATACACGTGGCTGTGAAAAGCAGGCTGCATCCACCCTGCTGTGGGGGTGTGGGGAGGCAGCGAAGACAGGATCCGGCAGCGGGGAGTTGCCACAGCCTTTCCTCACTGTCAGTCTTTCACTGAGGCAGGGAAAGTGTTCAGAAGTTCTCTGCAGTGGGGAAAGGCTCTGGCAGCAGGCGTAAAAATAGCTGTGTAGATGCACTGCTTGGGTGCACCCTAAATTGACACCCTAAGGTTGTGGCGTGTCTGTACTCCACTTGCCTAAGCAATGCCTTGCTGTCTACACAGCTATTTATATCTGTGCTGGGGGGTGGGGTGGGGGGAAAGCAGTGTATGTACTCTATGCGTGTGCAGTGTAGACAGCATGGAAGGGGAAACAGATGTGAAGTGACTTCCTTAGTTCACATAAAAGGCCATATGCGTGCACTGCCATTTGCCCCCACAAAAGATAGAATCTGTCTCTGCCAACCAGATGTTGGCCTGCATAAAATAGGTCTAACGGGCCCCAATAATTGCCTCTGCAAATTTGTTGACCCCAAAATTTCATAGCCAGGTTGAGCTGAATTTTAAAACAAGGTCACTAACATGCACCCGCTGGAGACGGCCCAAGTCACACATCTCAGATCCAGTGTTTAAGTGCCCCACAACACGAGGTTGTTTGTATCTTGGGTCATGGACCCGTCCCATCTGCCATATTTACATTCACCTGTGGGCTAAGGGTGGGAATGGAGTGTCAGAGATCAGGAAGAGATATTCCCCTGTCCACAATTCCATGGAACCAAAATGTAATCATTAGCTATTCTCTCTTTATCGGACATATTGAAAAAACTGTTGCTAAATTCATGCAACTGTGATCATGAGTCAAAAATCTAATGGCCAAGTCCTGTAAATGCTTAGAGCCAAATGTAGCCCATGCTGCATGTCCATGCAGGGGAGTAATGGCACCTGTGCGCGCACACACACACTTCTCTGCATTGGCTACCCCATTGCAATGTTCTCCCCCTAAACATATATATGGGGAGAAAAAGGTGAGGAAGTGGGTGGAGCCTTGGCTAGGCATAGGGTTAGCACAGCATATGACTAGGTGTAGAAATGTTTCAAGGTATGCGCTCCCTGGAAGTAGAGAAAAACGGGAGGCAGATTGTGACACTAAGAGTCATAGTCTGGTGAATCAGTGCAACAAGATACTACCCTTCACAGGAGGCAAAGCCACAAAGTAGTCCTTACTATGGGAGGTAGAACTTACTGCTATGACTAGTACCCACTAGGGTGACCAGATGTCCTGGTTTTATAGGGACAGTCCCGATTTTGGGGTCTTTTTCTTATATAGGCTCCTATTATACCTTCACCCCTTGTCCCGATTTTTCACATTTGCTGTCTGGTCACTCTGGTACCCACTGAAGTCACCATGACAGAAATCAGTGAGGAATCTTTGATGTGACCTTGTTGATTTACAAAGAACGGTACAAAGCCCTGTTCCCCTGAACACCGGAGGAATCAAATAACCGGCAATCGTCTCTGTGCAGATAGCTCCAAGCCCCTTTCAGCCTGCACTCAGCCCCAAAGCTCTCTTCTCTCAGCTTTTTCTCAGGGCTACGTTACCAGGGCTTCTGCCACTCTGAGTGGCACTTCCTTTCTGCCTTCTCTCTCAAGATAAGTCTACTCAGCAATGAGCACCCGCCGCTGGCCTGTGCCCGCTGACCTGGGCCCGTGGGGGTTGGGCTGTGGGGCTGTTTATTAGTGGGGTAGCTGTGTCAGCTTGGGCTGAAGCGTGAGGTTTGGGATTCTCCCACCTTGCAGGTTCTTAGAGACCAGGCTCCAGCTCATGTCCAGACACCTACACAGCAGTGAAACAGCCCCCGTGAGCTTGTCATCTGGCATGGGCCAGCCACGGGTTTTAACTGTGGAGTCCACATACCCCCAGCCAACTCTTCTCCAGGCCTTCTGTTGTTTCTGTCACACCCCTCCCGCCCCCAACCTTCACAAAACAATAGCCTGAGAACCACACCCTCACCCACATGCCTGTGTTTGGGGTGGAGACCTCTATTGTTTCAGCCATAAAGGAGTTTATGGGTTTCTTACCACCGTCTTAAACGAAGGGTGGCGGTTACCCGCCTCCCCGGTTTCAAGGAGGTTTAATCCAACCCGTTCGAGTAATAAGCACAATGGCCTACATGAAACGTTGGCAGGATTGGGCCCTAATTTGTGCCTTTTGACATCTAAATGGTGAGATTTATATATTTATTTATTACGGGAAAAGCATGTTCTTCACCAAAAGGTAAAGACATTTAGAAGAAAGGAGCCCCTTATCATGTGTCGCCTTCTAAATCTTGGGTCTCCCTTTGTACTCTGACAGTAATGTTGTTACATCTAGACATGGCTGCCAAGCGACGTTTGTTTGATGTTCTTTCCTGCCTTTGTATGGCGTTTCCTTTGGGGGTGGGGTGGGGTAGGGCAACGGGAGCTTACAAATGTGGAAAAGACTCTTTTTGGCATAAAATTCGTGTCACATTTAAAATACCTACTTGCATGGCTCTTTCTTCTTAAGCTGGCTACTGTTGGGATTGTCCGTTTGGAAAATGTATTTTTAAAAAAAGAAACACAGAAGGAAAAATCATCATCTCTGGGAAACCAGCAAAACCCGGTGAACCCTTGACCAGATTATCTATGGTACATATATAGCCTGTTATGCTGTAGGATCTGAGCAGTTCAGTTTTAATGCATTTAGGTCCTGGAAGTATTAACCTCACATGACAGGTGGGAAACTGAGTCACAGAGACTAAATGACTTGCCCAAGATCACACATGAAGACTGGGACAGAGCATAGAAATGAACCCAGATCATCCAAGTCCCAGGCTAGTGTCCTACCCACTCTCCCCATCCTTCCTCTCACTGAAGATTCAACTAGGTCCATACCTTTCTGGGGGGCTCCATGAACTTTGTACTCCTCCCTTTAGTTCTTCTTAAAGTGCCTAGGCGTGCTAATGATTCCTTTTGGCTTAAAAGCATTGAATCAATATAGCTTTTGGTGTGGTTCAGTTTTATGGATAAGTATACTTATTTGGTATTTATGTAAAGTAAGCATTCCAGGGGTAACTCACTATTCCAGAGCATGTCACTCCCTTAAAGTAAGAGAGACGTTTCTGAAGGAAACTTCTGTGTAGCCTACTTGGGAAATAACCTGTGATAATCAATAAACATTATTAGCATGGAACATTTCTGTTGTTCTTATTTAACAAGACTACAAAGTCAATGGGGATGCACGCACCTATATTGTATTCAGAGACTCGGGGAATAGACCTGAAAAGTTTTAAAAACAAGCAGAAAGAAATATAATTATTGTAATCTTGAAAGAGCAAGTGATGTAAACAATATGCCAAACTCTAACCATTTTGGAGGAAATACCTGGTTTAATTCACCATTGTACTACCCTAGTGAACCCAGCCCAAAGTGAGCATAAAATATGTTCCGTGTACACAAGTCAAACCCAGTTTTTTTTTCACTCAAAAGTGCTTGGTAGCCTTGACATTCATTTGGACTCAACTGGCTCTGTAGATCTGCCCTTTTCCTTATTTCCTGCTTGGTTGTTGAGCTGTAGTATTCAAAAGAGGTCCAAATCTCTCTCTCTGTTTTTTGTTTAATTTACTCCTGTGATTGGTTTCATCAGGTTGCTTTTCACACTGCACACTTTTGGTTTGGAACATGAAAATCCCTTTGATTAATATGTATATCTCATAAACAGAAGAAGTAAAAAACATATCCAAAGTGCCAACCAGGTTGCCAACGAGAACATAAGGAAGAAGAAAGATAAGATGCCTGTGGGCTTTTTTGTAGAGTCACTGAAATTAGAAATGGAAAGATCAATTAATTCAGCTGAGGCAGGGTTGTTCCCTAGAGTATATTCTCACAATTCTTTGTCCAGTGCTGAATGACTCAAGTTATGAAGCTTCCAATATTTCTCTTGGGAAATTATTCCAGTCTAACAGATTTCACTGTTTGGAATTTCTGACCAGCTGTATTTCAAAGCATATAAATGTGTTAGAGTGTTTGCTTTGGAAACCCTTTTAACATTTCTAAAAATCTCATATTTACAATATTACTCAGTTACTGGGATCCACATTTTCAAAATGTGTCCTTTAGTATTGTGCATGCAATTACTTGTGTGTGCAACTGAGCTCACACTAATAATTGTGCAAACAAAATTGCTCACACAAAATAAAATCCTTTGAACATTTGGCTCACTGCATCAATCGGAGTTTGGTTGTTGGGAGCCAAGTAAAAGTAACAGAATAAACAAGGTTTTCTTTTAGTACAACCAGTTTGACTGGCCTTCTGCATAGAATAGACTAAGAAGTCCAAAATACCCCTGTCTGGCATAAAGTGGATCTATTGTAAACACTGGCTGGATTTCCTGGAGACTGTCTCGACTTCAGTGATTCCAAAGTCATGAAGCCTCATCCAGATCTCACTTACAGAGGTATATATCAGAAGCAAGTTATACTGAAATTACTTGAATGCCAGGGGTATACAACTGATGTGAAATCAAAAATCAGACTCTTGGTATAGAAAGTGAAGCAGATCTTTGCTAGACATTGCATATATAAGGCAGAGCCTACTCCCAGGGCTGGCTCTAGGCACCAGCTGAGGAAGCATGTGCCTGGGGCAGCACATTCTAAGGGGTGGCATTCCGGTGAATCTTGGGGCGGCACAATTCGTCCGCCCTTTTTTTTTTTTTTTTTTTTTTTGCTTCGGCAATTTGGCCAACTTTTTTTTTTGCTTGGGGTGGCAAAAAAGGTAGAGCCAGCCCTGCCTACTCCCAAAGACCCACTGACAGCAGAGATTTGGAGTCTAAAGCCAGTTTCATCTATTGATGGCCATTTCATCTTGAGATGTAAGAAGGCCTTCTGTGTTCTTGCAATCCACTGCAGGATCATTTTACCGATATGGCACATCATCTTTTCTTACTTTCATGCTTTGGACAAGTCCAACATCCAGGCCCAGTAGCAAATTAAATCCATAATCACTTAACTTGAAAAACTTACACTACACAGTTCAGAAATCACAATCCCCTTCCCTACTTCACTTTATGGTCTTTATGGTCACAACAGTCTTCACTTGCATGTTCAGTTCTAGGAGACTGGAAGATATCATTGACCAACTGATATTTCAATGGTCTTTGAATGGAGGTTTTGGTGAATTTAGAATAAATTTGAAGCTGTTCAGGGAATAAGCCACTGTTAGCTAGAACAGCTGCCCGACTATGAATGTATTATTATTAGTTAATATTTATTTCTATAAATATTATAGCATCTAGAAGCTTCAGTAGTGGACCAGAACCCCATTGTTCTAGATTCTGTGCAAAGGCGGCACAAAAAGCGGGTCTCCACCCCAAAGGGTTTACGGTCTAAGTAGACTGGTCCATAAGACCAGTTGGGAAACAGTCTAACTTTAGCAAATATATATTTTAAAAAGACAAAATGAGAAGATGCTCTAGGTCTATTTTGACCCCATGGATAGAAGATTACCACACATTCCAAAGGAAACAAAGGAGGAAGTACAACCACTGGTAGAAATATTCATTTTACATTTTAAGGACTAGACCATAATCTCAGGGAAATAGAAACCGTGGAGCTAAACCTAAACTCTGAACCTAAAGCTCATAACCAAGGAACCCCCTGCCCAACTTTCTGGTGGTTTGCAATCACATACAGATCTGAATATGAATTTTGCAAATGGCCTCAATTTTTACAAGGAGACCAAAACCTGCATCAATGAAGCCAACAGGTGTTTTGCTATTGATTTAAACGGGCACTAGCTAAAGGCAATAGTGAGAAAAATCAAAGATCAGGTCTGAACACCACCAAACTTTAGGATGTTTGAAATATGGATTCGAAATCTGAATTCTGTGCCCTAAACCAACTCTCTGGATAGATGCACAAACTGACTGTCCAGCCCAAACTTTATTAAGCAGGCCTAGCTGTTGATATCTCATTATGCACATTTTGTTTTCTTTTTGTCTACGTAATATAATACACTGCATGAGTGGCAAAAAAGGCTTTAATTGATTGCACTTTATTGCTTAAAACACACTGAACATATGGGTGGGAGGAGAAGGAACCACAGAAGGGATTATCGCAGATGTTGGCATCAGATAGCACTATGCCTCTTCTACTTTATTAAGCGGCTTCATCTCATGTAATGACTTGACAGGATACAATAATGTAACATGACTGGACATGATATCACATATCAGCATGCAAAAAAACCCTAAAACCAACAAATGCAAAGGAAAATAAATCCTTGTTCTGTGAGGGATTATACATTTCATAGTAGGAAGGCAGTCCCTTCAGCTATTGGGTGAGTATGTAGACAGTGAGCTATCTGCTAGAACAAAAGATAGTCTAAATCCCCAGAGTGCTAAACATCACAGGTCGAAGTAGTTAGGAGCAGCTAACAAACAAGATGTAATCAACAGAATTCAAACAAAATGTAGGTTTCAATTTTAATCTGTACACGTGTCCAATTCAAACATTGTTCTGCTTTCCTAAGGGATTAGTAATTATTATGAAAAATAATATTGATACATCTTAAATTACTTTCTTTGAAACTTGCTACAATCTGCTTCCTCAGAGACCTCACATTAAACAAAATTATCTGAACAGCAACCACTTACAATATGTTTCTGTAACCTAATGTGCACTACATGATAATGCAGAAATCAGATGGTGGAGCAATTTGAGTAGTTTGAAATCAGATTGTGGACCAATCGGTGTAGTTTGAAAAGTAAGAATGCTTTGGAATGAACATGAAAACAAACCACTAACTTTATTATGATATTACCTAAGGCAGATGAAATCAGTGGGACTTAATGCTCAATGCTGAATCTAGGTCTAAATTCCCAGTTTTGATTGGCTTGGCAAGATTAAAATTAATTGAACATAGTATATCAGTAACAGCTAGGGGATTATTTTAAAATGTGATAGATTAGATTAGATAAAATGTTGTTTCTGAAATAAGAATAATGGGCCAGATCCTAGATATTCATCTTGTTCCATTTAAACAAGTCAATTTTTTTATTATTATTTTTTATGATGTCCCATTTAAAAACAAACAAACCATGTGCTCCAATGTATTTCATGTACACAAACAAGTAACCCACTGGCCAGTGTGTGTTACACGCCTCTTCTCTGTGTGATCCACAGAAAATGAGAGTCAGTTATAGCTCTCAGATGGCACCTGTCATATAAGTAAGGACACATCTGGGATCTGAACTACTGTGAGGCTAGATTTCTCTGTCCAGGGGAAATATGTAACCAACAAGTCTTCCTATACCCAGCCCCCAGAGTACATAAGTCTGTTATACATCCCAGGATGACACTTTTAGCTCCAGTTAGAGAGATTTAGGTGTTGAGTTTTGGGGGCCCTGGTTCAGTCTCTGGTGATTGTCATGCATGCAATTAAAAAGTGTTTCTGTTTCTCTATGTAAATATCCCTATTAATATAGCTTTTTAAACTGCTAATAGTTCAAATCTCATCAAATAAGAGACTACATGAACAGAACTGTCTCCAGCTGTTCTCACCTCCCCCTGATACTCCACTATGGTTTTTCATATATCAATGCAGAGAACATAGTAGTGATATGACAGAGGAACCCAGTTGGAGATTAGAAATATGTATTACTTGAGTATGTATATATTTATATATATTTTTAAAATAGATATTCAATAATTATTTGTATTGCAGTAATATCTAGGAGCCTTCCAAACACATAACAAAAAGATCTATGTCTCCCACATTCAAAGCACTGATATAATCAATGTTCAGAGACAACAGCTCAAGGTAGGGTGCCCAGATGCCCTGATTTTATAGGGACAGTCCCAATTGTTGGGTCTTTTTCTTATATAGACTTCTATTACCCCCAACCCCTGTCCCGATTTTTCACATTTGCTGTCTGGTCAACCTAGCTCAAGGTAGCAATGAGAGATTATGAACAGCACGATAAGCGGCAGTCACTAGACTGTCTGGAAAAACATTCAGTTTCGCAAAAACATATTTAGGTTTAGACATTTGTTTTCCTTCTGATGCAGAATAAAAATGAGACCTTTCAAAGTGTCTCATGAAAAGAGGAGAGAGAGAGACCCCACCCCACCAACTTTTGGTCAACTCACAATTATTATTTTTAATATTTCAATGAAGAAGTCAAAAATTTTCTCTCTGAGTCAAATGAAATGATTCCTTTCATGTTGGGGTGCATTTAGCCTTTTTAAAAAGAAAATTGCAATAAAACTTGAAACAAAAAGACATTTTGAATGGAAAAATCGAAACATTTCCTTTGGAAAATGTCAAAACAAAAAGTTTCAACTTTCCCCAGAATTTTCTTCTTTTTTCAACCCAAACAATTTGGCGCAGTCGACCCAAAATTACAAAATGTTCTGATTGATCCAAATCTGCATTTTTCAGCCAAAAATGTTTCAGCGGCAAAATTTTGTCCAGTTCAAATTATAAAACCACTCAGGTTTCAGTCTTGCTACTTTTCAAGTTAGGCTTGAACTAGACTCCACTGTGATCCTGCATTTTCCCAAAGCCCCAGAATACTCAGATTCAAAATTCTGATACTCCATTAAATTTGGTACAGGTATCCTATTATGGACATGGGCCTGAACTTTAATGCCTGGATCTGCATCTAGTTCCACACTACACTGAAGTTCAAAGTGTTCAAGTGTTGCTTCCATTTTGGGTCCAGCTCTTGTTATTTTACTAGGAAGCTCTATGCTTTGAGCCTTTAAATAAATAGACTTTAGGGTCAGACAGAACCATTAGGATCTTCTAGTCTGACCTCCAGCACAACGCAGGCCACAGAATCTCACCCACCGACTCCTTCAATAAACCCCCAACCTATGTCTGATCTATTGAAATCCTCAAATCATGGTTTAAAGACTTCAAAGTGCAGGGAATCCTCCAGCAAGTGACCCAGGCCCCATGCTGCAGAGGAAGGCAAAAAAACTCACAGAGCCTCTGAAAATCTGCTGTGAAGGAAAATTCCTTCATGACGCCAAATATGGCAATCAACTGCTAAACCCTGAGCATGTGGGCAAGACTCACCAGGCTAGGGCGATCAGATGTCCCGATTTTATAGGGACAGTCCGTATTTCTGGGTGTTTTTCTTATATAGGCTTCTATTACCCCCTATCCCCTGTCCTGATTTTTCACACTTGCTGTCTGGTCACCCTACACACGGCAGATACCCAGGAAAGAATTCTCTGTAGTAACTGAGATCCCATCCCATTCAACATCCCATCACAGGCCATTGGGCATATTTACTGCTAATAGTCAATAGTCTTCCTTGCCCTCCCACCTTCCATGACACCTGCTGTACCCCTTCTTCATTTTCCAACTCCGCAAACCTGTTCCTGAGTTCTATTTCTCCTTCACTAGCCTGTCTTTTCCTTTTCTTAGTCACATGCTTCCACCGTCCATTTTCTTCACCCAGCAGTCTCCCCTCAGAGTTCTTCAGTTCAGCTTCCATCTGCAAGTCTGAGCTTTTCCTTTTAGCCTCCTCATGTCTTTGCTCCATCGTCTGCTTGAACCCCCTCCTAAACTCAGCCGGAGTTTCCACCTACATCTCCAATCCTCGGATCTTTTCTTCCATCAGCTGTATTAGGTGTCACTTCATGCTGACAAAACTCTTCTCAGGTACCCCCTCCAGGATCATGTGTATACTGCAGCTTCCACATCCAGTCATTTTCATTGTGTCCTCCACTGCTTGGGTCACTACCTCCGGTGCCT
The DNA here is from genome assembly GCA_032164245.1 of Sternotherus odoratus. NCBI lineage: Eukaryota > Metazoa > Chordata > Testudines > Kinosternidae > Sternotherus > Sternotherus odoratus. The sequence goes on along the minus strand of JAVMKO010000014.1, from coordinate 5,716,449 downwards.
CTGTATCTGTCATAGCCTTCCCACCTAAATCTTGTTAGTCCAGGAATCACAAACCAAACAAAAACACCAATACCCACAGCAAAACAAACCCCCTACAAGTACCACAACACTGCCACAAAACCGCACACTCCCTTCAATAGCCTCTCCGTTCCCCTGCCTGGGTTCTCCTAGTCTTCCTTACAAACTCCCACACAAACTTCCCCGCTTACAGCTCTGTTTGCTGGCTCCTGTGCCATTGCAGCTGTCTGTGAACTTTGTGTGGAAGGAATGATTACGATCAAGGTTATAATGCCAACATCTGCATCACAAGGGAAAAAATAGAATTCTTGATTTTGTGCCTAAATATAACCATAGAGAGGGATTTGTTATCATGCAAAGGGAATTTGTACCATGTCTCTGACCCGGGAAGGTAGATGACAGTAGTCCTAAGGGATAAGTGCATTATAGAGGACTATAATCCATGTACTGACAGGATTATTCACTAAAGCAGCTGTTTGTCCTCTTTGCATCAAACCTTTGATTGGTTCTTGAACATGCATCTTGCACTATTTGACAACCAAAATGCTTTGTGGTGATTGACAAATGAGGTGGTCTCTGATAGATTTAAGTGCAATCTTGACATAGAGTGTCAGCCTAAGAGCCCCACAAATATACGAGATAAAAATAGATGTCCCAAAGTCTATTTGGGCTCAGAATGGCAGCACATACCATACACTTTTGCAGTTCCTGTATCTTCATCTAAGCCCAAGTTTTAAGCTTTGCCACCTCACTGTGTCTTAGTAATTAATTTTTCATGCCGACATCTATATTGTACCCGATCCAAGAAAGGTCTAAACAGATTAATGTGAGCTCTTCAAACAAGGCGCAGAGATGGGTGGATGCTTTTATTTCTGTGAAATGCTGGTTTTGGTTTTGGAAAACCACGGGTGATTTGGATCTGGATTTCATTGCTTATCTGTGCCATCAGAAGTTTGGGGATATTCAGAATAATATGATCTGATTCTTGCCCAACTCTAACAGATAGAGGAGCTGTTAAAGATGGAAATGAAATCGCACTTCAAGCTAGTTTTGTGTGCTTTCCACTGTCATCCAAGTGATAGACAACTCTCACTGCCAATGCACCATCGTTACTGCCAATGCACCCTATGAGCAATCATTCTATATCTGACCTATCAGTCCTCATCCTCAAAGGAAACATACACAACACTTACAAAAGATGAGCCTGGGAGCTTAAATTCATTACTCTGCTAGACACTAAAAATCATGAACAGTGATTTATGGATTTATGGCTTACTAATGTAAAAGCCCGTGTACACAGGCCAACAGTAAGTGCTCGTGGCCCCCCCACTCACTCAGCTCTCGCTCCCCCCTCCCCCCTCAAAGGCCCCCCGCTCGCTCAGCCCCCCTCCCCCCACTCGCTCAGCCCCTCTCCCCCCACTCCAAGGGCCCCCTGCCTGCGCCGCCTGCGCTCAGCCACCCTCCTGCCTGCGCTCCCTGAGCCCCCTGTTTCAGACCCTGCTTCCCTCTCGGCGGTGCACGTGCAGAGGCCATGTTGTGCTGCCGAACTACACCTCCAAGCATGCCGTTCGTCTGGGCCATCTCTACTGCGCATGACGGCTTCACACAAACTTCCCTAGCCTTTTATTATATAGGATGTTATGCCAACAACCTGTAGCCCACTAACCCCCTCTTTTTGTCCTATGACCACAGAGGTGTTAACGGGCCACTCTACCTTTAATGGTCCCTTACGACATGTGCTCACTACCTATGCTAAGCAATAGGTTCCACCTTGCACTTTGCTGTGACACTGAGAGTACCTTTCCCAGACCTGAAGAGCGAGCTCTGTGTGGCTCAAGAGTGTGTCTCTCTCACCAGTGGAAGTTGGTCCAATAAAAGACAACCTCACTGTGGCAGAGCAGGGGTAAAACCCCTTGAATGCCCTGCCCCTGCTGGCTAAGCCCTGCTTTCTGGCAGGAGGGCCAGGGGCAGAGGCTTGAAGCAGCCAGCAGGGAGCCCAGCTGTGGGCCCTGAGGGCTGGCTCACTGAAGCAGCTGAGGCTACAAACTGAGAGGGCTAGAAAAAGCCCTGAGTTTACTCAGTTGGAGGGCAGGCCAGGAAGGGAACAGGAGGCTGCTACGCTGTCTCCTCACCATAGGCAAGGTGCCTCAGGGGCCTGGAGACCCTGTATCCAGGTACGAAGAGGGTAACCGTTGGGGGACGAAGGGGAGCACTTTCTTGCACTGAAGCCACTGATGTACACTGTAAATAAAGGACACTAGGGTGAAGTACCAGAAGAGGATGTGAAGACTTTTATTTCTAGTAGCCAGAACACAGGGCACAGGGGAACGAGAGCGAGACCTGTGCGGACCCTGTGACACTCACCCACATTGGCTCTCAATATCCTGGGACTGAGGTGGCTGTATTTACACTGCATAATGCAGCATAAAGCACAGTAAGACCTAAACCCTGTGGATATAAGTGGCTGTATTTATGAGCTGGTTCACACAGCTCATGTGATGAGAAATTCTGATGCGAGGCAGTAGCCAGACACTATCGGTGACTACAGGTAAAAGTGCTGACATAGCGTTCAATATGCACCCAAGTAAGAGCAAAGCTGCACACTTACATTGTGAACTCACAGCTGAATTCACTTGGACGAGTGACCTGCACAACCTCAAAAAGGATGCCAAGAGACCCTTGAGAAATCACATGTACCAGTTTGTCAACAGTAACGTAACTCGCTATCCCACTGTGCAAGCCACAGGGTGCTCTGATAATGTCAGAATTGACCTTACTGAACCTCTTATGACCTTGCTGACCTTAGGAAGGGCTGAACAACAAGGAACAGGGTTGGTTGAAGCTTGGCATTTACTATTATGTCCCTATTGCAGTCACAAAAGAGTTTCTATTTTCTATGTACCATGACAGTGGAACATCCAACCCAACAGCAACAAAAAAGTGGACACTTAAGAAAACGTTTGGAATAACAGAGGCCATAAAATTGATCATAGTAGCATATTCTCAGGGCAAATGGTTCCAAGCAACAGGGAACAGAGCCAGCGATTGAAATAGGCCAGTAATAACAGCACTAAAACCTCCTCTCTCCAAGACCAGCTGTTATCTGTGGTTATTGATCATCTTCATTTGTTCCATGGCTAGAAAAGAAGAGATTGAGGGGGCAAGGTCATAATTTTGTGATCGGGACTTCCCTATAGCAAACAGAGTAGGGATACCAATACAGACATGTGCCCTGATTCAGGAGTTTGTTATTTTGCTGGGGGGGAAAAGTAACTTGGTTGAAGGAGGGGCGCATCATTAACATTTCAATCATCTTGCACAAAATATAGGAATAAGGGGCATGGTTCTGAGCTGACCTTTTTTCAAAGGGTGGAACTCTAATGACTTCAGTGGTTTTACTTCTGATTTTCTCTGGGGTAAGCAGATCAGGTCATGTATAAAGAGAGCCAGAGAGAACAACTGAGTCTACTTAGAAATAAAGGGCTGGATTCCCAGCTGGTATGAACTGGCATATCTCCATTTAAGTCAATGGAACTATGCAGACTGACACCCGCTGAGAATCTGGTCCTACATCTATATTACTTTACAAAAACCAGCCAGGCTTATGAAATGGCTATATTTCTACTCAAAAAAAAAAAAGAGAGAGAGAAAACCTCTTTCCAAGCCTGCCGTCACGCTGAGTTCAGTTCAGGCAAGAAACCCTGGGGCGTGCCCCCACTCACCTGCCACAAAAAACCTCCCGGTTGATGCAGTCAGCCATTTTTTTGCAGTGAACTCATGGAGCCTGGGTTTCAGTCTCTGGCAGGGGCTCCTGCTTCTGGCTCCCGCTCAAAGCAAGAAGCCATGGCTCCTACGCAGAGTGAGCCAGGGTGATGCTGTTAGTATGACTCAGCTGAGCATATTTGGCGAGAACAGTACAGTCAACACACACTGCAGAGGGGATCTCAGAGGGAGGCTGGCTGTAAGCCTGCAGTCCGCCCCCCCTTAAAGAGGAAGGGCATCTTTTGTACCTAGGCCCTGATTGGTCTCCATTGGCCAGCGTTGCCAAGCTCTGACTCACCACATGACATTTCTGTTTGGTGCAGTGGTCTCGGATGGGAAAGGAGCAGAATGTTTGTAATCTTTTATTTTCTTAGGGGACAAATGGTGCTTTTCAGGCACTGACCCTTCTTATGGCACAGGTGGGGCAGCTCGGGAAGGAACAGTCTTTCTACAAGCAGCTTGGTCCATTAGAGGACTGAGAAGGCTGTCGTCCTACTAGTCCAGTCTACTCCAGGGCCAGCCCTAGGCCACAGACCTGTTTTCTCCCCAGCCTTTTGGGGGCAAGATCCCCTGAACTCAGGGTCTGTAATTATGATGCTCCTTTGCGCTAGAAGTTTCTTGTGCCTCCCCCATGCCCTCTGCCAGTCACAACATGGTCCTTAGTTTTAGGAAAGCTAGATGCAGCCAGACTAAAAGATCTAAGGTAAAGAGCCTCATGCAGACAGACAGACAGATATACACACACATACACCTGTGATAGGTAGCAAAACTCTGCCCTGTGGCACAATCTTTCTTAGCATGTGTTTTTACAAAGATTCTATCTGCATGGTCCAGGCACTTTGCTTTCTGCTCGGAAAAAATAAATCAGACCAAAATGCATGAAAAATCACCCACAAGCACAGGGGCATGCAAGCAATTTGTCTGCATGACTTACTTCTCCCGGAATACTGAGGAAGGGGGGATGGATGGCGGGAGTGTGACAGTAGTTCAAACTTTCTGACTGCTCTCTGCAGCTGTGACGTGGACGCGGCGTGCTCTGGAAGCATACTACATGTGGACATGTTTAAAGAGATACGGCGATTAGGAAAACATTGCACTACGGGAATAACACATTTCCGCTGCCTTTTCTGCCGCTAAACCTGAGAATGCTTTTCCAGCAGAATAAGGATTATGTGATGACGCCGAATAGTATGGGGGGGAGGGGAACCCTCCGGGGCTTTAACAACGTTCAGTTTTAACATGAAGGGCAAAGTTCAGTTTCAAAAGGGCTCAGCATTGGCCTAACTGCACTGCCAGTGAAGTCACTATTAAACTCCCACTAACTTCAGTAGGAGCAGGGTTAGGCCAGCTCTTCTGAAACCCCGCTCTATTTTTCTGTATGTGTGATAAAAGCAGCTTACATTAAAACACCATCCATTTTACTTTCTTCTGCTTGAGGATCAAATCTTCCCCATGTGTTAGCCCTCATATTTGCTGGCTTCCACTTTAAAATTTCCCTAATAGTTTTTCAAATTCCATTCCACCCTATCTGATCTAATAGCCACTTCCGCCCTTACTCCCTCTATCAGATTTTCTACTTTCTCTCTTGAAAGCTCCCCTTTATCACCAGACCATCAGGAGCTAGGGAGTAATGCAGATGGCAAATACTCTGGATGCACCTTCAGTCACATGTTTTGATCAGATGTTTTGGCAAGGATTGGTGGGGTCCAGAAGAAGCTGTGACCCCTTGTCTTTGACCAGAAGGCAGAATCACCTTAACATGGAGACGTGGAGGTGAAGAAGAGGAAAGATGGCTGGAGTCGCAGACTTATGCCTCAACCACCACCCCTAACCCTACTCCCCTCCCAAAAAAATCCTTCCTCAAATTCATTTTCTCTTTATTACTGATTCTCTCAGAAACATCTTCTATTGCTCTACTCCAACAAGAACATGATAGTCCCTTCGCCAGAGATAGTGGCAGAACTAAACAGGCCACTTCATGCAGTGGAGTGAAGCAGAATATTTGAGGGACTGAGGGAAGCAAGAAGAATTGTTGTAGCCCAGTTCCATGACAAAACAAAAAACCTTCTACCGGCGTAACTAGATGAGTTAAGGGTGTGATTTATTAACCAACAGAGCTATGGAGGGATAAACCCTGTTTGCTGGAAGCTGGGAGTGGGCAACAGAGGATGGATCACTGGGTGATGACTTGGTCAGACCTCTGGGGCACCTGGCATTGGCCACTGTTGGAAGACAGGATACCGGGTAAGATGGATCCTTGGTCTGATCCAGTACGGCCATTCTTATGATGTAGATGAACTTCTACTAGAATAAGAGTGCTTCTACTGGTAAAGTTTAGGACTCTCAAGGAACAGGTATAAACTGTACGAGGAGAAGCCCTCTTATGCTGGGATAAGCTGCATCTACACAAGAAAGGTTAGGTAATACTGCTATACCAGGATAGCAATGCCAGGAGTTCGTCTAGTGTAGACAAGGTCTAAAAGGTAGATACTGACCTAAACCTGAACCGCTTTCTTCATTCTAAATTTTGGGCAAGTGTGAACCTGAATCAGAACTTTGTGACTGGCCCAGCACCTCCTTAAAGGTTAGCATCAAGCTTACCCTGAAGTTATCCAAAGACACTGACCAATAGTTAAGAAAGGACTATGAGGCACGACCCCTTTCACAAGGCTGTGAAAATTAAACACAGTTTTAAGACCTGCTTCCATTGGAGAGCTCTTGAGAACTAGGGGCTTGTGATGTTTCCAGGCCTACAGCTGTAGAGAACCGGGGGGGGGAGGGGGGGGGAGTTGGATTGCCACAGTCCTGTTGAAAGCAAGCAAGCAAGCTGGGGCATCATGAAAAATGAAACACGTCTTACCCTGTGTATCTCTGAGCCAAATGACTTTTGCTTATTTACTTGCTCTTCATTTAGATTTTAGATCAGCAGCAGTTACCCAGCAAGCATGGGAGAGGCAGCTTAAACGAGTCCTCGTCCTACAGGACAAGACTGGAAACAGATCTGAGCAGAGAAGGAGCGTTTTCAAAGGCAATGTTTTTGATCGTTTGTATTTCTGTTTTCTTGGCCCCTTCTCAAAAGATCATGTTTCTGGAAGGGAAGTTTCCCCTGGCGAAGCGGCTGACCCACTGGCAATAGTACAAAGTGCTGAGTTTTTAGGAGATGAACTCATGCTTTTGAATTCAATCCCCTTTCGCTGATGAAAGCTGCTGATGAAGGGGAAGCTGGCAGAGCTATGGAGGAAGTATGGTCCAGTGGTGGGGGCGCTCGCCAGGGATGTCGGAGACCTGCGTTCAAGTTCCCAGCTCAGCTGCAGATTTTCTGTGTGATCTTGGACAAGTCTCTTTGGGCCTTAGTTCCCCATCTGAGCAGTGGGGACCATAGCACAGCCCTACCTCAGAGCGGTAGGATGATGAGAGAGTCCAAAAAAGTAGCCTAGCTAGATCCCTATTAGAGAATATGGATGGCAATTTGTATCCTCTAAATGTGCTTCAGGTTGCAGAGAAATGCTACAGTGGTGTGGCCTCTCTCTGCAGTGGTCTGGCACATTCCCGCTGAGACACTTAAAACACTTTGCAGAGGTTAATGAAGTAACACTTGGGTGAGGTAGGATCCAGAAGAAACTGTGACCCCTCGTCTTTGACCAGAAGGCGGAATCACCTTAACATGGAGATGTGGAGAGGAAAGATGGCTGTCTTGAAAAGTATTTAGGAAAGGAAACTGAGGCACACAGCAGTTACATGCCCAATGACTCAACCAATAAGTTACGGGTAGAGTTAGGAACAGAGTCCGGGGGGCCAAGATTTTGAAAGAAGTAACTAGTGATTTGCGATCCTTTTTAGGTATCCATTTTGAGACATCGTAAAGGAGTTCTATCTTCAATGGCTGTGGCCTCAGCAGTTTCAGAAAATCAGGTCATTTTAAAGTGTCTCATGCCGGGACCTCAAAAACTAAGGCACCTCACATCACTGATCAATCACGCTGGAAAATCTTGGCTGATTTCAAGGCTCAAGACTCCCATTCCTTTCTCGTAACCTTCAGACGTCTCCCCCTGCAGTGGACAGTAGTTTGTTAATCCTTGTGTATTGAGCCAACAGCTCATGCGGATGCAGTGAAGGGCTTTGTTCAAACTTCATTGGTTAGTCTGTATTTTGGGGATGGCAAGAACACAACATTCCCTTCCTGTGACTCAGCTGATAGTGGTAAGTCAGGGGTGGCCAACCCGAGCCTGAGAAGAAGCCAGAATTTACCAATGAACATTGCCAAAGAACCACAGGAATATGTCAGGAGCCCCGCATCCCCTACCCCACTCCAGACCCCAGCACCTCCCACCCACCGGCAGCCCCGCCAATCAGCGCTTCCCCCGCCCTTCCCCCGCCTCCCGCCCGCCACAAGCAGTTTTTGTGCAGCGCGCAGGAGGATCTGGTGGGGAGTGGAGGGAAGAGTGATGGCATGGCAGGCGCGGGAGAAGGGGCAGGGGCCTGGGGGGAAGGGGTGCAGTGGGGGCAGGGCCTGAGGCGGAGGCAGGGGTGGAGCAGTGAGCATCCCCCAGCACATTGGAACGTTGGCTCCTGTAGCTCCAGCCTATACAAGGAGCCACATATTAACCTCTGAAGAGCCGCATGCAGTGCCGGAGCCACGGATAGGTTCCTGGGTTAAGTGCTTCACCCACTGACCCAAGCAATGGAAAAGCTCCCAAGGCACCTCCTTTTGGGTGATCCTGGGGTTCTCTGTTGAATGATCATTCTGTCTATGGAGCCACACTCCCCAGCTGTCTTTCCCGATGCCAAACATTCATAAGGCCTCCAATTCAGCAGCTTATCTTCCCCTACATCATAAAGAAATAGGCTGGAAACCAGCCAAGGGCATGTAGAAGGGAAGATCCAGCAGGAATGGGGAAATGGTCAAGGGGAATACGTGCGTATTTATAAAAGCAGAACAATGACTCCGCAGAGTTCTGATAAGAGCCGCAGGAGCTATTTTTTACTCTCACATCTGAATTCAGATTTTGATTTTTTTTTTGGTTCTCCCCCCCCCCCCACCTTTAAAATAAAAACACCTTTTAGTGGGTGGAAAGGGTTAATACGCCAGCCTTTTATTTCTGGTCTGAATTCAGATCTACCGGAGGGCCAAGGGAAATGAGCTGTGTGAACTTAACTTAGTCCCTGATGGGCATATCATAGATAGAACACAGTTCACAGCGCTCAACACGGTCTAAAAACAGTTGACAAACTCTGCTGGAAGGGTGGCCTGGATTTGTAAACAGCGGGGGATTTGCAATCCAGCCAGCAGGGCTGAAATCTATTGGCAGAACCGCATGGGGAGACTCACACAGTCTTGCCCTGGCTCCACGCCTGGCCTCTGAAAGTGTTATCAATTGCTCGCGTTCGAGAACATTAAAGATATCAAACTTTCCTTTTATTTAATAGCCGCTCAAAGGAAATGCAAATTTAGATCAAGGTCAGAGGCATAAAAAGTTCTTTTTCTCATGCTCTCTTTTGTGAAATAAAAGGGCTCATTTGATGGCTGTGATGATATATCTTCGTCCAATGTCAGAGCACAGGCTCGATTAATGGGCACACATCGCTGTGTGTATCACTCACGGCATTTACGGTAAGGTGATGTACCCCAGAGCAAGAGATTATGATCCTCGGAAGATCCTGCAGAACTCCATGAGAATCGCACTAAGCAAAATCCTCTACGGCTACACTGCTCTCCCCCATGTGATGCGAATACTAATTCTCATGTGTGTCTGTTATCTTCTAAAGTTGCATTGGGGGTTGTTTGCTGCTGATGTACAAGGGCCATAAAGTGTTTGTATTAGATATGCATCCACATAGCTGAGATCAGAACTGAGCCCTAGGGAAAGAACCCATCAACACTTCAGCATGTCAATTGAGTAACTTTACTCAGGCGAATAATCCCATTTACTTCAATGAAACCACGCACCTGAGTAAAATGATTCATGTCTGCAGGATTAGGTTGTAAGATTGTACCACAAAGTAACACCCACTCAGTTCCTATACATGCTTAACTAGATATACAAGGCTATGTTTCAGTTCTCTGTGATGACCAGACATCTACCTGAACAAAGCTGACCAAACTCTATATATGAAAGGAAACGTCCAAAATTAGCACAGCAGACCTAGGAATATTTTGGGGAAAGTTGAAGAACAGGATTTTTTTGTTTAGTTAATAAAATCTAGCACTTTTCATCAGTTGATCTCTAAGCACTTTACAAAAGCAATCAGTATAAATACCCCTATTTTACAGATAGGGAAACTGAGGCACAGAGAAGCAAAGTAACTTGCCCAAGGTCACCCAGCAGGGCAGTGGCAGAGCAAAACCCAGCTCTCCTGACACCTTGTGTAGTGCTCTGTCCATGAGGTCACACACTCTAAACCATGAAGAAAATAACGTATTTTTCATTCATGTCCTGTGACAATCCCCTGAGTGGGTATTAAAAAATAATACTTCTAAACTCATGTTTAAAATAACTTATGTATCTTGGACACCCTTCCAAGTTCATCTCATGAATTTTGTGCATTAAGCCAAGGTCTTATACACTGTGTCATCAAGGGATCACATTTACAAATAAGCTTAAGAAATGAAATAAAATCACTCTAGAAGGAGATAACTCACTCGCTGGCACGGAGCTAGAGGCTGAATTGATCTCCTGGCACATGTACACACTACTACATCTGCCAATAACACCCAGCAATTAGTCAGAGCTACAGTACACAGTGTTTATAGTCAAGGGTTGTAATGAAATCAACATCTTCTCTCATGAAGGGAATTTAACCCCTGTGTGTTTATTTAACACCACAAAAAAAGCCTCCCCAAGGATATGCAGAGTGAAATATTGGTTTTGATCGGAGAATGATTTGGTATGTAATGGATACATAACTTCTTTATATAGGTATCTGCCAACAACAGAAAATCATTTTCTTAGTGTGCTCTAGTTAGTAGATAGGGCCCTGGACTAGAACTCAGGAGACGGGGGTTTTATTCCTGGCTTTGTCCCTGACCTGCCGTGTGACCCCAGACAAAGCATTCATCCATCTGTGCCAGTTTACCCTCCTGTCCTTTGCCTGTAAGATCTTTGGGGCAGGATGTATCTCTTTGTACAGCACCTAGTACAATGGCAGCTCTAAGTGCTATTGGAATATGAATAATTCTATTAAGATCCACCTTATTTTGCCCTTAACAAAAGAAGAGATTTCCCGCCCTTGTCAGCAAATTAACCTTATATGACATTTCAATTTCTTTCCACTTCAGCCTTTTCTAATGAACTTTGCACAGTTTGTGTCAACAAAGAAATGAGATCTGGCAGTTTGGGGTGGGGGAGAACATAACACATCTATCTCAACAGTGCAGTGGGAAACACTTGGTGCTGTCGATAGCCTGAGATGAGCGATGAAAGGTTCGGGATGTATTCCAGCTATATTAATAGACTGCTCGTTGGTTTGCTTACAAAATTCTGAGTTCAGGCCTAAATTATTTTGACTTGTGATTCAGAAGCAGTAAGGATTGGGTATGAATAATGAAGCGGAGAAGCCAAGAATGGGATAAATACTGGGGTTTGGATCCATTAAAAGGTGAGGTGAAAGAGTTTTCTATCTGCCAAAAGGTTAGTTCAATAATTTAACTGTCTAAGGATCAAGTTTTAAATACCTAGACTCCTTAAAACCCCGTGTGATTGACTCAGCCCTTCCCTTTTTCACAGTAAATAAAGTGTGATGCAGTGTACTATGTATGGGTCTTTCAGCAGAGATTGCATGAAACAAAGTCCTATGGGCCAGATTGTGCCCATATGGGCCTAAATTGCCTCAGGGGGAGAGCCAAAGGGGCATTTTCCTTCAGGTAGGCATGATGTCTGCTCTAGTGATCCCGGGTGTAGGAGGTGTATGTCCAGTGTTATACCTCTAAAGTGGATGCAGACTGAACTCCCCTTCACAGTTAGCCAGCTTTGCTGAGGGAGTGCAAACTCACAAATCTTCTTTAGAGTGGTGTGTGCCCTCAGGGTGCGAGCGGATACTAGTTCCTGCACTCAGCTGAGGGACAAAGTTTGTGGAAAGCCGCTAAGGGCACAAAGTCAGAGAAAGCTTCTTAAACCTCCCCTCTCTGAGCCACACGTCAGCTCTTTAAAAGCAGAGGTTCTCTGGCAGGCATCAAAATGTGGGTGCAATCACCATGATTTATTCCACATTTGTATATCAATAGAGGGCCAGCATTTTCAAATACCCTGGACAAAAGCAAGGATGCCTTTTGGGGGGGATGAGTCAGGGAAGCACCTAGTTGAAAATGAAGCCCTCAGTTCATTCCTGATTCCAGAATTCAGCACCCAGTTCCAATCCCTTCTCACCCTTGGAGTTCTTCCTGCTTTGGGCTTCCACCAGAGCCTTCACCCAACATCCCTCGGCCTCCTAGAGACCTCTCCCTGTCCTGGCTACTGATGGAGAACTGCCAGCTCCATTGTCAACAAGCCAGTTGCCGATTGGTTGAAGAGAGATGAAGAGGATGGGGGCAGTTAGAAGTGTGTAAAAACAGAAAGACTGTAATGAAGAGTGCTCAGTTATTTATATTCTTCTCCTTTTCTCTCTTTAGCATTTCATTTTACAGCCACATCTCCACCTGTTTCACTCTTCCATGTGTATGGTCTCCGTATTTCCAGCTTTGTGGCTCTCCAATTGATATTGACATTTTCTGTGTCAGATAACACTCTTTTCTTTGTCCATAGGAGGAGGCCACTTGGGTTGCTATGGTAGATCATCTTCAAGCACTGGGTAGTTTGGAAGGGGGAAGACTAGGTGAGTGTCAGGAAGGAAAGAGAGCAGGAACTCATAACAGTAAAGGTATGACAGGAAGAAGCCAAGACCAAAGGGGTTGTAACTGGAATGGATGGATTTTCTGAGATATTTTGAGGAAACAACCACCAGGATTTAGTGACAGTATCTATCCATGGGGAAGGGGGAGAAGGAAACATGGGAGTCAACAATGAAACCAAGGTGGTGGAGCTGCTGACAGCTACAGAGAAGAGAGGGAGAGGGGAGGAAAGATAGGCAATTTTATCTTTACCATATTGAGTTAACATTGGTGTAGCATGTTAAGGAGTAAACGTCAGAGATGTCTGGAGATGGCTAATTGTCCAGGAAATCTTTACAATGAAAACAAATGATCATTTTAGCCACTGTCAGGCCATTAATGTTTCAGTTTCTAAATAGCACTGGCTCATTTCCCCATAAAACTCCTTCTCCCAGGTCTCACTAAATGGCTTTAATCTAGTAATCATCCAAACTTTTAAGTGGTTATGTGGCAACCCCTTTATATGCGCTTCATTTCAGCTCCACATATAAACACATTGCAAATTAGCAATCAGGTTAAACCCCATTTCACAGTAATAATCTGATGCAAACCAGACACTGATTCATATGCATCAGTCAAAACAAACGTACCTGTGGACCATCAAACATAAACTTCTTCCATACTGCTGCATTATAGGTTGAGTAACTTGAATGTCTTTTCTTTTGCCACAGGGCTGTAACTTGGTTCCTTTGCAATAGCAGGATTCAAGAAACACTGTTAGAAGACATGGGAACAGCTTTAGGGGAAACGCACTGGCCTAGTATTTAAAGTGAATGTAAACACGTTAAGGTCAGATTTCAGGAAACTTTAGAGCCAGCCAATAGAGAAAAACAGGAACAAGATTTGTAGATTCTAAAGCCAGAAGGGGCCACTGTGATCATCTAATCTGATCGTCTGCATAAAACTCAGGGCCTTGCAACTTCCCCAAACACTGGGCCTTGGAACGTCCCACTTCCTGGAGGTGCAGTGGCTAACCCTGGAAATCTGGGTGCAAACTGTCTCTCAGATTAGGTTCCAAATTAAAATGCATTTGGTATCTCATCACAATCCCCATTTATGTAAGTCAAAAAGGTCACTTGAGAGTAGAACGGTCAAAATATTTTGACATTTTGAAGAAAATTAGTTGCCAACATTTTCCATATTTTTTATTCACTGTTTTGCAACCAATGTACAGTGTGGTCAAGATATTTCAAAAAAAATCAACCTGTTGATGACTTTTTTTTACAAGACTTTTTTTTAAAAAATGTTCACAACACTTTTTCTGCATTTTTTTTTACCTGCTCTACGAGGCAGCTGAATAAATTTTAGCCTGATTATCTCTGATCAGAATTTGTCATTGGAATACCAGAACATTGCGGGTCTGAATCACCTGGAATTTATGTACAGTTTTACTGGAGGAGCTCTATTTATTTCAATGGAGTTACTGCAGAATTATTCCACAGTACAAGAGGACAATCAGGTTGCATAGGCGGTAGCTGAGGTGAATTAGCAGAGCAGTCTATGGAAAGCAGGTGGAGTACTTAACTTCATTATGCCTGGCTCAAGCCAGCCTTATTAGCCCATCACTTTCAAAAGCACAAAGCTCACAGATAAGTGAAAATAAGAAGTGTTTTGGGGAAAAGACAAAGCTTTTTTAAAAAAGTCACTGGTCTTTCCATTTAAACAAGGTGTTACATGGGGTAGAACTATCTGAGGAATGCTTTATAGCTATTTGATAAGGCCAAAAAGTATTTTGATTAGAGCTGACCAATCAGTCCCCTGAGCGATTCCAACACTTTGACATTTGGACAAATCAGGACAAAAAGTGAAAATATCAACACTTTTCATGACTGAAAAATTTCAAAAAATGTTGATTCAGAAATGTGGAAGCATTTTATTCCAAGTCCACTCGAACCTCTGTGTCCACATAAGCCACAGCAATACATCATGGTAGTCTCATCCCTGCAGTGAATCATGGGAGATGTAGTCCAGGTGGGAAGCCCGTCCCATAGGAAAGAATAAGGTCACAAGGCACCCAAACTACAGCTGTCATGAACCATCACAGCAGCTCAGGAGGATTTAGGGTGACCAGATGTCCAGATTTTATAGGGACAATCCCAACTTTTGGGTCTTTCTCTTATATAGGTTCCTATCTTCCTTCCCCCCACTTCCCAGTCCTGACTTTTCACACTTACTGCCTGGTCACCCTAGGAGGATTCAGAGAATAACCTCAAACCAACCTGGAACAAAATGTTTTGTTTTGATTTGAAAATGTCAGCAAAATTGTCATTCCCATAAATTTTGCAGAAAACACATGTCCACTGAAAAACATCGAAGGAACATTCCAACTAGCTATAATCATGATCTACCGCCAATGATACAGAGGAACATGAAAGTAGAAAGTGGATGTAATCAGCTGAATCTGAATTAAAATAATTATATTTGATTTAAAGATCTGAAATTTTCATGCAACATTATGCTTATCCACTTTCTGAACTATGATTACCCCTGCACAATCTGTCAGATTGGTGAACAAATCTATTTCCCCCATTAATGAAAGGAAGCAAAAATATTCCAATCTACCTTATACAAATTTATTGTGGCATGTTCGCGAATCAAGCTTGAGTGTATAAACACATATCCTATTATCTTTTCTTCCTCCTGCTTATTGGCAATGGGCAGTAATCTTTCAGTTATGGAAAGCCAAACGTGAACCAGTATTTTCCATTATGGTTGCAATTTTAGCCTGTAATTTTATCACTCAAATCTAAATCCACTTCAGAAATACAATAAACTAATTGTCACTGAATAAACTGAAACTTTTCAGTGGTTTATAGAAGTGATTTAATAAAAGGAGAATAAAAAACAAATGTTAGCCTTAATATTTTTGGCAAAAATGGTACAATATTTCTTTCTATTGTGCTCATCTGAACACAAGTATTCACTGTAGCTTCTAAATGCAGTCATACCATACAGGTTTTCTTTCTCTTGGATGATGTAGCAGCAGATTTAACATTTGTCCAGTGTGATTTGACTTTTTTTAAAAGCAAAGTAAACAGATCAAATGTCTATGCAACAAAGATACCCGCTTCCTAATTTATTAAACATATTTGATGCTAAGTGTTAACAATATGGCTATGTTCTCATTACACAGTTATAGTCACTTTCACAGTTTGCATAGCTAAACACTTCAGAGCCCATTCATTGTAAGTTTATGTTAGGCAATAATCTGAATGACTTCTGGTTAGCCTGCTTCACTTCATTCATATTAAGAAACAATATACAGAGGATATAAAGTGATCAGATATGTTTATGCTGCAGAAAAAAGGGATTGCATAACTAGTAAACAGGGAATTTGTGTCTGAACGTTGACAGGCTTCTGCTAATCACTTATGAATGGAAATCTTTTGCAAAAACCTCCACGCACAGACAAATCTGGAAATGTCAAACAATGGAAAAAAGTCTATGAACTGTATTTCCAGCAAAAAACTAAAAGACATTAATAACTATTATTGTGGTGGGTTTTATGTTGACACATGAAAATTTGCAAAGCATGGCTGTGTGCAGAAAAAAAGGCCCGGTACTTATTCTTAAAACAGATCCACTTAAAGAAAGCAACATAAATCTGTCTATTGTAAGTGAATAACTAATACTGAGGCTGATTGCCCATTCTGACTGGCCTGTGGTCGGCCCAGGAATGGGGTGGGAGGGCCTTATCTCACCTTTGGGCCTCCCTGTATTCTGGGTCTGCCCAAGGACCAGGTCTAGCCTCAATGTCAATTAGAGCAGCCATGCATCTGCTCTTACTTGTGTTCTGTTGCAAGTTCATTGCAGCAGTCAAGAACAGCCAGCCCAGAACACACTGGCCCTCTGACTATTCCTCTCTCCCCTAGCTGCAATCTTGGCATATGCCATGTCACAGGGGCAGCAAGAGAAGGTGGTTTATAAGAACATAAGAATAGCCATGCTGGTTCAGACCAATGGTCCGTCTAACCCAGCATCCAGTCTTCTGACAGTGCCCAGTGTCTGATACTTCCAAAGGACTGAACATAACAGGACAGTTATCGAGTGATCCATCCCATCTCCCAGTCCCAGCTTCTGGAAGTCAGAGGTTTAGGAACACGTGGATCATGGGGCTGCATCCTTGACCATCTTGGCTGCTAGCCCTTGATCAAGCTATCCTCCATGAACTTATCTAATTCTTTTTTTTATCCTAGTTAAAACACACAACCTCGGGGGACCGAGGACTGTTACTGCAGGGGACTGTTTCTGCCCCCTTTATGTTACTGAAGAATTGGAAAGGGGCGAGGACAGATAACTGACCCCATAGCCAGATACTGATAGTTATTTTTCCTCATGTTTATGCTTCTATTGAGTTTCTTTCCTTTGATTCCATTCTAGCCAATGTAGGTTTTCATACTGCACCATCACTATGGTGTCTGGACACCATGGAACGGAGAAAAAGGGACAAAATAAGGATTAATGTCTCCCCCCTTCCTTCTCACTCCTAGAGGTGCATCGGAGAAGTGGGTTTCTTACCCATAAACATTTATGCCCATTTAGTCTTTAAGGTGCCATTGGATTCCTCATTGTTTTTGTGGATACAGACTAACACGGTTACCCCCTCATTCTGGAGGTGTAGTTAGTTGCATGAGGGGCAGGATGTTTTCTTGGTTTTAATACAGTTATATGTCCATTGTTGTGGAAGAGCCAAATCAAAGATGCAGGTTTCCTTAGGTCTGTGGTCTTGCTCAACCCCTGTGGGTGGGCACTCTGCCAGGAAAGCTCAATCCCTGGCTCCTACAGGTCTAAACCTTGCTGCTGAGGGTTCCATTGTATCCAGTGGGTTCTGATCAGACGGTCTCTGAGGGGCATTCATCTCAGTAAGGCTTTGAAGATCAAGACCAGTGCCATGAGCCTGACTTGGAATTCTATGGGAAGTCAGTGGAGAAACCAGAGCACCAGGGTGATGTCTTTGTATCGACCAGTGCTCTTTAGCTGTGAGGCTGCTGCGTCTTGTACCAGCTCAATCTTCTTCAGGGATTCCTAAGTATAGCACTGTTGCGATGCTGAAGCCTGAAGGTCATGCAAGGGTGGATTATAGTTATCGAGTCCACATGTGTCAGGACTGGGAGCTGTATGAGTAGCTCACTGTAGAGAAGTAACCCCTCTCCTCCCGATGGAACATTCCAGGGGAATCTTAGCACATCTTATAAAGAGTTCCTTTTCTCTGCGGCCCCGATTCAGCAAAGCACTTAAGCACCCGCTTCGGTGCTTTGCTGAATCCAGATCTGTGTGAGCTTTTATTCAGTGCAATAATTTGGCCTATGATTTTCAGACCAGCACAGCTAAAGAACATGCCCTGTGATCTGATTTCCTTTAATGGCCAGGTGCTTTTAATAACAAACTGCCAACTGCGACTGGTATTGCTGCAAATGGTGCCTGGAATGAAAAGGGAGGGGGGAGGAAAGTCAATGAAACAGAACAGATAATTTTGCAATTTAATTTTCCATCTTCTCTAATAATGGTACCAATGTCATGGCTGATGGATGAAATTGCTACAGAAGGCTTCTTAAGATTTATTCCCCTCCTATAACTACAGCTGTGTTTTTCCAGAGCACATCTTTACTCCCTTACTCAATCTTTCCTGCCCCATCCCCCCCTTTTTCCCTTGGAAGAATGTTTTGGATCATAGACTGCCTGGAGAATTAGACCGGGCAGAAGGGCCAACTTTCATGTTTACTAAAGAGACTACAGTCCTTTTCCTGAAGGAGAGAGTGCAGCTTTTATGTGGAAAACTTGAGCACAGCAGCAAACAGACCAGAATACGCTCTTCCCCTTATCTGAAACTGCTGACTGTCACACAACTACAGTGCATCTGCTCTTTCCAGGATCCTGGTGGATCTACATTTTTTACCACTATGCTTAGGCAAAAGCTCCGAAACCCATTAAAACCTACAGTGTAATCGGAGCCCCATATTTTCTCAGACCAGGAGATCTGCAATTTAAAGACAAGGTTCGATCTTATCTATTTTTTATCTGACAATGCTGGCTCCACCACATAAGTTTTATCTGCAAAGAAAATAACGCAATTAATGTCCTGGCTGTCTAGAACTTTACGGAGAGATCTTGGTTCTAACAACTCAGGGCAGCCTGTCAATTAAATGTAACTTTGTAAACTTTAATGAACCAAATCCTTATCTAAGAGCATGCAAAGCTACTAAATTAAGTCCATGGACTTAGTAAACTATATGGAAAGGTTTGGGGTTTGTTTGGGGATTTTTTTTATGTGAGGGAATATAGAGACACTGTGTTGAACAAAATCTGATTTTCTTTCCCCTCCACTGGCAAAGAAAGCACATACCGCTAACAAGCGTCATTCCTGTGTTTACGTCACTGAAGAATTTTCTCTTTCTGGCATGCTCACTGGTATCCCACAGCTGAAGGGGCTCCAGTAAAAAAAGAACAACAATCTGGCCTAATGGTGGCGGTGGAACACGAAAACACCTCGTGCTCGATTTGCACATTTAGCTCTGACAAAATGATTTTAGATCTGGAAACCAAAGCAACCATTGCATGGTTGCTTTTATTTGTATGCATTTTCTTGGCGCGCTAGTGATCAAGAAAGCATTGGATCAAATCTGTGGCCATCCAGGACTTCTTGGCTGCTATTGTACGGCATACCATAGACAATCGGCACTTTCATTGTGACAGTGGGGACAGGACTTTGATACTCTTGCTCCAGAAAACACAGGCTCTTGCCACCCTAGCTAAAGGAAACTTTGTTATTAGTTAGCAGTGGGGGGCCTATGGCACACAGTGGAGCAGTTCTGATTCTCTCCAGTAGAGGGCAATGGTGCACAGGTAGCTCATTCCAGTGCTTTAAGAGCAATTCTTTATTGGTTTACACTGCCTGCAGTAACAACAAGCAAGCCTCTTAAAGTATGAAGTTTAGATTCAGCTGAGACACACATCCAAAAGTTCAGATGCTTATCTAGAGTTTATCCAAACCTCTTCCAGCTGCAAAAATGCATTGGAAATCTCATTAGAGTGAGCTGCTTTGCTAGATTTCAAGCACTTCAGAATCCTAATAATACCTACCTCTCAGGGTGCTTTTCATCCATGCATCTCAGGCCATCTTACAAAGGAGGTCAGTATCATTACCCCAGCAGGAAACTGAGGCACAGAGAACTTGGCCTCCTGACTGCTGTTGAAACATATAGGACCTACCCTGCCAATCATGGTAACAACCAGCGGCAAAATAACAGCTGTTGGACAGGGTCGGATCTTTAAGGACTTTAAGTTCTGCATGGAAGAGATAGGGCTGATGCCAAATTATAGTTCGTATTTCAGCAACACATAGAAGCTGGAACCAAGATCAGGGCCCCATTGTACCAGGCATTGCACACACACATGCTTAAACAGGCCATGCCTCCCAAAAGCTGGCAGTCTAGACACAGTGAAGGGCAGCAGTTTGCCCCTGGTCATGCAGAATCTAAAAATAGAACTCACTATGAAACTTAAGCACAGCCATGCTTAGCATCCCCACACCTAGCTGGTAGGCACCTGGAAAATCCTTGGGATTCACAGAGCCTGAATTAGGTGCCTCGACTCCCTGTCCGATGAATGGAGGGAGCCAGACTGGCACTTCTGAATGGGATTCACAGACTCCAGCATGCTAGGTGACTTCCCTGCCTAAACTAACCAAGGTAAGGGGTGTGTCCTAAGCCAGAGGAGTTTGGTGCCGAAGTCCAGGCTGCATGGAGGTGCCCCCTTTGCTTGGGATTCTCAGCTGCAAACCTTCTTGGCATTATGTTCCTATGCCCTTTTTTGCAAGAAGCGGGAGGGCAAAAGGGGGTAGGGAGAGGATGCCAACTGTTCTCATAATTTTTAACTCAGGAGTTAGGGTTCTCGCCTGGGATGTTGAGGACCAGACCCCTCCTCTGTCTAGGAAGGAGAGAGAATTTGAATAGGGTTTTGCCATCTCTCAGGTGAGTTCCCCAGCCACCGAGTCATGGGATAGTCTGCTGTGGGGCCCTCTCTATGTCACCTGGTGAAGCCGTTCCCCTGTGAATAAATAATAAAACAAAAGTCATTGGAGGAGGGAGACTGGGTCCGGGTTTCCCGCCTCCCTAGTGCGTGTGCTAGCCACCCGGCTAGCGAGACATTCTCAGGCTCTCTCTTGCCCAATGATTCTTTCATTATTTATGAAGAAGGGTCCTGAGCCAGTAGGTGAGCTCTGAGCAGGGTCACCAGATTGGGCCGCTTAGGCGAATCAGACAGAGGAACACTTTTTCTTCTCCTGGTTCACATATTGCGCTGGAGTTGAGGCATCTGGACACTTGGCATGGAGCTACAGTGCACATATGAATAGGCAGAAGCATAGGCGGCTAAGGGACTTTTCCTGCCAAAATGTATGCACCAAGCAAGTTTAAGTACCTACAGTATTCAGGGACAGATGAGCAGGGGGAGCTATGAATCCCAGTGGGGCTTGATTCTGGGATTTAGACACCCAAAATGGCAGGTAGGTACTTAAGTCCTTTTGTAACTTTAGCCCCAAGTCTCTTGATTTTCCATAGCCACTGGAGAACATTCCACTCCAAAAGATGCTATTTATTCTCAGCTAAAGATACCACAAGGAACTCATCAACTTGGATTCTTTCCAGACTCACTCATCTCCTTAGTGGTGACTATTAACTTCAAGTGATGACCGTGAGGAGTTTGAACTGTTGTTCGAAGATGATCATTGATAATGCCAGCAAGAAAAGTTCGGGTGTTGGCATCTATGGTGACTGCCCAGTTGCTCAGTGATTGGAGAAACTTTCATCCTACTGGACCTGATGCAAAGCCCGCAGAGGGCAATAGAAGTTTTTCCATGGATTTCAATAGGCTTTGATTCAGGGTTATTGTTCCCAACCTGTGTTCTTTCTTACAGTGGTTTCCTACAAAAAGCAGGAGTGATTGTAAGATAGCATTGTTGATTTTCAAAGTTTGTAACAGTGTAGGGCCCTGGATGCATTAAACACCTCCTTTGTGAGCCTGGTCTTCATGGGTACGGGTGTTCATATGCCATCTGCCTTCAGGGTTCCCACCACAGTACTGTTGGCTGACCTTTCGTCATGTCTTCGCCGTGGCAATCTCTACGTTGTGAAACATGACTCGTCTCCAGAAATCCATCTCAGTAGCTCTCACCCCACTTTCAAAAAACACCTAAAGCTGAAGCTTGTTGAAATATTATCTAAATTCAGAAAAAAATAATAATTAAGGAAAATTTGATAAATTTTTCTTTCTATTTTTCAGCCAGCTACAGTTACTATTTTTCAAATAAAAAAAAATAGGAAAAAATTTGGGAAATTCTCCCCCTGCCCTCTTGAGGCAACTTCACCTAAAACCATTCCCCACCCGCCTTAAAGGTGTTTGTTGAAATGATTGCTGTATGCCTTATGCATTTATCCTTTTATTCCAGTTCATTTCCCTGCTTTTTCTTTGTATCCCAGTCCTGCTTAGATGTATATTTGTTGTTACTCTTAGTAAGTGTCAATTTTTGTTATACTTTTAAACTCTTTTTAAGGATCCTGGGAGTATGCAAGGCTTTAGAATTCGTATTATCATCATCATCACTGCAGTTATGGCTGGGAAGAATGCAAAAATAGCCTTCCCAATAGTATAAGACAGCAAGACAGTGGTATTGACAATGCCTTAGCCATGTTTTCACCCCATCTTGGTGCTAATGGGAGCTGTTCATGTATATAGGAAAAAACAAGACACTCCCACAACATTAGTCTTTCACTGAGAGGGACACCAGCATTATATCCTACTCTTTCTAAGGTCTGTGCTACACTGGGAGGAGGGTCAACCTAAGATATATAACTTCAGTTATGGAGTCAATGGGGAGCGCTCTCGGGGATCGATTTATCGCATCTACAGTAGACGCGATAAATGGATCCCCGATAGATCTATCACTGTCCGCCGATCCGGCGGGTAGTGAAGATGTACCCAATATCAAGCTATGAGGTCTTCAACATACACCACCACAAGACCTGCTTTCATGTTGCATCTGGAGAACTTGAGTTATGATAGTGTTGTGCCATCTCTTGTAGATTACCCTTCAATGCCTTCACAGGGGTTATGGCGAAGTTTGGGGGTAGAGCTTGAAGCCCACAGCATTGCACTTCTGTCATTAAGCATGCTACTAAATGAACCACATTAACACCTGATAAATAAAGACTTCTTGGAATCCTGGAGGTTAGAGATAGAATAGACCTAGCATCCTAGTGAATATTAAACTGTTCTATTACACCTGATCTTAACCAAATGGCCAATGGCAGTCTCAGCAGGAGCCATTTTAGTGAGAGGAGAAAGAACCAGAAGGTTCACGAGCGCCTGTTGCGCATCACATTTGAGCAAGTTCACCATCAATTCACCATGATTTTGAATGAATATTAGAGGCACAAGCAGCCTCTCCATTCTCCTTGTTTAGCTCATGGAAGAATTGCACCCTGCAAGCTGAGGAAGTCAGTTACATTCAGTAAAACTGAACTTTCCATTCCTTGTGTAAACACAATGTATCTCCCCAACGGTGTCCATAAAACGCACCAGAGTGCAAAGTCAGCAGCTTCAGACAGACTTGGTACCTCCATGCAGTGAGTGGATACCAGGTGGTCTCTGTCAGGGGAGGTGATTTATGCTAACTCTCTCCCTCTTGGCCTGCTTTTATTTAGTTAGTGGGAGTTTGGCAGTCCAAAGGTCACAGACACTCCAATCACCAGTGGTTTCTCTGCTGAAAAGGAGAAATGCCTTTATAAGGGGGGGGAAATGCAGAACCGAAAGCAAGGTATCATTCTCACTGGAAAATCAGCAGATGCATAAACAGTATAGGGCTTCGAAGCAGAGAGATGGTGTACACTGAATTAATCACAAATGAAATGCACGAGAAAGCAAGGCTTTCCACTTCCTATTTATTCCCTCTTACTCAAGATCTAAAATCTGACACCCGGTCACTAGGTACAGTACAGTGAATATGTTATAAGCATTCAGTGAACAATCACTTCCTGCATTCTTACAGCTTTTTCCTGCTGTGTTAGACTAAACCATCAAATAATGAGTGACAGTTGGCGGAGTTCTATTCCTGCCTCTACCTTACTCCATGGTCTTAGCCATGGCATTTAAAGGCTCTTTGCCTCAGTTTACCCATCTGTAAAATAGGCTGAAGTGATACTTACCCACCTTTATGAAGCATTTTGAGATCTGCATAGGAAAAATGCAAGATACATGACCGGGGGTCTTTATTATCATGTGAGCCAATTGAAAGGGAAACGCTTCTTTTAGTTCCCAGTTCAGCACGGAGGTTAATTGTGTGCCTAACTTTAAGCATGTGAGTTGTCCCATTGACTTCAATGGACTGCTCATGTGCTTAAAGTTAGACATGGGTTTACGTACCTTGCTGAACTGGGGACTTTACAGTAATAAAACCTGTGAAGACATCTGAGAAGGGTCCAGATTGGTGCCTTGTTTATTGCATCTATAACTGTAGCCAAATAACCTTATTCTTTTAAAAAACCAAAACGTTCAATGGAGAATATTTTATGTGCCAAAACACTGTGCTAACACTAATGAAAGCTATAGTTTTGTATCATGACTGTAAAATACCATATTATACATAATATGCATAATCTGCAGTTTTGTATCATTACTAAATACCATATTGTACATAATATGAATAATCTGCAGTTTTAACATAGGTACAGTACTAATTCCCATCAATATGTTTAACCAAGTGAACACATCTCTAAAAGTGTTACCAATTAGACCAATTAATTAGGTTTTTCCCCTCTATGGCTTGATGAAATCCTGGAGACCAAAACTCTGGTGGGTTCTTGTTTTCCATTTTTAGCATCCACTATATGAACTCTTTCTCTCTTAAAGGTACAGGATAGTGGTCTCACCAGTATATCAGTATAGAGCAGGGGTAGGCAACCTCTGGCACACGTGCCAATGGCAGCACACAAGCTGATTTTCAGTGGCACTCACACTGCCCAGATCCTAGCCACCAGTGCGGAGGGCTTTGCATTTTAATTTAATTTTAAATGAAGCTTCTTAAACATTTTTAAAACCTTATTTACTTCACATACAACAATAGTTTAGTTCTATATTATAGTCTTATAGAAAGAGACCTTCTAAAAAGGTTCAAATGTATTACTGGCCCACAAAACCTTAAATTAGAGTGAATAAATGAAGACTCGGCACACCACTTCTGAAAGGCTGACGACCCCTGGTATAGAGCCAGAAGTATATTATTACTATCATAAAGTCTAGACCTGCACAAAGAGACAGTCTCTGTCCTGAAGGAGCTTACCATCTAAGAAAGGAAAACAGACAATAGATGGATACGAACAGAGGTCTGAGCACAAGGAAACAATGCAATAATATTGGTCAGCATGCTAGGCGGTGTTCTCAGAATATCAACTTTTCTTGTAATGCGGTTGGGTTCAGTGGAGCTACTTTGGATTTACACCAAGGTAAATGAGATCAGTTTCTGTCCCACACACTGTGCCAAATTCCATACAGCCTCTGCCATACTCCTTATAAAATGGTTAAACTTCAGTTCGGTCTCTGACCTGTTCTAAATTTGGCCGCTATCCCCAATAGACTATATAAGGTCAAGTCACCAAACTGCAATTGTTTTCCAGGTTGTGGAGGTCAATGCCTGATTTCACACTGGACCTTTCACTTGTAAAAGAAAAATAGTCTGGGTTTTGTTTCATACCATACCCAGCCCAGAGAATACAGGAAGCCACTTGGTTTGGAAATGTCTTGCGAGACCAATCGGCTTTTTCATACATCTGCTGATACAATGCTGAAGGATAATATGACTTTCCTCAGGGAAAATCAACAGTTGGAGATCTGACAGGAAAGCTAGTTTTCCCAGGAAAATCTCCATTCAAGTTCATAGGAAATGGCAGTGACCTGTACAGCCTGGACTTGGGAAGCAGAGTGGGCTGTATGGGCTGGAAAAGAATGCCAGTGCAAACGGAATTCTTCCCAAAGGAAGAAATTAGCTTGTCTTCTAATGAAAGAGAGTTAACTTGAGTTAAGCAGCATGTTATGCTGATAGTAATCAATGGGATTACTCACAGAGTAATGTGCTAGTCAAGGTGAGTAAAAGTGGCAGAATCTGGCCCCCAAAACTTCTCAGTAACTGTAGAGGAAGGAGAGTCATCCAGAGATCAGAGCAGCTGAGTGGTCAGAACTCCTGGGTTCTGTTCCTGATGCTGCCTATGACCTTGAGCAAGCCACTTAACCTGTCTGTGACTCAGTTTTTCCAGCTGTAAAAGGGATATAATACTTCCCTCACAAGGGTAGTGTGAGGAATCAATGAATGTTCATAAAACACTTTGAGATGCACGGAGAAAAGGTGCTATATGAGTAAAACTTTATTATGTATGTTGGATCCTCTGTACAAATACATGGTGGGTAACAGACAATTGAAAGCTCCTAAAAGAATGCTACAGTTATCAGCATTTCATACATTCATAGATTCTAAGGCCACGAGGGACCATTATGATCATCTTGTCTGACCTCCTGTATAAGACAGGCCAGAAAACTCACCCAAAATAATTCCTACAGCAGATCTTTTAGAAAAACATCCAATCTTGATTCTAAAATTGTCAGTGATGGAGAATCCACCACGACCCTTGGTAAATTGTTCCAATGGTTAATTACTCTCAACATACAAAATGTACGCCCTCTTTTCAGTCTGAATTTATCTAGCTTCAATTTCCAGCTATTGGATCATGTTATACCATTCTCTGTCTTTCTTTTAAGTCATAGGGTGACTGGACAGCAAGTGTGAAAAATTGGAACAGGGCGCTGGGGCTAATAGGAGCCTACATAAGAAAAAGACCCAAAAATCAGGACTGTCCCTATAAAATCAGGACATCTGGTCACCCCATAACCTTCTCTTTGTTAAGCTAAATAGATTGAGCACTTGGGTCTATCACTATACCACACATTTTCTAATACTTTAATCATTCTTGTGGCTCTTCTCTGAACCCTCTGCAATCTATCAACATCCTCCCTGAAGGATTTCAGTTTCTAGGGTTCCAGTCTACCTTGACTAGTATATCAGTGACATCCTAGGAGATCTATTGATGAAAAGCACTATATAAGAGCTAGGTGTTATTATTAGGTCACATAAAATGGCAGAACTAATGTATTTTATGGGCTCCATCCTGCCTTTGGTTCATGTAAACTATCCCTATCAACATCAGCAGAGCTCCACAGAATTCTCCCTCATGGGATGAAATTTCCCAAGCCCTTTGGGGATTAAACATGTTCTAACAGAGTGGGGATGAGAACTCTGGAAAACGGGTTTGGTTTGAAGGGTTTTCTGCAAACATTATTTCCATTTGTGGATTGAGAATTAGCTTTTGTTTGAATGAATGGAAACATTGAACCAAAACTTTATGATTTGTCTGGTTTGGGCTCGAAAACTTTGAAAACTACAGATCTGGGACTAGTGGTAAGGCGGAGGGTGAGTAAGCATAGTGTGCTAGCAACAAAATCTCTTGGTTTTATGAGTTATCTGGGGCTTGGTCCTGCTCCCAATGACTTGAATGGGAACTTCTGGGTGTTCAGCACATTTGAAAATTAGGCCACTGATGTGTGAAATGTGAGGTGCCGCTAAACCAGAACAATCCCTCCATGAGAAAATACACAAAAGAACTGCAGTGGAACAACACTCGTCTCTCTCCAAGGTCACTGGAGGCCGGACTCTCTTCTATTCCAAGTCATCCAGAGAGATGAGTACGAAGTGGGGAGGTCTCCACCTCAGAAAAGCAGCCGCCAAAAAACTAAAAGGAAAGGTAAAGCTGCCTGAATGAAATCACAAGCACTCCTGGAGAGATAGAATCTCAAGGGATGCTAAGACAAGGTGTGAGAACTGGGCTCTTGTATCATCACAAAGGGCCCTTTTGAAGATAAGCGTGCATCAGTGGGAGGTTTTGGTGGGTGTCTGTGCACTTCAAGGGCAGCACAGGCGCCAAGGGCTTCCAGCACTGGTGGATCTGATGGGGGTCTGAGTTTCCATCTCCTTTCTGTTTGTTTTTTAATTTTTGATTTCCCTCTCTCATTTGCTCTCCAAGTGACCCTCTCCCATCAAAATCACCACCACCTCCTCATGGGGCAAGGGGACAAAGGTTAATAGGACTTATTGGAGAAATTAATTTGAAGGGAGGTTTTGAAGGAGAAGGTGAAGGCATGAGCAGACAAGGTCAAGAAAGGAGTTCCATGTTCAGAGAGCTCTGTTGGTGTTGTAGAGACAAGATTGGGATAAGGAAATGACAGTTAAGCATAGATTGTAAGCTCTTTGGGTAGGGACCATCTTTTTGCTCTGTGTTTCTACAGCACTTAGAACAATGGGACCCGGGTCTGCCTCTGGGGCTCCTAGGTGCTACCACAATACCAAGATAATAATGAGTAATAATAATAGTGATAATTAATTGTGCAGTTTGGGCAGACCAGAGGGGACTTGAATGGAACTCAGGGGACTGATCAAAAACATGTTACATCACTCAATCTGTAACATAGCAAATCAAATACTCCTAAGCATTCACTTATGGCAATAAACACAGCAGGAGCCCAGCTTTCCTTGTATTCAAATCAAATGGACAAAATGGGGATCTTGTTCTATAGCCTTAAAGAATTTTCAGATCCGCACATCCTTCATCGTCATAAAATAAAATAGGCTGATCTTGCAAGTGCTCCACATATGCAACTGTAGTTGACTTCAGTGGAAGACTCGGAGTCCCATGAGCTGAGCACCTACAAGACTGGGCCTAAAAGTGCTACTTTCTGTAAAAATCACTATTCTTGCTCAGTTAACAAAGTCCTGTGGCACCTTAAAGACTAACTATAAAGTTTTGAAGCATGAGCTTTCGTGGGCTAATACCCACTTCGTCGGATGCAGGCAGTAGAAGTGTTCACATACAGGCAGTTATAGAAAAGTAGGTAAGAGCCAGGGGGGAGGTGAAAAGGTTAGTCCAATTAAGCTGAGCCAGCTTGTTATCTCCGATCAGGGAGTGTGGATTATTCGTCTAGCATTTGAATGGGGTGTGTGGACATGGAGAGATGAGAAACAATGTCTGTAATGAGCCAACCATTGTAGATCCCGGTTCAATCCCAAAGTGTGTGAGCTGAATTTGCAAATGAATTGAAGCTCTGCAGTCTCTCTTTGCAGTCTGGATCGGAAGTTCCCTTTCTGCAGAATGGTGACCTTTAAATCTGTAATAGTGTGTCCAGGCAGGTTGAAGTGTTCCCCTACAGGTTTTTGTATATTGCCATTCCTAATATCTGATTTGTGTGCATTTATCCTTTTTCGTAGGGACTGTCCAGTTTGGCCGATGTACATAGCAGAGGGACACTGGTGGCATATAATGGCATATATGACATTGGTTGATGTGCAGGTGAATGAGCCAGTGATGGTATGGTTGATCTGGTTAGGTCCTGTGATGGTGTTGCTGGTGTAGATATGTGGGCAGAGTTGGCATCGAGGTTTGTTGCATGGATTGGTTCCTGAGTTGGAGTTATTGTGGTGCAGTGTGCTGTTGCTGTTGAGAATTTGTTTAAGGTTGGCAGGTTGTCTGTGTGCCAGGACTGGCCTTCCTCCCAAGGCTTTTGAAAGTGAGGGATTATTGTCCAGGATGGGTTGTAGGTCACTGATGATGCGTTGCAAAGGTTTTAACTGAGGACTGTAGGTGATGGCCAGTGGTGTTCTGTTGTTTTTTTTCTTGGGCTTGTCTTGTAGCAGCAGGCTTCTGGGTACACGTCTGGCTCTGTTGATCTGTGTCCTTATTTCCTTGTGTGGGTATTGTAGTTTTGAGAAAGCCTGGTGAAGATCTCGTAGGTGTTGGTCTCTGTCTGAGGGGTTGGAGCAAATCCGATTGTACCTCAGTGCTTGGCTGTAGACAATGGATCGTGTGGTGTGTCCGGGATGGAAGCTGGTGGCATGAAGGTAGGCATAGCTGTCGGTAGGTTTTCGGTATAGGGTGGTGTCGATGTGGCCGTCATTAATTTGCACTGTGGTGTCTAGGAAGTGGATTTCCTGTGTGGACTGGTCCAGACTGAGGTGGATGTTGGGGTGGAAGCTGTTGAAGTCATGGTGGAATTCTTCCAGAGTTTCTTTCCCATGGGTCCAGATGATGAAGATGTCATCAATGTAGCGTAGATAGAGAAGGGGTGTGAGTGGACGAGAGTTGAGGAAGCGTTGTTCCAGGTCTGCCATAAAGATGTTGGCATACTGTGGGGCCATGCGGGTGCCCATAGCAGTCCCGCTGGTCTGGAGGTATATATTGTCACCAAATTTGAAATAGTTGTGTGTGAGGATAAAGTCACAGAGCTCAGCAACCACCTGTGCTGTGGCATCATCAGGGATACTATTCCGGACAGCTTGTATTCCATCTTTGTGTGGGATGTTTGTGTAGAGAGCCTCTACATCCATGGTGGCTAGGATGGTGTTTTCTGGAAGGTCACCAATGCATTGTAGTTTCCTCAGGAAGTCAGTGGTATCACGGAGATAGCTGGGAGTGCTGGTGGCATAGGGTCTGAGTAGAGAGTCTACATATCCAGACAGTCCTTCAGTGAGAGTGCCAATGCCCGAGATGATGGGGCGTCCAGGGTTCCCAGGTTTGTGGATCTTGGGTAGTAGATAGAATAACCCCGGTCGGGGCTCTAAGGGTATATTAATTTGTTCCTGTGTTAGTGCAGGGAGAGTCCTGAGTAGGTGGTGCAGTTTCTTAGTATATTCCTCAGTGGGATCGTAGGGAAGTGGCTAACACGGCTACCACCCTTATTCTTGCTCAATATCTTGGGTTTGAAAATCTTCTAGAGACTATGGATCCATTGTCCAATGGGGAAACAATGCATTCACCTTGTTTGAAATAAGGTTTGCATCTGTGATCTTCTAATGAAAGAACTCAGGCAATGATATCTCAGGAAACAACTCAGGAGCGATGGAGCTGTATACGATCCTATCTCTGCAAGCTGGAGAACTTGTAGTGTTTTAGCAATGCCCTGAAATGCGGAATGGGAAAATGGTGTGAGATACGGGGAGAAAACAGAAATAGGTGGGAAGTCCTGAGTGGGCTGGATACAAAATATTATGAGAACACTCATAATTGAAAATTATGGAAGCTGTGGGAAATTTTAAAAAATAGTGCTTTGTGCATGTGTTTGTGTTTTCACCAACTACGGAAGTGGTCAAACTTTTTGGAATTTTGACAAAATTTCAAATAGCACTAACCAGGAAAAATGAGTAAAGTATGGTTGGATTTGTTTGGGTTTTTTGGGGGGTGGCAGGAGGATTGTTTGTTTTATTTTGCAAGCCCTTGTGCTTAGACCTCGACTGGCCTTATCTATGCGAGTAAATTTCATCCATTCTGAATAGCCCATGTGATATTTTAAGCAAAACAGACTGCAGATAAATTTACTATGCCTTCCTAACTTGCTGATGTCCTTGCTACTAGTGCCTATAACCCACTCTTTACCAGGAAACACGGATTGTAATAGAATCTCCCTGCAAAATTTCACATGCTTTCTTCCTTTGCAGGATAAAATTAGCAGAGTTCTCATGAGATGGTAGCTAAGAAATCTGGCTTTCCTTGGATGACCTCAATGGAATCATTTGTTGCTCAAATGACAGACAAATGCAGTAATTAGGTCTATTTAGTAAAGCGGAGGTGAAAGGTCAAACTACTGGGCAAACTGTCTCCACTGCTTAACTTGGTCACCAAGTCAGGGATTTGCAAAGGTAATGTTTGTACAATAACCTGACACTAGCAATATCCAGCCAGGCCCTGCTCCATGGCTAGCACTCCCCTAGGGCTCTGCACACCAAATGCCTTTTTTGTTTAGCTTTAAGCACAAAAATGTTGGTTTCCACTTGGGTACCAATAAGATTCTGAGTTCAGTCATTCAGTCAAAAAAAAGGAGCAGTTAATGAAGAACTATTTTACACTATTACTTAGATTTTAGCAAATATAATCATAAGTACTCAAGCTGAATCAATTAGGAAGGGTTGGAGCGAATGGACTGAGTTAACCCATTAGGTGGTAAATTACAATCTATTCAAACTCACTGTTCCTTCCTTGTTGGCATTTTTATTTGTTTGTTTTCAGGACTGATTTTGTTTCATTTTAACCAGGAGCAGATAATCACCATTATATGATGGGTTCTTTCTGGGTGCCTTGGAAGCACGGTAGCTGAGTGGTGATAATATTGAATGGTCAGGGGTATTGCTTCTTCGTTGCAATTTGCAATGTCTGCTAACATCATATAACAATTATAACAGTATGTATGCTACATGCATATTGGATGGAAAATTATACATACATAAAATTATAATATAGATAGTGTGCAATACATACATATAGAATACACAAAAATAACATTATTAAGGTTGCTAAGTCAAGCATTCCACAGCTAGGAAATGCCAAAATTAAGGCGGCCAGTACAACTTTAATTTGGCCCACTTGTGCATCTGCAGTATGCTAGTCTTTCATTACATGATCACATAGTATTTTTCCCCTGCCTAATTCAGTGCACATGATGGACCTGGCTCTAGTGGTGAATTGAGGTTGCATAGCAAAGGCAGGTGTTTTCTGTAGGACTCCTGCTTCATTTGTGCCAGAAGTTGGAAGGTGTGTAATAAATGAGGCAGGGGATTGCTGGAAGAGAGAGGATGTGTTGAGTGCTTGACTTTGCCACCTTAACGGTGTTATCTTAACACAGTTTTTGTGTATAATTTCCTAGGTTTTTTTAAAAAATAAAAAAGCAAATTGAAAAAAGAGAAATTCTATCATATGGCATTATAGTGACCTCTGCATGGGTCATCAGCAGGGTATCTTTAGTTCTACCACACAGACCTCTGAAACTTAAGTTAATAGAGAAAATAATACTAGTAGTGGTTATCCTCTATGTGGACCAGCACTAGAATGAGGTGAAATGCTTTGCCAGTGGGATATTTGCTGAGAGAAGAGGATTGGTGAGACTTGGGAAGCTTGGGAGGGGAGTGTGCTCTAGTGAGCAGAGATGCTTCTGCCGGTTACCCCTAAGAAAGATCCCTTTCTGCCTTGTCCCCTGGAACCTGTCCCTGTCCTCTCCATTCCTAGCTTCTCATCCCTGTCCAATTCTCCTCACCTAGCCAGGCCCAATCTCCACTCTTCAGCCTTCTCCAATCCCAGCTGCTTGCCCAGAAAATCCCAGTTTCCCCCACCTGGTTCCATATCCAGTCTCTATCTCTCCTCCGCGCCCCACCCCACCTCCATTCACTGACCTCTCACCCACGTTCCCCATCCCCGCTGTCTCCTAGTATGAGTCCCCCTTCCCAATCACCCCTCCAGTTGCAGTGCATCCCATTATCCTCCAACCTCTCTGTCCCAGTCTTTTTGCTCAACCAGTCCTGGTTCTCCCCTCACACCCTGACTACTTATGAGATCTCAAACCCTCATCCCCCTGGTTCCCAGTGAGTCTCTTTATCCAAACAGTCCATGTCTTCTTCACCCCACCTCTTAGTCCCAGTTTCTCTCTTCCCTCCAGAAGATTAACAAATCTGGGATCCGGTGCATGCATACACTCACAGGCATTTCTAATAAGCCAGTTACAGTCTGAAAAGAGAATCTACTTTCCACCATTACTTGAATCAGTAGCTGTTTCTTAGATGGTTTTTATCTTCCTATGATTTTCATTTACACTCATAGATAAAGATCTACAGCCCAGCACACACAAATACACTTTTGGACTAGGAGAAGATGGTGAAATATGAAAAGCGCAAATGCAATCCTAGGATTCATGAACGGAAACTCTCAAATAGGAGTAGAGAAGTTATTTTACTTCTGTATTTGGCATTGGTGCAACCACAGCTGGACTACTGTGTCCACAAGTTAAGAAGGATGTTAAATTGGAGAAGGTTCAGAGAAGAGCCACAAGAATGATTAAAGGATTAGAAAACCTGCCTTATAAGTGAAAAATCCAAAGAGCTCAATCTATTCATTTTAACATGGAGAAGGTTAAGGGGTCACTTGATTACAGTCCGTAAGTATCAAAGTGGGGTCAAATATTTAATAATCAGTTTGTCAGTCTTGCAGAGAAAGGTCTAACATAATCCAATGGCTGGAAGTTGAAGCTAAACAAATTCAGACTGGAAAGAAGTTGATTTTAAATAGTGAGAGTCACTAAACATTGGAACAATTTAGCAAGGGGTGTGGTGAATTCTCCATCCCTGACAATTTTTAAATCAAGATTGGATATTCTTCAAAAAGATCTGCTGAAGGAAATATTTTGGGGGGAAGTTCTCTAGCCTGAGTTATACAGGAGGTCAAAGTAGATGATCATAACCTTGAAATCCATGAATCTATGAAACAAAATGTCTTATAATATGGGGTAAAGATCTACTTAAGTTAACACACGAGGCATTTAGGAGCCAATTGCACAATCCTTACTTACACATGCAATTAGTCCATGTGTCTTCAGGGGGATTACTCCTGTAAGTGTTTGCTATCATGAACAAGAGTTGTACCATACAGTCGACTAAAGGAATAGCAGAAACAAACTTGCAATGTTATCTGGGCTGGCTTTGAAAAAATCCACAGTGCAATGTCTAGAAATCATCAGACTTGGAAATACTTTCCATTATTAAT
Organism: Sternotherus odoratus; assembly: GCA_032164245.1. Lineage (NCBI taxonomy): Eukaryota > Metazoa > Chordata > Testudines > Kinosternidae > Sternotherus > Sternotherus odoratus. Next base: position 5,682,135 of record JAVMKO010000014.1, on the reverse strand, counting down.
GGACTCTGCCAACTGGCATGTGCAAGTATGTCTGTATCACACACACCCTTTTCCCTCACCCTATTCACATTGGTCACAAATATACCCGGTTACAGAGGAGGCAAAACATCTGACTGTGACATTCCCTTTCTGCCTGAACTTCGTCTGACAAGCTGACCTGTCCTCTTCTCACAATTACCAGGGGAACAAAGTGTTTCAGGTGGGATCTCTTTAAAGAAAACTTAGCTGCTAAGCAGTCTTTACAAGACAGACTTCTTCATATGCAAAAAATAAACTATTATAAATGATGAAGAAGAAAAGTAAATTCCCCTACCAAAACGTCCAAGAAAACAGAATTCCTTAGGAGCAAAGGACAGTTTGATACATTATTTATTAATTATTAAAAGTCCCTACCAAGAGCTTGGTTTTATGATGTTAGGTCTCTATATAAGGTACAACATATAGCAAGAGACAAGGAGAAAAATACTTCAGTCATGTTTTCTTTAGTCCCCCTCACTCACAGATACTCCTACTACAACAAAGGTTACAGCAGCAGTATTAGTAATAATTAAAGTGCACATTCACCCCCAATTTATAAATGTTCATCTTGGATAGAGGGTTTTGGGCATTTTTTTAATCTAAAGATTTTGTTCATAAGACAAACTTGTCTCCCAGCTCCAGCTCCCACCAAGAAAAGGAACTTGGAATAAATGTCAAAGGAACATGGCCCCATCTCAATAGAGGTCCAAGTTCTTGCTATACTTCTTAACAAGATGACAAATTTTGTTTAGACTCCTGGCATCACTAAAGGTGTTGGCTCTAGCTGATATGTTTTGGTGCAATGTTTGTAGAAGCGTTAAATGAGATATCAACACCTCTCAAATCTGGAATGGAGAAAGGGAGAAGCCTTAAAAAAAATTCCACTAGTACTCAAAAAAGAGAGAGAGAGAGAGAGAGAGAGAGAGAGAGAGAGAACAGCATCCTATCTACTACTATCACTCTTCGCTTGATTTCATTAACAGCTTTGGAAAGTGTGCGCGTTTAATTGGAACTGCCCATAGGCAGATTGCTACACAGATAGAAACATAAAATAGCTTCTGAGACTGGGGCTGAAGGCACAAGGTTGATGTTTGTTTTTGAAAGAGACAGGAAGATTGTTTGTTTGTGGAAACAGGTCAGCGTAGGACCATCAAGTAGGAGACTTAACCGAAGAGTCAGCACCGATTAGAGAAACTTACAAGTCCCAACTGGGAGTAGTGAGTTTTATTGTTCATACTGTGACTATGTTAAATCAACTAAAATATGATGACACACATAGATGATAAAGAACTGTCAAAAAGAAAATGAAGAGCTTGCTTGAGTCTTTAGGCAAAGCAGGGGGAGCTCTGACCTCCTACTGTATATAAACCCTTCCTGAGTAAATATTTCTGTCATGTAAAGATAAAAGATTATTTTTATAACTTGCAACAAAGTTAGATTCTTCTTCCCAATGGCTCACCTTTGCTCTCTCTGCAAGACACAGGGCTTGAATTGCTTCACGCCAAATAGATGCATGGAAAATCCCTGCTTTCAAAAATAAAATGAGCAGGCGAGTTAGAAGGAGGTGGGGGAAAGATCAGCTGTATATTTCCTTATTTTTGTTCAGCGTCATACCTCCAGCTGATTGCTATGATTGGCCAGTTATCGGAGCAGTTTCTTACTGGGTAATGCTCTAGTACGGTTGATGGATACTCCCATGAATCCTGAAACATTCAGATGCATCTTGTGTGCATAAGATCACACACATGCCCCCCTACGCATTATGGGTCAGACCTTCCGCCCTCTTTATACCAATCTGGTGGTGAAAAGAGACTCGTAAAACGACTCCCTCAGCTTTCTGAAGCTCCTCCAGGCATAGGGAGTGCCTGCGGTTATGGGGCTAGTGTACCTGGATCAACACCATTACTGTATCTGCCTCCTAGTCTAGGGGGCAGCTCAGGACATGGCGAGGGACAGGAACATAGCAAGAGCGCTGCTGTGCTACAGCTGCCCAAAGTTCTTTGGCAGCCATTGCAGTCAGGCCTCTCAGTAGTGATAGGGGCCTGTCAAGCTGCGACTATTCACCCCTGCGGCGCCTCCTGCTGGTTGTCCTGGAATTAGCATTTCCAGCCTCCGGAGCGCCCTCTACAGGCCGGTGTCTCACTCCTTCGGGATGTCCCTCCCAGACCCCGGGCTCTCTTTCATGGGGTGCTGCACCCCTGCAGTGCTCCCAGAGTCTCGCTGGGCCGCCCGTCTCCGGGTAACCTGCACCCACTATCCCCACCTTGCTTGAGCCTATGGGCTACTGCCTGTCACCATCAAGCCCACTTTCACAGGAGCCAACTGCAGTCCGTATAAGCCAGTCATCACAGGCAAGGGAGGTTTGGCCTGCTGCCTCTGCCTACCCATGGGCTGCCCCTGCAACCTCAGTACGCCTTTCAGCCGTCTCCTAGGCCAGCAGCCTGGGGGGGGGGGTTCCCTAGCTCCTCTGGCCTTCCCCCCCAGCTCTGCTGTAATCTAGAGACCCTGTCAAGCTCGCCAGCAGCCAGGGCCTGTCTGCCTCTATAGCCTGTGGAGACTCTCTGCTTGCTCCTAGCCCACAGCAGTCTTATAAGGGCCAGCTGGGCCCTAATTGCATTGCCACAGCTGATGCTGCTTCCCCACTCAGCCTGGGAGCTGCTTGCCCTCAGCCAGACCCCTCTCCTGGGCTGGCTTTAACTCTTTTTCTGCAGGAGTGGGGCAGCTGCCCCACTACAGGGCCAAACCAGCCCTAGTTAAGAACTGAGGCAGGGCATGTCTCCCTAGCTCAGCTGTAGTGGGGGCAGGTCTGGTATCTTTGAGGCTCAAACCCTATATGCCCACGCATTAGATCTCCCTCTTCCCATAAGATATATACATATAGAATGAGAGACATTGAGTTATGCCCCAGCATTTTCAAATGAGAGCACAATTAATTCTATGGTATTCTCTCTGCGGCTTGAAAAAAGCCTTTGCTAAAAGGGCCAAGATTTAAAACAACAAAAGATGTCTTAAAAGCCAAAGTAAAAGGTGTCTGCAGCCCACTATCTTGGTTTGAAAATGCAGACCATCTTCAGAGGAAGTTGGTAAACATTAGTGCTAAAGCTGCTGGCTCTAATTTATAGATGTTCCATCTGAAGACTATTTCCTCATGATTGTCTCCTCCTAGCTATGTATTAATTAGATCCAGCTATTAGCAGCGTACCACTACTCTCTTCATGATTGGGCTTGGAACACATTTTTATTTTGGTTGTAATAACATCTTGTTCTTTTAAATCCCTTACCCTGAATAACTTTTTATGAGCTTCAGAGGTAACCAAAAATGTTAGCTGTTTTTATGTGATGTGCATATATATATAGATAGATAGATAGATAGATATAGATATACACACACACACACACAGTGGTCATACTTAACAACTTGCTGGTTTGCCTTAGATAAATAAATATGGTTCCCTCTGGTTTTGCTATGTTTCCTATATTTGCTGTAGTGAATGCCTATGGAACACTGAGGTAACATTATTTTGTTATCTCTGGCAACCAACAAGTTTTTAAAGGGTGACCATCATGTATCTGTGTGTGTGTGTGTGTATATAAATATTTGCATATATGCATATGCACATAGATAAAAGGCCCTTTTCTGCGGTCCTTTCTCAGGCAAAACTCCCCGTGACTTCATTAGTTATTTTGCCTGAGTATCGACCGCAGAACTTGGCCCTCCGAACAAAAGTCGCTTTGCTTCACACTGTAGATAAGATCCTGGTTTCTGTAACTGGGCTCTGTAACACATTACTTCAGGAGTTGGGGCCCACTAGTCAGGTGCTTTTACCTTAGTCCAGCCCTGCCTCATTCGCTTCTCACTGTGGTGCGCAGCAGGAGAGAAAAATAATTAGGTTCAGGATCGGCTTCATTGTCTACACTTGCTGTCCGAACATAATAAAATGAGAAATTTCACATGGCGCTTGCTCAACCTGAAGTGTTCAGCATCATGGTACTTGGTAACCAAGTGACAAATCCTGGCGTCCTTCCTCTAATTAACTCCACCAGAGAGGTCCTTCGGGGCCATCTGCCTGTCCCAAGTCAGGATAAAGGAGGAGGGTTGGGCGTGGGGCTAGCAACTCCACCCCGTAAAAAAATCAACTTGCTACAGAAACGCCAACAATAGAGATAACAGAGACTTTTAGCCTGGAAAAAGAAGGGTCTTCAACTCGAAGACGCATGGCGCTGGGTGGTGAAAGCCGCGAGGAAGCCACTAAGCCAATCACCCTTCTTATAACCAGGAGGATTCTACACCTGGAACCAGCTAGAGAGAATGGCCCAGGATAGAGGACTTTGGAGATCTGTGGCTGGCGGCCCATACCCCGATTGGGGTGATGGGCATAACTAACTAACTAACTAACTTCCTCTAATTAATGTAATTGGGTCACAAGTGGAACTGGTTTGGACCCATTTGCTGGACTCCTCTAGGAATTCTCACTGTGCCCTAATTAAACCACAAGGACAAACAACGCAAATCATTTGTAAATGTCCTTGTAGATATTTTGCGTGTATCTTTTTCTGGCTTGATTTTGAGCGCACAAGATGCAGAGCCCGAAACTCCCCTCGTTTGCACCGATGTAAACCAGGAGAGTCTCTACTGAAGTCAATTTAACATGGAGGGAAAATGAGAAAAGGATCTGGCCCAAAGTTTTGAGGAATCCTACCAGTTTCTTGCCCCTAGTGCTCCTGGCACCTCTGCTCTCAAATTGGCCACGATTGGTCATTGGTGAGCATGCAAAGCTCACGATTCAGTTGGAATAAGGCAAGTTGCCTTTGCACTGTTGCTGCTCTCTGTACTGGACCACATATACTATATGTGCACTACTGCTCTCTATTGGAATGGATGAGAATAGGTCCTGATTTTACTACAGCTTGCAAAGTCAGTTATTTTAGTCAATAATTTGTATGCTTGCTAGTTATATGAGCTGCAAGATTTTCTTTAGGTTAAGAGCTGGAGATAAAAAGATAAAGGCATTACACAGACCTCTGCTTTTTAGCCTACAGTAACTGAAACCAATTAATATACCCAACAAACTGATACTCCTCTTTAAATCACTAGTGCATCAGATTTCATAATAATCTAACTTCTAATCTCCTGTTCGTCAGTAAAAGGGGGGGAAAAGTCTCTCTGTGGTATTTTGGTTTCAGCATTTAATTAGATTGGTTCCACCATTATTGGGTTTTAAAAATAAAACATGATTTCATAACGAAGAGTGAAACCACAGACGAGATGGTGTTGTAATTGGAATCAAAGAGATAAGCAAGAAAGCAATGCCAGATGCTTTGAGGGGAAGAGAAATCTTGACTTAAATCAGATTTAAACAGATGTTCTGATGTCTAGAATTTGCCAAACATTTCATATTCAAAATGCCTGGTGTTTTTATTTGAACCCTGTCTTCTCCAGATGGGAAAAACCTGTTCAGATCAAATAAAAAAATAAAAGCATCAACCTGCATCTTTACCAGAACTTGATCCCAAAGGCTTTTTGAGGTTTGGAAGACTTCAGTTAACTTGTTTTGCTTCCTTCTTTTTTTCCCCCCTCCTTTTTCTTTTTAATTTATTTCTGTGCTGGTCTCAGCTGAGAGTAGCAAAAGTAGCAGGAAAATAAGAAGGAAAAAGGCTAATCTTGGAGAGTTTCAAACTCGGGAATGATAAGAAATATGTTTTTGTAAGATTCCAAAGAGGTTTAGATAAGATCAGGGTTGATTCAACAGTATGCAAGTTGAACCTCCCAATTTTCAGAGATTCCTTCATCACTCATACATTTTAATCACACCTGGGAGTTGAACACTTAAGACTTCCATGAATATTACTAGTTTATTATTAAAACCCTGTGCTTTAAAAGAACAGCATCCAGCCACTGGATACAATCTATAAGTGCCGAATAACCGGATGGGCACTGTAGGGAGGCAATGACTGACCGGTGCAGCACCTCCTGCTGGTCATCCTGGGAATTAGTTCTCCAGCACTCAGAGCCCCCTCTGCAGGCTGGTCTCTCCTGCCGTAGGGCCCCCGTTTCTCTCCCAGACCCTGGTGCCCGTTTACCTTGGAGTGCTGCCCGTTGGCAGTACCCCCTCACTCTGGGTCTCCCCTCCACAGGGAGCCCCCAACCCTCCAAACCCACCTTGTCTCAGTGACTACTGCCAGTCACCATCTAGCCATCCCTCCCTGGGGCAGACTGCAGTCTGTCATGGCCACTCATCACTGGCAAGGGGGTAGGGTGTGCTGCTTTTGCCTATCCCCGGGCTTCACCTCTGAAGCCCCAGTATCTTTGTAGGCCTTCGACAAGGCCTGCAACCTGGGGGTTTACCAGGCTGGAGCTCCCCAGCTTCCTTTCCCCTTCCCCAGCACTGCTCCGCTCCTGGTACCCGGAGCTCCCAGGCAGCCAAGTCCTTCTCTCTCCAGGGCTAGGGAGACTCCCTCAGCTCCTGGCTCACGGCCCTTTTATCAGGGCCAGCTGTGACCTGATTGGGGTATGCCCAGCTGTGGCTGCTTCCCCAATCACCCTTTCACAGGCTAAGCCCTCTCCAGGGCTGCTTTTATCCCCTGTGCTGCAGGAGTGGGGTAGCCGCCCCATTACAGGCACATTCAGCGTTTGAAATACTGACAAGGTATGCTGGGTATAACCTCCCAGATTAGGGTAGAGAGACAAAGGGTGAAATTCTGGCTCCACTGAGGTCAGTGGCAAGACTCCCATTGATGTCAGTGGAATCAGGGTTTCACCCAGTACATAACCTTTGTTGGAGTTGCTCAAAACAAGAGGTTGTCCCAAGCAATGGAGGCTTGTCTAGGTTTCACTGTCAAAGATTTCATGCAAAAGCCTAACCACGAATTCCTGGTCTTGATCCCAGGGCCCATTCCTGAAGTTCTTGCCCAGATACACTTCCCATTGAACTCGCATGAGATTTTTGTGTGGAGGGAGGAGGGGAAAGAGGGGTTTAAAAGAAAGCCTGGGGCAGATTCTTAATCAGAATGGTGGATACCAGCGCACATAAACCAAAATCCAAAGGATCTAGTTCTGTGCTTTAAAAGAACAGCATCCAGCCACTGGATACAATCTATAAGTGCCGAATAACCGGATGGGCACTGTAGCGAGGCAATGACTGACCGGTGCAGCACCTCATGCTGGTCATCCTGGAAATTAGTTCTCTAGCACTCAGAGCCCCCTCTGCAGGCTGGTATCTCCTGCCGTAGGGCCCCCCGTTTCTCTCCCAGACCCTGGTGCCCGTTTACCTTGGAGTGCTGCCCGTTGGCAGTACCCCCTCACTCTGGGTCTCCCCTCCACAGGGAGCCCCCAACCCTCCAAACCCACCTTGTCTCAGTGACTACTGCCAGTCACCATCTAGCCATCCCTCCCTGGGGCAGACTGCAGTCTGTCATGGCCACTCATCACTGGCAAGGGGGTAGGGTGTGCTGCTTTTGCCTATCCCCGGGCTTCACCTCTGAAGCCCCAGTATCTTTGTAGGCCTTCGACAAGGCCTGCAGCCTGGGGGTTTACCAGGCTGGAGCTCCCCAGCTTCCTTTCCCCTTCCCCAGCACTGCTCCGCTCCTGGTACCTGGAGCTCCCAGCCCCCAAACCCCCAAACATCAGTGGGATGATTGAGCACGCACAGAGAAGGCAGGATCAAGCCCAAAACACGTTGCATTTTTAAGCTCAAGAGCAAGAGTTTATAACGACACACCCGCTAAAGCAATTATACTGGCAAACATGCCACGCTAGAGAAGAATTTACAGGAGATCTCATAGAGCTGGGAGCGTGCTCCTTTGTCTAAATGCCATTAGCCCAACCCTTTGGAAAGCCCAGTTACAAGAGTCAGAGATTCAGATGTGCACATATTCAGAGCTACACTGAGGCTTTGCCACAAGACATGTTCCACTCCTCCAGGACCAGCTCAGGAAGCAGAAGAGATTCATAATCCACCTCCTGTTTAATGGTAACAAAGAGTCCTGTGGCACCTTAAAGAGGACTCTTCGTTACCTCTGCTATTCCAGACTAACACGGCTACCTCTCTGACTCCTGTTTAATGCCTGCTCTGAGGGTGACAGATCCTGTGCCACTCCTATATCTGGCGTTCGTTTGACCCCAGCAGGCTGGCACAACTGTGCTGCCCCCTGCATTGGGAGGTGGAGCCAAGACCGCCAGAGATGCTTCCCTCTGATCAATTCTGAGACCTGGTAGAAAGGAGAAAGGGAGAAATTTAGACCCATTTATTCCTCTGTGCAGGCCACAATCTGACCTCGGTAAAAAAGTAAAAAGGGATGATGAAGATCAGCAATGTGGAGAAACGTCTAGTAGAAGAAAAGAGCCTCACTTTGTGAATGATCGTCTGAATCAGAAAGGGACATGTTTGGCCTCAATCCAAACATGTTACTTAAAATTCAGCTCACATCTAATGTTCTATCTGGGGCAGGCACCAGTCTCAAGTTTTGTCTGCAAAAAACCTATACCAATGATAACTAGTCATCATAGAAACTAATGATGGAACAATCTATTCATAATATAGTCAGTTCTATAGGGACTTTTTTATTCCAAGTACAAGTAAACCTCAATTTATTAAAGTCTATTGGGACATACAAACCAGGCTTTGTAAACCCATCTTTTGGATAACACAGACATTTGGAATTCAGGACACCTGCTGATGAAAAATACAATGTAAAAACTAGCACTATCATCATCATAGTTCAGTGGATAGGGCATGAGACACCTGGATTCTATTCCCAGCTTCATCACTGATTCACTGGGTGACCCTGGGGACTCACGTAGCTTCTCTCTGACTTCAGTTTCCCCAGATGTAAACTAGGTATAATCCAGTTTATCTCTCTTAGAGAGAGCTTTCAGATTCGTAGATTACAGATATCCCCTTTTTCTTCTCAGAACACATTCATTTCTCTTTCATAACTTGTCCCTCCACAAATTGAAAGTAAAATCACTCTGGAGCCCAACGCTCATCTCTAATTTCCTCCAACTGAGCTATAAAGGTTTAGTTTGCAAATACCTCTTAAATTCTAGGGAGAAATCTAGTGAGGAGAAATGCAGTGATATATTTCATAAGATAGAGAATTTGTGTGTTACTAGTATTTCACCACCAATATGTTTTCATTTTCTATCATTTTCCCTCCTAAGACCCAAATTATCTATGTTATCCCACTATGGTTAATATTCTGCAGGAAAACATAAAGTCTGTGATACCACCTGGCTTTACCAGTTATTCTTTGCAATAGGGTATGCATAGCATCAGTGCTGATACTATACAGTATACAAAGGATCCCTTTACAATTAAACCATTTTTTTCAATGAAGAAATAAGGGTGAAATCTGCAAACTTCTCATTCTGAGTTGGTTTCACTGCGTATATCTTGAGCATTCTCTGTGGGTGAATACTTGGCCTTGAATTCTTCATAAACAATCAGAAAGCAAATGTCATGCCGTATGGAAATTAAAAGGCAAATGTTCCTAGTCTATTTGAATTATACACTCATGCACATGGTATAATTAATAAATCTCATTATTGGAAATTTACAGGCAAACAAATTAAGCTGTCCTTTCCTTCAGCTCCTAAAATTTATTTACAGATGAAGGCTAAGTGAGGGGCTGATCCAAAAACTATTGAAATCAATTGAAACACTCCCTTTGCTTTCAACAGGATTTGGTCAGAGTCTAAATCATTTAAACTGAGTATTCACATTACTGGGACGGATAGGTTGTATAATATAATTTAGCAATATTTGCAGGAAAAGATACAATTTGCTTTTTATACGCTACAAAAACAAACAAATCTGTAGGCAGATTACAGAAGTATTGTCTGTGTCTTCTGAAGTTTAATATCCAGTTCATAATTAATATTTGGATCCTGGAGGGTAGGTTTTTAAACAGTTTAGGTGAACAAAAGTATGCAGAAAACGCAGGCCTAATTTTCACACGCAGTAATTGCACAGGCAGTTAAGACACTAGTGTACATACATTTCCAGTTCTGGTCCTTTGTACATTCAGAAAATGGATTTGAATAGAGCAATTAGGATAATTACGCATGCAAATTAAGTATACTGTCATACACACATTAAAGAGCTGGCTCCAAACACTCATACATTTCTGGGCAAACAATTGCCAGCATTCAAACTGCAAAATGTATAATTATTATAGCAAAAGTGAAGGAAACAAAATAAATCCAACTTGCATGTTAATAGAGATGCAGGATTTTAGCTTCCTGTTTTAATGTATTAATCTTCCATGAGTGGTTAGTACGTATTTGGAATATAAGGAGTTGGACTGAGCCAAAGAAAGTTCTGTCCAAATTTCACTATTTTCCAAATGATGCCTCATTTATTACCGTAGGCAGCTCCGAGTCTCCGGGGATTAACATTTTGGCTGCACAGAATGATGAGATTCAAGATCAGGAGGAGCCCTGGAGTCTGAAGCTCAAAGTAGTTCATGCAACAACAGAAACGTCAGACGTAACATAACTTGCCTTTCTCTTCTTATGCTCCAACCAAAATGCAACTCTGAACTCTTCTCAAACAAGTATTGTCAGTGTTAAGTATTCAACATAAAAAATAAAATATAACACTTTTTTCACTATAGTCTGAAGGTAACTGAGCCACTGCCTTTCTCGCATACAGAACTTTGTAGAGCTAGCTGTCTCCAAAATTATCAGTAGTCACAATACATTAATTATTATTGCTAATCAGGATACTTTTCACTGAGCACCTTTCAACAGAGCCCTCATCGCATTTTTGCAAACAGGCCACAGATCATGTAAATGCTCGGCATATGAGTAATCTCATTGACATCACCTAGACTGCTCACGTGGTTAAAGTTAAGCAGCATTTACAGAAACAGGCCTTAAATAATTAAGCCTCAAAATGAGAACTAATTGAGTAGGTCACCACATCTCATGTCCTCAATGGAATTAGACTTGTTCTGCTCCTGGGGTATCCAAATGTAAGTGAGGATTTCTCCAAATTCGTTATTCAAATCTAGTCAAGGAATCGCTTTTCAAATTCGTTTCTCCATGCTTTGATCACCAATATTCACAATCAGAGCAGCGTTGTTTGGGTGTGATTTGTCAGGTCAGTTGCATGGTTTGTTCCCCGACGGGATGAGCTCACAAGCATTTCAGACACAAATGCTACGGCACAAAATTTCATATTTGGTTTCTGTGAATCCTCACCTCTGTATCTCCGAAATTTGCTTTCCACAAACGTTTTTGTTAATCACTTGAAAGTGAGCTCAAAAGGAGCACAAATTATTGTTTGCTCTTCAACACATTGTATCTCACTTTACCAGAGGTTTTTGGGAGTTGCCCTGAGTCGCAAAACAAGTGATTATGGAGCCTGGTATAACCCAGGATCAATGATCCATAGGTCCCTCCTTTAACCACTTCCCTGCATTGCCTCTCTTAAGAGAAACTTCCTGGCACCTAACACAGTAAGAGAAGAGTTAAAAGTTTAGTGCACAATTGAAAGGAAAGAATCTCCGCTTAGTCCTTCCTGAAAGGAACTGTAGGCCCAGGTGCAATTATACATGAAGTACCTTGGGGCAGCGGCTATGTCATACTTTATATTCTCTGCCGAGCTCTCGACACTCACCAAATACCATAACAGGAAATTAATCAAAGTTATTTTATACTTTACCCAACTAATTGTACTGTAGTCTAAACCTCATCATGAAATTGCAAGAAGAGCAATTCAACTAGTAGTTTAGTTTAGTAGGAAGTCACCATTGGCAATTGTGTGTTATAGATATACCAGCTTCTTAGTCAAGATTTCGGGCTAGATAAACCTCCTATTTTTTGTCTGTGTACAAGGGAAAAGAACAATGGGAAATGCTCAAATGTGGTTGGGAAAAAAGATGCATCATCTCCGCCCTTTCAACTCTATCTGCATTTCATTGTATAAAAATTAATAGGAAATAATAAATATTATGGGGGGGGTCTTACATTTCAACAGTATCCTCTCAGTCAAGGGGAAAACGTTCAAAGGCACAAATGATTCCGTGGGAAATGGGGGATTGAACTTCCCTTAGAGACTTTGAAAATCTGCTTCGTAATCCCTAGTCAAAGTTGCATTTCCATCGGGGCAGAGCTCCATGCTTTGGGTGGGTGTAGCTGGACGAGGAAATAGCATTTGAATCTCATGTTTCCACAGAAACCCCTGGCCGGGCTCCCTGCATCCTGTTCTTCTGCATTAAGGACCATCCATGGTTGTGGAAGACACACAGATTTGGCAGAGAGAGAGAGAGAGAGAGAGAGAGAGAGAGAGAGAGAGAGAGAGAGAGATGTATGTGTTATTTCTGTCTTTTAAAAATATTAAACAAACATAATTGTATGTATCCATGCGCACGTGTACACATACACACACACACACAATGCCAATGTATTCTCCCCAGAATAGGATCCTAGGGTAAAAAAAAAAGTTATTTCAATATTTTTCCTGCTAATTTCTGGAAACCATCCCAAATTTCCATAGCAAGGTAACCAGCCACGATTCACCAGGGAAAGGAAGTGTACATACTTTAAAACAGATTGTTTGTCCCCACACTCAAACCAAAGAGGAAGGCATTGAATCTCATCTAATAAGGAAATTGGGAAAAGGGAAAGAAGTAGCAATATTGTTGGACATTAATAGCATTCATCTCTGAAGCATGAATTGTGGATCTGTAATTGTTCACAAAACTGTAATGTAAACAATTGGTGCCTTAAGCAATGGCAGAAGAGCAGTATCAGAAGGCCAGATCTAAATTTAAATCTCCGCTCACTAGGAATTTTCTGTAATGGGAACCCTTTCAGCATTGTTTAGGATGACTCCTATTTAGTCCATATCAGGAAAAGCCGATCCTCTTATTTCCTTATAAATGACAAATAAAGCCCAGGGGGTCTAAATTCCACAAAGACATACACCAGCCTTCAGTGGCACTGCATGAGGCGAAACCAGAACAGAATTTGGCCCGGTGTACAGTTAATTGTGCTACGGTGACATAAGCCTTTAAGTAGGGAGAAGGGGGGTTGTTGGCTTTTTTGGTACTCAAAAGAATTAGGAATTTTGTGGCAGGAAAGCAAAATGGGGGGGGCATTTAGGGATACGTGATCAGTAATTGATCCATAGAGATGTGCAAGCCCCTAGGCTTGTGGGAACTACTGGCAAGAGACTTTTGGTAGCAGGCTTTGGAAATTCTCTCCCAGTGGAAACAGAGCTCACCCTGGACTCGCCTACACTGGCACCTAGATACCACAGTGATGGACACGCTTGAAACAATCCACATTCGATACAGGTTGTGAGATTTCAACATTCATTGCAAGCCACATTTCATTGTCTAGATTTTGCAACTGAGCCTGGCCTAGGGAACAGCAGACACTTAGCCAACTGGGTGGGTTTTCTTTGCTGCGTGGAGCTGGCTGGGGACATGACGCAAAAGCTCCTTTCATTAGAAATGCTAAAGGAACCCAATTTAAACCATTTAAAATGAGCCAAATTCCATAGCGATGAAACACCCAATAAATGCCTGTCCTAATCACCATCATCAGTCAGTCAGATTTTGCTCCCATTCAGCACGATCACAGAATTTCTATTGGATCAAGTTCTCTACTGGGGTAACTACTTTGATTCAGTGGCGCCATGTCAGATGAGAATTTATCTTCCCTGGGAGCAGGGTGATTCAGGGATGAGATTCTTCTAGTTGAAACAGATGTATCTTGATTAGTGCTAAGACAAAACCTATGGATCTGCATTTTGGGCACATGTCTCCAGAAGCTATAAAACAATCTTGTGTGAAATATTGTGGATTTAGTTATGCAGCCGAAGACAGCAATCAGAAAGCCTTGCATTACACCATACATGTAGCTCTATTACGGGGCAGAGGATGTCTATGTGATTCTCATCTGTTCAGATCCTATGGGAAAGAATCAGTGCAATTTATCTTAGGCCAGTATTTTCAAGGTATCCTCTCTCTCTTTCTCTCCATTGTTTCTTAACTGCTGCAAGTTTGGACGAGAGGCTGTGGGGTCAGAGCCAAGGCAGAGAACAGAGATTTGCAGAGATCACGCAATGCTTTTCAGTCTGGAGCTGGAGTAAACAGAATCTCCTTAAAGGTCATTTCTTCAGGCTCCCGCTGCAACTGCCAAAGGAAGCTGCAATCATTTTTCAGTCCCTTAAATGCCAAGAGTAAAATGCACCGAGTCACAGTTTTCCTACATGTTCCTGGTTTGTGATGCGTCTACTTAAGAGGCATTTCCTTGCCAAGAAAAACTTCTTTTTCCTTTTGAACCTGGAATAGACCCCTGGCACCCTTTTACAAAGTTAAGGGTCAGGGCATATTGGGTTAGGAAGTGTAATCAGACCCATTTGTGTACCCCGGCCAAAGTGTTTTCTGAATGATCACCAGTGTACTCTGAATGATCAGATCAGGGTCTCTCTCCTTTACACTCATACTAGTCAAGGCTTTTTGATAGGGCAAGAATAATTAGTGTTGGGTGAAAACTTCACAACACATTTAACTCAATGCACTAAATCTCTTTCTCTATTTGCAAACTGTCTTAATGTCCCATGTCATTTCATCTCCTTCTTCAACAATGGCCTCTCTGGAGCTAGCCTGCAAAGCCACCCCTTTCTCCTTATTTAGGATATGGAGTTGGGTTTTTCCATTGTCACTAAATTTATCCTCCGTCTGGCACCAAAGCTATCATATCTGGAAGGAAATCCAGATAAAATCTGAAGAACTACAGCACTTATCCACAGATACGAGCAGCCGCAATGAAGCCAACAAAACTACTTGCATACATGCGACTCAGCCTGAAGAAGGGTTGTCAGATTTGGCACTGAAGTCCAGCCTTAGAAACATCCTTACGTGAATAGTCGTTGTGTTTATATGAACCATGCGACTGATCTCTTCTCTCTTGCCCCGCAGTTCCAATCCATGTCCATAATAATCTCTGGGTTTCATTAGGCGGTCCTGGCTGGATACATAAATAATAAGGCTGTTGTCAGATTTCCCTATGGTGTGCAAGGGCAGATCTGGAAACGTAAAGGCCCCGACCTTCATGTTTCTCAGCAGGGAATGAAACACCCTCGGAGCTGAAGCAGTGGGAAAATGAGAGTCTGTGTTATGCTTTAACATGATACTGACAGGCAAATGTAATTTCTCAGCGCTCGCTTGAGTGAATGCTGATCTGGTTTATAATCTCGTGCATTTAACACGGAGCCAGTTGTAGCTCATAGGCTGTGGCAGAGGCTTTAACAGGGTAACTTCCCTTATAAGCGCTGCAGAGCTTGGAAAGGGGCATAGGATGGCGGGTTGGTTTATCATCCTTCCCCCTGTTGTTAGAGGCAGGCAGAGAAGACGGAACTGGGCTCATTTAATGTTGGCCCAGATGTGAGTAAAACCTCGGCCATTGTGCTGCGTGGGGGAGATTGCTTAGGTCCAAAGCTAACACCTACGGGAGGGGCCAATGGTCAAGCCCTTTCGGAGTCGGGGCAAAAACCGAGCAAGGTCCTCGGGGTTTGGCCTTTGATGCACGAGGCCAGACTAACTGCAGCTCTGCTGTCTGAAAGCAGGAACGTTGAAGCGACAGATGGAATGGGCCACGTTCCACTACAGCTTGTTCCTCGGTCTTCCAACCTCTCTCCCCTTTCTCTCTCCCCCAGGAAATCAGTCGGGTGGATGCACCTAGCTCAGTTGCAATGCACGAGCCCAGTGCAGGTTGCTAGATCAGGGGTTCTCAACCTTTGTCTTTGTAAGGCCCCTTCAACAGGCTGTTAAAACGCCACAGCCCACCTGTGCCACAATAACGGGTCATCTGCATATAAAAGCCAGGGTTTTGATGTTGCGGGGTAGCAAGCAGGGCAATTGCCCGGGGCCCCACCCCTCATGGGGCTCTTAAAGCTACATTGCTCAGGCTTCAGCTTCAGCCCCAGGTGGTGGGGCTCAGGGCCCTGGGCTTTGGCCCCATACAGTGGGGCTTCCGCTTTCTACCCTGGGCCCCAGCGAGCGTACTGCTGGCCCTGCTTGGTGGACCCCCCCGAAACCTCCTCACGGCCTCTCAGGGGGCCCCTGAGGACTACTGTGCTAGAGGAAGGCAACAAGGCTCAGTGTCCTGCCATTAGACCCTGGGGTAAAGGCCTCCCCTTAGCAAAGGTGGGGTCAGTTGTGCCACACCCGGTGTAGCCTGGAGCTGCAGCGCCCACAAGGGGAGCTCAGGGAGCCATTGCAGTACATCATTCTGTCCTGGGGGGGGCGCCTACACCTACACCTCTTCATGGAGTGCAAGTCCTCTGCCGGCTGGTGCATATGAGGTGTGGGCAGATGCCAGGCAGACTCTACGGCATAGGAGCGGGTCCTCAGGGGATGTGTTGTCACTGTTGTCATGGCTTCAAAATACAAGCTCCAGCTCCAGCTATAAATCCAGCCTTCTCGAGCAGAGCAGGAATTTCCAGCTTACACCCCACACCTTATGTAAGCGTTGCTGAACGGAGCTCTCCAAAAGACAGCTTCCCGCAGCGCCGCCGTTCTCTCAAAACATGGCAGCTCAGCAGCTCCCCATCACAAATGACCTTATCAAATGAAGATGTATGGCCAGGAGTCAGCATCCCTGCCAGGCGCTGAGGCTTTGCAGATGGAGAGCGACTGGAGGAGTAGACCTGACTTGCAGCCTGAGCAGTAGTTTGGGGGTGTCATGATGATGGAAAGCTAACTCCTCTGCCTGCCCCCTGGGTCACTAGAGAAAAGACTCCTTCAGGTTACACCCTGCCTCCTTCCAACCCCCCCCTCCCCCCCACACACATGGAAACTATCCATGTTAAATCTCCCCCCGCCTTCCTTTTGCAAAAATGTCCTTAAAACCCACTTGTTCCATGCATGATGCATTCCACTGCTACTTGCCATCAGCCATGTGGTTTCTGTATTTGTATTGCCTCCTATTGTTTTGCACTATATTCATTTGTGCCTTTTGCTCGTGCTTTTCACTCTTCATGGCAGGGACCTTGTCGGCAGCATGGGTCTCCCCTGCTGACGGCACCATGCATGCTTGCATCACTGCAAGGAACAGAAATGAACCTGAGGGGCAAAATTCAGCTCTGAATCAGAGCAGTGTTTAAACGGCTCTTTTAGATGATCGTTCAGGACATTATTAAAGAGCCAGCTACAAAATTTGGGCGCAGATCTGGGCTCTACCAATTTCCCCAGTGGCCTGGAGTGTTCGGATCCAGACTTTTTGTTTGGGCCCAGTGCTAATAAAAGAACAATGCAAGAGCCACAAACATACGTTCCACTCAGGGGCCAAGCCTTTGTGCCACAGATATTCAGAAAATAAACAACACGCTCACCTGGGTTACGAAAGAACCCAAGAGTGATCGCTCCTCACGGGGAGAAAGGAGAGGTGGCTGTGGAAGGAACGTGTCGGAGCAGATCTACAAGGGTCGCGAGAATGAAAGGCACATTGCGCAGAGTGTGGTAAAGCAATTCAGGAACATCTCTTCCTCTTGACTTCATCCTGGCATGAAAAAAAAAAGGTTGTTTACATCTAAATGTTGTACGGTGGCTGAGAGCAACGGTGAACTAAATATTGTCAGATGAATTAACCAAAACTATAATCAGAATGATTCGCGGGAGGGCTGCTGAGTGTCAGCATCACACCCATGCTGAGTGTGAGCATCATTTCAAGACTGCGGGAAAGGCAGTTCATGCGTGGCACAGATGATTTCTCCTGAAAATGACATTTGGACAAAGGGAAATTGAAGGAGGCCGAATGATAGGACAGCCTTGAGTGCATAATAGATAGAAAGAGAGAGGAATTATAGGGGTGGTATGAATTTCCCTGGAAGGGAGACAAGGACAAGGTTTGCAGATGACTTTATTAGCTGTGGAAGTAGTAGTGGCACTTTTCCAGGAGTACACTATGTCTCCCGCACAGGAATGTATAGCATGTTCTTCAGCATGGTAGTGGAGTTAATCACACAGCAAGCAAGGAGGACTTGTACAGCACAAGCAGCAGAGCTGGTAAGAGGCAGGAAACGTTTCCAGGAGCAGGGCAGGAAGGCTCCGCCAAAACACTTATGGCCCAGAAGAAATCTCAGCCCCCTAATAGTGGGAGCAGTGGTGTGTGTGTGTGTGTGTGTGTGTGTGTGTGTGTGTGTGTGTGTGTGTGTGTGTGTGTGCGTGTAGCGTGCAGCGTGCAAAGCCAATGCAGTCTGGTCCCTGTGTGGTCTAGAGGGGGGTTGCGTGTGTGGTCCTCCCAAAGCCCTGCTCATCTGTCCAAAGGCTGCTAACTGCCTGCTGAATGACCACGTCTGTTTACTTTAGCTCTGTCTGCACCAACTGAACTCTGATCGCTGTCTTCCTCCAGCTGGGCGGACTCAGGACCCCAAAGTGAAAGAGAGAGGGAGAGAGAGAGAGAGATCTGTGTGCGAGCCTCCAGAAAAGAATGGACTGCAAATGGACTGCAGTGTAAATCACAGCGAACAATTTATGGGCCATTTTCTCTCCCGTCATTTCTCCTCTGACCCCCACCCCCTCTTCACTCAAACAGGCTGGGCTCATAAATCGCCTGCGTTGAGTGCTGGCAGAAAGGGTTTTGGTGTTCCTGACAGCTACAATAAAAATATGCATGTGTGCCTGTTCACCGGGGGTGGGGGGAGAGGTGAGCTGGGTGTCTATGCCTGGTGATCGTTTGTGTGCATAGATATGCATGCATGCTGTGCGCGTGCAGTGATTGTGCATGTGTGTGGCGATTGTGATCGTGCATGGGCAGATAGTCAGCGTGCGACTGGCGGTTGTGTGTGTATGTGTCTGGTCATTATGGATGGGGGAGGCTGTGTGTCTGTTGCGTGCACATGAATGCCCGGGCAAAGACTTTTGTTGGATCTGGTTTGTGGCTGATGCATAGTGTGGGGAGAGCTGTGAGCACATGTTGAATGTGCTAATAGAAAAAAAAAAGTATTCCCAAATATTCTTGCAAACAAAACTAGCAGATACACTTTGCTCATGTTTAGAGCTGGGTGGGGAAACTTTTCCAGCCTGGGAAAATAGTTGAGATGTCAATGAATTTTCCTGTCCCTTATTGGGACAAAGATTTGATCTCAAAAATTGCCATGAACTCACAAACAAAAACCAATTTCAATTAAGGTCAACGAAAATATTTTGATTCTATTTTGATTAGTTTTATTTAAACTATCATTTGTTCACTTTCCAAATGAAAGTCATTCCTAACTGGGAAAACAGAATTGTTAGTTTTCGAAATGTCACTATGGGAAATTGACAATTTTTAAACGGATTATTTAAAAAAACAGTTTTTTAGTTGAGATTCCCATCAAACCTGACCCTTTCCCAGGAAGTTTCAGTTTCAACTAATGACATTTAGGGACAGAAAAAATGGTTTGGCTCCCTCCTCCCCCCCCCCCCTCCAAAATCCCAATGATCTCTACTTGTTTTTGTGACCCTCTTTGATTCCCCTACTGAAGGGCATTTATTTGAATGATTTTTTTAGTCAGAAGACTATTCATGGAAGTAAAAGCACTGAGAACTCTGGCATGTGACACTCTCATGAGTTTGTGTTTATCTATCTGGGAATGGATTAGAAGAATTGTGAGTAAACAGTAACCTGGAACGTGGTCCTGGAATATCTGTGATAATTCACTAAAAGAATTAAGAATTCCTCCTGTTTAGAAATGTGGCAACAATCAGGAAACAGACACAACACCATATGAGTTAGCTGGTTGCCCAATCACAAGGTTTTAATAGCAAATACTCCGTGAACAATTTGCAAAGTCATTCACAGACATTGGTTTGCTGAAACTAGTCAGACAATAGAAAACAACAAAAAAATGCATAAAAATCCTAACTTGTTCACAGATAATTCACAAACAGAACAAAAGAAGATGGATAAATAATTTGACTAGCCCCATACGCTGTATGTTTTGTGTGAGAGCCTCTGAACAGAAGAGGTGAATATTTATATGCAGTGTGTGTATATACATACAAATGTGTCTGCCTTTGTGCAAGAGAGCGGGTGTCTGTCTCTGTGTGTGAGGGTGTGATAGTTGTGTGTGTGTGTGTGTGTGTTTATATGTATATATTTATATGTGCTCATGCAGGAAACAAATAAAGTTGATAAAAAATGAATTATCCACTTAAGGTATGGCCAGTTTCCCATCAACAATCTTATTTTAGAGGTTTATTATTCATTTGTGAAAAGTCACTCTAGTCTTAACCTTTGCATATACAATATGGTCTGAAAATTGGAAAAAATATATATTATCATCGTTATATGATATAGATCATGATATATAATGAATTCATCAAATACAAAGGTGTGTGTATACATATATTTCATTCATCTTAGACACTTTTAAAGTACTCAAAAAAATAATAATCCCAAAGCCTGAAAGTTAAAGAAGTCTTTCGTTGTTTAGCTAACAGTAAGAAAAACCACAATTCATCTTAAAACAAATAACATTTGGCAAAACAATAAAGTGTTTTCAGGGAATTCTGGAAACAATTCAACTTGGTCATGATATCACACTTTCAATTATGACATGTGAAGTTTACGGGGTCTAGAATAAGTCATGCCCTTTGGAAATGAGAATATATACCCCTATAGAGTTTTAACCGAAAGACTGGAACACACATATAGATGAGCAGAACTCAATAACTCCTCTGATCTGTGGGGAAATGAATTAAACCAGTTATTTGTTTTTCTTTGTACCTCATTGAGCCATTCTATTGAAATGTTTGCTATTTTCCCTGATGGTCAGACTCCACTGGTAAGGATCTTCCCCCTGTTACATGCTAAATTGTAAATAATGAACTATATTTAATGATTGTACTGTTCTAGACCCTAGTCCTTCACAATCTGTGACTATCTAAAACACACTTTAGAAGTACATCCCACATACAGAGAGAGAGCAAAACAGAGACAGAGACAGAGGAAATATTCCATTTTACTGGGTACCTACCACATATTGATTTTAAAAGAACCAGAAGACCATGTTTTTAAGAAATGTTCACAGTCTCCCTCCTGGGAGAAAAAAAGAGAACTGTAGTTATTCTTTATTGCCCAATGATTTAAATGGTTTCCAAATACTTATTACACTATAGGGACTCTTAGGTAAATTATATTTTAATTGCCTGAATATCTATTTAACAGAAAGTTAAAATGAGAAATAATATGTGGTTTAAATTTTCCATATTCCTTTCCCATTGGATTTTAATAAGATCAAAGGAAATTACATGCAAAGGATTAAGAGTGACTGACATTAAATTTGGGAGACAAAGTAATAAAGATAATGGTTTCTAGATCTTTCTTAGCTGTTATAATTGTTTCTATATTGTCACAACAGGGAGTTAAGAATGAAACATCAGATTCCAAAGCACATCTTCTGGCATTTGTCATGTGCATTACAACCGGATCATTATTTTAAATTCTCTTTTGTACGGCTGTAGATTTAATTCGGAGTTACACAATGCATGGCAATTCAATTTATTTCTCTAGGGTATTTCTGGAGCCAGATAAGATTGTAAAAGCTGACTTTCGAGGTCTATGGAAATATATGCACATTGTTAAATGGTCTTCAGCATGCAAAACAAATACAGATTGGTCATTCAATATCCACGGTCCAATTTTACTGGCTAAAGATACTGATCTTTCAGCTTTACAGTTGGCTCGCAGACATGATCAGTGTCCCATAAATGCTCATATTTATTTTCCACCAATAGGAAAAAAACCAACAACAACATGTGAGTCCTTAATCCCTGGAAAGGGCCAATGGTAGCAGCTTTATAGAGCTATTAGCGGTAGGTTATCCAACTTGCCAAGAGAAAGGAAATAAGCCAGAATCAGTGTCTGCTGCTCCCAAATTGTGCAATTCCTTTCTGAGCGCCAGTCTATGCACCTCCAAATAAACCCCTGACTCCTAAAATTAACCTCTCCTGACATGGGAGGAATACCGGTTAAACTAGACAACTCTCACTAAAACAATTGGCAGTTCTCCGAGTTCCATAGGAGGACATGGACTAAAATAACTAGATTTAATCAAGAATCAGAGAGGTAGCCGTGTTAGTCTGGAATAGCAGAGGTAACAACGAGTCCTGTGGCACCTTAAAGACTAACTATAAAGTTTTGAAGCATAAGCTTTCGTGGGCTAATACCCACTTGCAAGCATCCGACGAAGTGGGTATTAGCCCACGAAAGCTTATGCTTCAAAACTTTATAGTTAGTCTTTAAGGTGCCACAGGACTCTGTTACCTCTAGATTTAATCACTGGACGTACAACGACTTTGAGTTTCAATTTCCCATAGTATGCGTTTACATTTCAAAAAAAACCCCACCCTGCCCACTATGAAAGAAAATCCGATCCTTTATTCTGAGGTATCAATGAGAGAAACGAATGTGTTTGGGGGCTGTTAGTTTGTTTTTAAAAAGTCTAGAAACTAGGATGGCTACGAACTATTTCCTGCTCAAATGCAAAAAATAAGAGGACCCGAGGTTCAGTTTAACTCTAGCATGATTGTGCTTCGTGCTGGATTCGTTTTGATTTCATGATCTTCACACAGGAAGGCGATGTATTTTTTCATTTAACAATCCCCCCACCCCCCTCAGAGAGTCTTTGGTTTCTCCTTTCTGGTCTCTCCGGAGTTGTCACAATTTACTGGAGGCAGTGAGTTCATTTTATAGGCAAAGAAGAATGCTTTCTGCCTAATAGTCTGTTACTGTAAAAAAAACCCAACAGGTAGGTTTAGTCCAGGGTCGCATGTTTGTGTCTTATTCATTCAGTTGCACCCACGTTATATGTCCTGATATAGTTCCTATTGTTAGATAGATCTCGAATTATTTTGGGGAGATTAGCTCTGGGCCGGGAGTTGTTCACTGACAAACACAACATAACACGTGGGCTATTTGTATGCAAAAGAGATTCGTTTTCCGCAAGTGTATTTCCCAAGGAGACGTTATCGCAACCCTGTCCTACGTTTACCGTGGGGGGCTTTTGGGTGGGGGGGGGGGGAGGGGTTGAAATTCAGAAAGGAGTTTGTACCCAAGTTGTGTCAATAAGTATTTGCATTGTGCGGATTTCCTTTTGAAACCCGCCTCTCCCTGCAATCCGGTCCTCTGGAAGAAAATGAACCTGGGCTCTGTGTTCAAATACTCTTCTGAATTTGACGGGCACCCGCCCGGAGAAGCCAAATCCAAACAGCGTTTTAAAGAGGAGGAAATCCCAATAGAAATGAGCAGCAGTAGGAGCCCCCCCCCCTCAAAAAAAAAAAGCAAGCTGTGAGTTTTGATATCTGCCACTTTAGCACCAGGCATTCTTCTTGCCAGGTCTCTAGTGAAATTCCTAGAGTGATCGGCTGTGAGCCCTTGCTTGGTAAGGGTAAAAGCATCTCTTCTATTGGGGGGGGGGTCCTTTTCTGCCCCCCCGGTCCTCCTTCCTGTTCTTAACATTCCAATCCGCTCCCCAGAATGATACTCAACGTTCTTCACACGTGCGAGCCCCTCCATTTCCCACGGGCCATTCCCCGGCATGCCCCTGATCTTGGGGTGATCTTCCGGGGGAGGGGGGTTACTTCGGACGCTTTGTGTCCCCATCTATTTGCAAAGCGTCCATTTCAGGAGATCGACGAAGGGAGGGAGGGACACAAAGAGGGGAAGGACAGACCAAGCTCCGAGGAGGAGGGGGTGTGTGCGGGGGGGGGGGATGAGGGGGTACAGCAGGTGGAGAAGTGGGGGGGCATTACCGTGCGACAGGGTGTGCGTGGGGAGTGTGGGGTCGTTGGTGGGCTGAGCGCAGAGCTAGGGATGAGCAGTCGGGGGTGTAGGGGTGTGAGTGGCTGGGTCTGAGGTGGGTGTAGGGGGGGTGTAGTCGGGGGGGGGGGTGTACACAGGGTCTGCGTGTTCCAGGGGGAAGCCAGCGGCCCGTGAAGCCCAGGGACAGAGGCCCCCTCCAAGCAGGATCGGGCCCCTTCAGAACAGCGCGTAGGGCAGCCGCAGGCTGCAGCCGGTCCACGCAAGCTTCGGATCTCTAGGGGCATCGCCCGCGTCCTCCCCTCCCCTCACCACGCCGAGGGAGGGCGAAAGCTGATCCCGGAGTTTCCATCATGTGAAACTGAAGCGCATGTGCCTCTAATGAAATATTTCCTCCCGTTTCAGGGCAGCTCAGTCATTCCCCGTGGCAGGGAGCCTGGGAAAACAGATCCCCCCCAGCTCCCACCCACGGCGCCTAACCGCACTGGCCCGGCCGGGGGTGGGGGAAACAAGGGTCTCGTTTTGCAGGGCAATGTCAGATTTCCACCTGGGGGGGGGGGGAAGCTGGACACCCTCGATCGTTTCCCCAAACTGCTTTAGGAAGGCTCCCTGGGGCAGGAGTTTCCCTAATCTCAATGGGGGGAGCTCGCTTTTTAGGGAGGGGGGAGGACAAATCCGCATTGAATCCCCTCCCAGACTCCCACCCTCAAGGAGCTCAGAGGAGACAGTACCAGCCCCACACTGCCTAGGGCGCAGGCAGCCAGGTATTCATTTGGGGGGGGGGGGTGCCTTCAAGCTATAAGCCACTCTAGCACCATCCGCTAGTCCCCACTGCATGAGAAACGGCCCGGGGAGAAGCACAGGCCGCAAGGCGGTTTGGGCCAAGAGGTCACCCGCCGTGGTTTGTTTGTGCTTGGGGAGCGGTCAGATCCGCCTTGGCTGTTCATGATGCCCCTAGCCTCATGGCCAGTGACTTTATTTGCTTTAAAATTAGGGGCTGCTTTCAGCGCCAGTCAGCATTTGCCATTTCCATTTCCTCCTCCGGGGAAAAAACAAATTAGGGCCAGAACAGGAGCTAGTGTAGATACCCAGTTAAAGGGGTGTCAAGCCAGAATCACACAATCAACCACAGCGAAAGCACCTTGGATTTATCCAGCAGGATATATCCCTTAAGCACTAGTTTAGTCATGCTTCTTTTATTTGGTTTAATTAGTTATACTAGTTGTATTATACCCTTAAGCTGCTTTGATGCGGATGCCACGGCCTAGCATGTTGACTTGTACTCCTCTGGCTGTAGGCAGCTGGTGCCTCCTCTTATACTTAGATTGTAAGCAGCAGGAGACAGATACCATCTTTTTGTTCCCCGCTTGTACAGTGCCATGCACAATGGAGTCCTGGTCCATGACACTTTGCCACTACACTCGCATTTTTAATCTTCGTTTCTTATGTAAGAAACACAGCAGATGGGATTTTCAAAGGAGGCAAAGAGGCCTAACTCCCCTTGAACTTCAATCAAATGTGGCCGCCGAGAAGAGCCTTTGAAAATACCAGCCCATATTTGCTTGCTTTAGCAGGAGCATGCCTCCCGGAGACCACGAAGAGGATCATATTTTATTTTGAAGCTGCAAATTCTAGTTACGAACTTAAGTGGCTCAAGGTCTGAGAGTTAGGATTCCATTATTTGGCCCAGTATAGAAAAAGGAGCCAAGAGTAAAGTTTGCCTCTAAATCCAAAATGTCCCAGCGTCGCTAGGATTGGGCTCAGAGGTTCAGCCAAACACTTCCAAATCAATAAAAAAACCCACTCTGAAACCATAGTATTGTTTACAAAACACCTAATCCCATACTATTTATTGTAATTTCTTAATATTTGGATCACAATCGCTTCCATAGGCCCTCAATCAAGTCCAAGGCCCCACTGTACTGGGAGCTATGTAAATCATATGAAGACACTGTCCCCAGCCCCTACAATTTTACAATCTAAGGACTCAAGTCTGCAAACACGTCCAACATGCAGAAAGTTACTTCCAAAAATGCCTAAAAGACAGCTGACATGACAGGGGAGAGGGATATAATCAAAGCTAGGCAATATATCATTTGCATATTTTAAAAAATTATGACTAGATAAAGTAAGTGCCAGCTAATCTGATCTGCCCCTCAAGTCATAATTAATTGTCTATTTTATTGTAGGCATAGCAACAGAGGTGGGTTTAAAATACTCTGAGTTTGTGATTTTAGAGGACACAAACACATAGGGGCAGATTGTCAACACCTGTAAATCGGTATAGTTCCAATGAAGAAGTCAGTGAATTAAGCTAGTGGTTGAAGCCAGCGGAGTTATGGGGATTTACACCTGCTGAAAACTTGGCCCATATTCTTTAGAGTTCTGATCAATTTCCCCTCCACATTCCTTCCAAATTTCCCTCTTCCCAGATTAAAAAAAATATATGAAAACCACAACATTTTATGACATCCAAAAAGTATCACCTACACTTTGACTTTTTTCATTATTTCTTCTCTCTCCACTTTTTCAGCCCTAACCCCCAAGACATGGCTCACACCAGGGGGCCATGTAATCCCGCACCCCGTCTCTGACAGTGGTCAGTACCTGCTGCTTCAGAGGAAAGTGCTAGAAATCCCTGCGGTGCATGATTATGGGATGATTTGGCCTCAGAAGAAGGTTATTTCTAACTCCCATCAGTCAGCAGGTGGATCACAAGGGACAGTGTTGGCCAGAAAGGATACAAGATTCAGGCTGTCAGGAGTAAAATTTGCAACAGGTGCCACAAAAATAAAATGTAGTAGAATGAGGAGTACTCCCAGCTGATCAGACAGACACCGCTCCCCCACCCCATGACAAGTATTATTGGTGACTGAGCTGCCAGTATAGCTAAGTGGAGGTTGTTGAAATACTCAAGGACAAATGCTGCACCACAGAAATCAGTGGTAATTTGCCCACACTAGATTGTGATAGGCACCAAATACATAAAAACAAACAAAGAATTTATAGCATGTTGTTATATCACTGCTAATTTTACTTTATGATTGTTAATTAGGAACATATGGATTGCCACACTAGCAGCCCAGTGACCCACCTAACTCACTACCCTTTCTCTTACAGTGCTCAGTACCTGCAGCTCTGAAGCAGAACCCCTGCTGTAGGCAGAGATTGGGAAGCAATATAAACTCTCAAACTTCAAGGCATGAACCAAACTTTTTTTTAAAAAAAGAAAAAAACTAATAAGAGTAAATTATACCTGGATTATAAGATTATAATTATACCTGGATATGGAATTGTATTTCTCAAATTTTTCCACGTAGGGGCAAAATTCATGCCAGCACAAGGCCTCGAAACACCACTTGAAGCCTCTGTTAAGTGGCCCCTTAGGGTTTCTGTAAGGGGTAAAATACTGCTCTTACCAGACTTTTTGAACTTTTTTACAATCAGTTTTATCATGTGTAGAGCACCATACATTTGAGTGGCCCTTCAAAGCTTAGAGTCCCCATCCCAAGGAGTTTTCATTCTAAAGGCTTGATCCTGTGGTGCTGAGCACCCTTAGCACCTATCAGAGTTAAGGAAAGCTAAGGGTGCTAAGTCTCTTGCAGGATAATAGATTCCAACAGTGTAGTAAAATATCCTCCTTTAAGTAAGTGTCTCTGTTTCCTAAGGCATCGCTTCCTATTCCCAAATACCACAAAATATAAATGGCTTTTACTTTTCCACTACCAAAAACCCACTCATGTCAGGTTAACATTTCCCATTTCTTTAACACTCTAGATATCTCAGTTGTGTGAGGTGAGTTATCTTCTACGTTCATATGGGTTCAGGTGGGTGAGGTAATCTCATTTATTGGCCAACTTCTGTTGGTGAGAGAGACAAGGTCTGGAGCTTGCAAGATAAAAGATACCTTGTCTTGCTGATATCCTGGGACCAACACAGCTACAACAATATTGCATACATATTGATTAAGATATTTCAAGCAGACTAGGAGATTTAGACACAAGTTTCATTAATTTTAATGGAAGATGTGTCTAAACCCCTTCTGATTTAATTCTGTTTTCTGTTTCATGAATGGCCTATATGGAACACGGAATGCCCTTTTTTTTTTTTTGTCAGGCTCTGCCGTGCATTTGGTTGGAGGCTCCAAACACGTCATTAACATTGGAGAAGCTGCATGTGGTGGGTGGGTGGGTGGAAGAAGCCAGCATTCCTCTCACTGAAAAGGATGAGTAACTGTTTTTGAATTGGACTGTGAGGATGTTGCAATGGGATAGGTCTTTCTGAAACTCAGTTGCACCACCATGCAATGACACAGACATATTCCACATTCTTCACGTTCTTAATATAGCATAGACAGAATCTTAGAGATCACTGGGTGGCATTAGCTCCAGTCAGCCTCAATGAAGTGAGCATCATTCACTCCTCCCTGATGTATATCTTGATGCAAAAAGAAGAGCTGTTTTTGCAATTACTGTTCCTAGATGACCAGCTACTTACCGGCTACATTTATATGGCTACTTAAAGATGCTGATGAAGACATTTACTAATGCTGTAGTACTGATTAGATCTACGATTAATTAAATGACTCCATGAAAATAATGGAGCAGAACCTAGCGCTTAGCATGGATCTACTCCAATATCATACTTATATTCCAGTAAATGTTTTAACAATGACTTTGTCACACGTCAGTAGTTGTGTACCATTTCATTTATTTTAAAGCTCCAAATAAATTGTAAATAATTTAAGCAAGTAGTTCTGATTCCCCACCATGTACCATTTATTTCAATGGAGTTACACCAGCATAAAACTGGATTTCATGGATAGGCACATTCAAAGCCTACTTCCCCCTGTTAGGATAAATGCTACTTCCACACACACAGACACACATTTCACTCATGTGCTCATCTGGATCCCCACCAAGACATACTTCCACCAGGCCTGTCAGCACCACACTCTAGTCATGTTCTTTGGTGCTACATAACTCAACTCTCTTCTTTTGTTGGCATGGGAAAAATCTCTATCATCTGCTGCTCTCTCCTGTCTGTGAGCAAAGAAAACACACAGCTTAACAGAGCGACCAAAGAATACAATTGCACCAAAGTTTCAGGTCACTTACCTCTGATTTCTGATGATGGAGAAAGCCCCTGCTTGACACATTAACTACACACACAGTCACACACACTCAGCTGGAGTCTTGACACTTATTTTCCTTGTCAATATGTAAAGTGCATAGACGTGAAATAACGTGGGACGGGTTTTGATTGATTGTTGCACTAGTAATACTGTCCACATACCTGATTTCTATTCCAAGCTACAGATTATTATTATTATTTGCAATACCGTTTACGAGCACCAGTCCCGAACCAGGCCCTCATTGTGCTAAGCACGATACAAACACAGAACAAAAGAAAGCAGACATGCCATTGCCCAAAGAGCTTGCAATCTAAGGCAGGATGGTCCAACTGGCAGCCTGCTCTCAAAATAGCTCCCTCCCACAGCATAACCGCACACGCAGTGTTCAAGCAAACTCGTGATGCATGGAGGATGCCATTTTGGTTTTGTATGTTGCCCACGGGGTGCCATACAACTGTGCACATGGCCTACATCACTGAGAAGGCTGGACCACTGACATCATTCTACTCTTCTGTATTATACTGACAAAAAGTTACAGTACTGCCCATGTTTCTTTTTCTCGGGGGTTTTCAAAAACTGCGATAGGAACTAGTCCTCCCTCGACCATTGAACTATGGGGGCTGAGTCTCTACTGACTTGCACCTGGTGCTGTTATTGACACCCATGCAAATGGTGTGCAAAATGCTACCACTGTGGTTAGTGAGCGGTCAACCCTGATTTGGTAGCATTTTGCATCAGACTTTGCAGAGGTGCAAATGGTGACACATGAGGTGCAAAGCAGTGGAGAAACAAGCCCAGCAAGTGTTGATGCCTTTACTATAAAGGAGTCATTTACCTGTATTTTTAAAAATTTATATAAGTGCCAGATGGCCAGTCTTGGGAGTGTCCTCGCAACAGGAATAGCTGGGCAAGAAAGCTGGCAGTGTGCTTCACCCCAACATGGAGGGCCAGTCTCCAGCGGCGAGAGAGTGTCCTCATGCCAATGGTATCCTTGGAACCTCCTCTGAGGTGGATGCTCTTTGGCAGTTATGGTGGGTGAGCATTATGAACTGGAGTGACAAACCATCTCAATTCAACAGACAATCCAATAGCTGCCAGATGGCAGCTAACTACCAAATTCACTGTATTTTACTCCTAAATTCTGTTCATATTTCCACCTCCTCCTATTACCCATCCCCACCTTGTGTGTATGCTTTGTCCGCATCCTGTCTGATAGCTAAGGTGAAATCCCGGCACTACAGAAGTTCATGGGAGTTCTGCCATCGACTTCAATGGGACCAGACTTTCACTGGTAGGCTAAGTTCTCTCTGGGTCAGGCACCATTTTCTTTGTTATTTATCTGAACAATACCTAGCACAACAAGATCCTTGATTAGGATTAGGAACAAAGAACATAGGCCATACTTACATGATGGGGGTTTCAATCCTGAGAAGCAGTAACTTTAAAAACGATTTGAGGGTCATGGTGAATAATCAGATGAATACAAGTCCCTGTGTGATGCTGGGGCCAAAAGAGCTAACGCGATCCTCTGGGAGGCATGAACGGGAATCTTGAGTAGGAGTAGAGAGATTATTTTACCTCTGTACGTGGCACTGGTGCAACTGCTGCTAGAATCCTGTGTCCAGTTCTGGTGCCCACAATTCAAGAAAGATGTTGATAAATTGGAAAGTGTACAGAGAAGAGCCATAAGAAATACTGATTTATAGTGATAGACTCAAAGAGTTCAATCTTAACAAAGAGAAGGGTGAAGGGTTGCCTTGATTGCAATCTGTAAGTATCTACATGGGGAACAAATATTTAAAAATGGGCTCTTCAGTCTAGCAGAGAAAACACAATCCAATGGCTGGAAATTGAAGCTAGACAAATTCAGACTTGAAATAAGGCATACATTGTTAATGGTGAGAGTAATTAACCATTGGAACAATTTACCAAGGGTCACGGTGGATTCTCCATCACTGACTGTTTTTAAAATCAAGATTGGATGATGTTTTTGTAAAAGCTCTGCTCTAGGAATTATTTAGGGGAAGTTCTCTGGCCTGTATTCTATAGGAAATCAGACTAGATCACAATGGGTCCTTCTGGCCTTGGAATCTATGACTGAGGTTCCATGGGGTTACCATAATACAAACAAATAGATCTTCCCTTCTGTCTTCAGAAACTTAATTGTGCCAGTCCTAAGGTGCTAATATTGCATTCTCTCTCTTTTCAGAGCTAGTTCTAAAGCTAAGGATCCTCTTCTCTCTTGCTTTAATCCAGAGATTTCACGGGCTCAGCTGCAGAAATTCCCGTTTCCCGATGGGTTTGTTGTTCTTGTTGGTTTGTTTTGTGGTGGTGGCGGTTTACTGGAAAATTTGTCCAGATTTACAAACAATGACGTCTCTTCCTGATTTTATCTTTCTCCCTTTTATTACTTCCGGTTATTAGTCACTTGGCCAGCACTTCCAGTGGGACTTTCCAAACATCAGGTCTGGACAAAGAAGGGAGTTTAAGCTTATAACACCCTCCCCTTCTCCCCCCGCCAAGATTCAATGACATCCAGTAAGAAAAGTGGGGCTTATCTGTAAATATAGAGCATATTTACCTTTTACTGGAAGAACACAGGAAGTACAATCAGGCAAAGGGATTCTATGGAGACAGTTCCACTTTGTGGCAGCTCATTCTCCCAGCTGACTAGCAACGGCATGGATATGTTTCAGCACACAGTAAAGGCATGGAGACTATCCGAAAAATCATTGATCTAATACAGTGGTAGACAGGATTGTTCTCTCTCTACAGCCTCTCTGTATTTCACTCTCACCTCTATAGATCTTCTATATGACCACATTTAAACCAGCGGGTATCACTTTTTGCCTATACATTGTTCATCTTTTAAATTCTGCTGCAAGGGATTCTTGTACCACATTCAAGCCTTGTATAAAGAGATGAAGAGGCAAGAGCCTTTTACATTGATATGGTTCCCTCATTGCCTCCCCATGAATCTTACATCCTACCACAGTTCCTGGAGGGGAAGTGAATTCATTGACCTACTTGGGAAGTAGCAATTATCTCCCTAGTTACAAAACCCCAGTGAAGCCCCATAGATTCTTTTATACTTCCCCTGTCATTTTATCCCTTTCCTGATTCTCCATTTAGGGGAAATTCATTTGATTTCACAAACTGTTACCTCCACTTTCACAGGCTTTAAAAAAAAAATCCCTCGCAAAACGAGTCTGCCTAATGCACATATTAGAGGGGGCTGCACTGGCCTCTCTTCAAGCAGAAACTAATACTAACATGTTGATGAAAACTGCTGCAACATGACGACCAGATGAGAAGGCAAATGGCTTGAACCGAGTATGATGACGCAGAGGTGGGTGCTCTTGTATAGATCGTAAGAATGGTTCATGACATGAAGCACTTCTTATTATTTATATGTGCAGGGCACAATAAGACACAACAGAGGGGAGAGCAATCAAATAACAGTCACACCGCTATAAGAAGCAAGAGCCACAGCATACAGACTATGAGGAACCTTTATTGTAGGTCGACCTGTGAAGCCAACTGGAGAGGGAGGGCAATTTCCATCCTTTTGGGAAGGAATCCCATTGCACTATTTTGCAATGATGAAGAGGAATTCTTTAAAGAGGATGCAATAGACTGAACAACCAGGAAAAAATGTTCTTCTAGTCAGGTCTACGAGCATGTAGAATAGAATTCCACGTGGTGGGAGCTCCATCACTTAAATCCAGACTAGACACAATACTCCAGACCAGGGGTTGGCAACCTTTCAGAAGTGGTGCACCAAGTCCTCATTTATTCACTCTAATCTAAGATTTCACATGCCAGTAATACATTTTAATGGATTTAGAAGGTCTTTCTGTAAGTCTGTAATATATAACTGAAGTACTGTTGTATGTAAGGTAAATAAGGTTTTTAAAATGTTTAGGAAGCTTCATTTAAAATTAAATTAAAATGCAGAGCCCCCTCGGACCGGCAGCCAGGACCCGGGAAGTGTGTGTGCCACTGAAAACTAGCTCGCGATAATGTAAGGAAACCCTTGCAATAGCCAAGAAGGGGGACAAAATAATCAGCATTTTCCCCATCTCTGATTACCTTGAAATAGGAACCTGAATTATTTTATTATGGTTCTTCTGAAAATAAGAACAACAAACTCACAGGGAGTGAAATGTGCATCACCCGCCTAAGCCAGAGTAATCAAGCTTTATGCTAATTAGATGCGTATATGTATAGGTGGGGAGGCGCCAAGCGCCTTGGGAAGGCAAAATCAACCCTAAGCATGGGAAACGCTGAGCTGCAGTGCAGTCCTCACCCCACCCACTCCCCCAGATGTTCCTCCAGTTTAGAGACTGGAACAGCCCCCACATCTCACTTGGATGGGGTGTCTAGGCCCCTGGATCTAGATAATTTTGGATTCCGTACTCTGCCTCCAGTGCCACATTCTGTGCAATCCTACTACAGGGATTAAATGTTGCAGCTTTAAAATCTGGTCAGATTTCATTGGGTTTAAAAGTTGTTTGCGTGAATATTGGAGGTTTATGGGCAAACAGGATGGTTTAGCTGTCTGAGTAAATTCTTATGCATCTGATACATTAGTCTTTACGGAGACACAGTTAAACTCTAGGATTATCAATAATCCAATTACACTAAACAGTACAAGTTATAAAGGAGAGAGAAGGGAAATAGATCTGGAAATGGGGTATTGGGTTACGTACGGGAATTCCAAAACCTGTCTGGATGTCAGTACCGATAAAATTGATCTCAATTTATGACTCTTCAGGATTTTATTAGAGCACTAGTTTAAAGTTAAATCCATGTTTATCCAGGAAGGCCCAGTTCCTGAATAGGATATCGAGAAACTAAAACACTAATAAATAATTGGTTTTAATAATCAATGTCAACATTAGATGAACAGCTAGGCAATACCATACAGTTCATAGACTCGAGTCTGACAAAACTGACTAGGAATGGCCGCATTTTTCAACACCAAAGATCAGTTTTTCAAGAGGCCTCGGACCAGGGGTGAAAGTAACATGGAACTCTCATTGGTACAGAGGCCGGTTCGGGCCCTCGCTCCGCCCCCCAGAAGAGGCAGGGTTAGGGGACAACGTCCCCCAGCTAGCCCATCCGTGCTGCCTGTCCCATGCCGCCTGGGGCTCCAGTGGCGTTTTAAAGGGCCCAGGGCTCTGGCCAGAGATGGTGTAGCAGCAGTGGTGGCTGGAGCCCCGGTCTCTTTTAAATCACCAGCCCTGGGACAGCTGCTCCTTTTGCCCCCCACCCAATGCCTCCCTGTTGGAAGCCTGGGTGTGGGGAAAGGGCCATGATGTTAAAATGCTGCCCCAGCAGCGCTTTAAAGTCAGCTGTACAGGCGGCCACTTTTTGCCGGTACACTGTAGCTGCCCAAACTGCCTTACTTTCACCCCCTGCTTCTGACAATACTTCTGCGGTAGTTAGAGGGTCACCAAGTGATACTTGCAAAATCCCACATTTGCCTGGGCATTTTTGCAGCAATTTACATGACTGATTGCACAAATCCTGCATGTGCATTTTCCAAGACTTTTGTGAATTTGACTTCAAATGCCGTATTGACAAACCCAAGCATTTAAAAATCAGGAATCAGGCTCCCAAAAATCATAACCTTTATTTTTTAACTAATAAATGTTGGGTCCTTTTCATTTCACTTCAGGTTTCCGAGCAACGTTACACTCGTTTTATGTTTTCAAGCTTTCCTCTGAAACCACAAGGGACAGAAACTTAATTTTTTTCCCCTATGAAAGCGAAGATTCTCATGTAATCACATCATTCTAGAAGTTAGGGAACAGCAATTTGATAATAGAGGGCTCTTCACTTTAGCAGACAAAGCTATATCTAGTTCCAATGGCTGGAAATTGAAGCCAGAAAATTCAGAGTAGAAATAAGCAAAAAAAATAATTCAAACGATGGTAATTAATCATTGGAACAGTTTACCAAGGATGTGGGTAGTTTGTCAGTGGAACTGTCTAAATCCAGATGGGACGTTTTTCTAAAAGTTATGTTCTTGTTCAACCACAACTATTGGTCTTGAATCAATCCAAGGAAACCTTGTGGCCTGTGTGAGGTAGAAGATCAGATTAGAGATGATCACAGTGGTCTCTTCTGACCTAAAACTCTGTGAGACTCTAAAGGAAAATATGTATTGACAGAGCTGGTAACACTACAAATGTCAGTGAATTCATCAGTAATATAGAGTGGGTCTTTGGTTTGGTTTTATAAGGAGGGGCTTAGAAGAGCAATGGGCGTTCCCTTGCTGGAGAGGATATGCATTAAATCACAAATTACGTAGATGTGGTGATGTCTCTGCAAATGTTGAGAAGGACTAATGCCGGAAGGAGCAGAGGCTTTGCACAGAAGGATTCCAGGTCCTTTGCAGAGCTGTGATTAGGAATGGGGTGTTTGTATAACTCCTCTCGAATGCTGCAGGGTCAACACAAGAACAAGTACACACACACACACACACACCCGATCAAGTAACATTCATTACGGTCATGTTCCCTCAATGCATTTTTACATTTTCCTGTTTCCAGCTTCAATTTCTGCTGCTACAGAGAGGACACACTTAGGGAACTGTGAAAGTTTCTGGTTTCGTGGGGAGGGGGATCTGAACCATCAGAGGGTCTTCTGGTTTATGAAAGGAAGGAGGTCTTGGGGACGGAGAAAAGGATTGAGAGTCAGAAGGGTCAGATATTGGACTATTACCAGGAAATTAGGGTTTGATTCCTGCATTTGCCACTGGATTCCTGAGCGATGCTGGGCATGCCCCTTAATCTGTGAGTCTCAGTTCCCCATCCTTAGAATGGAGACAATAATTCTTGCCTTCCATCCCACCAGGTCCTTAAAAGTGCTTTGAGGTCCTCACATACAGAGTTAATTGCCAGCTTTACCCAATGCGGCTTGACTTCTTTGCAAAGCAAAGCAATGATGTCAACCAGAATCTGCCATGTATGGAAAGCGACAGCAAATAATTTCATTGTCAACATGTGTTGCTCTGGAACTGGGACCTACAGCACAGAGTAAAGGCTGTAGCCTCAGGTCCTTTCTAAGGGACTGAGTACCTGCACCATGTACTGGATCAGACCCAGGGTCCATCTAGCCCAGTATCCTGTCTACCAACAGTGGCCAATGCCAGGTGCCCCAGAGGGAATGAACAGAACAGATCATCATAAAGTGATCCATCCCCTGTCACCCGCTCCCAGCTTCTGGCAAACAGAGGCTAGAGACACCATTGCTGCCCATCCTGGCTAATAGCCACTGATAGACCTATCCTCAATTAATTTATCTAGTTCTTTTTTGAATCCTGTTACAATCCTGCCCTTCACAACATCTTCTGGCAAGGAGTTCCACAGGTTGACTGTGAAGAAATATTTCCTTTTGTTTGTTTTAAACCTGCTGCCTATTAATATCATTCAATGACCCTTAGTTCTTGTGTTGTGAGAAGGAGTAAACACCACTTCCTTATTTACTTTCTCTACGCCCATAATGATTTTATAGACCTCTATCATATCCCCCACTAGTTATCTCTTTTCCAAGCTGAAAAGTCCCAATCTTATTCACCTCTCCTCTTATGAACGCTGTTCCAGACCCCTAATCATTTTTATTGCTCTTTTCTGTACCTTTTCCAATTTCAATACATCTTTTTGGAGATGGGGTGACCACATCTCCATGGAGTATTCACGATATGGGTGTACCATGGATTTATATGGAGGTAATATGGTATTTTCTGTCTTATTATCAATCCCTTTCTTAATGATTCCCAACATCCTGGTCGCTTGTTTGACTGCCATTCCACACTGAGTGGATGTTTTCAGAGAGCTACCCACAATAACTCCAAGATCTCTTTCTTGAGTGGTAAAGGCTAATTTAAGCCCCACCATTTTATATGTATAGTTGGGATTGTGTTTTCCAATGTGCATTACTTTGCATTTATCACCGTTGAATTTCA
The DNA here is from genome assembly GCA_032164245.1 of Sternotherus odoratus. NCBI lineage: Eukaryota > Metazoa > Chordata > Testudines > Kinosternidae > Sternotherus > Sternotherus odoratus. Next base: position 5,645,250 of record JAVMKO010000014.1, on the reverse strand, counting down.
GCTGCCATTTTGTTGCCCAGTTTTGGGAGATCCATTAACATGCACTAGGGAGCTTTTACTGTATGCCAGCAGGGTCCACACGGGCCAGTTAGTGCACAACACGCTAGTCCGCACTAGAATTTTCAACCTCTTCATGCAGGCTAATGCACTGTGTGAACAAGCCCTTCATGGCATTCTGCAAAAGCTAGCCAGGGCCTCACAGATCTAGTTTCATCTCAGAAACATAGCACAATGTTTCACGTTGTGCTGATGACAGCAATACGGAGGTAGATTCTCGCTTGCTCACTTGCTCTCTCTCTCAGTTCCCCAGGAACACAGTATAAAGACCATTTGCTTGGAACGGGGAATTAGAATGCCTGTAACCAGGGATTAGACATGCTACTCGGTGACAAATGGATTTGACTGCCAGTTTCAGGCATCTGGGACCTAATGCCAAACTGGCAAACGCCCTCTTGAAATGTACATGTATAAGGCATCTGCACACCTTATAAGGCAACTGCTGTACTTTTATGGTAATAAATACAGGCGTCCTTAACATTACAGATTTCTGTGCATTCAGATGTGTTGGCGCAGACTTAGCTCACTGGCTATTAGATGTTCACAGGAAAGAATTAGCTGTTTACATTACACACATATACCGTAGAATGCACAGCCTCCCATGCAACTAATAGCTTGCAGAAACCCACAACCCAGCCATAAGCATATTGGTGAAGATAGTGCTCTGTTAAAGTGAGTTTCTATATCACATGCCAATGAGTCAAGCAATGGGGAATAGGTATTTTACTTGTAATAAAGGAACATGCAACAAGTTGTCAGAGTGAATCTGCAAATATGAAAACAGTAGAGTGGATGTGCAAGTAAAGAAGGACAAAAAAAGAACAAGAACATCAGCAAAATTGGTTGAAAAGGAGGGAGGGGGTTTGTCAGCAAGCAATTTATCTATTTCATACAAAAATAAATTAAAAATAATAGTTTTGGCTGACTACTGCTGAAAAGTGCAGAAAATTAATAGGGAAAAATTGGTTTTTTTTGTTTCCAGATTTTTTTTGAGGGAAACAGACACTTTCTTGAAAAATTTTAATGGAGCGGAAGCCCCAATTTTCCATTGCTAAAAATTGTTCAAGGAAAATTTTCAACCAGCCCTAAGAATAGTAGCCTTTGTATGTCCTGAACATGCTCGCATAGAGAAGACCCTGATCATAAGTGTCCAATACTTTGTCCACTGAATCAGTATCAAAACGCCAACAAACAAATACTCATAGGGGGAAAAAGTGCTAGCTATTCAATTATTAAGAAAAAACAATTTCCATGTGCACCTATTTTTGTTTGTTTTGGTGGAAATCTGGAGACAATCTAGCTTTACTGGAAAACTCTTATGATCATTCCTTTAAAAAAAAAATTAAAATATGCTATCAATTGCTAATTTATTTATGTCCATCCTTTGGGTTTTACCAGAGACCCTGGTAAAATTCATTAGTTGAGCCAGAAAGGTTTGTTGGACTTTATTGAACATAGGTTCTGCATGTTTTGTTTGTTATTCTGAGTCATACCACAAACATTTAGCAAAGGTATCCAAAGGCTTACAGGGAACTTAAGAGAAGCCAAAAATACACCAGATGTATGAAAAGCATATCTTAAGGGGATAACACTTGGCCAAGGAAACAGTCTAGAATTAGAGTTAGGTTCAAACAGATGATGTTTGATCAGCCCCTATATTCTAGCACTACTTTTAGTTTGCAGGAAATTGTTGTGGGAAATGGTTGAATCAAAATAAAGTTTAACTGTATAGAATTTTCTCTCTAAAAGGTATTTGAGACCTCACATCTTCCAAGTACATTTTAATTATAAACAAATATAGGCCCTCACACACAATACAATACAAATATACGCACTCACACACAATACAATTTTGCCCTCACCTCCTAGAAGGAAAGACAACAGAAAGAATCTATTAATTTAGCTGCAAAAAGAAACAAATACACTAAAACTAAAAAAAAAAATGTGTTTTTTATGCTCTTGAGCACTGTAACCAAAAGCAGGTGCCGTTCATCACAGTACAGATCAGTCCTGCAGACCCTGGAATCAGTTGCATAGAGGGTGGAGGGAGACTAGCTTTTCCTGTGTCTCTGTAATTGTGAGTGTGTGGCAGGATTCAGCCCCAGCTCCTCACAGCACATGGGAGGCTCCATCACTGGAAGCAAGCAACAGAAGAAAGCAAAAAGGTGTGGAGGTGTAAATAGACATTACAGCTGTAGATACTGTCATGCACCTGCGTCAGGGTGCTACACCAAGCACCTTGGGATAGGTGTGTAAGAACCCACAGCACATCTGAAACAAAATGGCTAGTGAGAAAGCTCTGGGCATTGCAGCTTCTACCTGTGCAACCTCACTAGCTCGATTAGAAAAGGGACCACCAGCACCTAACTCAACACCCTATCTGTAAACCAGCACCCTAACTCAACACCCTTCTCTAGAACAGCACCCTAACTCAACACCCTATCTCTAGACCAGTACCCTAACTCAACACCCTATCTCTAGACCAGTACCCTAACTCAACACCCTTCTCTAGACCAGCACCCTAACTCAACACCCTAACTCAACACCCTTCTCTAGACCAGCACCCTAACTCAACACCCTTCTCTAGACCAGCACCCTAACTCAACACCCTATCTCTAGACCAGTACCCTAACTCAACACCCTTCTCTAGACCAGCACCCTAACTCAACACCCTAACTCAACACCCTTCTCTAGACCAGCACCCTAACTCAACACCCTTCTCTAGACCAGCACCCTAACTCAACACCCTAACTCAACACCCTATCTCTAGACCAGTACCCTAACTCAACACCCTTCTCTAGACCAGCACCCTAACTCAACACCCTAACTCAACACCCTATCTCTAGACCAGTACCCTAACTCAACACCCTTCTCTAGACCAGCACCCTAACTCAACACCCTAACTCAACACCCTATCTCTAGACCAGTACCCTAACTCAACACCCTTCTCTAGACCAGCACCCTAACTCAACACCCTAACTCAACACCCTTCTCTAGACCAGCACCCTAACTCAACACCCTTCTCTAGACCAGCACCCTAACTCAAAAGCATCCCACTAAACTGTCCCCCCGGTGTGGATTCTCTTTCTTCACCATATACCTTTCAAGAGATGAAAACGGAACATTCATCAGGCTGTGGCAAAAAATGCCGAGGGACAATGCTTCTGAAGCCACACAATGGGTGGGCTCTCAAAATGACAATGGACCCGCAAAGCACACACTGACATTTACAAACAGATCGGATAAGTGCCAGCAGGTTTTGGAACGGATAATTCCAACGTTTTGAGGAGTAAGAGGATTATATGTGTTTTGTAGATGTATGAAAGTGTAGCCTGGACTTTGCAAGAAAATGTCACTTAGAGCCCAGTTTAATCCAAAGTCCAGGGAAGTCACTAGAGATGGGATTTCTTACATGTGCCAAGAGTGACTCAGACACATAATCCCACCCTAGGAGTCTTTCCATAGACTCCAAAGGGCTTTGGGTCAGTCCTTGGGGAATTATTCAAGTTTCATTGCATTCAGGGGAAGAACTAACACGAATAAGGTCACTCACACAAGTGTCTGTTTTGGATTTACATACTTAAAATTTGAATACATAATAAGTACAATGAGCCAGATCAGCAACTGGAGTAATTTTTTTTTTTTTTTTAGAAAGCATATAAATAAACAACAGTAAAGTATTATATCACTAAGTGCAATTCTGTTCTCATTTACATCCGGGCAACTACAAATTGGAAGTTCAAAGGAGGCTGCAAGGGAGTAAAACAAGGCCAGAATGTATCCCATTACATTTATTGCAAAACCAATTCAATTTTGATCTTAAACAACAACCTGCCAGACTAGAGAAGCCAGGAAAAGTAACATTTCTGAACTAAGAAGAATGTAGAAATTGAAGTAAGATCTACCTTCCATAAAATCCAGGGTTAAGCAACAACTCAATGCTTCACAAAGTTATTTTCCCAACTCCCATGCATTAGGTCCTCCTGGAACAGCTTTGGTTTAGTCAGATCCCAGTTTCACTATGTGCTAATCTCAGACATTTGCAGCTAGTTAAACTGCACTTGCGCCAGGCAGGGCATTAGAACGGCACACAAGTGTCGCTGGGTTTCAGCCAGTCCCATAGCCTTTGTCTTTCAGGGGCTTTATTATTCTACTGCACAAGCATTTTCTGGACTGAAGCTTGACATTGTACAGGGGTACATTTCCAAAACAGCTTTTGGGAATTAAGATGGGTGATTATTCCCATTAAATTCAAGGGACATTTGATAGCCAAAACACAAAGTAATGTTCTGAAATCTTACCTTGTGAGGTCTCCAACCAGCAGCATAATGGTACTTCTTATTTGTATTGCAACAGCCCCTAGAGGTCCCACCCGGAAATCAGGGCTCCATTGAACTCGGTGCTGGACCATTATCTGGTAAGCGACTGTCCCTGACTCAAAGAATTTATAATCTAAGGCTCAGGTTCTCAAAAGGTATTTGGGCACCTAACACCCATGGAAATAAAAAATAAAATACCTTGGAGGATCTAGGCCTAAATTCCTGACTGCAAAGACTTCCACACAGGCTTAGCTCAATGGGACTCCTCACAAGTTTGAAGTTAAGCACACTGAAGTCTTTTCATGACCCAGTCTTATACAGACAAGGGTAACGAAGCTGGGAGAAATTTACCAATGGAAATCGAGACCCAGTGAATTCCCCAAGACGTCACAGAGTCAGTCTGTGGCAGAGCCAAGAACTGAATAAATGTGGCTCACCAGAGCTGCAGTCCAGCGACTTAACCTTCCTCTCCATTATTACTTTGTATCACGCTTACGTTTTGTCCTTTCAAAATGATGCAGAAGCAGAAGAGCATAAAGAACACAGTTCCCCCTGAAGAAGAGGGGATTTATAGGACTTTTTAAAAAAAACCCATATCACATAATGTGACCCTCACATCATATTCATGGAGTGTAGGAGATCCGTCCGTTGCCCACTCCACAAATAGGCAGGAGACTTCTCTGTGGCTTCACCAGTGTCCTTTATTTAAAGTGCAAACCCCACCATCTATGTACAGCTTTAACAGTGCTGGCTTAATACCTGCACAGGGAGACAGACCACAGCTCAGGAATCAACCCCCTTCCTGGCTCACAGGGATCCAGTCTAAGTACTCCTCCCTCCTGACTCCCTAGCTTCCTCTACTTCCTCTCCAAACTCCACAATCTACCACACCACTCTGGGCTTCCTCCCTGCCAGGCTTTTATCTCCTGGGGAGGCTACCAGGTGTAATCCATTTGGCTCTAATTAGCCAGGGCTGCACTCTGCTAGCTAATCAGCTTCCCTAGCTGAGGGAAGCTGTTAGCAGAGGCTTTTGCCTTCTTAAAGGGGCAGCAGGGCTGGTTCAGCCATTCCTGGCCAGCACCCTGCCACAGGAGCCACAGTGTTCTATAGCTGGCCAGCACTTAACAGCAATCAAAATGTAACTAATGCTTAAGATGCTGAGCAGAGCAACATAAAGGAGAGTTAAGGGGGCGAGGGGGCCAGTAGGCGGAGTCTGTCAGCTTGGACTGGGAGGTTCACTGCCACTGGCTGTTCAGGCCTAGATCCTCCAAGGTAAGTAGGTTCTGAACTCCTGTTGAAATCAATGGAAATCAGGAGCCTACATATCTTTGAAGGCCTGGGGTGTAAGTAACTGACTTGCCCATCATTACACAAGAAGTCTCTGACAGAGCAGGGCACTGAACATGGGTGTCCTGCATCCCAGGCTAGTGCGTAACCCACACACTATCTAGCTGTGGGGTTCTGTCCCATCTAGTAGCACCGAGACCACTTAGCAAAAGAGCAATTAATGAGTCTGCTCTACAGCCTTAGCTAACAACCAGCTGGCTTTTAACTCCTGCCGTAGAGACTAAGCTCTAGAAGTCCCCAGTTCAATCCCGCCCATCAACGATCAGGATCTGTCAGCGTTACAAGTGCATTAAGCACTAAACTGTCCTTTCTCCTATATTAGCAGCTTAAGCAAAAATGGCAAGTCACTACTGTATCAAACATGCAGCAAACGTAATGGCTACTAGTGGGCATCGTTCTAGGTGCTCCGCACTTCTCTCCCCCCTTATTTATTGTGCATCTAAATAAATTGGGAATATGCAAAGAGTGAAAAAAAACAACTGCTAGTTTTCTATTTCTCTCCTGAGACTTGGCAGCATGTAGCTTAATCACTGGTCCCATTTTGTTCCCTACATTTTTATCAATTAATTCACGTGCCTTATAAACATACTTTAGTGGCAGGTGACTTCATCAGATACCATAGTCTGGCTGTTGCCTGACTTGATTGTGCTTTATCAACATGCAAGAAGTCAGACTGTACTCCGGGTAGGTGGGAACAGTGTTAGAAGAAAACTAGGAAATGAACAATTTGGTGAGAGGCAGAAGGCGTTTTTGATTGGGGAAAATCGGCAAACCAACCATTTAATTGTGACCTCCGTTGAGACTGATTGAGGACTAGATACACAAACAAAGAAAAATGCATTCCATCTGGATCCTCGCGTAGGAAAGGATATTTGTGGTAACGGAGAAATTTGCCACCCACTGCTGTTGCTTTGGTGTAATATTTCCCCAGTTGCCTCTTATCCAAAATTGGTCACCGAAAGAAAGGATGAGAAGATTCCGTGCAGTGAAGTGGGATTCCCAAATGATGCATCATTTCTTACCAGCAGAACAAAAAAAGAATCTCCAATGGAGTATGCTCCTTTTCTGCTTTGTATGGCACATCATATTTCCCAACACTTCTTTGTAGTATTCGTCATCACTTCCAAATAATACTGACGTAATGCTTTTAGAGCCTCATCTTGTCCTCTGTATTCACGCAAGCGGGGGGTCTGTCTCCACTGGAAAGTCAAAGCGTAATTGTAGCACGTGCTAACTTTAATCTAGTGAGCAAGGTAACGAGCAGTGAAGCCACGGTAGCACAGGTTGCAGCATGGGCTAACAGCCTAAGTAGGTACTCAGGGTTCCTGGCTTGCTTGTATTGGGTGGCTACCATGAGCGCAAGCCGGACTTCCAAACCTTTAACTACTCTTGTTATCCATGCTAGCTAAATTAAAGCTACCATGGCTATGCCTATATGCTACCATTAGACCTTCTCTCTGCCCAAGTGGCAGGACTGGGTCCTAAATTAATACCCTTAAAAGACTACAAAAAAGTAAAGATTGGTGTTAGTGATAGAGGCACCCTTAGCAAGTTCAGTGTTCATGTTGTAGTCAAACATCTAAAAGTTTGGATGCCTCCTTATCTGAGCTGTCCAAGCCCTCTGTATCTACACCACGGAGCTGGGAGTCTCTCGAGTTACTTCTGAGGTTGCCAGTCATCTGGTTCCATTTCCAAGTGGAAGGGAAAATACAAAGGTTCAGCTTGGAGTGCAGTTCTTTAAAAAAAAAATTGCCATCGATTTGGAGCTAGTGTGTGAGGAGGGTTATTTCTACGGAACCCAGGGGTTCCTCCTGAAGTGACATCTTAAAATCGCAGACTGACCTGTAAGGAATATGTACCTTGAACATTGTTCAAGCTCCTTAGAACCAGCTCTTTAGCTTCTTTTGTGTGCACTGACTTTTGACCTAATGAAATTTAGGTCTTAATAGTCAGACGCCCAAATATCAGACTGTGTGTCCCCAGTATGCCTGGGATGGTTGTCAAGAGGGGGCCTCAATGGCCTTTACCTGCTCAATCCCTCCTCAAGCCTCTGAAATGTTTGGGTAATGCCATGGTTCCCAAACTTTTCAGGGCGATGCCCCCCCCCCCCCAACCCCATACCCAGGGAGCTGGGGCCGGGAGTGGGGACACAGCTCCTGAGGGAGGGATGCAGACAGGAGCAAGGGGGATGCAGCTGGGGACAGGTCTGGGCCAGGAGCGGAGCCCCGGCTGGGGGCCAAGCTTGGGTGTGGGCCTGGGTGTGGGAGCTGAACCATGGCCGGGCCACAGTCTGGGGCTAAGGTTGGAGCAGGGCCAGAGCTGAGCTGTGGGATGGAGCGGGGCTGGGGGATCACTGATGTAGCAGCTGACTGAGCTCCTCAGATGTCTAGGGGCTGACTTTGGGTACCAGCAAAGAAATCTAGTTCTACCAATCCTCCCGGTATTTTCAGGAGGCAGACATGCTGCCTATCTGATTTCCAATCCCAAAGCAGCAGAAATGTTCCCTGTCCCTCTGCTTTAATGACCCATTCATGTGAGGTTCTACTCTGCCAATGTAAAAATGGCCACTTCTTCCCCCTGTGTATTAGAAGGTTCAGTAAGACGTTTGGAGCCAAAAACTAAACAGCAGTGTTCAGATACCAGTTATCTTTGCTATACAAGGACCATTAACAAAATCCTGAGCTCACCCGAATTTCAGTAAGGAATGGTCTGTGAATTGCAGCGTATATTTCTTTCAGCCCCTGCCAGTGCAGATTCCTCATGCTCAGCTGCACATGAACATTTTGAATAGACTTTCTTTGCCCCCCACGAGAAAGACGATGCTAAATCCATAAAAAGTATGAGCCCTGTCTTCTGAACATTGAATACTTGCCCACAAATGCAGAAGTCCTTACACTGTTTGACTGTAGTCAAATTATTCCTTAACGTGAACCGGAAGACTTGCAAGGGAGTGTTAGCATATGTTACAAGCAGAATCTCTTTACAGAGGGTTGCATGAGGTTTCTGACCGCGGTATCTGTGTGTTCTTGAAGATGACGTATCATGTTTCTAATTCCCCTAATTGCATGTCTGGGCTAAAAACAGACTCAGTTTTCCTAAGGAGTTTCATTCTTAATAACCTTACTTAAAACACTGTGGTAAACTCAAATAAATTTTAACTGATGCACTTACGTTATAAATCAGGATACATGTGTAGATACTGTTTACCTTAAATTTGTTTATCTGGCTTTGTCGTTCATACTGCATGTTTTGTCCAAAAACAGAGAGAAGCAGCGGTGTCAAATTTAGGAACTGGAAAGGGTTTGAGAAGCTTTTCTGCACATTCCTACTGGGGGATGCATGTGGACAGAGCATTTGTGTTAGTACAAAGCTCAAAGAAGAATCAAACAAGACACTTCTCCTATTGGGCTAAGGTGGCATTACAATGGAAAGCAGGCTGTCTGTTCTCTTCATCAGACCAACTTATTCAGAACAAGGTGAGTCCACTAACCTAGTGGGGTGCATGTATAATGAAAAATGGGCCAGCACCAACCTCCAGATTATCACCCTCCGATCTGAAGGAAGTTCACATTCAGGCCTCAACTCTGAGGTTGGATTCATCTACATAAGACAGTTTTAAATGTGATGCAAGTTCAGGAAGCACTTCGTAATAAGGGTACCTCGCTATTCATCACTGCCAGTGTGACATTTGGGGGAAATATCCTTGGTCAGCGTCCTGGATTGGAGGCGTGCGGTCAGGGCATTGGAACAGAGTGCCGCGGTGACTAAGAGAAGTCGAGGAGGAGCGATCCAGAACGTGTGGGTGCACACGCTGGAACATTTTCTGCAAGGGGTTGCTGTCCTCATTTGATGTGACAATACATGTAGGGGCATCATCTCAGAGGGATCCATAGAGCGATTTCCTCCTCCACAACCCGCTCCCATAGATCTTACCAGGAGAGGGGATAATCTTGGCCCAAGTCATTGTTCAGGCATTCTCTCAGTTAGGATTCAACCTCACAGATGAAGTCCGAATGCAACACACCAGGAGTCCTTTGTGATGGGAACGAAACATTTTGGCAGGTGGACCAGTCAGCTGGTATTTTCAAACAGACGAATTCCAACTCAGCTATTTAGGCTCTGATCACACATCGTGCAATTTCCCCAGGACACCAGCACCACAGAACTCATGGGAAAGGGACATTTCAGGAGTAGCCTAACCGTAGGGCACATAGACCAGGCTTTGTCTCACTGCCCTGAGATCCCTCATGAAGCACAGCAACCTGATTCTTTTCCTTTTCACGCCAGTATCTGAATTAAAACATCAAGCCAACTCTGTAAACCACTTAGCTCACCATGGGGCTCTCCCCTTCGGGCAACAGAAGAGACTGGTATTACTTATTTCATAATACTGTGCAAAAGTGTGCCAGAGAGATAAGGTCCAAACAAAGTAGCTGTCAGTACTTGCCCATCCTGGGTGGTCATTTTCTGAAGATTCACCCAGCACTTAACTAATTTATTGCAGTTATTATAGTTTTATAGCCATTTTGCTTCAGCAGTACTTTGACTTTTGCATGTGTAGTATTAGAAAATATGTTAGAGTTCCATTCTGAGGAGATTATACAATGTCTGCCTTAAACTCGCTCCTTATATGTTGGCTGAAAGATGTCATTGTTAATTAACATGACATTATTTCTATGTAAAAGCTCCTGTTTCAGGTCAGACAATGCTCTTAATGCATCACCATACCCTTAAACAAAGATAATCGGTCTTGATTTTAGACAGCAGTGGTTAGCAACAGGTGAAAACTCCTACTGTGCACCAATAGAGTCCACATCAAGTTTCAAAACAGGCATTTCCTATCTCTGATGATGCTCTATTGCTGCTGTCTATCTAAAGTACTTATTCCATGGTAATGGGGTCCCATAGCCAACCACCTCTCAAGCTTTTAATGTATTTATCCTCACAGTCTCCCTGTGAGACAGGGAAGTATTATTCCCATTTTACAGATGGGGAATTGAAGCAAAAAGAGACTAAGTGACTTGCTCAAGATCACACAGGAAGTCTGTGGCACAGAGGTCAGTTGAACCTTGATTTCCCAAGCGCATCCTAACTGTTGGACCATCCTTCCTGTCTAGCCCCAATTTTAGCAGTCCACGTAATCTCCTGTGCAAACAAACATCATGATTGCTGACTGCAGGTCTGTTGAAGATTTAGAGTTTATAGCTTCTTTAAATTTACTATTACAGTGTATTCACTTATCTTCTCAGATCTCAATCCACCCTCTATTGGACTTGAGATGTACAAGAAATGTTTATTTCAGACCCTACTGAAATGCATATTATCCCAAGATACATCCATTTCGGAAATCCAAGAAGGCAGGGGAGGAGGGAAGAAAACCACTTGAATTTTACACACATGAAATATATTGGACGTGATGTCTATAAGGTGGCCCTGCCACTCCAGAGTAACGTGGCTTCTGTAGCACACAGAAAGGAAAATACTTCCATCGCCCCCACAAAAATATTCATTTTTTTCTGTATGTTACCATAGAGTCCCACTTAAAGCTTTTAATCAGAAAACAATATATTTTCAGGGACAGCATCCCAGAAATTCTAGAGCAGTAAGACGTGCTAGCCACCTAAAGTGAATACATTAAACACAGATTGTGTTTGTGAGGTTTATGTTATTTAGACATTAAAGGTGCTGAGAGTTTTTAACCTCAGCTCTAGTTTTTTAAAAAAAGATTGTCTATTTCATCCCTCTCCTCTTAAATTCATGTGTTTCCTGGCTTCCGAGATTTGAAGCGCTTAGAGGCAGGGACTGTCTCGCTCTGGACAGTATCTAACACATCGTGGTGGATACTTCTACAGCACGAATTGTTCATCTCACATTTGATGGGACCGGCAAACTGGTTTGAATAAGAACAAAAAAATTCAAATGCAGCCTTTAAATAGAGAGGACTTCAGCTGCAAAGACCAGAGCGCCTGATTTGGGGATTTGATTCAGCCCTTTATAGTGGATGGACTAGCCAAAAAGTCCAGATCTAAATTTCCAAACTCTGGAGTTTTGGCTCAGGCCTCTCTCTAAATTCTACACTTATCACCTATTATTTTTTTGCCTACCTATTTATACCTGCCCCTGGACACTTTCACTGCATGCATCCAATGAAGTGGGTATTAGCCCACGAAAGCTTATGCTTCAATACTTTAGTTAGTCTTTAAGGTGCCACAGGACTCTTTGTAACTTCTATTATTTTTGAGCACTCAGAAATGTACTTGGTGCCTCACAATACCTGGTCCCTGCACAAGAGCGCACACCATACACATTTACCATGACACGACAACTGATGCTCATCAATACACAAGTGGGCAGAGGGGGACAGACAGAGGAAGGACAGAGACGTAAATTCAGTTACTCAAAGTGATACACATCTGGATTACTCTGGTTCCTTACTGTCCTTCCCACCCTTTTTACAACTTTGTCTAGTTACCCTTCTTCCCTCTCAATTCCCAGAGACAAGGTAGCAGAACAGACTTTTTAAGAACAAGAAGAGTGTGGTATGGGAGGTTTGGATCATTTATTTTCCTTCATGTTTATTTTCACCCACCTGCCCATGGTCCAGCTAGGGTGAGAAGGACTGCTGTTGCCCAATCAGGAGCCAGAATTATTAGATCTCACACAAGCAAGGCTGGTCCTGTAAGACTTCCTGACAAGTTTTGCAGGTTTAGTCAAGTCTAGTAAGCATCTCAGCACTTGAACCCAGATGTCAAACCTTGTAAGTTTGGACATCACCTGTTAGAGGCGATAAGAATTTTCTCTAGGGGCATATTTATACTGCACAGAAAAGATTTCAGATTGGAATTAAATCAATTTGGTCCCCTTCTTCTCAGTATATGAAGATATCAGAGCTATTACATGGATGTCCATTGCCCCAGTAAGACAGTAGAAACCAGCTACTGTATTAAATCTTCTGGGTAGTGTCAGAATGGTTAGAACGCTCCAAAGGCAGGGTTTGCTGTACTTCCATCTTTTAAAACCTACTTTAATCACCCACGGGAAAACAAATCAAAACCCCTTGAACTTCTACTCAAAGTGGAAAGGGAAGAGGAATTAAGAATCCTGCTCCCCTAGCGCTAGTCAGGCCTATGCAGTTCTTAGCCTTCCCTCATCTCTCACCTCATCCATTTTTTCTTGTTGTGGGTAAAGCCTGTGGGCAGAAGTTCCAGAGGGCCATCTACCAGACAAGTTCTGAATAGAGCTGGTTGGGAGTTTTTCAACTAAGGTGGGTTTTTTTGGGGGGAGGTGGGTAATGCTGATTCATTGAAACCAGAGCTTTTTGCAAAAAAGGTCTTTTTGTTTTAACTCATTTCTTGACTCAAAGTTTTTGGGGAAAGGTTTTAGAACCATTGCCCCAAAATATTTCAGTTGATCCAAACGGGGTTTTAAATATATATATTTTCCCCCTGATTTGCAAAACTTTTCAAGATTTTGACTTTTTGTCCTGATTTGGGATGGGGAAAAATGTCAAACTGTTGCCCCCCAGCTCTTGTTCTGAAGCCCTCAGTGCCGCTGTGGGCTGGTGCTTCAGTTGCTGCTCTGGTTTTTCTGCTCGTTTGCCGCAGGACTTCGTATTCCGGCAACCTCAGCAATCGGCATCATGATTCCTGCATCTGATGTGTGCGGCACTGCTAGTTAAATCGAAGCACCAAGTATTCTCCACTTGGCACCTCGCATTTGAAACGTTTCTACCCAAAGCGCTCCTATTTAATGGGTTATTTGGATGCCAGGGAGTTTGCCCGTCACTTCCTGGAAAAGCCCACATTTAAACAGAGCACGCTTGTTTAGGCTTGACAGAACGACGACGACTTGGCCAGCATGTGCCGTGGCAAAAGACGCATACCGCAAAGTGTTTTCCTCGGCAGTGCCTGAGTCCCCAAAGCAAAGCAGCCTCTGGCCTTTTTGCTGAATACATTAATGCCAAGTTGAACTTGACGGTGTTCACAGGCCTCAGATGGGCAAAACCAAATAAATTCTCATGCCCTATATTTGAATTCATAGTCAGATACATTTTAATCCTACCACGAGCTGGCTTGCATTTGACTGAATTTCACTCAGAACACATACTGCCTCCTAAAGACTGTGGCCCAGTCATGGAATGCTATTAATTAATTATGCGCACACTTTTTCTGTAACAGACAAACATTTCTGCTGCTAGCAGTCTTTCAGCTACCACCGGCATTTAACTAATTTCTCAGGAATGACCTCAGGCAAAGTGGTTACCAGAGTGAATGCCAAGGGAACGGGCAGTACTGACAGACTGCAGGCATGCTCAAATGAGATGACAGAGTAGGTGCTAAAAATTACCTGTAAAGGGCTCGCCTGCTGTTGAAAGTAACTTTAAATTATGATGAAGCATTTCCCGAAGCATCTAAATTTTTAAAGAGATACTGACTCCAGCTGGGTAACTCTGTAAGGCACTCTGAGGTTAACAGACACTTTGCATATACACTCGGTCTTTAGTATTTCTCTTTACTTCTAAAATAATAGATATTGAATATTCATAAAAATAACCACATAATCATTACGTCCTCTGGCTACTCTCTCTTAATGTCTCCCCTTACTTCTCCCAGCTGTATTTCCAATAGCACCCCAGATAACGCCATACTAGTCTGCCAGCCTCTACTACTTCCTCACCTGGGTTAAAATTCCAGCCCCACTGACATCAATGGGAGATTCCAATGGGGCCCGAATTTCTCCCCTGCTGCCAATCTAGTCCCCCGCCTGCCCTCTCTCTTCCTACATAAACACATTCTCCTTGCCACTGAGCTACCATCTGTTACACTTGAAATCCGGTTGAAACTCACTGGGCTAAGTGTCAGCTTTGCACCGAAGGGATAATATCCTACAACTCACTACTGTAGCAATTTAATTTCTAAATGAGTTTAGGATTTGATTGGCAATACACAATCATTAATACAATTATCTTTATAGTATGATGTAGCACAGCAGGGGGTGAGTATTATGTGCCATCCTCATACATATTCATTGAGAAACAAACACATGTAAATATTATCAGAGTCAACTAGCCTGATTCCTCTTTCACTTATTCCAGTTTTAACCAGCTATTATTCCAGCAACATCAGGGGAGATTACTCCTAATTTATGCTGCTGCAAAAGTGGATAATCACACTCCCTATGTGCAGTCATAGGACCAATGGAAATTTTTGCACCAAAAGCACTTTTCAATTAACAAAATTGAGTAAGTAACAAAACTTTGTGAAAACTGTTAGCAATCTGCAGAAAAAAAATAATTTTTCCATAGGAAAAACTGAACACCCAAAACGATGGTTTTCAGCCAAAATATTCAGCATTTGAATTTCTGCCAAAAAAATCAAAATCTACGGAAAAACCTTTTTTAAAACTGTGCTTTTAAAAATAATTAAATATCTATTTTATAAGCCTTATCTGGAACAGATTTATCAGAAAATTGAAGACAAAGTTTACTTTCTTCCCTGATTTATAGCCCGGGCACAATCCCAGGGAAGTAAGTGGGGCACAATTTCTCCCTAAAAATGGAAATACCTGCCTATTAAAAAGTAGTAAGGAAATGCCAGAATGAAACTGTATCTTTGAGCAATTGTTAGGGTTGGGTGTTATGGGTAACAGCCTCAGCTTGGTTAGCCTCATGCATTCAGGTTATGATCAGGAGGCAGCTTGGGAAGCAGATTGGGCTAAACAGCACTTAAAAGATAAGAACCTTGTGCCAGATCCACGCAGAAGGTTCCTGGGTTTCATCTTCCACAGTCATCTTGATCAACTCTGAATCGAATTTGAACCAAACATGGTAGATGAGGCTATCTAATGCACAAACGGAAAATCAAAGACTCCCTGGTGGGCGAATGTGGTTCCCCACGACAGACCGTTGAACATATCGCTATCTTTTGCCCAATGTATAAATATGATGGAGGCATTACTGCAATAAATTCAGCTACTCCTGATGTAGCCATTTGGCTCGATCAACGTCAGGAGAAACTGTAGCTGTTGCTCTACACCAGCCTTATGAAAGAGGAGAAGGAGCTGGAATGGAATGGAGTCCGATTCCAGTCCCTTTACACCAGGTAAAAAGACTGTAGCTGTGCAAAGAAGCTCTGCAAGTCCAGTGTCCAGCTTCAAGAGGATTCCCTCGGCACAGACGAGTGTTCATTTCAAGGCCCCCCAAAGGAGGGAACCAATGGGCGTTAGGCATCTAAATCCTTTTGAGGATCTGGCCCTCTCTCTCTCTCTCAAACCATTTTCTGTGGGATTCACAGGCCACCTCAGAAAGTCTGTTCAACTGTTAGTCAGATTATAGGGTCCACTCACAAATGTTCATTTCATCTGTATTTGTAGCAAAACAGAAACTCAAACAAAAATGTGCTTTCAAGTAAATGACAGTGTGTGCAGAGTCCAGCTGATTTTCTTCCTGAGGTCCCAGTCCAAGCTTTTCACACTTCACAAAACTTGAACACAAGGGGAAATCCAAACTCTATCAAAGTTAGTGGGAGTATTGCCAGTGACTTTAAAGGTATGGCTATACTACCCACTGGATTAGCAGGCAGTGATCGATCCAGTGGGGGTCAATTTATTGTGTCTAGTCTAGACATGATAAATCGACCCCCGAGCACTCTCCCATCGCCTCCTGTATTCCACCGCCACGAGAGCCATGGGTGGAGTCAACAGGGAAGCGGCAGCAGTCGACTCACCGCCGTGAAGATATCGGGGTGAGTAGATCTAAGTACGTTGACTTCAGCTACGTTATTCTTGTAGCTGAAGTTCTGTAACTTAGATGAATTCCTCCCCCAATCTGTAATGCAAATTTCTCTACCCCTTTATCTTAATTTTAGTTACAAAGCTGGTGGCATTAAGACAGAAAAATACAGGGACAAATCATTCTAAACTATATGAGCTATCACTCAGTTTCTGCATAGTTACACCACTTAAGTCACTGAAGTTGGGTGGGTTTAAGACAGCAGAATTTAGCCCATTGAATGTTGATTGAGAACATATTCACCAAAAAACAATTATATCAACAGAGTCTGTACAGCTGCCTACATGATATACTGTATGTACGTTAAATACTAAGGGCCTAAACCTGGTCCTACTGAAGTTTATAGGGACATCAAATCTTATAATGCCCTTATATTAATCCATGGTATGCCCACACCTTGAATACTTACAGTAGTTCTGGTCACCCCATCTCAAAATGATACATTAGAATTGGAAAAGATACAGAAAGGGGCAACAAAAATTATTAGGGATATAGAACATCTTCCATACAAGAAGAGATTATGAACACTGGGACTGTTCAGCTTAGAAAAGAGACAATTAAAGGGAGTCTCTCTTCTGTATGACGGGGGGTCTATACAATCATGAATGGTACGGAGAAAGTGAATTCATAACTCTTATTTACCCCTTCACATCAGACAAGAACCAATTCAATTAATAGGCAGCAGGTCTAAAACAAACAAAGGGAAGTACTTCTTCCCATAACACATAGTCCACCCGTGGAACTCGTTCATGGCAGATAGCCAAGATGGTTAGGGACAAAACCCATTGCTCCACGTATGGCTAAACCTCCTACTGTCAGAAGGTGGACTGGACAACAAGAAGTGGATCACCAACAATTACACTGTCCTGTTGGAAAACAGGATACTGGACTAGATGGCCCAGTGGTCTGACCCCATTCTTATGAGCTGTGCCACTGACTTTATGGGACAGGATCAAGCCCCATTTGCTGTTAAAAATAAGTAGTCTATGGTATTCTTTTTGGAATACAGCTTTTCTAATTAAATACAGCACACTTTCTAAAGGTTCACCTATACAAGTTGGTGTATAAATCTACTTCACACTGGTCTGCTGTGCACTAACTGCCTGAGTGGACCCTCCTGCCATGCACTACAAGTTCACTAGTGAGCTTTAATCTACTCCAATTTCAAAGAGAGAGTAGATCAAAACACACTAGAGAATTTGTAGCGCATGGCAGCGGGATACACACAAACAGTTAGTGCACGGTGGGCAAGTGGAGAGAGATTTACACCCCAGCCGGCCAAAAACTAAATGTGTATGTATACAAGTACCAAGATATTTCTAGAGAACTCATTACTACACAAATACACTGTTATGCAATGCCATGTTTTTAGCAATGGTTGGTCCACCATTGTACTACCCTGTTTCCCCGAAAGTAAGACATCCCCCGAAAATAAGACGTACTTCCAGTTTTGCCTCTCGCTGTAATATAATGTAATGTAATTTTGGGAGCAAAAATTAATATAAGACACTGTCTTATTTTCGGGGAAACACGGTAATATAATTTAAGAGCTTGGGAGCAAAACTCTGGAAATTACCAAATGTTACATTTTTGACATTTTCACATTCCAACTATATTATTTCTCAAGAGTCGAATGCTGTACTAAGCACTTTACTGACAAATAACTAGACACGGCCCTTCCCCCAAGGAACTTGCCAGCTATATAGACAACAAACAGATGGATGAGGAAAGAGAAGCAGCTCAAATGGCAATAGTATCAAATCTAAATTGCAACTATAAACAGAGCTTTTTAACTGTATAACAAAAACAGTATTTGTTTTCACTGGATTTCTTTAGTAATATTGATAATACTTTGCACTTACTTGATATATCATCTTCCGTTGGAGGAGCGCAAAAATGCTTTACAAGTATGTATTGGTTAATATTATACTGCCACACAAGAAGAGTACCGCGAGGCTCACTACTGTGTTTTCACAGCGAGGAAAGTGATGAGAGGATTCAGGCAAGTCTGTTCCAGCGGCAGTGGTAGAATCTTTCTTCCTCTAAATGCTGTTTCATGTTACTTCACCAGCAATCCGGATTACATTGGGTTGTGGATTTTTCTTTTTCAGCTTTTCAATTGCTTTTGAATAGTTCCAATATGAAGATGGTATAATAGTCTATTACTAATACTGTATACAAACAGTTTACTGCTTGAACATGTTTTTATGATCAGTAATCAACAGAATTATGAATGAACTGATTTCATTGGTGGGCCGCCCATACTATTTTAATAAATCACTAGCAAGAAATGATTGGACACACAGAGATAACAACTGGGGCCCTGATTCAGTAAGGCACGTTGGCACATGCATCACTTTGATCATGTGCCTAAACCCCATTGAAGTCAAAGACCCTTCAGGCAACCCAGGATCAAGGGGAGTAGAAAGATGATTTAGAACAATGCTCCTTCTACTCCCTGCCTCCACTAAGCTGCGCCGAGTGAAAACACCGAGTGAAAACTCTGTGCAGATAAGAATCTGGCTCAATAGGTCTTGTAAGATTGAGGTCTCATTCGCTATTTCTAGTTTGTTTTTCCAAATAAAGTACATCTACAACACAAGAAAAAAATCAATTCCTTTTTCAGATCAGGAAATAGAAAAAATGAAAGGGCAAGTGGTTCAAACTTGTAGGGCCTACAGACACTTGAGAAATTCACCACAGTGAGCAGGGCAGGAAATGGACGAAAAAGAAGTGAAACTCCACAACCTTCCACAGATATCTATTGGAAGAGCAGGTTAATAAATCAATCGAGCACACCTTCCAGCAAATATTGGTTTCTTACAAAACTATAATTATTAAGACAACTAACTGCCCAGATTTTCAAAAAGCCTGCAAAGGCCTGCATAAACTGCATGTTCAACTATTTACCTACTATACATGCACCGATACCATGATAGTACAAGCAAATCAGATAATTATGCATTCAAATGGTTAATAGGGCACACTTTCCCATTTGCATACACAGTTAAAGTAACTAAACTCACATGCACCACTGCACACCTAGGCCAAGATTTTCAAAAGTGATTTTTGGGTGTCTAACTTCAGAAAACGTTGAGCACCTGCCTTCCGAAAATCAGCCTCCATTGAGGCATCCACAATGGCTAGTAAGTTTTAAAAATCTTGGGGCCTTGAAATGCTTTTGTCCTCGGTCTGCTCACTAAGGCAAATTTCTAAAATCTCTCTTTATATCTATAGGTTTGTAAAAAGTCAGCAAAGAAACAAAAATAAATTATATGAGTCAGCGGAAGCCGAAAGCACTTGACCCATGCAGGATCTGTCCCATATTGTAGTTTATCATTCATATATTGTGTGGTTATGATTAACTAACATTTTATGTCATGTATAATTATTGTACACTAAATAGAGTTAAGTTGTAGCATTATCTATATATATAAAAGTCAAGTGGTGTATGTATGTATGTATGACTGCGAACTCCTCCCGCACCGTTTGAGCCAGAGACTTGAAATTTGGTACAGTGAGAGGTCTTGGGGTCTAGATGGTCCTAAGGGTCGAAAATTTTTCGGATCTCACCTCTGACGCCCCCCAGGGGTGAAAGTCTTTCAGGGCCAATCACATCGGCTGGGCAGCTGGGTGGTGATGATGTCATAATACCCCCTCCAACAGACACCGCACTCGCTCAGCTCACGGCCCCTCCCTCCTCCAACGGAACCCCGGAAATCCCTCAGTTCTCTGCCCCTCCCCCCTCCCAACGGAACCCCGGAAGCCATCAGCTCTGTGCCCCCCCCCACACCGGCTCGGCTCTGGGCCCCCTCCCCGCCTGTGACGGATCCGAGTTGGGTTTGGTGGGACGGTAAGTGAGGTGGGGGTGTCGGGTTCGGTCGGGGGGTGAGGTGGGGGTGTCGGGTTTGGTCGGGGGGTGAGTGAGCCGGGGGGTGTTGGGGTTGGTCAGGGGGTGTCAGCCGTCTGCCCCCTCCCCATCTCCGACTGACCCAAGCAGCGCCGGGCACTTATGCTAGTATAAGTATAAAATTGATCAGTAGTTAGAAGGGATAATTATGTACTAGGTATCGAAGTTAGTAAGGTTGAAACGAAAGGCCTGTAGGCTAAGGCCTGCAAGATTTTAGCTTAGCTGTTTTAGGCACTGAAAATAAAAAAAAATGCTAATATAAGTAAGTGACCAAAGAATAACCTGATGCCCTAAGATTATGGGAAAAGAGGTACCAAGTGATATTAACACTTGGTACCACATAAGTACTTAAGTACTTAAGAGGTACCAAGTAAAACTAACAGCAAGAGTAATTTTTTGCTTAGAAGATACTCATTTTACCCAAGATATTACATTTTTCTAACACATGCATGATGCATGTAAATACTAATGCGGTATAGTCAGAGTTACATTATAAAAGAGAGTTCCCAGAGTGGGAAAATTGAGCTCCCTATAGGAAACCGCAGGAACCATCCCTCTAATGATGATCAATCCATGAAAGAGCTGTCAGACCAGGGGAGGCAAACAATAATCCATGGGCTGGATGCGGCACACAAGCTGTTTTAAGCCAGCCCACGAGCTCTCACTGGGGAGCAGGGTCTGGCTTTGCTCTGCTCCGGCACTCCAGCTGGGGTGCAGGGTCGGGGACCGCTCCACTCTGCCCCCGGAAGCTAGGGCATGGCCCTGCTCCGGCTCCTACGCACTTCAATGGCCCCCTTTGGCACTCCAATGGGAGCTGCAGTGGCGGTACCTGCAGACGGGGCAGCGTGCAGAGCCATCTGGCTGCGCCTCCGTATAGGAGCTGGAGACGGGACATGCCGCTGCTTCCAGGAGCCGCTTGAGGTAAGCGCCGCTCATAACCTGCACCCCTGAGCCTCTCCCCATGTCCCAACCCCATATCCCAGCCCTGACCCCCCTCCCACTCTCCAAACCTCTCGATCCTAGCCTGGAGCACCCTCCTTCACACCAAACCTCTTATCCCCATCCCCACCTCAAAGCCTGCACTCTCAACAAGAGCCCCCATCCCCATTTTGTGAGCATTTATGACCCGCCATACAATTTCTATTCCCAGATGAGGCCTTCAGGCCACAAAGTTTGCCCACCCCTGCATCCGACGCTAACACTACTGTTAAGGATGTGAGTATAACTATACTTGAAACTCGTGTATAGGTCCATATAGAATTTCTATATGCTTGGACCTTGCATTAGTGAATGTGTATGTGGTCACTATCCTTGGTCTTTGTGTGTTCCTAGAAACTCTAAATCTGAAGCAAGTAGCAGAGGTGACTTTCACTTTGTTAAGCTTAAAACTGTAACCACCAAAGCAGAACCCGTGGGAGTATAATACCACATTACAAAAATAACTTTAAGTAAAATAAGAGACTACCAGGTCCTTGTAGATGATGTCCTCTATAGGGAAATTGGCTCTGGAGGGGTTGAGGAATTTGTCTGACCCAATACTTCATGATGTCCCGTCTACTTACTCATATGTCTGTCAGTAACTGATTACATGCATCCTCTGGACTTCCCAGTATAGCTTAACGAAGGGTGTGAGTTGACGTTTGAGGAATAGCGTAATTGGAAATATATTTGATTGTAATGGGTCATTCTCCCCTGTGATACCCCCTTTCGGGGAATTAACGTTGTAGCGAGTGAGATCTTCAAGATGTTTATTTCAGGAAATATAGCTAACCACATTCCCTCTGCAACATACAGAAACATGAATGAGACATTATCAGCATTTACTTGCATTTTTTCGATGTCATAAAATATATAATCAGTGGCCTACACTCCTGTAACAGGCTTGTGAATCTGCCTATTCAACTTAATTCAATATTACATTTCCAAGAATCATATACTTCTGGAGTGACCAACAATTTACTGTTGTTTACAAGAAATTACATCTACTATCCCAACAGTGGAATCATCTATTCCATAATTCTTGCTTCCGACACTAAACCCAAGCTTGCAACCCTTATTTAACTTGAGAGGGGCTACATGAGGGAACAAACAGGCTGGGTACTCTCTTGGTAAGAAAACACAAACTTGCCTTCAGTTGTGACCTGTTACACTTGGGGGCATACTAAACTCAGATGCATGTTTATTATCTTAATATATGTAGAAAAAAAAGAAGAGTTATGATTTCCCAAATTATTTTTCTTCTTACTAATGGCATTTGGCAGTGTATATATTTAAAGTCGACAGAGTCCGGTGGCACCTTAAAGACTAACAAAAAGTATTGAAGCATAAGCTTTCGTGGGCTAATACCCACTTCGTCGGATGCATGCATACTTTCACTGCATGCATCCAATGAAGGGGGTATTAGCCCATGAAAGCTTATGCTTCAATATTTTTGTTAGTCTTTAAGATGCCACAAGACTCTTTGTCACTTCTGCAGATCCAGACTAACATGGCTACCTCTCTGATTCTTGTATTTAAAATGTAAATATTTAAACATTTACACCCCTATAGCCTATTTAAATCTTTTTTGTTCTTTACTAGATTAAATCAGAAACTATAAATACCTGTACATCAAGCATACATCCCTGCAAAAATTTTGGTACATATTTTAAAAACATCCATCTGTCTTGAATGGACAATTGGCATTAATTACTGGAATCAAATAAATTAGTCTCATTTCATAATGCACAATTTTTATTATATGTCTCATTTCATGTGGACAGTACATGTTCGTAACATCTAATACATTGATTGCAACAATGAACAATTTATTCTTTACACTACAGCAAGTGATTGCAGACCAAATCCTGCTCTCTACTGCACTTGTCTAAAACTGAAGTAATCCCACTGTAAGCAGAATTTAGTTTTTAGGGACTGACTGATTTTTATTTTTTATTGGGGGGGGGGGGAGAAAGGAGAAAAGTTCTTACTATAAAGGCAGAGAAATGGCTGTAGTTTCTTTTCCCTTTACCAAAAGTAAAATGTACAGAAATGTAAAGCAATAAAAACTTTATTGAGGGGTGTTTTTATAATGTTTACATTTCACCCAACCTCATGTCTCTATGACGCTTTCCAGAAGATAGCATTTTAATAGGCGCTTCTTTCATTCGACTCCGATAATTACAAGAGAAAGACCAAGTTTTTTAAAGTATAGCATAATTATCTGACCTGACCCTATGATCCTTCCACATTGTAATGTTCTTCCAACAATCTGTTCTTCCCCCAAACGTCTTCTTCCCCCTACTTCATTTTATTACAATCTGCAATGTTATATTACAGTCTGCAATGTTAAATTTCGTTTCAAATTACATAATAAAAATATAGCCTATTCATTTTATTGATAATTAAATGCATAGGGGGAAAAAGTCAATGCAGCTCTCGTTCTCTCCTCTTCCACTGGCCGTTTTTTATTTTATTACTTTTTCAAAGAAAAGATCATTTTAAAAACAGGCTGAAATATTTAGAGCACATTCACATTTGTTTCTGCTTTAGGCAGAAAGATACAAAACAAGATGCATTTTATTTTAACTGAAACAGTAATTTGAAAAAAAAATGCATTATTGCAATTGACCTCCTTTATTTTTTTTTTTTAAGTATTATTTAAATGCACCAACATTATTTTTCTTTGCCACCATAAAGAATGATCTGCTTTTACGCGTTCATGGTAAAGAATCTCTCTTTTTCATAAGAGAATTGTTTATTCGTCCAAGGTTCATCCTCTGATTTATCGATTCAGATTTCCATAGCAAGATGGGCCGTTTGCACAGCAAACCAGTGTGCCTGTCATATGTCCACATCTGAAGTGTTTACAATATTTTTGATTTACACCTTCCAGGTGTTCATTTGGAAAACATCACCGCATTCGGTTTACACATTTTTACAATATATTTGCAGTCATCAGTGAACTTCCACATTTGAAACAGTGGATTTGCCAAAAAGACTATTTTTACTTGCTGGACAAATCCATTTTAAAAGCCAAAAATCTGCAAGATAATTAATTGGCCATATTAGTAAAATTACCCAAGTACATATTTTAGATTAGAGGAAGTTATCTATTCGAAGAACTGCAGGGAACTGTGTCAGGTTACAGTTTTTGGTGTGTGTCTTTCAGTTACAACATAAACCATCTCTCATTACCTTCAAAATGGAATAAACATCTTTCCTGCTTCACCATCTCAATGTTTTTTCCAACAAACCCAACCACCACCAACAACAAATAGCTTATATAATATATACTGGCTCCCCTATTTTAAGGCTGTGTATATTTTACATATATTAGGTGTAACATCTGCAAGGTAGTCACGTAACCTAAATCAAACAGATCATCAATACCACCCAATAACTTAAACCCTTGTCATCTTCATGCACATTTTTAATAACGTCATTCTGTTTGGTGCTTTTTTTAAAAAAAAACTGTGTATATTTCACACGGAGTTTTCATTATGGTTTATATGGTTTGCTTTTTAATGGTCTGTGTAGCAACCAAAGTTCATTGCTGGGTGTTTTTATAACTAATTGACCATATTACTCTTTTTACAATCTGAAAGATTTTTGTATTTTCCCAGAAGCAGAAATATTTTAGGGATAGGCATCTGGGTTATCATCAGAGCATATTTGTATACTTTTGCTTTCCTTAAAAATAGTTTCCCCCATATTAATGTCTACAACATATAATTTGTGAACATCTGTACTGAAAAACTTATACTACATTTTCCAATTTCATAGAAAAATGCTGTTCACATTTAATACTTTTCTTTAAAAAATCAGCAGTCCTAAAAAGAACACATTTTAATAGATTCTTGGCCCAATCCTGGAGTCCTCACTCCAGTAACTCTCCTGTAAAAGTCAACGGGAGTTTTACCTTAAAAAAGGATGAAAAGCAGATATCTGATCTCTTATTAGAATCAGTTTGTTTGTCTGTACTTAGTTATTAAACAGATCAAATTTATTATCATGTATTTAAAATCCCACTAGAGGGATTTTTATTTGGTCCGCCAGAATACCAATTTATTGGCTCAGATTCTTGTATAATAGATATGCCAAACTAAAG
This sequence comes from Sternotherus odoratus, assembly GCA_032164245.1. Classification (NCBI taxonomy): domain Eukaryota; kingdom Metazoa; phylum Chordata; order Testudines; family Kinosternidae; genus Sternotherus; species Sternotherus odoratus. The sequence goes on along the minus strand of JAVMKO010000014.1, from coordinate 5,619,739 downwards.
TATTTTCATCCATTTCTTTATTATTCTCAGTGAAGAAATTGTGGAATTAAGTAAAACCCTAGTATCTCATATCAATTTAAAAAATCAGAATCCTTTATATATAAAGTTATTGACACCGCAAAGATGATATGCTCCTTTTTGATGTGTGGGTAACAAACTGGAAAAAGTTGACAGAGTTATCTGAAGATCAAGGACTTCTGTATCTATATTAAGGGTTTGTCTTCTTAGATGTATATGCATTCGATATATACAAATAAAGTCCCTACAGAGTTAAGGCTGTAACTGAATATTCTATAGTCGTACACACAGTATGTAAACACTGTACATTATGTGTGTTATTGCCAATGACGGTGCAGTACATTTTTAAAAACTTTCCCATTTCAATTAATCGCATAAAAGTTGCAATTTTTTCATTAAAATGCTGGCATAACGATACAGACACCTCAGCTTTGTGCAGTGCAGCCAAATCTAGGAGGAAACAGGTTATTTCGTTCTATCCATTATTTGTTTCTTTGAAATAATATCAAGCAAATACATAACTCAAATTGAAAGCTGATAATGTAAAGAGAACGGATTTGACAGTTGACGATGCCTGTTAAATGGGCAGGCAGATTAGCAGCCTTACTTTTTAACATATAAACATCTGAAACCCGTTTCCTGTTTAAAAAAAAAATCTAGGTGGATGACCTCAGGCAGATTTTTTTTTTTTATTAACAAATGCGAATTGTACATCATGGTGGAAAAAAAATGGACCACGCTTGGTGGTCTTGCTACATTCTGTATATGGGAGAGTGAGAGAGAGAAAGGAGAGGAAAAATACAAAAATAAACTTTACCTTCTCACTTTCAGGGTGGGCAATGCCATTCCTACATTGGGGTCCACCGCTCTGGGAAGTGTTAAGGCTGTCATTGCAGACACAATCCCAACAGTATGCACTTCAATAGGGTCCGAGGAAAAACATTCCCTGAATTCCTGCTAGCTAGGTCCTATCTTTGCTTCAGATTCAGGCGTTGCAGGTTCACGTTGCTACTGTCAAATTGAACAGGACATGGCTAATCTAAACCAATGCTGGCCCCTACTCTGATTTTGCAGCGAGGCAAAACATTGGCAAATTTGCTGTTTAAAAAATGTTTTCTACTCTTTCCAGATTTTTTTTTTCCAAAACCTATAAATACACAGCACCAGCTGCAACATGTTGCTGAAACCGGCTTTATGGATCTAGTATATTCTGACATGATAGATTTTATAGGGCTTTGGTTAAAATTTGATATTGGAAGTTAACATTCCAATTTTATGTCTTTAACGATAACAATAGCAGCTGACTCCTGTAATTTGTGTATTGTTCTCCCTTTATAAAGGGCATTTTCATTACATAAAATTTATTTATAGATGACACCTTATAAGGGAAGTTGCTGGAACATCATTTTAGTTATTTTATCATTTTTAAAAAATCCAGCAATCCATTTACGATAACTTGAAGTGTTTAGCTTAAATATTTATACCACTAATTTACTGTGTGACCCTTGGAATGTCATTTAATCGCTTGGTGACTCAGTTTCTCCATCTGAAAGACGAGGATAATAATAATTGCTTGCTTCGGGGCTCGTTTGTCAGGCTCAGTTTCTTTCACAGTGTTTATAAGGCACTTTCAGATCCTAGCATTAAAGGCACTTGAGAAAAATCAAAGTATTATTAATATTAATTAACTGCTATGAAATACATAATGAGCTATAGTACAATAAAACTAGAAAGGACCTTTCCTGTCAGCATTTAGTGCAAGCAAACTTGAAAATATTTCAACAAGCTGCGGAACCAGATAGCCACACATCCATAGTTCTACAGATCGGAAACAGTTCAATACAGTTGAGAAGCCGTGATTATACGATTATACTGACACCCCTATGGCATAATGGACTATGTCAAAACCTGTCTGGCCGCACCCAGAGACCATGAAGCCAGTGGGAAGCCCTCATAGACCCATAGAAATACAGGTCTGGAAGGGACCTGGAGAGGTTATCCAATCCAGCCCCCTCCGCTGAGGCAGGAATTAAGCATATATAGACCTTCCCTTGATGTCCACAGGCTTTGGCCACAGCACATAATGTGTAATGATGCAGCATGTCGACCTGCATTTTTTAATGTGTGGGTTGCTTCTAGAACAGAGTTTTGACAAAGGGCATCTTGACCCACCGCAAAGGTCATTTAATACAAATTTCATGAATTATTTTATGAGTGATTATTCTAATGCTAAATAAATCAATTAATCTCCTGTGCATTCTTGAGAATGAACCCTTGTATTATCTCTATATGTGCTGTCAGCTAGGAGAGTTTAGAAAATACCAGCTCCTATCTTATCTTGTCAGTTCATACCACTGATGGAAAAAAAATATGGCCGAAAGAGCCACAGGCTAGGATAATTAGTAAAATCAAGTGACTTTGTGTTTGTTTGCTTTGCAGAATGAACTTTTTCCCCCCAGATTTTCACCATCTTATCATAGCGCATTTGACGTGACAGGTTAATGAGAAAACCCCCAAGTTGGACTTTTGTAGCTAATTGCATCAGTGGTCCCTCCCTGCTCAAACTACTGGACTGTCTGGCTTCTTTGCCAATGAAATCTGAGCTCTTTGGGGAATACAAAAGCCATGATTGCAAATGCACCAAAACACTTACTCATACAGTTGTAAATTTCTCTTATTACATTCACTTTGACTTCAGTGTGATTGAGTCCTGCAACTTTTATAAGGTCTGCTTGACATGGCTTTATTCAAGTACCTCCAGTTCTACCTATATATCTATAAAGTGGAAGCTATTACAGCGAATAAAGGATAAAACATACAGATCTTTGCCCTAAGCTGAGGAAACAGGAATTGCAACTTCTAGGCTGTAATAAAGTGAAACAATTTAGACCGGGGCAGCCAACCTGAGCCTGAGAAGGAACCCCTCTCCTCCCCGTTCCCAGCACCTCCCACCCACCGGCAGCCCCACTGATCAGCACTTCCCCTCCCTCCCCACACCTCCCAATCAGCTGTTTCATGGCATGCAGGAGGCTCTGGGAGGGGGGAGAAGGGGCGTGAGGGCACAGCAGGCTCAGGGGAGGGAGTGGAGTGAGGTCAGGGCCCATGGTAGAGCCAGGGGTGGAGCATATTGGAAAGTTGGCGCCTGTAGCTCCAGGCCCGGAGTCGGTGCCTATACAAGGAGCCGCATATTAACTTCTGAAGAGCCGCACCTGCGTCCGGAGCCACAAGTTGGCCACCCCGATTCAGACAATAGAAAACAGACAGTCCCTATCACTGTGAGTTGGGGGGGGGAATTGACCACATCCTGCACCTGAGCTCATTAATAATATGCGTCAGCAAATAGGTATGTCTCTTTTGTCCTTACATGCTATGTAGAATATTGTTACAAACATAACTTTCTTCCAAACTCAGGTCCTGTCCCATTAGTTGAATGTTTCCCATTTCCTTTATACAATTAAGGTCATTAAACATTACAAGACTTCCCTGCAACCCCAGAATAAAGGCCGTTTTATGGTTAGCCTTGGGTGAAATAGTCACCCTGACAATGGGGCATATTTTGGATTTCAAGCCAGACTATCGCTGACATAGAGGGGACCATTGATACAGAGCCAATGGTTGCCTAGGGAGGGACCACTAGGATGAATGTTGTGGAAATCTCCAGAGGCAGGTATGACTATGCAGGCAAGAACTCTCTGGGTGTTCACACCTCCAGATCAGCTGCTAGAAGTGGGCCTCACCCCCTCTCCCTCCTGATTGAATTTATCTTGCTTTCTTGCCTACATATTTATACCTTCCTCTGGAGATTTCCACAACATTCATCTGATGAAGTGGGTCTTAGCCCACAAAAGCTCATGATCCCTAAGATCTGTTAATCTATAAAGTGCTACAAGACTCTTTGTCGCTTTTGCAGATCCAGACTAACACGGCTACCCCTCTGAAACATCCAAACAGTGCAGACTTTTCATAGTTGCCATATGCAATACCAACCAATGTTATTTCCTTCTTATTATAAATAGGAATTCAACTAAAACGGATACAACTAATACCCACTGGCATGCTTTGCAACTGTAATCAGTGTTTTCCTGCAAAAAAAAAAAGTTTATCTGAAAATAAAGAGGTGCTAATTTTATCTTGTGAAAGTAGATATCTGCTTACGTCCCTCCAATTTCTAGAAAGATAACCAGAGCATATTATATCATCTAAATACCGCATCCTATGAGATCAAAGAGAGTAATGTATACATATGCCAAGGCTGATTGAAGCGTTATTGGTTTCACTTCCGCTTCACTAAATATGTGTTTCATTGATATACGTAATTTGCCACTGCCATGAAAGAAATTCAAAGTCCTCTGTTTGTGCCAGTTGATTTCTACGATATCGGGAGGCTTTCAAAACAGGGATCCAAAATAGATGTGCCCTTGTCACCCTTGTGTTTCAGTTCTGTCCAACAGGAAATGGCACCGGTTCAATTTTTTTATACTGGAAGCTCCATGTCGCTAGATAAGAATCACGTCTTCCCTATGACTAAGCATTGACATTTGAATGTTTAAAATATAGTCAGAATGATATATGGCCAACCCCACCTGAGACTGTTTTCCTTTGTCCAAAGTCCCACTTTCTAGCCTCTTGAAAGGGAAGGTGGAGTTCTCGAGGTTATGACATTACTGTGTTATGTTACGGAAATGGAAGTTTGCTTTAGTCTTGTGTTCAAAGAAGTCGCTGCTACTGTCAGTGTATCATTTCCACGAAGACTGGATTTTCATGGTAGCTTGTTGGACTTGGACAACAGGTTTTACATGGGGGGGGCGTGCTCTGCAGGTTTGGGGATCAACGCTGGCTTTTGAAAAATTAAGGATGTCAATTTTACATGTTAAAAATGTTGGAGGCATTGCCTTAGAATTAGCGTCTTCTAAAGAAAAAAACAGGTCTGACATTTATGGAGTGTGGTTGGACTTTGGCAGGAACCTCACGGAAGGAGGACAGATGGTTCAGAGAGTTGGCTATAGGCTACAGAGCCTTTCACTTCTAGGTCACCAGTTCAAATACAGCTTAGGTCAATAAAAGCAGAAAGCATTTCCAACTAATGACTCATTTTGTGCCCTATGAGAAAATTGCTGATGCGTTTCCATTCCGTTCCTAGTGGGCAGCTGGCAATCTCTGGACAGAGGCCAAAAGGACAGAATAGTATGTAGAGATTGAACTACACACTTACTCCAGAGGTGATGACTCTGGGTCAATAACTGACATACACAGCCACAGGAGCACCACGATTCTGTCTTCGGTAGGGACATATAAAGGGAAGGAAAGACTCCTTGTACCCTCTTTCCCACCCCACCCTTGACAGATAGTTCCCTTCCGCAGGCCTAACACCTACTACTTACTTACTTACTTATGCCCGTGATTGGCATCAACATACAGTATGAATTTAACAGCTAGTAAATTCATACTGTATGTTGCTGCCAATCACACCAATGCAACCTCTTATCTAGCAAAATGCTTAAGCATGTGCTTAAATGCATGAGTAGTCCCTGCTGATTTCAAATGGACCTACTCATGTGTTTAACATTAAGCTCATGCTTAAGTACTTTGCTTAATCAGAGCTTACAATAATTGACGTTGCATAGACATAGCAGGGCAGAATTTGGCAATTTCTTTTAGCCAAGAGGCTAATATAATCAATGGCCCTCTACCTAGTAGTTAAGATAAATTCAGTAGATCTGAACAGTATGGAATTACAGAGACCTGTACATGTAATAAAACCAACCACTCACATAGAACAGCTAGGTGTTACTATTGTCTCATTGGATTATTAATTATTGTTATTAATCAATTTTTCAGTAGAACCCAAAACTTACTAGATGCTCTACAGATAGGAAGACAGTACCTCACATGAAGCATTTATTGTACGAAAGACAAAAGAGGTGGGAATGGAAGTCAGTATAAGAGCAAAGTGGTTTGGCTTATGACTGACAGACCTATTGTTACTTCCACTTTGGATTTTCTGTGCTTATTTGTATGTACAGATGCTCCCCAGGTTACACAAGTCCTGACTTACTCAAATTCGCACTTATGGAAAAAGTTCCATAAGCCAGAAATAGGATTTTCGAGTTGCGGAAATTTTTGCGTAACATGAGGATATACGTTTCTGACTTGCGCAAAATTCAAGTTACACAAGGCTTTCCAGAACGGACAATTGTGTAGGTCAGGGGGCATCTGAACAATCTACGCCCCCAGGTTCCGGGTCTACCTACCTATAATTAGCTGGCTAACTCCACAGGCATTAGGACAGAACTCGGTCTTCAGAAGGGACTCAAAAGAGGAGGAGATGGTGAGAAATCCAGGAACATTTTTCCACATCATGATGAATATTTCCTAGAAATCAAGGGCCAAATTTTCTCTGATTTACATGTATGAAAACTCATTGAAGCTGGACCCAGGAATTTGCTCAGTAATTTTTACTAGGAACAGCACATGCAATTTGTAATATTACACTATAATTTATAAGTATTTTATCCCTAGTATAGGCCTTATCTCATCTTAAAACTCCATGTTTTCTATATATTTTAAAGTTGCAAAATACTCTTATTGCCTTTTGATTTTGGAATTCACCAAAAGCATCAGGATAACACATAATCCATTTTATCTAACACCACGGCTTATATGGGAAACCAAAAGAATACATCTTGCAAACGAAAATAAACAAACAAACCTAAAATTCCTGAAACAAGGAGATAAACCCCTCACAAATTCTTAAGAAACAGAAGTCTCCAAAGCAATTTTCCCAGTTATTAAATGCAAAACTAACTAACTATCTCCAACATACTTTTCCCCCTTACAAATGTGATACACAAGCAAGTGAAAAAAAGTTGTACCACCACTTAAATTTTAGAAGAGAGGGTAGCATATTCATCTTTACTGGCAAGAGTTTGTCTCCCAGTCTCATTTTAAGTTCCTTATGATTGCAAGTATAGGTTTTGCTTTCTTAACTGGAGAGGGGAGAAGGAATGGCTTTGTAACAATATAGGAAGCTTCAGTTTCTGCAAAATTGTGGAATCTCTGCTGCGCTTTCCACTTTAAAACACTGCAAATCAGCCATTGCTTCAGAGTTTTTGCTGAAGGTGACTAAATGGGGCTTATTAATTCTGAGAATTCAGGGCCAGATTCTGCAGTTATTAACACTTTTAAACTAGTAGATTTTTGTGTGTGAAAAATTGTCAAGAAAAAAAAGAGGTTTACACTGTAGATGGCAGGTGTCTGGTGTCAGATATTTACTGTTCTCGTATGCATCTTTTAACAAAATATAAATAATATAAATTAAGAAACACAGATAAGCTTGTGAGATTCCCCCCACCCCCCCCCCCCCCCAGGAAATCAATGTCAAAATTCTAGTGGGAGGAAAAATGAGCTCCTAATTTAAAAAAAAGTATGTGAAATAGATTGTTAAGTAAAGAACAAGAAACTCGAGTTATGCCGGCTTCTTGAACCTCTATCTTCGTTGGTCTTGAGCATTTCCAAGTAATTTAGGACCCAATACAACGTTCACTGAAGAAAATAAAATGGGCTTAGGATCAAGCAAATAGAGACTTAAGTAAAACCCACCTCAATACTGTAATCGTCTGAGGTAGACTCTAAACACCCAGTCTATGTGTGGAGATAGAGACGCTTTTTGTGCCCGACTCTGTACTATAGTTTTTCACAAAGTGCAGAGGCAGTCATCCTACCAGCAGAGGGAGCACAAGGTAACTATTAGCATCAATAATTGCATGGTTGGTGACATTTCTAATGCTCATGAAAAAACGAAACAAGGAAGAAAGGAAATCAATATCTAAATGTGGATCAGCTGAAGATCCAACCCCACAACTATAATTTAGGCCATGTTTACATTACGAAATTCAGTTGATACACGTTATGTTGGGGTGCAGCTGTCAGTCTGTATATCCCTCAGGTGGATGTAGAGTAACCAGATATCCCGATTTTATAGGGACAATACCGATTTTGGGGTCTTTTTCTTATATAGGCTCCTATGACCCCTTACCTCCTGTCCTGATGCCCTTTAGGATGCTTGCACTAGCGCTGCACATACCTATCAGAGTGGAGAGCATGGGAAGGTATTCTGGTGTGCCCTTCCCCACAGGCTGGCTCAATGTCTTGGGGGACACTTCCACTGTTGTGTTGACTGTGACTCTGTCATTCAAGGAGGTGTTGTTGTCGCGTTACTGTAATGGGGTGCTTTTGTTGGCAGGAGACAAATTGTGGTGTAGACACGTGCCCAACTAGGTCGACACAATCTAACTTTGTGGCATAGACCAGGGCTCATCATTAGCATCCAAATTTAAGGACGGGAGATAAAGCCCTGAGATTTAGAGCCCAAAATGCCTATACAGCAGATCTTTGAAACTGACACTACATTAATACATTAGCAAAGCTAAAGATATGCTATGGGTACCGTGAAATGTTGCACACAAAAAAGGCTGGGTAGTATTGGATTCTATAGGAAAAACAGAACTGAAAAAGTCATCTGTTTGGAGTTGTTAACAGTGGTCTTCGATAACACACTGTGCCATGATCAAAGATTCATGTATACACGGTATTAACATTTTTTATCCCTGCTTTATAAACAACACTTACAATAATGATAAATCTCCATCATGCTCTGATAAGGGATTGTTATTTCAAAGTTACAGGAGCCTTTCTATAGGGCAGAGATAACCAGCTTCACAAGTAGTTTTCTGCAAGTAGTTTTCTGCAAGTAGTTTTCTGCAAGTTTTCTGCAAGTTTTCTGCAAGTTTTCTGCAAGTTTTCTGCAAGTAGTTTTCACAAGTAGTTTTCTGCATGGTCATTATAGCAGGGTAGCTTGCTATTGCAACATTCATGTCTTGTGTAGCTCTACAAAGTGTTTTAAGATTTCTTTTTTATTTAAAAATGGACATCCTTTTTTCATCTCATGCAATGCAACAGAGTGAAATGCCCCCTGCTTGACCCCAACCCCCCACTTTACAGAGGGCCTGTGCAGAGAAAAATATATGGGGGGAAATAATAAAAATAAAAAGATGCCTCAGATCTTTTGGGGGTTGCCTTTTTTAAATGCTTCTTTTTTTAAAAAAAATAGATATCTATCAGGAATGGGAGAAAAGCATCAACTGGCTCTTTCCTTACATAGGGAAGAGAAGGAACTGGAAGAAGCAAGTCATGCAGCTATTACCCTCTTTGCAACACTTCTAAGGTTAAAGGGATAAAAATCCATCAATTTGTAAGGCCTGACCTTGCAGTGTTGGTTTTCATCTGAATTCAGATGTGCGGGATTAACCCAGTGAAGTTTACATGACACTGATGTAAAAGCTGCAGGGGCCTTCCAGCAAATTACATTAATCGGAATCTTTAATCTGGAGTGGGGAAGGAGGGGGTGTAGAGGGACCTTATCTGACGTGCAGCATATAATAAACAGATGTCTCCTAACCCAGATTAATAATAAATGCCACATTCATATATATCACTGCAAGCCAACCATTTTACCAGCACTGAGAATTGGGCAGATAGCAGTTCTCTAATAACCTTATACAGAAACCACAAGATAAAAGAAAATTCCCAGTTAGGGCCAAATTTTTATCTCAGTTACACCGGTGTACATTTCTGATCACTCCAGATTCATGTCACCACAGCAGAGATCAAAATATGGCCCCTTGACTCAGTGTTCCTATGTTATCCCTTACTAGTACCTGGAAGCCCATACTGTCGCACAGTTGTGGCAGCTGGGCCAAGTAATCCACCATCTGTGCAGTCTACCTCAGGCAACCAATGAAATGGTTGCATGAAAATTAGCTGCAAAGTAAGGTTGGTGATTGGTTGAGTTACTGTTGCTATCACAATGGCCTATGACTCTTGGTATGGCACAGACACAACTTACCATAGCCATACAATGCATGAGTGTAATTCGTAAAGTTAAAATGGCCAAGAACTTAAAAATTGGACAGGAACCAACTGTGAAACCCAGAGATGATTCAACCTGAGGATGTTCTAAACAAAAAAGAACTCACAGCCATGCTGGTAGCTTTTTCCATCACTTCACACTGACTTAAACAGACATTCAAGCTGCCTAAAAGATACATGCACACCCACCCCTTGCGAACAAGTCTTATAGAAAATAATCTTTGTACAGGGCTTTTGAACCATTTTATGGTGTAGAATAAGGAATTATATTCTTTCTACTGAAATGTTCAAAACCACCATCATTTTCAAATAGTTTTTAGGACCAATGTCTGGGAGAAGCCTATTCCATCTCTAGAGGACCCTATTGAATTCACCCCTGTCCAGTTCTACAGGACTTTTATATAAGTGGTGTGCCTGAGAAGCTACCTCAGTGGACTTGCAGATCTGAATTTAGCGCTGCTGTCTCCAGAGGATACATTTACAAATAGACACTGATGTTCTTAGTTTCTTGAGGCAGCCAAAATCAGAGCAGAACAAAGCTGGGATGCAAAAACGAAAACCTACTAGTGAGTACAGCTAAATAAAGAAATGATTATTTTGTTATGGAAACCAATGCAGGAAATCTTGAATTAGTCAGTAATTCCTGACCTCTCATTGCACCGCTGGAAAAAAAACGCATATTGTGAGAACGTATTTGAAGCTTATGTTGTACAAATAAGAAATTTTTAGACATACAGTCTAAGCCTTAAACACTTTTCACTAGGAAAAAAACCCTCCATATTTTATTTTAAAATTAAGACAATATCTGATTTCTGCAAACACCAAGCCTAGTTAATTTTCAGCGGCCAACTCAGTGAGAACATAGCAAAGGCTTTAGTAGCTATTGTGAATGAACCATGTAGTAATTGTTTCCATGAATCCTCATTAACATGATGAACAACGCAAACAACAACAAAGGCTGCTATGTACTGTGTGCCAATCAGGAGGTTATTCCAAAAGAAAACTTTTTCTGGCCTGCAGAATTTGTGTGTTCCCCACCAGAAGGAATATCATAATTAAATGGGACTATAACACGACATAATATTGTTTTATTTTTAGATTGCACCTTTCAGTATCAAAGAGTTGGTATGCTGCCTATGGCTAAGGACAGGTCTCCATTACCAGCCAGATTGGCGGGTACTAATCGATTTATCACGGACCGATTTATCACGTCTTGTCTAGACGTGATAAATCGATCCCCAAGTGCTCTTCCCGTCAACTCCGGAACTCCAGTGCCATGAGAGGTGGAAGCGGAGTCGACGGGGAAGCGATCGACTTGCCACCATGAGGATGCCAAGGCAAGTCGACCTAAGATACGACGAGCTCAGCTGCACTATACAAGTAACTGAAGTTGCGTATCTTAGCTTGACACACACACCCAGTGTAGACCTGGCCTAAGTATCATTAAGCATAAAGTTCTGGAGAACACTCAATTCTCCAGGGATTGGAGAGAAGGAGGAGTTAGAAACATCAGACTGGTAGGCACCTCTTTGGATTCATTTTTTCCGACGATGGCCGGTGAACTGAAAAATTAATAATTTGCACAGCTCTGTTTAAAATAATCCTTCTCTGTGCTTCTAACAAAGCCTGAAAAGAACACAGGTTTTCCTAGTATCATTAATGCACCATCTACATGTAAAAGTGCAGCAGTACTGAATTGAATAGGACCTACATTAAACAGTGAATCTTCGCTGTGCACCAGATTATTAACTCAGATGAGCTTTGGGCCGTATGCAACTAGGATTTTCCCCTTTAGCCACCTGTATGGCCAAATGACAGGCACACACTCATGAAAAGGAACAGAAATTCTGCCCACGACTGTGGAGAATATTATTAAGTAGCCAGAGAAGGGTTCCATTTACTCGTTTGGGCATCGTATTGAAAAATCTAGGACGTAACACAGGGCAAAATTTTGCCTTTAAGGCACAGCTCTGAGTGAGAGGCGGAGTGTCAGTGCTTTGCAGGACAGGAAGCGTTGAGTGACACTGCCTCAGAAATCCCATTCAGAGGCATGAGGCCCTCCACAGCTCACCCTGTTCATTGAGAGGGAATTAGCGGGCTGGGGGAAGGAATCATTTGCAACACCTTTTTACAGGGCGGGGGACACACTCCTCCCCCAGCCACGCACACATCTGGCTAGCACATACACAGAGCCGAGCACAGGTGGTGCAGTTTTTAGGGCAGTAACCTATGATCTGTGAGACCTGAGTTCAATTCCTAGTTCTCTCACAGATTCCCTGTGTGAGCTTGGGAAAGTCATTTGGCCCCTCGGTGCCTCAGTTTCCCATCTGGGAAAAAAGGGGCTAGCCGCCCAGCCTCACAGTGGTGTTGTGAGGGTAAATTCATTAAAGACTGTGAGGTGCTCATATACTATGCTAATGGAGGCAGTATAGATTATATGTTATTTATTAGGTGTATTCCCCTAGCTCCTATCATGGAATAATGACAAATTGTGCTAGGCACTGTACAAACACAAAGATGGTCCCTGCCCCACTGCACTTACAATCTACTTACAAGACAAGAAACACTGGACAGATACAGACAAACAAAACCACAGTAGAGGAGAGGGGCAAAAAAGTCCAGGTGAGAAGAGTGAATAATGAAGACACTCAGCACAACACAAACACAAATGGCAGAACGGGCAGGGTGGAGGGGCCTGAGAACAAACGAGAGGTCATCAGCACTAGTTTGGAAGTCACGGAAAGGCTGAGTGACAAGACACAGGCCAGTGTTCATGGGCAGTGCTGAAAGAGCCCAGGCGATGGTGGGGAACTCAGCAAAATGAGAGAGCGGAGAGAGATCACTGCATAGCGAAGACCAGTTTGGTGAGTGGAAGAGTTGAACCAGGGCTGCAAGTCAAAGGAAGAGGGGAGGACATGGACACGGGCAGCTCAGGAGTTGGAGATGGTCGCTGATGGGTGTTGGAGATAGTGAGGGGAGGGAGAGAGAGCCAAGGTTCGAGAGGAAGGCTGAAAGGGAGGGGTTGGGTGGATGGTGGATGGCGACACTCTGGAGGGGGAGAGGGAAGGCCAGATGAAGTGCGGTTCTAAAGAGCGGGCAGGGTGAGGAGAGAGGGGTTGGGAGCACCATGAAGGGGAGAGGAGCGGCCCAACACATCCACCCCACAGTCTGATCCAGGACAAGGAGAGTGGGAGAAGAAAAGGCCGCTGTAAGTGGCAGTAGCTACGGATGCCACCTCAGGCAAAAGGATCCAGGTCTCTGTCAGAGCCGGGAGCAGGAGGGAGAGAGGTATGGACAGATCATGGATGGCTGTGATCTTTTTAGAGATGGAGTGAGCAGCAAGACAGAGGGAGGTGGGGGGGGGAGATGGGCATGAGGTTAGGAGGGGTGGCAAGAGAGGGTAGGGATGGAGGGAAGGCCAGGGCTGGGGCAAATCCCACCAGAGGTGAGGAGGGGGATGCGGGACCTAGATCGGTGCTGAGGGGAGGCGATCAGGATGGAGAGGGAAAGAGGAGCAGGCAGAGCTGGTAGGAACTACAAAGGGTGAGAGTAACCAGGAAGAGGAGATGGAGCCAGTGAGGGGAAGGGAGCGGGAAGGAAAAGGATGGATGTTAAAATGCAGAAGAGGAGTGAGGAGAAAGCTATGGGTGAGCGCAGATGGTCAAGATTATTACACACACACACACACAAGGTCTGAAGCCCAGCTGGCTGGGATGGGCATCACACACACACACACACTTTTCCAACAGGGAACATCTCCAGCACAACCTCTGAGCTCCCCTGGTCTGGGTAGCCCTAACACAGCTCTAGCCACACAAGGCTGGGTGTGCTGGGGCAGGAAAACTGCACTGCCCCACAACTGGTCTGATGAGAGCTAAGCACAATCTAGCCCACGCTGTCTTCTCAAAGAAGGAAGTGGTGCTATTTGACATTTTGCTCCTGTACCCATGATTCCAGCACTTTGATTGGAGTCTAAAAAAATAGGAGACCAAACAAACAGTTTCCTTTCGGTATGTCCAGAACTTACCAGCTAAGCCACTAGTTATCTCTCTCAACCAAGATCTAAGTTGTGATGTTTATTTCCACCATTCTGGGGGCGGAGAAGATTCTCTGTGAAGATTTCCCAGTTATTTCCTTTTTGTTCCTTTTTACAAGCATTTTCTACAGCTGCATGCCTGTCATCTGGTCACGGAGCTGGAGAGAGGGAGAGCCAAATAGCGTGAGTCCCCAAATTAATCCAACTTAAAAGGTTACAACAAACTGATGGGCAGTGAAGTAATCTCTGTTTCCATAGGACCTACAGAAAAGCGTGCGGATACATTTTTTCATGCCGTGCAAAGAGAAAGTAGATGCTAGGTAAACTTGCATTCTTTCCAAGCTCTGTTAGAAACACAATGAGGAGGATCTTATTTTAATTCCCTTTCTTTCCCTTTCTCCAGGGACACTAAGCAACCCCACCACCATCTTTCTAAAATATAACAGAAATCGTACAATTACAACATGCCAATCTAAGATAGGTAGAGTCCTGTCCAAAACAGAGGGGACATGTGTTGAGTGGGGAATGGTAATTAACATCACCATTGACAGTATAAGCTGAGGGGAAAGAAAAGGGAGTTTTTACAAGGTGTTTGGTTGGGAAATGGATGGAGCAAAATAGAATATAGCTCCCAGTTGATCTCTATCACCCATGATAACAGAGGCACCCCTGCTTTCTGATTAGTAAGCACACACAGTCTTCCCAGGGTTCCACACTGATGGTGAAAGTCAATTGCAAAACTCCCATTGCTTTCAGTGGGCCTAGGATTATTGGAATCAGTCAACATAGCAAATCAACATTTGGCAAGCAGAGAAGGACACAAGTCACAGAAAAAGTCCCAAGCTGCAAATTCTGCTTCTAGATGCAAGATTTCCCTAACATTCAGAGTAGATATGGCCCACCACTAATTCTAGAAAATAAAAATGAGAAACTCCAGCAGAGTATTATTAACTGAGATCTGGTCTAAGTTGTGATGTAAACACTTATTCACAGAGCAAAGGGGACAATTTTCTGGCTAATAGTAAATTTTCCAGGGAAAATGCATGGGGGGGGGGAGACTATTTGCAAATTCAGGGTGAATTTTGTGAATACGTCAGCCGAAAATAAACTGACAATAAAATTTTCTGAGATGTTGAAACAGTTCATTTAGGAAAAAAAAATCAAAATGATCTGTTGTGAAAATGTCATTTCAATTTGCCATTTCACTTTTAAAATGTTGATTCAATTAGACATTCTGAATATTTCGTTTTGACCCGAACAAGATTGCTGTTTTATTTCAGCGAGGGGGAAAAAAAATCAGTTTCAGTCTGACATGAACCAAATTTTTTTTCAGGTTTTCCTGTTCAGCCAATGAACTGAAAACTCAATTATTCCCTCGACTCTTATTCAATCATTTATTTTTACTTTTTAGCAACTGAAATTTACTTAACACTATGGCTTTATGAAATAAAGAACATGGAGAATATATCAGTGGACTGATTTAGATCAGTGGACTGATTTAGATCCTTGAACATGCCACAGATTGTAGGCCAGAACTGAGGTGAGATAGCGCTATTTTATGGTTGGTAGTCATCTCTGAGGAGAAAGGAATACAGGAAGGACTCCTTAGATTTTCATCTAGTCTAGAGGGCCTGCAGGTGAGTGACCCCCATTAGCTATTATTCCAGTTGGGGTTTCTTTGTTCAAGTCTTTGCTTTGGATTCAAACACTGAATATGAGAATCATGTTATTCTAGACTCCTGTATTCGCCACAAATCTTCTCCTCAGAGATTACTACCAAAGAGAACATGGGCTATTTTTGGACACTGGCGGTGTATTCCAAGCCATAATTCAGACTGGATTCCCACAAGCATACGCAACAAGCAAGTTGAGAGTCTATTTAACCCGGGAGAACAATCCAAACAGTGTGTAGTTTATTGCTCCGATATGTTTAGCCTCTCTTTTTTAAATTGGAATGGGAAGATTGGCCTTTTGCAGCTGTATGAACTGTACGTTAAGAGTAATGAAACCCTCTCAAACCCTCCGTATACTGGGGACATTTTTCCAAGGTATTTTGTCTTTGTAACAATACCCAGAGCTCCCTAAATATTGGGAAGGTCATTTGTTTCCTAACAGATAGATTCCCTTATCCAGAGCTTACTGGAGCCCAAACAACAATTTATAAACTCTAAGCTCCTTTTCTCCCTCAAGATGAAGTGCTTTAGTGTCGAAGCCAAACTAAATCTTTAAATGGTATAAGAGGCATTTGGATTTTTTTTCTCCTACCCAGCTGACAGTAGGTTTACAGTGTATAATCTGGCCTTTGTAAAGGCATTTGTCAGCCTGTATATTTCATTTTAAAACTCGACCACCCATGAGGGTGGACAGGCAGGAAGCATTTGTTCACTTGCACCAATGGGCCATTTGAAGGTTGGCTGCAAAATAACAGAATTTAGTCACAAAGGCGAACTTTTTTGGCATTATCTTGCTAACATCTCATTTTAAAAAGCAGGCGTTGTTTATAGGAAGCGAGTCCTCAGCTCTAAATTTGGAAATTCTCCGTATTCTCCTAATCCTCGAGCCCGAGCGGGGATGCTGGCTGCGCGTCTTTGGCCTCACAAAAGACAGATCTGCTTTTATCTGCCCTAGGAGGGTTCCCAGTTTAACCACCCCACCCAAGGAAGAAGTGTCTTAACACTAAAGGGGCAAAGGGGAGACTTCCACAGACGTTAACAATTTGGTGAAATGAATCTAATCCTCAAGTACTGCATCATGCTGCTTGTCATCTTCTTACAGCAGGTTTCCATGTTTAGTTTAAGTTTGGAATGACTGGCTGTTGGTCATTTTTGCAGCTTGACAGAAACCTGTCCAAAAGAAACCGAATGCCAGGAGACAGGAACAATAGCTAAACCACAAAAAGGGTCTGGCCACCCCCTTGTAGGTAGATGTTGATGGGAATGAGAGAGAAAATCGTAGGTGAAGTGATAGGGCCTTGGACAACAGTAACAGATATAAAATTGCATTCCTTCTCCCAGTATCATAAATAACACTCACATATTATCTCTCTTGCTCAAGGGTTTAAAGGGAGGAAAGAGCACAGTTTTAGCCACTGATAAAGACAATTATAATTTTTTTCAGTCACGAACGTCATTAACTAAAAAAACTCCTATACTAGGATTTGGCTTCACACCATTGTACCATTGCTGCGTAGGCAGAATATTGCATTGCATTGTGGGCAGCAATTTGGGGGGTGTCCTAGGGTTTGACAACCCCTCCCAAACCAGCTGTCATCCTCCTCTTCTCCACAGCAATGTCTGCACTCTGGATTCCCACCCATCTGCTGCTATCACTGATGCCCGTAATCTCCTATTCTTCTCTCCTCCCACTGCAGTTTGTTTTGCATGCTTCAGAAATCGGCCTACTGAAGTGGGAGTCGTTTAATGGAGGAAGGGAACCGTGTTGCAGCAGAGTAGTTTTGCAAAACTTAGATCAAATACATAAAGTTCACCAGGACAGCGTTGTAGTCAACCTG
Source organism: Sternotherus odoratus (assembly GCA_032164245.1). Classification (NCBI taxonomy): domain Eukaryota; kingdom Metazoa; phylum Chordata; order Testudines; family Kinosternidae; genus Sternotherus; species Sternotherus odoratus. The sequence continues at coordinate 5,602,247 of JAVMKO010000014.1, read as the reverse complement.
CCAGACTAGATGGGCTGGGGACATGTTATAGCAGCAGCAGGCCGGTAACGTACTCTAGATCACAGGTTCTCAAACTGGGGATCGTGGGGTTATCACATAGGGGTCATGAGCTGTCAGCCTCCACCCCAAACTCCATTTCACTACCATCAGTTCTAGTTTATAAGGGGGGAGGAGGTCTCAATCAGAGGCTTGCTGTGTGAAAGGGGTCACCAGTACAAAAGTTTGAGAACCACTGCTCTGGATACAAGGTGTAAGGCCCAGTGTCCTCCTGCAGATAGAACTACTGTGCAAGCACATGCTATGGGAATGTGAAGAGGCAGAGTTGCCCATTGCTCCTCATGAAGAAATGAATGAGGCTGGGAGAAACTCAAAGCCCAAGGGGTGCGAAGAGCCTCACAGCCATAGAAATGTAAGACTCATTAAAATACTATGTTCAGTCACAGATAGGGATGTTTCTCTGTTAAATAATATTGTAAGGGACACCCTACGCAGCCTGAAGTCCCCGAACAATGGCTGCATCACCCAAACCCTAATCCAGCCCTGCATTGAAAGCATGTTGCATTGAAACAGGGGCCTGCAGCAACAGGCTACAGAAGCCATAAGAAAAAGAGTTTGGGTTCACGTTCAACAGGAGGATCAGGTCGTCCACTGGGCTTTCATCCAGCTGTAGTACTGCCAGGCATTCAAAAATCATGAGTGCGGTCCTAAGAAATCGTGAGATTGGTTTAAAAATCATGGGAATGTTATAAAAATAATACATTTGGGTTCTTTTTCCTTGACTTTTGGCTTCTGAACTGTTCGGGCGAACTAGCTTTGCAAGCTTGTATCTGCAACCATGATTTTTTAATATTCTTTTGGTAAAGCGGAGATGTGCAATGCAATCCCCCTTGATTCCGGCAGCTGGTGCTTTCAGAAAGACACCAAATATTGCAAGGCTCGTGATCAAATTGCAAGAGTGGGCGACGCTGCAGATGTGTCTTTGTGCACCTGTGAGATCTAGAGGATTGGGGGTTTTGGCTGACGACTAGACGAGAATGTTGAAATAAAACAAAAATGGGAAACTTACAAATGGGGAAGGAGGCAGTGCAGCAGAGAGACCGAGAGCGAGAGAGCAATCTTAAAATAAGTTCTCTCTTCAGAGCTCATTTATGATAGCTAGGTTTATTAGCATTTTGGCTGCATGTGGGCACAGGAATCGTGGCACCACTAGTAATGAAACATGCAAGACAATGCCATCAACCAACCACTAAAGCTAAGGCTGAACCTCCTTGTCCACCATTTGAAATGCTAACTTCATTCTGTGTGAATGTGGCAGTTCACATCAGTTTTGGCTTCACTGCTCATCCCGTTGTTGTCCAACGGCTATAACGCTGTATGTGGAATTGCAGAAAGTACGGGGCTCTAAAGGTATCTGTATCAACTGTATCCAATTTTATTTCTCCCATTCAAACATGAGCTGCTTCGGTTTTTTTGGTGCAGTTACAGTGTTCGGCTGGCTTGCCCTACCATAAGTTGTTCCAGGCTTCCTTGTGAGCAAATACATTTTCCAAAACAGGGATCAGATTTCTGTTCATGTCTAATAGCTTAAACTCTGCTTTTAGCAGTGGGGCTGGGCAATGTAGCATTAGGTTAGGACAAAGCCATGTTTTTTGCTAATTTGTATGTGTTGTGCTGAGTTGAATGATGCAGCCAGGGTAAAATTCACCCCCTGGGCAGAACAAGCGTGCAACACTTAAATCTCACTTAAATCCTCAAAATAGGGTTTAAGTGGGGCATAGGCCTTTGGCTGGCCTTCTGCAGAGGGCTGAATTTCATCCTAGGTGCTCTGAGGTTTGTTGCTGCTGGAGATTCCCTTTCCCCTGCAGTGTATTCATTTGGGGGGCCCAGAAAACTGTCCCCATCGATGCAGAAACCCTATATTGCTGCGCCATACTGTATGGAGGAATTTTATTGGCAACTTAGTGTGTGCATATGATATGAGCAACATCTCATTGAAGCGTAGAGCGTAACTTTAAAACTCCTAGCAAACCCTGCCATTCCACCTCACTTCATCCATTTGGTGTCAATGCCATGAATATGCTGAGGTTTGATGGTCAAGAGAAGTTTCCGCAGACGGGGAAGCTTCAGCAGACAGACTAATCGGAATTTTTTCTTCTTCTGTAATGATGGCCTTGCTGGGAGCATATAATGAGAGGTCAGGGGAAATTAAATTCACAGTAGACGCCACAAGAATCTTTTTTAAAATGTCTCCCCCCTATAATCAGTAGTCGAAAGACGAAGCAGTAGCCGTAATAGCTCAGCGTGGCCGTATTGTTCTGATCCAGCCCAAAGGCAAAATGCATTTTCCAATATGCTCGAAGACAAGCTAACAATGGCTCGTAACTGGCCAGAACAGAAGCCACTGAGAGCAAGCCAGTGATGGTTTGGCTTGGGGGGCAGAGCTAGGGAGCAGGACAGAGTAGCCAAAAGAGAATAGAATAAGATAGCAATCACAACAGTGGCAGAATTAAGAAAACCCAAACGCTGAAATACATCTGAGTTTAAGAAGGTGGGGGACCAAATCAGAGGGAGAAATTGCAGCGGAGATGAATTCTCTTTGGTCTAACTAATTGCCTCTTTGTGCAGAGCATAACCACTCTGTGGCAAGACCCATCTCTGACTCCTGTTCTCTGGGCCAAGAGAGGCTGGGCATTTGCAGAGATGCTGCCTCATCAGCAGTCCAGGAACAGACAATGCCCTGGTTGCTTCTCTAGTGAGCATCATCCCTTGCTGTAGCTAGATTTTAATTACAAGGGACTTTCATTATAAAATTATGGAACCAGCATGACATTTACAAACATTTTCATTGTTCACTCTGTATGTTCTCTCTCTTCTTCCAACCCCTTTGTCTCTCGTCTGTTTAGATTATAAACTCTTCAGGGCAGGAACTGCTCTTATTCTATATTTGTAGCATAACAGGGCTTTGGTCACAGCTGAGGTCCCTAAAGGGCTGCCTTAGCAATACAAATAACTTGTAATTTTCTAAGTACTAAGAACACCTATGGCACTAGGAATCTGATAAATAATATTTTAGGAATATTAACAGCGAGTGATTGCTCCCAAACTGCGTTTCTTGCCGATGGGCTCAATTTCAAGGAGAACAAACCCACCAAAATGTGTATCCGTGTGAAATTACAGGGAGTATCCAATATGAAGAACAGAAATTAGAGCAGGAAAAGAATTAAGTTATCTAGTCTGGCTTCCCCCTACCTAGCCCACTTATTAGAGAATTGCTCCCTAGTATTCTCTAGTACTTCCATCTACTTCAGTTTTAAGCAGTTGAAAATATGAATGTCAAGACGGTGACAAGCCAAATTAAAAAGATATGAACCATGAGAACCACTGAGTCAGACCAATGACTCATCTAGCCCAGTATCCCGCTGTCTTATGGTAGCCAATGCCAGATGCCAAAGAGGAAATTAACAGAACAAGTGACCCAACTCCTATCATCCAGTCCTAGTTTGTGGCAGAGCTTAGGGACATTTGGAGCATGGGGTTGCAACCTTGACCATCTTGGCTAATAGCCATTCATGTCTCTATCCTCCATGAACTTATCTAGTTCTTTTCTAAACCCACTTATGCTTTTGGCCTTAACATCCCCTGGCAGTGAGTTCCACAGGCTGATGGTGCATTGTGCGAAGGAATGCTTCCTTTCATTTGTTTTAACCTGCTGCCGTTTCATTTCACTGGGTGACCCCTGGTTCCGGTGTTACGTGAAGGGGCAACTAACACTTCCTTATTCACTCTCTCCACACTAGTCCTGAGTCTGTAGTCCAGGGCTGGCCAAACCATGGCTCACAAGCCACATGTGGGTCTTTTACAGTTAAAGTGCTGTTCGCGAAGCCTCCCTCCCGCCACATTCTCCACCTACCAGACTGGGAGCAGGGAGCTTGAGGCTTCTGCCCTGTGGTGGGGTTAGGCACAGGCGCCAACTTTTGTTGTCGCCAGTGGGTGCTCGCACCATACCGCCCCCCAGCCCTGCCCCGACTCCACCCCATCCCAAAGTCCCTGCCCAAACTCCACCGCTCCCTGTCCCTATTTGGCCCCTCCCAAAATCCCCACCCCAACCGTGCCTCCTCCCCCAGCACACCACATTCCCTCTCCTCCCCCCTAGGCTTGCCACGAAAAACAGCTGTTTTGCGCCGCAAGTGCTGGGAGGGAGGGGGGAGAAGCAGGAGGCAGTGGTGCGGAGGTGAGCTGGAGGGGGGGCAGGGCGAGGAGCTGCCAGTGGGTGCAGAGCACCCACCAATTTTCCCCGTGGGTGCTCCAGCCCCGGAGCACCCACTGAGTTGGCGCCTATGGGGTTAGGGGCTTCTGCCAGAGATGACTGATGTCTGCTGAGTGTGGCGGGGGGGGTGGGGGAGCACAGTTTAAAAGTTCATCCCCCCCGCCGAAAAGGAGCCACTTCCAAAAAGAAAAAAAAAAGGTACCACAAAAAAATCCGGAACTTTCTCCTGGTGGAGCTGCCGTCGAAACATCGCAGCCGGAGAAAGCGTAGAAGCGGGTATGGCCGCCGAAATGGTATAGACCTACCATATCGCCCCTTACTTATCTCTTTTCTAAGCTGAACGGTCCCAGTCTTTTTAATCTCTTCCTATAGAAGCTGTTCTAGACCCATAATCATTTCTGCCGCCCTTCTCTGTAACTTTTCCACTTCTATCGTCTCTTTTTAGAGATGGGGGTAACCAGAACTGCACACTGCATTCAAGGTATGGACATACCAGAGATTTATATAGTGGCATTATGGTAGGTAATAACATAGAACATCTCCCTTTCCTAATGGTTCAAAACACTGTTAGCTTTTTTGGACTGCTGAAGTACATTGAGCAGATGTTTTCAGAGAACAATCCAAAATCACTCCGAGATCTCTTTCATGAGTGGCAACACTTCATTTAGTATGTATAGTTGGGATGTATTTTGTATGTACAGCTGGGATAATGTATTCCAATGTGCAGTACTTTGTCTTGGCATTTTGTACATTTTGTCTTGGCAAAATTTGCAGACACCTCACCATTTGCCCCTTTTTCCAGATCATTTATGAGGATGTCGAACAGCACTGGTCCCGGTACAGATCCTTGGGGGACCCCCTGTATACCTCTCGCCACTGTAAAAACTGACCATTTATTCCTACCCTTTGTTTCCTGTCCTTTAACCAGCTACTGTTCCATGAGAGGACCTTCCCTCTTATCCCAGGACTGCCTATGTCACTTAAGAGCCTTTGGCAAGGAACCTTGTCAAAGGCTTTCTGAAAATCCAAGTATACTATATTGACTGGATCACCCTGGTCCATATGTTTGTTGATGCCCCTCCCACCCCCAAGAATTCTAGTAGATTGCAGAGGGACGATTCTCCTTAATAAAAGTCGTGTCAACTCTTCCCCAACATACCGCATACATGTGTGTCTCTAATTCATTCTTTAGTACAGTTTCAACCAATTTCCCTGGTACTGAAGTTGGTCTTACTGGCCTGTGACTGCCAGGATCCTCTTTGGAACCTATCCTCCAGTCATCTGATAAAGAGGTTTGCATCCGACGAAGTGGGTATTAGCCCACGAAAGCTTATGCTTCAATACTTTAGTTAGTCTTTAAGGTGCCACAGGACTCTTTGTTACCTCTCCTATTCCAGACTAACATGGCTACCTCTCTGATTCCTGATAAAGAGGCTGATTTAAGGGATAGGTTACATAGCTTAGTAGTTTTGCAGTTTCATATTTGAGTTCCTTCAGAACTCCCGGGTGAATACCATCTGGTCCTGGTGACCTGTTACTGTTTAATTTATCAATTTGTTCCAAAATCTCCTGTACTGACATCTCTATCTGGGACAGTACCTCAGCCTTGTCACCTAAAAAGAATGTTGCACCTGGGCCAATCTCCCTCACATCCTCTACAGTGAAGACAGCTGAAAAGGATTCATTTCGCTTCTCCACAATGGCTGTGTCTTCCTTGAGTGCTCCTTTAGCACCTTAATTACCCAGTGGCCCCACTGAAGGTTTGGCAGGATTCCTGCTTCTGATGTACTTTAAAAACAATGCTATTAATTTTTGTGGTTTTTGCTAGTTGCTCTTTAAATCCTTTTTATTTTGGCCTTTTTACATTTGACTTGCCAGAGCTTATGTTTCTTTCTATTTTCCTCAGTAGGATTCGACTTCCAATTTTTAAAAGATGTCTTTGTCTCTAATTGCTCTTTTTACTTTGTTGTTTAGCCACGGTGGCTTTTTTTGGTCCCCTTAGATACAGCTAACACTCCGCACCTCGCTCTCGAGTTTTTAAAAAGTTATTAATCCTTGGGAAAACTGAGATTCAGAGGGTCTGGTTTCCATTACTAGCTCTGCTGCCAATTCACTGTGCAATACTATGGTAAGTCATTGAAACATCCTGTGCCCTCAATTGCCTCGTCTGTAAATAGAGCTCATATACAACATCAAATCTGTTAAAAAGGTGAACATGTGCTGACCATTACTACTTAGCTACCACTGATATGGCCTATTCTAAATATAGCAGGAAGCTGGTTGATCTGAAATACCCGGTGTTTACACTGAGCAAAAAAAATGCTAGCAACTTTATACTGTAGTAAATTATGGCTAATGGTGATGTTTGTATATATATAATTCTTTTTCCTTGGGGGAGAAACTAACGATGCAAATAAAACATATCACACTATTTCTTCAATGCTTGAACGAAAGCAGTATTTTTGATTACAAAGTCTTATAAAGTTAGTCTCAGGTAATTTACTTTTCTTCGCCGATTACTGGGTAGTTGGTTGGCAATAATCTTTGGACCCTGTCTTAAGTAGTTTCTTTCTTCTTTTTCTCCAAGGAGGCATATATACAATTCTGAATTTCTCAATGAGCTGGTCCTCTTCACTGTCGACATCTTATTCCATCCTCCAACTATTTCAGTATTTCAGCTTTAGAATTGGCAATTGCACCTTTTCTGAAAAATCAGTACAAGGAAGTCCAATATTTGTTGGCTTTTTAATATCCCTTGAGTTTTCATTTGAGGCATTCATTTCTCCATTACCAATACTGAATGTCTCAAACTCTACTGTAGCAAGTAATAGCAGGTGGGTGGGAGGATGCTTCTATTTTTCTGCTAGCTGAAAGTAGTAAGTAAGCAAGCCATGTTGCTACTAATAATTATGTTAAAGACCACATCATTAATTGGCAGAGCTAATAAGGATCATTAGAGGGGACTTAGGAATGCTACAACCTGTTCACTTAGAAACCTGCCTCTTTCTTTGAGAAATCCTGGAACATCTCCGCATGCAGAAGTAGCAGCATGTCTCCATCAACTCTGCTGCTTTATCATGCAAGGTTCAAAAGTTCTACTTGTGGCTCCTGCTGATATTGGCTTGAAAACACACGTGGAAATAAATGTAAACCTTGACTCCCAGATGGCAATGTTAGGGGCTGGGGGACGTCTGCTAAGATACCAGGCTGGGTTCAGTTTTAAGGTTGGTTTTGATTTTACAGATTTTCCCATTATTTTTATTTGAAATAAGAGAAGCTTATTAAAAGGCTTATTAAAAAGCTGTTTGGGTCTCAGTATGACTAACTGCTCAAAATGGGAGTTGGAATTTCTAGGAAAGCTGGAACAGTCTAACTCTCCTGTATCTTCTGCACACATAAAAATGGTTTTATAACAATATCTGAATCACTTTGCATTTATTTTCCAGTAAATTTATTTTGGGAATATGGCCCAAGTATAAGACTCTCTCCTTTTAGTCAATAAAGACTATTACGTTTATTGGTTTAGCCTTATGAATCCTATACCTCAACACTCAACCTCTATTTATTATTTGTAAGAGACATATATCATACTGGCTTATAGCTGTAAATACTCTACTTACACAGGTCAGAGCACATCCTCTTTGTTTAAAATCTAAGCTGTGATGTTTTACATAAGTTTGTTTCCTTTCCAAGCTGAAAGGTCTCAGAGATAAATGTGTACGTATCCTAATTTCATGAACCTTCCACAGAGCACAGCATGGAATGTTGATTCTTTGAAACCCCGGTCAAGTAAAGTCATCTTGTTACTATACTCCGATCCCATTGTTATACTTCAAGACAAAGAACAAAGGGGGGGAGGGGGAAACTACCATGATAGCATACGCAGCAGGGTTTTGAATCTCACTACAGCCAGCGAATGAGAGAAAGGAGAAGGTTCTTGTGAATAGTTCCACTAAAAAGTTACTCTAACCATTTTCCCATCATAAATTGTACTCAGGATTATGTGTGCACAGTATATATAATGATATATATGTATAGTTATAAATTCGTATGAGCAACCTTGGTAACGGTGGGGTCAACGTTTTTATCATTTCATCTAACCCTGTTTGCAGTATGATTCGATAGCTCGGGTATGGATGCTTGACTCCTACTTTTCCTATAGCTTGCCAGGTGGAGTTGCACTGGGAGGAGGGTATGGATTCCTAGAGTCAAAGTGCAGATGACTGTAAAGAGAGAGGCACCTTTCAGAAGGAACAGAGGAGTAGCCTTTTGTCCAGATCAACATTCCCTCGCTCAACCAGGCAGACTCTGCTCTATGCACACTATTACAAAGCACCTGTGAGTTACTCCGCTCTCTCGGTCACTAACTTGTTTGCTTTGTGAAGTGCCTTGGTGTTCTTATGCTACTGCTATAAATTCTAATCCATTCTGCACCATTTCATTAGCCATCAACGGGTTAAGATTTTTTACCACAAGCCAACTGGAAAGGGTTGGTAGCATTCAGATCGATGTTACAAGTGAGTCATATAGAGTTACTGCAACATTTAGAGGTCAGAGTAGCTCAGTGGACTGGAGGGTATCCAATGCCATGCCGCTCTGAAATGCAATTCAGTTCGATCCCTGACAGAGGATACGAAATGGAATTGCTCTGCTACACACTGAGCTTGAGGTACCACCAAAACCAGAGGGAAGGTTTTAGTCATAATCAGATACTGATGACAGCCACAAGCCAATCCACTTCTGCTGTTCTCTACTCTTGTTTACTCCAGTTTCATATGGGGATGGGGGAGAGATCCTTCAGTGTTTTGCAGATGGAAATGCAGGAAGAGTAAGATGTTTTAACAATGATGTCACCAGCACTGGGTAAATTCTCTGACCAAGAGTTAAGTCCAACAGAACAAATTGTGCTGCATCCATTGAACATCAAATGCCAGATCTCCATTTGCTTACGAAATTACTGGTGTAATCCTGGCACTAGTAGCCGGCTGCTAATTCATCAGGTTTAAATATTTACAGAGACCCGTTGCAACATTGGAGATTCTCCCAGGAGCAGGAGAGTCACCATAATTTCACAGGATTTATTGATATGCTTTACCTTTTAAAAAGGATTTCATTGTTAGACACATTCTGTCCCATTGGCCATAAAAAGAATAGGAATTAAGATACTGTTAGGACTTATTTAATTTTTAAAAAATTAAAAACTAAACATGAACAGCTTGGCCAAATGACAACTCAGGGTGGAAGAAAGGAGAAGAGGGACAAAATGATCATCATACAAATATCTAATGGTTGTAACCCACAGGAAAGGAGTAGTTTGTCAGGGTGATACTGAGGGATGTAAACCAGGAGTAATGGGAGGAAATCAAGTAAAGAGAAAATTAGGCCGAGTATGCGGGAAAACTACCCTAATGGCAAGATCTATCAGAGCATGCAATAGTCTCCCAAGGGAGGTGATGGAAGCCTCATTGCTCAAGATATTCAATATTCAGCAGATCACTGGAGCAGAGGGATGTAGATGACCTAATAAGTAATTTTCATCTCTTATTTCTACGATTATTGATAGGCCAGGAGAGTATAGTACAAGTTCAAGCCAGAGGTTTGGGTAAGAAAGCAAGGAATAAATACCCAGTGCCGTTAGTTCTCTTGTTATTTTCCAATAGTATAAAAATGTCTGTTTTCCATTATAGAATTTCCTCAATATTGTCCCTAAAGAGATCAACTGAAAATAGTGAATCCAAAGCAAAGAAAAAGTGACTAGTGAACTAGTGATGTAACTTCATTGGGTTTTTGTTTTGGTTTACTGTTAACCCTTTTCTTGTCAAGAGTTTCCAGTTATACTTTTCTAGCTACCTAGAGAGAGATTCTCTCTCTCTCTCTCCCATACAAACTGGCAGGGGCTAAAAATACCAACTGTAGCTTCCATACAGCACATTATAAAAACAACCATCCAAAACTACAATTTCAGATTTAAAAAACAAAACAGAGACCTATACCTGACTCATGTGTTTGCACTATTCTTAGACAAAAGGTCTCTGCACAGAAACACATGGATTTCGACAGAACTATTTTATTAGAAAGCAAGTGAAGGTAGGAACCTAATGATAGTGATGCCAGAAATATCCTCTTAGTTTGGACAAACAACTTTGAGTCCTTGAATTGTAAATTAACTGTTCATTCAGATACTAATGATATTTTGGGTGAACAAATTTGTGCTAAAACTCAAGGAACTCTAGGGGTTCCAGAATTGTCACACCACTGTTATGCAAATACTTGTGATAGTAATAAACTACTACTTCTACTACTAAGATACCATCAATAACAGCAAACAAAAATGGGTGCTTTTATTCAAAATTCAGGGTTTTTCAAGTACAGTATTTGCCCTGCTCTAGGCAGGACTCCTGGGCCTATAACATGCAACTGGTATTTAAGCAAAATTCCCCATTAACTTCAATGAAAAGGAGTTCTTAAAAGTCAAATGGCCTGGTATAGTGCATTATATGGGAAATGGAAAATTACATTTACTTGATCTCACATTGTCGTCATGATTTGCTGCTTTCTTTATGAAGCTAAAAAATTACATTGGGTGCCCAAATCTCTTAGTCTAGAAGCATTACAGAGAAGTTACTTTAAGAGGATGACAGCAACCAATTAAGAGATCGGGGTAATGACCCATAATTTTACAGCTTTCATTTGTAAACACCTAAACAGCATTAAGAGGAGGCAGATCTGAAGAAGTGTTTCTACTGAGTAATTTCCTGGTGGGGATAAAAGTTTCACGGGGACCCTTTCCTACAAAGCATTCCTACGAAGAACGAGTGTCATTTGGCAGTCTGGTGTACACCAAGCGTGCTCTGGAGACAGAAACCTTCATGAACCTGGGATAACAGTCATCCCAACTGGGATGGTTTAGTGTCCAGATGACAATCTCCGCACGAGGCAGGGATGGGACCACGAAATAACCTTTTCATTTGGATAGCACTGAAACAAATGATTTAAAAATTCATGGAGTCTAAAACTTGGCCACTAAACTGAAACGTACGTTTATGTTAATCGTGAACTTTGTTATTCCTCTTACAACCATCTGTTTGACGAGTGCCATATAGAGAACATTTGCTAGATGCAGGGTGTATATTGTAACCATTCCTTTAGAATATAATCTAATACTCACGCGGCAACAGAACACGCGTACTCTAGAAAGTAACCCCCTCTCTCCCCACACCCAGTACAGAACCTATCCAGAAGAAAAATTAGGGGCCACACATTCAGCTGGCATAGCGTGATATGCTGATTTAACTTTGAAACCTCACTGATTGGCACCAGCTGAAGATTTGGCCTTCTGTCTGGAAGAAAGACTGCAATTCTGCAAGGCACTAAGGTCCCTTTCGAAAACCAGTGGTTGACTTCCATGGGTGGTAGCATTTTAACACCTCACATGGCTGAGCCCCATAAGGCCCCGAGGCAATTTGTGGAGTATAATATTATTCTATATGAGTAAGAGCATCACAATCTGGCCCATAGAAAACCCTCGCTGCCAATTCTGCTGACAAACCAATTAATCTTCAACAGCCAAGTTTGCATATTACCTTCAATGGTGCAAAATGCAACTCTGGTGGAACTCAGACCCACAGCCTTTGAAATAATTCATCTATCATCACACCAGAAGTCAATGCACTATCCATTGTGCCACAGAGCCTTCTTACAGCAAGCAGGTACACTGCAATCACCGGTGTACAATGTATTGAAAACGCCATCATAATGCAGGACTCTACTGTGAGCAGTAAAATGCAAACAATTTCAGTTAAGCAGCTGTAGCTGTCAACAGGCCGCCAGCCATCTCTAAGGAGAGCTGGGTTTGAGACACCTTATGTCAGTGTAACCAACACACCTTCTGGGTGTGGTGTTCTGTCCTATGTAGTGGCACCCAGACCACTTTGAGATATAGAACAAGTCTGCCCTACAGCCCTAGCTAACAGCCAGTAGTTGTAGAGATTCATGCACTAAGCTCCAGAAGTCCCCATTCAATCCTTCCCACCAGCGATCCAGGGTCTGTGGGCATTACACTGACACTCCCAAATTGGTTTGCTAGTTTTTAACAAAAAGCAAAATGTCATTTTTCTATTGCTGCTACAGCATCGACAGCCCACCCCAAGCACAGATTACATTCCAGCCTCATCATCATTTAACCTGTTCCCGTATTTATTGGCAAGCATGACCAGCATGTTACATTTAAACTGGAATGTTTCCTCCTTTTACCTGTTGAAAAAAAATAGTATTAAATAATTAGAGCACAGTTTAGCCAGGCGCCACACCCCAGTAAATCTGGCAAATACTTATTTAAAGTTGTATAGGTTGGTTAACCAAAAATAATAAAAGGTTCCAATTTAGTGCTGGAAAAAACAGAAATTAGTTTTGAATATGCCTGAAAGGCTCTTTTTACTGATTCCAGACTCCAGGTTTGGGGGGGATCTGGATATTTTCACTATCATGTTATCACTCCACAAAATGTCAGCAAATTCTTGTACAAACATGATTTTTTGAAAAGCCACGTTTTATCACTTCTTTTACATAATCGTGAAAGATAGCGGATCTAATCTGAATTGGGTTTAAAGAAGGCAAAGGGATGACAAAGTGCAGCTAGCACTTGAGGAGACCATATGTTCTGTTTTAAATAGATCATTTTTGTATTCAGTTCTACTCAGTTTTGATCAAGTGATTTAATTAAACACACACATTTATATATTAAGGCACTAGATATTGTTATTAAAACACCCCCGTGATATAAGTGAATTTGCCATACAGTATAGCATGTGATATTCTGCATGTGTGTAAATAATCTAGCTAAGTGTGTTGCAATATCAGATCATGCCCAGAATGTAATGAGCTTTAAATTAAATATCAGGACTTTATGGACTAGAGTTTGTGTGACAGATTCATGCCAACCCTCTGCAAGCAATGACTGCAATTGCCAGGACTAAGTAACTAACTACATGTGTGGGTGATCAATTCAAGTCATTTGCCCACGCAGTCATTTTATTTATCTCTTTGAATTTACAAAACATAGGTGAAGGTGCTCGTCCCATACATTAATACACAAAGTAACGCCATAAACCCAGAGCTGGATGAAATTGTTTAACCGAACAGTTTATTCGCCAAATGCTGCTTCGGTGGACCCAAAACTATTCATGAATTTACCATTAATTTCCTGAACACTCTAAAAAAATAAAATAAAATGTGCTGCTATGTTCATAAGCTGGCCAGACAAAGGAAAGTGATGGTGAGACCCACCTTAAAGCTTTTATCCCAGTGGTTAGAGCACTCATCTGGGTTCAGAGCCACTCTGGAGCAGGGATTTGAACTCCATTTCCTCTCCCACTTCCACGTGAATGTTCTAACTGCTAGGGGTATGTCTATACTACCCGGCGGATCGGCGGGTAGTGTTCGAGGTATCGGGGATGGATTTATCGAGTCTCGTCTAGATGTGATAAAAATCGATCCCCGAATGCATTCCCTGGAACTCCACCTCGGCAGGAGGAGTAGGCGGAGTCAACAGGGAAGCTGCAGCGGTCGACTTGCCGCCGTGAGGGCGGCCAGGTAAGTCGAACTAAGAAACTTCGACTTCAGCTACACAAATAGCGTAGCTGAAGTTGCGTATCTTAGTTCGAAAATCCCTCCCCCCACAGTGTAGCCCAGGCCTAGAGTACTGGCATAGAGACGCTTTCAGTCTCTCCTGCTAGAACTATTCCACTTTATATAAATAATTCAATATTCACTGGGGGGCAAGGATTTGAAAACTTGGGTTTCTTACAGTCCAGCCCAAACCATCAGGTTAGAGAGCGTTCACCTCACACTGTCTCTGCCCCAAAGACCACTCAAGTACTTCATGCAAAATGGAACAGCTTCAACAGGAGAGACAGAGCCCCGTTTGGCCCAAATGGACTTTTTCAATTTGTCAAAACTTTTCAGTTTCAATTTGACCCAAACTATCTCCCCCACATCCCCTCTCCAAGTTTTCGGAACTACCAGTGAACTAAAAGAATCCGCTTTTCTCTCAGCTCTCCACAACATACCACTCCATCTTGAATTGACTCAGTACCGTAACGTATTGTGAGCACTGGGTATGAGCCACAGTCCAGGGGTGGGACGTGAACCTGTCAATCTGGCCCCAATGCATGAGTGCTACTAAATAAACCACGCCAACAAATTGCTTACAAATAGTTCACCAAATCCGAGCAACCCATACCTGCCCTGAACACTGACCTCTAGTGCCGGTGAACTAGCTAGGATCTATATTATACAGAAACTGCTGTATAATATAGCTCCTAGCTAGTTCACCGACACTAGAACTGCAACTTCTTCTTCCATCCAAGTAGCAGGGGTGGTGCTGTTGTACAGAAGGATCCACGGTCTCTCCAAGGTCTGCTGTCACCCTGAAGCCCTGGATGAGCATGGATGTGTTACAGGATTTGTGTATTAACCCTAACCCTCTCTGCCTGATCGGAGTCTGTCCGCATCACCATTGGCCAGCAGCCTTCGGTGACAATACCCCACAGAATCCTCCAGGCCTGTGACCGGCCCATTCATACATGCTCAGCTGGAAGGTATTTTGCGATTTGTACCAACGCCATTAACTGCTAATCAAAAAGAGAAATGCACATGTTATTAAGGGAGCTCACCTTTAAAGGGGACAGTAACTGGTTCCACTCTGGAGATACACCTGAGAACACATATATAGTATTGAGTAATAAGTAACTTGCTTTGTTCATCTTCTCTTCCACTCCTTTCACTGGGTTTGCTTTGGATTTCTCCATTCGTTTGCAGTTGTTTTTCTCCCCCCCCCCCCTTTTATTAAGAAGGTTTTAAGTGTTTAACTGAGTTTTGCTGGGTTGTTTCTGGTGAGGGCTTTCCCAAACAATATTCATGTTTATTTCATTTCTTCCCTTTTTTGTGCTTTACTATTTATAAGAATGATTTGTTTCTTATTTTGTGGGGTCCCCTCCCCCCTTTTCTTTCTGGCTTGTTTTATTCAGTCCAGTGGGATATATGATAGGATAAAATAATAAATTATTTTTGTTATTGTAACCCTTTGGAGCCCTCAGAATTACAATATTTAGTTCATTAAAAAGAGACAAAAAAAGACAACATACATCATCAACAAGACTAAAAGACATTTGAGATGGTTTTCAGAACACAGGGGGTGAAATTCAAAGAAGTCAACGAGATTTCTTAATGGGGCTGGGATTTTACCCATGAGCTTTACATAATACCTCATGCCTATTTTCGAGCCTGACATTGGACAGCAGACAGAAATGTGGCCTTCATCACCAAGACACTGTTCACTTCTAGTAGGAATCCCTCTTAGGGCCAGATTCACTAATAAAGAGACATCTGGCCTCTGCAGGAATGAAGTCTAAACAAACTCATGGAAATGTGATTTTCACAGTGTAGACATGCACGGGGATTCCCCAAAATCAGTATTTTTGTTAACAGTAGTCCTTGGTTTTGTCTGCCATAAAAATGTATTTTTCTGATGCACTTCCATTGAGGTTCAGCACTTGGTCACCGCACAGAGAAATAAAGTAATGGAACATTTCCAAGTTGCCAGCCAACAAAATTAGCCTACCTTTTAAGTTTTAAAACTACGTACAGCACACAAACACATACACATCATGATGCCCTTTAAAGAGAGGACCCGCTTCATGCTGTCACACAAGAGATGACAATCCCAGCAGACAATGGGAAGTTTCAAGTAGCTAATCTACCTTAATCTTTCAAAAATGTCTCCAAATTACACAAGCAGGAAAAAAAATAAGTGCAGAGTGAGGAAACCCCCCTTCAATGCAAACACACTCACAAAATGACAAAATTAGCTGGGGGGGATTCTTCAGAGCAATGCCTACATACCATAGGTAATAACCTTCAATAACTTAAATCAAAAAGCCAAGTAAAACTCGCTAGGTAATGCATTTGGGATTAGTCTTAAACAGGCTCCAATCACTAACAATGTGTCTGTTAGCAAATGAGATTTGGAACGACTAACCGAGGCATTGAGGGATAACGTGCCTTCTGTGTCTTGTGAAATGAATGAATGAGAGGAGGAAATGTCGAGACACACAAAAAGCGCTCAACCAAGGAGAATCACCTTGATTACAACACACCTTCTGATGAGCCTGGCGCAAAATTTTCTTCAGTCCCTTTTTGACCCCCCACTTTCAACCCCCCCCCCCAAAAAAAAACTGGACTGAATCCATTTTTTACTCACTAGATGTGTCTGAGACTTTGACAGATGCTGTTTAGACAGCCTGATTCAGTGGGTGGTCATACAAGGAGACCATAGCTGTAGAGTTTATGGAAGGCGCCCGACATAAATGAACTGTTGAAGACCAATTGGAAGCCTCAGTGAAATCACAACATGTAAAATACGGGTGGGTGGGGAGGGGTTCTCTTTTAAGAGACAGAGAGAAAGGGATGTTTGGATAGAGTTTATGAAAATTACAATGAACAGAGCTTTACAAAAGCCTACATTCATTAGGGGGGGAAAAGCCTTCCTAATAAAGTAAACATTCATATGCTGCATTTAAAAAAAATTAACGGATTTAAATAGTTTTCCTGCCTCAAATACAAGAAACAGACAAGTCTTTTCCCTGCTCCTGTCAAGTCTCGTTAGGTAGAAAGCTAATATTTGAGAATTCATGCTCCAGTGAGGAACATTTGTGTGTGAAAAAAGCCACCCCTACTGATTGGTCTGCCTCATATGGAATAGGACAAATACATGCAGGTTTTTAATGCATTTGGATTTATTTAGGGATGGGCACATGCTGAAAAGAAAGTTCCTGGATCAAGATTTCAATCGCATTAGCTTTTGGAAATCTAGATTCTCTGGTTCAGACAATCTCTAGGTACATGTGGCTCTTTCATTTATAAAATTCATATCCATTTCTGAACCCCCGAACTCTAGAGGTGAAGAGATTTGTGGGTTTAAGGTTCATTGCCGGTTTTGTTTTGGGAAAGTTTTATTTGTTCAAAGAGTACCATTTTCCTCTGAAAGTGGAGCTCTGCCCATCCTCTTATCCATTGTCATTGCTGGCAGCAATGGACTAACTACCAGTACTTATCTTGAAAGAGTTTGGCTTAACAAAAGATTTTTTTCCTCACTTCCAAACTACTCTCTGCATTGTCTGAATGCTCAATGACCCCACAGGCCTCCAACTGACAGTTTTTTGTGCATTTGATGGAGATACACCACTCACTAATGTACAGGGAGAAAATTATCCAAAGCCATGAGATAGCAAGGAAAATGGTTGAGGGACAGAAATGAGTAGAGATGGACCCAAGAGACCTGGGACATTAAGATCCACGTTTATGGTCTCATCTCTAGAGGGGGGAAAAGGGGAGGAAGATGAAGTGGCCAAGTAGGTGGTTAAAAATACCAAAAATTAAATTAAATAATGTTATTTTTTCCACAGGGCTTGTAGCTTTTTTTTCTTGCAAGTTTTTGCACTTCTCCCATCACTATCATTCACCAAACCGAAGGGAGACCTTAATGCATCCAGGATAGTGGCAGAGAATTTTTCAGCAAAATGGAAGCTTTTCTGAACATTCCCATTTTGATGAAACTTTTCTCAGGACTGGGTTGGAATTTCTGCTCAAAACCAGAGAGACACCCTCCCCATGCCCAAATCCCAGAATAGCCAGTAACCCAAGGGCTAAGGCACTCAAGTGACACATGGGAGACACAGATTCAAGTTCCTGCTCCAATTCATACTTTATTTATTTATATAAAAGTGAAACAGTTCTAACAGAGGAGACAGAAACCTCCTCCCAGAAAAGCCCAGTGGTTAGGACACTCACCAGGGATGTGGGAGGAAGGCAGAGAAGGACTTGAATCTGAATCTCCCACAAGCTAGCCAAATGCCTTAACCTCTAAACTATTGGCTACTCCGGTAAGCGCTTTCTGTCTCTCTGGCTTTTCACAAAAAAATTCAAAAGATCTCAGTATTGTCCCAGTGCCGAACAAGAAATTCTTTGTGGGATGGGGAAAAAAAAACAGCTTGCACCCAGTTCAAATCAGAGATAAGATTGCCCAGTTCCATCGATAGAGAAGAGGGCCGAGAGAAAGTTGGTTGGCTGGAGACAAGATGGAAGCTTTAGGATTCTGCTTCCCATCAAAGGTGCCTGTAGAGGCACTTCCCTGCCTTGTGGCACCAGAGAAAGGTCACATAGTTAACTCTAATTTAAGCCCAAACTCTGGGGTGGCTGACCAAATGCAGTGAGAAACGCTAAAGAAAAACTGGGAAATTCATCACTCCTAAAAACCACTTCTGCCATGATGCCCACCAAAAGAAAGGGTTCATTCGAAATATGGGGGAAAAAATCCTAAATCATCCCGCAGGAGCCTAATTCAAAGCCTGCTGAAGTCAATGGAAAGACTCTCATTGAGCAGATCCAAGACCCTTAGTGTCACCGTCTAGCCTGTCTTCCAAACATCTGCTTCTTAGCCAGCAAATATTGTCAGGCCGGGCCACTCTCTCTGTTTGTGTATCATGCAGCACCAAGCACATAACTCTTAAATAAATAAAATAACAGAAGGGTGGGAAGCATGCAGAGAGTAACATCTGGTAACCCACCCACCTGCAGAGTTGTGTTTTGCACACCGCCTATGTAGGTTCAAGGACTACTTCATGCAGGATAGCCACCATACAATTTTAGTCATGGCCTTGCAATGTTATTTTCGCTTCAAACAGAAAACTTTTTGATAAAAGTCCCACGACCTACACAGGGTGAGAATTCCCTCTCAAATCAACATCACGCATCAAAGCCAAACTTTCTGAGGGCATGAAACAGGAGCAAAAGAGTGGGCTATGAATAATGATTTACATGACAAATTTATCGCCAAAAGTTGAGGGTTTTCCCTTCCTTTATTGACATTTTAAGTGTTATGATGAGAACTACAGGCATAAAAAAAATAAAAATAAAAAACCATCCTTTTGCTTATTCTTTCAATTCATATGCCTCGCTGCACTGGCCTTTGCAAACCACCCAAGGAATGCACTTATTTGTCAGGGCCATGAAGTAAAATTGTCCAGTAATTAAAAATGGGCAGCCCCATTCTAATTAGTAGCTGATTTAGCAACGGAAGATGAATTTCTCCCAGTCTGGCCGAAGGAAACCAAGATTAGAACATTTAACAACTAAACCTAGTTTTTACAGTAAAAAAGATACTATTGGAACATATTTCATCTGGCAAAGGTCAGGATGCTTCAGTTAAACGTTCACTAAATATCAGACACTGGAGTATTAAATGATATTAATGCATAGGAGGTATCTCCATGGTCATACATTACATGCTCAAGGAGCAGTTCAAACACTACGGTATAGTAATTTAATTATTCTTGCTCTTGAAATATCTTTAGCCCCTAAAATCACTCCATCATTTTGGGGCCAGACCCCGCTCCTATTAAAGTCAGTAGCAAAAAATCCCATTGATTTCAATGGGAACAAGTTCAAGTCCTTAGTTGCCTCATTTAAATTGTTCGCAAGAACACTGGGCATATCATCAGTAATTTTTCTTCTGTGTAGGTCCTGACGCTGGTATGATAAGGACAGCACTCTCCTCTTCAGGCGACTCCACGTTTAATTAGCTCCAGATGCAGGCTAATTAGTCAGTCTGCAGTGAGAGCATTGCTCGGTTGTCACTTGAGCCTGCTCTCAACGGTTAAGTAAAAGGGATGAGATTGAACATGAAAACCAGATGCTGCGTGTGTGCCGTGCTCTGTGCTGTCCAGGAGGATTGGAGAGTTCCCCCATAATCGATGGGCTAAGTATAATAAATGTTGTGTTTAAAAACCATAGGCTTGGATGAATCTTTGCATGGTTCAAGTCAGACAGTAGCATATGCTGAACGAAAGGGGTCATGGCTTAAAACAACTGATTTTCTCTAATGCAGAGAAAGGACCAAAGTTTTACCAGCAGGACAAGTAAGGGATGTTAATTTGTAGTTTTTATGCAGACTAGACTTGCATTGTATTTACATAGAATTTTGCATTGTATTTTTTGGGCCGTATCATTCCATTGAGCAAAAATTTCCATTGATTTCAATGGGAGCTTTATGCATTGGAACATGGAAAGGATTCAGTCCTTGATTAATATGCAATCCATGGGATAGAGCTATTATATTTTTACACAGATTGCCCATTTTGCAAGTATTCCGGTACTAATCTTCTTGAAAAGCCTGCGCCTTGCTAATGCCCTGGTTTTTGGTTTAGCATTTGTCTTGCAAAGAGAGCAACATAAGAAAATGGGTCAGAGATTCTACCAAATATAATCTGATGCACTAGTAAGTGGGCTACGGTGTATTTTGTAAAAATAATGAATTCTTACTAATATGACTTTACTGTTGCAGAGTTTTTACAACTCAACCGGAGCGAGATTTGTTTTAAGTGTGTGGATTACACATTGGGTACGGGAGTATGATTCTACAGCAACTATGGAGCCAAGCCCATGATAAAATTACACTTACCACTGCACACTGGCGCCTGGTCTGTACACATTCTCGTTACTTATAACGGACGAAAGATTCAATAGGAAACTGCCTGACCAGCTAACAGGTGTTTTAACATCAACCTATTGTAACGTGGCTGGGTGCCAATCTAAATCCTGCTAAAATAGGACTGCAGTAATGTCCAAAGGACTAGAGCTATTTCCCCAGTGCTAACAATATTAGGGAAGGTTCACAGCATGTAATTTAAGGAGGAGAATAGAGTCAGGGTAAACACATCAAACTTAGTGAATGTTTTGCCCCAACATCAATTGCTTGCACTTTGCGACGCATCCTTGGATGCATGGATCTGGACAAAGAGGTATTTAGGAGAAACAGTCAGCCCCAGAAAGAGACAACCCTAAAAGGAAAAGCCACATAAGAGTGAACGACTGTAGAAGGGTCTCTAATGAATGCTGTCTGCGCCTGGGAGAACTTCCACTTGATATGAGCTGCCTGTTTATTATGATTTTGTATGAGGAACTAGTCTCTTGCTTAATAGATGACAAGGAAAATTAAATCACTGCCCTAGAAACCTCAACGAATCACCACAATAATGTTGCCACTGGAGCTGGAACACAAATTATTTCAGTAGAAGCAACAATTTGTTCAACTGGAAGTCAAAATTACTAAGAACAAGAGCATCATTATGCATGGGAGCGGGACTCCAGAGCAGGGACTTTTCTTTAGTCAGGCTCTTAGAAAGAATGAATTCTACAGCTGCTCTGTTCCAATCTTCCCATGTATATTATCCACCCCATGCATTTCAGCTATCCCTTCCTCTCTAATCACACAATTCTAGGTTCCCTTATTTGATCACCCTTGGCACATTTATCAGGCCATGACAGCCACAATTACACAGTCTCCACAGACACCACAATGTTCTAGAAGTCCTCTCAACGACTGACCTCTTCCTTCTCTCTCTCCTCTGCTGAGGTTTGGAGTCACTGCACTGCTTCCACCGCTCCCCCCCCCCTCCACTTCCCCCCTACTTCTCTTTAGATCTCAGAGGACACATCCCCAATATTTCCTTGGCTTAACAGTCCTTCAATCTCTTTCTGATAATATTCCTTGGGCACATAAAAGCACTGTTTGGGATTGAGTTACATGCAATTGCCATTTTTGCATGCTCTCCACTGCAGAATTATTCATATACTAGGGGCGGGGAAAATGAAGTAGCCCTATGTATACACTGAAATCTCACAGTATTGTAATGATGCAGAAACGGTGCATACGATCTTGGTAATAAATAGATCATTGACACTTGATCAGCTGGTACATCAAAGAGCCAGTAAGGTGACATGACTGTTCTTATGCTTGAAATAGCAACATATATAAGGTGACCAGACAGCAAATGTGAAAAATCGGGATGGGGCGCGGGGTGGGGTGTGGGGGTTTATAGGAGCCTATATATGAAAAAGACCCCAAAATCGGCACTGTCCCTTCAAAAACCAGACACCTGGTCACCCTAGACATAAAACAAGTCCTGTTGGAAGTCAAGTAAAGAATGGAATATGTGACTTTTGTTGAATTGACCCAAGGTGAGAGGCAAAAAGGCTACTATCAGTATTTCTTCAGGATACCAGATTTTGACCCAAATCCTGCCAGGTACTACATAACCTGAAATCCCTGTGAGTGCAATGGAAGTTAAGGACACTCAGCACTTACGGGAGGTTTTCAGGAGTAGACTCTGGCATCTAAAGTAGCCCCACCATAAAATGGATTCTGTGATTCAAGCTGCCGAGCACCCTGCCTGTGCAAATGGACATGCATCACTCCAATATTAACTGCCAGTTACAAAGCTCATTCCGATCAACTCACTTCCAGCCCAGAGAAAGACATGGAGGTGGTTTGCTTTCTCCAAGCTAAAATCCTAAATCCACACAATTCAGGATCTTTCCATGTTAATGTAAAGGATTTCCAAATTCCTTCTCATCAGCCTCTACAATGAATTCACAAGAGCAAAAGCATTATCATAACATCTGAGGGGGGAGGGGAAGAGGCCATCAAGCTTTCATAGCACATCAGGTTAAAGAAGAGACATCTGGTTTTTATTATGTTTTATAAGGTTGATAGCAAATAAGGGTATTAGAGTTAATTTACCTAGTTAGAGGAAAACGACTCAGTCGCAGAAGCTGTGATTGTGAGTGAACGCTCGAGTGCTCTACAACTGTATCCAGGCTCCTCTGGGAGGGCAGCAACGCCGCCTGTGCAGCAACAATTTTCCAACGAGAGATTTCCAAGAGAGGTCACTAGTACAGTAGTAAATAGAAGCGCTTCCCAAAGGGCTGTCCGGATAGGAAGACAATACAAACTAGTAATAAGCAGACTGGTAGCAGTGAGATAGCACAATAGAGCCCGGCTCTCATTGGGGTAGGCACCGTACATATATGTAGTAAGAGAGAGTTCCTGACCCATAGAACATACAATGTAAATAGCAAGTCAGCCAGTGGGTGGGAGGGGAAACTGAAGGACAGACGTGAAGCAACTTGCTGAGGATCCCACGGCAGGACAGTGATTGAGCCGGGAACAGACTGCTGGTCTACAGAGTCCCAGTTCAGTGGCCTATCCTCTAAACCATGCTGCCTCTCAGCTAGTCAGAAACTGGTTATGGGTCATATTCATCGCCCTGAATGTAGTCGTGTTACACCAAGAAAGAATCCAGCCCTGTATCTTACCAGAAAGGACCGTCTCCCTGGTTTTTTGCAACAGAAGAACCACCAATTTAAGCCTTTTGGACTCACTCAGCATCTTCAGGCAATTAAAGTTGTACAAGCTGAGCTAGCTCATGAGACAGACCATGGAGAGCTAGTTTGAAGGTAATCCGGGTCAGCAGTGGTTGAGTCTGATGGCTGCTCAGTAGCTTGCATGAAAGGAGCTTAGTAGGTCCCCATCCCATCCATAGCAAGCTGATACGCAACACCACAAAACCCACCGCAAATGTGTCCTACTAATGGGTCCCCTTATTGGGAGTCTTGGCAAAGGACTGAATGGAACATGGAGAATGAATTCTCTTCTTACCCACTGAAGTGGTCCCGTCAGGGCCAGGCTTTAGTGCATTGCCTCAGCTGCATGGAGGAGGCTTGTGCTGTTGATGGAGCTTGATCCTAGGCTGTGGATAATTAGGGGATTTCAGTCCCCAGAATTTTCAATAACCCCCCAACTTTTTCTTTCCCCAGCACTTCCATCCCCGGGGTCCTTCTACTGAGTTGGCAGAGGCTGGGAATATTGCAGCAGTAACATACCCACTTCATGAGGGGGAAGAGTGCTTCATCCTAGTGAATAGAGAAATCTCCTCCATACAGTTAAAGGACTGGAGGGATCCTAACCAGTCCTCCATTGACAAAAGGAGGTTTGCCTCAAAGCAGAGCCTCAAAAGAACAAGGGGTAGACAGGAGTCTGGGTTTTTTAGAAGGACATGAAGAGGAGTATACACACACACACACACACACACACACAAATTGCTTTACTGGAATATTTGGCACAAAAAGATACCCAGTAGCCGAGTTGATATTTTTGCTCACCTTTTTTTGGTAGCAATTATGGAGTGTTACCACCTGTATCCCCTGACCATGAAAAGTGGGTGAAGACACTCAGAGCTCCCCCTCCAACATCAAGGTGCACGGAGGACCAGGTGGATTCAGCAGAGGGCCGAAGCCCACCACACCTGTTTGCAAAGCCTATTATGGAAGCTTATTGTCAAATGCAGTCGGCACAATGTCAGATTTTGGCATCCTTTAATTTCACACTGGGTTGCAACATGGTTTTCAGCATTTCCAAGTAGTTTTCATGTCTGGCTCATGCCACCTTGGAGAATAAGGTGGTTTCATAGGGAAGGTGCAGGCTTCAGGGCGGGGGGGAGGGGGAATGATGGTTTAATTTTTATTTCCTCCCTCCTATCTATTTTAGGCTTTCCTAGGATCCCTGTTAGGATTTAACTACACATATGGGCAACTCTGGTTGAACTAATGTGTGCTGTTGCACCACTTTAGTTAACCTTAGGCAGCTGTGCGTGTCGCTACTCCACTTCAGTTGAAATCTGGCTTACATTGCGTTATCTTGCCCTAGTAACCCCAGTTAAACACCCGCCAAGCTTTCTGTTGTACTAACTCCAGCAGTTTCTAGTAGTGCTTCCGGCAGCCTCTGGCAATCATGCTGCCAACTCCCAATGGTTACATCTCTGGGGCAGGGACTGGTTTTTTTGTTCTGTTTGTATAGCACCTAGCCTCATTGGGGGGGGGGGGGGCTGGTTTATCACCAGATTCCTAGGCCTTACTGTAGCGCAAGACATTCATGTAGTTATCCAGAATATCCGGAGTTGTCCTAATAAGTGACAAAGTTTTTGGAAGGGATATTAAATCTGGGGTTTAAACCAACCTAACGAAGGATCAGGACTACCCCCCGATGTCTGTCTACTGCGGGGTTCTTACACCTTCCTTAAATGGTTATGGTTAGACACAAGGTACTAGAGTAGATGGACCTTGGCTCTGATCCATTCCTAGATCTGGATTAGCTTCAGCACATCCAACTGGATTTCCAGCTTAAACTTCACTCCCTTCTTTTAAACTTTTTCGAGGTCTGTTCCTCCAAACAGGATCACGGTGTCTATAACCAGAGCGAATAGCACACTAGGAGCTCCAACTCAATGACCAGGAACAATCATTTTCAGAAGACATGCAAAAGTTGCTGCCTGGTGATGAGCCCAAAGGGATATTACACACACCTGAATTGTATCATTCTTTAAATTACACAAGAATGTATTATCTGTGTAGGGTGAAGTGTGTGCTGCACAATACACAAAAATACTTGTCTGCCTGGAAGGGTTTGCACAAAAAGGGCTTATTGTTTCAACATTAGAAAGTGATTTAATATTACAGTTCACCAGATAAAACCACAGAAAACTCCCAAGAATCTGTGTGTGCAATAAAAGTCCCCCTGTAAATGTGAACTAATTGTTAGAGGAATGGATGCTCCGTCAGGAATCCTGCGGAGTATTCTCAGCTCTGCCACTAAGTCACTGTGTGAGCTTGGGCAAATTGCTCAATGTATATGCCTCAGTTTCCCCAAGTGTGTAAAAGTTACAATTGAACTGAACTTGACAGGTTTTGGAAAGATTTCGGGAATTAATGCTTACGCAGTCCTAGAAGATCCTCAGATGAAAGATCCTCTGGACAAGATTTTCAAAAGTGAAAGTGCCATACGGTGGAAGATGAGCATGTTTTAAACTCAGGCACCTTAATGAAATGATCAGAGTGGGAGCTGGTAGGTGCAGAACTCTTTGGCAAATCTGACCTGCTAAGTGCAATATAATATGATTGTATTTTAATAGTGCTTGACAACTCCAACCAAGTATTTTCCAAGTGCTCTTACGGCACAAGTCATCTCTATATAACCCACACATGGTTTGGATCCCACAAATACCCTTTTAGGGACAGGATACCGTTCTGATGTTTCCATGCTTTTGTTTTAAAGGTAACAGTTTTGCACATGTAGGATTTCCAGCAAGTTACTGGGAGGTGCTGTAAAAGTTACACTAGCTTTTTTCTTTCAGTTTCCTCTGGAACTTGCTTTCCAGAAAAAAAAAATCTGCTGCCACCACCTGGGGATTTATGGAAACAGCTCAAAACAACAACGCTGAAAACTGCAGGGCAAAAAAAAAAAAAAAAAGATGTACAAAATAACAGGCTCTTTTATTCTTTTATTTTGTCTGAAACAGAGGACAGATATGTAATCACATCCTTGGAGTCACAGAGATTTGACACACTTTAGGAAGAATTGGCTTCTTCTAGGTACCCTCAGCTGAGCCAGGTTGTACACAAACAAACAAACAAAAATCACCTAAGCAAGAATTTCCCAGATTGAACCATTTTAACAATGAGCGAGAGAGAAGAATTTCGAGGGCAATGGCCTAAGGAATTCCTGCTCACCTCAATATTTGCATGATCTACGAAAGATTGGGCAACATAGGGGAATTGTTTCAAACAGATGTCAGATGACCTGTTCCGATCTGTTTTGCAATTAATTTTTAGGAAATGTACCAAATGTTCATCAAAAAGTTATGAGCTGGCTTGGTAAATGGATCATTCCAGTTGATAGAGTTGCCAGGCTTTTAAACGGTAGTTTAGGTTCATCTCCCCCTCATAAGCACACTGCCAGCAAAATGAAGTCAACAAAGAAAAACAATTGCCTTCATTACTGTCCCATGGACTCGCTTCGACTTTCTGCAGCCGATTAACAAGAAAAGGGATCGGGTTCAGGATGAACCACCGGCTTCTCTGAGAAAAACAAGTCAACTCCAGTAAAACTGAAACCTACGTTACGGGTGAAGTGATTTATACACGGAGTGGCTGAGATCTCAGATTAATGTTCTGTGTAGTTTGCTGTAATGCCACTCAAGATAATTTTTGATTTAATCCATGCCACATGAGGCTCTGGTGGCTGATGACCCTTGGCTTTTAACCCAAAGACCTTAGCTGTTCTGGCAAAAGGAACTACTGTCTGTCCTCTGATAACCTCAGTGACATACCTCAGCTGGACTTAATATTGTCTGCTGTTGTTTATTGATAAAGATACTAAATCTATGGCTCAGGTTAGCATTTAGAAAAGACATCAGTGCATTTTTTAAAAATGTATGAATTAGTTGGGTTTAGGAATGTACCTACAAGGCATGCCTGAATCTTTTGTGCTTGGGGGGAAAAAAACCATGCATATTAGAATTTTCTGGGATTCAAGAGAAAAATTAATAGTTTCCTTGCAGAGTTAGGGCCTGATTCTCTATTTTACACCCTATCTACATTACTGTAAACGACTGCACAAGGCATAAGGCAACGAGGCCCTGGAATGTTTAGATGTGATCTGACAATAAAACCATCTCTCCTCCACTCCCCTCCTTGAGAAAAGATTTCTCTCGTACAGCAGTATGTGCTGGTAAATATAGCTGTTGTGAAATTATCCATTTTGCTTAGCAAATATATACACCTCAAAACCAATACATATGAATTGGAAGCAGGGCAGAAATTTGACATTCCTATCAGTGAACAATTTTTCAGAGTAGAAGTCCACCCAACAATAAAAATTGTGTATTATATACCTTGATCTATAGTTTCCATAGTGACATGAATTCAATATTTACTACTATAGTTATGTAATAAAATATTCAGACATAAATGAGTCACGTTCATTCAACCAAGTTCAGAGCCTGATCCTATAAGAGAGCTTGACTGATTCAAGGATTGAACTTTAAAGAATACTTACTCATTTCTTCTCCCAATCCAGAGTGTGGTTGTGATTTATTAGAAACACCATCATTTTGTACCAGAAAATATTCATATACTGCAAAAACTCCTGTAATAAACGACAGTGTACCTATTTTATCAGATTTACCACTAGTTGTGGGGGGGGAGGGGTTAGAAATAAGAATACTGGATTATTATTGTTTTAAGTTTGCTTGCAATTAGTAGAAAAACAAATTCAAGGACTACAAGAGACTAACTCTGGCAAGCACCTGAAATACCAAGACGGACCCTAAGCAGATGTAAATCAGAGTAGCTCCAATTATTTCAGTGCAGCTATACAGAGGATCTGGCTCAAGCTGAATGCTGAGCGTACCTCCACAGCTCTGCCAGGGCCCCTTTATCTCAACTTGCCATTCTCCCTGAAATCCGAGTTCTTTATTATAAGTACTTATAAAACAAACACACACCTTAACTTCTAGGTACCAGAGTTTTCAATCTGTACTGCCTGCTGCTAATTCAATAGGCATTCTAAGGATGTTTTAACATTACTGTTCTGGTCTTGAAACTCTTCTGAGCGAAGACAGACCAAATGGGGATAGATTTTATGGTAGTAAGAAGGGCAGTTAATAAAAAATATTAGACTTCATTCCTCTGTATGGAGTAAAAATCTCCTTCAGACAGCACAGCTAAAAAAAATTAATTCCAGAACTCTCTGGTAAAAAGGCTAGAGTTTGGACAGACAGACAGAGCCAGAAGAGTGCAAGGGAATTCTGCCCCGACCCACCACTTTCCACTGCAGGATTTATGGTATTTTCTCCCTTCAAGTTGCAGCAATGATGAATTCGGTGTTCTGGTGGGAAAGGCGCGACGCTCCCGTTGGTAACAGAGCACAGGATTACGTAAAACATGGTGAGCGTGTGGGGGCCGGCTGCTTTAGCTGATAAGAGGGTGAATTTTTCTCTCTCCTACTAGAATTTTAAACTAAGCTGGGCTTTTAAAGAGAAATGTGTTTGATAGGAGGCTGGTTAAATCCACAGGTTAAAAAAAAAAAAATCACAACTCTGCATTTTTAAATCACTGCTTTGTAAACTGGCACAAACTTGCTGGGGAGGGGCCCGCAGCTAAGCAGGCATGGAGGCTGAATTGACTCCAAACCTCTGGAGAGGGTGGTCTCCGCAGGTCAGGGTTGAGGTCACTGACAGGGCAGCAGTGGGGAAAGGTTGCATTATGGCTGCTTCTGTCATACCTGCTCTGTAGATAAACTGAAACAGAAGACATCTGTGTGGAGAGCCGTCAATTCCTTAACCTTTCAGGAGTAGAGATCTGCCAGCAGGGCAGATTGGCGGGTTTGAGATAAGCGGAAAACACCCTTTTTAGAGCTTTCTAAGAGTTGGATTCGTGGGAGAGATTAAAATAAATACCCCATCCTGCCCTCGATTCTTGTGGGATAACTTCTTGCACTGGGATGAGCAGGCTGCGACTGCCGTGCGCATGTAGAGCGAGTAGTATAGGTAGGAAAATAATGATCGCTAATAATAATTCTTTGGCTAGCGGGTCCTTTGGAAGTGCTTCTCCGTGTCCACTTCTCAGCTGGTGCCTTTTAAACATTTTGGGAACCACTCGTGAAAAGCACAAGAGCAGTAAACCAGCACAAAACTAGGAAAGTAGAACCTTCAAAATGGAAACGTAATAGTTTTTGAAATGCAGAAAAGGCCCCGTTCCTTCATTTTTTCCTCAACCACTGTAATGGTTTGTTTGTATTCCTGGTTTAGTCCAATTCATTAAGACTCAATGATGGTCCAAGCAGGATGGAATGATTTAAAAAACAACTACACCTTTTATAATATTTATTCTTGCTATAAATCAGTCTATGCTGCCTCAACTCTGCTATCTTCTTTTATCTTGTATGTGACATTTTGTCTTCCTACTCATATAAGAAAACACACACGGTCAACCTGTTTATCTTTAATAATTAAACTCAGCAGCTAATTCAAGAAAAGAGCAGGCTTACTGTGTATACAGAATAGCCAGCCAAGAGGCATTCCAGGACTTTACAGCAAAAAATCAACCTACTTTTTAGTTAAGACCCTTTTCTTGCAGCCTGCAGAACGTATAAATCAGAGCCTAGATCTGGAGCAGTGAAATAATAAGGGGGCTCCACAACTGACAACAGGATTTAAAATGTGGAAACTTTCCAATACAAGAAGAGCCAGCCAGGCTGCTTACGTATGCGTTTATTGCCTGTCCATTGTGGGAACCATTGTATTAAAATCTATAAACATCCAGTGCTTTATTTGGGGCTCCAGAGGGGTGGGGGAGGGACTGCATGCAGAATCCTCCTTCAGCTTCTCTATTCCCGGTCTTAAAACGTTCAGTATCTTCACCTCCAGGGGATGCTTTTGTCCCTTTCACATCCAGGTAACGCACTGCCCGCCTTCCCTTTGTTCTGAGATCTGCAGCTTCACTTGCTAAATCTGTTACAACCCGAGAACCAGGAGCGCTAGAAGCTCCATTGAAGTGAGGGGGGGCACTATCACCCTAAGTGTGGCCCCACCCCCATTCCGCCCTTTCCCCCAAGGCATCGCCCCTGCACCACTCTTCCCCTGAGGCCCCACCCCTATTTGCTGCTCTCCACCCCCTCCCGCGATCTCTCGCCCTTAAGACAAGTTAAAAAGTGAGGGGGCCGCGGCCTCTTGCCCTCCCTCTGCTCCGGTTCCATGCTTAATCCTGGCCTCGCCTCCAATCCTCAGTGACTGGTCCTAGCAGGGACCAATGCTTAACAGTGACCCCCAAACAGCCGGTTTAATCTCTCACAGCACAAACGAAGCTTAGCATAAGAGAAATGCTCTACCTGCACATCTGTTTTACCTGTGGTCCTGGATAGGCCTATCTTATCCCAGGCACCCCTTTGCCTGACTGGAGTTCAGCCTGCTCCCAGCTCTTCAGGACTGTCTCTTTATCCACTCAAAGTTCTCTGTTCCATTTTCCCCTGCTTGGATTCCCTTTCCCTCTGTGGTTTCCAGCTGGGACCCATCCACCCCCATCCCACCTCACCAAGACAGACAGGTGAGCTCAGCAAGGTTGGAAGTAAAACTTCCAAATGAATGGCTTGCATCCGACGAAGTGGGTATTAGCATAAGCTTTCCTGGGCTTCAATACTTTAGTTAGTCTTTAAGGTGCCACAGGACTCTTTGTTACCTCTGCTATTCCAGACTAACACGGCTACCTCTCTGATTCCAAATGAATACCACCCACATTCTCCTTTAAGTACTGGTCAAAGGAGGGGCTCTCCATAGCTCTTTGGCCTCTTTCCTGCATACATGGACCTAACCCCTGCTTGAATCAACTCCTTGTAATAATATACCCAAGCCAACAGGGCATACAATAGTCATGAATTATTACACAGCAGCTCCACAGCCTTCAAAATCATACAGCAGCATTACTGGACATTACTCACTCTTGGGTGAAAAATCAGCACCATGCAGAGGGCCAGCACAAGGCCAATGCACCACTTCAGCCCTCAAAATTGGATTTATGTGGACTTAAGCGGTGCGGAGGCCTTGCGTCTGACATGCTGCAGAGTCGTGTGTGTTACCCTGTAGCTGCACGCTTCTTTAAACTGAAGAAAATAGAATCCCTCTCGTCCTATTACCACAAAGGCGACATGAAGGAGAAAGGAACAAAGAAGGTCTCCGGATATCAAGTGTCCTCCAATTGTTTTTCATTTGATGACTGGGCCACCAGTACCCCACCAACTCCGATCCATACCCACATGCGTTAGCCCCCGGCCAGCCACACTCCACCCTCCGCCACGAAGGCCATAGAACCAGCTGAAGATGGGAACCCGGTTGCAGCCACTAGAACCAGCATTTGTCAAGGATTAAGAAAGAATGTGTTTGTTTTTTCAATTTTTTTTAAAGATAGCCGCAGAAGAAAAATGTGAGAAAAATATTTGGTGGAACAGGGTGGCCAAGTTATGCTGCTACATCTGAGGATTCCAGACAATAGCATGGGAGGGGCGAAGGCAGAGTCGGAAGGACAGGGCTGTGGCCCCCTATGCCACAGGAAGACTCCGGTTGTAACATCAAACACCAATTCTTTTTAAGTGGACTCCATGTTCCCATTCCCAAACGTGCATCCAAAACTTCTGCGTTTCCCCTCCGCATCCGTACCCAGTCTTTTGTTTAGCCAGTGACGTCACCGGTTGGCCTGAAGGTTGCCTGTACAAACCAGTTCCAGTTTATGTTCTGATTCACCATTACGATTCTGGATCCTTGACAGCAGCGACCGTGAAGTTTGCATGTTAATGTCTGTGCAAGTTTTTACTTGGGACTCATCCATCATTTGCTTAGTTAAAACACTGCGGCTTGTATAAAGGAAGTAATTTGTCTTTCGGGGTGGGGGAATCCACCCCCACCTCCCTGACCACACGGTCGCAGTGCAAATGCATCCATTAGCTTCCCTGGAACATGCATCATCTGACATCGGGACTGAACTTTATACTAACAGATCTATAGAGAGAACATGAGGGCCTCCCTGTATCAACCTATGTGGTGGTTACTTCAATACCCAATCCCTCCTTTATATGGAGTCTTTATTAGCTGCCCATATTTCATGGTGTCAAGTATCAGAGGGGTAACCATGTTAGTCTGTATCCACAAAAACAACAAGGAGTCAGTGGCCTCTTAAAGACTAAAAACCCACATCTTCAGATGCATGGAGTGAAAATTACAGATGCAGGCATAAATATATATGTTTCATGGAAAACTTTGAGAACTGGTAACAATTCTGGGTTTATGGCCTGATTTAGGGTGGCTAAAGACACCAAATCCAGACCTCTATTTCAAGATCCCCCAAACTCAGGCAGGTTGTTTGGCACTGGGCTTTTGTATTTTTGTATGGCCTTTATGCTATTAGTAAATGATATTTGGAGGGGAAGGACAGAATGAGAAGAGGGGAAAAATATGCCAGTGGGATGGATATTCAAAATAGTTCAGAAACAGAAGGATTTTGCAGAGCTTTCTGCAGAGCCCAAAGCAAGGAGGAAGGAAGGAAGAAATCAGCCCTTGGAGTTGCCTCGCTTTTCAGGCCCATTCGTGGAAAGGAAGAAGATTCTTGGGCTGTCTGCTGTCAGATCTGTAAAACCCACAGGCAAGTCCTGTGATGCAGGACCCACAGAAGAGAGGTCTCCACCCACATCTCTACTTGCTTTGCTTGTGTCTGGCCTCCAGTGTCAGTAGACCTTTGCAATTTATTGTAGTGTATAGGAATTGGGAAGTACCCCCCTCCTTTGAATAGTTTGACCCCACCGCGCTCTTGCGTTTCCTTCATATTACTTTTGTTGCTCAAAGAGCAAAAGACATGCTCTTTATATTATGCCCTGAGTGTCTCATGGCTGTTGTCGCTCACAGTTGGGAGGTTTAAAGGAGGGGAAAGAGGAAACTCTCCTTGCTTGGAGATGAATGCAGTTCATAGGACATGTAGAGATTTAGAAAAGGAAAGGGGCTAAATTTACTGGTAAGGATAACAGAGATGACCCACTGCATCTTCTATGGCATGAATGAACAACACAAATACCATGGAGTGCTAATTTGTGGAGTTTCAAGGGAGATATTTCTAAGGCCAAGTGATTTCTTTACGTCTGAGCTAGAGCGAGGTGAGAAATGTGGCTACTTCTGGGTCGAGGTTGTAACAGAGGCTGGTTTTTTTAAGACGGGGTTATTTTTACATGGCCTTGGAGGAATTCAGATACTAGAGCAGTCCTGCCTTAACTGAATAGCCAGCG
Organism: Sternotherus odoratus; assembly: GCA_032164245.1. NCBI lineage: Eukaryota > Metazoa > Chordata > Testudines > Kinosternidae > Sternotherus > Sternotherus odoratus. The sequence goes on along the minus strand of JAVMKO010000014.1, from coordinate 5,568,426 downwards.
TTGCTTTCAGCTGTTGATGGAGATATAAATCCATGACTGTCATATAAAAAAATCCATCTGTCAACCAAAAGGAAGGGAGGAGGGGAGTAATTTTCAGTAGTAAATTTTGAGTAGAACAAGCACTAATGGCCTAAAATTAAGGAAGAAAAACACTGGAGTAAATACTAGGAAGCACTTTATAATGGTAGGGTCAGTGAGACAATGGAATAAGTGATCACGGGAGGTCATCTGGTCATCAGCAAGACGAGAGAGAGAACTAATGGGAATGCTAGTGAAGATTTCTTGGCAGGAGGGGCAGAAGAAAGAGCCAAACGAGCTCCCTGGGTCCTTTCCAACAAGAGCTGTGCATCGCACCCATGACAAACCCCAAAATCAGGCAGCCCTCACCAGGATGTGTTACAAGCTCAAAACCTAGCTCCGCTGCAATCACAGATTCACTAAGGTGCACAAATCTTTTAAGCACAGCTGGACAGAGAAAGGCAGTTCTCTTTCACTGCAGATTTCAAGGTTTCATACTTTTTGTTCCAGTTAGGAATGAAGCCCCGAATTTTTTAGATATTCTGTGGAATTTAAAAAAAACAAAGGTTTTGGACATAGGCGTGCACACAGGGTGTGCCCGAATGTCTCAAAACAAAAGGGGGCTTTGCATGCAGAGTGCGGCGCCTTTAAAATAAATAAACTTCCCTGGGTGCACACCCTAATGAAATGTGCTGCGCACGCCTATGGTTTTGGAACAATCAAAGGGATTTGTCGATTTCTGCTTTTATCTGGTATTGTATCGTACTATGCAAAATCATGATTCTTTCAAAAATTCACAACCAAAAGTCAGCTCAGATTCCCCATTTTGAAATGTCTTCCTTTGAAATGAAACATGGTCAAAACACACAATTTCAGGAAGCATTACTGGGGGATAGCTCAGTGGGGTGGGGGGATAGCTCAGTGGTTTGAGCGTTGGCCTGCTAAACCCAGGGTTGTGAGTTCAATCCTTGAGGGGGCCATTTAGGGATCTGGGGCAAAAATCCTGCTAGTGTAGGCAGGGGGATCCTGCTAGTGTAGGCAGGGGACTGGACTCGATGACCTTCAAGGTCTTTCCAGTTCTAGGAGATTGGTATATCTCCATTAAAAAAAAAAAAATTTTGATTCTGAGGGAACTGCATTTGCTGATGGAAAATGACCATCAAAATTTCTCCGACCAGCTCTACTTTTAAGCAAACCTTGGTGCCTTTCACTAAGAAAGCCCTATTTCCAAACACAATCTGGCGTGGGACATTTGAATGTTCGTGGGTACAAGAAGCCATTTCACCGTGTTTCATGGAGAAGGGTGGTCATGAGCAACAAAACCGTGACCGCTCTCTTGCGAAGCTGAATGGAGAAAGCATTTGCCCCTCTGAAGGCAGGTTTGTTTTAACATAGGTGCTACAGCAAGCATAAGAAAAACAATTCCCAATGTGAGATGGACTCAGAACAGATGAGGAAAGGCACTTTCCCCCACCCCAATTAAAAAAATCACTCGTGCCATTGGGTGCATGAATGTCACGATAAGGATCAGAGGTCAATGCTTCTTTTTTGGGAGCTGTGACTAACAGTCATAGGCAGCAGCTTTCAAGTGACCTGCAAGACCAGCTTCTCCTGGCAAAAGGCAGAGCAGAGCAGTAGAGGAGGGAGCCACCAGATGCTTATATACCTGCACTCCCTCTTGGGTAGAGGCAGGTGACTTTAGTGCAATCTTGGCAGTAGCTTTCAGCACAGGCATTCACCCCCTCCAGCCTACATGCAGCCATGTGTGCACGCTAGGGAGACGGCCGTTCACCTAACAAAATGAAGACAGACCAACCACATCAGACCGGGAAGTAAAGAGATCTGCGACAGCTGTTTGCATTTAAAAAATAAAAGCCATCTGAAGCGATGGAGTTTTAGATAGTAAAACAGACATTTAAGGAGCCATCTTCGGCAAGAGTATTTGGCCAGCAAAGCGACAGGCAGGGGATGACTCTGTGTGTGTCCAGATGACAGCACAAGTCAGTTCTTTCGGGGCTGTCAGGTTCATTTTCCCAGAGCCCCCGGCTCCGACACCTGGGCTCTGTTACATGACACGTCGTTATAGTTTTGCAACTTATGGTGTCCATCACCACCCCCCAGGCAAGTGCTGGACAGCTGTGATAAATGACACACGGTACAGCTTATTATACACATAAAACCCTCTTCACTTGGTGGTCCCACGGTTTACCCAATACGTTTTACTCCTTTTTTGCTTGGATTTGTATATAGGCTCCTGCGATGGGGCACTCACCCTATGCTTCGCCCAGCCCCCTGAGAGAGGCTCTCTCCTGTACATATCACTGTGCAGTTTGTTTACAGGGTTTCACTCCACCACCTTTATGTACTAGTGCAGTCACAGGGTTTACAATGTCCTCCAATTTTCTTACCCCTTCTCCAAAGGTGGGGGGAAAGAAATGGAGTCTCCTCCCAGAGGCCTCCCTTGTGAAGCCCCACTAGCCGGTCTCTCTTCTGCGTCTCCCCCACTGAAATTCCTTCCTGTGCTTGTCTCTATCTTCCTTGAGAATATGCTAATTAGCTCATTAGCTAACCAAATCAGATTGGGGCTGGGAATCTGCTTAAACAGTGCCCGGAATGATGGGGTAACAAAGAGTCCTGTGGCACCTTAAAGGCTAACTAAAATATTGAAGCATAAGCTTTCCTGGGCTAATACCCACTTAGTCGGATGCAAGCAGTGGAAGTGTCCAGGGTTCTTTGCTGCTTCCCAGCATTTTGTCACAGCTCCGTTAAATATACGGTAAAAGACACTGAATTAGTGATACAAAACACGGCTTGACCATTTGTTGCCTGGTATATGTGACCACTTGTTCAAGCACCTTTTATTAATCAGCAACTGTTCAGTCAATTACTATTCTGAACATTTTGCCCTTTTATATCACCAAAGACTATCAGCCTGCTTTAGAAATATTAATTTCAGAGCACCACTTTGTGGTAGGTCAGAGATATTAAAGGAACACTTTTGGAGTGAAACACAATAGCTGTCTGACAAATGCTACAGACCAATTTAACAAAAGAGATGAGGGAGAATACGGTATACACAGTTGAAACCACAAGTTCAATTTGGGAAGGCAAAATGTAGTTACCCAAGTTGTAATTTGGTGAGGACACCAGAGAGGACACGCTTACAAACTGAAGGGATTAACAATTACTAGTGGTTAAAACCATGGTTTTAGGGCTCTTCTAAAAGAAGGCACCTGGCAAAGAAATGCAGCTCCCCATCACCACAACTGCCATTGATTCAAAGGGAAGAGCATCACAGGCAATATCGTCACTTCCTGCAGCATCTTACGGAAGAGTTCTGTAGAACTTAGCACTTTAACTTTTCCGTGGACTTTTTAAACCAAACCTATGCAACAAGAAGATCATTCTTCATTACATTTTATAGGTTTTGAGAGTAATGTCTTAAGAACTCAACTTTTATCTCTATTAAAGTTCTTTAGGACTTTTCCTGAAAGGCACTTTCCTTGGAGACTTCCCCCCCCTCCATGTACTGACCCAACTCAACACAATTTAGCTTGTAAGAGCTCAGTAGAGAGCAGCATGCCAACTAACTGTAATAGCGATGACATGTTATTTCAGTAAACTATATTTAATTTAATTCAGTATTTAAAGTCATATCTACTATGTATTTCATGTATCTTCCCTTCACTCAAGTACACTTTAAATCACTGTCTGATTACATCACTTTTATATATGAATACCTCTATCTGTCCTCAAGGACTGCATGTCACAAGTGCTATTCGACTTGCCAAAGAGGAGTTTATTTTGGAGTTTTACTGCAACTACTATTCCTTAGTCCTTTGAAGAAGTCAATGTTGAGTAATACAAAGTCCTCCTTGGCCAGCAATAGGGCTCCTGGCCAAGGGGCTACCAGAGGGAAGCCCCAGAACTGAGAGTGGGATGACAAAGAAAATGGTTACTTTGGGAACAAGAAGGAGGCAAAGGGCAGTAGACAGTGACAAGAACAGGGAAGCTGCTAGGTGTTAGGTAGAGCTTGGAAGGAAGACAACAAAGAACTTAAGAATCAGAGAGGTAGCCGTGTTAGTCTGCTACAACCCATCCTGGACAATAATCCCTCACTTTCACAGGCCTTGGGAGGAAGTCCAGTCCTGGCACACAGACAACCTGCCAACCTTAAACAGATTCTCACCAGCAACAGCAAACTGCACCACAATAACTCCAACTCAGGAACCAATCCATGCAACAAACCTCGATGCCAACTCTGCCCACATATCTACACCAGCAACACCATCACAGGACCTAACCAGATCAACCATACCATCACTGGTTCATTCACCTGCACATCAACCAATGTCATATATGCCATTATATGCCACCAGTGTCCCTCTGCTATGTACATCGGCCAAACTGGACAGTCCCTATGAAAAAGGATAAATGCACACAAATCAGATATTAGGAATGGCAATATACAAAAACCTGTAGGAGAACACTTCAACCTGCCTGGACACACAATTACAGATTTAAAAGTCACCATACTGCAGCAAAAAAGCTTCAAGTCCAGACTGCAAAGGGAAACTGCAGAGCTACAATTCATTTGCAAATTTAACACAAACAATTTAGGATTGAACAAAGACCTACAATGGCTTGCTAATTACAAACATAGCTTCTCCTCTCTCCATGTTCACACCCACCATTCAACTGCTAGAAGAATAACCCACCTTCCCTGATTGGAGATAACAAACTGGTTCAGCCTAATTGGACTAACCTTGTTACCTCCCACCTGGATCTTGCCTACTTTTCTATATCTGCCTCTGGACACTTCCACTGCTTGCATCTGACGAAGTGGGTATTAGCCCACGAAAGCTTATGCTTCAAAACTTTATAGTTAGTCTTTAAGGTGCCACAGGACTTTGTTAACAAAGAACTTAGTAGTTGCTAAGATTCATGGGAAGCCAGTGAAGGAATCTGAACAGGGGCTGGGTGGGGTCAGAGAATGGGCGATACAGAGGATTTTTGCAGCCACATTTGAGCAGAGTGAAGGGAAGCAGAGTGATTAGCAAGTTACCACAGTTCCTACTTCTACTGTAGCTTTGTTCCTACATTACTCGGTGGTTGGTACCAAAAGTACCACAGTCACTTTGAGTAACTTCTCAGACTAAGAAACAGCCTCTTTAGACAGCACTGTCTGTCCTGCAGGAGGGGACAGATCAACATGCCTACATGTTACTAACGAATGACTTTCCCACCACTAATGATGTTTATCGGGGCAGGAAGATCTACTCAAAAGGTCTTTATGATCTTTCAGCTAAATATAGGAAGTTGGTTTTTATCACTAATAAACCAGGGCTCTTTATCCTCTCACCACGATAAGGGAGATTTAGGTTTTCTCCCCCTGTGGTTTTCAATGGAGAAATTCAGGAAGGATGACACAACATCTGTTTATAAGATTTATTCTTATTTCCATGATCGTAGACATTCCAGAGCCAGAAGTGCAGAGGTTGAATGTCTTTCACTTCTGATTGTACATTGCCTGCGTTTAGGATATATACAAAGTTAAGGGTCTCATCCTGTCCCCATTGCAGTCAATGGATCTTAACTGAATTCTTATTAGAACCGGACTTCTGTATCTGAGTACAAAGTCACTGTACAAGACTCTCAGATATAATCCTTTAAAACTAGTGCAAATTTTCCAGCTTCTCTTCTCTGGAAGTCCATTTTAAAAATTACTTCGTGAGATGCATGTACAAATATTCTGTGGTCTGGATGGGATTAGGACCAAGTATTTCAGATATCCATCTTAAGCTCTTGGGTCAGGAACTGGGTTTTGTGAAATTGGCATCTAAACCAGAAAAGCCTTAAGGCCAGAATTACAAAGGGCTCATAAATGAAAAATGATGTAAAGAGTAAGGAGTGTGTGAGTGGGAAATGAATAATCGTAACTTGTAAAAGCCTGCCCAAGAGGAGAAGTTTGGGTCCTGAGCAAGGGTCTGGATCAAGTCTCATTAAGGATGGATGCATCAGTTTGAATAAAGGAAGACCTCCTTCTTGGGAGCACACAAAATCCTCAGTCCTGACTTGCAAACTTCTGTGTTGTCTTGAACACAGACAGTGGTGTTGAACCGGTCGCACTTGTGAGATGAGCACAAATGGGGACTAAGTCAGACCCACAAACTTCATTTGAACCTTGATGTCCTCTTGGACCAGTCTCTGATTTGTTCACACCACTGTAAATCAGAAGTAATTTCACCCAAAGTCAACAATTACTCCAGATTCATGCTGGCATGGTATAGAACCATACCCAGGATGTTTACTTTTCACAATCTAGCATACTTTTAGATAGGAAACATGTGTCTGGTCTCAAGACTTCCAATGAGTCGCGATAAATAGTCATCCCCCTTTTAAAAGTCAGTTACTTGAGAAAATAGCAAACAAAATGAAATGGCTCCTTTGGAACTTTTGACTCCCAATTCAGTATTCAGAGAAAGGTTGGTTCTACAGCTTGAAAGATAAATTGTTGGCTACCTTATTCTTAGTATTGCTGGATTTTTGTATCTAGTAATGCACATTTTTAATGTCATTTCTGATCAGGCTAGTTTTCAGTAACAACTTTCTGCATATTGTGGGTCAAGGTTAAGAGGTACAGGGAAACGGCAGAGGGGATATGCCTTATTGCTCTTTGAGCTGGTGACGGCTGTTTTTAGTAACAACGTGGGAGGCTTGCTGCAGAAATTAAAGGAGTTATTGTAATTCCGGGGGAGGAGAGAAGCCAAAAAGTAGCATTTGGGATAGTTGGCAAATTACAATAATATGCAACTGGATGGAAATTGAATGAATATTGGCTCTAAAAACTGCCATGTCAACTTGATTTCAAAGTGTCAGCTATTTGGTCCAGTCCATTGCAACAAAGGTTTTCTTGAGGAAAAACACTTAAATTGGAGGCTAGTTTAACTTGAGTCTGGGGTATATCTTTAAAACCAGAACCTGTCTCCCTGCAGGGTCGAACTTGCATAAGACTCACACTTTTTTGCTTATGTCGTGCAAGTTGAAAGGGCTATGGCCATAGCGAACAGTAACTCAAACCATATTCATAATTAATCTTTAAAGCAACACGCTCAGCCTTCAAAGCTCAAGAGAGCCATGTGGACAACTGTTACAGACCTTTGTGGTGTAGCTAAAAGAATGGCGGGGGCTTGGTAAATAGCACAGAAGTATCTAATATGCCAACCCACAATGACGCAGGACAAATGGGTAATCAGCCAGAGCTAAATCCACACACTAATCTAATAGGATGCATCCAGCTGTATCTAACAATTTCTGGTCCTGTAACCTATTATGCTTCATGACCTCTGAATGCTTAAGACTTTAGAAACCAAACAGAGACAGTGTCCCTCTGATTCATTCTTCTGTCATCAAATTATAAATGGAAATTTCCCTTCAGGAAAGAAGGGTCGAGATTCCATCTCTTCCCAGGCTTGCCTCCGTAATGCTGGAACTGAAGATAATCACTTCGGGACTAAATTTTAATAAGCATCCTCTGATTATTGGGAGTCCAACTTGAGACATCTTGGTCCTGATCTTCAGAGTTGCTGGGAGCCTGTTGCTCCCATTCACTTTAAGTAGGGTTGTTGTGGTCACTCATCACTTCTGAAACCAAAAGATCAGACTCAAGGGATAACATCCGGATCCAGTTAAGTTAATGACAGTTTTGCATGGGGACAGGATTTCACCCAAAGGGTCCAAAATTGGGCACTAAAAAAGCAGGAAAATGTTGGCCTTGGATCCAAGTAGTGTCTCAACAGGGAAGAAAGGTTATTTATTCTTATTCCACTATTCATACTCACATATAGGGGGTTGCACTACTAGCTGAATTTGGGGTTGTGAAGTAAATTGCCCAACAGGGCTTATTGGCTGGTTGGTATCTTCAGGGAATGCCTGTCTTCTGTTATGTGTATGTAAACCTTTGTTTTTCTACCTGATTTTCCAGGTATACTTTTAGGGGATTTGAAAGGGTTTGGTTAATTTTTGTTTGTAATATTTGCTCATTTCTGCACATCCTGATTTCAGCGGGGACTGGAAGCAGACATGCCAAAATCCTGCAAAAACAGATACAACTGTGGTATTTCAGGAGCTACCAAAACCAGACAGAGGAAATGTCTGCTAGGACCTGATTTCCAGATCAAAAAGTATATGAACTATTAGATGCTTCAACAAACTAAAATGTCTAGTTTTGAGATTTGCCTCTTATGAATTATTATAAATACCTTGCTGGTTCCCTTCCTATACAGCAGATAGAGTTGCTCAACATTGTTATCACAGCTATAGATGCATTAGTAACAAGCTCTCTATCAAGACAAATACTGGTTTCCTTGAACACCAGGGAAGTTTTGTCATTAATGTCAGTGAAAACAGGATGAATCCCTAATTGGCTAAACCATCCCTAATTCTACTGCTGGGTAAGTGGAGGTTTTGTAATTATTATTGGGAGAGAATTGCTGATCAAATATATTTAACAAGAGGCCTATTGAAACAGAATTGGCATCAGCAGAATAAAGGCACAAGACTTAATAGAGCTGAAAATCAAAACATTGTGTTACTATTTAAACAAAACAGGAAGGGAAGGTGTTTAAGTGCCAGTATACTGTGAGAGAGAGACAGTGGGGGAGACAAGCTTTGCAGCTATACAGAGGTCTTCTTCTTGTCTCCTGAAGTTGACCCATTAAAAGATAGTATCTCACACACAACCCTTGTGTGTCTCATATCCTGGGACCAACATGGCTACAACACTACAAACAGCATAATTTGGACAGTTATCTAAGACCACTCACCTAAGCAGCTCTTATCAATGTTTGGAGAATCAATTTTGCATTGGGCATTCAAACCACTGATTCTTTGATAATGTAGCTGCCTACAAGAATCACGTCTTTGTATGTGAAACGGTCTGTTACAACAGGGTTTTGTGTTTTGTGTTTGTGGTTATTCCAGAGATTGTTTTGAATGGTTAGTGAAGTTTCCCCCCCATACTGGATCATTGCCTTTAGGGAGAGTATTCTATTGGGAAGATGGCTGGATTGCTGGGACGTCTGACATTGGCCGGTATTGGAGACAGCATACTAGATGGAATTGCTCATTGGTGTGCTAGGGGATGGAGATTCTCACATTCAACGCTGATCGCTAATGCCTACATTTTCAAGGCATTATGCAGGGAGGTAATCTGCATGGCTCTCGCTGGCTTTCGTGGAAACAGCAAACCTAAAATCCAGGGCACTGCTCGGAGAACACCTCCTTAAAATGATCCATCCCAAGTGGCCAAAACATCACCCTTAATAATCTGGTATTTGTGACTTATAGTAATTTAATTACGGGGATTGCCTTACAACCATAATTAGATTTTGACAGCATGCTGAGCTGCAATATAACTTCCAGTATTATACCAAAATGCTTTCTTAGCTGTATTGTATGATTAGTCTGCATTCTACATAGATCAGGACTAGAGACTGCCCAGACTACATAGATTCACAACACAGTCCTGTCAGATGATCAGGAGGGTTTTTCTTCTCCCCTACCCAGACGCCATTGTATCAATAACCTGGATTAATATGCACCCTGCGCAACATGAGTCTAGGAAAACCCAACATTTGGTGAAGGGAGAAGGATACTGAATGCCTTGTTGACACAATAGACTAAATTCCAGAAGGCTGCTTCCAAATGTAGGTGTTTGAACGCATGTCTGGAGAGGCTTTGAAAACTGAGCCTCTATTGACTCCCATCACTCCCTTTGCTCTCAGACCGCAACTAAGTGACGGGCCAAGCACTCTCTAGTGGTGTTAATTATTTACCAGTTGTTTATGGCTAAGCCCATTTCAGCCATTCAAGAAAGGATATTCTCTGACCCAAGGGGCTCACAGACTAAAGATAGACTAACAGGGATTAGGAGAAGAGATGCAACCAATAGAGAGGTGTTTAATACAAGTCCACAACTAAAGCACAGAGCTGGGGATCAGGCAAAGTGGATTCTGTCCCTGGCTCTGGCTTGCTCCATGAACCTGTGTGCCTCAGTTTCTAAAATCTATGAAATGGGGATTATAATAATCACAAGAGTGTTGTTGGAATAAGCCTTCATAAAGTACTTTAAGGTCCCTATGTTCTATAGGGGAGGCAATGTGACCTAGTGCGTAGGGCATTGGACTAGAACTCAGGAGGTCTGGATTCTACTCTTGGCTCTTCCACTGGCCTGCTGCATGATCTTAGGCAAGTCACTTCCTCTCGCTGTCCCTCAGTTTCCCCACCTGCAAAATGGGGATAAGGACACTGACCTCTTTTGTAAAGCCCCTTGAGCGTTACTGATGAAAAGTGCAAGATACGAGCTTTAGTAATTATTAGTAGGGAAGGAGCCTCAAAAGTCCAACCATTTTTAATTATTAATTATTATAAGACATGGCTTTTCAGTCACTTTTTAGTCCTGCTCATACTCAGCTATTCCTCTCCATTTTACCCAAGCTCCAAGACAGAGATACCACAGGGCTTCTTACCACTGAGGGAGTGTAACATATCACAGCATGCCATCCAAGCCGTGTTATAGACACACTTGACTCACAATCTGGGGTCTCTCTTTCCCCTCTTTCCTATAGGCAAACAATGCACTAAACTCTGAGTCAGGCAGTGACTCCAGGGGGAAATCAAATGCTTCACGGCTAATGAGTCATAATTGTCTTTTGTGTGGAAGCTGATGAAAATTGTATAGTTTGGGTCTCGTAATGTCATAAGAGTTACGTTTTTCTCAGACACGGTTATTTATGTCTCTCTGGTTTTAAGAGGCACTGTACTTATGCACAAGGACAGCTGTGTGCATCAGATGGGGTTAGAACACGCATTTTTTACTTGAAGGAAATGTGCTGAGGGTAGCTCTGAAATTGGATTGAGACCATAATCCAATTCTCTCCCACGGCGCACTTCATGTGAATTCTGGCCTTGTGCTTTTCCGTTCTGTGTTACTAAAGTGCATCACCTGTAACAGTGCCTAGTACTTCTCATTTCAGACGGTTATCCCTGTGTCAACAGAGGTCCTCATTAATTCCTGGGGCGGCACTGTTCAGGAAAAAAGGCCACAGCTCAGGATGGCGGGATTATTCAATACAAATAGTATTCAACATGAGAGTCCCAGATGGATGGTTCACAAGCCAAGGCAGAATATTACAAATGTCCATTGTTCACGTGTATTTACTCAGAAGTTCGTGCCAACAAAGGTTGTCTTAACAGCTCACTTTGACTGTGTGGTATTTAATATTTTCAGTAATTGACTGTAAACCAAACTCACACTATATTCACCCTGATTGCCTTTGAGAAGGTCCTTCACCAAAGGCTCTTCTTAAGCAATGTAAGCAGTCTTGGGATAAGAGGGAAATTTTTTCAAATCTCACCTCTGACGCCCCCCCAGGGGTGTGGGGGCTGGGGTTGGTCAGGGGGTGTTGGGTTTGGTGGGGGGGGGTAAGGTGGGGGTGTTGGGTTTGGTTGGGAGGTGAGGAGGGGGGTCGGGGTTGGTCGAGGGGCAAGTGAGGTGTGGGTGTTGGGTTTGTTTGTGGTGGTAGGTAGGGGTGTCGGGTTTGGTTGGGGGGGAAGTGAGGTGGGTGTGTCAGGTTTGGTCTACAGGGGGTGAGGTATGGGTGTTGGTCAGGGGGTGTTGGGGTTGGTAGAGACGTGGGGGTGTTGGGTTTGGGTGGGGGGGTGAAAATGTGAGTCAGGGTTGGTCGAGGGGTAAGTGAGGTGGGGGTGTCGGGTTTGGTCGGGGGGGTGAGGTGGGGGTGTCAGGTTTGTTCTCTGCCCCCATCCAACGGACCCCACACTCGCTCAGCTGTCTGCCCCCTCCCCACCTCCGACTGACCCGAGCAACGCCGGGTATTTTCGCTAGTCTATATATATAAAAGTCAAATGGTGTATGCGTGTATGTATGCGTGCCTGTATGCGCGGATGTATGCTTACTCCTTCCACACCGTTTGAGCTAGAGACTTGAAATTTGGTACAGTTAGAGGTCTTGGGGTCCTAATGACCGTAAGAGTCAAAAAAAATTCAAATCTCACCTCTGACGCCCCCCAGGGGTGAAATTATTTAAAAGGCCAATCACATCAGCTGGGCAGCTGCTGTTCTCTGTGACATAGTTATGATGTCATAATACCCCCTCCAACAGACACCACACTCGCTCAGCTCTCTGCCCCCTCCCCACCTCCGACGGACCCGAGTTGGGTTTGGTCGGAGGGTAAGTGAGGTAGGGATGTCGGGTTTGGTCGGGGGGTGAGGTGGGGGTGTCGGGTTTGGTCAGGGGGGTGGGAAGGTGTCTGGGTGGGTGAGGGGTGAGGTGTGGGGGCTGGGGTTGGTCAGGGGGTGTTGGGTTTGGTGGGGGGGTAAGGTGGGAGTGTTGGGTTTGGTTGGGAGGTGAGGAGGGGGGTCGGGGTTGGTCGAGGGGTAAGTGAGGTGTGGGTGTCGGGTTTGTTTGTGGTGGTAGGTAGGGGTGTCGGGTTTGGTTGGGGGGGAAGTGAGGTGGGTGTGTCAGGTTTGGTCTACAGGGGGTGAGGTGTGGGTGTTGGTCAGGGGGTGTTGGGGTTGGTAGGGGGAGACGTGGGGGTGTTGGGTTTGGGTGGGGGGGTAAAAATGTGAGTCGGGGTAAGTGAGGTGGGGGTGTCGGGTTTGGTCGGGGGGGTGAGGTGGGGGTGTCAGGTTTGTTCTCTGCCCCCATCCAACGGACCCCGCACTCGCTCAACTGTCTGCCCCCTCCCCACCTCCGACTGACCCGAGCAACACCGGATATTTTCGCTAGTATTAAATACCCATTGAAATGAACGGATAGCATCCGTGTACATAGCACAGACAGGCCGTGGTGGCTTAATCGCAACTGGGGTTCTAACAATCCACATTCAAACCAGTGGAATTACCCTGATGTAGCAGGAACCAGGCTCAGGCCCGCAGTATCAGTTGTGAACATTGCACAGAAACCCACAGGAGCCCTGGGATAAAGGTGTAGAAGACTTGTCTGGTTCAAAGGGCTGGATTCGGCTTCCATTTCTGAGGCTCAGTGACCCCGGAATTTCACTTGAGTGGTTGCAAAAGCTCACAACAAACACTGTTTGAACTGCCAAGTTTTACCTGGCTTCACTCCAAAGCCCCACACTGACCTGGGCTTATTGAACCATTAATACATAGATAGTCGCAACCACTGGGGAAAGAGGGGGGAAATAAAGGACCTTATTATCCTAATGATGTCTTCCTCAGTACAGCACAGCCATGCACATTTACACCCCAGATCCACTTGCCCCCAGGTTTTCTTAGAGGGATGAACCTCTGCCATTCAAACAGCCTGGGCCAAGTTCTGTAACAAACCTCGGTCATTTCTGAGCTCTCCACTAGGATTGCAGAGCCTGTAATACTCTCCTGGTGTTGCATTAGTTATCCAGCCCATCTAAACCAGGTTACTGGATTCCCACCCTACTCCTTTCTGGACTCTTTCCCAAATCACAGAAATCCTGTGCTGTAATTCGCCAAGAGTTTGGTGGCACAAAATATATGGCGGCTGGACAGGTGGGAAGGCAGCAATAGTTAATATCAGCCTTGCGTCGTCCTGTAGCAGATTCAGAAGTAGTCCCAGAGAGGCAATGCAAACGCCTCCTCACCCACTCCTCCCTAAAACCCCAGGCTTTCTATCTTGAATGCCTTTTTGAAAGCAGCCCTATTGTTTCAGGCAGGATGGGCAGAGCACAAGAGCTGTACAATACAAGTGCCCTTTTCTCAGGATATACACTGGTCATCCTAGGGCAGGAAAATGCTTAAGGCAGGGCTTCCTCTATGCATCCCTCTTCCTCCACCTCTAGTTTACTCCGCTACCATGCTGGCCTCCATTGTCACATTGGTGGTTGATTGGTTGCACAATAATCTGCATCGGACATGTTTCTGTTTCATAACCTCATCAGGTACACAGAGCACTGCCCGAAACTTTCTCCTGAGATCCTACTGCAATCTGAATGCTCCCACTGTGCCGGGAAATAATTGCTGAAAGCTGATAGCTTCCCTTGAGTTTATCACCTTTTGAGAACAGAAGCTTTAATGTAGAGTTTAGCCACCACACTCACGGCACCAGACTCCATGTGCACCACAGAGCGTCAGCCCCTTCATCGCATGCCAAGATTTGTCATCGGATGTGCACACAACTCCCACTGAAGTTAGTGGGCATCCTGATCATGAGGATAGTAGAATGTGGCTCTTTACATTCAGCAGTAGGTGGAACAAAGAGCTCTTTACATACATAACAGACACCCCGTCTGTTGAGCTCTGCAATGTACAATGTACATATGTATATATAATTAGATGCATATTCCCGTACAGTGAGTCCTAAATTAAGAGCAGTGTCAACTTTGTGTCAGAAACGTCCTCTCTTGGGGGTATTCTACAATACGTGCTGACCTTGCAAGAAGATACCCTCAATCTTTTCCCCCTCTAAACATCAACACTCTTAATACCTGACTCTCACATAGAGCTTTATAGAGCTCTAGATCCGAAATTATAATGACCAGCACTCCAAAAAACCCTCAGTCTATCTATAATCACAAAATTATAATTTCTTATAGAATGCAAAATCTCTGAACAGCAACATATCTGTGGTATCCCAGGCACCTTCAACCAATGGACAGAGATTCAATAGCGAGGACTATTGTTGATGTAGAAAGTTCAGTAAAAAGTAATTAAGGGCTGCACGCAGCACTAATTCAGGTCCCAATCCTGTAAATTACATCTTACAAGCAGACCCTTGTGGGCACCCACTACCCCCTTGAGTTCAGTGGAGTTCCATGCAGGCAAAGCAGTACCCCGCCTCCTCAAATGCAGAATCAGGCCCTACCCTTCCCAGTGTCCTGTCCCACTTCCAGGAGCTGAGTGTGAAACCTGGGCTACACAACATGTTTTGAGAGCTACTGGTGAAAACTGGTACAAGAGCCAGTTGTTTTGATCATTAATATGATTATTTCTGTAGGGGCGTCTCCTATTTACTTGATCCAAAATCCCAGTCAGGAACCAAGCAAGACCATATCTCCAGGACATTACAGCTCAGCACCTAAATATCTCCAGGGGGCAACACCATCATCCCAGCCTACAGCCGTCTCGTTCAGAAAACAGTATAGAAAAGTTACTCTAGAAATGGGTGTATAAGACTACTAAATAATTATAGAACAATTACTACACACCTATAACCAATCTGCGCCATAAGCATTAAACCTACAGACACATTCGCAACCCTCATCTCTCAGGATTCACCAGGCAGGTCTTGGTCTATGGCCCATCTGAACCTCGCAGGTATTCCACATCTTCCTAGCATGGGCCACAGAGTAGGGGGGAGCCACCAGGGACAGGGTCCAATCCCTTTTAGAACTATACAGGTAGGGGCATACAGCCCCAGCACTTTAAGCAGTAGTGGACACGCAGCTCCCGGCGGTGGTGGCTTCAGGCCCTACACCACCTCCATTGTTACCATCCAACCCAGACTTGCTGCCATTTCCTGCTTTCTAAATCGCCTGGACCAGAACCCACCCACACCTCTCATGGGCTGGACTGAAGCAGAGGCGCCTCTCAGAAACCAGCCTGGGCAGAAACCGTGTCCCATTGAATCTTTTCAACCTAGAGCATTTGGCGGGGGGAGGAGGGGGAGGGGGCTGACGGACTGTCACCTCATGGCACCAGAGTTTGATCAGGTGGAGAGAAGTCTCCAGCCCCAGCAGGACTCTATGCCACCACCCCTACCCTTTGCTCCCCTGCCTCCCAGCTCCATTAGGATCTTACCCCCACCTTAACCTGCTATCTAGACGAGTGGTTTTGCTTTCATGCTATTCCAAAGCAACCATGTTAAGTACTTTAGTGTGTAACCTTTAAGAGTATTTGAATTTAGCTTTTTTAAAAGGGATTCTCAGTATATTATATAAAAATTCACTAGATACGCTATTTACTGCTTCCCTCCTGTAATGCATCTTTTAGGCAATGCAATTTAAACAGTCTAGCTTGCAAATGGTCACATTAAATATTGGTCATTTGTTTTTATAAAACCAACCAATTTTTTTCCTGGCAAATACAAATGTAACAATTCGGCATAAAGCAGCACAGAGTAACATTTCAAAGCAGCAATTGCAAAAGTAAATTTCAACCAGAATTTACTGTCTCATTCTATAATCCAGGTGCACCAATTTGAATATGGTCTTTAGCCAATCCACTGTGGAAAAGACCACACTGAAATGCACTAAATGCAGCAAATCTATGCCTCCCTCACGGCCCACTTTAAATGGTTGCCCCAATGCCCCCGCTTCCCAGCAACCCGCTGCAACAACCCAACACGCTGGTATAAGCAGCTTCTGTACTAAAGAGAATGCACAACCGCAACACCTACATTGCAACATCCTCTCGTCTGGTGTCCTCTCCTCTGTCATCGGCGTGAGATAGAGCGAGGGGTTCAGTGCAATCTAGGGTGTCGCTTTCCTAGGCAGCTCCTGAGTCTTCTGCAGCTCCATCGGTGCAACCCTTCTGGCCGGTGGGGAAGAGTCCCTGGTTCACCCCTCAACAACCGGAGCTCCCCTCCACCTCAATCAGTAGCAAGGTGCGGAGGCAGGAGTCTATTATTCCACATGCACCTCAAAGTCAAGAGAGGCTTGGAGGGGGACCAGCCGTGGTGAGGGAGCCAGTTGGGAGATGAGGGTATCAGGAAAAGTCAGGACTGTGGGACAGGGATTGCCAGCGGCAAGGGAAGAGCCTTGGGCAGCCCAGGTATATTGTGAAATGGAGAAGCAGGAGCAGCTTTGGCCACGTCCCCCTCCATCTCTCCTCCTGCTGCTGTTTTTCCATCTCTGCCTTCCTGGGGGCACCACTCTAGCCTGGAAGAGCAGAGAGGTAGGAGCTAGTGCACCCACCTAGCTCCAGGAAACTGGGTGCTACAGGAGCCCCACATGGTCGGGGGAAGAACAGCAGCTGTCTGCCTGCAGCCCAGCCGAACACGCGAGATGATCCCTGTTGGGGGGCAAAGAAGCCAAGAAGCTTTGCCACCTGGCAGTCAACATACCTGACGTTTGAGGTTTTATGGTCCATTTCTCTCTACATACTTTTCCCTAATGCCAGCATCATTACTTCACTTGCTTGTTTCCAACACAGCCTCTAGAGTCGCATGTGCAAGTGAAAACGCTGCCTATTACAAGTTACAGAATGAATGAGGCCTCAGCAAAAGAGTCTGGACTGGCTATCAGGGAAGCAACTAAAGCTGATCTAAGCAGGAGATTGGCTGGGCCCTGGTCACAGCTAAAAAGTGTTCACTAATCAAGTCCAAATCAGTGTCCTGCAAATCTTCCTCATTTCCTGAGAATAATTCATTAGAGAAGGCACTTCAGCTGGGACAAGGCAAAGTTTGGAGTTTCCCACATGTGCTAAATGCAGGTTAGTTACTCCCTAGTCAGTTGCAGAGAGCTGTGTGATTGTGAGTCCTATTGTGAGGCTCACAATCATCTTTATTGCTTTGATCACATCTCCTGCTGGCTAGTGGCAATCTTTTGGCTCTGGAGGTTTTCTAGGGAAGTTAATGGATTGGTAAAGCTGCCATTCTTTATGAATGTCTAATCTCAGATAATATTACAAGAATTGGGGATCACAAAGATTAATAAATACTATTACATAGAAAAAAGGTGGTACATTTCATGCATATACTGCGATATATATGCACAGACACTTACTGATATGTACCTACACACACAGCTATATCTGATTACAATTTGGAATATAGACTGAAATCAGAATACACAATATAAGGCCCTGATCCTGCAAATACTTATTCATGTGCTTTACATATCTCAATAGTCTCACTGATTTCAATAGGGCTTTGCCTGGCCTCAAGGTTTGTCCATATGGGGCCTATTGCATGACTAGGGTACTTTCTGTTTTAAATTAATTCACATTCGGAAGCAATAAATAGTCACATATGTTACATTTTTCTCTTTGTGAGGTCCCAGCAGAATCTCTGCTCCATCCTCCGACGCATCAGTGATCATCAGTTAAAGTCCTTTCAGCCCTTGTGCCTGAACAAGGCTCCAAGAGGAAAGTGCTTCTCAGAGCCCTGACATCTGAATGTGTTGTTAAGGAAGAGGCATGTTTCACATACACAGTAATTCACTTAGGTTTGAAAGCCACAAGTGGTGTTTTGAATGGCAATTGGCTAGTGGAGTCCGTAAATAAATGACATGATTTATCAAGCCTTGGCTCACATGGGAAACAACCCAGGAATGTGACCCTGAAACTATTGCTTGTAGCTGCACCCTTTGAACGCATTCTACCTGATTCATAAATCCTAAGATGGGGGGAGGGGATTTTTCTGGCAGGGGAGTTCAGACCTCTGTAATGACGTGGGATCTAATGTGCCCAAAACAGGTACATTTTTGGCTTAAACAAACCAAAGTGCAATGAGCAGTTGGCTATTTTAGCTCTGTGCGGGTGGCCAACATGGTTTTTGAAAGTGGGTCCAACCATTCATCTAGAGTAGTGGTTCTCAGCCGTTCCAGACTTCTGCGCCCCTTTCAGGACTTGTCTTGCATACCCCAGGTGTCACCTCACTTAAAAACTACTTGCTTATCAAAGCAGACACAAAAATACCAAAGTGTCACAGCACCATAGTACTGAAAAATGGCTTTGTCATTTTGTCTGTGTGAAATTTTAGGCTGTGCTGACTTCGCTTGTGGTTTTTATGTGAAACTGGGCAAATATCTAGCTGAGTTGATGTACCCCTTGGAAGACCTCTGTGTACCCCCAGGACTGTATACCCCCGGATGAGAACCACTGATCTAGAGTTCTTCCACATATAGGGAGGATGGGACCAAGAGGAGTGGGGAGAGAGTAGGGAAACTGAAATGTTAACAACCTTGTAAACTAAACTGAATAACAAAACGTCCAAGCTGGCTAGAAGGAGCACAGGCGGTCGGTTTTTCAGCAGGAACGCTGAACGGCTTGTGCCAAGTGGGAGCACAGACCTAATTGGAGTTTTGGCCTCCAAAAATCCTCCCTGACTGGAGTGTTTTCCGCCCATACATTCCTTTGGAAGTAGATGATACCCCCTCATAGGAAATACTCTGCAATGGGCAATCTGTAAACCTCTTAGCATTTCCAATTCCATCCAGGGAAATAAGCTTCCAAATATGCAGGCTGATTTTTTTTCTTTCCTCCTTGTTACTTCCCCAAATGTTACCTAAGGAACTACAACCAGCTGAGCTCCAGCAAACTTTAAACAAGTCCACCTCTACCCCGATATAACGTGCTCCTCAGGAGCCCCAAAATCTTAGCATGTTATAGGTGAGACCGTGTTATATCGGGGTAGGGAGGGGAACCGCTCCCCACCCCAGCTCACCTCCACTCTGCCTCCACCTCCTCCCCTGAGCATGCCGCCACTGCTCCACTTCTCCCCCCTCTCCTCCCCCCCCCCCCGCCCTTTCCAGGCTTGCCACACCAAACAGCTGTTTGGCACAGCAAGCCTGGCAGGGAGGGAGGGAGGGGGGAGAAGCAGAGCTGCGGCGCACTCGTGGGAGCATGCAGAGGCAGGACGGAAGTGAAGTGGGACGAGGGGACACAGTAAGTAAGGGGGAGTGCAGAGGAACCACTTGTGGTAACACAAATTCGGATATAACAAGATAAAGCAGCCCCGCCCCCCAGAGCGCTGCTTTACCACGTTATATCCGAATTCACGTTATATCGGAGTAGAAGTGTAATTACTTGAAAATTCCAAAAGCTTCTTTTATTTAGAGTCATAGACTTTAATCTGGAGTCATAGAGTGAAAAACTTTAAGGTCACAAGGGACCGTTAATATCGTCTAGTCTGACCTGTACGATGCAGGCCACAGAATCTCACCCACCCACTCCTGTAGTAAACCTCTAACCGATGTCTGAGCTACTGAAGTCCTCAAATCATGGTTTAAAGGCTTCAAAGTGCAGAGAATCCTCCAGCAAGTGACCATGCCCCACACTGCAGAGGAAGGCGAAAAACCCTCAGGGCCTCTGCCAATCTGCCCTGCAGGAAAATTCCTTCCCAACCTCAAATATGGTGATCAGCTAAACCCTGAGCAGGTGGGCAAGACTCACCAGCCAGATACCCAGGAAAGAATTCTCTGTAGTAACTCAGATCCCACCATATCTAACATCCGATCACAGGCCATTGGGCATATTTACCGCTAATAATCAAAGATCAATTAATTGCCAAAATTAGGCTGTCCTTTCGTACCCTCCCCTGCATAACTTATCAAGCTTAGTCTTGAAGCCGGATATGTCTTTTGGCCCCACTGCTCCCCATATGAAGAGCCTGAAACTCTTTAGAAAACTCAGAATCCTCACAATCCCATGTGAATTAGGCAGGTATATTTATTAGCCAACCCCCTTCTATAAATAGGTAAACTGAGGCATGGAGAGGGTTGCAGGGGTTGAGTTGTCCAATATCACACAGTGAGTTGATGGAAAGAGCAGGGAACTAAGTCTGGCTGGAAAACAAGAATTCTTTCTCATGGAAAATGTTGAGCTTCTGGCAGTTGTTTCCCGTCCAGTGGGCAACAAAACAAAGACTTTTCAAAAATGTCCATGAAAGAAGAATGCCCCCTCCCCCACACTCCTCAGCATAGCTAATAGCCTGGTGAGTAGAGTGCTATCATGGGATATAGGAAAGGCAGGGTCAACTCCCTATCTTGTCTGCTTTGGAGCAGCGTCTTCAACCTGCATAAGCTGCATTCAACATGACTGCCCCAACTGCTGGCCTATTGGCTATTCTGGGGGTGAATCATTCTCATTTTGACCAGAAATTCCCAATGAGTTGTACCGGGAGCAGAACCAGAATACCCAGTTCCTACTCTGCTGTTCTAACTCCTCAACTGTACCACCGCCCTGCATTTCCTTTCATGGCACTTGAGCTATTTGTCTGTGTAAATGGACGTTTTCTCCCCTGTGCCAAGTTACTGCTTCTTCCTTCTGCTGGCCTTATGCAAGGATACTACAAACCAGATGTTCCTGACATTGTTTAGCATGCATCTGACTGTACTGTCATCACCAAAACCGGACTGTGGAGCTTGAGAACTAATCAGAGAAGGATTAGAGAAAGGAAATGAACCAACTTGTGTGAATTAGGGCAGCTTCAAAGTGATTCCGCAAGTAGCATTAAACCGAAGGGAAAGAAGTGTTTGCCTCGAGTTTGCATATCATTGACTGGTCTTTTTTAAGATGCGAACTTTTTGAGGCCTCACATGTGTTTTCACAGTACCCAGCAATGTTTGGGGCACTAATGTGATACATTAATATCAACAGGGGCTATTAGTTTAACAAAGGGGACTTTGGTGCTGTTGAATAATTGGGCCTACAAATTTACCCGAATTGTGAACGCAGCTGTAAAAGGTATATGCAAGTTCCCAAGATGTCGCAGTGACCCTTTATAACACAGGTTGACAGAAAAAGACGCAAGAGAGACTGAATTAGTCCCACCAAAAATCCCTACAGGTGTAACTCCAGGACTGTGTTAAGATCATGCCTGGTAAACTAGAAAATTGAAGAACCAGAAATCAGTGAAGCAAAATTGGGAAACTGTAATGGAAAAAACAATGAGGGCCTGGGGTATTCTACCCACCGTTGCCTTTGTGAGTCCTTTTAGAAAGACTTCAGGGAGAAAAAGTATCTACTGGCCCGAGGTTCACCATCATGGCTGCCATCCCCAACACCTCCTGAGACCCTGGGCCTTCATCATCCCGATCCTGACCAGACTGGGCCAGAAGGGCAAAAGGGAATGAAATAACTCCTCTTCTACTGGCTCCACCTGAATCTCAGACACTACCTGATGAACTGGGATCGGACTTGAACAGTTCCAGTCCACCTCCCTACGCGCCAACAGGGAAGAAATGGTGGGTGCTGAGAACTCAGCGACGGCCTCCCCATCAAATTCCTCCCACCCACCAGCTGGCCCCAATGATCAGCCCTTATCTCCCTCCCTCCGTACTTCCCACCCACTGTGATCAGCTATTTCACTGCGCACTCAGGGGAGGAGGCGGAACTGGGCAGGAAGAGGTGGGGCATGGATGGAGCAGAGGCAGGAAGAGGCGGGACAGGGGTGAGGCTTTGGGGAAGGGGTGGAGTGGGGGCATGGCCTGGGACAGAGCCCGGGGTCAAGCACCCCCCCAGCACTTTGGAAAGTCAGCACCTGTGCGCCCCACCCCACCCCCCGCAACTAACTTCTCTTTTCCCCAGCAGGACAATTATTACCGTCTTTTATACCATCTAAGGGACTGTCAGACCGGGGGGGGGGGGGGGGTCCTTCTAAAAATTCTCTCCATCTAAAGGGAAAGGGAACAAGGGATGTTGTTAAGATGAAAGCTTGTTTAGTACTTTACATTTTAAAGGCTTTATCTCTTTTTTCTTCTTTTTCAGTATCTTTAATAAGAGTTTTAAAGGATTTTTAATGGTGTGTTAGCCACGAAACTAAGCAGTCTGAGGTCTCTGTAAGCCAAACCCCAAACCTTCTTTAATGCTGTTGAATGTTGGACAGTTTCTGGTTTATATTAACACCATTGGCCCACTTATTCCATCTAAATTAATACAACATTGTCGTGTCACCAAGGCAATCCACAGCCCCAAGTTAGACACCTGGGTTCCCCACACACTGTACACGGAGAGTTAGGCACCTAAGAAAAGGATTTACAACTGCTGGCAAGATGAATGGGAAGCTAGCCAGCCAGCAGTGAAATGCAGAGAAAAGGGGTGAGGTTTAGGTCTCTTAGGTCCTGTCTACACTACCACTTACTTCAGCATAACTTACGTCACTCAAGGGTGTGAATAAGCTACATGAGCTACGTAAGTTACACAGGCCTAAGCGCCAGTGTGGACAGAGCGATGTTGCAGAGGTGGATTTATTAGCTCCTCTCCTGTCGGCATAGAGCACCTTCACCAGACGTGATACAGCTGCACCAGCTGTTAGTGTAGATGAGCCACTAGGAACCTAACTCCCATTGAGCTGGGCCTTAGGCGCCTGGCTGATGGGCCAGAGGGAGGCATCTGTCTCCCCTCAGGAGTCACAGTCATAAACCTGCTCCCAGAATGAGGTTCCTAAATCAGCTCAGTCCTCTCATAAAAATGAGGGTTTGTCTCTATAGCCTAGTGGTTTGGGCACTCAGCCAGGATGTGGGAGTGCCAGGTTCAGGTCACTGCTCTGGTATCTATTTATTTAAACAAAGTCAAACAGCTTCAATAGGAAAGAGAGCCCCACACCACACGAGCCGAGGGGTTATGTCGCTCACCGAGACCTGCGTCCAAGCCCCTACTCTGCACCAGGTAGAGCAGGGGTTCAAATCTGAGTCTCGTACATCCCCAGCGAGTGCCTGACCCACTGAGCTGTTGGTTACACATACCTATGCCAGGCCCCAAACTTCCTGACCTCTTTGATCCCAGCTCACTCTTGTCCATCTACGGCTCCTCAGAGTATTTCTACCAGCTCACACCCTTCAGGCAAGACAGGTAGACCTAGGGTAAGAATTCTGCCAGACTTAGGCATGAGCTAGGACACCAAGCAACTCAGCCGTGTCAGGATGTAAGTGGCTTTGCTGCTATCCACCAGTGGAAACTCAGGAGCCTCCAGGGTTCGGCAGCAGCTGAGTGCCCAGTGGTGCCTCAATGCTGGCCTTAGATGCCCAAGTGTTAGCATTGCCGACTCTCCAGGATTGTCCCGGGGATGCCAGGAATTAAAGATTAATCTTTATTGAAAGATTATGTCACATGATGGAAACTTCCAGGAATACGTCCAACCAAAGTTGGCAACCCTACTAAGTCTACGTAACCCGAAGTCACTGCAGAAGGTAGAAAGACTGAGAAAGTTTCAGGTGCCTCCTAATGACCCACTTCTTCTGTGTCCCCCCACAAGAATGAGTCAAGGTTAATAAGACAAGGTATTTAAAGTAGTCTGACTTCTTCCCCACCTTCACAATTCCCAGTGATTCCTGCCTTCTCTACATCTGTCTTGTTTGGGGCACAACCACATCGCTTCACTGGGAGATGACTTCACTGGGACCCCGTGTTGCCTTAAGGATCTTCCCACACAGCCCAGATTGCAAGGTAAGGCCCTTACGTTGCAAGCTCTTTGAGGCAGAGTCATTGTGTCTTGTACAGCGCCAAGCACTTAAAAAGAAAACAAGAAGAATTTTTTCTACTGGCTATGCAAGGGGAAAAACAGGGTACCCTTGTTTTCAGTATCTATTCAGCTGCTTAAACGGTCAGGAAATTTAGGCCATTTGCTTTAACCATTGTATCTTCTGTTAGTCATCAGTTTTGGAAAACAGCCTCTAAAATATCCTTTCCGCCTCCCCTTTCCCATGTAAATCACTCCAAGGTTTTGTTTTTGTTTTTTAAGCAGCTAAATGCATTCTGTTGTTCACAGCAACATTTTTTCACTTTGTTCTAATTTAGCTCCACTTTCCCCAAAAAGACTGGAAAGAGAGGAAGCAGTTCCTGCCTGCGGCGGCTGCACGCAACCGGCAAATGCCTCGGCTAAATGTTTTTTTCCTGTCCACTCTTAATGTTCTGTCAGCTACCTCCAGTAATGAATGGGCACCGGTCAACTTCTACCGCTGCCGAGGGAATAACTCTCCTCGGTTTTAGCTGGCTCTGTGCAGAACCCACTTAGAGCGAATTTGGACCAAGTCAAATTGTATTTACAGTAAATGAGAGTGGGGGTGCAATTTGCAAACTTCAGTTCTCGTGACAGAGAGTACAACTCGGAGAGGAGAGAATGAGGATTCCTTCTTCACATGCGAGAACAGGGGCCTTGCACAGCACAGCAGCTCGGAAGATGGAATCTTCTCTCCTCCCCCAGAATCAGCAACTTCAACATTCCCGCAGAGGCTCTATGCTGCAATGATGGTCTATGTCCCAGTGTAGTCGACCCAGTTCCTTCCCATAGTCCAGTATAGGAAAACCTTGCATGGAAAAACCTTGCATGATGACGACAAGGGAGTCTACCCACCAGATGCCCTCATTCATCCCCTGTGCTAATGGATTTAACAGATAGATCCACTGGTTGTGCCCCTGCCCTCCCACACAAACCCTTTCAGCAGGTTCTTGGAGAGCATCCAGGAGAGGAAGGATGATCCAGGAGTTAGGCCAGATGCCTCAGATCTGGGAGATGTGGGTTTAATCGCTTGCTCTACTTCAGACCTCCGCTGAGACCTTAGGCAAATCACTTAACTGTAAAATGGGGAGAATAGTATTTCCTTAACTCTCAGAGGGGTCGTGTGGCTCTGTGCATTAAACGCTTGTGAGAAGATCGACATATATCACAATGACGAGAACCAGCTAAATACACAAGATAGACGGGTGCTTTTTTCCCCCAGTGCTGCCAAGTCTCAACATTTTTCTTAAAGCCCCAGCACTTCGAGTCACGTGATTATGTGAGAATCCCAGCTCCCATTTTTAACGCTCAGGATTGCAGAGAAAACCATAGCTGAGTGCAAGCGTCCGAACCAAAGAAACAAAATTCATCCAAATTTTAACTTTTTTTTAATCTCATTTTTAAGCCAGTCGTGATGTTTTGAGCCATACTGATGTTCTGAATGGGTGGGGCAGGCGATACTTCTCTTTACATGGCTATTCCACAGTCTGATCTTCTTGCTGTATGCTGACACTGTACCACTTCCACCATCTTTCATGAGTAAACAGAGCCTATATAATACTCCCCAGTAGGAACACCATCCACTACTAGAGGGGGATGTTTCATGCAAACACCGCCACCCTGTTACAAAGCTCTGCAAAATCAGATGGGTCAAATTCCCAAGGGCAAATTCCCTCATTTACAAGCCTGAAAACTGTGAGTGGGCACTGCACAGACTGGATAAGCAGATTGCAGGCCCAGCTAATGATGGTGTACCCACAAATGAAGGCTCATGCATGCATCCAAAGAGAGGAGCTTTGAGAATTGCACGTAAGAGAAGCAGAAATATGTTGTCGCGGTTTTTTAACAGGTATTTGGGGGATTTAAACATTTCCCTGTTGTGCTGTGTATGTGAGCTCATACTCTGCACTGGTTAGTGCATGCATAACCCACCGGTGCGTGTGTGTAACTGAGCCCCTTCTGTGCCAATTAGCAGATGACATGAATTGTTACAGTCCCCCAACTACAGAGCCTTTAGCTCAAGTGCTAGCAGCTAATGATTTTTATCTCTTGCGGTCCCCAGTTCAATGCCGCTTAAGTCAGCCAAGACGGACAGCAGCTGTCACAGCGTGAAATCCACCAGTGGAAGTAACTACAAATAAAAGTGAAAATGAGCATCCTAGTTTCAATGTGCATACTGAATGAAATGCAAGAAGTAAACAAACGTAACAGCCTGATCCTTATGCATGTGAACAACTTTATCAGCTTCAGTAGCCTCACAGAGTTCAGTGCAATTGTTCAAGTGCTTAAGGCAACGCATGGGCATAACTGGGTGTTGGATCTGGCCCTAAACAGCTGGAAATAAATTATTTTTCCTCCTTTTTATGTTCTAAGGAATTTGTTCTATGTGTGAGTGCTAGGTTGAGTGTTCTGTACCTTCAAAAAGTGGCAAAACTCAGATTCCTTTATAAAAGCTATATGACAAAAGGGGTTGTTTTTTTCAGTAACATTAGCACAGATGATGAGTGAAAGCAAGAACTGACTCAAGTTACTCTGAATATTGCTTCAGTTTTACCTTTCCATTCAAAACATTATTTTATTCACTTTTGCCAATGACCACCAGAATATACTGTTATAGATACTTGGTTAAACAGCTGAAAATGGTTCTCTTCTCTTAGAAGGACACATACAGAAATGATTAGCCAGATTTCTCAAGTTCTCTGGAGAGCTGTGGAAGAGGGCTGGAAAGTCTGAGAGACAGTTCCTTTCAATTCCGCCACTGAAAACGATCGCTGTCTCCAAACGGTGCCATGTCTCCAACTTCACCTCTAGAGTTTCCCCTCTGTCAATGGATCTCTCTGACACCACTTTCCCTTTTGGTTCAGTCCAACTGCCAGTCTTGTGTGGGAGTCAGAAGAGTGGTTTTTAAAGGGCAGCTGGAAGGGATTAAAATTTCCCATGGAGCCACTTGGAATCCGGTGCTTCGGCACTACAGGAATGAGATTTTAAAATGCAAAACCAAGGGTATTGCAGGATTTTCTGGAGGAAAATGGTTTTAAATGAAGCAACGTGCTAAGGAATCCAGGATCCTGGATCTGGATTTAAGGATATTTCACTTTCAGAGTAGTATGGTTTTCCCCCCACCCCCTTTAGTGAAGACAGTATTTTACACCAAGATAGCTGACCTGAGTTAACAGACAAGGCCCAGGTAATTTTTACATTGATTTAGCTTGTGAAGGTAACCCCCAGGTGGGGTGTAGGGTTAATCACCTTGACTAACTACAGAGAGGCAAAAACTACCTGTACTTTACTAGGATTTACGTCAAGTTACCGGTCTCGCTGTAAAACACACCTTTTCAGGGAAGACAACATTTCAACAGAAACTACCTCTGTCTTCTCCCACTCCATGCCCTTCACAATCCATAGCAGGCTGACTTCTCATGCAGCTGTGATATGTAGCATGCACAAACCCACCCTGTTGATTATTCTGCAGTCACTGTTTGAGGGATTCTATAAGTACAGTGGTAACAATCTTGCTTGTTTACGAATAGCCAAGAGTCTGCCTTATTGCTTAATTGGCAGACACCCTTTCGTCAATGAGAATGGAGCATGTGCAGAATCCCACACATAGATTTGGTCAAAAATATTTCAATGAATTGGAGGGGAGGGGGAATCATCTTTGGACTACACAAATTTTTGTGAGAAACTTTTCATCTGATAGAAATTTTTCAGTTTTTTTGTCACACACACACACACACCCCATTTCATAGTTCTCCTCCCCTCCTGCCAACCAAGAGAGTTTTGGCTTTGAGTTTTTGAGGGGGTAAAATAAATTCCAATAATTTTTTTCCTAGGAAAATAAATACATTTTTCAACCAACTGCATTTACAGGAGTCTTTTAAAACACACAGCTGGAGAGGAGGAATGTTTAATTAATTAATTTGCAGCAGTGATTCCAAATAAAAAAAGATACACAAGAACGGAAGATGGAAATTAGCATCTGAGACCCAGATCCTGCAAACACTTACATATATGTTTAACTTTACTACAATGTGAGTGTAGTCCTATTAATTTAAATGAGACTAGTGCTGGTAGTAAAGTACACTTGTATGTGTTTGTAGGAGGGGGCCTAGGATTGTCACAGTGCGCAGAAAAAAACAGAATCTGTGACATTATAGAGTAATGACTGAAACAGCCTTAACTACAGCAGGCTCTACAAAGTGTAGAGCTGATCCAAAAAAAAATCATCAAATACTTGGACAAAAACTAAAATTTTGGTGAAATGTTTTAGTGTTTGTCAATTTTTTTCGGTTTTCAAATGAAAAAAAAAATCTGGTGGGTTTTTTGGGGGTTTGTTTGTTTTTTAGAGTTATCCCCACCTTTTCTAGCACTTTTTTCCCTTCAGTGGATTGAGGAAGAGGGTAGGAAATGAGATTGGGGAGGGGGGGGGGACGGGGACGACACAGACATAAAAAAATTTGAAACAAAAACAGAAATTGTTGCATTTCAGAGGGAATTTCTGCGACAATAATTTTGAGAATTTTCAAAGGAAATGACAATTTTTCAGTTTTCCTAGCCTTTTACACAAAACAAATATGTTTTGACCAGCTGTCTCTGTATGTGCATTATCTATATAACATATCAAATACTGTTAAACAATTAACTATAGGGAATATAACATGCTGTACAGTAAGAATACTATCAAGGGCCAACCCTGTAAACAAAATCTCCTGCGTAGGATTAAATATACATGCAAATATGTTTGTAGGACTGGCCCTTGCATTGTAAACTTCCAGGACAGGCACCCACGTCATCTTATATCTGCCTGCAAAGCACCATGCACATTTTATGGCCCCGTAAAAATAATTAACAGTATTAATAATTACTCATACTATGAATCATATATAGAGAGAAGGGTGTCTGACGAAGATGTAATCTGAAGAAATATTCTAGTTTACCTATGATCCACACTCCATTCAAGTCAATGGGAATCCGGCTTTGGAATAGGACCTCGTAATTGCAAAGCTCCATTTTAAGGGGCAAGTCCCACCGGAGCACAGGTTTCGTTTGTGATTGTTATTGAAATATGGCCAAGTCAGTGTATTCACGAGCCTCGGTGCATACATATTCCAGCTGAGAGGGAGGGAGCCACTGAGGAAGGGGGATGTCCCCTATCATGTACTCCGACAATATGGCCACACCAGTGCTGATGCTTAAATATGAATTTAGCGCAGCATGCAGAGTGTGGCAATGGTTACACAGACGAGTGGCTTTTTGAGGGGCCGGGGGAGGGAGGGTCAATATACTTTATTTATTTGACTTCTGATTCCCCGGGGAGACAGATCAGACTGCGTGCTCAAGGAATAGCTCCTAATCCAAGATATAAAACTAGGGAGGAGTCTGTATAATCTCGTGCTGACCTCAGCAATCATGCCCTCACTTAAACACCCTCTTTTAAAGGATATGGGAATGTTGCAATTTGGAATCTGGCCTTCCTCCCCCACGCAGTCTGATTCTGCCCTTCCCTTCTGCCCCTTCAAAAGCAAGGAGCCAACAGGGTGCAGGAGACAGTGTTTAATGAATTATAAGAGCACATAGTTTAGATATAAGAAGTGTCTCTCCATGCAGCTGAATTCCGTATTCTTGCCAGAATCAGGCTACTCCCACAGCCAGACCTCCCTCAGAGTGAAAACAGAATTAGAGAAGGATTTTCAAAGTTTTCCCCACTAAGGCACCAGACCTACAAACAAAGAAGCTTCAGCCTCCAAAGCAGAGTTGACACGATCAGCGTTCATTCATGGTGCCGCGCTGGAATGAAGGCAAACAAGCTGCTAGGTCCAAAAGAAGACATCTGGGTGAAACCCTGGCTCCACTGAAGGCAATGGCAGAACACCCGCCGGACAACCAACCAGTCGTCTCTTTTAGCTACCATATGAAGATAATGAGGAATTCTCACACAAATAATTCCTTAGTCAACTAGACATAAAACTATAAAGACACTAAAATGTAACAATTCTCTACCTTTCACCATGCACTTGGGTCTGGGACCAGTCACTAGTAGTAGTCTTATACAGTCAGCTGATCTGAGAGGACACATTCATCACGGTCTAATCTTGTGCCATCAGAACAGATATATTTTTATTAATATTTATGAACATTTTTAACTCTTTAATATGACAAAACCTGTATCCATTAACAAAAAAAGAGATATCTTTTACCAAATCACATTTCTTATTTGCTTAAATTTGCAGCTCTAAGATGAAAGAGTGCGTCACATTTTGGTCCGATAGGGATGAGCATAAAAACGAGTTGCAAAATTTATCAAAATGCCCAAAAAATCAACAAGTGTCTAAATTTGAGGCCCCCTTTGAGCTTGAGGCCCAGGTCAAATGGCCTTCCTGGTCTTCCTCTGATTGGCCCTGGGCATCTGTAATATCCATGGGAGGTCAGACTTTGTGGGGACAGAATCACCCCCTTCCTTGTTCAAAAAAAAATATGGCTATTTGCTGTGCATTTCAGCCTTCTCTCCAGTGCTTACCGTATTTTTCGTCTTATAGGACGCTCCGTCCTATAAGACGCCCCCTCGGTTTTTAATAAAAAAGCCGGGGGAAAAAAAAAGAAAAAAAAAGCACCTCGCTCTCCCATCCCCGCCGCGCGGGCGGGCTGCCGAGGTTCCCCCCTCCCCGCCGCGGGCGGGCTGCCGGGAGCGTCCCGGTTCCCCCCTCCCCGCCGGGCGGGCTGCCGGGAGCGTCCCGGTTCCCCCCTCCCCGCCGCGGGCGGGCGGGCTGCAGCGTCCCGGTTCCCCCCTCCCCGCCACGGGCGGGCTGCCGGGAGCGGCAGCCCGCCCGCGGTGGGGAGGGGGGAACCGGGACGCTCCCGGCAGCCTGCCCGCGCGGCGGGGACGGGAGAGCGAGGCGCTTTTTTTTTTTTTTTTTTTTTTGTCCGGCGGGGAGGGGGGAACCGGGGCGCACATTGTTTTTGGTCCGGCGGGGAGGGGGGAACCTCAGCAGCCCGCCCGCGGCGGGGAGGGGGGAACCGGGGTGCACATTCGCCCTATAAGACGCACCAACTTTTTCCCCCCCGTTTTGGGGAAGAAAAAGTGCGTCTTATAGGGCGAAAAATACGGTAATCTGTGCTAGGCTGACCTCTGGGCTTGGCAGCTCACCGCCCTGGTATCTCTGGGCCTGCCACATCAGTTATGAAAGTTAAAAAAAAATTTGCTTGAGCCCCAGTACCGTTTTCATTGCAAATTAAGCACTGCTGCTCTCTCCTGTGCTTCTCAGTCCCAGTCGCTGTCCTCTCTTCCCCCGCCTTTGTTGGAGAGGGGACCAGAGACAGGTCCTTATCTTCTGAATGCAGATGGTGAGTGTGTTTGATAGGTCGAGAAGGTGCACGTGAGGGTGCCAACCTCCAAACGAGGCTGGAGTCAACAGCCCCGGGCTTGCAACCCTGTCTGGAACCTACCTGAATCTCGGAGGCACGAAAGTATTTAACTTTTGATGGTTCTGGTCTGGTGAGTGCATGGGTGGGGGAGAGGAATTCTGCACCTCTCCAACGGTCAGAAGTTGGTGTCTTGAAATGCCACAAGACAGCTGTCCTTGCACAGCTCACAGCTCTGTGGGAAACCAGGGACACAAAGCCTGACCTCAAGAAATTCCCCCACCAAACGGCTTTGTGTAAGCTAAGCACAAAGGAGTTTCTGAGAAGATTCCGCATGTTCAGCTGATAAGACGACCTCTGAAGGTTTGCTCGCCACTCAGCACTACTCCCAGCAATCAGGCCTCTGCGAGCCCCGCTAGTTTTTGCTGGTGGCTTCAGTACTGGAGCAGAATACAGCCCCACTCTTGTATCCTTGCAGAAGTGTCATGTGTTCTGTGACTGTAGCTTTGTGACCTTGAATGACAATGGGCAATACCATCGTTACCGGAGAGGGGCGGGTCGGTTAGATCTTAAACAGAGATGAGCGAGTCGCATTTTGCCTAATTGCAAATCCAGTCAGGGCTACCCGACAGAGTTTCAGGGATTCATCCCCACAAGGGCAGATAACTAGGGACTGCCTTTGTCGGCATTGTGAGCAGCGCAAAGCATTGGCCTTTATTTCTTAGGTCAGAGCGGTAGCACAGGAAGTCTGGTGAGGGCTTGATGTGGGATGTATACTGCCCTCCAGAGTAACTCTGCAAGGCAATAAAAAAAGAGACAATAAGGAGAAACACAATAAAATCATGCCGAGTGCGCAAGACTTTTCCGGAAGCTCTGATGTTTGCCTGCAGATTTACTGTACCCCAGACACACGGTGCAACCGAAGGGGCTGCTGACGTTATTTGGCAACCCTTGTGAAATGCTGTACACCGCTGCTCTCCTTTTCGACCTTCTACGAAACATAAGATGAGCTGAAACCAGCGGATAGGGGGATTCAAACCTGGAACCTCCAGGATACATCAGGCTGACTCCTTGGAGTTTTATAACCAAGCTGACTGGTTTAAAATGGGTCAACGTGACCCAAATCAGATTTGTGTGGTAATGTCTCTGAGTAGACCAGACCACACATCGGCCGGAGATAATCTACAGCTGATAGGTGAACTGAGGAGACATTCTGCCATGCGGTTGGCTTCTCCAGAGATTCACTGCTAACAGGAGCCAGTGAGCTCCTCTGATGTCCACTGAGTAGGAAAGGTCACTCACAAAAGTTGTCAGCTGCTGTGGACTCCACCAAACTTCAGGGCAGCTGTCTATGAGCCATCCTTATGGGCACAGAATGACCATAGCATATTAGGGGAAAAAACATAAGGATAATGAAACAATGCAGGCTTCTCCAATGCCAAAAGTAGTAAAGGAAACTGCCCTCGGGGGAAAAAAAGACAGATAAGACGGGTGTGGTAATATCTTTTATTGGACCAACTTCTGTTGGTGAGAGAAAAGCTTTCGAGCCACAGGTCTGGGAAAAACTCCCAGCATCACAGCACAATGCAATGTGCAACAGATTGTTTAGCATAAGTAGTTAGCCCATGTTGTAAGGGACCATAGAGTGGCCTGTTAACACCTTTACTGTCATAGGACAAAAAGAGGGAGTTAGTGGGTTACAGATTCTTGTAATAAACCATAAAATCCAGTGTGTCTCATTATTACAGCTACATTGCCTACAACTGGGGGGAGGGGAGTAATTCCTTCTACTGAGCATTCTGTCCTCAGCTTCAGCCCAGATCAGAACTCTGAATATATATGACTGTAAACTTTAAAGTGCTCAGAATCCAGATCCAAATTTTGGGTGATGAGTCTACCTCTGCTGTTACTATCATACTATATAGTGGGCCCAATTTTTAAATCTAGGCACTGTAATGGGAAGACTAAAACCCACATTTACATGCTCTAACCAGGAACGGATTGTTATTTAAAAGACATAGAAGTGTAATATAATATTAACAAGAAAAATGATATAATAGTCAATCCAAAACAATAAAGTCAAAATAAACTGTTTTGACATTATTGAAACAAGAAAGTCAAATGGTTCCTTAGACATTTTTCCAGCAACATATTTGTTGAAATTGACGTGTTCCCGCAAAACATTTCCGTTTCAATGAAACTGCCTTGTCAAGTGGAAAACGGTTGTGTTTAAAGTTTTTCAACCAGCTCTAGTGAGGAGAGCCTGATGATTAGACAGATAATGGCCAGTTCTGGAATGTTACTGAAAATGAGGAAAATGAATATGATCAAAGTCAAGGAGCGTGACAGCCTCGCTCCGGTGCTAATGAGCGGTGCACAAAATGGCCACTTTTGTGCTTCCGTGAAAATCTGAGTGCATGAATTCAGATCCATATTAGGTGCCCTTAACTGAAAGCCCAGCTAGTAAGGTTTAAGTTTCAGAGATGCTGGGCATTTGCAGCTCTCAGGCTTCAACTACTGCTGTGAACGTTCAGCACCTTTATAAAGCAGGGGTGAAACTCTAGCCCCATTGAGTTCACAGAAGCCTCAGGATTTGACCCAAGGTAGATAGTATCTCTGTCATTGATTGTTTGCAACAAATGGGTCTTCAAAGTACTGGATGGCAGAGCTTACAGACCTGGAATGAATGCATGATTCCAAAAGTGATGATACGAGAAATTAACAGATTGCTCCCGACACAGTAACCTTTAAGGTGTGGTCTCATCCCAACAGTCGTGATCTAGAGGACAGCACAGGCAGGGCACTGTGATAACAATAACTCCAGATGTTTGCCTGTGAGCACATTAAATTAATCCAGCTTGAAAATGGCATGATCTATAGCATCTTCTGGCAGAATCGACGACATTAAGTGTAATTTATTGTTCCTATTACACGCTCTTTTGTGTTTCCAAACTGCCTTGGGGAGCAATTTCTCACTGAGCAGACAGATGTCTCAGGAGAGGGAAAAAAAGGTTAGGAAAAATGAGAACAGGGAAGTACATGCAGCTTTCTCTAGGAACCCACAGTTCGAGATTGCTGTTGACAGGACCTGTGATAATAGAATATTGCCATGAAGGAGCCCAAGGGCTGTGTCTGACAAGGTCGTAGGGGCAGGACTTTCACTACAGGGTTTATCTACTTTCCATTTTGGTGCTAGAATCTTTTCCCTCAGCAACCAGGGTCAAAAGCTCAACAGTTGCAGAGTAGTCAGTGTTTAATGAGGCAGTGCTGCCTACTAGCTAGAACAGTGGTTCTCAACCCACAACCCATGCGCCACTTCAGCCCAATTAGCACACAGCTGCAGCCCATGTGACATCCTCAGGGACATATGCATAGTATATATATTGTGTTGATGCGGCACACATAACACTGAGAGTTGCATATATAATATATAAAAATATAAATGGAGATATACCAATCTCCTAGAACTGGAAAGACCTTGAAGGTCATCGAGTCCAGTCCGCTGCCTACACTAGCAGGATCCGCCTGCCTACACTAGCAGGATTGAGTACTGTCCCCTGACAGATTTTTTGCCCCAGATCCCTAAATGGCCCCCTCAAGGATTGAACTCACAACCCTGGGTTTAGCAGGCCAATGCTCAAACCACTGAGCTATCCCCCCACCCCCCCGTAAATATGGCCCGCAGTGGTAAGTTGGTTGAGAACCACTGGGCTAGAGGCACTCGCCTGTGACTCAGGAGACCTGGGTGCCTTTGGAAAGTTACTTCATCTCTCTGTGTGTGAGTTTCCTCATCAGTTAAATGGAGATAATGATACTTATAGAAATGCAATATGAACTAATCAAGCTATTTATCCTAAAGACTGGGAAAGGAGAGAAAAATTGTTATTTGCTAAATACCAGGAGGCACTCATTAGTGCTGGGCATAACTGGCTGGAAAGCAGAACTTCCTTCCCACAGGAACTCTGGACATTTCAAAACCCGTTGTTGTTTTTCATCTGAATCATGAGCTGAAATTGCAGAATCTTTGATGGAATGAAAATTCCTCCAAAAATTGATTTGGAATTTTGAAATGTTTCATTTGGGTAATTGTCAAATCAGTTCATTTTATAATGTCAGAGCAACATAGTCTGAAATATAATAAATATAACTAGAATGTAAATACAGTAAAACCTCCATTTAACGGACTAATTCGGGCGAGGGGGTGTCCGTTAAATCAAAAAGTCCGTTATTTAATAATAAAAAAAATATGAGCTGTCGGAGCAGCAGCCCGCCCGCCACAGGGTCGGGGCGACAGCTCCGCAGCCCGCCCGCTGCCGGGACCCGGGTGGCAGCCGGGAGCCGGCAGCCAGCCCACCCGCTGCCTGGACCCGGGCGGCAGCTGGGAGCCGGCAGCCAGCCCGCCTGCTGCCTGGACCCGGGCGGCAGCCGGGAGCCGGCAGCCAGCCCGCCAGAAATGGATCAGGAATGCATCAGACTTGCTCAGAAATTTTGTCCGTTGCATCCGAAGTCCGTTAAATCGAGGTCCGTTAAATCGAGGGTTTACTGTATTGTATTATATTGATGCTAAAGTAAAATTCAAACAAAGTTGAACAAAATGTTTTGACATGATTGAAACTAGATGCGAAAGTCAAAATGATTCATTCGGAGACTTTTCCATCAAAACATTCATTGAAATCAACACTTTCTCGCAAAACTACTTTGAGCAGGTGGTTGGACTAGATGACTTCCTGAGGTCTCTTCCAACCATAATCTTCTATGATACATTTCCCAACAAATATGTTCTGTCAAAAGTTTTTCAACTGGCTCTACTGATGATGGTCTTATCATGAAATAATGGCCAGTATCTGAACTATTAATATGAGTTAGGAATATTAATAGTAATAAATAATATTAATAAAGTAAAGGTAGCTTCAGAGCTATTTATTCCTCCATGTGAGCCTTCCAAAACACAAGTAAAATATAACCATTTGTCCACATAGCTCTTTTTTCTGATGTAAGAAATAACACCTATTTTTAAAAATATATTCATTATTCATATAGCTAGTGTTATATAATAGGTGAATCTATATATAATAAATATACACTCTCTGTCCCAACTGTCTGCTCTATTGTTTAAGGTCCATTTCAGCAGAATACTTAGCATGTACATAACTCACCTGCTTAAATTATCTCAGTAGTCAGTCAATGGAACTAACTCATGTGTTCAAGTGCTTCATTGCATCAGGACCTACGTGTACAAATGGGTACAATGCAATGAAATATAAAGTGACAGCCCCAAATGTTACCCAATGCAGTATCGGCAAAAAATGCTTCCATTTACTTACTAAGTCTTGGACAGGTCGCAGGCAATAAACAATAATTGATGGACGCCTATGACCTGTCCCTGACCTTTACTAGAAATACCCAAAAAAACCCAGTCTGAGCCCTGCCACCAAGGAGTGACTACCGTCCACTGCTCCAGCCACTAGGGGCTGAACCAAAGAAGTCACGGAGATCCGTTGAAGTCACAAGATCCAGGACTTCAGTGACAAAATCGTATCCTTACTCACTGCAGACTTAATACCAATGGATATTAATCGATTTCTCTAGTTCAGAACCAGTTTTGTCAGGCTCCTCGCCACACAATTTACCACACAAACAAAAAAAATCTGTCCTAATTATCCATGCACTTCTGTCCAAAATCTAGCTGAAAAACACATTAATCAGACCCAACCTGGCTAGCAGACAGAAGCCAAAAGGTTGACACTGGGGTGTGGTGAATGGGAGACATATTTACATGCTATTGCTCAGCAGGTCACAGAAACAGGAAGCTGATAACATCCTGCAAACTTCCTCCCTGCACTGGCATGGAAAAAAAAAATTATGACCCTCAGGCGTATAATGACCAGTCAACCATTCACAAATTCACCTTCTGGGAGCCTTGCATTTCAGGGCAGACTGGCAGACGCGTCACATTTCTCTCATTATAAAGAGGAGCTACTTGAAAGCAAGGAAAACAGTGCTACAAGCGAGACAATCTCTGCTGCTGCAGAAGGAAGGACAATGGAGGTAATTGCTTGGCTAACGCAAGACTTTCACAAGCTCCTTTTTTATTGTTCCAGATGTGTTTTAAATTTTAGAGCACCAGAAGAAAGGCCTTTAAATAGCGATGTTCTTATTTGCTGTACTACAATAGTGAAGCGTTCAAAGAGATTTAGGGCAGAATTATACTCTCAGTTACACCAGCGTAAATCCAGATTAATTCCAAAGAAATCAGATGACTTGATTTCACTGAAATCGTTGGGAATTCATATGGATTTGCACCAGTGCAAATGCCCTAATTCTTACCCATTCACTCAGCTTTAAAAATACGTTGATTAGACCTAGGTGTTTTAACGAGAGGTCTGTGGAAATTTCCTAATAAAAGAAGACAAATAGAATTAGGCCAGAATTTTGTTTCCCAGGGAATGCCAAGAGTTCAAAAAATTTTCCTTTTTTCTGAAACAGAATGAAAGCCAAAAATTTTCAATTTCCCATTAAATGAATTTCTGAAATTAATCATTTGGGTTGCTAGAAATCTTTTGATGAGATTGAGAGTTCATTCTAATTTTAACATATATAATTAAGTTTCACAGAATTTGATTTTTATTTTGCTATAATTAACAGATCATATTGATTATTCTAAAGCTTTTTTTAAAAAAAGTATTAATTTAAATTTCCACAGTTGTGCAACATTGTGTGAGGTCAGAAAATAGGTGGCACAGATAATTATTTCATGAGAATAGTTATTTAATGACAGTAGATGCTGAGATTCAAAAAGTTAAAACTTTATAGTCATTAAAACAGAAATTGTCAACATCACATGTCAAAATATGCAGGGTAAATATCCTTAAATCAAACTCTAAGAAGTTCTTGGGCAACATTTTTCTTACTTTGCCTATTTTTACATTTCAATTATTATCAGTGGAAATATTGTTCTGTTGGTTTATGTATGTGCAGCGAATTCAAAATTTACTGATAAAAACCTAATCCTTCCAAGCCTAATTATGTAGTATAGATTTTATTTTTAAAGGTAACAAACGTCATTTCAAAATGGTAAATAAAGAGGTGCCATTCTGCTTCAACCATTTCAAAATGCCTTTTTTCCCCATTTTTCTTTGTAAACAAACTTTCATCGAAATCAACAAGCTTATGCAAAATGTTTCCCTTTCAACAAACGAGAATTTTCCAGTGACAAAACAATTCCGTCTGAAAATAGCTCACACTAAACGCAATGCTTGTTTGGTTTGGGGTTTTATTATTATTTGTAATTTAGGTTATGTTAAAACCCAGAATGAGACAGGCACTTTCCAGACACAGAGGAAGACAACACCAAACAAAAAATAGTCCAAAGCTTACTCTGAATCTTTTCATTCATTTCAACAGGCTTTGGATCAAGGCCTGTGTCTATTTTTAGTCCTTTCCTTGTTCCTTCCACCTGCCACATAATACCACTCCCACTCACCCACTTTATTCTAGGATCTTGCTGTGTTTGAGGTTATGTTTTCATAATTGTGTAATGATTTTAACTAAGGTTCTAAAACTACTTGTCTTAGACTGGCAGCTCTTTGGAGCTGGAACGGTCTTTCTGTACTGTGTTTATACAGCCCCTAGAACAAATGGATCCTGGGACATGACTAACAATAAATAAATAAAAATGAATCAATACCTACTCCAAAGAGTAAACCTAAAACCTGATATGGATTCCCTGAAAGGCCTCCAAATGTTTTAATGACCCAAGGCCAGGTTTCAGAGCAAGCGAGGCGCCAGATCTGAGAGTCCCATGCATTTCAGTCTTGAATGGCTTTGACCAGAAACCAGACAAAAATTGAGGATGTGGGGGATTCGAAGCTGAAACTCAGGAGGGTTTCACAAAAAGCAATATTGAGAGGAAAGTGCTTAACAAGCAACTCCCAAAAGGGACACAGTGTATAGTGCTCTGCCATCTGTCACCTTGGTAAGCTATTTCCTGTGGGTGATATTCACCCCTCTGCATAGGACCAGGCACATCCTGAAAATTTTAGTGGCCATCATGGGCCTGGTACTGGCCCTCAAACTATAACAGGGTGAAATTCCTCCCCGGGCAAAGCATGTGCGCATGCCCCTATGTATGGAGGAGTGCAAAATATTTTAAATATCGTTTCTTGTCCGTCCCTCCACGGAACATTTGGGGAGAATTTGCAAACCATCGCGATGGGGTTTCAGCTACATGATTGTCTTTGATGGAAATCGCATGACTAATTCCCGGCACCACTCCATGGAAGACTTTGAAAACGTACCCGGTATTATATACAGACCGTTTAAAGATGTTTCTTCTTTGCTGTGTTTAATTCTTGTAAAAATCATAAGCATATAGAGTATCTGCTACAAAAAAGTCTCCACTTGTAAGAGCTTTTGTTCAAATAAATAGTCTGTCGTCTTGGTTGATAGAAAAGTCTGTACCTAGGACTACAAGTCTTGGTTACGCTCCCACTGACTTTAATCCTCAGGGCTGCCCTTCACCCTTCAATGCAGCTCTGTTAAGCCTGTCAAATAATATAACATAGGCTCTATTTTCATTTATTTGCTTTGATGATACAATTACCTTGGACTGTCTGGTAGTGCACTGCGGTGCAGCAAGGTCTGTGCCATACTGTCAGTCGAGGAGACGGTGTGTCCTCCCACTCATTCAGCCATAAGAGGATCCGGCACTCTACAGAGCAGATTTAGGCTGGGATTCTCAAATGAGCCTAGGGGAATTAAGCACTCAACTCCCAGTCTCATTCAATTTCCAGCAAGCGCATATGATCACACTTCTGTCTAGCGCCAGATTCCCTTGGGCCAGTCTCAGGACACGCTTTGGGGACATCTCCACTGCAATAAAAGACAGAGCACCGCTGCAGCTGGCCCAGGTCAGGTGACTCAGGCCAGGTCTACACCGGGGGGGGGGTCGACCTAAAATACGCAACTTCAACTACATGAATAGCATAGCTGAAGTCGGCGTATCTTAGGTCCATTTACCTCGGTGGTGAGTCGACTGCTGCTGCTCCCCTGTCGACTCCGCCTGCGCCTCTCGCAGCGGTGGAGTACCGGAGTCGATGGGGAGAGCACTCAGGGATCGATTTATCGCATCTACACTAGATGCGATAAATCGATCCCCGATAGATCGATCACTACGCACCAATCCGGCGGGTAGTGTAGACGTGGTTTCAAGCTTGCAGGGCTATAAAACTGCTGCATAAATTGGCCTTGAGCTTGTGCTTTGAGGCCCTTCTCCCTCACAGGGTCTCGGAGCCGGAGCCTGAATGTCGACCCTACAACTTTATAGCCCTACAGCCCAAGCCCTGCGAGACCGAGTCAGCTGATCTGGGTGCTGAGACTTGGTGCCACGAGCTTTTTATTCACAGTGGAGACGTACCCTTTGAGTTCACTTCCTTGGCCAGAGGAGTAGAAGGAGCTCCACCCACAGCATACAGTGCCCCGGCTTCTTTTTGCCTAGTGGGGTGAGTGTGTCTCTCACATCCCTTTAAGAAGGATTTTCATTGCATGATGTACCCCTTACCGGACAGTTCATCCACAGAGCAGCACCTGCTGGAGAACTCGCACCATTAGGAGGGTTCTGATCCACTTCCAGTTCAGGTCAGGTCTACACTGGAAGTTTTTGCTGGTATAATAATGGTGGTTAGGGGGTGAGTCTTTATGACATTTTGATACCAGCCACAAAAAAAAACCTTCTTAGCATATGCACAATGTGCCTCAGGTGGCCAGGATTCATCACCGATTTTGGTTCACTGGTGGGATCATTCACTTCCCCAGCCCGGGCCAGATACTAACAGGCAGTGCAATATGAACGCTGATCCCTGGCAAAAAGCCCTAGTGTAGACACACTTACACTGGAAAACGGACCCTGGTATAGCTTACGTCATGTAAAAGCTATGCTGTAAGAGGACTCTTGCCAGTGTATGTTGCATCTCTGCTAGGGAGATTTGCCAATATAGTTCTGCTGGAATCTCTTACAACAAACCATTTCTAATATAGATGGAACATACATACATACACCAACATACATATATATATGTATATGTATCAACATACATATATATATATATATATATGTATATACCCACACACAGACATATCTACATACATATTATTGTTACTTGGGGTAGCACCTAGGCCACGGCCCCATTGTGCTCGGTGCTGTACAAATACAGAGCAAAAAGACAGTCCCTATACATCTTGCACCCCACCTCCCTGAATTACCTCCAGAGACTGGGCTGACTACCATTCCCTTAAAAGTGCAAACGCCTTTGCCAGTCTGCATTCATGGACTATGTGTTCCATTCCCACTGGACAGGCCGCCAAATCACTCTGGTCTGTCACCCAGCTGGAGAAATGAAAAATGGCCACACCCATGCAGTGAATATTTTTGTTTTCCCTTTTAAGACTCAGAGGCTAAGCTTGGGACCCATCTCATCAGCCTAACCTCGCCCACCATGGATTGGGAGCCTCCAGCAGGAATGAATTTCACAAAGCCAGCTCTGTCGTTTCGTCTCCCCCTGCCAAAAATGCGTGTGTGAAAGCTAGCCCTGCCCCTAGGGCAAGTCTACCTTGTACTTGGCCACGTAGGAGGATTTTTTTCTTTGTATGATGCATGGACATTTATCTTGGCAGCAGCCGCATTGCAGGCCTGGCCCACTACTGCTGAAAAACGACATCTAGTTAAAGACACATGCACACACACAAGTAGAGGGGCATTTTAGCATGGGGAGTGGTGGGTCTGCAACCGCATCCCTTCGCCTACCATCAGGGACCCCACGCATAAAACGGCAGGATCCTCGCACATCAGTTCTTGCAGCGGGTTCACTGAAAACAAACCAAAGGGAAAGGTCTGCAAAGGCAGGTTATTTTCACATCTCCCAGCGCACGAGTCAGAGGGCAACGTCCACATGTGACTTGCGTTAGGCAGGGAGAGGAGGAAGGGATGGGATTTCAGAACACAAGCAGGGCTGAGTTACCGCTCATGGAAAGTTACGTAGGGACATCTACTGCGGGAGATGAATTCCCTTTTTATGTTGAGAAAAAGATTTCACGTAACCAAGCTGACCAAGAATTTTTCACTATGGGTCTCATCCAAAGCCCATTGAGAGTCTTTTCATTAACTCCACCAAGCTTTGGATCAAGGCCTATCACTAT
The DNA here is from genome assembly GCA_032164245.1 of Sternotherus odoratus. Classification (NCBI taxonomy): domain Eukaryota; kingdom Metazoa; phylum Chordata; order Testudines; family Kinosternidae; genus Sternotherus; species Sternotherus odoratus. Next base: position 5,525,684 of record JAVMKO010000014.1, on the reverse strand, counting down.
TCCTCTCCCTGCCCCCTCCTCACACCCATGCTACAAACTTGCGGCATTTGACGTTTTGGGGCTATGTTTTCACATCTGTGGAGTGGTTTTAACAAAGGTTCTTGAACTACTTAGATTGTCAGCTCGTTGGGCCAGGGGCTGCCTTTTTGTTCTGTGTTTGTACAGCCCCTAGGCCCATGGGGTCCTGGTGCACACACCACAGTACAATTACATTTTCCTATTTTTAAGTGTTTGTGTCAATTCTCAATTACTTTGACAAGGAGACAGCATGGCCTAATTGAGAGAGACACTTCCCTGGCTCAGTTCTTGACTGTACCACCAACTCACCGTGTGACTTTCAGCTTCTCATTATTCTCTGTGCCTCAATTTACCTTATCTATAAATAATAACAACAACCTGTGACCAGTCCCTAAGAAATCCCGAACTTTTTTACTTGTCTGTGCTATGTAGACTCTAGATACTCCCCTGACTAAGTCTCACATATTAACTTAGGCCCCAATCCTGCAAAGCAAACTACATGGATAGATAAACTATAGGCACTGGGATATCTCAGAATCAGGCTCTACATGAACAATACATACCCTGTGAGTAGTCCCATTGAATCCCGAGATTCTCTTCTAATTGGGCCTTAGGATGCAAGAACTGTATCTAAATTACTGCTTGATGTGATTTTCCCCTTAAAAGGAATTCTGTGTGCCAGTGCAGTGTGTGGTCAAGATGTTTGACAGGACACCTGCACACACGTATTACACTCACAGGAACGAGCAGAAAGATCTTGGGGCAAATTTTCCATGTCTTTCCCCTTCCCTGCTGTTCAACAGATCTCTTTGGAAATCCCTTAAACTTTTCCCAGGAAACCCTGGGGAAAGAACTTCCATAAATTTAGCTACCTCAGAACCACTCCACAAGCCCCAGCCTGGGCACCAGCGTGTGCAGAACAAAGCTGGGTTAGCCTTTATTTAGCTAAACTGAAAACGAAGCATGTAAAATAGCAACTTCTGACCCCGAAACCCGGGCTTTTTCTTTTTCCCTTTGTGAGCGTTTCATTTGCTTGCTGAAGTCCCGAGTTACATAGTGGTTTGCCCCGTTTCATTTTCAAATCATCACTCCGGGAGAAGGAACTGGGAGAAAACTTGACAGGCATGGGGTTATTTTTTTAAAGTACATGAGAACCTCACTGCTGGTGGAAGCCCTTTCCTCCACCCCTCACCCAAGGACTCCACTCCAAGCAGAGGCGCACTCTGATCAGGATTGAAAAAGCTACGCAGGAAGCATTTGGGGCTTTCATTCTCAGTGGGGTTTTATTTATAATCATGAATTCGCTGCTAGAAGGTTTCGCAGCACACTGATTTCAAGTTGGCAGGCCCGCCGCCCTGGTGCAAGGCTGGACAAAATGGATTGACTGCCCTGGCTGTCCAAAGAGGTGAGTGAAAGCACTTTCCAAATCCTAACCCTGGTTTTATTTTATTTCTGGTAGTTGCATCCCAACCATAAATCTCTGGTGAGGGCCCTTTGGTGCGGAAGTGCTTGCAGGTTGATCTTTAAGGGCCTGATCCCATAAGGTGCTCGGTGAGAGCGGAAAGGGGTCAGTAGCCAGCAGGATTGGGGCCACCGCCTGGAGGATTGATCATCTCTAGGCGGCATGTGTTTCAGACCTGGGAAACTGGATTTAATATAAAGAAATGGCTTTGCCAGTTTCAATGCTCACCAGGGCTGTTACTTTGAAGCAAACTGTCATTTCAGCTGTCTCCTTTTATTTTTCTTCCTTTTTTTTTCCGGCCCTAGAAGCAGCCAGAGCAGAAAGCTCTGTAGTTGAGAAACAAACTCAGATCAAAAACTAACTTTCCTTGTAATTCAGCAATGGGGGAGAAATGGCAAGTGGGTCTCCTTACAGAGGAAAATAAAAGTCTCCTCCAGAATGGAAACAGGGCTCTGCCCCTTTTATTTCTTAATTTCAATATGAATACCGGTGACAATGATCATTCGCACTGTGACAGCATCTTTCTGCTGAGGATCTCAAACATCTTTGCAATTATTTATCAGTTAATTCTCCAAACACTCTTGCGAGGCAAGAACTCAGACCCTTTTACAAATGGGAAAACAGAGCGACAGCAAGTTAAGTGAATGACTCAGGGTCACAGCCCAGGGTGAGGAAAAGAACCCAGAACTCCTGTAGTTTTTGCCAGTACCATCTATCTACAGGAGCGGTCTTAAGGATTTGCAGGGGAGCCTAAAGGAGTTAGGCACCCAAATCCCATTGAAATTCAAGGGAGAGCTTTGGGGTAACATTTTCAAAAAGCACTCAAGTGACTTAGGTACCCAAGTCACACAAAGTCAGGAGGGCATAGGTGCCCAACTCACTTAGGCAGGCACTTTTGAAATGTTTACCTTGGGTGCCTAACTGATCCTTTGCAGAGCCCAGCATTATAGAGTATCAGCACCTGCGTGCTCTAAAGCACAGTCCAACCTGCATTCCTGCATCTCCACACCCAAAATAAGTCCAGTCCAACCTGCATCTCCACACCCAAAATAAGTGGGGGGGGGGGGAATCAGAACACCCATTCCCACCATAGGACGCTTATGAATAAGTATAGAAGGCAAGCGCACTGGAATTAAAGCCTTTAGCAAACTCGCATGGGTGCATCTACCGCAGGTGGGGTGAAGACGGTGTAGATGTGCTACAGTAATCAGTGACCCCGTCCACACTGCTGAATTAGCTGCTAGGTAACTGCAGAGCAAGAGAAACTCCCAGTGTGCGGATGCTGAGCTACAGCATCAGAGGAGGGGCTACGCTTTGGGTAAAGCAATGCCTCTTTGTGGTTCTGGCTGGGAGCATTGGGAAGAATAAGGTGGTTATCTCCCCCTAGCCAGAGAGCTGTAGTGTTCTTGGAGGTGGCTATCTTCACAGTTTCCCCTTTGAGAACTGGTTCCTGGATTGCCTCCAGCTCCTTATTAGACGTGGCGGCTAGGCCAAAATATCAAACAGGCCCCGCATTCTGCAGCAGTGACCTGAGAAAAGCTCCCTACACTGGCTTGAGCTGTTTTCCGGGAACACCAAGCCTTCTCCAGTTACCCCCATAGAAAAGCCCCTTAGAAGAAGTCCCACTCGAAGGTTATGTACCGAATATTCCTCCCAGGTGGGATCAGGACTTGGAACCCCCAGGCATTTGGAAAATAACCTCCAAGAAAGGGCTTTTTCAGAGGTTATGCTGTATCCTATGGGCACGGTTATTCGAAAAAACAAGACATAAAAAGCCCCTGTGAGAAAGGGGTAGATTACAAGATAGGGCGGCTGTTGTGTCACCAACTGCCGTGTGAAATCAGACATCTGTCTACTCTGTTGCCCATAGAGCATGCGCCAGACAGAGGTCGGCCGGATCAGGCCACCTTTCTGAAGCGGGAGGAAGTTCACAAGAAACTGAACTGTAGAAATGAAACAAGGTGCCAAAAGAGGAATAAGGTGCATCTCAGCTACTCGGTTTCCTCACATTTTAAGGCTGTATCCTCTTTCCCCGGGCCAAAATTAAAGAAACAAAACTAGAAGATGCTTGGTGATGTGACCATTAAGAAGGGAAGGGAAATGATACAGTAGTGAAGGCAGAGGGAGAGGGGGATGCCTTCAAATGGATGCAATCGGAACTTCTCAGCTGTGTGTCACAGGCCCCGTCCTGCTAATGAAGAGTCACCTTTAGCCCCAGTGGAAGGGTTTATGTATGGGAAGTGGAAGGATCTGAACCAGTTGTTGCTGTGAAGATTAACATGACCTGCTTGCATAATAGTGAGTGAACTCCTAGCCGCCCTCAGACTTGTTGCAATACGTTCCATCACTGACTGGCGTATAAAGAACATACATGCCAATTCATACCTCTGTGTGCCAAACAAAACCAAAACAATCACTCTTGCTGTCTTCATGGCTGATTTCTCTCACCTGGAGCTCCTCTCTCCATTCATTCCCGCCCTCTCTGCCCCTGCTGGCTTCCTCTCCTCTACCGAACAGCTAGCGCGACTGCCGCTGCCGTGCCAACCATCTGCAACAACACTGCCAATGCCAGCCTTCTGTGCCTGTCGCTCCATATCCAGTTCTGCTCTTCTGTTTGCATTAGAATAGCAGGACGGCACAAATACTACACTCTCCGGAGTGTTTGAAATTGAGAGCCAGGTATAAACCTTGCGGCTTGGCCTCGTCGCTAGTATGAATGAATGGGTTTACGAAGTTTAATACAAATGTGCCGGAGATCCAGGAAAGCTTTAGCTAGGAATTTCTGGGTGGCTCTCCTCACGGGTGCTGGAACCATGTTTATAGCAGGGGTGTTGAGAGCCATTGAACCAAACTGTAAACCCAGGGTAGAATGGAAACCACTTCAAGCCAAGGGGTGCGGCAGCCTCCCTAGTTCCAGCACGTGTGGCTCTCCTGCATCTCCGTGTGACACTGGAGTCTGTGGCCAGCTCCTTCCAACAGGTTCAACTCGGCGCTTCCTCCTTCCAAGGAAGTGGGGTCCCCTTACTGGGCAGGTGAGATGAGTGGACATTAAGGATTCTGTAGCATTTTCTGAAAGAGTCAGGGATTGTGCCCGTGTCCTCACCCCATGTTTGAAAAAGTCCCTTCACCTCCAGCCTTTGCCCATAGTCTTCCCCTTCCAGAGGTTGCTGTATTTGAGGCCTGGTCTACACACAGTTCTTGTACCGATAAGTATTTCGGTTAGGGATTTCTTTTGTTTTTTCTACAGATATAGTTAGTTGGCACATTCCCTAATGTTGACTTAATTATACTGATAGAAAGGGCACTCATTCCCCTTATCCCCTGTACAGAAATAGCTATAGTAGTACAAGCACATTTATACCAGGCTATGTCTACACTACAGACTTCTTCTGGCATAGCAAGGCTGGTCACAGATACGAAGAGGTGTAATCCCTCACCGATGCAGCCGTGCCAGCCAAAACCCCAGTATGGCTGCAGTGATACCAGCAAAGTGCCACTTGGCTTTTCTGTGTGGCTTGAGAGGCTGGGGATCAGTGTTCAACCCAACTTTCCCTACGAGGGTAGTGAAGCTGGAATGGGTTGCCTCAGGAGGAGGTGGAATTTCCATCCTTAAAGGGTTTTAAGACCCAGCTTGCAAAGCTTTGGCTGGGATGATTTAGTGGGTGATGGTCCTGCTTGGAGCAGAGGATTAGACCAGATAACCTCCTGAGGTCTTTTCCAACCTTAATCTTCTATGATTCAATCCCAGCTCTACCACAAATTCCACACAAGCTCAGGCAAGTCAAACTCTTTCGGTCTCTGTTCCTCCCTCCGTAAAATGGGGATAATAATAATTCTGCCTCCCTATCCCCTGGTGGGATTTGGGGACCACCAGGCCTTGCCGTGAAAGTCATCCGCTTTCCTGGAAAGAGTATGCACACATCTTCATCTCTAGCGTGCCCTGTCATGGCATTGCAGGGGACTTCCACACTCAGACCCACACCCTCCTCCAGCGGCCATGGCCGGTCCCAGCTGGTGTCTTCTCCTGACTCCTCTGGGTTTTCTGTGCCTCAGCCCTCTGGCCAAGTCATGTAACAGTTCACTCCCCTTCCGAGGTAACAAAAGGCCCAACTTCGAGTCCAAACCAAATGCCCAGACTAATAGTTCTTCTACCCTTCTTAAGCTGCGCAGACGTTTTCCGCCTCCCGACACCTACGGAGCATCTCTTATCTTCTCTCCCAGCACGATTCCCCTACTGCTTCCCTTCGCCAGGGACTCCAACAGTTCACCTCAGAGGATCTCCTCGCTCCTTTTAGGCCTCAGCTCCAGGCTCCCCATCCCAGGAGCCAACCATGCTCCCTGTGGGAGACTCAGCCCTATTTCCGCAGGCTCTTCCCATATGAAAACTCCCCTTGTTCTTCCCTCCAGGGTCTTCCTCCTCTACTGAGCTCATAACTCTACACCGTGCTCTCCCTGCTGGGGTCAGCCCCTCACACCCCAGCTGGGGTTACTAATAAGCCCTCCTGTTGCCAGGTCATGAGTGGAGCTGAGGACTAGCTGCTAAGTCATACCCAGCATGCCTCACGGAGCCCACCCATCCAGGGTGGAATGTGTTTGGCCTCTGGGGGACAACCTTGTTCTGCTGTAGGTGTGTCTCTCCTGAGGAGCTCAGTTGGAATGATGAGGTGGCTGATTGATTTCAGACTCAGGGAATCCCCTTTGCCAGAGATCCTTGTAACTTTCCAATCACATCTCTGATTTACTCCGGGTGTGTGTGGGGGGGCATTTTATATCCCTGTAACTAGTTAGAAATGATCGATATGTGCAATACAAACTCGGGTGTGTCAAAAGCTTCAGGAGGAAGGGCCTGGGTAAAGTAGAGTGACCAGATGTCCCGATTTTGGGGTCATTTTCTTATATAGGCTCCTATCATCCCCCACCCCGTCCCAATTTTTCACATTTGCTGTCTGGTCACCCTAGTGTAAAGCGATCCTATCGTTCCAGAGGAATGCAGAATAAAGTGGCAGAATATGTTAAAATGACTGAAAGGCAGCAGCCAACCCTGGCAGTCAGATCAGTTCTTTCTCCCGGCACGTTTCCCCAGAACTGTGCAGCAATTCCCGCTCCCTCTACTGATCATACTAGCTCCTATGCATTGTTGACTTCGCTTGTCAGCCCAGGCCTCCCCACTTCCGTGTTCTCCGGTCACCCTCTGCTTCTGCCTGAGAGTGACACCTGCTGGCGGAGGGCAGGCTAAGGCAATTGGAGTCTCATTTTCCCCCCTCCTCAGTGCCACTCTGCTCTTTCCATACCTGGGGCTGGGGGGCAGGCAGTGAGGTCTCCCTGTGAGTTTGAATTCCTGGGTGGGCTTCAAAGTCCAGGTGCCAGAGAGCAAAGGAGAGGTGCCCTCCAGCCCAAAAGCTGGAAAACTGCAGGCCGACATTTTGATTCCGAGTCTCAGATGCCTTCAGCTCTAGGCCCTGATGCCGCAGAGAGGAGTTGAACCCCCAGAACAAGCCATCGCTCGCTGGGATTTGATCGTCACCCAGCAGGGAAACGAATGGGGGACGCTGGCCTGAGGGCGATCTGTCAAAACTAATTAACGCCTTTGAGCCGCGGCCAGCCGCAAGCTGAAGAGTGAACTTTACGGGGCCCGGGTACTGAACTCCATTCCTCGCCTTCCCTCGCCATGCAGCGCATTTACCCTTTATCTCCCCGGCGACTTTTCCTGTTTACATTTCCCATTAGATTACTGTAATTAATATAACAACAGCTGTTTGGGAACTCGTCTAGCTACTATTCGGCAGAGGATAGGTAGGGAGGGGGGAAGGAAATCGGAATGTAGGAGTTTATGGGAGGATTTGCAAGGCTGGCAAACACAGTGTGCTGCCTGCCAAAGGCTCATGGCATGGGCAGTAGATGGCTAAGATTGGAGGGGGCTCAGCCCCACCAAAATCATCTCTGCTGTGTCATTTTCTGAGCCGCCCTGCCGCCCACGTGCATGCCCAGCTGAGCAGGCAAAGTCCCGTGGCTAGCGGTGCCAAGGCCAGGAAGGAGACAGGGCAAGGTGTCACAGGGGGAGGGCCCAAGCTATACATGGACACACATGTCAAGTGATGTCATGGCGGGTGCCTCCAAATCAACAAGCGGAAAGAGCCAATGGGCCAGAGCGGGGAGTCAGGCCCAGCCCCGTGGGATAGGATTCGCCACAGTAGGGTGAGTGGCCGGGGGAGGGAGGGAGGTCAGCCAAAAATATTTTCACCAGCTGCCTCTAGAATCATAGGGTCAGAAGGGAACTGGGGAAGTCATCAAGTCCAACCCACTGAGGTGGGACCAAGTAATCCTAAAAAATCCCTGATAGGTGTTTGCCTAACCTGGTCTTAACTTCCAGTAACGGGGATTCTACAACCTCCCTTGGAAGCCTCTTCCAGAGTTTAACTATCCTGAGAGTTAGAAAGGTGTTCCCAAAATCTAACCTACATCTCCCTTGCTGCAGATTAAGCCCATTACTTCTCGTCCTACCTTCAGTGGACGTGGAGAACAACTGATAATCATCCTATTTATGTATTTGAAGACTTATCAGGTCCTTCCTGAGTCTTCTTTTCTCAAGACTAAGCAGGCCCAAATTTTTTAAACCTTTCCTGACAGGTCAGGCTTTCTAAACCTTTTATCGTTTGTGTTGCTCTCCTCTGGACTCTCTCCAGTTTGTACACATTTTTCCTAAGTGTGACGCCCAGAACAGGACACACAAATCCAACTGAGGCCTCACTACTGCTGAGTAGAGCAGAACAGTTACCTCCCATATATACAACACTTGTATTAATAAACCCCAAGATGATATTAGCCCTTTTCACAGCGGCATCCCATTGCTGACTCACATTCAATTTGCGATCCACTACAACCTCAGATCCTTTTCAGGAGTTCTACCACTTAACCAGTTAGTCCCCATTTTGTAGTTGCACAATTGATTTTTCCTTCCCAAGTGAAGTACTTTGCACTTGTCTTTACTGAATTTCCTATTTATTGATGGCCACCAACATGTTGAAAGTTCTGGTAGCAAAACCTCAAAGTTATCTGGTCCCAGGGGTTTGCTTAAGCTTTATTTCTTATTTAAAAACACCTACATGTGCATGAAGGTGTTGTGTATGCAAAAAATGGGAAAGTGTCCAGCCAATGGTCCATTTGCACATGTACACTGATTAACCTAGAAATAATGTGGTTGTATTTTTAACAGCTACAAAAATGTTGACTTTGGAAGTATTATTATTTCATACGGGGTAGTGTGATGGTGGATATGTTGGCTAACACAGCAGGGATTGAACTGGGGACATCAAGAGTTAAAAGCTGCAACACCTTGAGCTAAATAACCAAGCCTCTTTAGATAGGGGCTGTAACATTTCGTATCCTCTGTGGATCAGCACAGAGAAGGAACCTGTACGACATTCACCAGTAAGTTGCCGTAAGTTGCCGTAGCATTTAAAAGCCCCAGGCCTGCCCCATGGCTCCATTGTGCCTGCTCCAAAGAATTCCCAATCTGCATATTCTAAACTGGATCACTTAATTCCATTTACAAGATGGGCAGGGTGGTTCTGCTCCAGCCAAAGTGAAAACTACAGCTGTGGAAGAGTAACGTTATGCTGCAGTCATTTGCACTTACAAAATGTTTCCTGACATTTAGTCTGCATTTTCCCCTGCTTAATCTGAACCTTTTATCTCCCATTCCAAATGCGGTGGGGGTACAAGAACCTTTGCTCTCTGTTTCGGAATGGGTCAGATACAATCAACAAGGCATTTTTCTGAGGAAAAATCTCCACTGATTTCCCCCACCCCTCATTTCCTGCCTGGGAGAGAACACTCCTCAACCAAAGATCATTCCATCCCACAACTGCATGCACTGATAGGAGCTTCTGCCATTCCCTCTGAAGCAAAGGGGCAATAATCTAGGGGAAGCCAAACCATAAAAACCTTTCCATCCCTGTCAACTGAAAGCAACGGCTGTGCAGATCGCTATCAGAATCAAAGTTCCCCAGATGATGTATTGCATCTCTGCTGTGTGTCAGGGACCCTTTGGTGAAAGCAGCCCCCTTGCTGTTATATGGTACCCAAAAGACCTTTAGATATCGGCTTACCAGAGCTCTTGAGCCCTGGGCCATTTAATATGGCTCACACAGGCACTGGTGGCTGTAGCACATCTGTGCCTCAACTCATCAACACTTAGGTACCAGTGTAATAGGCGCTATATAAAAATCTAAGATCAGGAGGGAGATATGCATCTTCAAGAGAGGAGAAAACTGAGAACCAATGCAAGAAGGAGCAGGCTTTGCTAGTGCTTTGAAATCAAAGCTCATGGGACAAACAATTTAGATTAATCAGAGGATCATTCTACAGCGAATAAATTAAACCAGGCTGGGGTGGCAGAGTGGACATCTGACCTGGGATCTCACTCAGGGAGACATTAGTTGAAATCTTGGTTTAGGGCCCAAGAGTAAATCAGTTTGGTGCACACTTCGGCATGGGTAAGCGTCTGCTCAAGAAAGCTGGAGAGGCAGAGGGGCTCACAGGTTGGGATAGAAGTGCAGGGGAACAAGGACACGTTTTCCCAGCCATGCCTAATGGCATTACTCCAGGTCACACCCTGCTACCTGCACCTCACTGTTAGCACCACATTCACCCACCGGTTTTAATATATACATTAAAGGATCTAAAGCCAAATTCTGATGAAATATTTATATTTTAGTAGCAGCCAAAAGCCCCAGTCAGAATCAGGACCCCACTGTGCTGTACTTATAAGACACAATCTCTTCCCCAAGAAGTTTACAGTCAAAGACATCTGCAGCTGGATTAGATGTAGGTCTGAGGGTCAGCTTCAAGGGTATCAAAATCCCGTGAGCCGTTCTTGTAACATTTTTATGGCCTCCAAAAGGGTATGGAAACTAGGCCCATATTGGCTTGGATCAGTACCAAATAGTGACCGGCTCAGTTCTGAGGAAAACACAGATCCTGCCATGCAATCCAATGAGTTTTAAGAGGCCAGGTTCTGGTTTTTGCCCATCATAGATTTGTATCGATCGCTAAATAGATTATACATATGTGTGCATGAAAGTCTTTATACACACACACACACACACACACACACACACACACGAGTGTCTGTATTATTTATTACATCATTCCCTCCAGGCACACATTTTTAGCAGATGCAGTTAGCTTGTATTTATGCATCATGCAGTAAGTACTGCTGATTCCTCAAGTGGGATTAAGCACATATTCCAGTTTGTTGCCATCAACTGGGTTGTTTGACTCCCCTTCCCACAAAGGTATTTACTCCCAGCATAAACCTGCCATTATTCCGCAAAGTCCTTTGAGGCATCAAAAGTCGCAGCGATATAGTTGCAAGGACCCTTCAGCCACTGAGGTAGGCAGCGTGCCCTTTCCCACCGTGCGTGTGGTTTCTCTTGCTTGCAGTGTTTGCAGACATGACCCAGCTGGAAGATTTGCAGCTTGTATGTCAGCCCCGCTGACCCTCGTAGAATTTCTTTCCAAGCCCCTGCAGCGTGTGTATGATTTGCAATGTGCCTGTGCTATTTTGAAGCCGCCCACCAACAGGGAGCATTGGTCTGGAGTATCAGTGTATTCATAGCGTCCTTGTGGACGACAGCCGTTTTCTTGTGAACTGGAACAGTTATTTTCCCAGGAAAGACAGGCTCTGAGCTAGATTTCCAGATAAAGCATATATTTTAAATTCTGCTAGACAGAGCCAATGACATGGAAGCACATGAAGAGAATCTGGAGAGATGGTTGAATTCCTGCTACTGCAAGGAAGTACACACACTGCAAAGGCTACAGAGAGAGTGGGGGGTTTCTCTCCCCTCCCCCAGCCTGGCTGCAGATGTGTTTCATTGTGATGTGTGGGGCAAGATGAATTCAATAACAGCCCCTTCTGGAATTTTATTGCCCCCTTAACTCATCTGGCGGGTCAGAAGAATGGCTGGGGACGCCTGTAGCTGGGAGCAGCCAATCAGCAGGGGATGCAGTGACATCCTCTCTCACGTCACCCCGCTACCGTCTGGGTGTTGTACACTTGGGGGCAGAGACAGGCAGGCGGCGCGTGCCACCCGTCCTACATCTCCCCAGACTGTCCTGCTTTCCACGGGTTTCTCCCACACAGCACAGTGGTAGCGCCTTACTCCGCCCCCGAGAATTACTTTCTCCCGCTGCTTCCAGCTAATGGATTTAGGGCCTGGTCCCACACCCACTGACATCATTGTAAAGGCCCCACACACATTCCAAATGTGCTTTTGGCTCAGGCCCTAAGGCCATTAGCTCAGATAGCAGAGGTCTGTGGTTCAAACCCTACCAACAGCCCCGAAGCCATTGCACCAACATCTCACAGGGCATTTAACACCCTGTGGCAGAGACACCCACATTCCCCACTTGCTTCCAGAGACCCATGCAGCCTGCCCAGCAATGCACTCAGCCCCTCCTCTCCACCAACGATCCCAACAGCCGGGTGGCCCAGATCAAATTTTAATGGCTCTGGCCTGTTGCTAATTTCAGTTATAGAGATCTCCAGGGAATGAAGACAGTGCTGTGGAATGAACCTGGAACATGGACTGTCTCTGCACCCTACCCCGGGGTTAATCTATTTCTGTCTCTAAACACTGTTAACTATTTACTAAACTATTGTTAACAGCCAGTTCTCCGTTTCCCAATCACTTTTGTAGGAAGAAAATCTTGTACATCATCATTAACGTCACCTTCTACCAGTGTCACCCACAGTTAGCAGAGCTCAGGAGAGATATAACACGCTGCACAGTTCAAGACTGTCCCAGCAAGCTTGGCATTTGAATGGAAGGGCAAGAGAAGATGCTAATGTAGCATGATTGATCTCTTCCTTAAAGATGAGCTCTCATACTAGGCCATACTGCAACGAAGGGAACATGGAAGGAGGGCTTCATGTTTTCCTACAAATGGCATTTTTTTTTGTGGCTGGAAACTTTCTGCAGGTCATCTGCAGCTGTTTGCCTGGAAAAGCTATTTCCGCACAGCATGATCCCACAGTAAGTCACACACGTGTTTTGATGAGGTCACTTTTTTGCCAACAAAAAGAAAAGTATGCTGTAAAAACGCAGCCTGCATGGCAGGCCAAATCTGTGCCTAGTATGAACCCACAGAAGCAAACGTAGTGACATCGGGGCTCAACAGGGCCCTGGATTCCAGCAGGCAGAGAAGATGGCTGCAAAGCTCCTTTAGGGGCCTTGGAGGGCTCTACGACCATGATGGTGAGGTGCACCATGGGAGAGTAGACCAGGAGCAGCTAAGAGGTGGGATGTGTCACATATCTAGAGCTGGGCGGAAACTGGAATTCCCAATTCTACAAGAAATTCTAACATTGTAATTCCAAATTAGAACAAGTTGAATTTCCGATTGAATGAAAATTCGGAACAATTTTTGATTCAGAAACATTAAATCATTTTGCTTCAATGTCAAAACGTTAGAATTTAAAATATGAAATATAGAAGATGATAGTAAAACTGATGATTTTAATATAATATAAACTTCAAAAGAACATGAATAGAAACAAAAATCAAAATGAAACATTTTTACCTTATCTAAAACAAAACAGCTAAATCTGAATGAAACTTTTTGAATTTTTCCCATCAAAAGTTTTGTCAAAATTGACCCGTTCCTCCTGCAACACATTTCGATTTAGATGAAACTGCATTTTCTGATGGAAAACATATTCCACTGGATCATTTGGACCCATTTGTTCTCTATCTTACTCATGATTATCTGGGACCAGCATTCAGAACGAGTGGTTGGTTGGTTGGATAGTTCTATGCTGGGTAAATGAAGTTGAGGCCATTCCTAGTCTGATAAGGTCACAACAAGCAAGTTAACACAACAGCATAATAGTGTGGAGAGGAAGGTGTCTGGACTGCTGGATGTGCCCGTGTTAGTCTCAGTTCTGCTCACTAGAGGGAGGCAACCCCTAGGAGATTGCCGAGTGCTTGAACATTGCTGACTGAGGCCAGTAGTTTCTGAATTTACAGTGCCTGCTCAAGAGAAGCTGTAAAACGGCATGTGAGTTGTGCTCTGCATTGTCATTTCACTGCTGTATTTAACTATTAATCCACAGAAGCGGTCTGTTGGAAATCCAACCCAATTCTTCCCTTTGATAACATTCTTTTATAAATATTGGGCCAAATTCTGCTCAGTTATGCCAGTGTCAATCAGAATCTCAGTTGAGAATTACACCAGTATAAATAAGAGTCAAATGTGGCCCATGATCATTAATCTGATTTTTCTTCTTTTGGTGGGTTTGCTTAGTAAAAAATAATAGAACAAAAAGATGGGCTGGTTTTTGTTATTTAAATCTTCTATTCCCCCATTATAAAACATTCACTTTTTAAAATAATAATGAGTCCGTTAAATTCATGTCAAATTCCAAAGAGTATACTAGCAAGTATCCCTTTCACCTTGAATCCAAAGGAATTCTTTTTGGTAATGCTTTAGCAAGAAATGCCCAAGTGAATTATATTATCTGAGCTATTTTAAAATGTTAGTAAAACAAGCCTTACATCTTGTCATCAAATGGCTGGCGTAGAGAGCCAGGAAATTAATTTTTATTCCAACCAACACTCGCTCAGTCTGCAACCATAACCAAGTCATTTCATCTTGCTTTTCCTCAGTTTACCTGTCTGTGAAACAGGAATAATCTCTCTATGGCTGTTGTGCTGTTGGATTCATTATTGTTTGAACAGTGCTTTGAGAGCCACAGTTTTATTTATTGTTTATGAGCAAAGAAATCGGTGGCTGTCATCTGTTAAAAAATAAGCTCATAACCTCACTGCAAAATCACAATGTACCTTTGTTAATAAATTCCTCCCTGTTGTACATGCTCTGTTAAGAACAGCCAGTCATAATCATAAGAACATAACTCTTTGCCAGAGGATGCTGTGAAGGCCAAGACTATAACAGGGTTCAAAAAAGAACTAGATAAATTCATGGAGGATAAGTCCATTAATGGCTATTAGCCAGGATGGGCAGGGATGGTGTCCCTAGCCTCTGTTTGCCAGAAGCTGGGAATGGGTGACAAGGGATGGATCACTTGATGATTACCTGTTCTGTTCATTCCCTCTGGGACACCTGGCACTGGCCATTGTCGGAGGACAGGATACTGGTCTGGATGGACCTTTGGTCTGACCCAGTCCGGCCATTATGTTCTTTGGCTAATCAGATACAATGTGATAGTAGGGAAAAAGGGATGAAAGGTTCCTTTTACTTAATATATATATGAAATATATGCATGTATATATTTATGTGTGTATACAAATACATTGGATGGGAGACCTCCTGGGAATACCAGGTGCTGTAGGCTAACATGGGCGTGGGACTAGCAACTCCACCCCGGGCGTAAGGGAACCAATTGCTACTGAAACACCAACACCAGTTGGTGGCCCATACCCCGGCTGGGGGGTGACGGGCAAAGAGAGAGGGATACAAATACACATATATACATATATATACACACATATACACATACACACATATATACATATATATACACACATATACACATACACACATATATACATATATATACACACATATACACATACACATACATATATATATACATATATATACACATACACACATATACACATACACATACATATATATATACATATATATACACATACACACATATACACATACATATATATATACATATATACATATATATACACATACACACATATACACATACACATACATATATATATACATATATATACACATACAGAGAGAGAGAGAGAGAGAGAGAGAGAGAGAGAGAGAGAGAGAGAGAGAGGCGCACCCTGTAACCACTTGACCAAATGACCTCAAATTAGCACTATTAAATCTAGTCCAGATGCAGACAACACGGTAATTTTCAAGACAATCTGAATACGTATGTGGCTTATAAAGCATTTTGAATAATTGGCTGTTAAACAGCAAGATATAATACAACTATATATAGTCTACCTCTCCATTGTTACATATGTAAATAACCTGAGGGATATGGTATAAAGAATTGGAAAGGGGGGTGACCCAAAAAATCCTTTTCTAAACTGATCACTACTCTAGGTTACATCTTTTCTTAATGTATATTGTACTGCTTCATACAAATACTGTATTTTCAACTATTTTGCAAAATGTCCACACACAAAAAGGAGGATTTTTACCAAAGTGGGCACATTATTTATTTTCCCCAAAAAGAAAAAACTCAGTCCAGTGAAAGCTTAAACTCAATGTTTAAGGAAGTCTCAAAAGGGTAGAAGATTTTGAAACTAGTGTCATTTCTGAAGGCTGGTTTACAGGAAAAGGCAGGGTTTC
Organism: Sternotherus odoratus; assembly: GCA_032164245.1. Lineage (NCBI taxonomy): Eukaryota > Metazoa > Chordata > Testudines > Kinosternidae > Sternotherus > Sternotherus odoratus. Next base: position 5,509,843 of record JAVMKO010000014.1, on the reverse strand, counting down.
TGATTACTCTTTAGACTTGAAGGGTTTTTTTCTTTGTTCTTTTGTCACCTTTCTTGTTTGGGTTCATTTGTGACCTTTTCAAAGTCCCCATAAAATAACAAGATATTGATATTAACTATACAAGCTGGCAAAATGTACAGCAATTGTTAGGTTAGGGCCAAGTCATGGTCTGACTGAGGTCAATAGAGTTGTGCCACTGAATTCAATGCTGGTAGGATATGATCATAGACTTATCATAGAATCATAGAACTGGAAGGGACCTCAAGAGATCATCTAGTCCAATCCCCTGCACTCCTGGCAGGACTATATATTATCTAGACCGTCCCTGACAGGTGTTTGTCTAACCTGCTCATAAAAATCTCCAATGATGGTGATTCCACCACCTCCCTAGGCAATTCATTCCAGTGCTTAACCACCCTGACAGGAGGGAAGTTTTTCCTAATGTCCAACATAAACCTGTCTTGCTGCAATTTAGGTCCATTGCCGCTTGTCCTATCGTCAGAGGTTAAGAACAATTTTTCTCCCTCCTCCTTGTAACAACCTTTTATGTACTTGAAAACTGTTATGTCCCCTCTTAGTCTTCTCTTCTCCAGACTAAACAAACCAATTTTTTTCAATTTTCCCTCATAGGTCATGTTTTCTAGAACTTTAATCATTTTTGTTGCTCTTCTCTGGACTCTCTCCTATTTGTTCACATTGTTCCTGAAATGTGGCACCCAGAACTGGACACAATACTCCAGCTGAGGCTTAATCAGTGCAAAGTAGAGTGGAAGAATTACTTCTCATGTCTTGCTTACAGCACTCCTGCTAATACAGTAAACCCTCGATTTAACGGACCCCGATTTAACGGACTTCGGATGCAACGGACAAAATTTCCGATGCATCCGAAATCCGTTTTGGGGGCTGCCGGCTCCCGCCCCAGGGAGCCGGCTGGGTTGACAGCTCCCGCCCGGCTCCCCGCAGCGGGGACCCCTGCGGGAGCTGTCAAACCCCCCCCCCCCGCCCCCCCCCGCCCGGCTCCCCGCAATGGGGAGCCGGGCGCGGGGGGGCGTTTGAGAGCCCCCACTCGGCTCCCCGCAGCGGGAAGCCGGGCTGGGGGGTTGACAGCTCCCGCTCGGCTCCCCCCAGCTGGGCGGGGGGGGGGTTTGAGAGCTCCCGCCCGTCAACCCCCCCGCCCGGCTCCCCGCAACGGGGAGCCGGGCGGGGGGGGGGGGTTGAGAGCCTCCGCTCGGCTCCCCGCAGCGGGAAGCCGGGCGGGGGGGTTGAGAGCTCCCGCCCGGCTCCCCGCAGCGGGAAGCCAGGCGGGAGCTGTCAACCCCCCGCCCGGCTCCCCGGAGCGGGGAGCCGGGCGGGGGGAGGGGGTGGGGTGGGCTGACTCACGGCTGGCTCCATATAATGGACTAATTCGGGCGGGGGGTGTCCGTTGTCACCCGAAAGTCCGTTATATAATGATTTTAAAAAATTATTAAATAACGGACTTTCGGTTTTAACGGACACCCCCCCGCCCGAATTAGTCCGTTATATCGAGGTTTCACTGTACAGTGATTTTCGAACTGCAGGTCGCGACCCAGTATTGGAACTGGGAACACAAGTACCGGAACATAAGGCACTGGGTCATGGAGTTCTGGTCAGCACTGCCGACTGGGCCGTTAAATGTCCCGTCGGCTGTGCTGCCTGGCTAAGGCAGGGTAGTTCCTACGCGTACTGACACCGCGCTGCGCCCCGGAAGCAGCCAGCAGCAGTTCTGGCTCCAACGTGGGAGGACCACGGGGCTCCGCGCCCTGCCCTAAGCACAGGCTCTGCATTCCCATTGGCTGGGCCCCAGCCAATGGGAGCTGGGGGGGAGGCGTTCCTGCAGGTGAAAGCCGCGCGGAGCCGCTTGCGTGCCTCCGCCCAGGAGGCGGACCAGCTTCTGGCTCCTTCCAGGGCACAGTGCAGTTTGCGGTGCCAGGACAGGCAGGAAGCCTGCCCTAGCACCCTCACTGCACCGCTGACCGAGAGCCACTCGAGGTAAGCCTTCACCCCAACCCCGCACCCCAATCTCCTGCCCCATCCCTGAGCCCCTCCCCCCTGTACCCCAAACTCCTCCTTCCTGGCCCCACCCCAGAGCCTGCACCCCCAGCCCAGAGCACTGACTCCCTCTCATACCTCCAACCTCCTGCCCCAGCCCTGAACCCTCCCAAACCCAGAACTCCCTCCTGCACCCCAAACCTCTCATCCCCAGCCACACCCCAGCCCCCCCAACCCAGAGCCCTGACCTCCTCCCACACCTCAACCCCTTACCCCAGCCCAGAGCCCCCTCCCTGATCCTGAGCCCCTCATCCCCGGCAGCACTCCACAGCCCTCACCCCAACCCTGAGCTCCAAACCCCTCATCCCCAGCTCTGTTGGGTCTGGGCATCAACAATTTTCTACAACTGGGTCGCCAGAAAAAAAAGTTTGAAAACCACTGGGCTAATACATCTCAGAATGACAGTCGCTTTTTTTTTTTTTTTTGCAACCATGTTACACGGTTGACTCATATTCAGCTTGTGGCGTACTGTGGCCTACCAGATCCCTCTCTGCAGTACTCCTTCCCAGGCAGTCATTTCCCATTGTGTGTGTGTGCAACTGATTGTTCCTTCCTAAGTAGAGTCCTTTGCATTTGTCCTTATTGCATTTCATCCTATTTACTTCCGACCGTTACTCAGTCGGATTCATCAATGTAAATAGCCAGGAAATGCAGTCTTAAATGTTTAAGTACAGGAGAGCTTTATTTTCATTCAAATAAACTCCTCTCTGGTTCTAGTGTCATATTGTGCATGTATTAGTTGAAAAACTATGCATTTACATACAACAGAATGACATCCCCAGAAGCAGCAATAATAGGGTTTCAATGTTTATCACTTATATGGTTTCAGATAATCAGGCATCATCAAAATCTCATCTAAACATACAGCAGCGGTGAGTGTTTTGCCACTTACAGGTAGCCATGAACAAGGAAATAGGATTCAAAGTATACAAGGGAGTTTTCAAATTCAAAGATCTCACGTTGAAGCTGCATATTCTGAATTCCAGGTCAATCGAACACAATATGCACCAAAATCATGCAATTTAAATGCTCATTTGTTGCAAACATTGTTAAATATAAACACAGTGCAAAGGGATTTTTGCCCAGGCAGATGCCTTCTGTCTTGTAGGTGGAAACAAACTTGCCAGACTACAAGCTCACGCCCAAGTAAAGACACTTGAGTGGCTCAATCACACACAGAAAACTTCCCAAGACTTTCTACAAGACTCGGTTCAATCAGAAATAAAATGGATTGTTTGGAGGAGTTTCGACCTGTCCCCCAGTAATAGCCAATCTAGGTTCAAGAGCAATTCAGGGCTAAATTCTGCAGCTTTTATTCATCTCTTACAGCGAGGGTGGGCAAACCACGGCCCGTGGGCCCCTCCTGCCTGGCCCCGGAGCTCCCGGGAGCAATCAGGAGACAGGGAGTGTTTGGATGGGGCAGAGGTTCTGGGGGAATGGTCAGGGGACGGGAAACGGGGGGGGGAGGGGGTTGGATAGGGCATGGGAGTCCCGGGGGCTTGTCAGGGGGCAGAGAGGTGGATAGAGGTCGGGGCAGTCGGGACAGGAAGCACAGGGGGTTGGGTAGAATTCTGGTGAGGGGAAGTTAGGGTGGGGGTGTCTTGGGAGGGGATATTCAGGGGACAAGGATCAGGGGGGCTTAGACAGGGGCTGGAGTCCAGGGGGGGTGGTCAGGGGACAAGGAGCAGGGTGGGGTTGGATGGGTCAGAGATTCTGAGGGGGGCAGTTAGGGGGCAGGCCAGGCTGTTAGGGGAGGCACAGCCTAACCTACCCGGCCCTCCATATAATTTTGCAACCCCGATGTGGCCCTCAGGCAAAAAAGTTTGCCCACTCCTCTTTTACGGAGATTCTTAGTGTGGGACATAGAAAGAGACCCGGTTTCACTTCCTGGCTTTGCCACCCACTCCCTGGGCAAGTCACTTAGCCACTCTGTGCCTCAGTTTCCCCAGCTGTAAAATGGGTACAATAACACTTCCCTACCTCACAGGGGGGCTGTGAGGATAAACACATTATAAAGCACTTAGTAATAGGGGCCAGATAAATACATAAAACAGGCAGATTACACAGCCAAAACTTCTATGGAAACAGCATGGGGTTCTTCAGTTTAGGAGTGAGGTGCATTTTGGAAGAGTTGGGTGGCAGGACTCTGGGGAAAGGAGCAGTGCTCAGGACTGAAATACCGGGGTTGTAGAGCTGAGGATTGAGAGGCATTGTCTGTGGAGGCCAGGCAAGGACTGGAAAGGTAGCCACGCATCAGAATCGGAAGGGTTTGGCAGGTGTGGGTAGAAGCCTGCACAGTGCTTGCCCACAACGTCAGGCGTCGCTCAAGCCGTTGGGTTTCAGCTGAGCACTTTCCTGAGCACTAAACTCTTTCACACCCTCGTTCTGCACACACCGGCTCTGCCTCTCGGGCAGCGTCACTCCTCTGGGGCCCGATTCGAGGTGCATAAACCGATCCCTGTGCAGCCGGGCTCTTGAGCACATACTTAAGGGCTTTGCTGCAGAGGGACCATATGCAGCAAGACTCCTTTGAACGTTACCCTCACGTCATGGCCAGTCCAACTTATGTGTGTGTGCTCCTAGCTCATCCCAGGAGGCAGATATTTTCCATTGGCTCTCACCCTCCGAGCAACCAGCTCCAGCTTCCAACAGAAACGGATTTATAACAGCATGAGGTTGTTATATAAGTAAAGGCCTTTTTCCTCTACTTCCACCCCCACCCACCCCGGTGTGGTTAGAATTCTGTAGAACCCACCAAGTTTTGCTCGTCTTCTGGTTTTAGAGCGTGTGTCTCTTAGAAAGAGGAAATGGTTTGGAAGCCGATACAAATTTAAAATGAACAAACACCGAGGGTAAACGAAAGGCTGCCATCTCAGAGGGAAACTTTTCTGTCGGAGTAAGTGGGTCCCAAACACCGCATGCTGAGCTGGGAGATTCTGACCCTTGAGCAAAGCACATCACCTTGCTACCCCCAAAATACAACAATATTCTAAAGGACTAGCCCCCAGCTTTTGTAGTATCATTAGTAGAATCAACCCAGTTTGGGACCATTGCTGCAGAATCGTAAAGTTACATGGGAGGGAGGTGTCCTATAAATGCTGCAAAAGAATCAAGAGACACTCATAACTGGAGAGTTGAGAATGTCCTGGCTGTTACCAACATACTTGGAGAATGAGATTCTCAGTGGAGTTCCATTACAACCATGGACTTCATTGGAGTGACTCCAAGTTTAGCAGGGTGCAGCCCAGGTCACAATTTGTGCTTATGCCAATTTGAAAATCAGAGATTTTCAGCTCAGATTGTCACTTGCAATTCCGCACTCTACCAAACCAAAGTGAATTGTTTGTAAATTGCATTTGAAAAGTGAATGAACAGTGAGTAAGTTTAGTTTCCAGAAACCTGTACTGGGAAAGCAGGAAGTAAGTGGCCAGTTGAGTTAAACCAAAATGCTTCACTAAAATCATTCAGTAACTAACATTCACTTGAAGCACCACAGCAATATATAAATACATACGTGGGCTTTGGGATCAGTTCATTCAGTAACTAACATTCACTTGGAAGGCAGAGTTTGAGATGGATTGTGTTTGTAGAATTCCTAGCACAATGGAGCCCACCCTAATGGGGATTATTACATGCTAACAGAATAGAAATGCTAAACAGCGATCCGATACTACATTAGTCCAGTTCACCCACTGGGCATAGAAGAGGGAGGCCAGGAAGTTATAAAAACATTTTTGATGGTTTATATCATTCTGCTATCTGTAAGAAATACTGGACCCAATTAATCTGTTCCTAGCAGTAGGGATGGAAATGGCTAATTGTACTAGGCAACTTCTGAAGCACCACAGCAATATATAAATACATACTTGGGCTTTGGGATCAGTTCAGGACTAGAACAAAAACCAGAGGAAATGGGAACATAATTCATTCAGATTTAGAGTGACCAGAGAGCAAGTGTGAAAAATAAGGACAGGGGGTGAGGGGTAATAGGAGCCTATATAAGAAAAAGTCCCAAAAATCAGGACTGTCCCTATAAAATCAGGACATCTGGTCACCCTATATCAGACTGAAAGCCCTACACTGACCTGCAGCCCCATGCTCAGCTGACAATACCACCAACAGAAGCATTAGTAGATCAAAGACAGGATGTGGCTCTTAGCCATTTAATTACTTTCCTTTAAATTCACATAACCTCACCCTTCCTCTCAACAAGCATTTGCAATCCTAGAACAGAAATTAGGGAGACTAGAAGGCCCAAAAACTCCCCCAGGACAAAAGCAATGGAAACCACAGCAAAAGCACTCACCAGGGGGAAAGGAACTCTAGCAACCCAGGCCAAACAGCCACTATAGGGCTACAGCTGTTTCTCTGGGACAGATTTAAAGGGCCAGTCCCCAGCCAGGCATGCTGGGAAAGGTGCTTATAAAAATGGTGATTCTTGTTTGCAGAGTTTTGATAGTGGTTAGACAGTTGTAGAAAAAGGGGGGGGGGGGGATTCTTGTGTAAAAACAAATACAGACGTTTAGGTAATGAGAGTGATCCTATTTGCAGAGCAGGTTGCCTGTAACGAAGCAGATTTTCCCATATTATTAAAGTTTCTGAATTAAGAAATGAGCTGAGTGAAGGGTGTTGCCCAGGTTAAGTTCTCTCTATTTGTATCCTGGAGGAAAAAACTCATTCTAGAAAAGGAAATGCAGATTGTTAAATATGTTGGCATTAGATACATATTAAGTACGGTAGCAAATTTGTGCTTATGTAGGAACTTTATTTTTGTCACTGTGCTGCATGCGATGGGTCTCAGAAATTGAAAGCAACAGAAAGGATAGAGTTCAGCCAGAACTTCCTGCTCCAGCCATCCAAAAGCATTGGTTCCTATATCTTGACCATAAGAAAAATCTTTTTTCAGCAGTATAGGGCCAATGACACACATTTGAGTATATGTACGAGTAGCCAGTTAACTGATACGGGGACTGTTATGAATAGAACTTTCCCTGGAAAAGGAAACCGCCTATCTTAGATATGCTACAATCCGCATAGATTAAACTGAATGGGTGACTGGCAAAGCACTAAGGTGCTACGGGTATTCCTCGCTTTCTTGGCAAAACAATGTTCTCTGCTATGTTAGAGCTCTGTTGATGTTTCCTTTGGGGATTCCTGAAAAGAGAGTTTAATTGCTGGCTTTGTAGGGCTCTACCAAATTCACAGCCCGGTTTGGTCAATTTCACAGTCATGGGATTTTAAAAATCATAAATGTCATGATTTCAGATATTTAAATCTAAACTGTCACAGTGTTGTAATTGTAACTGACCCAAAAAGGAGTTGGGGGGAGGGTATGAGGGGTTGAAAGGTTTGGGGGGGGGGTTACAGTACTGCTACTCTTCTGCGCTGCTGCTAGAGAGTGCTGGCTGCTGGCTGAGATCCCAGCTCTGAAGGCTGAGCTGCCACCAGCTTCCCACAGTCAGACGTTTAGGGACACCCAGGGCATGGGGTTGCATCTCTGGCCCTCTTGGCTAATAGCCATTGATGGCCCTGTCCTCCATCAGCTTTGGGTTCCAATCTTTTAAGCAGTTCCTGGTCCGTGAAAGGACCTTCCCTCTTCTCTCATGACTGCCTACTTTGCCGATGAGCCTTTGGTGCAGGACTTTGTCAGAGGCTTTCTGAAAGTCCAAGTGCAGTCTATCAACTGGATCACCCTTGTCCACATGTTTGTTGACAATTCTAATAGATTAGTGAGGCGTGATTATTGGCTAGAATTGCCAGGATGGCTTCTGGAGCCTTTTTTTAAAATCCTCATTGCATTAGCTAGCTGCCAGCCATCTGGCACAGTGGGATGATTTAAACAATGGGTTACACACTACAGTTCTTATTTCTCTGGTTCCATATTTGAGTTTCTTCAGAACCCTGGGGTGAATCTGGTCCGGGTGACTTATTACTGTTTAGTTTATCAATCTGTTCCAAAACCTCCTCTCTTGTCATCTCAATCTGGGACCGTTACTCAGATTTGTCACCTACAAAAGAATGGCTCTAGTGTGGGAATCTTCCTCCCATGCTCTGCAGGGAAGACTGAGGCAAAGAATTCCTTTAGTGTCCCGTCATCGTCCGTCCCCCCTCAACAGCCTTGTCTTCTTTGAGTGTTCCTGTGGCACCTGGATTGTCCACTGGCCTCATGCAATAAGGTGCAGCCAGGGTTTCATGCTGAAGCCTTGGAGATTAGTTGAGGTTGTGCCCAAATGTGATCAAATAATATTGTAGATAGACATGAAGTGCTCCTCGCAGAGCAGAATTTGAGAGGGTTGCCCTAATCCAACCCCTGTATTGGATAATGAAGAGATGATGATGGATTGATAAGTGATGGAGGACCTGGGCCTTCTTTTATTTCCTCCTAAAATGCTGTTAGTTATGAGCAGCCTTTGATATATTTTGTTTTCAGAGCTACCTTTTTCTAAACACACACATGACCACTAGGGGGCAATAAATATCCTGAGCAGTAAATCTTAGCCTGGGACTCATTCAACAATCAACGCTGTATCGCTCTATACATCCAGCTTATGCAAATTCTGAAACGACAGCCGCATCTGGCAAAAAGGCCCCTTATAAAGATAGCCTCTGTCTAAGCAAATAAAGGAACAGGGTCCTGGTCAACCTGTGAAGTATTTTTAATCTTTAAAACAAATTATTTGCATGATATTGTGCATTCTCATCGCCTGGCTTTGCTTTGTCGCCCAGGGTCGGGGTGTCAGTGCAGATGTGAGGTAGAGTAGTGTCACGGTGAGACGGCAGTCTTGCCATCACATGGAAGAAAGCGGCTGTATTCATCCTAGTGTTGTAGATTTCGGACTAAAGCAGCCAACCAGCCCTTTCATCGCCAGTGATTATTATTTAACACCTGGGAAAGATGCCGACCATTTTAACAAGCAGTTTACGTATCACAAGATTTCAAGTGTTATTATTATTTTTAGTTACTATTTGGGCCAAGGCCCCGTTGTCCTAGGCACTAAAAAAACCATGAAATAGAAGATGTCCTGCCCCAAAGACCTTACAATCTTAGCATAAGACACGAGACAGCAAATGGAGACAGACGGATAGATGGGGGAGTGCTAGGAAACAATCAGACAATCTTGGTCACCCTGACAGGCAGTGGTCTCAGCACACCAGCAGCCTGACTGTTGTCAAGACTTTTGTAGACAGGAGAAGGTACAAATTGTGCGCCTAGCTCACCTGTAGAAATATATAGGTCCACATTTGCAGCCCCATTAACTTCCAGGCTACCACTAGATTTTGAGTGACTTTTTTAAATACCTTCTGAATCCCTGATTTTTTTCCTGCTGTTTCATCAGCCCATAATGCAGTTAATTCTTGTTACTATTATTTATACAGTGTCCAAAATGGTGCTGAGTGCTTCCTGTTTTCTGGGGTTATAATAATGTCTTTAGATAGCTGTCAAGAGATGAGTAGTTTCCTCTTCAGCGAAATTCTGTCACTGACAACCATTTATAGGTGCAGTTCACCACTGCCCCACCTCTCCCCACCCCTCACTCTGCCCCTGCCCTGCCTCTTCCCTCCCTGTTCCGCCCCCCCTTCCCCAAGCATGCCCCACCTCCCACTCCTCCTGCCCCCTAGCACCTCCTGCACACCACTGAACAGAGGTGCTTTGGGGGGAAAGGGGAGCTGATTGGCGGGGCCCAATGGCAGGCAGAAGGTGCTGGGGAGGAGGGGCAGGAGTTGATCGGAAGGGCCGCCGGTGGGTGCTGAGCACCTACTACGTTTCCCCTGGGTGCTCCAGCCCTGGAGCTCCCTACGGTTCCCGATATCTAAGCTAATCACCCTCGCTGCAAATTTAAGCCAATTACTTCTTGTCCTGCCTTCACTGGGCACGGAGAACAATTGATCTCCATGAATCCACAGTGAGTAAATCCACATGGTCTGGGAGTAATACAACTTGGCATTTCTACCAGCTTTCCAGCTAAGGATCTCCGGGACTTTACACATAACCTGAATGAATTCAGATGTCCTCTCCCTGCTGCCCATTGGGAAGGAGGCTCCAAGCGGGCACTACTTTTGAACGGATTAGAAAATGGTTTGTGGGACCCGGGGAGGCGGGACCTATCAGCGAGGAGCCGAGGAGGAGAAAGATAACACTAATGAGCAGAGCCATGTGGTTCCTCTATGGTCTTGTGATGCCAGGCAGCCCCCGCCTGGGAACAAAGGGATCGGTCCCAACACATCCCAGGATTTCTGCTGTGGCTGCCCCAAGAGAAATTGCAGTGGTAAGGTAGATGATGAATTGCTGCAGGCAGAAAAGCAAGAGGAGTGAGGTAGGGGAAGGGGGAGAGGAGCTAAAGGGACCCAGAGAGGAGCAAGCAAAAGGGACCGTGCTGGAGAAAAGATGGTGCAGGCAATTGAGCAAGTAGCCTGTAGTGGGCCCTACCATAAACAAATAATAACTAGAGAGACAAGGTGGGTGAGGGCATATCTTTTACTAGACCAGCTTCTGTTGATGAGAGAGAGAGAGAGAGAGAACTTTCCCTCTCACCAACCAATGTTGGCCCAGTAAAAGATACCACCTCACCCACCTTGTGTCTCTAATATCCTGGACCAACGCGGCTACAACAACAGTGCATGCAAATAATAAACAACTAATACTTGAGATGTCCTGGGGGGGAAGTGGAGGGACGGAGAGAGAGAGGAATATAAAAGAAGGAACCGAGGAGAAGAGAGAGAGAACTAAAGGGGGAGAAGTGTGTGACGCTCAGAGAGAAACGCACCGATTCTGCCTCCAGAGGGCTTGCCATTCGTGAAATGAACAGATCAATCCACCTGATGTCTCCTGGAGAATGAACACAGCTGCATTTGGGGAGGGATCACTTTGTTCACAACTGGGCACGCTCTCCTTTTCTTTTGAGAGCCAGTGAATGCCGCCTTTCACTCCCCAGCAGAGGGGTGCATGCTGACTGGCGTGTCAGCTCTAGAGCCAACTGGACTGACTTTCCAAGAGAGGGTCTTCCCTTTGCAGAGCCCCCCGGCCCTGCTGCCAGACTGTTCTGGCAAGCCTAGAGCCAGAGGTCACCCTTGTTTCCACAGCAATATGGCAGTACTCCAGAGCAGCTCAGATGCAGCCACCATGGCCGCATGTGGCCAGCAGGGGCTTTTCTTGCAGCCACAGCCTCCTGGAAAGTGGGGGCAAAGCAGCGATCCCTCCCTTTGGGCGGCACAAAGGTCAGAGGAGCAGAGAGCTGGTGTGAGTTCCCCACCTTCCCGGGGGCAATGGGGCTCAGGATTCTGGCTTCAGGCCTGGGGTGGTAGGTGGCAGACTCCAGCCATGGGGCTTTGAGCTCTGGGTTTTGACTGCACATTTGGGCTTAATTTGTCCCCAGCGTGCCAGGGCTGAGTAAGTCCGTTGTGAAAAGTGGTATGCATATGTTTGTAAATATCACTCATCCCTGGCTCAGAGCTAGCTAATGAGTCTGCTGCTGTGAAAGCGATATTAACAAACATACTGGTAGCACTTATCACAAAAGCATACTTGCTAACGAGCAAGTCTAAAAGAAAAAACCACAACCAAAAAAGCCAAAGAAACAACAACAACAATGAAAAAGGCAAGAACGTACAAAACACCTTATTTGTGTTTTCTGTTCTGTTTAAGTTCAGTAAGGAAAAGAGACAACTGTACATTATTATTATTGAGCCTGCAAATAAAAACTCTACATAAATAAATGTCTATGATTTGGACACATATATGTGTGCATGTTTATTTTTTCCCCTAAATTAATTTTAAGTATTTTAGGAAAAGCTGTCATAGTGGCCACCAGCAAGAGTTGGTGGCCACACTCTGAGGCCACTAAAAAAATGGTGGTGAGAACCTCTGCTCTAGAGCAAAGTCTCCTCCCCGAGTGGGAACTGTATTACTACTTTACATCGGGCATTTAAGGTGTGTAAGGTGTTTGTAGAGGCGTGGCATTTACAAGAAAAGGAGATCCATATCTAATGTCACCGTGGGCTCTGATTGGAAATACTTCCTGCTAACCTGACATTCCCATGGTTAATCATTAAACGGGAAACTTCCTTTATGGTTTACAAGAACTCAAGCACCATAGACAGCTGGTTCAGTCACAGGGCTCTCTGTGTCCCCAGGAAGCCTGCTTTACATTGCTGCTGGCTGTCATTTAGAGCTGGTAAAAAATTCTAGATGCACATCTCTGAAGAGTGAAACCACCAAAGTGGCACAGGCAGGGCAAATGCCTCCACGTTGGCCAGGAGGGGGGAACATTCAGCTGAGCTTGCCAACAAAGGTCTCCGTTCTGCTGGTTTTGAAATGCAGGCAGATGTTCACATGGACTGACTTGGGACCTGCTACCAAGCAGCCATCAGATGGTAGCCACTGCCAACCTTGAGCAGACTATTCCATTTCGCCTATGAAGACTAGTACCCTAAAAGAGGTAACAAAGTCCTGTGGCACCTTAAAGACTAACTATAAAGTTTTGAAGCATAAGCTTTCGTGGCCTAATACCCACTTTGTCAGATGCAAGCAGTGGAAGGCATTGCTGGGACACTGGTATGCATTAAAAAAAACAGGAAACTTTTCATATAAAGGACAGAGGGCGCTGAACAATGGTGCTTGCTTCCGTTTCATGCAGGTGGAACTAAGAAGAATAAGGGGCCCTGCCCCAAAAAATTCGTTCCTTGGTTTCAATGAAGAACCACATTTTTCCTATACATTCTCAGACCGGAGGTGGGAGGAGGAGACAATAAAAATGACAGGGCTATTTCCATCCAATCAGTCAAGAATCAATGTCCAACCAATCAGGTCTGAGTTCTTCACTCAGTATTCCATTCTTTCCTTTTAAGGCAATAGTTTTGTTCCCTCTGCCCGGTGGGTTATCGTAATGTTATCCCTGCTTTCACAAATCAATACCAGCTTATACCAACTCCCTGAACAATAGGGTCACTGAGGATAGGCTAAAACATTCCCCTATGTTTGTGTTACATTTAGTGGCATTTAGGGCAGCCATGAGGCCAAAAGGCAATGACCCACTGGGACATCACATTAGTAGGTTTAGTAACAAAGAGACATGCTATGAGCCTTTGGTCCATTCTGTTAAGTCTGCTCCGGAGAACAGGGTTTGATGGCTTCATGGTTGTGACTATTGATTGTTTGTATTTGGATAGCACTTCAGAGGCCTAGCCATAGGTCAGCATAAGTGCTGCACAACAACGGGGGGGGGGGGGGGGGGGGTTAGAGGGGGAGGAGACAGATCAGACAGAGAACAAGAGAATCATTACAGAGACCCTGACAATCACCTCCTCCCCAGCCCTCTTGTCCTGTCAATGGAATCCATTACAGAAGCATTACTCTAATCTGCAACCGCAGCTAGATTCAGCAGACCTGTTATATGGACTGAATTATCGAAAGCAGTGATGTAATGAGAGTGGGCCAAATTCTAGTCTCTGTCATGCCAGAGTAACCCAACTGGAGTCCGGGTACAACCAGACACAGAATTTGGTCCACCATATATATTAGGACAACAGTGCAGATGCTATGAGACTTACCATAAAAATGGACTGAAGATCTCATGGGAAATTGAATCCATCATGGTATTTTGGATCTTCCAATTCCATTCCCAGATGGAAACAGGAAACATGGAAATGAAAAATGAGTGGAGGAAGGAAACACGTTGGATCCTTCTTGGGACAAAAGTTTGCCTTAGCTCTTATTTTACCTGAACTGGTTTGCCCAGTAACTCTCCACCATTTTCCCTCTTCTGGTCACTTTGGAATCCATTCACGGACCATGTTTCAGCCCAGTGTGATTCATCCACCCAGTCATAATCTGAGACCCACTCCGTGTAGGGTAAATTAAAGGACTGGGTTGTAAGACTGGTGGTAGAGCAAGAAAGATATGAAGAGGGGAGAAATGAGACGTTGTTAGCTAAGATTTTCAAGGAAATGGGTACATTGGGCCTGAACTAGATTCTATCAGATGTAGCTCTATTGGAGCTGATGGAGTTACCCAGGTGTACAACTGGTGTCAGGGACACGAGAATCAGAATCATTGTCTGTCATTTCTTTCCCATCTGGTTTTTTCAATGGCCATGTGACTGGGCTGGAGGCATCACGCTAGAAAGGCTATTTTGTTTCTTTGGTGTACCATTAATGACCTCCTCTCCAGGTTGTTATTTGTATTAGTGTAGGCATTAGAAACCCCAGACTGGCCCAGGTTCCGTTGTGCAAGGGGCTGTACACACCCAGAACAAAGAGACGGTCCTTACCCCAAAGAGCTTACAATCAAAGTATCAGCCTAGAGACAACAGGTGGATACAGAGGGATGGGGGAGAGCACAAGGCAACAAGGAGACAATATGTGTCAGCATGACAGGTTGTGATCTCAGCACACCAGCAGCCTCGCTGTTGTCAAATTTTCTGTAGCCATCACGGCTAAGGAGGGATTTGAAGGACAGCAATGAGGTGGCCTTGTGGATGTTTGCAGGGAATGTGCACTGAAAACGTAACCAGTGGGTGACAGAAGCCGACAGCACAGAGCCAGCGGAGGTAGGAGTTGACCTTTCAGTTCTGAATTAGATCAGAGCGGGTTTCAGGAACAAATTGGCAAATGTGGTTCACTTGCAAGAAAAAGAAACTAGCAGCACAGAGAGCTTTTCCTCCCTGGTTACCACTCCATTTTCTGTTCAGAGACCTTCTGGTTGGGGAGGCCGGGGGGGGTGAAATATCCATCATATTAGGCATTAGCGACCCGTTTTTCAAAATCTTGGCCGAAGATTTCCACCTATGACCAGCAATTAGAAAAAATGAAGCAACTCACACTGTCGTCTCCTCCTTCCAATTCTCCTGCTCTGTGTTCACACATTGAAGGACTGATACAAAGCAGCAAGAGAGAGGACCCAGCGCAACATGCAAGCACATAAGGAATGGGAGTGGAAAATAATATGGAATTAAATTATATAAATCAGTGGCACAGGGTTAACTGGATATTGTGTGCAGTATGGGTAAACCTACCTCCCAAAGCAGATTGTAGAACTAAAAGGAGTTCAGAGAGAGGCGACAAGAACGTTCAACGGCCTTGGAAAACTCTTATAAGAGGAGAGATTGAAAGGACTGGAATGGTTAGGAGGGAGGCCAATAAGGAAGGGCAATATAATAATGAACAGAGAAGGTAGATCGGGTGCATCTGTTCTCCCTGTCTCATAATACGAGATCAGGAGGCCATTCAATGAAATTAAAAGGTGGGAAATTCAAACCTCATGAAAGGAAATATTTCTTTCACACAACACATGATAAGACTGTGGAACTCACTGTCACATGATGTCATTGAGGCCAAGAGTTTAACAAGATTCAAAGAGGGATTGGACTGCTGTATGGATAACTGCTGCTGTACAGAAACCAGAAGTTTCCCTCCCTAGTGGAACTCTCTGTAGGTCAGGAAACAAAGGACCAGTTCACATTTCAGCAGCAATTGCAGGTTTCGCTTTTAAGCTGACGCCCACCTATTTCCTGAAAACATATTATGGATAAACCCTATAAGTACAGGCCCATAAAGATTACGGTACCTTTGCTGTTATATATTCTATAGTGCATTTTTATGTAAGCATGATTAATGTTTAACTCCTTGTTTCTGCTGATTTAGTCCCTAAATTGTATTAGCGATGTGTACATCTCCCATTGAACCCGATAAGATAGTTTTCCATTACAGAGATTAAGTAAATATGAAAAGCAGGTTAAGTGTCTACTGCTGCAGTTTTATGGCATTCCTTGCTCACTTCTTCAAATCGTCTCCCCTTTCCTAGATCAGGGAGAAGTTATTTGCTTTGCACTGGGTTTGCCACGTGTATGGGTGCCCATTCTTCAGTCCCATAACGCTAGCTCCTCAGCACCAGAGACAGAAGCTGCGTTTTCTATCTTTGCTGTTCTTTCCTTTTCCATTGTGTGTGTGTTTGGCTTGTTTTGCCATTTTAGGAGATGGGATCAACAACTTTAACAAGAGCAACAACGACCACTCCAGCCCACCGCGGCTAACATCTTCTTTTCCCCCCGCAAAGCACAGTTATTACCATCAAAGAGAGTGTCTAGCAAGGGGGTGCTTTCTTCTAAAGCCCCCCTCAAATTAAAGGCAAAGGAAACAAGAGACGTTGATGAGATGAATACTTCACATTTCACACATATTAACAGTTTTTCCTTCATTTCTGTGTCTTGGATAAAAGGTTAGAAGGATTTTTAACGGCGTGTTTGCCACGGTACTAAGCAAGTTGAGGTCTCTGTCCATGAAAATGCCAAACCTTGTTTCAGACTCTTGAATGTTGGACAATGACTGGGTTATGGTAACATCTTTGACCCAGTCCCTGGAAAAATCATGGAGCAGGTCCTCAAGGAATCAATTCTGAAGCACTTCAAGGAGGGTGGGATTTCATTTCCCCTACCCATGCATCTGCCTGACACCCAGCCCATCCACTCAGGATCCATGGTCCCAATTAGGGAGGAACAGGAGGGCCGGGGAGCAAACACCCTTCCCCAAGGTTTTTGCACTTGTTCAAAATTCCCTAGGCAGCAGCGCTGGGGGAGGGGGGCAAGCAGTAATCCTGTACTAAATAAGTCCCACGGGGTCCAGTGGTGATGCCAACTGGCGCACAGTCATTTGTCCGTGTCCGGCATCAGCATAGCGCAGGGGAATCCACCAAGAACTCCACTCCTGGCACTTCATGAGAGAGGAGAGACCCCCCCCCTGCCAAGGGAGACCCAGGGTCCCTGCAGTGGGAGAGAAAGCGGGGACTGGTACGAGCCCCCCCCCCCCCACACACACACACACAGGAACTAACAGGGACTAGAATTTGCCCCTGTCCCCACAAGAAATATCTGACTGGGCCTCACTGCTCAGGACGGGCTAGTATTTCTAAGCAAAGCATTCATTTGGGGGGAAGTGGGAGCTGAATCTATTTCCTGGCCGGCTTTACTCTTCTCCCAACTCCCTCTCTCTCACCCATCACAAGAGTCTGTTTATAGATGTAAACTAAACTTCTTGGAATCTCTCCTGCTAGTTTTTTAGATGACTCACTGTCACTAGAATGAATAGAAGTGTTGTAACATCGCACCCGCAATTGCCTTACGAATAAATACCAGTGGCCTTAGGCAATTTTTGTAAGTACATAATCCCCTGGACATTTTAAGGTGAATATTTATTCACCAGACTTGTTTGTTCACCCTCCAAATTGAATGCATTAATGGCCTTTTGATACAATTCTAGAAACCACCATCCTAACCGTAGTAAACTGATATTGTAAAATCTCAGATATTGAGACTCAGTATCATTTTGGTCCCCCTTTCTCCCTGCCAAGAGGTGATTTTCACTTTCACGTACCGTCGCTTTAAATTCCACTTTTGAGCAGCCTTCTGAACACATCAAACATTTGGGAAGAAGCAGCCATTAACCTTAAAGTTTATACCTACAAAAATCAGAATGTAAATCACGTTGTTTAACCACTGAGCTTCCCAGCCAAACCCATAAATCGACATAAGTTTCCTTGAAACTCTGCCTAGAGAGGCTGAAAGGCTAGCAAAAAATACCAAACCCTTTCTCGGTTTGTAACACAAACACTTGGTTTTCATTATGAAGGTTCCAGGCAGCTCTAGTGTCTTCCCAAGCCAAATACCTGATTCAAGAAGTGACTGTATGCCAGAGATTTGTTTCAGAACTATTTCTTCTGATGCTTCTGAGGAGGATGTAATATTTTATACAGATCTTCACCGGGAATAAACTGACTGACGTGGTTCCATTGTGATCAGTGGAACAACCAGGACTAAACACCAGCTGAGGGGCTGACCTCATCTAAATGAATCTCAGTTTAGCATTCGTTTTATTATCGTAATTAATTATAGCTTTATAACTGAATTTACAACTCTCTAAAGAGTTCAGTATAGTAGCTAAATCTCTATTGAAATCAATGGCCATTGGCTCAAAGACTTAGCAAATTGGAACTTAATTCTGCCTTAGGGCACCACAGGTCCCACTAACTGAGCAAAATGTGAACTTCCAAATGTTCTTTCATCTCCATGGATGATGTTCTCTCTCTCTCTCTCTCTCTTTCTCTCTCTATCTATCCATCCCCATCCACCTCCTCTTTATCTCTCTATCCCCATATACCCCATCCATCCATCCATCCATCTATCTATCACCAAATACACCAATTACAGAAGAATCAATAGTAATCTGACAAAGAGCTGTGTTCCTCTTATGTATCCCAGCTTGCTTTCTCAACGCCCCATGGCTGAGTTCTTAAAAATAGTTCATTCGGCAAACCAAGTGAGTAGGGCTGCCTTGACTGCGGATGGTCTCCCCGGCTGCAGCTGGAGAATAGCTGAAATACCCCGGGTATTGATTTCATTGTCCAACCCCTGCCAAAGTAAGCTCTCTCTTCTCCGATCCTGGGGTTTCCACCTCCCGAGTCACTATTTTTCGGGGACTGTGCTATTTAGGGGGAGTCCTCAAAAAAGTCTGAAGCGCTTTTATTGTCTTGCAGGGCAGGACGTGCCCCACTGATGGGTTTAGCGAGGCAGAATTGCAGGCTCCACAGCAGTGTTTATAATCTACATGGGCACCCTTTGGCTCTGAGGAGTAACCTTTATTCCAGGCCGTTTCCCCCCAGGTTTATCCTGAAAGGAATTTGCCCCCCCCACCCTTTATTTTCCCCTCCATCTCTACTCATCGCTCTCCCTCCGTGCGATGCAGACAGGGCTTGACTGACGCTCCAGAAGGGCAGCAAGCAACCCTTTGTTTTCTTGCAAAGGGCCCTCGCACGTCGGTGTGGTTGTATTTCCTTCCCCATTAGGGAAGGGGGGCAGAAGGGGGTGATGCCAAGTGCAGAGGGAATTATTGCACAACGTCAGGATCACAGCAACGGTCAGAGCCCCAGGGCAGCAGCAGGGGGGAGGAGCGACGTGCAGTTGGACACCGCTGTGGCCCAGGGTCTTTTTATACTTTTAGAGAAGTTGGGCTCATCCCAAGTTCCTCTCCTACAGATTGTTCCTGTTGTTGCCGCGCTCCAACCCCACAGGCCATGTGACTGCCCACAGCAGCGTCTCAGTGTGACCGGGGTTCGGCTGTGTCTGGCTCCACCTAGCCCACTCCCCGCCCGCCGCTTTGCGTTATAACATGGATATCTCCTTCTGCGGCTCAGCTTCCACCTTTGCTTCTCGAGGGCTGCCTCAGGCCCATGTTTAGCCCTGGGGTCTGCTTCTTTTTATTCACTCCCATCTCCTCTGTCCGATGTTTTGGATTATTTTCCTTTTTGTCATTCACCCCCTTATGGACTCTAAACCCTTTCAGGTCTTGAAGATGAAAAGAGCTCGAGGAATGGCTCTTACGAGCACCCTGCATCCCTGAGGGGAGACGAGGAGCAGAATTTTCTCAGGCATCCCTGTATTCTTTAATAAAACTCGGCCTTACTAATAGGCTTGGTTTCTTAATTTGTAAATGCACTAGATTTGCGAAATCCCGGTGCCGTGGAACTCACGCGCATTGGAGCTGGGAGGAGAGAGACTTACCTCAGAGTGTGCATTGGGGCAATTTTTTGGTTTCATTGCATGCCCTGAGGCTAATTTTCTAGTAGACATAAATAGAGTCTCTCTGGCGGAATACCAGCATGAATGAGATTACAATTTGGCCCCAGAACTCTCAGGGGAAGACCGTTATTTCAAGAGAATAACAGAAAACTGTATTTTAAAATGTCAATTAAAAAGTAAACTACTCAGTCAGTGCATTTAAGTGATCTACACATTAAAGTGTAGCAAGAACTTTGATGAAAGAAATGTTCCCCACTGTAATATTGTTGCTGTCTCTTGCTATTCAGGTCCCGTATTAATTCAGGTTGGGTTTCGTTTCGGTGAAGCATCGGAAAGTACCTTGTAAGGCATGCGTTCTCTCGGTATTCATAGCAAAAGGAGGCTCATGATTCTGTTGCTATGAAGTTCTTAAATTAAGGTGATAGAAGCAGGACATTTCTCTACACTGGCAGGTCTGTTTTCCTATGAAAATAAGCCAAGAGAGATCTGCCAGCAATATGAAAGCAAATAACATGATATCCTCATGATTATGAGAAAAAAAGAAACTATTTGCTTGGAAATGATGCCACCACTGTGGTAATAAAGGCCTGCTGACTGCTGTTATTGCAATAGAGTCAGACTTTGTGCTCTTGATCATTCAAAACTCCTATTCACTTCAGTGGGAGTTTTGCTCAATGGAAAAACCACCAAATTTGCTCTAAAATCAGATCAGAAGTTGGTTTTGTCCTTATTTTCTCCTGCTGTTGCTCTCTGCCAACCGCACCGGTTGCATATACACAGCTGTCAGTCAGTAATACTGACATCCATCAAACATATCCTCAGCATAAGCAATGCAGAATTAGCCAGCGGTGGACCGCATGCTAAACTGCTTCGCTTTCTCAGGATTTTAGTATTAATTATTTAGACTTCCAGAAAGGCTTTTGACAAGATCCTACCCAAAAGCTGCTAAAGGAGTTACAGTGGCATGGGGCAAAATGCTAAGTATTGTCATAGATTAAACATGGGCCAAGAGACAGGATGCAAAGAATAGGATGAAATGGTCACTTTTCTTCATGGCAAAAGATTTATAGTGGATGCATGAAGGATCGTAGTAGGTGGTGTTTATTATTAAATAAATAAATATTAATCTGGTGAGTAGCGAGGTAGCAAAGTTTGGAGATGACAGTCAGAACCATGAATGCAGATGAAGTTCAATGTCAATGAATGCAAATTTGAAATGAAAAATTTCAGTTATTTATATATTTTACAGAGTTCTTCCTTAACTTTATTAACTCAAGAAAGGGACCTGGGAGTCATTGTAGACAGCTGAATGGAGATATCTGTTCAGTGCAGTTGTGGTCAAAAAATCAAATGAGATGTTAGACCGCATAAGGAACGGGATAGAGAATAATATAATGCCTTTATTTAAATCAATGGTGCGGCCCCATCTGGATACTATTTGCGGTACTGGTTACCCCATCTCCAAAAGGACATTGTAGAGCAAGAAGGGAGTCAGAGAAGGGCAACAAAAATGAAGAGAGATTGAGAAGGTTGAGATTGTTACCTTAGAAAGAAGATGAATAAGAGGGGGCCCGATAAAAGTATCTGAATGGTCTGAGAAGGGAGATCAGGTGCTTCTGTTTTCCCTCATAGCACAAGAACTAAGTGGACATTCGATTAAATTAAAAGGTGAGAAAACCAAACTCAGTGAATGGAAATACTTTCACACAATGTGTAATTAGACTGTGGAACTCATTGCCACAGGAAGTCCACCAGATCTAGAATGTAATGATATTCAAAAAAGGATTAGCTATTTATATGAATATCAAGAATATTCAGAATTATCATAACTAAAAATAGCAAAAAAAATTATGGAAGGGATATCAAATCTTGTTCTTCACGATTTATGCCAGTCTCTAACTATTAGAAATTAAGATAAAACCTAACGAGGAGGACAGATTATCCCACAACTGCTTAATGGGGGTTCTCACTCTTTCCTCAGAAGCAACTGTCAGAGAGAGGTTATTAAACTAGGACCTTAAACTGATCAATTCTGGAAATTCCTTTGTTCCTAATTTATTAGTGCATATGGCTGATATTTTTTTGAAAAAATATTTCATGATCACTTCATTTTCCTGTCCCTCGGTTTCCTCTCTGCAAAATGGGACATAATACTGTTTAATGTGCTTTGAAATCTATAGATGAAAAGGACCTATAGTTCTGCAAAATACTGTTGTTGTTATAACATTGCGACGTTTAACAAAGCACAAACACTTTTAGAATTGGGATAATGGTATGTTTTAAAGGCTGGTCACGTTTGCCTAGAATACTCCCTCTTTTGATAATGCTGACAAATGTTAAGTGGGTTCCCCAACCTGGATTTAAGGGAGATGGGAGAAGCTCTTTAAAGACTGAGGATTTAGGGAATGGGCTGAGTAGTTCTTAGAGAGGAACCTGAGGGGAAGCCAAGCCTGGGGAAAAGCTTATGTTCCATCCTTGTTCGTGCCTTTGTTCGTAAAGCTAAATGCCTGAATGAGGTTGACTAGAGATTCTGCACAGTTCTCAGGGACTGTGTTTGGAAGCAGATTAGGAGCAACACCTGCTTACTGCATGCTAATTATATTTAGCATTCAGGACTTTCCACTTTCAAATAGCTGGTAGAGACACCCTTTAAAGGCTGTTTCACATCCGTAACATCTGTGAGGAAAGGGTATCTTCTAGCTGCCGTTGTGCTAATATTCAGACGCTTGGGTGATACAGTATTCCCCATTGTGCCTTGAGATCCACTGGCATGACTCCCAGGGTGTATAAAGAACTGCCCCCCAAGACAACTTTTTTTCCAAGGAGTTGAACCCACGCCAAGTTGGACTCAGTGTATTCAGTTTGTTTTTCTAATGAGCTGCACGTCAACAACCAGGTACCAGGCCTTCAGAGGCAGAGAACTATTAGGATGATCCAGGGAATTTAGAGCCAATCTTACATAAGGCAACTAAAGAAACTTGAGTTGTTTAGCCTAGCAAGACAAAGGCTGGAAGGGGAGCTGATTGTTCTCAAGAAACACCTGGGGGTAAACACCAGGGAGGGAGAAGAGCCATTTAAGCTCTGTTGGCTTGGATTCGATGTCCCAGGAAGTCCCTTCCAGTCCTATGGTCCTATGTTCAATGGCAGGAGGTGTCCCTGCTGCTTCTGCCTTGTCCCATAGCATTTGTTTCTTTATTTCTTTACCCAGTAACAAATCACACATGTATCTATTTTTGCTCCGTCTAGATCCTTTCCAATGGTGAAAGAGCAGCAACGATTTTGAGGAAGTGGCTTTCACTTTGCTAAACTTTCTCCAACGAGCAATGTCCTCTAGTGCCGGGGTTCTCTGATTTTTCACCGCTGGTGACCCCAAAACTGGAGGCAGGGCCTGATCCCCATCTCACTGACACTGGTGTAAATCAGGAGTCATTCCAACATAGCCATGCTGCTGGAACCCCTTATAAATGAAGGAAGATAATAATAATAATAATTTTGCCCGTCACCCCCGCCGGGGTATGGGCCACCAGCCACAGATCTCTCCATTTCTGTCGTTGGTGTTTCTGTAGCAATTGGTTCCCTTACGGGGTGGAGTTGCTAGCCCCACGCCCAAATGAAGGAAGAATTAGAAAAAACTTCTTGCTGGACCCTCAGCTATTACAGGCCAAATGAAGGAAGAATTAGGCCTGTAATAGCGGAGGGTCCAGCAAGAAGTTTTTTTTTATTGACCAGGTCAGAGTCATTCACCCTCATGCTCACGGTGTTGTCCCATCCTTCCCCAGCAAGATCTGGGTCCCAGTGGTAGTGGCAGCAATAGAGGGGTGCATTCACAAGCACATCCCTCCGCGTGGCCACGCTCAGTTCTTGTAGGAAGCACTTGAGAATATACAAATAACTAGGGTTGTCAATTAATTGCAGTTAACTCATGTGATTAACTCAAGAAAATGAATCGCAATTAATCAGTGTTACTCAATAGAATACCAACTGAAATGTCTTAAATATTTTAGATGTTTTTCTACGGTTTCAATATTGATTTCAATTACAACGCAGAATACAAAGTGCACAGTGCTCACTTCATATTATTATTTTTATTACAAACATAAGCACTGTAAAAATGATAAAATAAATGGCATTTTTCAATTCACCTCATACAAGTACTTAAGTACAATCTCTTTATCGTGACAGTGTAATTTACAAATGCAGATTTTTTTGTTACTCAACCAAACAAAAACAAAACAGTGTAAAACTTTACAGCCCACAAGTCCACTATTTCTTGTTCATCCAATTATTAAGACTACCAAGTTTACTTATATTGACGAGAGATACTTCTGCCCGCTTCTTATTTACAATGTCACCTGAGAATGAGACCAAGAGTTCGCATGACACTTTTGTAGCCAGCGTTGCAAGGTATTTACATATGCTAAACATTCGTATGCCCCTTCCTACTCAGCCACCATTCCAGAGCACATGCTTCCATGCTGATGATGCTCCTTAAAAAAACAATGTGTCAATTAAATCTGTGACTGTACTCCTGGGGGGGGAGAATTGTTTGTCTCCTGTTCTGTTTTACCCACATTCTGTATATATTTCATGTTAGTGCAGTCTCGAATGATGATCCAACACATGTTCGTTTTAAGAACACTTTCACAACAGATTTGACAATATCTGGTACCGAAGAAGAAGGCAAAGAAGATACCGATGTGAGATTTCTAAAAATAACTACAGCACTTGACCCAAGGTTTAAGAATCTGAAGTGCCTTCCAAAATCTGAGAGGGAAGAGGTGTGGAGCATGCTTTCTGAAGTTTTCAAAGAGCAACACTCTGAAGCAGAGACTACAGAACCTGAACCATCAAAAAAGAAAATCAACATTCTGTTGTTGGCATCTGATTCAGATGATAAAAATGAAAGTGCATCAGTCCACACTGCTTTGGATCGTTATCAAGCAGAACCCATCATCAGCATGGAAGCATGTCCTCTGGAATGGTGGTTGAAGCAAAAAAAGGGACATATGAAACTTTAGCACATCTGGCACATAATATCCTGTTACAACAGTGCCATGTGAATGCCTGTTCTCACTTTTAGGTGACATTGTAAACAAGAAGCAGGTAGCATTATCTCCTGCAAATTGTAACCAACCTTGTTTGAGTGATTGACTGACCAAGAAGTAGGACTGAGTGGACTTGTTGGCTCTAAAGTTTTATGTTTTATTTTTGAATGCTCTTTTTTGTACATAATTCTACAATTATAAGTTCAACTTTCATGATAAAGAGATTGCACTGCGGTATTTGTATGAGCTGAATTGAAAAAATACAATTTTGGGTTGTTTACAGTGCAAATATTTATAATGAAAAATAAATATAAAGTGAGCACTGTACACTTTGTATTCTGTGTTGTAATTGAAATTAAAAGATTTGAAAATGTAGTAAAGATCCAAAAATATTTAAAATAAATGGTATTCTATGGTTGTTTAACAGCAGGATTAATCACAATTAATTTTTTGAATCGCTTGACAGCCTTACAAATAACCTCTTGTGGGGCAAAACTCAGGCTGCTTCCATCCCAAAATGCATCTTGGTATCAGATCCTTTAGAGCTAAGAAATGATGCTCTAGTTCCTTACACACGGAACGTATATTAATACAAGGCAACTGGGTAGGATTTTTCAACTGGAAGGCTACGAATGGGCCTTTTGCCATCTGCTTTTGAAAATTCCACCCATTGTCTTTTTCCATTAATAACAGAGTAGGACTTGCCAAAGCAGCCACCATTAAGCTGATTGTGGTGCCACTGAAGACAACCCGCTGGAAGCAGAGAAAGGGCAAAACTTGCCACTTTGCAAAATTCTATGAAGCAAGAGAACTGCCCTTTGTCAATCCACCTAAATGACCTTTGATTGCCAAACATTTCACTAGCCGTGGATTGTGTTAGATGTAATGTGTTTTATTATTGTTGTTGTTGTTGTTGTTTCCTATGCTGCAATTCCCTCTTGTTT
Source organism: Sternotherus odoratus (assembly GCA_032164245.1). NCBI lineage: Eukaryota > Metazoa > Chordata > Testudines > Kinosternidae > Sternotherus > Sternotherus odoratus. The sequence goes on along the minus strand of JAVMKO010000014.1, from coordinate 5,484,220 downwards.
CTGCCAAGATGTTTTCTTTCATAACATTCCCACAAACCGTTGGTAAGTATTTTAAGCTCAAAGTTTCAATAACCGTGTAACTTTTTTTTAAGTTCATCCTTCCTTTTTGCAAAAAGTATTGTCGTTTTGTACACACAGAAAAGGGGGGGGGGGGTAAGGAGAGCCCGTTGATGGTGCCTATCATTTAAACTCTGGCTAGGATATATTTCTATGTTGTCTCATACAGAATGTAACAAATAAAAAAAATGAACAAGAAGCAATAAGCGCTTGGCTTAGCTCTCATTCAGAGTTATCCAGATAGGAATGGACATTTTGCATTCTTCTGATGCCAGCTTCTACAGGGAACAGAGAAAGGTTAGAAAAATTGCAGTTATAAAAGCATCATTTTCTTTGCTATCTGAAGTATCAGTTGTGTTGGTCAGCGCTTTTCACCCTTGGAATCATGGGCCTAACCCAAGCTGTGAAGGTGTTTTCAGGGGGTTTCAAGATGTTTTACAGAAAGAGTCCATGCTTCTTAAAAAAATGCTTCTAGCCCTTGAGTTGCAAAGGAATAGTGCAGGATGTAAACAGATGAACTAATCCGGTTTAGTGACTGTACAGCCATGAGGAACGTACACTGAATGAAAAGTATTTAAAGAAGCATACTGAGGACCATGCATATTTCTCAGTAGTTCATGTAAACAGGCAAAGCCGCATCCCTTTTGGGATGGGTGAACTTGCTTTTGTGTCAAACTGCACTCGGTCTATACAGGAGTTTGATGATATCGTCTGTTTTGATGCGAGTGATTTAATAGGTTATCAGATCTTGTTAGCGCCTTTTATCGCGTCATTCAAAAACTTGTTGTGTATTTAAACGTAGGACCATGTGCCACAGGTATTCAGACCTCACAGTGAAATGAATAAACAAAACAGACCTTTGTGACTTATTTGGACACAGAGTGACAGTGCTGGACAAACAGTGCAAAACTCGATCGTTAATCTTTGTGGAGCCAAGAGCACAGGATATAGAGATAACATGACAAATGAAGTCCAGCCTCAATCCTGGGTGGACAATGCTGCTGACATCCCAAGGCGGCAAAGCACTCTAGAACGTGCAGAACTTTACATGTGTGGGATGTCCCCCTGGAAGGCAGGGAAGTGAATGGGAACTTTTCCAGAGTCAGGACTGAGTAAAAACTAAGGGGCTATGGACATGGGGAGGTTTTTGTGGAATATGTTTGTGCCGAGAAGCTTTTGTGAACTAACAAATATGAAATCGATCCACGAGTTAGCTTTAACCTACTTCCCTTTGAATCATTGCATCCACATGGTACTGAGGGTTTTTTTATCCATAAGCACTCGACATTCTGGGCCAGTATTCTGTGGCGCCTTGTTCTGTTGCTAGGATCAATGCATGCTGGGATTTTTGTCGCAGTGTGTTGTGGGATACCTCCTGGAAGCCACTGGAATTCTGGGATTTGGGGTCAGCGAGCAAAATCCCATGATTCCTCTCCTGGAATGCAATAATTCACCATTTTATTTTATTTTATTGGTGAGCCCACATACTGTGCACTGTGATCCTATCATCATTCATAAGCAGAGGCTGCTGCACTTGTATTTGCAATCCAACGGTTTGGCTGTGGACGTCAGCCAGTGTGCAGCCCAGCTGATTTGGGGTGGAAAAGGAGGAGGAGGAGGAGGAAATCAAGCAGCTGGTGGATGAACTTTTCCTGGAGTAGCTTCCCCCAATGGAGCCTCATTTCTGGGCCTGAGGAAATGGTGGGGAACAACCATGACTGTGGGAAAGGATAATCAGGGGCGGTGATAGAATTTCAAGATGACAAAGGCCACTTTCCTAGCGATCTGTGCAGAGCTCACCAGGCGGATGCAGGGGAGGAATCCTCCTCTGAGATATCCCCTTCGCGTGGAGGAGCATGTGGCCACGGCCAACTGGAAGCTCGCCACCCGCAATTGCTATGACCTGCAGTTTGGGGCTGGTAGATCAACTATCAGAGTTGCTGTCAGGGAGGTCCAATGGGGGGCTGATACCCTAGGACAGGCTTGTCCAACCCACGGCCCGCGGGCCGCATGCGGCCCAGGACGGCTATGAATGCGGCCCAACACAACTCGTCTTCTTCCAATGTGGCCCAGGAAAGCCAAAAGATTGGACACCCATGCCCTAGGACATAAAGCTGGGCAATACACAGGATGTTACGGATGGATTTGCATGGCTGCGGTTCCCAAATATTATCAGGGCCACAGATGGAACTCATGTGCCTAGTCTTAGCCCCAGACACCAAGCCTCAGAATCCATCAACAGGGACATTTCTCCACGGTGCAACAAAGCCTGCTTGATGACTATGGCAGGTTCACTAATATTAATGGGGGTGTCCGGAAAGGTCCATGATGTCCGGATATTTAGAAGCTTAGACACGTTTTCTGCAATGCGAGAGGAACCATGTGCTACCAGGACTAATATGGACATTAATGGTGGTGTGATTCCCTGTCTGTCTGGGGGGGCCCAGTTTTTTTGAACATCTAAGCAAAATCTCTCTTGCCACAGATTAATCCCATTACTTCTTGTCCTACCTTCAGTGGACAGGAAGAAGAATTGATCACCATCCTCTTTATAATGTATCTGGAGACTGTTACCAGGGTCCCCCTCAGTCTTCTTTTCTCAAGACTAAACATGCCCCATTTTTTAAATTTTTCCTGATAGGTCCAATTTTCGAAAGGTTTCCTCATTTTTGTCACTCTCCTCTGGACTCTCACCGGTTTGTCCACATCTTTCCTCAAGTGTGGCACCAACTTTATATGAAAAAAGAAATCAGCATTTCAGATCACCAGGGCTTAATGCTTAATAACCCCCCATATATTATAATAGGCCCTCTGAACAGATAATACAGCAGAGACAGACCCTTTAATACGGGTGGTACTGAGTCCTGATCGGCGAGCCAGTCAGAAAACAAAAATTAAGTGATCTAGCCAGCAAAAATACTGTAGAAAAGTTGATATTTTCTGTGACTTCTCCAATCAAGCAGAACTAATCATGGGCTGTCCCCACCTCTGAGCAGTACACATTGTTATCTCACACTTCTCTAGCGTGTTTCCTGTCTTCACCTTGTTTAAATGATATTGTCAAAGACAGCCCACAAATGTTTCCCAAGAGGGCAATGTTTTTTTCTCTCACTGCTATGGTGTGCTAAAGAACTGAGACATACTTCTAGAATGTTTTCTTGTTCCATGAGGGCGGGGTGTTAACTTAAATAGCTACAATTAAAGGTGAGATAGTTTAGTAACACTAATGTCAACCAGCACCTTAGAGTAGTCCTATTGAAATCCATGAAACTGTTCAAAGTAAGCATAAGGGTATCAGAAGAGGGCGCCAAGTGAAACTGAGCTAACTGTTCTGCGTAGTGGGAGGTGGTTTTATTTTTTGCTCTAAAATTTTTTACTATTTAAATGCAGTTTCTTCTGCATCACGTCATAGCTGAAGGCCCAAAATAGGCCATGATGAATGTATGGAAATGCCTCCAATTCCTTGATTAGTTCCAGTGGTTTTAGAAAGGTCTGGGATCTGTCTAATGGTCTACATGTGCACCCCAAAATGGAAAATAGTCTTTAAATTCCATTTTCAAAGGGTAATTTCTTGTTTTGTACTCCCTCGTGACTGAGGGGGAGGTTGGGGGAGGTTTTCAGATATAAACATTTTCATTAAGGAACAAAAATTCTCTTTTCACACGGACCTTCCTCATAGACAAAACCCGAGGGAAGCAAGAACACAGCGGGTGTGAGAAAGGGTTGTTTTTGAATAACATGTTTTTCAGTATTTTCCTTGTGATGTCAGCAGCCTTTTATAAGGGTCAATTCTGGCCCCATTGACATCAGTGACAAAACTCACATTGACTTCAGTGGGGTCAAGATTTCACCCCAGATTCTCATATGGCACAGGGATTACCTGTTGCATGAACAGTGATGTTATAGGAGGATTGTACAGCCAAGCCCTCTTCATCAACTATTTGCCTTGAATTACTCGACTGGCTGATTCTTTAAAGCAAAAGTGGCTAAAACGTGATGGTGCTAATCTAGACAAGCCCAGAATCTATCAAACTATTAGGAAATGTGCTGGGTTCTAGATGCTGCTGAGAAATACACAATGTATGCTTTAACAGCCAGTTGGGAGCCGTGACAAGATGGCCAACGTTAGTATGGTGGATCCTGAGCTTTTCTTGGCAGGGAGCTAAGGTGCCACCCCTTGCCCTTGATCTTGGGGTGCTGATGGTCGCATTAGTGGCCCAGGAAGGTAGTAAAGGAGGGAAGCGGGAGAGGGGTCTGGATTTGCTCCTCACCCTGAGCCCCAGCCCCTCTCAACCCCAGTGGGTTCTTACCCTCTTCCCCCTTCGGTGAGGTACCTTCAGTCCTTTAGATGCAGGGGAAAGGAGTCTCCCTCCCCTGCTGGGGCAGGGTCCCTACTTTCTTTGGTTCTCTGAATCTCCAAGTCTTGCAGTACACCTCCAAGCTGCAGTCCTCTCTCCTTACTCCTCCCCCTCTGTCTGCCTGAAGCAGGGGGTTTTATTGGGTTCCTAAAACAGGGCCTTCATTGACTGCAGGTGCTCCATTTAACCTGCCACCACCTTCCCTAGTCTACAGGAGCCACGCCTTCATTAGCCTGGAGTTAACATATTTCCCCTCAAGCACTCTACCGTAGTTCCCTGACCGTCCTCTATCACAGAGCCCTGAATTCAAATGTGGATATCTAATGTTACACCCTGCAATTTCATTTAGGCCTCCAAAGATGAGCACTTTGGGCACCTAAAGTGGGCTTCGATGCACCCAAATTAGCATTTATAGGAGTGATTTTAAAATGGACTTGGAGGAAGGCCGCACCCATTTCTCATTGAAACCCAATGGCAGTTGAAGGCCTAAGTCTCTTAAGTGCTTTTGAAAAGAAATTCCTCCCCACCCACCCACCCACCCGAATGGGTGGTCCAACCTTTTCAGTGCGGTGGGACAGGTGCTAGTTTTGGGACACGTTCATGGGCCCCATACAGACATACGTGCTGTACAAAATGGCGTTCTCCGTGTGGCGTGACCTCACCCATAAGGTGCAGGTGAGATCAAGCTGTGGGGAGGGTGCCATGTTGTGAGCTTGCATGGAAAATACCAGTCCTTAGAGCAGATCTGCTGGTGGGGCAGAGGCATTCGGGGGCTGGTGGAAGCCTCCCATAGTAATCATGATTAGTAGTGTTATTTATTTGCTTCTGTTGTTCCCAGGAGCCCCAGCCCCAGACCAGGACCTGATTGTATCCGGTGCTGTACAGACACACAACAAAAACACAGCCCATGCCCTAGAGGGCTTATAATCCAAATAGCCCTCCTTCTTCCTGTTCATTTATTATAGCAATTGACATCTTGAGTCTTGACTGGTAATTGCTGTACTTAAAGGACTCAGGCAGCAATTTTTTAAATGCAATAAATATGCCTCCATCGGGGTTGTGTTTCACAGGTATAAATAACACTGGGGGAAATACAAAACATTCTCAGATTGGACATGGGGTTTTCATGATAACCTCTTGACACAGCATACCCTAGAGAAAGAGCTGTCTTGAAAATGGTTAGACCGGACAAGTTTGCAGCCCCTGCTTCTGATCCTACGCCACTATTTATCTACATTTGTGATTCTGGAAAATGAGTCTGCTTCGTAATCACATTGGCCCTGTTTGGATTACATTAACCACCACAGCCCCTAGTGCCAATAGTCAAGACAGACATAGGGGTGGGAGGGGAAGCAAAAGCCCCCAGAAGTGAAGTGATTTGCCCAGGGTCACACAGCGAGTCTGTGACAGAGTTAGGAATAGATTCCAGGGCTCCTGAGTCCACATGGAGCGCCCTACCCACTAGATCACACTGCCTCCTCAATAGCATCCATTCTCTGCTTTGCAATTACTGTAACGGAATTTAACTAACTCTGCGTCCTCATTCCGAGCCACTCCAAAGCCCTCCAAAGTCAATGGGAATCTTTCCATTGCCTTTGTTTGCCTTTAGATCAGGCTCCCTGAGCTGGTTCCTGAAGTCAATGGCAGATTTGATTGACTGAGGACTGACTTCAAGGCCATCATGCCTGGATTCCAGGGTTATTCGGAGAAAACAGGCATCAGATCATTTCATTCAGCCTTTGCAATCGAGTTCTTCCCATTTCATAATTGCATTTTTGCAGAGGTTATTATTGAGTAACTGTACTTTTTGGAAAATTGCACCATAAACAGTCAATGAGGAAGGAAATAAATAATTGTTAATAAATGTCTAAATAACTGCTGGGTTGTTGCAAAGATTTGATTTAATGAAAACAAGTTAAGTGCCTCGTAGCAGGCTTAATGAATGCTTTGTCGTTTCTTAGGACTGTTGTCCAGTTTCTTCACTTTGCAAGGCTAAGCAGAGCTCCCATCAGTCATTCTAAGGGGCGATATTCTGAGGAAAATATTCTCTTTGGCGAGGTAGAGAATGAGAAACTAGAAAATGCTGGGTTTCTTCTAAAGTTTGAGAAGCTCTAAAAGCAGAGTGATGAACCCAGTGCGGAGTGTTGCCAACTTGTGATTTTTACCTGAACTCTCTCAGTAGTTAGTGTTTTTCCTAAATCCCCAGCTCTTAGAGTCATGTGATTATATGAGAATTTCAGCTTCCTTCACAGCCAGTATATATATATATATATATATATATATATATATATATATATATATATATATATATATATATATATATATATTAGCCTTCCTGGTTGCAGAAAAAAGCTGGAAAACATGAACCCTAAAGGCTTAAAGCCTACACAGAATCCAAGTTTATATTTTTTTTAATCTCATGATTACAAAAATAATCTCATGTTTTGGGGGGGGGGCTGACATGAATTTTGGTTGCTTGGGATTGGCAATACTGGGGATTGATATGTAATCAGATCTCTCATGGCTTAGCTGGGGACTTTTCTATATTGTATCAAATGTATGTATATTTATATTGACTCCAACACTATGTAGAGGTGAACAAACAAGTAAGGTAGGACTATGCTAATATTACTTGTGACTACTTCTTTCATGCACTAATTGATCAATGCCTAACCATATGCAGCAGCTTCCCAACAGGTACATAGTAGATTTACACACAAATGTGATCAGACTAATGTATGGAAAAGCTAAAATGGAAAGACAACAGTTCAATTCTGCTCTCAGTTCCACCAGTGCAAAACCTCTTTGCCTAGAGTATAACCCTTGCTGAAAAAGAATCAGTTTCTGTAGTTTTTGACTTGACCTTTGCTTCAGAAGTTCCGAGGTTTTTTTCTTCAACTCGTGTTTATTATGCAAAGAAACCAACAAACACAAGCTGCTTCAGCATAAATACAGGATATTTTTTTTAATTATTTTTCCACAGCTCATCAGAAAACCTTATTGCCTTGCTCCTCATTTGAAGAAATAAAAAGCCTCGAGGGTGTAAAGGATACAGAAGGAAAACAGACAACCTTTGTTTTATAGCTATTCTTTTCTGTTATGGTGGCTGTTTCGATACCACGGATTTGAATGATTTTGAGTGTCTTTGTTCCTTGCAATTTTCACTAATGAGGGAAATCAAAATTCACTTTGAAATATCATCAGGCTTAATTTCAGCAGTCAAATGACAGTTCAACTCCACTGAAGGAAACCGAGTTAAATGGTTGTAAAAGTGATGTCATGAAGTGGAAAATCAGTGCCAAGGATTACATCTGAATTTATGGGGCCCAATTTCACAGGTATATTCCAGTTGCTTGATACCATACAGATGATGCAAAAGCAGCCATAAATCTGCTTACACCTCCCAGTGAATCTGGCCCCTGGATGGGACTATATGGACTGATGGGAGAGGAACTCATACAATCACACCAGACTCACCCAGACAAGTACCTCTGACATATTGAGGTGCCATCATAATACAGAACATCTCTCCTCAAGGTACAACCAACTATGATTCACCTTCCTGAAGGGCAATGGCACAGGGTTTCAGACATTGTGTCAAGGTTTTCAGCCACTGGGTTACTGTACATATGTGTAGCCAGCCAGGATGGGGTTATGTTAATATTCACCTTTCCCTAAGTCAGATTCATTTTATTCACCTCTGTTTCTACACTCCATTTATACCCTTGTGCGTCTGTAAAATTTTCAGTGGGCTGTCAGCTGAGGGACCAGGAATCTATTGGGCTATTTGGGGACCAGAATTAAAGAGAAATTGAAAGATTTGGAGCACCAAATTAAGGTTTTTGTGAGCAGCTCAGCTCAGCCATCCACACCGAAGAAGCTCTCATAAACATCCAGACTTCTGAGTGTTTGTCCCAAATGCACCTCCACATTTTGGGAGGTTTGCCCATCCCTATTAGATAGCATCCCAACTGTACAGTTCCCTCTTCTGTGGCTGTGAAGAGAGCTCTGCATTAAAGCTGTTTGAATGCATTTGAGAGTTTTGTCAGTTCTCAAATGCTTTTTCTTTCTCATGGACCGTGAATTAACCAAGCATGAGGAAATGGGAGACAGCAGAACCTGAACCAAGTTGGACCTGATCCTGTGAGATGCTGAGCACCTACTAAAAAGACTTGGAATCAGCTGGACTTGAAGATGCCCCGAAGCCCTGAAGAAGAGAATACATTCCAGCAAACGTTTTCCATTGATATTTCATCTTTTCCTCTCCAGAGATCCCAAAATACTTCCCCAACTAGCAACACACATGACACTGAAATGCAGCTACTTCTGGTTTAGAGGGTGGCAACCAGCCAGTGTATTGCACACTGGATACAAGTGGAGGGAAAAGAAATTTCAGTAAAAGATATCAAGGCAACACACACATCCTTATAAAAATATATTTAATGGCCAAGCAGAACCTTTGCTTTCCTGGTCATTGTCACACGTACATGCATTTTTTGAGTTGTCAGGCAGGATCCTCCAGTCTGCTAAGGCCACTTTGCATCACGTACACTGAGGGAGTCGTGGCATAAGTTAGAGCAGCCTCAGTGCAACCCCGACGTGCGCTAAGGCCCCTCAGCTTTGATTCAAGGAGATGCAATAAATAAGTGGCTCAAGATTATGTTCTGCATCCTTATACCTGTGTACTGAGAGTTTGAGCCCTACCCTTAGCAGTTTTCAGAAACTGTGCGTTGTGCGTGGTCCTGGTTCTCTTTGTGCATTCTAAAGCGGATTCTTCTTTTGGAGGGAAGTCCTATGGCCTATGTTATACAGGAGGTCAGGCTACCTCAATCCAACAGTCTGCCATCGGAATCTATGAATCACAACCGGTGCCCTGCAGCCGTCCCTCTGCATTCCATCCCAACAGAGCTGTGATGGAAGAGGGTACCAAGCCTGCTGTGTTTAGTTGAACAAACAGGCAATTCTTTCCAGGGTGGGAGATTTGTGAGGAATTTAATTGCAAGCGGAATTTCAGGACTTGAGACACTTTTGCAAGCAGTACATTTCACTGAGCCTGCTGTAGGCTTATGCTTCATTAATGGACAAAAAATGCCTCAACGTTGTGGAGACTAAGGAAACAAATACATGATAAAGTGAATGTTACCTGCTGGTGTACATGGCAAATCTACTAGCTAGTTAGAGCAGCTATCAATCTGAATTCATTTCCCCAATTCTCCTTCTAAAATGGATCCTGTAGTTTTATATTATATGTATAGTTGGGTCCTGCAAATCAGAAATTCAGAGTATTGCAAATTGACAGGATCTTGTTGGAGGTCCTGAATGATACTCCCAATAACCATGAGGCCAGATTCTTGACTTCAGAGAAACAAAGCTGATTTATACCAGCACAGGACCTGACCCAGTGGAATTTTAACCCTTAAAATTTTGGCATTTTTCTCATTGCCAGCGTTTAACGTGTTTAACACCGGTTTACGATGTCATGAGTGTATATGATACTGCATCGTCTCTGCAGTCTCCAGAGGGTCAATGTTCCATTTAAAGACATTGTGTTGATACATTCTATTTAAACTCCGATATCAATGCTAAAGCCCAGCCTGGCATGCAATGGAAATTTTGCCTGCACAAGGACTGCAGGGTCAGCTCCCTAGTCCATACAGTTTGCAGGTTCGGCCCGCTATAAATACTATAACCTTGAATTAAATTTCTCCTTGTGCTTGGGGATCTTTTGAAACCCAAACCGTTTCCCTATTTTTAACCGCTCTCCATGTTGCCAGCTGCTCTTGGCACACAAGACCCTCCTTAACCAAATGGAAACTGGTTTCAAACAGGGTGCGGTGAGGTATTATTTTTACTGACGTCCATCTGCAAAAGGGGCAGGGTGGCCGGGGTGGGACAACTCCCATGTGGTTTATACATCTGTATTGAACATAGTGATACAGCAAGGAGGCATTCAGATGTTGCCAGGTCTTTTATGTCATGGTGAGTGTAAATGTGGAAGTGACTATTAAATATTGGGGTTGGGGAGGATTAAATAAAGAAAGGAGGGGACATCACTTTGGTTCACATCTGGGAACCTGGCTTCTCAGCTGAAAGCGGCCTCCTAGAAGATGCCACACATGAGGTGGAGCATATGAAACTATTAAGCAACAGTTTCCATTCATGTGCACAACCCCATCTGTGCAGGCTGCTAAACAGATCGGGGGTGGGGGGAGAAGTTTCTCCATGAGGACGCCAACTCTATAGCACATGTGCATCCTTTCCCACAGCACCTGGGCCGGTTTCTGACCCGCAGTGCCACAGAAACCTCAGTATTGGTGTTGCAATGACTCGGCCCCCGCCACATTGCAGTAGCCTGGAGCAGATGCACTCACCCAAAGAACTGGAGTCAGAGGCCAGTCCAAGTGCCCCCCAAGGGTCGGAGAGGTGGAGGGATTGCTAGGAACTGGCCCCACTGATGTTTGTTCATTAACATTTGGGTGATGGAGAGGGATGCGCTTTTGACAAAACACTGAAGCAAATACGCTCCTGCACACTTCCCCTTTCTCTAAATCAATTTTTTTTTAAACACCAGGACTTTTACTTTTTAATGCCTTTTTAGGTGTCTCTTGTTACTTTTGGATGGGATTTGGGAAGTGGCCACAGGTTTGCAGCTTTCAACTTCATTTTTTCACTTTTTAAACTATTGCAAGATGACTAATTCTCTAACCAGCCCCATCGCATCACTTTGCCACTGGAAATACCCACCATCAAATTAAAGATTCGATTATTATTTGGCGTACGGTCGCCCCTTGAAGCCCCCACTCAGAACTACCAGTGCACATTGTAAGAGACAGTCCATGCTCCAGAGAATTTACCTTCTAAATAGATAATTCTTGGGAGAGGGAAACCGATACAGAGAGGGGACATTTACCCTAATTGTAATCCCAATTGTGGGAAAGGCGATAAAAGTTTGTGAAATGGTCCAGTGCCCTATAATAATAAATACTCATGGAAAAGGGAGAGACTGAATTAGTCCAAACAAAAATGCCTCTAGGTATAACTCAAGGACTGTGTGAAGATCATGCCCGGTAAACAAAAGAAGTGCAGGACTAGAAATCAGTGGAGCAAAATTGGCGTGTTGGAAATTAAGTGGTGAACGAGATCATAAGTGGATGGGCCATTCCACCCATCGCTCCCTTTGGGGTCCCCAAAGTGCGACTTGGGAGGAGAACCGGGGCTGCCTGAAAATCACTGCGGGCTGGGAGATGAGTGGACTAAAAAAGAGCAAGTTTCATCGCCATGGCTGCTAGACCCATTGTCTCTTGGGACCTAGGATCCATCATAACACAACTGGGTCTGCATTGTGATCCTGCATGATGTCCTGACCAGGCCAGAGAGAGGCTCTCAGATGATAAAGCAACCTCCACCTGCCTTGGCTAAATCCCGACTGACACTTGGGATGTGAGACTTTGTCACACACACACAATATGTGTCTTTTTCCTTCCCCACCTTATTCCTTCTCTCCTCAAGCCTTCTCCTTTTGCCTTCTGTTTAATAACAGCTTGTCTTACAGTCCAACACCATATATTTTGCAACACTGCTGGAAGCCTGTGACCAAAGAGGCTGCTAAAATCAATACCCTGGTACGAGTTTGCCAGGTCTCAGAGTGGCTTATTCGACCAGGTGCTGGGCCTGTATCTTTTCAGCCGTCAGACTGCAAACGAGAGGCAGCACCAGAGACAGAAGCAGCGTTTTCTAGCATTGCTGTTCTCTTTTTTCCCCTTTTGTGTGTGTTTGTCTTGGTCATCTAGGACATGGGATTGGATTTAAACATCTCAACTAATCTCTTCTCGTTTCACCAAAAGGACAGTCAGTACCATTTTTAATACCACCTGCAAGACTGCTCAATAAGGGCGGGTCTTCATAAAATGCTCTTTCCAGCTAGAGGAAAAGTGAATTTTATGCTTTACATTTCAACTGTTTTCCCTTTTGTTTTTATTCTGTGTCCTTAATAAAAGGCTAAAGAGATTTAAAATGGTGTATTTATCCTGGTGCTCAACAGGCTGAGGTCTCTGTATACCAACCCCTCAATCTTACTTAAAACTTGTTTAATGTTAGACAGTGAAGGGATTATATTGCTACCTTCAACCCATTGATTCCACCTAAATTAGCATGACAGAAGTGACTGGCCCCATACTGGAATCGAATTCAGGTCTCTTGACTCTCAGTCCCGCCCAGTACTCCGCCCCTTGGGCCACACTGCCTTTATACTATGAGTTATGATGTTTTATATATTTTTATGCTCAGGGTGCTGTTATTGTCCTAAAGCTCCAATCTCCCTCCCTGTCTTCATTCCACCCCCCACTTCTTCGGTGGGGTGCACAGACACTAATCCAGGATAGCTCTGTCATCACCATCCCAGAGGCTAAGCAGCCCTGTGGGCTTCCCTGGGTGATCTGGTCTGTAGGATTGTAAGTTCCTTGGGGAATGGCCCGTGTCTGTATTTGTACCTGGTGCGGAACCAGAGTGTTAATTTTAAATGTCATTTTTGAACTCACCGAATTGTAAGCTAGCTGATGAGCGGCCATAGAGATATAGGCGGGTGCAAAGGGATGGCCTACAGCGAACCTGGGCCAGGCTCAAGAAGCACTATGCCCACGGACATGAAGCACGCTTGACGGATGTTTTTCTATTCGGTTGCTAACCATAAAGAGAAACCTGCTCAGAGTAACAGCCCATGAGGAAGTGTGCAGCCGAAGGAGTCAACATACCCAAACGTGTGATGCAGAGCCCAGCAGCAAGAGCAACGCTTCAAACTGTCACCATAGAGCAGTGGCCTGGGACTCGAGCAACCTGGATGCTAGTCTGGTTCCTGTTTTATGCCCTCTGGCAAGTCACTTCTCTTCTCCCTTCCCACCATTTGTCTCAGCTATTTAGACGATCCCTCTGTAAATGTTTCTCCAGCACTCAGCAGAGTGGGCCCCTGGGGTGCCTTTAGGTGCTTCCAGGCTACAAATACCCAGTGATAACAAACTGGTGACCTTCCCAGACCTGGGCAGAGGAAATGAAGCAACCTCCCCCTTTCAGCTAAGCAACACTCCCCCAACGTCCACTATGTCAAAATGGAAGTGTGGACCGGGTAGGTATTTAACAAGGAGGCTAAAGAGAGACACCGCAACAGCCTTCTAGAGTTCTCTGAGCAAGAACCTCTACCCGGCTCCAGACAGCACATTGAGGTTGTTATTATTAAATAACATTTCTTTCAAATCCGAGACCTTCTGCTTCTTCAAGAAGAAAGAGCAAGAAGACAGAATTAACAGTTAGCAGCCAAAGCAACTGCACTTATTGAGTGAGAGTATCCATGGTAGCTAGCAAGCAAAACAAACTCCACTTATTCCACCCGTCTCCAGAAAAGCTAGCGACCCCAACACAAAACTCTCTCGCTCACTGCATCCCACCCATTGTTTTTACAGTAGTGTCTGGAATAATGGAGCTAGTAACATAGATAGATGGGGACTCATCACAAATTATATTAAACCATAGTGGAGCTAGGAACCTTGCTAAGGGTTTAAAACTACAGAGGATATAGCTAGCAACAATAATGTCATCTCAAATATAGGCCAAGCCTTAGGTTCAGTGCAAGACTCAGTGATGCTCCACATCCTTACAGCCTTCAAAGCTAGGGGGTCCGGCCAGGGGTTGCTTTGTCCCTGCGTAAAAACGTAGAGCCTCCTTGTCTACACTCCACTCTAAGCCCAGTCTCTGACTCAGGATTGAGCCTAAACCCCACTTCCAACCACACCCAGATCAGTCTGACTCGGGTCAGCAAGCACCCCTGCTAGGGGGTGGGTCAGAACCCAAGTCCCGCTGTGACACAGGGCCAAGCCCTTTCATTTTCCAGTGTGGATGCAGCTCCAGCGGCTGACCCGAGTCGGAATGGCTGCATAGGGCAGTCTGGACATGTTAGCACGACTCTGAGACCTGGGGCCAGCAATTGCGAGCCCAGGTTTACAATGGAAAGTGGACACTTGAGTATGGGCATGGAAACCCCAAATCTATAAGCCTGGCTCCCACAGGCCCCACCATGCAAGCTCCTTAAGGCTGCTCTAATTTCAGTGCAGTTGCAATGGCCCGCTCCCACGTGTATGTTTCTGAATCTAAGGAGTGAGGGCTAATTTAGGTTGTTTTCTGGCTTGACTGCCTTTGAACAGCTAACCTATGTTCTAAACTAGTTGTTTTACAGCCATCCTATCCCTACACAACTAGGCTGTCCTGCCCTCTGCCCAAAGTTGGGGTGTTTTGTTTTGTGGGGGAGGGGGCTGTTGGAATCTAGCCCTCGTTATGGTGAAAGTAAATGATGGATCTCTGAAGATGGCCACAATAGAGCAGTGATACGCGGACCTCAGTGGTTCAGGAGTCAAATTAGTGATCAACACTACCCAAAAAAGCCACAGTCGTGGATTCATTGTCTCGATTCCCCCAGCAAAATGACTGACCAAGTCTACTACCATTGGTTAATAACACAGTAAAAGCCTCCTGATTGGACCGGTTAATAATTAAATCATACAGTGTTTAACATCATGTGCTGCAAAGAGTGGCAGGGGATACATTAAAGAGCCTCAATCTGAGGATCACTGCAATAGACCCTCCAGCGGTGACACAGGACTCGCTCCCCACCCTTTGCGATATATCAGGAGAGGCCAGGCTTCTCCCTCTTCGCTCAACCCTAGGTGCTACACAGCTGCACCATTTCCCCGGGGGAGCTAGGGCCAGAGAGTACCACCAAGATCCAGACCTTAATAGACGGCTATGGGTCAGAGGGGAGTGGCACCATCCCCATGGGAGTTCCAGGAGGTATAATACCAGCCCTGACGCCGGCCAGTTCTGGTGGCTAGTGTGCAGGTTGATGGGTCATTTCCCAGCTCTTTTAGAAAGCTTAGAGCCCATGGGAGCACTAGCCCGGAATTAGGGTGCCAGTAGTGGCCAGTCCCAGGCCAGGAGGCACCAGAGGCATGGCCTTCAACCATCCCCATCTTGCGCAGCCCTCTAGGGATCTTGCTGTTACTGTGTCATAACGTGATATATCACGGGGGTGTATAAAATAACTAATATCCCCGCAATAACACACACTCCTGGGCCATGATTTTTGTTCCCCTCCTCACTGGCACATCCCGAGTTTCAGGAGACAATGTGTGTGCCTTCAAATTGAAAGGCACCGGATTATAAATAAATGAAACAAATCGTCTTCTGTTCAAAATTAGCACAAGACAGACAATGCGTACATGGAGTGTAAGACTTGGTTTCCTGTCTGTTTGTCAGAGCTCTGAACAAGCTTCCTCTGCACAACAAACAAAGACCCTACGGCGGAAAGGGTAAGAACCAAAATCGAATGTGTACAACTGGGTTGCATAATCTTGTCCTGCTGCACCAACATCCACGGTCCAAGGAACCAGCAGTGTGTATGTGTGTGTGGGTGGTGTTTGTTTTTTTACTCCCATCTAAGTTGCATTAAATTAAAATTATAAAACCCTGGAACTCTGGTTCAAATCAGTGATTTGCTTTCTTCTCCACCTCAGTGTTCTTCCTAATCTAGTTCTTTTGAGCCATGGAGGGGTTTTTGATTTCTCAGCCCAAACCTTCCCCTTGGGCTCATGTCTCTTCCAGTAAAAGCTTCTAGGACATAGTCTAGTTTAAGTCTGAGTGTCAAATCCTGCCTAGTGCTGCCTTCATTATGAGCTGGAAATTCCAGCTGGCCTGAGCAAGTCCATAGCCTAGAAGATGTGGCAAGGAAAATTCCTGCCAGAACTGTGGGAAGCGTAAAGCCAAAGCTGAGAATGATGATGCAGCATTGTTCTTGTGGTATTTCTGGCCCAGCCAGAAGTAGGAAGTACCAGAAATCTCATGAGAGAGCCTGTCCTTGTGAGATTTCCAGCTGTTTTGCAAACCCCAGAGGTTTGGCTAAGCATCTGAACTTCTCCGTGCTTATCCATATCAAACTTGCTTATGCCTGGAGGGTCGCCCATCTCTAACCCCAGTTCTGCTTCACATAACCCAGTGCTATTCTAGAGGCAGGCTCCTTAGTGGGGAATACAACAAGATTTGAACTGAGCTCTTTGTAAGTGCTTAAGAGGTAAAAGGCCAATGCACCTGTCAGACACCTCCACCTCAGATAAAATCTACGTGTCCAGCATTACATGGACATGATACAAATAGATAATAATAAAATCTCTTTCATGGGCAAACTCAATATGACGATGAAGTCAGAACCACCCTTCCAAGCCCTGTAGCTTGTCTAATGGTGAAGTGCTCTCTAGGGAACTTTTAAATAACAACGTGCCTTGAAGGACTGGATGCCTAAGTGAGCAGTAGATCAAGACTTTTCCTATTGGCTAGAAAGTTCTGCAGAGAATCTCCAATCACTGAACAGCAAGACTATGTAGCCTACTGTAAGAGCGAGGCTTGGAAGTGGTTGGAAATGCCAATTCTTATTCATGGGTTATTTCAAAGTACTAACATTGAAAATATTTGGGGTTTCAAAAAACAGAAGTATCCGGGGTGGAGGGGTTGAAACCAAAACCCTATAAATGTTCAGTTTTTGATTTAAAAAAAAAACAAAAAACAATTTTTGAAAACGAAAAAAGAACCCAAATTGATTTTTTTAAAATAGTTGATTTTTTTTTTATTTTTTCATTTTTTATTCAAATATTTGAAGGAAGCCCAAATCTGCCAAATAAAAATTGTTTACGTGTCCGGCAATTTACATTAAAAAACTATCCGAATTTTCAACCCTCTCAAGTGAGTATTAAGCAAACATCACTATAATACGAGACACCTTTTTCATAATATATACAGCACAACTTCTATCTATGAGCCCAATGTGCTTATGGGTCAGCTGACAGGACTGTACATCCTCATGGCACTTTATGGTCTCCCTTTTAGTGCTCGTTTGCTTCCGACTCTCTCCTCAATGCAAAACAGACTCTTTTGCATTTTGATTGATTTATGGGCTTTTAAAATAAAGTATTTCCTCCCAGTCTTATTTTGTGCCAGTTGCTTCTAAGCCCTCCAACTAAACAAAGATTTAAAGCACGCACACCCTTAGGCTTGAAACACTCTGGCCCTGATCCACCAAAGCGCTTAAGCAGATGCTTAATTTTAAGCCCATGTGTTGTCCTACTGACTTCAATGGGCAATTCTTGTGGGCAAAGTGCTTAAATGCTTTGCTGAATAGGTGCCAGAGTTCACCAAATGGGATAGGATGTTGCTTCTACCTAATTCCACTGATACAGGTGCAGGCTACAGCTTGCTTTATGTGAACTCCTTGGCAACCACCCACCTCCAAGAGGAAACATAATACATCTTCTAATCCCTTTCCTAAGTGACTTCAAGTAACCAGCTGACAATAGCAGGCTGCTTCTGACAGCTTTATGGAAGAGGAGTGCCTTGATTAAATGGAGTCTTCACTGTTGACTAGTCTGTGGTTGCTGACGGAGAGACAGATTCTGTTTCACCTGGGCTCAGGTGTGCAGAGGAGCATACAGAGCCTCTGAATGGGCGCGCACACACATACACACACCCCAGTGCAGGGCTTACATAAAGGTCAGGCAGAACTGAAGCCCATGCGGTTAGGTGAGCAGAGGGACTGCAACTCCTCTGTGAACGCCTGCAGGGGTGAATGGAAGTGGGACCATGAATCTGCCCTACCCTATGCAATGGCTAGCGGAGCTTGCTGGCTGCATGCTGAAGAATGCCCAACTGATGGGCTCTGCCTAACCTTTCCCTCCGCCTTGCCGATGATGCTGTCACCAGCTGCGTGCTGAGAAAACGAGCCTGATACATGGCAGCGTCGGCACTAATGGAAAATCCCACCTTGCTTCACAACTGAGAGCGCACGCGCACCCAGCCCGGGGCAAAGACAGTATTAAAAGAATGGGTTAGAAAAGGATTCAGAGATCCGAGTTGACTTCCTGAGCTAAAAGCTCACAGCTGTTTCCTTGTCCTCACGTGACTTAGCCTAGCACCTGTACATGCAAGTTTAAGTAAACATATACATAGTAATGCTTCAGTGGAGATAATCTGTCCTATAAGTGTGCAGCAGTATGAGATAGTCGGGGGGGGGATAGGTGAAGAGAAGTGGTTTACTGTTTAGATTTTTGTTTGAATAAAGGTAACTACAGAGCAGCTACCGCATTTTCTTCCTGCAATTAGCATGGAGGAGTTCTTTATACTATCAAAGTCCCAGCTACACTGCAAGCACCAAGCAGTGGGCAGCAAACACGAGCTTCAGATCACCCGGAGACCTGACATGAAATCAGCTCACACCCTATATCTCAGTCTACGAAAATCAAAATGTGGACCAGAGGGCAGCTTGCAAGGGGACGGAGTCAACACCCTTAACATAATTCCTGCGGTCCAGTGCCTCAGTTTCACTGAGTCACCACTTCTGATGCAAGTCATTTACGATAACGAAAGAGAAAGGAAACATCAGTTTTCTGTAAGGAAATTCTGGGCTTAAAATAAGGGACATACCCTCTGCCCACCAAAATGAGATAGTTAAGAGTCCAGAGTTAATTCAGGCTGTATTCAATAGTGAATTCAAATTATACCAAGCATCACACTGAAGAAGCAGCATCTAAAACAATGTTATAGTCATCGTAAAAACATAAGAACGGCCATACTGGGTCAGACCAAAGGTCCATCTAGCCCAGTATCCTGTCTACCAACAGTGTCCAATGCCAGTTGCTTCAGAAGGAATGAACAGAACAGGTAATCATCAACTGATCATATTTTATTTGTGTCAATTGGCTTTCACTATAATATATAGTGAAACAAGCAATTAAATAGTAGAAATCAGGAGAAGACAACAGTGGCAATGCACATTACTTCATTCCTCACATATTACAAATTCCAAGTTTGAAGCAAAGTCTTACTTATCCTCAAAAAGAACTGTGGACTTTGAGCCCAGAAAGAGTTGTGTATCCTACAGACTTGATTCGTTCCAGAATGAAGACGTGTTATATAACATACATGGACGAGAACAGTAATTCAATCTCAGTCATAAATAGATCTCAATGAACAAGTTATTCAGTGAATTCCCCTCTTTTTCCATTCTCAGGATGTCTACAAATAGCTATCGATTTTCTGGAATGTATTCATTAATCAAAGGAATTTGTTTTACTCTATGACTTACTATTTGAAATTTCAAATCTGAAATCTAAGCTGTCCCTTTGCAATAGTTAGTCATACAAATCACCTGCTACTCTTTCTGCATCCCGCATGGATTAGTATGAAACCAAGTCTCTAGGGTGAGTGCCCCGGAAAAGCAAATCTGAAATTCACTTTCCAAAAATAGAGCTCCTAAAATTCACATGCACAAGGTCTGACACAAACGTGCATATACAGCCTTAGCGATTTCATTTTCAAATTCAGGTGAAAAATTGCAGAAATGTTTTCTGCTCTAGGTCCAACTTTGGTCATAAGTAATCCATCCCCGCAACCAACTTGGCTTTCTGCTGTGCAAAATTGCATCTTCCTTTCACAGCTGGAGAAGCCGCACGTGCAACTGCTGTTGCAGGTGGGCTAGACAAGTGCACAGTATTTTGAGATTTCAGAGCTAAAGCCTTGAGGTTTGAGGATTCAACTCTGCAAACAGGGGCAGGAGTACGGGGGCATTGAAATACAAATCACACTTTTAAAAAGCACCCAGAGGAATTTGATACCAAAACCCAAAGGGCAAAACTGATCCCATTATAGTGATTAGTTTAGATTAGCAAAATACAGAGGCATTAGGCCCTAATTCAACCTGGCAGGATAGAATTTACCTGGGTTTACTTACTAGATCACCTTTGGGATGGGTCGATGCATTTGGTATTTCAGAACAAAAGGAAAATTCTCAAAGCATTTTGAGGATGTGCAACAGGGCTTCAGCACGAAAGATATCATCTCAGACTCTTAACAGAGGCATCTGGTGCCTTACTTGTGAAATCAATGAGACAGGTGTCAATTTCAATGGGGCCACTCACCAACTAGTATCTTACATATTCAATATGACCAAGGGTGACAAAATCAGCCACTAAAGAATGGGCTTGACATATCTCTGAGAACATGATAGACTGCTGGAATAAGCAGCTGGGGAAAAGACCCAGGCTACAGAAAGACGATGATGCAGTTACTCAGTTCATTTCATTAAAACTTGATTGACTTTACTAGCCCTACGAGATAGACTCTTCTTGTATCTCAGGTGCTTCTGATGTTGTGGGGATGGGTTTTTTGTTGCTTTTTGAAGTCCAAATACCCTCTTTTTTAAAAGCAGTGACACAAGAGTTATTTGAAATAACCAAACTTGGAGATTCAGGTCAGAGCCAAAGGCCAGTAAAGTCAGTGGAAAGGCTCCTGTTGACTTCAGTGGGGACTGGTTTCATAACAAATAGATTTTTGCAAGCGTCTATCGTGTGTACAGCAACAATCAGGCAGCTGAGTACAGGGATTTGAGATTTTCAATGTCAAATGAATAGGCTTGGTTCTCCATTGCTCTTTACTTTATATACCAAGTTGCAATAGTGTGAAGTAGCTGAAGAACGCTTCCAATTGCATTTTAAATTGCCCCTTCCACTCCCTTCGCACTGGTGTAAATGACTCAACACAGGACACAACAATGGGGAGCCACGCTCCACAATTCAATTCATTGATAAGGCAGATTAGAATGGCAAAAGGCTAATACTGCAGAAAAGAAAATAACAGGGAGAGATTAGATTTCCTTGTAAATACCGATATACATTCCAATAAGAAAATCATGCCTTGCCTCCATAGGACTTGGCTAATAAAGTAATCTCGGGTTATGGCATGGGCTAACCCTCAACAAACAAGGGCATCATCTCTGATGGGTCCATGTACCATCGCACGCAATCAGACTGTTCATCTACGTCTGCATGATTCACAACAATCCTCAGTTGACAGGTCCTCTCCTAGGTAATGTTCCATAAGGCCCATAAACTTGGCCAATAGCTATAAATAAAGAAAGCAAACATAACTATTAATTACAGTCCTGGTCCTTTAATATTTCCTGAAAGGAGAGTCTGTTTGATGTTTTAAAGCATTGGTTCTCAAAGTGGGGATCGGGACCCCTCGAAGGGTCGCGACCCGATTATGTGGGGGTCATGAGCCCCTGCTGCTGGCAGCCAGCCCCGACCCCTGCCGTGGTGGGCTGCTGACGGCACCCCGAGCCTCGGGCCCTGCCTCGGCGAGCTGCCGGCAGTGCCCCAAACCCCAGCCCCAGCCCATGGCACGGTGGGTTGCTGGCAGCAACCCGAGCCCCAGGACTTGCTGTGGCAGGCTGCTGGCGGCACCCCAGGCCCTGCCCCCTGTCCTGGGGGGTTGCTGGCACCCTCCCCTGAGCCCGGCCCCTGCCCCGGGGGGCTGGCACCCTCACACCCACACCCACACAGCTCAGCCCCTACCCCAGGGGGCTGCTAGCACCCCCCCCTCGAGCCCAGCCTCTGCCCTGGGGTGCTGCTGGCACGACCCCCAGCCCGGCCCCTGCCCCGACCCCGACCCCTAAGGGGGGTCACGCTTAGAGGCCTGGTGTCCGAATGGGGTCACCAATAGAAAAAGTTTGAGAACCACTGTTTTAAAGGGATAGGTTACAACTTGTTTATCACCAACACTTTCCACTTTTTAGATTGAATAAGGCAAGTATGACGTTGGCATGTTAAATAGCAAGAGAGAGCCTGTTATATGCTTGCTCATGCTGAATTATGTCAGTATTATTAGTAATCGGCATTAGAATTCTGAATGGCATTTGGCTTGAAACCGCATCACATCTTGACTAAAAATATTGAAGCATATACAATGAACATGGCCCACATTAAATAGATTCAAAACTGGTCTCCAAATGTAATTGTAAACAGTGGATCATCACAAAGCAGGTCTGTTTCCAGGGAGGTCCTGCAGGGATCAGGTCTTGGCCCTGTGCTATTTAACCTTTTTATCAGTGACCTGTCCTGGAAGAAAACATAAAATCATCCCTGCTAAAAGATGACGCAAAAATTGGTGGAGTGGTAAAGAATGAAGAGGACAGGTCACTGACTCAGCGTGATCTAGATTGCTTGGTAAATGGGGCACAAGGAAATATCTGTTTTATATGGCTAAGTGTACATGGCTGCATCTAGGAACAAATAAGGTAGGTCATACTTACAGGATATGGCTAAACCACCCTGAACACGCCCGATCCCATCTGATCTCAGAAGCTAAGCAGGGTTGGGCCTGGCTAGTACTTGGATGGGAGACCTCCTGGGAATACCAGGTGCTGTAGGCTTAACATGGGTGTGGGGCTAGCAACTCCACCCCATAAGGGAGCCAATTGCTCCTGAAACACCAACACCAGTTGGTGGCCCATACCCCGGCTGGGGGGTGACGGGCAGAGAGAGAGATACTTACAGGATGGGAGACACCATCCTGGCAAGCAGTGATTCTGAAAAAGATTTGTGGGTTGTGGTGGAGAATCAGCTGAGCATGAGCTGCCAGTGTGATGCTGTGGCCAGTTGGGCTACTGCAACCCTGGGATGCATGAACAGGGGACTCGTGAGTAGGACTAGGAAGGTTATTTTACTTTTATATTTGGCCCTGGTGCGATCACTGCTGGAATCGTGTGTCCCGTTCTGGTGCTCAGAGTACAAGAAGGATGTTGATAAACTGGAGATGATTCAGAGAAGAGCCATGAGAATGGTTAAAGGAATAAAAAACATTTCTTATAGTGTTAAACTCATCGAGCTCAATCGATTTAGTTTAACAATGAAAAAGTTAAGGGGTGACTTGATTACAGTCCATTAGCATCTACATGAGGAACAAATATTTGATAATGGGTTCTTCAATCTAGCAGAGAAATCTATAACACAATCTAAGGACTGGCAGTTGAAGATAGACAAATTCAGACTAGAAATAAAACATCCATTTTTAACAGTGAGAGTTATTAACCATTGGAACAATTTACCAAGGATCGTGGTGGATTCTCCATCACTGACAATTTTCAAATCAGAACTAGAGAGGTAATCGTGTTAGTCTGGAATTGCAGAAGTGACAGAGTCCTGTGGCACCTTAAAGACTAACTAAAGTATTAGAGCATAAGCTTTCATGGGCTAATACCCACTTCGTCGAATGCAGGGGGGCTGCATCCGACGAAGTGGGTATTAGCCCCCGAAAGCTTATGCTCTAATACTTTAGTTAGTCTTTAAGGTGCCACAGGACTCTTTGTCACGTCTGCAAATCAGAATCAGATGTTTTTCCAAAAAGTCTGATCTGGGAATTATTTTGGGGAAGTTCTCTGGTTTGTTTTGTAGAGGAGGCCAAACTACAGGATCACAATGTTCCCTACTGGCTTTATAATCCCTAAATCTATGAACTACCAGCCATGGACCGGGACCCCATGTGCTGGGCACTGTACAAACACAGAACAAAATGAGAATCTAACACCCAGCTCCACAAATAGTCCTATTGAACTAAGTGGCACTACCTGGGGGGGGGCTGGTGACACCCTACGTGAGTTGGTGTTTCAGAATCTGGCCCCAAATGATTTTTAGGCTTCAGCAATTAACACACTGTTAATCCTCATAAATGTGGGGGGTTTTAGTAAGCAATCATTATATCAGGCTTTGCACCTCCCTTCATTGAAGCCAATGGGCAGACCCTCATTGACTCCCCTTAATGTGCAGAGATCATCATTATTAACCTACATTTACAATAAACTATTGTAAATAATTAGATTGACTAAAAATCAGAGTCATCGCCTCACATTTGAACATATTCATTGCAAAACATTAGCCACGGTTTTATTCCACCTCTGTACAGGTCTTAATCCGCGAGGCCCGGATCCTCCCAGCTATTTTAGGTGCTTAGCTTCCATTGATTTCAATGGCATTTATGCACCCAAATACCGTTGAAGATCATCATCATCAAACACACATAAGGGCTGGTGCGCCAGCCAGAGTGAACACAGTTGATGCTGTTGCATCAGGCATTGTGTAGTGAAGTTCCTGGATCTGTCTCAGCCCTGTGAATCCACCAATCTCTGGAGCTGCTCCGTGGGCAGCGCTAGGTTCAGGGCATTCACCCTTTCACATGTCGGTGGGGAGTTTGAGAGCGTTTTTGTCCATCCTGGCGGCACGGCCAAAGAGCGTGCAATGCCCAGTGCTTAACTTGTAATGCAAACAGGCACAAATTAAGCACTGGTCAGGGCTGAGGCCAAATGTGTGAGAGAGAGCCCCGGAACCTTGGTCTCAAGAAAAACATTGCACCAAAACCCCGAGCTATTAATAAAAGGAATTTGTTTCCTGATTCCACACATCTGAGCGATGTCATTAATTTACCGTAACAGCGAGATGATTCAGGTCTGGGCAAGGCAGAATCCTTCAAGGCTTTGTGCAAAAGGACTCGCCCTGAAATCAGTGGGTGTGCCGTGTGCTGAAGGCTTGCAGGGTTGGGCCCATCGCCTGAAATTCTCCCCAGTTCAGAGCTGCGGCTCAAGGTTTAGGCAGCACTTACAAGTGGAACTGGAATGGAGCCTGGGCCTTGTGGCTGGCCCTCTTCATGGGGAGGGGAAATTTTACCTCTAGAGGTGAAAATGAAGGACAGCAGAGAACTATGCTCCTTGTCATGCTTCAATCAGAGCAATCGGAGATAGAAAATCCCCCTCAAATCCCTTACAGGCCAGTGCAGGATCATCCCCGACAGCACCTTTTCTAGTGCTTTGGCTAGTCTTGTTTTAACTGTCCCAAGAAATGGACCTTCCCCAGCTTCTGCTTCGTTTGTGTGTCAAACACCTATTTGCCCCAAGCTATTGTTAAGACCCATTTCGTTGCCATGAGGTTACGGACTAGCAATGGGAAGTCGTGTTCTGAATTGTTTCTGACAACTTTAGGTAAGTCACGCTGAAGGCCCTCAGGACTTCTCCAAAGTGCCATGCTGTCTGGGCAGCCGTTTAGTTTCTGATCGATAATGCTCTAAGCCGGACCAATGTTCAGCTGTTTCTCCTCTAGGAGCTGCAAACCGTGACTTTGACTGCGCAGTGTGGCAATCCGTAAAGCCCCTTCGTTTCTCACAACCCACGGCGAGGTTATAATTGTATCAGAATTTCCAGTCTCTCGTAGAGACTGAGAGTTTCCCCCATCCACCCTGAACAGAGCGCATCTCGGACCAGGCACCGAGGGTTTATTTTCCCCTTCTCTTTGGCATTGCACTAGCCTGCAGCCTTCGCATCTCACCTTCACAAAGAGGATGAAATTCGGTATCACAATCTGTGGTGGCTGCAAAAGAGGAACTGAGATAGAGCTGCCTGTAGAGGTCTTTTTAAAAAATGCACGGGAGGAGTTTGTGAGATTCCTCCCCTCCCCGCACGACCATCACCATGACCTCGGAGCCACCCCGTCCATCATCTCATGTCACAGTCATCCTGTCCCCGGCCTTCTTCTTCTCGTGATCACCATTCTCTTCCTCCGCCTTCAGTACCACCTTCCCCCACCCTCATCCTCTTTGCTTCATCATACTCACCGCTCTGTCATCCCATCACCCTATCCTTCACCCTATCGCCCAACCCTTCCCAGCACATCCCTTTCTCCCTATCATCGGCATCACCTGCTTTGCCCCCAAATACCACCATCAGCCACCTTCCTCTGTGGTTTCCTCAATCATTTACAGGAGACAAGGTGAATTGTTGAAAAAAACCAACCTTTTGGGGGAACTCAAAATTGAATGGAGTCAAATGCATTCCTCTGTCTTTCCTTCTCCACCCCAAAAATGGTCATGCCTTTACGAAGTTATACAGCCCCAGAAATGCCCAGAGCATGAGGTCTTTCTCTGCTCTAACTGCTCTGACACTTTGTTTTCTAATCTCACCCCTTCTCTGCAACCCGCATAAACATTCATGAGCCAGATTTATCTTGGGAGAAGTGGTTACTTCTAAAGAGAAATACAGAACAGAAAGACGGCAGGGAGGGAATCACCTTGTGTTTCAGAACCTCTGTGTGGCTTTCACATATACCCCAATGGCTCTCCGGTTTCCTGTAGCAAATCAGTGAAATGCCATGTTCATTTGGAATTGATTGTCCCACAGAAGCAAATGTGTGAAAGTGGGAAACATTTGCTTTGCTAGAGTGTTACAACGGCCTACAAACTACTCTTGTAGCCACTTGTGCTTTGGGGCAATATAGGTGAAGGCCCTGAGCCAAAGCCCACTGAAATCAATGGGAAGACTTCCATTGATTGCACTCGGCTCTGAAATGCATGCAACGAGACATATCAGCTGAACGCTGGCTGGCTGAAGTTCTGCTTGAGCAGTGGTTCTCAACCTATGTACCATTGAGCTCCGCGTCCAACACTATCCATATGGCCCCAGGGATGTCACGTGGGCCGCACCTGTGTGCTGATGGGCCAGGTTGGAAACCATTGTGCTAGAGGCTTCCTTATCCTCTCTCTGCAGCTCCGGGTGCATTTCTGACAAAGCCCTTCTTTGAGCAAGGTGTGCAAGGATTCTTCATGTCCCCTTCCCAAGGTGTGAATTTATATTCATCCCCGTGATATTTAATCAGAGTACCTGGCCCCCACAGGGGCCTAGCAGGGAAAGATTACAAAGGGCTTTGGAGAGCGCACAGGATGCGTGATGAGAAGTGACGCAGGGTCATAGGGTAAGTGGGTCAGGACCCCTCTCCAAATCCTGGTGTGTGTCTGGGTTTAACAAGCGGAGAAGACTGACCCTGTGGCTCTTTGCTTTCTGCCAGCACGTAAATCATTGTGAGTCGGCCGCTCCTTTTTATCAACAGAAAGCGCAAGTGTTTCCTCTGATCTCAGCTGCACTGTATGGTAGAGATACAGAGGCAGGGTCTCTCCAGGGAGGTAAGGTCCTCATCAGTTTAGGGCAGTATAAGTCAAAGCGGAGTTGGTTCCGGGACAGCGTTGGTTTCGGGACAGCTCTAAGGCACGAGCTCATCAATCATTAACAAATTACACCTGTGACCCCTTTGCTGGGGCCTTCCTTTAATCTAAAGTCAGATACCCCTGCTGATTACAGTGGGATCAGCTAGTTACAGGATGAGTCCATGGGGTGCTGTTTAGTGAGTGACGTTTAAAGGAAAACATCTTCCAGCTGGGCTGCTGGAGCTGCTCCACCTTTCCCTCTCCCTTTCCAAACAAATCCAGGACTGAGAGCATCTGTTTGGCAGAGCGAGCAGCCGTCTCTCGTGTCAGTAGATGCTCAGCGTGGTATAAACAGGAAAGGTTCCTTCTGGAGTGATACGTCTGTATCATTGTCTGATATAATGCAACCTCATCACCATCTGCTACCCCTCCGTATCTAGTTCCGTGATACACATGGTAACATTGCTGGGCTCACCGTTTGACTAGGGCAACGTTTAACGTTGCGGATCAAGCCACTGGGTGCATGACTCCAGGAGTCCAGCTCCGTGTTTGTGTCATTGCATCCTCTGTTTTCTCCCTCTCTTCATGAAATAAAACCAGTAAGGCCTATTGGGCAAATCCAGCGGTCCTTCCTCAGACAAAACTCCCATTGATGTCACTGGGTCAGAAGCAAAATCAAAATCAAAATCAGAAGCAAAATCAAAAGCCATCAAGCAAAAGTTCTCATTGAAATGAATGAGGCAATCTGTTTGCAAATCAATGCCCTATTGCAGCCTTCTGTTACTGAGCTGTTCTCTGAATCCTGAATCGTTCGCTTTTGTGACCAGCCCTTGCATAGTTCATGGGTGTTACATTCAGTGAGACCCATTTCAAACTCCTTTGAATTTCGGTTTGTGTTGGTATCATCTATTTCTAGGCAGCAAGAAAAAATGTTAAGTTATGAAGTTGTTCTCCTTTTCGTGCTTTTTATTTCATGTTCTTTAAGTCCTAAACACGCTATCTTTCCTTGTTGCTATTTGTTGGTCCATTAGACTCAGCGAAGAATTTTTTTGTTTCTTATTCTTATTAAATGTAAACTAGACCCAGAATATCAATATCCTAAAGTGTAGCAGGTTACCATTGTAACTGCCATAGAAAAGAGGCAGACCACTCCTATGTAATTTGACATGCTGTGTCCTCCTTTTCACCTTGATGCATCAGTGTATTTATGTCATTACAAACTGCTTATGAAAATCCAAAGATAGACCCAAATCAGGACCTTCTGTCTGCACAATCTCACTATGTGGAGAAGATTCAGATCCGGATCCTAACTTCACAGACTTTCCTATCCCAAATAAAAGTGAAGTCTGATCAAGCAAAATAACAATTAAAGCTATATTTCTTTTCATTTATGTGTATTTTTGCATCTGTGGTTTGAGCGGGGTCTATTTTCATGTTCTCATAATGTAATAGTAAAGAGAAGTTAAATATTAAGGTGAAAATGTCATAAACCAGAAATGGATTAATTGAAAAATGTACCTGGCATTATTGTCAGAGGTTTAAATTACCAGATAGTGGCTGGATTTCAAGTATACCCCACCCTGGCTTACTGGTCCTTATGCCTTTCCTCTTCCTTCTAGATCTGCACAAAACTCCAGCACACATGGTAGGGATCAACCATTTTAGTAGCCTTTTCAGTTTTTGTATGTGTGCACCCCGCATCTTCCACTTAGAGTCTGGAGTCTGAAAACACATCCGTAATCAGTTGAAAGAGGGTGATTGTGGCCAGTTTGAGCTCAGACTAGCCTCATTTCATGTGACTTCGAGCAATACAATAAATTTCGCCCTGACAAAAGGAAGGTGGTTTGCTTGAAACCCAACCCAGATTAACTCTAAACTGTTTCCAACTTTGACAGACTTTCAGATGTACCTCAGGTTTCAGATGTGTCACCAATTCCAGAAATCAGATGAGTTTTAAGTAGGGCTGAGTGGAAAACAAGAATTCCACTTCATGAAAAATTTTGAGGTTTCAAAATTAACTTTCAATCCAATGTGGGAGGGGGTGGTGGAAAATGAGACCTTTTGTGCATGAGAAAGAGAGTTCTGCCCTAAAATAGCCAACAGCTATTTAGAGCACTCACTTCTGATAGGGGAAATCCACAGCCAAATCCTGATCCAAATGAGGCAGAGAAGGTACCTGAGATACAGTTTCAAGTGGCTTCATGTCCGACAACGAAAGATTCTCGGAGCTCTGATTGCCAGCTGCAACATTCTGGCTGGTGGTTGTGTGCCAGGTGAAATGAGCATTATGGAAATCTTTTCTAAAAATCTCCCCAGAATATGTCAGAGCTCAAAGTTGCCCAGGAAGGAGCAAGAAATCCCCTGACAGTCCCATTGTCTAAGACTATAACTGACCAAACTAATAGACCACATCATGACTCCCTAAAAATGTTTACATCTGGCCCAAACCGGTCGGTCTTGGACCCCTTTCTGATTTGAACTAGCTCCCCCATTCAGGTCTCCCTGACTCATTGAAGTTTCCTTGACTTTTCTATGTTTACATGGGGCAGCCAGGATTCCCGAGCAAACAGATTTGTCCATTCCTCCCTCCCTCAATCTCTCTCTCTCTTTCTCTTTCGGACAGATGGGGAGAAGAAAATCTCTGTGGTTGCTGACCATGAGGAAGAGAGTGCATCCACAGTGCGCTTCCCATATTACAACACGAGGACAGGAAGGAACCAGAGATTCTCTTCGTAGACGGGCTGCCACACTGAAATGGTGCATTGAGCAATCCAACCAGTTGAAAACCCAGTATCTAGAAATAAAAAGTGACTGTTTGTTTTATAACGCAGCGGGGCTGCAGGAGGCCAAACCAAAGGCAAGAGGTTTAGAGGAAGCAGATGTAGCTGGTTTATTTCATATTCCTGAGCAGTTCAACTGCAAGTTGGGGTTGGGCTATTTATTTGTAAAAGGTAATGATTAGCCATCTCTCTATGTACAGTCCTCTGCATCCCGAGCAAAGATACTGGTCTTCAGGATGTTATAGAACTTTACACACCTACTGACAATAGAAGTGGGTCCATTCCAAACACCCTTCAATGGTGACGGAATTGCTTGGTTGGACCGCTTTCTCCATAATGGGCAGAACCAAGTCCCAGGATGTGAATGTTCCCAAATACGGGGAAGCATGGATCTGGAGCTGAGCTTTGCTACTTGGTCCTAACCCTAAATTACAAGTTCACCCCCCACACACACCATTCAAATGAGTCCATTTCCTCCTCATCAGACTGATTAATTATCTCGGTATATCTCCTCTTGCAGCATCATTTCACGAGAGCATCAGAGCTTGGAATGCTGGCGGACATTTCAGAAGCCAGTTTCTAGCACAAGAGCAGTAAAGTGTAGGCCCATTTTGGCCCTAAAGTAGACCCAGCCATTGGAAACATTGGAGCAATATGGAAGCTGATTAAATAGTCGGCCTGAATTATACCGAAGTGTCAGTTGTGCTCCAATCTTTGCAGAGCATGTGCCTCTCCATGGAGCTTTGGAATTCTAGCCGTTAAATAGACTATCAGTGTTGGGAAGGACCTCAGGAGGTCATCTCCAACTCCCTGCTCACAGCAGGACCAATCCCCAGCTATCAGTCCTAACTCTATCGGTCCAAAAGCCGCCTTTGAACCTCAAGAACGCTTCAAGCCCGAGTGGGTTGTGTCAGGCTTATGGTTGCCGTGTTACCTCGGGTGCCCCCAGAAGGCAGTAGCACCACTCGGTCTCATGCAAAAACCGTCCCCTCCGTGTGAGGCTCTTAAGAAAGGGTTAAAAGGCAGCTCATCCTGCCAATAGAGTGTATTGGTGATACTTCCCTAACCCTCAGGGCGACCCAAACAGCCCCGCCAGGGAAAAGTTCGGGCCCATCTCCAGGAAAGCCCAGGTTCTTCTGCATTCAGTACATGGGGCCTTTATGGCTCGGAGCTATTGCCTGCTCTGCTGGGAAACCGTAATGGCTTCCTGTGTGGCCCCTTACCTCCATGTGTAAGCGGGGGAATAGTCCCGCTGTTGTGGGGAACTCTCCTGGCTTCTGTACTACCCCGGTGAAATGGGCTAGCGGAAGGATCTGAGTCCTCGCTCCCACTTCCTTCACCCTGAGGCCTCCTGACCTTGAGGACTCCCCTTCCACTCTCCTGTCTGGTGGAGTCCTCGTAACCCCAACAAGGCTGGGCCCAGGATTTCTGGGGGGCTCAACCCCAAACCGTGCTGTGGTTACCCAGGTCAGAGGCTAGGGTGTCCCCACTCCGGGGTGCTCCCTCTGCACTGGACACTTCACTGACCCACATAAAACTTACAGCAAATGCAAATTATTTAATTAACAATTTATCTTAAAAATGAACAAACAAGAAATAGAACAGTTAGGGAAATCCTGCCCCGTGGCAGGCAGCATTACACATAATGTCTCTGGAGTGTCAGCACAGTCTTCAGTCTGTTCCTTGTAGGGTCCAGGCCTCCTTCTTAGCTGTGCTGCAGGGTTGCTGTGACTTGGACGCTGCCTCTGGTGGGGTCCACACGCTCCCAGCCTCTGGACGGCTCCAGCCCAGTTCCACCCTCTGTGTCAGCTCCACACTGCCTCAGCACGACGACTGCTGCTGCTCTGCCTCCAGAACAGCCCCTCTGGCTGTCCCAGCTCTGCTTCCAGCACACGGCTTCTCTGCAGGCAGCCCCTGTGTCTCTGTCCCCAGCACTGACCTCTCTGCCTCTGGTTTCTGCAGCGGCTCCCAGGGCAGGTCTGTCCCTCTGGGCTGAGCTCTGGCGTTGGGGCTGCAGCTCTGCTCCCAGCACAGGGTCTGTCTCTCTGGGCTGCTTCCCTGGCCCCTCCAGATCTGGCCCAGCTCTAGTCTCCAGCTCAGCTCTGGCCCCTCTCTCTCTGGCCCAGGCAATTCCAGCTGACACACGGAGGACGGGACCCATCCTGCCCTCCTGACTCCTTGATTGGCCCCCCCGGCCTTGTCAGTCAGCAGTGCTGGCCTCTCCCCATTGCCCCTGGGGACCGCCAGTCTCAGGGTCCTGATTGACCATTGACCCTCCCCATTTAGGTCCTGGGAGCTAATAATGAAAACACCCCACTGAGTGTTAGTAAGGGGCTAACAGTCCCCTTACACATGCACAAATGCTAAGACCTCAAAGGAGTGTGGTCTGCTCCCTTCCTTCACTCGAGGGGATTTTAACCCCCTCTCTGCCAGGATTACCGCAGGGTCCCTATAGCATCTCAGCTCAGGACTTCAGTTCAGGTCGCTCTACAAAGAGAATGTCCATTGTTCAAATGGGCAGGGATGCCCCCCCCCCGGGGGGGGTCAGTGAGAAACGGTTCTTTGGCTGGGGCTTCCCCAGCCCATTTATCTGCACAACACCTCCGGCTAAACAGAGCAGCTAAATCTCATGCAACACGGATTGCTTTATATGAGCAAGTTTTACCTGCCAGGTGGCCGATGGGCACATATCTGTGGAGGGACAAGCTCTTGAGTCTCAAGTAGCACCAATGACTGAATTCTGAACCCGGAGTCCTTTTCTCTGGTGCTGAATGGAAGTAGCAGAAAGAACGCTACATGCCCTGCAGAGGCCAACTGGAGCATTGCGCCCTGCCTACAACCACTAGGCTGGGAAGGGTGAGGGTCCCTACTGGGAAGTGCCAATGGAGGAGAGGAGTAAATGCAAGGCACCAAGGTTCCAATTCACTGGGCCCAGAGAGAAGAACCCAAGTGAACAGAAACCAACGAAAGTGTCTGAACAGCTCCCTGCAGCCCCAAACCACCAAGTTTCATGCAGCTGTGCCGGGTCTGTCCGTATGCTCAAGCGAGGTAGTGCGGGTTGGTTAAAGTACAAAATATGGCGGCAGGTGGTTCTGGCAATGACACTTTGCATTTGGGCAACTCAGTTCGCTTCTCTGTGCCTTGCTTTTCCCATCTGTAGAATGGAGCTAGCACTGAGCGCCCTCACAGGGCTGCTGCAAGACTTAATCGGTGTTTGTAATGCACGGTGAGAGCGTCACAATGGGCGTCGACAGTGTTGTTTACCTTTCTAGCTTTCATTATGGGAAGGCAACATTGCTTAGTGGATAGATCACTGGATTAGGACTCAGGAGAGTTGGGGGTCTAAGCCCAGCTCTGCCACTGGTATGTTTGGTGACTTTTAGCACTGCACGTCGCTGCTCTGTGCCTCAGTTTCTCCATGGGTAAAATGGGGCTAACAATACATGTAAACAATTTTGAAAGCTGCCGCTGAAAAGTTCAGTATAAGAGCCAAGCATTGGTATTGCAACACTGCATATTATTTATTGGGGCTGCTAAAACTTCAAGGCAGAGCCTCATCTTGCGTGATTTGATGTAACACCTCTGAAATCAATTTACATCAGCTGAGCCTCCCTTTGCTTTCAAACAGCTAGAAATGCTGTTCATTGCGGTCGCAGTTTGGGAGGGTTTTTTGTTTCCAATGGCTAGCGGGGACTATAGCAGATCTGCCCTCGCTTGGAGTAAATAACCTGTGCAGTCAGGAATAATTCACCAAATGTTGTTATTAGATCTAGCCATGTCCTCATCAGAAACTGATCCACATTATCCGCCTTCAAATTTCTCCTTTCGCACAAGGCCTACAAAAAAACTTGACAACAGTTGGACCACGCTTGTGCTAAGAGCATTGCCTGTCGTGCTGACCAACATTGGCTCATGGTTTCCTTGTACGCCCCACGTGGGTCTGTGTCCATCAGCTGTCTCTTGCCTTTATATTGTGACTGGAAGTTGTTTGGGGCAGGGACTGTCTGTACAGTGTCTAGCACATTAGGGTTCCGGCCCTTGCCGGGGTCTCGTAGGCACTGCTGTAATATAATAATAATATAGCCTGACCCATCCAAAGGTGACCTCGCGCCCTATCACTCATGTCCTTCAGCAGCATTGCTGTGGCCAGAGGAAGAACCAGGAAGATACAGAAAGGGATTCCAGACAAGCACACTATGGTGATTTCTGCGCAAGGGCTTGTTCCAACCACAAGCCATGGTTGCACCTGCGACCCATGGTGAGTTTCACAAGCGGGCCTGCATTGTTCCATTGCACACTCAGCTAACCCAGCTCTGGAGCCACACTGCCTCCTTCCCTTGCTACATTGGACCGGGGGGAACAGGGCAAACAGGGGCGGAGGCAATGTGAAAAATGAACAACTCCTCTTTAAAGCTGAAAGGAGCATGAGCTAGCTTGAACCCTTTTTGGTAGGACAACTCTTTGCAAGACATTTATTTGGGATAGGACACCCAGAGAGGGGTTAAAGATTATTCTTGTCTTCTTTCATCCCCTAAAATCCTGATTTGGGAGGTACCTAAGCCCTGGTGTATGCAAACATACGAATCTAGTCCATCAAAGAAACCTGGTTAGGTTTGGTGGAGTCTCCATTGGCTTTGGCTTGTGCTGCAGATCAAATCCCTGAAGAAGGAGCAGGGCACTTGAGGGAAGCTGGGCTGGCAGGTGGCTTTTGAAATCAGTGCCACATACACCAGCTAGACGTCCTCATCACCATGCCCAGCAAGTAGAATACACACGTCCCGCTAGCCGGAGCCCAGAGTGCCTGGAGTAGGTGCTCATGGGACTGGAAAGAGAGGCCACAGTAATGTCTCTGGGGGGAGGTGGCAGATTCTCCAGAAGGCCTTGTGACAGAGGGCAAGTTCCTGCACTACCTTAGGTAGACCTCATGGAAGTCAGCTAAACCTTACTGCATTCAGTGTCAGATCATCAAAGGGTCCATTATATTAAAAATGCAGTTCTCTATGGGTTGGTGTAGGATTGGATGTCATTTTTCTAGAAGCTGTGACTCATGAAAACCTCAGGGAAATGGTAGAACTGTTTGGGACATTTCATGTGAAGTGGGTATCCTAGGCAGTATTTGGGAGGCCTTCTGAAGCTAAGTACTGAGGAGAGAACCTCCCTGTCTACTTATTACCTGGTCCTGAAAACTTCTGATGAAATCCACCTGAACTGTACAACAGATGGACTAAATTTGTCATGTGTGCGCTGGTTCTAAGGGGAGGCTGTTCTGACCCTGTGATCAGAGAAGAGACCCCTTTGTCGGGTTTGAAGGGTTAATCGTTCTGCCAGAACTCACGCTAGAGTTGGTTTTGACCTCTGATGGGCTTATTAGCATGCATGTAGGTTCTTTTATTGTTTTGAATGTTTTCTCTGTATTGCTTTCACTTTAAGAATAAAACACGCTTGCTTAGAAAGAGCTGTGTGGTAACTTTCCGCTGTTGGCAATTACTCTGTTATTAGCCTCTGAAGAGAAGGCAGAAGAAATGTGCATAGGCAGCCTGGCCTTCGCAGGGGATCTCACATGATAGTCAGGAACCTGCAGCCTGGAAATACCCTGGTCAGAAGGGAAATAAATAGGCCTCCAACTAAGAGAGGCAATGGCAGGGGAGCCAGAAGCCTGGAGTTGAATGCTCTTGCTGGACCATAAAGGGAGAATACTGGTGCAGTTGTCCTCAACCGTGACAGGTCTCAGGTCCCATCCCTGGAATTGACAGCTGCAGTTCCCTTCACAAATACTTGCACACTGGTTTTGCTCCATGTTTGTACAGCGCTTATCACAGTAGCGTCCTGGGCTGTGGCTAGGGCTCTTAGGCTTGATCGTACCACAAATAATAATGACTAATAATTGACTTTTGCACATTAATAAAAATGTGCATGGACAAATCACGGGCAACACACAGAGGCTGACTTGAAATTGTTTTGTCCTGAAACTAGAACCCCTGCCAAGAAGTATAGCCTTAGTGTCTAGGACACTGCAAGCAGAAATTGATTTCTCTTCTCACACGCTGGGGCTGAGAGGAAAAAGTGGGACCGAAACCAATTCAGAGGGAGCTGCAAGCGCCCAGCTCACAGGATCAGTTCCTCAGAATGGTGGGCTTTAGAGCACCAACTTGGCGGGTCTGGATAGTAAATCCCTCCCCATGATTAACCCCAAAAGAATGCAAGAATCAGCACACTGCCCTAGGAAGGGAAACTGGTTCCCAGTGACCCTCTCTCCCCCGCACTGGTACCAGTCATTAGGACAGTAAAGAAGAATAGAGATACAAAATAGAGCACTTTATTTGTAAGATACAAATTACAAAACCATTTAAAAACAGGCATAAAATAAATACTTAGCCTAGCAGAGAGAGACACGCTCAGTACTGGCTTTGGACTTTCAGTTGTAAGGCACACAAACCCGTTTCTTAAAAATTCACATTCCCTAGTTGCACATGCACAGAAAGCATGATGCGTTTTAGTCAGGACATGCACAAACACACCCCAGCAGGCACACACAACTTGCACACACAATGGATGTCGAGCACATGCATTTTTGAGGCTAAAGCCAATTAAACATGAACATTTTTACTACCAACTTAAAAAAACATATTTTGCATTTACATATATAAAACCTCTATCTCTTTGGCTAAGACAATTAAAAGGATCATTTCCTGCATTCAATATTTACAAATAATTGGGGGATTTATTTCTAAATTGCAAAATACGTCAATATACAAAAAACCTCAGTCGGAAAGGCAAACAAGAAATTACTTCAGGAGCGGGTCCTTTGGAAGCAAAAGGATATTGGCTCTAAAAAAGTTTCCATTGTCTTTTACCATCAGTGGTATTGCAACTCTGTTTGGAGGTCAGCGGGGGGACCTGATCCCTGATTCCAGTATGTTTGAGCATTTAAAAATCTTTCACAAGATTCAGTTCTTTCCAAAATGAGGTTTTCGGAAAAGAGGATGAAACTGCCACGGAAGATCCTCAGCAGCTGCAAGTCGACATAACACCACTGACTACAACTGAGCTGAGGATCTGCTCCGAAGTGTTTTGACTGCCAGATGGGTCACGGACACTAAGAAGAGCTGTTCTTGGACAGCCTCAATATATTACAGGAGCATTACTGATCTTTCTAGTCACTCTCCCACAACGCTCAAGAAACTTTCCTCATCCACTTGCTGTTGGCACTAGACGAAGACAAAGAATGGTACAAAAGCCATCCATATAAATAAAATGTAGCCAGAATTCACCCTTCTGGTCTAGTTCCTTTGCTCACAGATGAAAATTTTAATTGCTAAGTTTATTTTAAACAACAACAAAGAACAGCCATAGGCATCTAGATTCTAAATCAGAATGTTTTCCACAGGGGAATCCAGTGCTGGGACCAAACAGGGTCTAAATTAACCCCACCACTCAGACGGTGATCTGTTGGTTTTCTCTAAACAGAGGTCTTTGGTGTGTCCCGCAGATATCTTGGAAGATCCTGAATATTTGGTCATGCTGGGTCTCGTCAGCTACCGGAAGCATCGGGCCGCTGCCATAGACCTTCCCTGCCTCGTCCACCAGCTGTCTAACCCACAGCTGCTCAACCTACGGTAGAAGGAAATACCACTGAGATGTTCAAATAAGATGAGAACACTTATGACATACATCTTCCTTCAACTCACCATAACCGCCACTGCCCAGACTTCACTGAACACTCTAGTGGGGGTACACGAGATACTGCCAATACAATACATCAGATGCCACAAGGAAGAGAACGGTCTAACTGCACAGAAAGATTTTGATGGGTAGGGAAAAACCTCCTTCAAGAGAGAAACTAGGAAAAGAGGGGGAGGATCTTGTGCTTAAGGCAACTGGTCTCAGATTCAGTTCTATGGGGCTTTGGGCATGTCGCTAACTCTGATTTGTCCCTCCTGTGTCTAGTTAAATTCTTCAGGACAGGGAACGTCTCTTTCTAGATACAGTGCCTAGCACAGTGGGGCTCTAATCCCAATTGGAAGGGGTTGCAGAGAGCCATTTACAAGTGTGAGAGGGTGCAAATTTCCACACCCTCCCTGGCCCTCTTCTTCCCGTCTCAGATGCCCTGCCTCACCAGCAGCCTGACCCATGAGCCCCTATACCCACCCCTTCCAATTGTGAGTGAGTGGTGCACGGGATCACAGCACCACTCGGGTTTGGCCCGGCAGTCCCTCCCTCATGACAGACGGATGACTGAGCCAAATTCAATGGAGTCACAACACTGCTCAGGTTTGGCCCAGCCAAAAAAACAGTCGGGCTGTGACCCAGGTTGGCCCAACCTGCTCTGTGGCCTATGTTGACAGGAGATTTTAGGCTGTGCTATAATGCACATAAGTAACACGGTGAATATATTAGGATGTCATCAACAAAAGAAAGCAAAGATGTTTAACTTAAGGACTTGGTGGTCCTGAATTTTCTTTTGTATAGTCTTTAAACAAAGCCATTCTGGGTGTAATAAACTAACCTGCCTATTTGTTTCTAATTTACCACCAGAGTTTTTCCCACTCACTTCTTCCATATTCTTTGTACCGTAAGATTTTACATGCAAACTATCCATTACTCTCAAGTTCATTCACCCCTTACATTTCCTTCTCTGCATGAAGCCCTAATCCTGCTAGTAACAACACAACTAGTTGCAGTGATTTATTTGACAGTTGCCTAGAAGGCAGGAGTGGGAGGCCAGAAAAAGGTCACCAGGCTGGGAAGCCCAGTACGAAGTTAAAGTACCTATTTAGCAAATGACTATACAAAGCGGGGGGAGGGAAACAGAGGAAAGGGGGAGAAAATACATGTCTTCCTAATTTATGGACAGATTTTTAAACTGACATAGTCTGTGTATAGTTCTGTGCTTAATTTGCTCATTTAATTAATGTGATTGCATGGGCCATTTGGGGATTTGTGTGTGCAAATTAAGCAAATTAAGTGGCAGCCTGAATACCTAACTGATGATTTGTGCAAGCAAACACCTGTTTTACACATGCAATTGCTGCACATATCTAACAAGTTAGGCAGGGCTGGATTAACTCTTGTGGGCCTGGGGCTTTCAGATTTGTGGGGCCCCTGTATCCAAGTCTTTTTCCAATTTAAAACAAAATGATCACAGTTATGGCATCGAAGCTATTGACGCTATACTAAACTTGCCTTTTAATTAACAAAGTTGTTCTGTGGTTACATTTCAGTCTTAAAACCTGTAGAATATAGTTAAGTTAATTCAAAATACTCTACTTCTTACTTTAGACCAGCTGTTATATTCGTTTCTTTCTGGGGGGGGGGGAGTTTGGGTGCAGGAGGGGGCTCCAGGCTGCGGCAGAGTGATGGGGTGCCTGCCTGCTCTGGTCCCACCCCGCTCCCGGAAGCGGCCTAGCTGCTAGCACATCTCTGTGCGCCCTTGAGGGGAGGGGGACCGTGTGTCTCCGTGTGCTGCCCGTGTCCACAAGCACCGCCCACACAGCTCCATTGGCCAGTTCCCATCCAATGGGAGCTGCAGAGATGGTGCTGGGGCAGGAACAGGGTGTGAAGCTGCCTTCATCCCCTGCCAGGGGTGTGCAGAGACGTGCCAGCAGCCATCCACTTCCGGGAGTGGTGTGGGGCCAGGGCATGCAGGCAGCCTGCCTGAGCCCTGCTGTGCTGGGGCTCCACTTAGCCTGGGGCCCTGGGCTGCAGCCCTTAAAGCCCCTGCGTTAATCTGGCCCTGAAATTAGGTATGCAAATTGCATACAGCCCTATGCTTCTGATATTGGAAACATCTGGCTCTGAATGTTAAGAGTCAGAAACCAGATAATCTTGGGGATGCAGAATGAAGAGGAAGTTCAAGCAATGGCTGTTTCTAATGAAGGTGCCTTACCTGCACAAGGATTAATTTACAGCGTAAAGGGACCGTGTCTGGAAACTCTTCGCCAAAGCACAGCAGGACTCTGCTCTCAGGGAAACGGCCTTGGCTGCTGTAGAACTGTTGCAGCTCTAAGAGGAGAAAAACAGATGGTTGGAAAGGGTGGAAACCAACCAAACCTCAGTGAGACATGAGCACAACGCAGCTGCAGCAGGTGGCTTATTCACCTGCAGGGAGAACTGCGTACACACACCTCGGCAGCAAGGGCTGCGTACAAACCCACACACACACCTGCTGGCAGGACTGTGTGCACACACAGCGAAAGGTATTTAGCTCTTATTGAGGGAGAAAATTAGAGGGGAGCGTTAAACTCCCAATGCAGGAAATCCGTGTTCAAGAGCGGTAGAAGCGACATTGTGCTGAGATGCCGGCTAAGTTCATCTCTGATTCAATAGCAAGGGCGCCGGCTGTACTGCTCCGGTAATCATTTAGACTGAGAAGAGTCAAGAGGCCCGCTGCCTCTCTGAGTCTGGCAACAAGCACATCCCGTCCCTCAATAGCAACCCCCATCCCCGTCCCTCAATAGCCACCGCCCCACCCCACCTCCCAGGAGACTGATGGAGCAGCAAGTTCTCCCCTCTCTGGAGAGAAGATTGATTTGATGTGGAGCAGAGGTTCTCAACCTTTTCCTTTCTGAGCTCCCCCCTTCCCCCAATATGCTATAAAACTCCACCGCCCACTTGTGGCACAACTGGTTTGCTGAATATAAAAGCCCGGGCTGGCCTTAGGAGGGGGGTAGCAAGCAGGACAACTGTCCAGGACCCCACACCAAAGGGTGCCCTGTAAAGCTAAGTTACTTGGGCTTTGGTTCATCTCCACACAGCGGGGCCCAGGCTCAGCTTGGACTCTCTACCCTGGGCCCAAGAGAGCCTAATGCCAGCCCTGCCTGGCGGACCCCCTCTTTGTGCCCCCCTCCCCCCCCGGCTGAGAACTGCTGATCCAGCGCGTTCAAGGGCAGGCTAAGAAAGGAGGGAAGACTAAAGGTCCAATCTTCCCACCTCAGGGAAGTCCACAGACATTCCTTGTACCCTGAGGAGAAAAAATTGGGCCCTGCATTCATATGTATTACCACAGATTCAGTATCACATACAGTGCCTTTAAGAATGTTATTTTGTGCTTTTTCAATTTTTTTTTGGTAACCTATCAACCGTGCCCTCGCTTGATGTCCAACTGCAGTGGGGTTTTTATACAGTATCTCCAAACACCACGGTTCACAAGAGAGAAGCCACAGCCTTTGGTGGAAGGGATACTGCTGTTTATTTTTATAAGTGTTGGCAAGGACGTATAGACTACGTGAGCACTTTGGGGCTGAGCACTATACGTTCTGGGCCAGATCCTGAGCTGGCCGAAATCAAGCATAGAAAGGATGGTCCAGTGATCAGGCCACTAGTATGGGACTTCAGAAACCTGGGTGGTATTCCCTGCTCTGCCACCGATGTCTTGTGTGACCTTGGGCAAGTCACTTAGCTTCTCTGTGGCTCAGTTCCCAGCTGCCTCACCTTAGTGGATGTGATGTGGATAAACATGCGAAAGATTGCCAAGAACTCAAGACGCATGGTCTCCTGTTCTCATTATAAGTGCCTTAAAAAAACGGCCCTTCACTGGAGCCGATTTACACCCGAGAAGGACTTGACCCCTCTCCGCACAGGCAGTTGCAGACACCATCAGTGCTCAAAGGACAATAACAGGGGGGCAGAAAATCAGTTGCAACAAAGAGGAAGAAGAGAGGCGGGAGCGTTCCACAAACCTCGGACAAACTGGTTGGCGTCGAATATTTTGACCACCTCGTCCCGGTCCAGCTTGTTGGGCCTGTCCTTGTACAGCACGTTGTTTCCGCTCCAGAAGACCCTTCCCTGGCACAGCCGCTTGATGAAGATGCCCTGTTTGTTGCTGTGCAGCAGCACCCCCCGTTCCAGGTGCCCGAAGAGCTTCTTGGTGACATGCTTCTGCCGGTCATTGGGGATGGCGTCGGCGGGAGGGAACGGCACGTGCTCCAGGCTGTCCGGGCCATACAGCTTGTCACAGTGGGCAGGGGTGTGGCTCAGGGAAATTCGGCAGCCTTCGTGGTAAGAGGTAGTAGTGTGGCCAACCAGCTTCCCTCCGTAATAGAAACTGATCACCATCTGCGAGTACGCTGCAGGGAGACATGCCCGCGGACAGTCAATCAGAGAACGCAGCTAACCCCCTCCGCTGCTTCACCCCGTGCTGCAGGAATTACCATCCCATTGCACAAGAGAGTAAAGCTCCACATGTCTGTCTGCAGCTGATAAGCCTGACCAGTGAGATTTACCTGCCTAGTTTTACC
Organism: Sternotherus odoratus; assembly: GCA_032164245.1. Classification (NCBI taxonomy): domain Eukaryota; kingdom Metazoa; phylum Chordata; order Testudines; family Kinosternidae; genus Sternotherus; species Sternotherus odoratus. The sequence continues at coordinate 5,441,908 of JAVMKO010000014.1, read as the reverse complement.
CGTTAGCCCTGGGTTAGATTGAGGTAGGACGTGCCAGCAGAACAGTTTGCAAATGTGATTGCACATGTCAGCGGGGTGGGCACTGATTGCAAGCCCCGGGATCCTTCTACCGTTTCACTGGGAACTGGAGGAGCAGATGGCTGCATACTTTGCGCAGTAGCTACCTCGGGGCCAATTCTAACCCCCTTCCTCACCTTGAGTATTTCCTCACTCCCGGAGCAGCCCCACTGGCGCCAGCAGCATGACGCAGGTAAATGCTCAGCCATGGGACCAAGGGGTTTATAAACTGCCCCTTGGAAACGCCCCACCCACTCCAGATTTCATGATGTGAGGAACCATCATCCTGCAACAGCCTTCATCCGAGTGGACTGCGTTGCTCCTGCCATTTTATGCTGTCACCTCGGTGTGCAGTAGGGAATCCCCTGTGGGCCTGGGATCCTTCCACCAACCAACTCTCTACCCTTAAGGTGTCTGTCAGACTTTGTCCCTTGCTAACTAACTATATTGCCCTATGTTTACATCTGCCACCTCTGCTGAAACTTTCCCTTTCACTCAGGTTAAGGTTTGTTATCTAAACAACCGGCTAGGTCTCAAACAAATGCCTGCCCCACTGCAGAGCAAATTTGCCAGGGGCAAGCAATCTGCAGAGCAGATTTGCAACCCAGAGCCCGGTCCTCAGCCTTGCCAAGCCCAGTTCTTCCTGTGGCAGGTAGGGAGAGCAAAGGAGGCTTCATGTCACCTTCACACTCCTCTTCCCCGATCCTGGAGGTGCCCAGGGGCTGGCTTGGTTCTCAGTACAAGTTAGACCAGCCTCCAGGTGCCACACAGAAGCATGAAGCGCGCTGGCCGCAGTCCCTCCAGCTTTTGGCACATCTTCAACACCCGGGGAAGGCTGGCACAGAGCCGGGGCGATGGTAGCCTCATGCCACCTGGGGATTTCCCTACGCCCAGGGAATCCCCAGCTGGCTCTTTAAGCCAACTTCATATGTGGTTGGAGCAGTGCAAAAGCATCATCTTATTGGGCAGGATCTGGCCTCCTCCCTGATGCACGAATCTCGGCGACTGCTCAGAAGCTTTAATACCTTTGCCTGGGGGATAAGAATAGAACAGGGGCTGATGGAGTCAGAGCATTTCTGAGCAATGAAGCCCAAAGCTCCCATTTTCTTCTGCCATTTTTAATGGTCATTTTCTGTGTGGGCACAACAGCGGCGAAGCCAGACACCGCCTGGGAGTGCCGGGTGAGAGGCAGCTGACACCATCCCGATGGAGGACATAGCACGTAACTGAGCAAGGAAGCATGCAGTGGAATGGGATTTTCAGTACCTGAATGCAGCGGTTCGTAGCTGGAGTACCCATTCATCAGGGGCACAGCTGCTGCGGGAGAAAATATACAGTTAAATTTGTGTGCCACAAGCACACAGGATCTCTAGTAAAATCCAGTGACCCCGCTCATTTCGCCCCAGTGCTGTTTCCTCTCAACCCCTAAATTCTTCCTCTCACCATCGTCCTGATCCCGCCACGGGTCATGAGAGAAGAAAACCCCGCAAGAAGCCGTGCCCACATTAGGGGTTCCACTTCCCCAGCCAGTTGAGCAGTGATAGAACTGGGATTCCCACCAGGGGATCCAGAACAGTACTGCCATGTATGGGGAATTCACTAGACAATGTACCACTTTAGAGCCAACCTGTGGCTTTAACCCCACTGGGCCCGCAGCCGTCGTCCTTACCGTTCCCAGTGGAATCAACCATACAGCCTACACTATCACTAAGGTCAGCCACTGCCAATGGGATGAGAAGATGAACCTTAGACTTTAGATCTGGGGTGTCTGAATTATGTAGAGTCAGTCGTGACCCCCAAGCAACTACAAAATGTTGATGGTCATGACACCTGCCATTGCAAAGATCATTTTTCCTGTACTTACAGTAAGATTTAAATTTGAGGTACGATGATATTTTAGGCATTTTTAATAACCTTGTTCCTCAAACAAAAAAATCCTCCATGAACATCAAATGTAGAGGCAGCTATTCAGAGATCATCAAAATTAGTCTTTGCTATCCTGGTTGTGTCCTCGAGGGATTACCCAGTCAAACTAAACACTCTGCTCTGTAAGTCCTGAATAGGCCTTACCAGGGCTAGGTTGTTGCATCCACCAGTCTGGTATTGGAGGGTTTCTACAATTCTCCTGAGGTGGGGAAGGGCTTCTCTTTATTATACCCAGGTATTCGTCTACACCAGGAGACTGAGGAAGACAGAAAAGCTGTTAGATTATCCAGGCAACAAAATCAAGGATAAGCAGTTTTGCAGTTTCTGGCAATCAACATCATATCAATGGCAATCAATATCATACGGAAATGAGTCGTTATCTAAATTGCTCACCAGCCCCTGAACAGGAGTAGTAAAAACGAACGTACTAGGGCCACAGGGATACTGTGACGTAGATGAATTCTTCACCTTTGAGACTGGTTAGAAGGAGTGGTCCTTGGATTTTATCGGCATGCTGAGAGCAGAATTTACCCCAACAATTTTGTATCATAATGAAGGGAGATAAGAGCTGCAAAAGTCTGACCCTCTGGTGAAACTCTTATCAAACTCTTATAGTTTCTGACCCTCTGGTGAAACTATATGCAAACATGAGATGCGTTGATATGACAAGCAACTGCCACAGGTCTGTACATTGTGGTACATGAATGAATGTAAGTAATATATCTATAAAACAACCAGATTTAGTCTTCTTGCACCAATGATATCAAAACTAGTTCCACTGGCTGTAGGATTCTATCAGAAAAATTCAATACACTATTTCATGGAGAAACTTTACCATCTAGCTTTTCCAACCAAAGAGAGATCACTTCTCCACAGCAGTTAATTACCTCTTTTATTAGGTCATCTATTGCAGAAGGACTGCAGTCCATGTCAGTGGCTTCATTCAAGCTGCCTCCATTAGCAATACCCGCTTTGCCTGGAAAGAAATACAAGAATTCAATGCTCGACACATCCTACCACATGCGGTGATCTAACAAGGAACCAGGTCAGAAAGCATGCAAGAGAAGGCCACGGGATGGGGGTAACTTGCTTTTGGGAAATGTTTACCATTGTTAAAATAAAGAAACCTAGAATCCTTCATGGGATCCTACCTCTCACTGCCATGTATGGGGAACTCACTTGACTATGTATGGTGTGTCACCTTACAACTGTGCAATCCCATTAGCCCTGCAGTTGTAATCCTTTCCATTCCCAGTGAAATCAGTGGTGGTTTTGCCAGAGCAAGGACTGCAGGATTGAGCCCAGCCAACTGCATGGGTGTGAATAAGATTAAATCCAGAAAGCAGCCACAGTTCTGCTGCGGCTGGGAACAATTTAACCTTCACTGGGGACTTTTTTCCCCTGCCAAAGCACAGCTCTGCATTGTTGAGGGGGAAATGTAATGCAATTTGCATACTGCTTATAACAAGTGTACAGAAATATAAAGCCTTCTGCGTGAATGAAGTTTACAGAGACCAAAATGCTAAAGGTAGACTTCCTGACAACCAGATTTTGCATGCTTTAAAAAAAAAAAAAGCAAAAACAAAACCACAAATAAAAATAAACTTAGCACAGCTAACACCAGACCGGACATCACAGCAACAAATGTTCTCTGCTCAACCCCTGTTACTATAATCGCTGCTTTTGCTGTTGGGCAATGTGAGGGAGTTATTCTATTTCCTCAGCATCTGTACAGATTAAAGCAGATGTACCTTTAGGTTACAATGGGGCATCAGGACTGAATGTAAGGCCTAAACCACAACTAAAACCTTCCCCAGGACAGACTCTGGGGCCGATTCTGATTTCAGCCGGAAGAACTCCATTGACTTTAGTGGATTCACTGTGTTTAGACTGGTGTAAGTGGGAACAGGATCAGACCTTCTGAGCCAGTCTGCCATAGAGTATTGCCAGCTAATGTCACAGACAGCACGCTCGGTTTGGTTTTTCACTCTGTGGGAGTCGACTCTCCTACTCAAACAGCTATGGGATGAGGCCCGGGGGAGGAGGGTGAATTCTAAACTTCCCACCTGGAGTTTTCCCTAGATCCTTCCAGCGGGGGCTGAGGAGTGTTTGCTCTCCTGCCCTCTGCCTGCTCCTCCTCAGCCATGGATCCCTGCCCCACTGCTCTAGGGATGAGTGGGACAGTGCCATAGAGGTGGCTGATTCCGCCCTCCCCAATCCCACGACCAAGGCAGCTCTCCGGCACTGATCTAGGGGGTACAGCCTGGATTCCCACTGGCACAAGTGAATGTGGGATGTGGCCCAGAAAATGCATCTTTGTATCTGAATGCACGTTAGAGCTGGCTCAAGTCCCCTTCTGTTTTTCCCTTTGCTTTAACAACCAGACACACATCTCTTCTCCTTTAAATCCCTCAGACATTCAAGGCTCAGGAGGCAGGTGGCCAGGGAACAAGTCACTTCGTTTATCAGGACACTTACATTTCTGCTCTTCCTCTGGGACGATCCTGTACACTTTGTACGGCTCCGATATGTCCAGCTGGGACCTGTCCGTCACCTCCTCGAAGTCCGGGCTCTTGTTCAGAGCACAGCGGAGCCTCGTTTTCCAAGTGGCTGGCTCAGCTTTGTCACCTTCTTTAAATTTCCCTTTGAAAACTGCCCAAGCCTAAAACAAAAGAGAAAAGTGCCGCAGAGCTGAAGAACCAGCTGTACAATCAGAGCTCTGCTTTCCAAGGCGTATTAATTTCAGTTTTCAGGGGTTCTTTTTAACAATTTTTGAACTTTTATGCAGATTGCAAAAATACTCAGGGGATTTGGGGCTCTCTCTGTGTCTGCAGCAATGAGTAATCTCTTGGTAATACTCCCGAGTGGTGCTTTCATGCAGTACCATTTCAAACAGCACAGCATTAAAGCACACTAGGGAATCTTTAGTGAGCACCAGCAGGGTCTACACAGACCAGTTAATGCACAGCATGTTAGAGCATTTTAGCCAATAAACACCAGAAATGGTTACTTGGATCTAAGGGTTTGTCTACACACAGCTGCAATGCAGAGTCTGGGGCTGTGGTTTCTAAACGCCAATTTCATTGTCTTTTGATCAGTTAAAGGCTAAAATCCGAAGCCCAATTTATAACTTCAGGGCCAAATCTCACATTCGTTCCTCAAGGCCATTTCCTGATGTCCTAAGGGAAACACCTAGCGACCTCCACCGCAGATCTAACCACTATTCCTAGGTACCTGCCTGCCCACTGTCACTGCAGTATCTGAGCTCCTCACACTCTTCCCTGGATTCATCCTCAGTTACAACACTGTTGGTAGGCAGAGAAGGCTGTTAGCCCATTCTCACTGATGGGAAACTGAGGCGCAGCGATACACGTCTTGGATAACCTTGAGCAAGTGCATCAGAGGCGGGAATTGAAGCCTCATCCCTTAGGTCAGGGGCCTACCTACTGTACTATCCACCACCCTGACTCACAAAGTGTCTAATTCTCCAGGGCACTGCAGCTTCTGCAGTCATCATTTAAACCCACGTCAAAAGCTTCCCACTCAAAGTTCTCCATTCATTTCATCCCAGGAGTAGTGTTTCACCGTCACTTTGCCCGGGTGGAAATGACCACGCAAGGCACAGGGCACGGGAGAATCTGGCCCACAATATCAGCCCTGGCGAGTCAGAGCTTACAAAGAGGAAGCTGCAATAGGTTTCGGTCAAGTTTTCAGAAAACACAACAAAAAACCTCTTGCCCCAAAATCGGACAACAAGCCGAGAAGGGAGACTATTGTATGCAAATAGCCCGTGCAGGGCCACCATATCCGTGACATGGAATTCTTTTCTTTCCAGAATTTTGCACAAATTGTGACTTACACAATCTGCCACGGTCCAAAATTAGCCCTGTAGTTACCCTCATCATGATGGGAAGTCGAGTGAGAGACACGGGGGGGAGAGTCTTAAGCTTCTTTTCATTGGTGTGTCCCAGCTCTAAATTAGTCTAAACAATCTTCTGTGTTCTCAATGCTCTTGCCCATGGAAGGTCTGATATCCAAAAAATACATTTGCAATAAACACAACTGTGCTCAGCTCAGGCATAATAGCAATAATTAGGGGGGTTTAAGTTGCTTTTGCATAGCAGGTGCACAATGGTGTATTCATTCACATCCACAATATTAAGTGCTTTTAAAAAGCTATCACTCAAGACTGGCATGATTTTCATTCCAGGGGAGGCAGTGTTGCCTAGTTGATACAGCACAGAAGTGGGACTCAGGTTTCTATTCTCTGCTTGGCCACTGACCTGCTGGGTGACCTTAGACAAGTCATTTCCCTGTTCTGTGCCTCAATTTTCTCATCTGTGCAATGGGGATAATGATACTGCCTTCCTTTGTAAAACTCTTTGAGATCTACTGACGAAAAGATCTATATAAGAGCTAGGTATTTTTATTATTATTACAGGCTAGTGAAAATTCGTATTTAGGAACATTTGAAAAAGCTTATCAACATGGTGTCTTGCAACATAATGTCCAAATGTTGATTTGGAAAACAATATTAAATTAGCAGGCTTGATCCCTTTGGAGCAGTTTTGGTGTGCCATAAAAATGCTTCTTTAGGCCCTGATCCTGCAGACACTTGACTGAAATCAAAGGGACCTTTTGCAGTGAATAAAACTGCACATGAATAAGCGTTTGCAGGATGGGGGCTGTAGCCTTGTTTATAAATAAGTCTCTACGGCAATTATTCATAATAAAAACCAGAAAAAGATCCGTCAGTACCACCGATATGCTCCATATTCAATAGCTTAGCCTTTTTAAACTCAGAGCCATAAACTCCTGAAAAGTTGGAGACGCTAATTCACTGGGTTCAGATTCTGCACCTTACAGATTCTGCAGCCTCAATGCAGCCAACAGGGATCCGTCTGAACCAGATTTAGCCTGCCACCATGTAGTTTCATCGGGAGCCAGATAGCTGTGGGTGATTTCATCTCTATACAGAAGCAGATCTTTGCACGTGCCAATTTTCCATCGAAAAATGTTAGACCGGCCCTATCAACAAGTGCTGTGGGTACTCAGAAAGAGGTGGGAGATGTATTATTAATGCCCAGATGACTTTAATTTAAAGGGAGCTTGCAGCTCTAGGCAATTCTCACCGGACAAAAAAATCGGGCAAGGATGGAAATCGGTTATACTGCCAAAGATAGGAGCAAGCGGCTGGGCACTTTCTGCAAAGTCAGTGAGAGACTCTCCAGAGGCAATCAGCAGCCTAGAGAACCAACACGGGGGGCAGCGCTGCTCAGGCAGGAAGGGGATGTGCCCAAGATGTTTGCAATGAAAGAGAAAGTCACAGTGCACGAGGAGTGTTAAGAAAAGAAAAGGACCGTCTCTCCTACCTTGAATATAGAAGCATCCACCTCCTGGTTGTAATCCTGTTTCCCGGCATGTTTCCACGGGATGCGGAACATGCTTTTCTCTTCGTTTTCCCAGATCAGCCCTGGGTACATCCCACTATCGATCTGTTCAATCAGCCACTGCCTGAGCCGTCTCCCCCCATTCCTGTCACACATCCTGAAAGTGAAATTGACAGGATCCATTACATGCCCCCAACCAGTCACACTTCAGCCACATACAGAAATCAAGCGTCACACTTCAAGGAGTTCTTCTGTACAGCACGCAGATATCAGGAGTCAGCAGCAATTGGAAGGGGTTAGACTATGCACCATTGGCCAGGGCTGTCTTCATTTTCTCTGTCTTGTACATGGTCAGCACTTAACAGACAATATACGGAGATATCAAAAGTCCTAATTATTGGGTACACATAACCAACGCCAAAACTATTAAATGCCCCCAGTACTCCGAGACAGACAGCCCGTTATAAATTACTATTAACAGCAATCATTTGCACTTAGATAGTAACTCCCATTCAAGGATCTCAAAGCTCACTAGTATTATCCCCATTTTACAAATAAAGAAACTGAGGCATAGAAGGGGGTAAGTGATTTTCCCCAGGCCACAATGGGAGTGGGTGTCAGTCAGGACTAGAACTAAGAACTCCCCAGCTCTCATCACTAGACCATGCTGCCCACTAGTCACACTGTGGATTGATTTCAAGGCTCTTTGGGGCAAGGACTATCTTTTTGTTCTGGGTTTGTACAGCACCGAGCACAATGGGGTCCTCGTCCAGGAAAGAGCTCCTAAGTGCTACCATCATACACCTAATAAATAAGAAAAAGAGCACAATTTAGATGTAAAGCAAATTCTGCTTTCAGTTACACAGGTGTAAATGCACAGTAACTCCACTGATTTCAGGGGAGAGAGAACGTTTCATAGCCAAGAGCAAAATCTGGCCTAAAGTTGCCTGAAGTGCAGTCGGCAGGACCCAAATACATCTGTTTGAAAATTGGGGAGGGGAGGATCCAAAGAAATGAATCAAACAGACATTTCACAGAGCTAACATTTTTAGGCAGAGCCTCTGTGAATCAGACGTGTCCGATACTTCCATAGAACTGTCCCTGTTGGAAAACTGTAGGCGGCACAGGAAGCTTGGAGATTTCCATTTCCAATGCCGCTGTCCCTGCTCCCGAATGCTTCTTCACCTAATATGCACGTTGCAGCAGATCTTGACAAATGCCATGAAAAAGGCTGCTTTGTAATGCACAAAATCATCTTCTCTGTAATTCAGGTGCCGGTCACAAGAACAACAGCTGGAAATCCCCCCGAATAGCTGGACAGATGCTCTGCCCTTAACTAAACATTTGTCTCGCCAACATTCAAGTGTGACAGACAATTTCCCCATGTTATTTTTGATGAGGAAAATTTCTCAGACTGTGCTGGATGCCTGCCTAAGAGCAAGCTAATAAAAATGATGAAAGCTATCCAGTTAACAGATTGAAACTCTCAGGAGCACTATTGAAAAGAAGCCTCATTTGGATCAGTGTAGCTGGAGTAACAACTGTATTAGCTGGTTCCCTTGGATTCTTACAATTTCTTCTCTGGGCCTTTTACACCAAGGGCCAGAACCTGAGCTGGCATAAGTAGAAGCAATTTCACTGACTTAAATGGAGCGATGTCTACTTTCACCAGCAGAAGATCTTACCAATTACATCATGTGTTCATTGCATACAGCACTAGAAACTATGGGGCCTGATACTTCTCTCCTTTATACCACTAAAGCTCCAGAGATATTACTGGAGTTATTCTTACTCTTCACTAGTATGACAGGAGAATGAAACCCACTGAGTTTGCATTGAAGTCTATTTAGTAAGTTGATTTGCTCTAATGGTTAACATTGCTTGGCTTACTATATTCCTGTCCTTGCTCCTCACACAGACTCCATTACCTCTCGCCGGTACTTGGGCTAAGCAAGGAACGCAAGACCGAGCCATGAGCACATATACAAATGAACTAAAGTAAAATGCAGTTCGCATTTCAGAGAATCATCTAATTATAGTGCATTCAGCATCACTACAGTTAGACATTGAGAATTTCCCCTAATCACTGGGCCTCTCTTTACAGCTCAGCAGTTTTAATATACATCATGCTGAGAGAGACAGAATTCTCTGCCTCCATGTAATTTTATTCCATTTTGGCTTTAAGTCAGTCTGGCTATGTTTTAGGGCCCAATCCTGAGTCAGACAATAAACCCCATTGATTTCAATGAGATAGCTCAAGTGAGCAAGTCCTCCAGGCTCAGTGTCTTTGTTGCATGAGAATAGATATGTAAATTATTTGAATTTCCAAAGCTGTTTTTGCATACCACAAAATGGGGGGGGGGGGGAGTCTTCTTTTAAACAATTAAGCAAGCAGGTCATTGGCATGCTGGTAACAGGCACAATTTGAAAAGTACCTGGGTGCACATACCCAACTAAGTTTATCAAACATTGTGTTCCATAGTAGCCCACAACAGAAGTCAATGGGGATTGTGTGGGTCTAACCCAGGGGAAATCTGTCCACACATTGTGCATGGATTTCAACTGGGTTTTGTGGACCTAGCTCAAGAGGTTCCTCTGAGTGATACAGTATTCCACTGGCCAAATCCTCACACTCAGGACACCATGCAAAAATTCAGGTAAGAGATCCAGAGCCATGACAATGTGAACGGAAGAGTGGTCCTAATTCTACAACTGCATGCTAAGGACCTGCACACCTAAGGAACCACAATATTCCAACCAGGGTTAGAAAGTAAATTTGAAGGACCTAAGACTGCAGAAGGATGGATTAGGGAATGGATCACCTAAACCAATGTTTGCACTGGCTGGCTGGTTGTTTTTGATGATGTCACTTTGTGCAACATCTCCTAGCGGTGGGAGGCCCCAGGGACTTCATTGCTGCAAATAAAAATGTAAAGCAAATAATCCCAAGCCTTATTTTATACTTCCCCCACCCACCCTGCTTCCTGATTTCAACCACTCATTTCTTCCAATTGTTAAAAGGTGTTTTTATCCTGACACCAATTAGCATCCAATTTTCTTTTTCAAGGGGAGCTGCAGATCATGGTTTAGAGATTCCCAGGATGCTACTACCAGTATTTTCCGCCCTGGCCTCCACACCAGAGATGGGAGCAGCCTAAAAAGCAGCACAAGGACTCAAACAACTGATCCATTTTCAGTGTTTCTTCCCCTTTTAGAAATGGCATTTTTTCACCCCTCTCCCATTTCCTTTTCTGCAGCAGATGCTAAACAGTTTGATCATTAGGAAGTCCAAGGCAAAGTCCCAGATCACCTAAATTATGATTTGTTGGCTCGTTTGTCTGAAAAGGATCCACATTAAGGACAAACCATGTAAACAGTCAAAAAAAAGATCATATGTACACACTTCTCTTCTGTCTCTGAATTACTCAGTGATATTTAGGCAAATTCTTCTATTTGAGAATAAACTGTTAAAAAGTTACAAAAGAGGATTTGAAGCATTAATAGGGACTAATGGCACTAACTTGACAAGGTGCATTTTGGAGCCATTGCTGAACTCAGGCCAAATGACTTTGAGCCTAATTAAACTAATTTTAACTGTCCAGCTTACCAACACCATCAGGAAAATACTCAGATAAAGGTAACAACTCTTCTCTAATTCATCCGATTGTTCATAAATGCTGTCCTTCGTGTTCGTCCAGATTTCCTGATCCCTAGGCTTCCACACCATGCAAAGCATGCAAACCCTGAATGACTGATATTTTCGGTTTACATGATGCAACAGTTGGATGGAGTTGAACAGAACTGGGCTGGTGGCATGTCAAGACACATGCTGATGGGAGATCCCTTACAAAATGTAAGGAGAATGGAGCTAGTTAGAGAATGAGCACATACATGGCATAGGAATGGCTTTTCATTTTGTACATTTAGCCCAAACCTTTAATATTACTCTGCCTTTATTACCCCAGAGCCAAAAGGGGTCACCATACCTATTGCTTAAACAAGGGGAGACCAGCTCCATTCAACAATATGGTTTGGAGGCAAGAGATAACAGGGCTCTGTGGCACTACCTGCTCGCTATTCATTCTGTCCAGATTCCTATGAAAGTTAGCCAGAGTTCTGTCTAATTAGAGGGTGTGCTGAATAGACCCCCTAAATCTGCGACTAACCTAAATATTCCCATTCCTATCTTGTGCTCAGGTGGGATTCAGAATAGTACAGTTAGAACAAGACTTTATTGTACTGTTTAGAGAACAGGAGACAATACGAAAGGGATCAAAAGAACATAAACCTGGCCATACTGGTCCATCTAGCCCAGTATCCATCTAGCCGGTGCCAGATGCTTCAGAGAACAGGGTAATTATCAAGTGATCCATCAGCTGTCATCCAATGCCAGCTTCTGGCAGTCAGAGATTTAGGGACACCCATGGGCTTGTGTCCCTGACCATCCTGACTCCTAGCCAGTGATGGAGCCGGTCACTAGGCAGAATCACAGGATATTGCACACATCCCTCCAAAGCGGTTTCAAAGTACTAGTTACCTTCACGGCTTGTGGTATTGTGCCCAATGTGCTTCTTTCTTTCTTTTTTTAAGCAGAGACCTAAGGTGGGAGTTTGGAATTTTGGAAGAGGGGGAAAAACTTTCCAAGCTCCCAGCTTCTCCGTTGTTTCATGAAGCTGCTCAAGAGGGAATACTGCTGGCATGAATGCAGGATGGTGTGGTGCGTCTTTTTTGTTGGGTTCTTGTTTTAAGTTAAGAGAGCTTTACAGATGTTGCTTTTCCTCCAGCCTGTCTACTTAGTACTTTGGCTAAGGGGAAAACCTTTTACCTTGCCTTTGCAAACTAGCAAACGCTCTCCCAGACACACGCCGGGCTTTCATGTATAGTTGGATCAAAATGCAGCAGCGCTGGCCAGCGTAAGGCAGAAACGTGCTACCTCGAAAGTTCAAATCTCACCTGCAAAAAGGAAGCTGCGGCTGCAAAGAAATAAAAAGCTCCTACAATAAATTCCAACGCGGGCCAAGTTACATTTGCAAATACAAACGTTAGCCAATGGTTTTAAAAAGAAGAGGCAAGGCTCAGCAAAGTCCTTGTGCTAACGCACCACCCGGGATCTGCCCGGCCCGCGTACCTACCGGTACAACCCTGCCAGCTGCAGAATGCTCTGCTCGGAGGAGAAAGGGGTGAGATGCAAATACCTGTCAAAGGTCTGCAGAATCGGCTTGCGCCCCGGTCGCTGCTCACCCAGATATGCCCAGCGGCTGCGCACACTGGCTCGCTCTGCGCACAGCGCTCGCAGGCCAGAGAGGGTAAGCGAAAGCAGGCACCACCACCACCACCACCCCCGCCCCTTCCTCGTATTTATGAAAGCAGGGGGAGGGTCTGCGGTGTTCCGCCTCCGCCAGGGCTTGCAGCCAATGGACAGCGGCGGAAAGCCTCCGGCTAGCCAATGGGAATAGGACAGAATTGAGCGCTTTCTTCTAAGCCCTTTCTTTTCCGAGAAATCAGGCTGCGCTGGGGGCGCAAAGGGGGTCTCGATGTTGAAGCCTCCTCGCCTGGGTCAACGTTCCATCCCCCGGGAGCTCGCCCGGGTCAACGTTCCATCCCCCGGGAACTCGCCCGGGTCAAACGTTCCATCTCCCCCCGGGAGCCCATGGCCCTTTCCTCGGCCACTTGGAGCGCAAGGCTTCCAAGAGCAGCCAGCGTGCTCCTAACCTCCCTTTCCCATCAGGATCCCTGGCTGCCTGGCAGGGATCTCAGCCCGGCTTTCGTTCCCCGGGGGTGTCACTCGCAAGACTGCGTGAGGTGGACAGGCAGGGAGCCAGCGGCTGGGGGCGTTTTCTGAAACTCTGCTCAGTGTGAGGGGGCCAGAGCTCGAAGAGGGGATTTCTCATCGAAACCCGAGCTTTGCTGGAAGGCTGCCCCCGCTTTGCAGTGTGGCTGGGAATTTCCTGGAGCGTGTCCAGACACCTTGTGTCTTGGCAGAGTGACTCTCTGTAGAGCTCCGGGTAACAGGGTGGCTCTCCAGCGCTGCTCTCTGCAGCTAAATTACCGCTCAGTTGCACCGTTCACTCAGCACCTCGCATTTGCTGATTCCAGTGCAAACAATGAGACGGAAAAGGTGGGACACCCAGAGCAATCACCCACGCGGCAGGTTACCATGTAGGAAGAGAAATTAGACTGTAAATGGAGTGATCTATAACACAGATATTTGTTCGGTGTAGCTCCAGCGGCAGCACTGGGGCAATTTTAGAGAGAACAATATCCCAAGAGAAAAGATCCGAAGCTCCACTGTGTGACTCATTTAAAACTTAAGCAAGACAAATCACAGAGGGACATCCTGTACCAAGCGATCCTGCCTTGCCTGGAAAATGGACTTCATTCACGTGACCCAATATGTCCTTAATTTCCGGTTTATGGGCACTATTAATATACTCAGGTTGCACAAGCATTTTCTGGGGAATTCTGAAGCTGAAGAACCTCTAGGGCATTGATTATAATCAGTGGACATATAAGGCACATATCTTGGATATCTTTTCGCCAGCTCTGCCTTTCCTATAATTATTGCACTACTGGCACAAAGAAAATATATTTCAAAGAGCTCACCAGCCTGTAAATAAGTGTATGCTGTATGTGTAAACTAGTTGTACACCAATAGGTGGATAATGTATACAGCTAACTCAGGAGGTGTAGCTTACTATTAACGGCTACTTTGGAAACACTGGGATTGCTTGCTAGTTATAAAGTAGAAAGAAAGCAGCATGGAACTTGTAAAACCAAGATTCACTAGAGCCAGTTTCTTTTACATAGATGGAGAGTCTAAAACTGATACGCATACTTCAGAGGTTAGAGAGCCAGATTAGTGATCAACATTACCCAAAAGAGCCACAGGAGAATTCATAGTGAATTCACTGTTAGTGCAACTTGATTGGTTAATAACATAATAAAAGCATCCTGATTGGTTAATATCTTAGATTGGTTAATATTTAAATTTCATAGTGTTTTAATATCTTGTGCCGCAATGAGCCGCAGGAGACACACTCAGACTGCCAGCTGCAACTGACCCATTAATATCACTGTTCTATAACATTTATGATTCTATTTTGATTGAAGTCACTAGAAGCTGAGGGTACTCAGCACTGCACAGGATAAGGACAGCCCATATCCGAAAAGGATTCTCAGGAGTAAGGTGACCTGAAATGCACACCTATGATTTATGATTTTGAAAAATAAATGAAGCAGGGAAAATGTCATTTTGTGACTGTTGCGCTAGTGTTTTTATTTTGGTCTCCATGCCACCTGTAGATCTGAACAGAAAATTCTTTATCAAACCAAATAGTGCCTTTCCATGTGTTATCTGAAATAGAAATGTCCCAAGTAGATTAGTTGTGATAACAGAGACAAGAGGACTTCTGCTTCCTGTTGATTTTAGATGTTTGTTTTTAGGGCTGCCAAACTAAATACAGAGAGAGAAGATGGGAGAGGTAATATCTTTGATTGGACCAACTTCTATTGGTGAGAGAGACAAGCTTTTGAGCCACACAGAGCTATTCATAAGGTCTGGGAAAGGCACTTCCAGCACCACAGCACAATGCAAGGTGGAACAGATTGTTTAGCATTGGTAGTGAGCACGTATTGTAAGGGACCATTCAAGATTCATTAACACCTCTGCAATCATAAGACAAAAAGAGGGGGCCTACACACCTCATACAGATTATATACGTGCTTTTTAGAAGAGGAAATATGTGTACATTTCACTGTGGCTAACACTGAGGCCATGGTTACACTTACAGGATTATAGCTCTTTTCGTTATAGCTGTCCCCGTATACAGCAATAGGTATAGCGCTATAGCGTGTCCTAGCGTGGCCACATTTGCGACACTTGCAGTGGCACAGGGAGTGGTGCATTATGGGCAGCTATCCCAGCATTCAGCTGGGTGCAACATGCTTTTCAAACGAGAGGGGCAAGGGGGAACATGTTGTGTGTATGCGGAGGGAGAGAACTTCATGCTGAGAGGCTGTCAGTGAGTTTTCCTTAGAGAAAACTAGCAGGCTCTGAATTTCAATCGCACAGCTCCCTCCGTAAACATTTGCAGTGATTATCTGCCCAGTTAAGAGAGAAACTCTGAAAACGTACTTCCGCATTCCTCCAGCCCAGTTCAAAACAAAGGGAAGAGACGTCAATTGCCTTAAATGGCTCGGGGCGTCTCCAGAGATCACTTAAAACGCTTGAAGTGTTAATACCCATTCACACTGGAGATAATACGGAACAATCAATACGCAATAGCTGTTAATCCTCGGAGAAAGGAGGATTACCAAAACTGGTATAACTGTGGGTTTATAGCGCAAATGTGCCTTGACAGTGTGGACAGGTAGGGAGTTATAGCACTCCTGGAGGCTTTATAGCGCTATAAAGTGCCAGTGTAACCAAGGCCTGGGAGATGACATTGCTACCCTGTTTCCCCGAAAGTAAGACATCCCCCGAAAATAAGACGTACTTCCAGTTTTGCCTCTCGCTGTAATATAATGTAATGTAATTTTGGGAGCAAAAATTAATATAAGACACTGTCTTATTTTCGGGGAAACACGGTAGCCACAAGGGGAGTGTATGGAGCTATACACCTAAACAATATAATAATATAAAAAATAGGACCTAAATAATAATTTATGACCTAAATCGCAACCCTAATCTTTAAGGTATGTTTTAAATACATTTGAAGCATGATCCGTATCCTCCTGGAGATCTGAGTAATAACTATAAAAATATTAGGGGTCAAATGCAACTATGTGAATTGTTATTCATTTAGTGGAAAAGCATTTGTTCATTTGGTGCCTGAGCCTGCAAACACATACTCACAAGTAGTCCCTTTGACTTCCTGGAAGATGAGATGTTCAGCAACTTGGACAAGAGGCAAACACCATCATTCAGTATTGGACCCTTGGGCTGCAAATCCTTTGCAAACATAGAAGCGTACCAATGTACATTTCTTTTTCCAAAAAAAAAAAAGCAACAACATTTTGTTACCTTGTAAAATGAGCTTTGTTTTACCAAATCTATCTGTCCATCTAGCCCACGTCCGACACAGACTGGGAATCTCTGGAATGATGACAGATTGCCATTCAAATCATCCCTAAGCAAGAGTACATTTTTCTTAATAATAGCAGAACTTTGTTATTATTATTTGAATGACAGTGGCATGTAGGAGTCCCAGAGCCATTGTAAAACCTGCTCTACCAACACAGACTAAAAGCCAGTCCTTGCCCAAAGACCTTACCACGACAATCTACAAGAGAGGACAAACAGAAATAGACCCACCATTAAATTCTGCTCTCACCCTGGTGTAAATCAGGAGTAATGCCACTGAACTCAATGGAATTACACAAGCACAAAACCCAGAATAAGCGAGATCAGAATCAGGCACGTTATACTGTAGCTGTGGTCTGGAGGCAGCAATAAGTGAATGGTGAGTCTAGAAAGAAGTTACAGAACTACTAGCTGTCAAATAATAATAACCTCCTTGAAAATGCATTGGAGGTTTTTCAAAATCTCATTCCACATAGTTCCTTTCCAGTAGCGCTTATATTGCCATAGCAACACATTAACATTTGGAAGCTTCTTATGCTTGAAACCAAAACACATGCACTTGAGAAATACTCCAAGTCATTCCCATCAGCCGTTGGCAATGGCTGTACAAAACTAGCTAAACCAGTTTCTGTGCAAACGGAACTGCCAAGTATTTATTTTAAGAGACCCATTTCCCCATATGAGAATAACCTAGCACTGCCCGACCTTTATTTCTATCGTATGACTTCCGTATGCGCAACAGACACCACACACGGAATACAGCAAATAAATGTACAGACATAAAAGAGAGTTGTGATGATTTGGGAAAGCTGCCTACAGACAACTTGTGAAGTCTCACAAATTGTGAATTTTGCATTAAGAAAATGATTGAATGGTGGAATGCCTCAGTGGATGGGGAGTCAGCCATTGGCTGCCAGGGCTGTGTGTGTGACAACAGTTAAGCAACATAAAGACTCTGAAAGAGGGGAAGCATCTTTGATGCCCCTTGAAGTAAAGAATGCAGAGCACCTGAGTCAGATCTTGATTTTCAGAAGTGCTGAAGCATCCACAGCTATCATAAACTTCAGCTACAACTGTGGGTGCTTGGTACTTCTGACAAATCAGGCACAGAGTGTTCATTCTCAACATTGCCTGGCTATTGGCCTGCATCCAATTCTCCTTATGTTTCCAGTGACACCTACTCACTGCAACCAGAGCACAGAGAGAGAAGGTGGGCAAGGTCATTGCTTTTACTGGACCCACTTCTGTTCGCAAAAGAGAGACGCTTTCAAGCTCCACGGAACGCTTCTTTCCCAGACCCGAAGAAGAGCTCTGTGAAGCTTGAAAGCGCGTCACTTTCACCAACAGAAGTGGGTCTAATGAAACAGTGGTTCTCCACCAGGGGTATGCAGAGGTCTTCCGGGGACAGATCAATTCATCAAGGTATTTGCCTAGTTTTACAATGGGCTATATAAAAAGTGCTAGCAAAGTCAGTACAGAGGAAAATTTCATACAGACAATGATTTGTTTATACTGTTCTATATATACTGTACACCAGGGGTCAGCAACCTTTGGCACACAGCCCATCAGGGAAATCTGCTGGCATGCCGGGACCGTTTGTTTACCTGCCACGTCCACAGGTTTGGCCGAGTGCCGCTCCCACTGGGCGCAGTTCGCCATTCCAGGCCAATGGGGGCTGCAGGAAGTGGCGGCCAGCACATCCCCCGGCCCACACCGCTTCCCACAGCCCCCTTTCCACTGGAGCGGTGAACCGCGGCCATTGGGAGCTGTGATCAGGAGAACTTTTGGACGCTGCAGGTAAACAAACCATCCCGGCCTGCCAGCGGATTTCTCTGACAGGCCATGGGCCAAAGGTTGCCAATCCCTGCTATACCCTGAAATGTAAGTACAATATTTATATTCCAATTGATTTATTTTATAATTACGTGGTAAAAATGAGAAAGTATGCTATTTTTTAGTAATAGTGTGCTGTGACGCTTTTGTATTTTTATGTCTGATTTTGTAAGCAAGTCGTTTTTAAGCGAGGTGAAACTTGGGGGTATGCAAAACAAATCAGACTCCTGAAAGAGATATAGTAGGGAAGGTTGAGAGTCACAACAACAAAAGATATTACCTCATCCATCTTTCCTCTCTCATGTCCTGGGATCTACACATGGCTACAAAAAGACTGCAAACTCCAGATTATAGCGGTAATCCAGGCTGCTTTGCTTTGGAAAATCCTTACTAGAAAGAACTATTAGATCCACTAACTCTATTATGTAAAACTTTACACACACACAAACACACGGTAAAATTGTGATTCATGACCCTTTCAGCATACTGGATCCTGGCAGATGGGTAGTTAAGACTTGGACTAATTTGGTGTCCTTTAACCTAGACAAAAAAGCAATGTGTACACTTGAGAAATTGTGCAGGCTATTGTTTGTTGTTGGACACAGACCAGTCTGAGAACCTAGATTTCAGTCGCACCACTGAACAATGTGCCTGCTGAGTCAGAAGTACTGCCCTTGACTCTTGTATGTGACAGTGTTGTTTTTAAATGTGAGACAGTTGTTTCATGATATGATACCTACTTGGACATCATTTGTATCCTGTGACATTGAGACCGTAAGCCAAATCTGAGACCCTGTGGTAAATCTAGGGAGAAGTGAATTTTGAATCACACAACATGCAACTCACAATAGTTTGGAACGTCTGACCATTCCTTTGTCAAAAGAGCTCAGCGATACAGCTGCACAGAAATGACTAGCATTGCAATGGTTTAGCAGTTTGCTTCAGGCTTCCCCGTGGGAGTTTGTAACACCTATTGCACATGTAATCTCTGCTTATCACATATCTACTATAACTTCCTATTAATACCAGAGAAACCGACTCTTCTCTTTTCCTATATACAGACTCCATTGTCTGCTTCCTAAAATGTTACCCAAGTTACTAGATGCAATGTGTATGAGTTTGACTTCCTCTCAGTCCATTTGATTAAGAGCAT
Organism: Sternotherus odoratus; assembly: GCA_032164245.1. Lineage (NCBI taxonomy): Eukaryota > Metazoa > Chordata > Testudines > Kinosternidae > Sternotherus > Sternotherus odoratus. The sequence continues at coordinate 5,422,467 of JAVMKO010000014.1, read as the reverse complement.
TGATGATGGTTTATCTAGCAAATTGTAAGGGTGAATTCCCAGGTAGTGTATGTTGCAGGTTTTATTTTTAGCGTTTTCAACTGGTTTTCAGGCTCCCGTTTTGAATGCTAGAGAGTAATGGATGGAGAAAGGCAAGAAGATAAGAGGCCTGTCTCCAGCTTTAAGGGGAAAAACAACTCCATCAATTTATTTTCCAGAATCTTAATTTGTATCAGAAAAAAATGATCTGGCTTTTTTTTTTTTTTAAATAAAATTATTTTGATGTTGACCGTGGTTCTCTGAAAAAATACACATGATGTGACATCAGCACAATAGTGCCCATGACCCCAATTCATACCCAGACTCCACTGATTTCACTGAAATTATGCCAGGAATTAATTAGGCCACCGCAAAGACCAAGGACAGGAATTCCCAATGTAAAATACATCTCATGTTTATTCAAATGTTGAGTAAAGATCTCTCAAGTTATCTGCCATTTTGACACTCTCAAGACATTCCAGCATCCAGAACCAACGATAAACTGAATTATTTATAAAGATTTTGAACAACTTTTTGTCTAAAAACGGATTGCAGAGAACAGATAACTTTGAGAATTCAAGCAGGCAGTTTACAGTACTTTTTAATGAAAGACAAAATTCAGTCATGTAGGTTTTAAATGTTTCTGATTCTATACTAGTGAGGGTCCTATACGTTCTTGGACAGATAGATGGATGGAAATTATGTGTGGGTTTTAAATCCATAAATAAAACTAGTAGCTTATCTGTAGCAATGAAACAGAATAATAAACAAGGGCTGGTTACATTTTAGGGCAAGGTTTCTATAAAATATTCCATGCTATTTTCCCCTTAATCTTATTTAGGATCATAAACATTGAGGGGTACTTCATACCTGATCTTGCAGTCCTTACTCAGGAAAACTCTGAGGCGGCAACTCAGCAAAGTATTTTTCCCATGTCTAACTTTAAACACGTGAGTAGTCCATTTTAAGCCGGTGGGACTGCTCAGTTGCTTAAAGTTAGTCACCTCATTAAGTATCTTTCTGAATTACTGACTGAAGGATCAGGTCCTCTCTAAGCCCTGGTCTACGGGGGGGGGGGGGGTGATCGATCTAAGATACGCAACCTCAGCTACGAGAATGGCATAGCTGAAGTCAACGTACTTATATCAACTCACCGCGGCAGCTTCACGGCGGTGAGTCGACTGCTGCCCCTCCCGTCAACTCTGCCTGCACCTCTCGCGGCGGTGGAGTACCGGAGTCGATGAGAAAGTGCTCGGGGATTGATTTATCGCGACTAGACTAGCTGCGATAAATCGACCCCTGATCGATCGATGGCTACTCGCCGATCCAGCAGGTAGTGTAGACATACTCCTTAGTCTGAATACAACAATTGCTCCTGTCTGGATTTTTTAAAGTTTTTAATAGCGTTGGGCCTGGTTCTAGTTGCACTCACCACCAGTTCACACCACTTGGCAATCAAATCTCCTCCACTCTGCAACATTTCCTTTCATTTTAAAGCCCCTTTGCATTGCCAGAACTGGGCAAAGGGGTCTGGCGTACATGAGAACCCTGCCCTAACTGCGTGTAAAAAAAACTCTGTGAATTTTGAATAGCTGGGCTGACAACTTCTGTCATCTACACACTCGGTTTATCCCCTCACCAAAATCCGCACAGCCCGCAACACTGTAAACCTCCCTTACTCTGCCCCCCAAAATGGCACTTTATCCTCCTGGAGCTCAACAATTTCTTGTCTGAGAGAACTGCTTTGGGAACGATCTTATTTAAATGTCAGACAAGTCGGGCAAATGACGCCTCCTATACTCCACATTAATCCTGGCCCAGACACCCCAAGCGGTTACTTCTCATATTGTCATTGTTGTGCAGTTGGGCTCAAAACATTCAACAACAGCAACACAAACATTGTGGAGGGAAATGGGATAAGAAGCTAACGAAACTACACCAAGTTACCCAGGTTGAGAATGTGTGTGGAGCCTTAGTGGTAGACTGGATTTGATGTGATCAAATCCTCAGAATTATAGTTATAAACCAAAGCACAACTCGGAAAGGATTTTGCACAGTTCATATATCGGACACAGATGAGGAGCCCAAGATCATGAATTTTCCAAGGGGTTCTGAACCATGGATTTGAAGGGTGGAGACACCTAGGAAACAAAGGACTTGTTTGGGGTGGTCCAGTGAGGAGGAATAGGAGGAAACAGGTCATAAGAAAATGTAATCTGAACAAGAGGCAAAGTTTCCTGACTGCAAGGTCCATCCGTAGGTTCTCCCCAAGGCAATGGGTAATACAACCCTTACATGTGCTGGTGAGTGTTTACTTACATGAGCAGGCCTATTGAAGCCAAAGGATTGTGCAATCCAGCCCCAAGCAAGCAGTGGAAGCCCTTTGCTTGTCATTTAAAACAGGGTTTGGCCAAGCATTAAGGAATGTGCATTCGCAAAGGCTGGGGGAGTGGAAAAAGCGAGCTAATGGGCCTTTTCCATCTCCGGTTTCCCTGACTCTGTGGCAGGTTTATGAGAGGCATGGGTCTGCTACCTGAAGAAAGTGACAGCAACGTGATTGCAACTGGTCTGTCATTGCAGGATATGGACCTCAGAGCGCTGTGGATGTGCAAATCCTCCAGCGTCCTTCCCCCAACCCCTAACTGGCTCTCTTCTTCTGAGAGGGGTAGACGCCCCATCAGGCTCTGATAGGCACATCTGTAGCATAAGGTCAATCTGAACAAACAGTGACTAGAACAGCGAGTGAAGTCTGCGTATCTGCTATGCTGTGTATGGAATAAAATGGAGAGTGGTATTGAGCAGTAGCTGTGTCTGTTTTGAGTGATCCTAGCCCTGTAATGGCCCTCAGTGTTCAACAACTGAAGAGATAATGAATGAGATTTATCACACTAGTAATAACAGGAAAACCAGAGACCAAGGGGATGAAGTCCCCGCAGGCAGAAATTGCTCCTAGGACGGAGTTTCAAAAGCTATCGCACTATCGCACGTCCTCTTACTGAAACAGGGTGGTTGGTTGTTTTCTAAACACCCTGAAAGCAAGTTGCGGGCCAAACCTACTGATGGAGTAAATAGCTGCGACTCTTGACTTCAGTGGACTGATGCCTGGTTACCCCAGCTGTGAATTTGGCTCATTCTCTGTAACTGAGAGCACGCCCGTCATTCCAATGCAGCCCTACAAGGAAACAAGTTTGGCTCATAAAGTGATTCATTGGCAGAGCAGAAAACTCACCCTTTCTGTGCGCAATAGTGCTAAAAGGTTCACAGGAAAAGGATCAGTCCAACTCAGTAACATTAATAAATTTGCTTCCAGAGGATCTTTCATTGGAGTGGTCTCAAAGCACCCTTACAAATGTTAATAAGTGAAGCCACTCGACACCCAGGAGAGATGGTTACACTGAAGCATGGGGAGATCAACTGATTTGCCTGGATTCACATCATGAGTCAGTAACAAAGCTGGGAGTAGAACCCAGGAGTCCTGATTGCAATCCTCGGCTCTAACCACTAGATAACATTGCGTGACATAGCATGTTTTGGAAGTTGGCATTCACTTTGCCATAAACATCAAAGCGATTCTCACTGAAAGATGAATGCAGAGACTTTCATCCACCAGTGATATCAGCTCCATGGAATTAGCTGTCCTTTTTCATCTGTTCATCCATCTGTTGCTGCTGGCACCATAGGCATTGTAGGGAAGCGGGTAATTGGATGTCGGGGAGTTGATCCAGTGATTCTCCCGGCTTCCAAGCTGTTGTTCTCTCTGTTTCTCTTCCTGCTCAGTGATTAAGCGCTGCAGCTCTTCTTGGTCCTTAAATGGGTTGTTGCCATACTCTTGTCGAACCCAGGCTCGGTACTGCCAAAACAAAACCAAAATGAGTTGTGAAGGCCACTGATAAGATGCAAAATGCCTCCGCTTATCATTAGCCCTACACCAGAACCTGCAGATAAAGATCCAGATACAAGAGGCAATCAGAACTATTGAGATGTAAAGTGAAATCCTAACAGTGTCCCAGTGGCCACTGCAATTGCAAATATAGTGAATCTTTGCTTTCTATGAAATCCCGTGAAAAAAAAAGCTTGTAGGAGGGTTTCACACTGTGCTACTGGCTATCATACAGCATTTCAAGGGCCCAATTTGCAGAATTTTGTACCTATCATTGTGCACCTAATTTGTTGCTGCACGTGCAAACTACTAACTGCACCAGTTTGCACCTGCAGTTATCCAGTTTGTGCACACAGCGATGGTGATCACACTTTCTAGGTAGGTGTACAATTGCACATGCACTTTTGGACTCGCACAATTGTGGCAATCAGACCCACACTGATTAGACACTAAACTTGAAGTTAAATTAATGTGGGAGGCCACACCCCTTTTTCTTTTCTTCTATAGCATCCTTCATATAAACTGTATCCATAAGCACTTTAAGCACTAATGAACAATGGATAGGCTGTGATATAAAAACAAAAACAATGAGGAGTCCATTGGCACCTTAAAGACTAACAGATTTATTTGGGTATAAGCTAAAACCCACGAAAGCTTATGCCCAAATAAATCTGTTAGTCTTGAAGGTGCCAACGGACTCCTTGTTGTTTTTGTGGATACGGACTAACACGGCTACCCCTCTGATACTAGGCTGTGATATAAATTGCAGAAAGCAATGGTGCAAAAGTTTAGCATGGGGAATAAATTAAAGCCTTCATTCCCAAAGCAATACACAGCGGGAAACACAAAGAAGAAGAGAGATGTTGCCAGATGAGAGGTGAAAGAAGATGACGAGTAAACAAAAGGGGAAGGACACAAAGAGGCTGATACAAGCTGTGGGAGCTACAGAGAAAGTTCTTAACCCAACGGTGGTTCCATTACGAGCAGACCTGTTTACTGCATGTCTCAGAAGCTGTTTCCCACTCCTAGTGCTACACAGGCAAAGAGTGCCAAGAAAAATGCTGTCAAATTCCTGTGCAAAGTGTGACGTCCGGCATGGTAAACATAATGGTGACACTGTTGGAAAATGCAACCACAGTCACTCACAATCCTGTTTCCACTTTATGTCATGACAGTGCAATGGGGTTATTGACTTCCTAGTGCAGTCAAATTAGCATAAACAAACTCCTCACATTGTTATTTGATGGCAGGTCACCAACACAAGTCGGTTCTTGCCTGTCGTACTACTGTATTTGGTTTTGTACCATATTTGTTCCGTCTGATTTCTCATAAGTGTCTCCAGTTCCTGCTGATGTCTATGGTCAGCTGGGTTTGGGCTGAGATTGTGGGGTTGTCTGAAAACGAAATATTGCTAATATGATTCTTTGTGACACACACACCCATCCCTCCCATTGTGCTGCAACACGAAGCCGTCAGGAAGAGACCTATTCCCTGGGAGTCCATCCCTGGGGGTACAGATAGAAGGAGGAGGCCAGTTTAGGACTCTGCAAGGTCAGGAAACTTTATGGTCAACCGTCCACTTAGGGTTTTTTTTGCACTTTCCTCTGAAGCAGCTAGTGCTGGCCAGGATCAGAGATAGCACAATGGAATGGAGCATTAGTCTGACACAGTATGGCTATTCCTGGGTTCCCCATATACTCTCCTAAACCTCTTAGGCCGTAACCTGTTCGGGGCACGGACTGTCTCTTTGCACAATGCCCAGGCCTCTAGACGCTACCACGATAATCATCCAACATCTTTGCAGAGCTAAGCATTCTAGTTGCTGCAGCGAAAAATGTGGAATAGGAGCACCTGGGAAGAGCCATCGCCATGACTGGGCCTTGGTCTCAAATAGGGCACAATAAGGAAAAATTTGCGAGTGACACCTTTGCAGCATTCGTCTGGCTGTGACCGGGGGAATCCCTTGCTAGGTGACCTCTTTGCTCTCTGGAGCAGCGATGGTTATCCCCAAGCTAAGCCATTCCTGATAACCCATGCCTATGAGTGGGTAGTGGCTTCCTCTGAAATCCAGGGGCTTTCCAGTGGGGATTTCTGCAATTCCAGATCTAATCACTTCCCAAGCCTGCAGGCTGCAGAACCCGCTGTATCGCATGTGCACTCCTTGCCTTGAATCAGGAAGACATTCAACAGTTTGTTAAGAGTGGAGACATCGCTATATTGGCCAGAGGCCAGAAGGCAAGGCTTAACTTCCTTGCTAGAAAACAATTGATGAGAACTGGCCTCCCAAAATGTGGCCAAGCAGGATATCCTGCGGGCTTATTCAGTGCAAAGCGAACACTGCCCTGAAATAATATGGACCTTATCCTCCTCTTTGCACTGCCATTCGGTGACGCCTCATTTACCCCACTGTGAGAGAAGAATCAGGCCTGGTGTCCTTGTCAGAAGCTTGTCTGCACAGACGTTTCCATGGGTCCAGGTGAAACTAGATCTTGGAAAGAGTCTAGTGATACATCCAGGTCAGGTCAGGTCACCCTGAGTTCACAGTACACATGGCTTATCTGACCTGGCAGTCTGCACGGTTCACTAACCGCAGGGCAGGTCGATGGGGTCACCGGAGGGCTGGAGAGGGCGCTAGGCCAACCCATTGCAAGGAGACCTGCATGGACAGACAGCACGGCTGCTTCCTGCCCAGAGGAAGCTCCCCGAAAGAAATTTGTTTGCCAGAGACCACCTCGGCCATACGTGTAGCTCTGAAACTATGCCAGCATTAACCCTTTGATGGCCTGATCCTGTGAGATGCTGAGGACTCATCCCTCCCATTGGCTAGGACCGGAGAGGGAGGTGCTCAGCGCTGCCCAGGCCAGAGCCTGAGTTTGCAGAGTAGGTCGCTGCTCGCTGTTCCCATCTCTCACTGTACAATGCGGCTCGCCTCCCACAGGTCCATTTCCAGTCCCTGCTCCTGGGGAAATAATCTGGGGTGGGGGATGCACCACCACCATGCAGCAGCCTGCCAGGCCCAGGCCGCCACTCCCTGGCTCTAGGGTACCCAGCCCCTGAGCTGCCTCTGACTTCCCAACAGGGGCAAGCCAGAGGAGGCAGGGCTGGCCGTGGTAGCTGCGGCCAAGTGTCTGTTTATCAAGGCAGATCCAGGTGTCGTTCAAGTGCAATTCCTCCAGCAGGGGCCAGTCTGCCCCTCACATCCCACCGCTGGCCCTGGCTTCAGGACCACGTTTATCTCCATCAGCCCGTGCAGCTGGGTCTGTCCCACTGAGCGTGTCAGGGGTGGCTCATCCCAGAGCATCTGCCCATGGCATTCTCCGGTCTGGGGCTCCCTGGGCCAGTGGGAGCTCAGCTGTGTCAGGTGGGGAAGGGAAATCAATGGATTTACAAACAGATCCCATGCACCGGCCTGGGAACAGGCCACTCATCTGTTATTGCAGACAGAGGACAAGGCAGCATGTGCCTAAAATATAAGGGAGGCCCATAGGATGAGAGGTCATGTGGGGCAGTGGGCAGGACACTGGACGAGGGGGATGTCTACACCACAAAATCAAGGTGTGATTGCAGCAGGGTAAGCATACGCATGTCAGCTCTTACCTAGCTAGCACAGGTAACAATAAGAGCAAAGTTGCGGCAGCACAGGCTCCAACCTTGCCATTGTTTCGGGGTCGTCTTAAATGCCCAGCTTCTGGAGTCATGTGGTAAACTGAGACGCTCAGCATTCTTTTTTGAAATACTTCTAGCTTTCACGTTTGCAGAGAAAATGTGACCCGAGCTGGGGTGCAGAACAGTTTGTAATGTGGGGGTGCAGAGAGCCATTGAACCAAATTGCCAACCCTGTATAGAATGGAAACCATTTCATGCCAGGGGGTGCGGCAGCCCCCCCATCCCTCACCCCTAGTTCCAGCACCGATAGCATCCGAGTGTGACCAAAGGACTCAAAAAGCCCAAGGCAAGGAACAGGAATGCAAAAGAGATTTGTTTTTTCTCTCATGATTTTTGGGGTGGGGCTGACCCCCTGATTCTTGAACAATGGGGATTTAGTTCAGCGGAGCCTGCCTCACAGCAGGGTCCTGATGGCCCGCTCTGCTAGGACTCCATCCGGCGGCGCTGAGTGCCTGGTGTCCGGGGGGAGCTCTGTTCACTGCGGGGAAGCCCCAGAGGGAATCTCCAGGGTGTGGCAGATTTTGTAACTTATTTGACATTTTTCTGGAGAAGTTCCTAAAGGCTGGTGACTGTCAGGCTGCTGTTTATCATGTGACACCGCAGTCCACCCCCATCCGAGTTTGCTCAGAAGGGCCTGACCTAAGTTCACCCATCAAAACAACAGGCCCAGAAAGGAAGTAACAAGGCACCGATCCCCACCGCCCAGGACTCAATGGGAAGCTATTGACATGCTGAGCTGTGTCACATGCTGGCTCCTTTGGACAAGAGAAAAAAATCCCCTCCAAAGACCCAGGGGCTTGGAATGGAACAGAGTACGTCCTAGCGACAACCTGTCACAAAACCAAGCACCATCACGTGAAGCATCTTGGTGATGCTGGCAGGAGGCATTTTGCCTGCATGGGGGAGAGGCAGGCAGAATGGCTCAGGGACACGGAGGGGCGCATGCGTGGAAGTGACATTTATTAAATGCTCCAAGAAGTGCCTGATCCTCTGCTTTGTTTGCTGGAGGTTGGGTTTCTTAATTAACATTCGTTTATGTTCATAAGGTGCTGCTGAACATGGAAGACTTGATGTCAAATGAAGCCCTGCTTAGGTGCACACACTATCCAAGCATCACCATCCTGACTTGCAATTACTTCACCCCTTTCCGCTATTCTAGTTCTGGCTCCAGCCAGCAATCAGAATCCATCCTGGACCACCCAGACCGCCTCACAAACAGAGCTGATCAGACAATTACAGTACCAAATTTTCACCCATAAAATGCACCCACATTTGTAGGTACTTTTTTTTTTCTTTTGCATGCATGCATAAAACAAACAAAATCCCCAAGTAACAAGTAGCAGGCCCAACCCCCAACTTGTGCAAGCATTGGGTATTTGCATGATCATTTACCTATTTTATGCATGCAAAACAGATGTGCCTGCAAATTTTGCTGACGCAGAAAAGGGACCCTCTGAAAACTTGGTTCTTGATTTATTTGGGAGGCTGACATAAGGACATTGCAACTTACTCTCGCCACACCCCATGAATGTGCCGTCACTTCATGCGCCAACAATTTGAGAATCGGGGCCTACACTTGTTTTGACCCCTGGGTAAATGCCAGCCCACGAGCAAGGGGAGGAAAGGACGTACCTCCTTGAGCAGAGTCATCTCGTACTCCTGCAGCTGCTGCTGGAAGCCAAAGTTGGGACTGACGTAGGAACGGACGGCCTTGGTGGCAGCCAGACACTCCTCCCAGCTGAGGTTGGTCACCGTCATAAGGTAAGCCACCAAGATGGTGGTGCTGCGGGACACTCCCGCCAGGCTGTGATCGCAGGAGGATTGGAAACAAGAAGAGCACATGGTGACAAGATACACTCAGGAGATGGGGGAGCCCTGGAGGAGCAGCCCCAGTTCGGCTGCCTGGCTAAAAGAACGTCCTGCATGGAGCGCATCCCTGAGCCCCGCCCCGACACCCTGCGAACAATACAAAGTGTGTGTGTGGAAAGCCAGTCCCCCGTTTCAGAGGGGGCCTCTTTCGAGAGGGCTTTTCCTATCAAGCGCTATCGTGAATCCAGTGGATAGGAAACTGCCCTGGGACTCAAAAGATAGAGGTTCTGTTCCCAGCTCCAATGCTGATCTGCGGAGGGACCTAGGGCAAGAGGCTTCCCATCTCTAGGCATCTATTTCCCCTCCCACCACTAACCTGTCTTGTCTATTTAGATCACGAGCTTTTCAAGGCAGGCCCTGTCTCTCTCTGTGCCCGGAAGCACCTGGCACAATGGGGGCCCGATCTCAGCTGGGACCTTTGGGTGCTACCGTAGTATTAATAGAGCTAAAGGGGGCAATTGACATCAACACTGACCAATGAATGAGGCAGCCTCCCCCCTGGAGCCGGCATTCATGAATGAACCTGATGCTCTCCTTAAAATGCTGGATCCTAGGAGAGAAAGCAAACGGCGAGATTAGGCAGAGGTCACCCCTTTTTACGGCGCATGTTGTTCGGGCTCCAGAGACGCTGCGCCCGCCTGGCTCTCTGGACGAGACGCTAAGCTCCTTTCTACGGGGAGGTATATTAAAGAGAGCTGCCCCGTCTCCTGCTGCTGCAGGAAGATGCTGGTTTTACAGATTGTTTTAAGCAGGGCCCTGCTTGACCTGACGAGTTCGCATAGGGGCCAGGTGAGCACTGCTGCCAGCAATAATAAAAAGACTGCCTCTGGGTAGCCAGTTATGTATCCAAAGCAATGCACAGCCATTAACCGGACACTCCCCGCAACCCTCTGAGAAAGTGTTAGTTTAACCGCTTTGTGCCATTCGGCTACTGAGACTTAGAGAGTTCCATTGATTAGCTCTCCTGCCCCTCAGGGTGAGAACCTAGGACTCCCTGGCCACTAGTCCCCTACGCAGTACACTGGCCCATACTCCTTCTCTAAGGAAGGATGGTCTTGGGGCAGTGGCTTGGAACGCAAACAAATGCGGTTCAGTCCCCCAGCTCTGCCACAGACTTCCTCAGCGACCTTGGGCAAGTCACTTCACCTCTCTGTACCTCAGTTTCCCCATCTGTAAAATGGAGATAATGATACAGCTCTCTTCTGTAAAGCACTTTGAGATGTGCTGATGATCGGTGGTAGATAAGAACTAGATATTGTCATTATGAGGAAAAGTTAAAAAAACTTGGCATGTTTAGTCTTGAGAAAAGAAGCCTGCGTGGGGCTTCTTCAAATAGTCTTCAAATCTGTTAAGAGCTGTTATAAAGAGGATCAATTGCTCTCCCTGTCCACTGAAGGTAGGACAAGAGGTAATGGGATTAACCTACAGTAAATGATTTAGGTTAGATATTAGGAACAACTTTCTAACGATATGGATAGTTGGGGTCTGGAAGACGCTTCCAAGGGAGGCTGTGGAATCCCCCTCATTGGAGGGTTTTTAAGAACGAGTTGGACAACCCGTCAGGGCGGGTCTAGTTTACTGGATCCTGCCTCAGCATAGGGGACTGAACAGGGTGACTTCTCGGGGTCCCGTCCTGCCTGACATTTCTATTATTTCTCTGATTTTCTGTACAATGGGGATAATCATGACTCCCTTCTCCCACCTCTCGCCTAGTTCGACTGTGAGCCTTCTTGGGTGGGCACTGTTCCTTTCAGAGCTCAGCATGGTGGGGCCCAGATCTCAGTTGGCATCGATAGTTATTACCCTGATACCAGTGAGAACATGAACTCCAGGCAGGTGATATGTTACCAGACTCAAAGGCCGCGTGTTGCACTGATTCAGATCACAAACATCCGCCCCAGACCCGGCATCATAGTATCTAGGTGCCAATGTAAACGTCACTCTGCTGAATCCCATCAAACCCAAAGAACATTTCAAGAATAATGGCAGGGGCAAAGCTTTGTGTTTCTTCTTCTACCAAATCAGTGTTTACAGTGAATGTTTCCTTGTTATTCGCTGGCCCGGACGCTGCCGCTAAGCCAAGGAAGTGATGGCTGAATTCTGACAAGCTTTTTCCCCTTTGAAAAAACAAAGGGGAGAGGTAACCGAGCAGAGAATCTGCGGGGGAAGCCCATGCCTGGGATAGCAGATGTGTGGCTGCCCCTCATCTCTGTCTCCATCAGCCCTCCCCCCCCCCCCCCCATCCCTGCTGCGTTCTCCATTCACCTTCCAGATTAGCTGTTTCTTTCTCTACCTTGTCCTCTCACTGCCCAATTCTTTGGGATAAATTCAGACCCAGTGTCGACGGGTGCTCCTCTGAAGGCAGGGCACCACCTCTGGGAGACTTGGATGGACTCTGGAAAGGTGTCTGGTCCAGGATTCCTTGGGAGCCCTAGCGATGAGCCAGGGCAATGGCTAGGGGAAGGTGGAGGGGAAATCCTGGATGATTCCTGCTCTCTGCATAAATACACTGGGCCAGATTCTGGCTTCCGTTATACCTGGAGTAACTCTACGGATGTCAAAGGAGTTACTCCCACCGTATGCCCGGGTGTGCCAGAGATCAGAATCTGATCTGTCCTCTCCGCCCTCCTATCTCAGCCCTTCTTGGGTCGGCAGAGCTCCTGGCCATAGGTGAACCATTAACAAAAGTCAAACAAAGCAAGCCCAGGTCTGGCAAGCAGCCAGCCTGGCAGAACACCAGTGTCCCATCCCAGAAGACATTAAGCCTTTGCGTGTGTGACAGCAGAATGTTTCCTTTTTCACCCTCCACGGGTGACAATCAATTGGTGATTTATTAAACGAGTCCAGCATCTCCCCCTGGAACAGGACCCTTGGAGCCGAGATAAGGGCTATTGTGATTTCAGGAACAAAGTTAAGCCATCAGACGTTCCTCTCCTCTCTTCCTTCCCTCCCTCCCCTCCCCCAACCACACATGCTTTCTTAGACATCACCCTGACTTCCTCAGCCTTCTCATGATAAGGGTGGGGATGTTCTCCCACAGCCTTCCTGATTTCTCAGAAGTTAAGACAAGATATGATTGATTGTACAAAGCCACAGCGGAGCCATTCGCCGGCAACCAGGCGGGTGGCTTTTCTCTGTAGAACATCCGACTCATTCTACGCTGGTACTGGAGAGCTTATTATTCATGTGTGACCGCAGGAGTGGGAGTCCAGACTCCTGGGTTCTAATGCTGGCTTAGGGGATCTGACACATCTTTTCCATCTCTCGCGTCTCTGCTAAGAAGGGATGCTCCCCACCTCCTGGTAGAAGACAGGTCATAACCTTCTAAGAAACCAATCGAAGACCGTGCCAATGGCAGCAAATGCTTTAGTTGCCCAAAGCTGAGAGAGAGATTACTATCCTGTAAAGGTTTTTATACCACGCTCATCATCATAGGATCTGAGCGTCTTCCTGTAGTGCCTTAAGCAACGTGTCATCTGTCACATGGTGTTTTGTTCTCTCATTCTCTCTCCAGAGGGAAAAGCGTGTGCTGTGGAGAGTCTTGTTTCGGTAGGGGTCTTTTTTTTAAAATATAAATAGACCTGTGGTTATGCGCTTGTTAGAGAAGGCTGGTCAAAGGAATGCACCTTGCATTTGAAGTGGCAAGTGGTGAGTTTTGGGATGGATCTTCGTTCCTGGTGGAGTTCAGTCTCGGACCGCCCCCAAAGAAAGTTCTGTCTCCCACAGAGATGGGTTCTCCCCTTACTGCTGAGAGCTCCATTGTGTTAAAGCACAGTGGTCAACCATGATTTGTCCTGGAGTGTTAGATGGTCTTTTAGACACCCTGGGCTCAGGCCATGGAGGGCTTTGAAGATAAGGACTGAGATGTTGCAATTGATTTGAAATACTTTGGGAAGGGTAGAGAGAGAGGGGGATGGGTTGGATGCACTCAAGGCCCTAATCCCATTGGGTTTATAACAGACTCTTCCAGTCTGTCTTATAGCAAAGGCAGTTAGCTCTTCAGCACATTTTCCTTCTTTCTCTGGACTGAGAAGCAGATGCAAGCTGGCTAAACGTGAGCTGGAAATGTCTCGAGTTCTCCGGGGATTGGAACAAAAGCTTATCCCCAGGCAGATTTCCAGTCCGCTCCTTGACTCATGGCAGGTACAGTCTCTCTGCTTTTGGGAAGACAGGACTAGCCACATCATATCAAACTACTGGTCCATCTACTGTGGTATCCTCCTGCCAGAGTGGCCAATTCTTGATGCTTCAGGGGACGGAGGGAAAAAAACCCAACTCCCTATAATTCAGTTGGTCCATAGACAATCAGCTAACAATCTGCAGGGTGAGGTTTATCAGGTTATCAACTGATAAGACTTTGCATTTTATAGCACCTAAAGAGGTAGCGGGTGGGGGAAAAACAGCTGTTGGCAGCACCTTAGTGTTTAACAGTGTCCAGTGAAGCCGGTGGTAGCGCCTTCCTTGGAATTTAACCCCTTGTTCCCATTCCCCATCCAGCAGCTGGGTAAACCAAAACGCAGAAACTTTAAGAGAGTTTCCCTTGAGAATCAGTGGCAAGGTCTAGGAATAGGAACTCCAGTCCCTTGTTCTAATCACTAGACCAGGGATCTCAAACTCGAATCGTCAGGAGGGCCACATGAGGACTAGTACATTGGCCCGAGGGCCACATCATTGACACACACACAACCCACCCCCGGCCTCGCCCCCCACTTCACTCTTTCCATGAGGCCCCGCCTCTTCCCACCCCCATTCCAACCCCTTCCCCAAATCCCCGCCTCCTACCCCATCTCTTCTCCGCCTTCTTCCTATAGGCTGACCCAGACAGCAAGGGTGAAAAATTGGGGCAGGGGGGTAATAGGAGCCTATATAAGAAAAAGACCCCAAAATCGGGACATCTGATCACTCTACTGGAAAGTGCTAAGCACCTGAAGAGAAGCAGAGGAGCAGGGATGTGGCGCACTGCGGGGGAGGGACAGTGTGGGGGGGAGGAGAGCTTGGCGGACCGCAGGAAATAACCCCGCAGGCCGCATGTTTGAGACCCCTGCACTAGACCATGGTTGCACAGGTATATTAAAATGCTGCTACACTATTTAACCTCCGGGGACAGGAAATTCCTTAGGCTGATTAAATACAGTGAGCCAAACTCAGAAAAAATTCTCATTCTGTTTTTATGTAGGCAGGACCCCCATCCACTAATACCATCCAGGGTCAGGCAGAAGAGGCAATGAAGAGATCAAGAGAAGGACGCAGCTTGACAAAAAACACATTCAAAAACTTCCAAAGACTCAGGGGTTGTTGAAAGTTGACACGAGTCAGCTGCCCAGATTGCTGATGGGCGGCATATGGTCACCCCTCCACTAAGGACGTGGGAGCTGAACTTAAGGAGGATACAGCGATGACTCAGAGGATCTGAGGTAGGGCATGACAGAAGAACATTAAAATTAGCTGGATCCCCAAAAATAGGAACAATGAGGTGATGAGAAGTATGAATGGTTAAAAAGCCCAGTTAGTTGAGACCCTCAGAAGTTAATTACATCTTTCTGTAGACACAGTGATCTCAGAAAGACCTGACTGGAACATTCATACTATCAGGTAAGATGGCAGGCAAACCAGTAAGAGGAGGAAAGAAAGACAGCTAGGTCGGAAACAGCACCAGATTGACTGGTATCCAAAGGAGAGTGGAAGTTTTATAACTCTGTTGTGACTGCAAAAAATGGGTGGTAGTGGACAGCCTCCATATCAGATATGTCACTTGAAGAAGAACAATCCCTTGCAGAGACCGGTTGCTTTCACGTTATGGGAAAGGGACTCTGTTCTTCACCGTTCTGAAGTCCTCAATCAATAGCCCTCTAGCGCCTCTTCTCTTGCTACGTCGTTCCCCACTCCCGGCTGTCTCTCATAGAGAAACAAATGGATGGCTTTGTACATTATCATCACCTCTCAGATCTTCTCTTTCATTTCCATCTCAAACCCCTTTGCCTTCCTGCCACAACCCTGGGATAGCCTCCTATTTTCTCCACATCAAACTGACTCCTTCTAACCATCTGTCACGGCCACTCACCACCATCCTTCCGAACCACGACTCAGAATGTTTCCATTTGGCGTTGACACTTTAATCAGCCGTGAGGGGGCACTGAGTCACACGATACCTCCACCTCTTCCACATATCTCCAGGGGACTGCCTACTGGCTAAGGAAGTGAAGGAAGCCTGAGTTGTCTTAGACCATCACAAAGCCCTGTGGCTAGGTCACAAAACTACCCCAAATACAGCTATCTGATTGGGTAACATCTTCCATGAGCCAACAACTCCCACCTCATATATCCGTAGGAATGTCTTCATAATACTTTCCTATTCCATTGTAGGAATAAGGCCCTGTGTGCGTATATGTACGTACTATTAATGTACAGTTCATAATATAAACCACAGCATTAAACTGCTTTTACTTTCGATACTTTTGCTTTTCTCTATTTGTTGCAATTTTCTGCCCTCCCCTCCCTAATATTAATGTGGATTTTTACCCAGAAAATTGTGACGGTCATTTTTTGCACCCATTTTCACACAGTTTTTCATTTTTGTAATAAACACGGCCACATTCCCAGGAAATGTTAAACAAAATAAAAACCAAAAACACAGGGCCGCAGTTATGATGGATTTGTTGCTCTCCTTGGGTAGCTCGAAACCTTTGGCTTCATGTCCCACAATACAGCAGCTCTGGAAATGCATTGCTGGCCATGTCTTTCTGTGTAATTGTTTGCTTTGGGTTTTTAATGTGGTGCTGACTTCCTCACCATGGGAACCCACTTTTGCTGACTCTTTACCCCAGCTGACTTCCCAGACCATGTCAGCCACCAGAATCCCCTCTCTCATGTCTACAGGGATTAGCCTCAAGGAACACACTCAATTTCCCGCGTAATCGGTACAGATTCCCTTTTTACATGCATTATGAGTCGCCAAGGTCTCCAGTCCCAAACCTCCCTTCTTAGAAATCCTTTGTAAGTTCACCCGCATAGTGAAATCCCTGGTATAAAGCAATGTGCAGAAAATAGTTCCTTGAACAACTCTTCCTTCCTGTGGCCAGTTTTGTGTAGACACGTCATCAAGGGGGAAAAAAAATCCTGATCTTGCTGAGGAAAGGTTTTCTTGTAAAGCTTCTCTTTCCGCTCAGGGGGAACACAAGCAAGCAGAATTAGTCGGCCGGGGCAGGTCTCTTTCTCTGAAAAATGCACTTTTCCGAGGAACACCAGCCGCTTTCCAGATACCCAGAGATAAAGTTTCCGAAGCGGCCTCTGAATTTGCACACCCACAGTTCTGGGCACTCACGTCCTCAGGTTTGCATGCGCAACTGGCATTGCTATGGGGCAATGGGGTGGCGAGATGATGTCAGAGTGGCATGGTTCACGGGGCACTCCAATACTATTTGTGCATGGAAAGAGGTAGGTGCCCTGGAACAGAGAGATTGCAATTGAAGTGTTGTGGAGAGGCCACTTTGAGATTCTCCCGCTGGATTACGCTCAGTCGGGGCCAACCCTGATAGTCTATGATTTTATGATTCTATTAGGGTTATGGAACGACTTCTGTATGAGACTGGGACTGTATGAGACAGCTTGGAAAAGAGACGACTAAGGGGAAATATGATTAAGAGATCTATAAAATCATGACTGGTGTGGAGAAAGTAAATAAGGAAGTGTTATTTACTCCTCATAACATGAGAACTAGGGATCACAAAATGAAATTAATAGGCAGCAGGCTTAAAACAAACAAAATGAAGTATTTCTTCACACAATGCACAGTCAACCGGTGGAACTCCTTGCAACAGGATGTTGTGAAGGCCAAGACTATAATGGGGTTGTAGATAACTAGATAAATTCATGGAGGATAGGTCCATCAATGGCTATTAGCCAGGATTGACAGGGATGGTGTCCCTAGCCTCTGTTTGCCAGAAGCTGGGAATGGATCACTAGATGATTCCCTGTTCTGTTCATTCCTTCTGGGGCACCTGGCATTGGCCAGTGTCAGAAGAGAGGATACTGGGATAGACGGACTTTTTGTCTGACCCAGTACGGCCATTCTTATTTTTACGTATCCATGTGTATACACACACACAAACAGACTTGGTCAACATGTTTCCAATGGTTGTATGCAGTGTCCAATAAAAGATATTACTTCACCCATCCTGTCTCTCCTGCAGCCAAGGGGGCATTTTCACTTCTAAAAATGGCTTTTTTCAGAAACAATATTTTTGGCAAAAATATTGCCCCCTTGGTTAGACTTTATGGGGAGGGATTTTGTGGGGAAAAAATGTGCCTTTTTTCAATGTTTTTTTTAGAGTTAGTGTTGAAAACATCATCCAAATGCTTACAGGCACTTGTTTGTGCAAAGTTTTGACAATTATTTCAGGAATGTTTCCAAGGAAAGTTTGGAGGGAACAATGAGGATGAACTGGCAATTGAAAAATATAAGCAAATGAAAAATTGATCCATTTCAAATCCTTTGACACAAAATCAACTTGGATATCTTGAGGGAAATGAGTTTGCCATTTTTTGACTTGCTCTGCACACATACATATATACCTCTATGTATGAATATATAGGTACATATATATCAAATCTAGAAATGTTATTAATATCCAGGCTGTCTTTAAGCTCAGCAATGATCTACAGATTGGCCCAGCAATAAAGAGGTGATCATTAGAATTTGAACTTTCATTCATTGAAAACTGACCATTTGCTGCACATGTAGGTTAAAAATTTGGAAAGAACTTACAGGTTTTGACTGGACGAGTCTGACACTGATATACAGAGATAGGTCATATCCTGAAACAGAAGGAAGGAGACAACATTAAAATGCCTTCAAGAAGCTTGTAACCAGAAATCTCCAACCCCTACGACACTCTTAAGCCCCCCTCCCGACTGTTCTTGCAGCATCACCTGTGTGAAGTTGTTAAACCAGGTGCCAGCTCTTGCCAAATCTGTAGGCAGCAGCTGAGCACTGACAAATTTATAGCTGGAAACCAGATCAGCTCACCTATATGTTAATATTGTTCAAGATAGATGTTAGAATTGTAAGGATATGTTTAATATCTAGAAAATGCTTGGAAATAGCTGCCTGCGTTAATCTCCCTTGTAATGGCTGTATTCCAGGCTACCAGGTAAACTATGTTTTTTTTATAATTGTAAAAATGCCTGCTCTGAACTTGTGAACTCAGGGGAAGAGTGGCTCCCCCAACCCATCCTAAATTAGGTGGGCCATCCAACCACAAAAGCTTTGCTGATTGCCCCATGCACCCATGGGGAACTCGGTGCAGAAGACCTCGTCCCATGGGTTTGATGCTGAAAGAGGGAAATAAAGATAGTTGACATGAAGATTTTTCATCTTTGTTGTTTGGACTCTTACAAGGAGCTAAGAAACAAAAAGCAGAGATCTCCAGGGTCAACCTGGGTGAGCCCTGAAAGACATTCAATGCTGATGGATTACTGCATCTCTATCACTTTCGGAACCATATACTGCCACTCATTTGTGCAGATCTGTTGCCTCCTTAAACCTGTAAATAAAGTTCTCATTTCTTTTTCCTAGTTAATAGATCTAAAGGTACAAATTGATGTGGGGTAAGTGACTAGTCTCTGAGGACTGAATATGTTGTTGTTTTTTGGTGTAAGTGACCATTTATCACCAAGTGCAACTTGCCTGGGTGGCAAGAGAGACCAGCGTGGCCAAGGAGGCTGTCTGTCACTCCGTGGTAAAACTGTTACAGGGATCCAGGAGGTCACATTTGTTATCGGGTAGATGAAATCTAATGATAGAACACAGCACCCGTTTGGGGTGTCTGCCTTGCTTTTGACAGACAGCCCTGAGGTTGACACTCACGGTCGTGAGCCTCTCCAGCATGATAAGCAGCTTGGGATGGAACCCTGGCCCCGTTGAAGTCAAAGGCCGCAGCAAAAGGCCGGCCACACAAAATCCAGGATGAAATATGGGTAAAAATTCCCCAACGGAGGTTGGGAAAATGTCATTGATTTTCCTGGCTTAATCAAGTCTGCAGTGATGGCTGGACCCTACGTGATGGCTGGACAAGACGTAGCTGGTGATTTGCGAAATCGGTGACCGTGGAGCTGTGAAAACACAAGGGACTAGGGCAAGGCACAGTCTCCCACAGACATGGGTCTAGGCAAGGCCACTGGCGTAGGGTGAGCACAGCAAGTGCCAAGCGCGGGGCGGCCTCCTGTCTCCAGCAGCACAAATGTCCATTGAGACCCAGCTCCAAGTGGAGGGCTCCTCGCGGCCGTGCTGTGAGCTGCGATGGATTGGGCCTAACAAATGGTCAGTCTGAAGGAGGTGCAGGGGCCTTTGAATGGGAGGTGGAGCATTGCACTGCCAGGTCATCAGCAGAGACAGGCATCCGAGAGCACCCTCGCTCTGGGAAAGCAGTTTGGTGGGATTCAGTCCAGTCTCTAGCGGGGCAGCTGTCCGGATCTCAAAGGTTACCTTCATGGGCACCACCCCGCTGGCTTTTTCCACCTCTAGGTTCAAATGAGCTACAGGCTGAATTACCCACCTTTGTACCCCTAAAGATGACCCCTGCAAGGGAAGCCTGCCCATGCTGTGCTGATCAGTACGGCTACAGGTAGGCATGTCATTGGCTGGAATCCACTGGCAGATTTAGGCCAAAGAACCATCAGACAGTTCACCCCTGAGGACTCTCCCTCGATCTCTCTCGCTCTGCCTGGGCATCTGCCAAGAACTCTGCTCCTTTTCGGCTTGGCCTTCTTATGGGGAAAGCCATATTCCGGATCCACCTCTCAGACTGTAAGAGGTGGAGGAGGCGGCTCAGGGATCTCCCTGGGCTCGCCTCTGCTGTCCCCCTTGGAGCAGGGTTATACTGGTCTGTCTCTCCTCTCTAGATAGCTGTGCTGTGTCCATCGCCTTGGTGTCTGGGTGCCATCAGAACTGTTGATTCCCGCCACCCCATCCCCCCGGCTTGCTCTTTCCTTTCAGAGATTCTCAGTCTTCCTGCTCTCTCTCTCTCTCTCTCACACACACACACACACACACACACTACAATCCCATGTTGGAAGAACTCCCAAAGGAGCCGGAAAGAGAGGGCCGGGTGTAATGCCCTGTGGTGCGTCACCCTGCAGCCCTGCCCTTCCATCAGCCATTTGCATAGCGTGAGAATTTGCCACTCGCACAAGTGAGAGACTCCAAGTTAGTTTGGGGAAAAGGGGGTTGGTGGTTTCCTCATCCGTACACATCACCAAACCACTGGCAGCTGCTGCCAATGTACTGAAGGAAACTGGGGTGCATCAGGAGAGCGGGTTGTGGGGTGCAGGCCCAGGCTTGGGCAGGCAGCGGGGGCTGCAAGTCGGGAGTGAGGTGCATCGGCAGAGCTGTGACAGAAGGGGATCATCAGACTAGCAGGGGTGCAGGGGGGGAACGTAGGGGGAGAACATTGCTTAGGGGGGAGGTGCACTAGCAAAGCCTGGCTGGGAGCAGCCCTGGAATAACACACAGTGCTGCAGCTCACGGTGAAGACACATTGACAGAGTCAAGTAGCTGCAGCTTGCCTGGCACCTGCTGGCCTCACGCCAGAGCACTCAGTCCAGCAACAAACGAAGCAGTCGACTGCACCCAAAACACATTGGCTGGGACATGCGGCTTTCCAGCAGCTGCACTGCAAAGAGTCTCCAGCCCAGGAGACTGTCTGGCTCCTCGGCGCTTCTTGCCAGCAGGTCCCCTCTTCCCACACACACCCCAGGATTAACTGCTGCTCTGCTAGCCGCTTCCTCTGCCCTGCTGGAGACAGGTCCCCCCAGCCCGAGGAGGGGAGGTGACAGCACTGCCTGGGAACAGCACTGGGCTTGCGGTTCCCTGCCTCGCTCCGTGATTGACACATTGCTCAACCCACCATACCTTTCCGGTTCCCCTTTTCCTCCGGCCCCATGTGCTCGAATGTGTTGTAAGCGCTCGCTGTGGTTCGCCACCCGTCTGGCGTGGCCATGCTCTGGCAGGGACGGCTCCCAGGCAGCTGCTGCTCCCGCAGCCGTTTCTACATCTTTGATTTTACCCCGCAAATTACTCAATGGCCCTTCACGTGGAAAAAGGCTCCCGCTGTTATTTCTCTTCGTGATCCTCCTGGGCAGGAGGAAGGTCCAGAAGCGCGGGCCCAACGCTGCTGGGATCCTCAGCGACCGGACGTGGGTCCCCCCCCCCCCTCCGGGGGCTTCACAGCCGTCAGCAGGGATCAACCCCAGAACCTTCCCCTCCAAAGACACCAGACCTCTGCCGTGGGGGCGGCGATCACGAGCATTACACGGCCTCACCGAGTTTCCCCAGTAACCGGAGATGTCATTTGAATAGCAATGCTGCTGTCCAGAGTAGTCACTGAGCACCTCAGAGTGACCCAGCAGGGAGGAAGCATGGTCCAATGGGTAGCGCACTGGACTGGGCCTCCAGAGACCTGGAGTTTCTTCTTAGCTCTACCACTGACCTGCTGGATGACCTTTGGCAAGTTCCCTCCCCGCTCCGTGCCTCAGTTTCCCCTCCCACCTTTCGTCTGTTCTGCCCTGCAAGCTCTTCTGAGCAATGACTGTCTCTGGCTAAGTGTGTGTACAGCACCGAGCACAATGGGGCCCTCATCTCGCTCAAGGGAAATAGTAATAACAACAATCGCTGGAAGGGGGTGACGAGCAAATAGGGGAATGGGGAGCACAAGCACGGAGGGCCAGGAAGCTTCAAAAAGGCCCAAGAGATGTATGGAATTATCTCGTCAGCTAAATTCATTCCCAACCAGTAGAACTATGGTCCCCCTAGAAGCCACAGGCCTGGGTACTAAGTTCACACACATTTGCTTTCCTGTCCACTAGAGGGCAGCAGTGCTGCAGAAGGGCTGGAGGATATGGGGCTGGCTAAGTGGGATCTGGGTTTTCTCCGGATTCCTTTTTCACTCTAACCTGTTATTTTCCACTGTGCAATTCTACCCGCCCCTTGGTCCCACCAGGAGGTGAGCCAGCCCCGTATGTCCACAGATCTCTGAGATTTGGCCTCTCGTCTCAATGACACCCAAAGGGCTGGTGTCCGAAACTCGCCCCACTCCCATCGCCTGGGGAGTGTGTCTGGGATTAACCCCAAAACCCTGCACCAGGCAGCGGCCAGGCACCCGGCATCGCCCTCCCCATCGTGAACCCGGTTCCCAAGCCCGACGCCGCTGCCCGCAGAGAAGTGCCCCAAGGGTCACGCCGATCTTCCCCGTGTGGACCACTTGGCAGACGTACCAGCCTGGAGTTGGCAAAGGCCTGGATCCAAGTGTGGGTGTGTACCAAGCTATTTGCACAGTCTAGGATCCCAAAGGAGGAGCCCTCGAGTCCCCCCACGAATGGCTGCACCGTCCCCTCCCGCATGCATGGCTCCTTCTCCCGCCTGGCAGAAGCCTTGCAACGCTGCACAGAGCTGGGGTGCCCTCTGGTGGCCCTGACTACACCTGGCACCTCTGCTTTGCATAGCAATCCTCCTCCCTGGTATTACAACAGCAGAGCTTCATCCAGAGAGCTCAAAGCACTTCAGAGACATCAGCAAACGGAGCTGACCAGCCCCGGCTACGGGAAGCATTATTATCCCCACCTGATAGCAGCAATACTCACCCCTCCCATTTCCCTCCTTCCCATCTCCCCAGGCTGCGGCTGCACGGCCACTCACCTCCAGCACAGGTCTGGCGTTGTTGTGCACAGACAGGATGTGGGTGACCCTGTTCTTTGTCAAATTTTCTCTGTCCTCAGAATCTGTGGGCAGAAAAAGTCTAATAAACACCCAACCCACTCTTTAAAAGCTGGCCAATAAAGCATTAAGTAGTAATATCCATTTGCAGCAGCTAAAACATGTAGTGGTCTTTGGGCTAAGATCAAGTGAGTGTCAGTTTAGTACATGCTGGGTCTTTTCTATTGCGTTGACTACATTCTGTGCTAAAAGGGGCAGGAAATTAACGATCCAATAGCTGTGTCCCATTTCTACTAGATCTGCTCTATTAGAGCTAGTCAGAATCTTGGGTTTCGTCCTCTCCCTTCCAAAAAATATTTGGACAAAAAGGGCCAAAACCAATTGCTCAGTTTTCAGCCAAAAAGAAAAATCAGTTTGGGGGCTTTTGATTTTTCCGACAAATAAAAGAAACTGAAACGCTTCCAAGGAGAGAAGACATTTTTCCGGAAACTTTTACTTTAATTGAAAATCCAATTTTCCACCCAAAGAAAAGTTTGGATGGAAAAATGGCATCAGCCCTATGAGAAACATACCTGTTTACTAGCACCAGCTTGGGATCCTATGTATTTGAGGGACCATTCAGGGACGGGATCATTCAATCCAATCCCACAATCTTTTGACAGTGGGAAAGGTCATGGGCATTGTGCGTTCTCATATTTAAGCAGAAGCAGCATTTGAGGTGTTCCGAGTCCTACAGTCACCTTTTCCCAGCCCTTTGGAGACTGTGGATGTAGATACATCTCCTCCTCTGTACCACTACTCAGTGGGGCAGGAAAAGTGTCTTCCTGTTCAACGCCGAGTGCACTGATAGCGCTTGGTCAACAATCTCCCATGGTGCTTGAGAGATGGAATGAGTGAAAGACACTTACCTCGGATGTTTCCCAGGTAGAGGCCCTCAACAACCTGAGAAGAGACAAAGAAAGGAGAGATGTCAGAGTGGCCTCAGTGTAAGAATCCTGCAGCTGGAGCAGGTAAACTGCAGGATTATGCAACAGCGATGAGGACATTAAAACTTGCGATTATGAGGTCACTCGGCCTGGCACCAATCCTGTGGCTGGACTTTAAAAAGTAGACTGGAACATTTCTGACCCCTACCATCCTTTCTAGCTGTGTAATGAAACCTCATGCTTAGGTGGCGACATGCAGTGGTCTGCGGTGATCCCCAGCTATAGCACTGCACAATGAGCCAGGTATCTAAGGGCTAGGCCAAGATTCTGGCCTGTGTCAGAGACAGGGCACCAGACAAGGAGCAGCGTGTCTCCTGTTTGGATTGAGGGCACGTTGTGGTGCAGTCAGTCAATGAGTAACACAAAGGGTGCTGTGTTGTTACCGTGGTTTGCTTAGTCAGCAGACTGCTCAGCGCTGTACAGGACGCAAAGACAAATACACTCCTGGTCCCAACTGGTTTAACAGCCTGACAGATGCTGAGGTTATGGCAGTGGCTGAGGTGTGACGGGCCATTCACCCCATACCAGAATGAAAAGGGTTAATATGGCTTAGAAGGGGTTAAGTTACCTGATAAGCTCAGGGAACTGAGACTGGAGTCCCCGGCAGAGCGGGGAGGCTGGTCTAAGGCCCAGCATGAGGGCAGAAGGAGACTGCAGTGTGGAAACCTGCAGTCACTCTCCCAGCTTAGAGAGAAATGAGGGAGAAACCCAGGGGGAGAGTAGAAGCCCTTGGACACAAGCCCAAGGCAAGGGTGCACCTATTCAGAAGGGTCGTGGGTAAGGAAGCCTGACAGAGACAGAGTAGGAAGCAGTCTGGGGAAACAGCGGCAAGGTTTGGGACGAAGCAGACCCTGGCTGCTGACTGTAAGGTCCCTGGGCTGGAACCGAGTAGCGGGCAGGCCCAGTCTCAAAGGGGAAGCACCGCAACTCCTGGAGCGTGAAGGGGGCTCAGAGTGAATGAAACATGGAAGGGGGACATCAGAGGTGGAGCTATTCCCCAGCCACAAGGGGGCACCCCAGTGGAGAGTAGTGAACCCTCTGACACAGGGAAGAGAGAGGAGGGAATAACTGACTTTTCCTTCGTTGTTTCGTTCCTTCCTTCTCTCCAGCCCTGATCCAGCAAACACGCACGTGCTTAGCTTGAAGCTTGAGATTTCTCCCATGGTGTGAATTCACCGGGAATGATCACAGGCTTCACGTTCAGACATGTGTAAGCACTTGTAGGATCAGGACCCAGGGTTGCAAACACTTTGGAGAAATTATAAGCCACATGTGTAATTTAAAACAATCTTAATTAATAACCAAACAAACTGATACCTCTAGAAATTTTTACAACCTAATTCAAAGACCCTGGGTGTTTTGCCCAACGCCAGTCCACAATAGAGAAATGTACAGTTCAGTCAAACTCAGCCTTTGACGTTAACACATTTAGTTTGCCGTATCTAGTCCAGTCCCCAGCACTCATGGCAGGACTAAGGATTATCCAGACCATCCCTAACAGGTGTTTATCCAACCTGCTCTTTAAAATCTCCAATGATAGAAATTCCACAACCTCCCTGGGCAATTTATTCCAGTGCTTAACCACGCTGTCACGTAGGAAGTTTTTCCTAATGTCCAACCTAAACCACCCTTGTTGCAATTTAAAAGCCCATTGCTTCTTGTCCTATCCTGAGCAGTTAAAGAGAATAATTTTTCCTCCGTCCTCCTTGTAATAACTTTGTATGTACTTGAAAACTGTTGTTATGTCCCCTCTCAGTCTTCTCTTCTCCAGACCAAACAAACCCAATTTTTTCAATCTTCCCTCTTAAGTCATGTTTCTAGACCTTTAATCATTTTTGTTGCTCTTCTCTGGACTTTCTCCAATTTGTCCACATCTTGTCTGAAATGTGGCACCCAGAACTGGACACAATACACCAGCTGAGGCCTTATCAGTATGGAGTAGAGTGGAAGAATTACTCCTCCTATCCTGCTTACAACACTCCTGCCACTACATCCCAGAATTATGTTAGCTTTTTTTTCCAACATGGGTGTTTCAGGAACCCAAATGTTGTGCTGGTCAATAGCCCTGGAGCTGGACAGTCTCTGTTTATCCCCAGAGCAGTTACTTTATGGGTTGTGGCAGAATCAGCTCACCCCCATGCTGCCAAGTCTAGGTGTCTCTACCTTTACAGGGTGAGCCCAGTTCAAAAGGTGAGACGGGAATTCAATCGCCATGGTCCAATCAGCCCATGGCATCTCCCCTGAGGCTGCCAATGAGAGGGCCAGCTGAGAAGGTGGTGTTGTGAGGACACCTGAGCACCAGGAACTGAGGATCTCAGCTCATTTCCCCCAGGTGATCCACAGTCAGTCACACCTTCAGCCATCAACCACCCTGAGAGCTGCAGCAGAAGCAAAAGGTTCCTTATCCCGTGTCCCGGGCTGTCCACTCTCCTAACATCCACTCTATTAACGATCCGACACTGCCGGAAGAGCACCAAAGCTCATCCAACCACCAGTGACTCCAACAGGGAACGTGGCCCAAATACCAAACCAGATCACCCGGCCCGCTGCCGAGCTCCACCCCCCACGTCAAGTTGCACGGCAACCGAAACACAAGCAGCACCTGCCGTGACCTTCCAAGAGACTCCGCTTGACTTTAAACGATGATGAGCCAGGGCTGTGCCAAGAGACGCTGGGACTTTGTTTTGTGCTTCTATAGCAACAGCCTCTTGCAAACAGTTTAAAGGGCTGGCTCTGGGGGGTGCCTCCGGGGCCGGGAAGAGATGGAAAGGCCTGGAAGTATTTTTAATACTTTCCAATGGGGATAGTTCAGCTTGTTCTGTCTTTGCTGCTCTGCTGTTAGTTAGTTCCAAAGATCAACACAACGATTTACGTGGGGTCATAACCTTCCATGGCGCTTTAGGGAGCTGGGACGAACAATCGAGTCCCCGGCCAGGGGGCTTTGTACCTGTGACGGAGTAGGAATACTGCGTGTGTGCCTCAGTTTCCCCTATGCATTTCTTAAGTGTCTATGTGAAGGAATAGGGGCTGATAGTGGAAGCAAGCAGGCAATGCCCTGTCCCTTCCCCCCACCTCTCTATCTCTGAACCTGTTGGAGAGAGGTCAGCTAACCTGCCTGGGGAAGGAAAGACAGAGAAAGAAATGCAGGGGCGGGGCGGATGAGGAAGTCTCAGTCTGGATCTGGCTGGAAAGAGAGAGAGAGCTGAGGCTGGCTGCCTCACTCTCTGGCCCCTAAAATGGATCCAGCTGAGGGGTCATGCTCGCTGTATGGTCTGTGTTAGACCAGGTACAGGTCATCAAATAAACCTCTATTTTACTGGCTAGCTGAGAGCCACGTTTGACTGTGGAGTGGGGTGCAGAATCCACAGGCTCCCCCAGGACCCCGCCCGGGTGGGTTCGCTGGGGGAAGCGCACAGAGGGTCCGAAGGTGCTGAATGCTCCGAGGTCAGACCCAGGAAGGCTGTGTATGGAGAGGTCAGACCCTTGGAGACAGGCTGTGTATGGAGAGAGGACGTTTTCCCTCGGAGTCCTATCTGGCTTCATATGGAGCAAGTTCCAGACCATTGCCCGGGCACTCCATGACAGTACCATTCCAGCATCACAAAGATTCTTCACCCTGGGTCAACAGAGGATTCTCCTGGGGGCCATTGCAGCCAAGTGGGAATTTAGGGCAGCTCTGGACCTCATCCACCTTAGGACCAGAAGGGCACAAAGCCGCCTTTGCCCAAACCTCTCCTTGGCTGTGCTGAGCAGCCCGCTGCTGCTAGCACTCAGATAGCGGACGAGTGGAGGGGTCAGTCAGAAGAGGCAGACAGAGGGATCCAGCCCACAGTCCCCGTCCCAAGGAGCGTGCAGTCTGGATTAGCCAAGCAGAGACCATGGAAACGGGACTCGCAGGGGCGAGGAAAAAATTGCAGGCCTGTTATTTACCAGGTTGCACGTGGCAATAAACTATATAGGTAAGAGACGCAAGGGGAGTGTGGGTCAGGACGTGAGCTGCAGATGCACAGACACACACACACACACAAGTAAAAATAAATCAATTTAAAGTTTTACTGGGGATAATTACAAGGGGTAAGGGAGCAGTTTTTTGATTAACTAATAGAGTTAATGAAACTTAAAACATGCAATGACTAAAATGCCTACTAACAATATTTACAAACAAAGATGCAGCATTTAGTAATAATTGATACTTACAAATACAAACCAACGCATAACACGACCGGTAAACGTATAAGCTCTATTTGAAAACACGTGAGCTGAGAGAGAGGCTTCGAGTTGATCAGGCTCGGTTACGTGGGGTACACAGGATACACGGATACACGGGATTCGCTTTCCTCTCTCTGTCTGCACATGGCAGGCAGAAACATAAGTACCAACTATGACATCACAAAAG
The DNA here is from genome assembly GCA_032164245.1 of Sternotherus odoratus. Lineage (NCBI taxonomy): Eukaryota > Metazoa > Chordata > Testudines > Kinosternidae > Sternotherus > Sternotherus odoratus. The sequence continues at coordinate 5,393,944 of JAVMKO010000014.1, read as the reverse complement.
TGTCATAGGGGACGGGTCCCAAAACCTGTTTGTGTTCACTTCTGATTGGCACAAGCAAAGTTTACACCAAGTAGGGGAGCAGGTGCCTTAAAGTCTGGCTTCGCCCCCAAAGGTGAGGAAATGCACATTGTTATAGAGTGCATGCGAAACTGAATGACAAAAGAAGAGGCCAGGGCAATACCGGTATGGGCAAGTGTTACAGGATGCAGACAGGAACTGATCTGAACATGCCCCCGTGCCCTGGCCGAAATAGTTTGGCCGAATACCTAAACTTCCCAGTCCGACTCCTCATTCCCACCTACGAGGGGATGCGCTTCGGGGGTGGAAGCGATGTAGGCCGAGGCAACAAACTTGTGAATGCAGGCTTTAATGAAGGCACATCCGAGGCAGAGAAGAGTGAGCCTAACTAGAAGGACACAAACAGGGATTGGAAATAAGATTTGTAGGCCGCAAGGCCAAGCCAATTGAGCCATGATCAAAACTGGAAGGACTCTCGTGACTCTCGGACATTAGAGCTTAACATTTGCAGGTCTTTAACAATTGAGGACAAATTAGGAGAAATAGAAGGCAAAGAAACACAGCATTTATCAAATTTAGCAAATTCGGGATATACTTCAGCAAATTTAGTAGAAAATGAAAAAGATTGTAACAAATATTGAGTTATTAATCTATTTTGAATACTATACTGAACAAGGGAATGTAACTGCTGATTAATTAAGGAGAGGCCCTTGGCCGTAGTATTAACAAGCATTTCAATAGCAAGGGATAGAAACAGCACTTTATCACGTAACATCATATAACTAACAGGGTTAAAGCTAACAACAGAGGAGGTATAGAAGGTTCCAAAAAAAATGATAATTAAGACAATAAGAACAATTAATGAGAGGGGGATAGGTAAAATTAAAAGTGGGTTCAGTTAGGGAGGTATTAGTATAAGAAAAACTCCACATAGAACAATTCACACTAGAAGTATTAAATGAAGAAAAATTATAAACTATTGGTATAATTGAAAGGGTAATGGATATTTAGGTGAGAACTGAGTGGAGCAAAGAAGACAATCTTCTGGACTCAGCGCTGACAGGGACTGGTTTCCGCTGACCTCCTGCACCCAGTAGGCGGCGAACCAGGTTTTCAGTTCACCTTCTCCCAGGGCTCCATGGACAAAGATGTTGTGAGGGAGGGCAGCATAACCTGTAAAACAGAATAATACGAGCCCTACTCGGGGGCATTAGTTTGCTTGTTAAGAACTACATTTGCTGAGCCAGTTTTAAAAATCAGGGTTGGGGTTTGCTGTTCGCAGCATAGTCTTTAAAACTGCTGATTTTTCACTCCACAACACCATTGCTTTGAGGATGATATTAAGTATGGATGTGAAGGGAAGCCCCTAATTCATGGGTTTGTATCTTGCCAAGAGCTAAAGAAAACAGCTACTTTACCCATACAAGCTCTGGCAAATGTTTGGAACCCAAGTAACATCAAATCAATATAGATATTGATGTTGTGAATAGCACAGAAATCTTGGCATGTAGCCATGGAAACAATATGGTAGCGTGCCTCAGTTTCCCTTGTTATACTGCACATCAGGTGTGGAATGTCTTTTCCCTTTGGAAAGTCTTACCACTGTTTACAGGCCTTAACTGTGACACATTAGTAGAACCAGGCCTTTTAACATCAAGTGTGTTCCCATGTATTCCTCTTAACATGGTCAAAGGATTTTTCAAAAGATTAGGACCATTGTACAATTTTACAGTTTCTGGTAATAACACAGTAGTTACACAAAAAAAATACCATTAGGTAAGTCAAGCTATGCCTTAGGGTCAATACCATTAGAATTTCAGCTTTCTAGGGTCACTTTGCAGTTTTTCCTTTACAAAATCAATTCTTTCCCTCCTTGCCCCGAAGGGACAAAACTTGCTCTCCTCTTGCTTAACAGAATTTCCTGGCTGATGTGGAGCACCCCCCATTCAGCCAAGTAATTTGCATTTCCATAGGCAGAACCAAACTTCCAGGCTATCATTAACAAGCTAGTTTCGAAGTTCCATTGTCCTTTCTTTACCCACTTCTGCTTCCACAGGGGATCAGATGTTAGGTTCCCCAAAAGACTACAAGTTACATTCAAAGTGTCTAGAGATGAGATTATATCTCTCATCCCCTGCATCCTTATGGAACTAATTACACCATCTCTTTTAACCTGGAAAACAGACTGTTCACTTGCAGAATCAGCATGGAGACATTTCTCTCTGAAGAATTTTGTCTCCCCATCAAACTGGTCAAACACAGCCACTTGGTTATAGGGCTGTCCCAATTCCTCCTCAAAGCTATCCCTGATCAAATCACTTTCACACTTTTTAACTGCAGCAGACTGCTTACACATTTTTCCCTTAGGAACTTCTTTAGGAAACAATTCACCACTCACAGAAATCCCATTCTTACCCCCTTCACCTAGGGCTTGCTCCCAAGGAATACTTTCCTGAGCAATAACAGACTCTTTCTGGGCTTTACTCACATCCCTGATCATCTTTGGCCCATCAGGGTGATTTCTACAAAATCCCCTTTCAGGCAAGCTCACAGACTGACTGGACAAGAGGCTAGAGTCATTCTTCTCCCCTTTGCCAGATACCAGTTCAGGAATTTCTTCCTCCTTGCTTTCTGTTGTAAAGCTGGTGGTAGGTAACATACCCAAATCACCCTTCTGCTGCACTACACTAGCAGCAGGCAAAATACAAGCACCAGAATCATCTGGTCTCTGGGATCTTGCTAAGACATTAACCAGATTAAAACTAGTTATAGAGCCTTCCTCCCCAGCAGACACAAACTCAGAACTATTCCCCTTCTGAGCTTTAGCTGAATCCACAACTAACTCTGACACTACACTATTCTCAACCATCTGAAAAGCACCTTTTGTCTGCTGCCCAGACAAAGAAGATTCAGACACACATTCTCCTTCACTAGACACACAGCCTGGGATCTCACTTCCCTTGTCCCAGCACACAGACAACTGCCTAGAGACTGAGGTAGCTTCCTCCATAGGCAAGTCAGTACCCCTGACAGACAAAGGCACACTCCCAACTGATACACTGCTGCTTTTTTCAGGTTCACTTTTACAAGCTGTACTAGGTAAAATTATTTCACTCTTTCTTTCCACAGTTAGTACTTCCACCTGCTCATTCACTTTAACCTGCTCATTCACTTTAACCTGCTTCAGAGAAACCCTTTCCTGACCAATGAGTTCCTCCTGCACTGTATCTAATTCCACACTCACTTCTGAGACATTAGGCAGGCATTCAGGAACTTTATTCACAGGCAAATGGCTTTCTTGCACAGACAAACACTTGGAGAAACCTTCTCCAGACAAACAGCTATTTCCCCCCTCCTTAGGGGAGCTTGGGGCTGCTTGCTTAGCTGCAAACATTGTGCCCCCGTGGAGGACAGAGCACAGATCAAGGGCTTTGCTTAACATGCTAAACAAGACGGTGGAAACATCCTCAGATTTACATTCATCAGGTCTCAATTTTTCGGTTTTCTTAATTGAATCCAATTCTACTATCATTTGGCACAATAATTTGTGTGCCAGACTCATGCTCTCTCCAGTCTCCGTGCACTGAGGCTGTAGAGTCCATTCTAATTTTAGATCAGTCAAATTTTGGCTACTTAAAGGGTGAAACTGCAAATGTTGGAACTGTTCAGTTTCATCACCTGTGCAATCTGCAGCGTGCCACGGGCATGGCCCAACTCCCTTGCATCCTGTTCGTGACGCCATGTGGATTGCCACGGACTCGCAGGGGCGAGGAAAAAATTGCAGGCCTGTTATTTACCAGGTTGCACGTGGCAATAAACTATATAGGTAAGAGACGCAAGGGGAGTGTGGGTCAGGACGTGAGCTGCAGATGCACAGACACACACACACACACAAGTAAAAATAAATCAATTTAAAGTTTTACTGGGGATAATTACAAGGGGTAAGGGAGCAGTTTTTTGATTAACTAATAGAGTTAATGAAACTTAAAACATGCAATGACTAAAATGCCTACTAACAATATTTACAAACAAAGATGCAGCATTTAGTAATAATTGATACTTACAAATACAAACCAACGCATAACACGACCGGTAAACGTATAAGCTCTATTTGAAAACACGTGAGCTGAGAGAGAGGCTTCGAGTTGATCAGGCTCGGTTACGTGGGGTACACAGGATACACGGATACACGGGATTCGCTTTCCTCTCTCTGTCTGCACATGGCAGGCAGAAACATAAGTACCAACTATGACATCACAAAAGTGTCATAGGGGACGGGTCCCAAAACCTGTTTGTGTTCACTTCTGATTGGCACAAGCAAAGTTTACACCAAGTAGGGGAGCAGGTGCCTTAAAGTCTGGCTTCGCCCCCAAAGGTGAGGAAATGCACATTGTTATAGAGTGCATGCGAAACTGAATGACAAAAGAAGAGGCCAGGGCAATACCGGTATGGGCAAGTGTTACAGGATGCAGACAGGAACTGATCTGAACATGGAGAGGTCAGACCCTTGGAGACAGGCTGTGTATGGAGAGAGGACGTTTTCCCTCGGAGTCCTATCTGGCTTCATATGGAGCAAGTTCCAGACCATTGCCCGGGCACTCCATGACAGTACCATTCCAGCATCACAAAGATTCTTCACCCTGGGTCAACAGAGGATTCTCCTGGGGGCCATTGCAGCCAAGTGGGAATTTAGGGCAGCTCTGGACCTCATCCACCTTAGGACCAGAAGGGCACAAAGCCGCCTTTGCCCAAACCTCTCCTTGGCTGTGCTGAGCAGCCCGCTGCTGCTAGCACTCAGATAGCGGACGAGTGGAGGGGTCAGTCAGAAGAGGCAGACAGAGGGATCCAGCCCACAGTCCCCGTCCCAAGGAGCGTGCAGTCTGGATTAGCCAAGCAGAGACCATGGAAACGGACAGGGAGAGCCATGTATGTTCAGGTGGTCACAGTCAGAGTAGGGTGGCCAGATACCACGTGTGAAAAATCGGGACAGAGAGTTGGGGAGTAATAGGAGCCTATATAAGAAAAAGACACAAAAATTGGGACTGTCCCTATACAATCGGGACATCTGGTCACCCTAAGTCAGAGGCAGGAAGTGCAAAGAGCCCACGAGCAACAGTCCATGGCAGACAGGAAGGTAAACGGAGCAGGTTTCAAGAGCAGTACTGCAGCAGAAGAGCAGGACCCTCTGGTACACAAGACAGGGGAGGCTCCTCCAGGTTTGGGGAGCAATGTGAGAACCCCAGAGGTGGGAATGGCAGGAGGGGAGGGCACCGTGCTCAGGGCAGGAGATGGGACGCAATGGGAGATGGGACGGAGGCAGCTCAGCTACTTCGTTGCACTCTGTTCCTCTAGCATGTCATCATAAAGGCAAAGGCCAGGGGAGCAGAGTTACCAAGGGCCAGATGGCTCGAGGATTGGGGCTGGCCTCCAGGGCCTATGGTTTCTGAGCAGTGACTGGCCATGTCTAAACTCTGTCTGGGAAGGATTTTGGCTACACAGCGGCTTTAGCTCTCACGACAGCAGACAACTGAACTCTTTACCCTTTTAAGGAGTTAAGAGAGAGGAGGAAAGAAAAGGAACCAGGCCCTTTGTCTTCCAGTGCTGTGTTGCTCCTGGTAGAATAGCCAAGTGGGCAGTGTCATCATGACTGATCGCTCCATGCAGCCAGCTGGAGGACCTGGCTACAGTCGGGAATGGATCGCTGCCTCATGGTCACACTCTGCACAGAGGGGACTTGAAAAGCCTCACTCTGCTGGGACCTGACTGAGCCCACAATCGGAGAGATGAGGTCGCCAAGAGGAATTCCGGGACTGGCAGCTTTGAGTCCCTAACTACAGGCAGCATCTAGCACAGGATGAAACAAACCTGCAGCAGGTGTGAGTCCCCACACAGCATGAAAACTCTGAGGGCTGGAAAGCGGGGCTCTGGTAGTCATGGCAAAGATGTACGTCTCCTCGGCAACATGGAGCGATGCACCGCTGGGCATCTTCCTGGGGTTGCTGAGAAACGCACTGCCTGCTACCTAGCTGGGAACTCCCGTGGGACACCACTGGATGGCTGCACCTCACGCTGGGGTGCAGGGCACCCTCCCTACCACCCCGCTGGGCATCTCTCTCTGCACAGTCATGTATCTCCCTACGCAAGGTGAGATGCTCTCCACCTGCTGCCTGGCCCTCCATCTGCTGTCTGTGCAGGGCTCTCGCTCTCTCTGGGGCCCTAGCAAGAACACTGGCTGCTGTGAATAATATCTGATAACGCTCACAGCTGAGGTGGAAGAAACATATTGCCAAGGAGTGAGGGCACAATGCTTCCCTGTTCCAGCCGCTTCTTTACTGGGGAAATGCCTTGCCTCTCCTCTTGCTCATCAGGCACGGAGCAGGCCTGGACGGGCCTGTCGCTCATCAGGCCAGGAAAGTGGTAGCCATTCACACTGAGGAAGAAGATTTTAGCCTAACTGGGGGGAGTTGGGAACATTCTCCCCACCCCCTTAATTTTCCTAGGGAGTTTGTGCTTTGCCTTTGAAATTATGCTGCTGGTAAGTAAATTATATGGGCTCCAGGAGCTGGCCTAGGCCTAGGGCCCCTGTCTGGGTGCAGGGCTTAAAGGGGGTGTAGTTTTCACTGTCTGAGGGAAGGTGTGAGGCCCTGAGCCGGTGGGGGCAGTTCCTTTTGACCTCTGACTAGCCATTGGGCTTTCTGCACGAGCTGGAGCATTGCAGGGAACTATAGAGGAAAGTGCTCATTACCAAGCTCTGCCTGCATGCCTAAGGCCTGAGGTAGCCATAGGACCTCGCTTGGATTGCGCTCCGGCTGGGACTGGGCCCCACAGACGTGTGCCCCTAGGGGCTGAGATGAGCAAGCTCCTCCTTATGGGTCTCAGGATGCTCTCCTTGTAACTAAAATCATAATACTCTTTGAACTGGGTCTGCGAGTTTCCTTAGGCCGGGCAGGCCACCCTGTCTGCTGCAGGGCTCCTTACACACACGGCCTGTCCGTCATGGGTAAACATTTCCCTGAGGTCCTTGTGAAGGGCTGCTCTGAAGCCTTGCACGAGCTGGGTTCACAACCCTCAAAGGAAACAGCAGCCTGATCCGGGGCTCGGCCGTGTTACCAACTCGCACGAGGCTAGTGAGTTCTAGTGCTTTTCATAACTCCTCAGCCACTGGCCTCAGGCTATGGCAGAAGAATCTCAGCCTTCATTTTCAAAACTAGTAAGTGGCCAGCCCTCAGGGCTGCAGAAAAAGGCAGGAAGCCAGCGACCCTGAAAGGCTCAAAAGCCGGAAGGCAAATGAAAATAAACCTTTTTTTTTTAAAAAAAAAAACCTCATGTCGTAAGCCGTTATCATGAGTTGGGGGAGGGGCTGGACTCATGATTTATGAACACTCCCGTTTGGCAATACGGGTTCTCTTTCCCTGTCTCAGATCAGTGTCCTGTCGCAGCCCCTCCTCAAGCACCCAGAACACCCTGTAAGCTCTTGCTTTGATTCCAGTCACCCCCCTGCTTTGAAGCACCATGAAATCCAGTCCCCGCTTTGCCCCTGTTCCCACCATACACCAAAGGGCCATGAGCACAAATGAGGAGGCAGGGTTGTAGTATGGAAATAGGGGCATAGTGTTTGCATAGTCCGTTAAGATCACATGTACTATGAAGAGCTGGCTGAATATTTTCAAATTGTTTGTGAATTTTTTCCCTGTTTTTTCTACCCCTTATAGTGATAATTACTGTAATGAACTGTTTAGCATGTATGTGCACCACTGCCATCTACTAAATGAAATCAGAACAGTGCAATTGTGTGTCATTGGCCCCATACTGCTAATAACTAACAGAGATTCTCCTTCCATTAAGATGTCAGGAATCTGCTACTTCTGCTTTTGGAGTAGGAGGATATACATTTTAGTCACACTGCTGATCTGCTACCTGATCATGGCACGAAACAGTGTGGTCAGCACGTTCCTTATGGGGCACAGGCGCCTAACAACATTAGAGCTCCTGGCCTCCAAATGACAAGATATTCTATGCATAGAAATGTCACACCAGCCCATTTAGTGGAAGCGGACTCAACCTAAGTCCAGACCTGCTGTCATTCAGGCTGGTTTCTGCTAAATCAGAAAAGTTTGCAGTTTGTGTGATGCAAATATTAACGTATCAGAAAAGTGCACAATCAAACCCTCTACTACACCGTCTCCCTGGTTTATAAATATTTAAATGCTGTAGAGCTGCTTAAATTATTTAAATTTACTCTCTCTGCTTCTACAGATTATCACTAAAAACTCCTGCTCTCTCCTGCAGAAGCTTGGATACTAAAATTAAAGCGTTAGTAAATAACCATTCCACTGGCAACTCAAGTGCACATGTTTTCTGTCCTGGAGAGAGGCCCAGATCTCACCCCTGCAACATGAGTCATCTCGCTTGTTCAGCTGCTCCCTCTTCTGGCTACAGCCACAAAGAAGGAAGCCAGGTTCTCTCCTTTTCATCTTCTGGCTCTGCAGCAGTGACTCAGCCAGTACTTGCCCCTGGAAACATCCCTACCCCAGAGAGTCGCCCTGCAACATACCGTACCTCTTACCTACCTCTCAATCCGCTACACCTCAGTGTCTTCTTTTGACATAGGAAGAACAGTTCAGATGTATTTTTTACTTTGTTATTATTACAATAACTTCAGCCGTCCTCAATTCAGCTATATTATCCCCATAAAAGTCCAATCATTATGTATAAGGCCATGACACACCTTAGGGTAGAAAAATCTCACAAAAGAGGAGGGAAAATTATTCCTAATAATTAACCCACTTTGAACCCAAAGGCTCTAACACAACAAGAATTAACAGTGGAATAGGTCCCCAAAATGTGTAAAAATATGTATTATTTGATTCTGACGGATGTATGGAGTTACTGAGCTCTCAAAAGAGCATGAGAGGATGTGAAAATGGCTCAGAATTGGAAAGATGAGTTCTGTATTAGTGTTGATGCCCTATGGCTGACATCTACCTACTCCCCTCTCCGGCTGGGAGGTAAGAGGGCTGTTAGCAGAGCACTGGATCTTGCCAGGGTAGCAAGTCCCCAAATACTTCCCCAAAGTTTGGGAGTTCTCAGTGCTGAGGTTTGGATTTGGAGCCATAAGGCATAAGCCCCAATCCTGAAAGGGTGCCCCCTGCAGAGCTCTTATTGCAGGACCAGGGCCACAGTTTGTCAGACGAGAGTGACAGTTTTGAGATTCAGGCTGTCTTTGGAGAAGTTCTCAGAAAACAGCCCCCCCAGCCTGTCTTGCAAGGACGGCAGGCATCCTGGTTGTGAAACTGGGGTTATACCACGATGTAGCAGCACGAGGTCAGCATGGCGAGAGTCCATGCTGATCCGGTGTCTCTATTTTAGTTCCAGGATCTAATTTTAAATGAGATAAGTCCTGCCTCTCCCAGTTATTTGGGGACATGAGCAGTAATCGATCCTTCCACTGCCTGGAGTAACAAACACCCCCATCGAAGTCTTCTTTCTCTCCCAATGAATCATAGCCCGGTGACAGCAACATACCAAAAATATATATATAGTGGGGAAAATACCACCTCCCTCCCTCCCACATAGGCACAATAGTGAATTAGGGTTTAATGGGCTAGCTGGATTGGGGAGTACTAGCCCTAGAGATGCTAATGGTGTAGAGTTATTACCCAGGAACAAGAAATGAGGGTCCAAATCCCATCTGTCACACGTTTTCCTAATGGTTTTATCGTTCCCTTTCAGGAAGTTATGTACAGTATTTGTATCGTGGTAACGCCTACAAGCTCCAGTCCTGGATCAGGACTCCATTCTACAAGGTCCTGTACAAACAAAGAGCAAAAAGACAGTCCTTACCCCAAGGAGCTTATTGTCTACGTATAAGCAACCCATGGATCATTGCTTGTTTTAAAAATGGTAGTCTTTAAAATCTCTCTTCTTTTCCCAGGGAAAACTACAATAAGCCTCTAAGCTGTAAGAATCCTACAGGGCATAGAAGGGAAAGACACATCGGATCACAGCATTGAGGTGCATGTACCTTGCTCATTCCAGTCCCCATGACAGCTCTTTCCCCAGGCAAAGGGCGCAGGTTCCCTTTCAGTAACCAGGGCTCTCTGCAGACAAACAAATCAGGACAGTGAGATCTGCCTCCTCCAAAAGAACAAAGCAAAGCTGTGTGTGCAGCTGCCAAGAGGAGAGAGCAGGTCACATGCACTAGGCAGGAGTTTGCAGAGCCCTAGCAAATTCAGCTCACCTGCCAGCTGCAGCAGCTCTGCTTAGGTCTCAGCGGGACGAGGGAGCACTGAGCACTACAGCTAGCGTAGGGCAGAGTCGGACGAAGGAAGGTTCCCAGGATGTATGTAGCTCAGGTTTCTCTTCCGGATTCCCTGTCCCTCTGGGGACCCTCCCACGCACACCAGCTCCAAGAAAGCTTTTGGAGTTAGTCATTCACTCATCTCCATGCTGTACTGTGCCTTTCCCCTCTCCAGTCCAGTCCTGGATCTCACCGCCGCCACTGCTGCTGCTGCAAAGAAAGGTGCTCAAAAGCTCTGTAGTGGTGCAGAAATGTAGCACAGGAAGGGAAATTAAATATTTTAGTGAGACGCTGTCTGTGCTAGTGCAGGGCCAAAGCAGCAGCAAGCAATCCCTCTGCTGATGCAGATTTCCAGGGCATTCAGCAATACACCTACCCGCCTGCAGTTGGCTATTATCCCCATGCTGCTGCAGTCTGTCCCTTTCACCTGACGGACAGTTTAAGTCTCCCTCCCTTCCCCCACTATTTTCCCTTCACCATCTGCTCCAGACATCTGTTCACTGCTCTCCCAAGTGCTTCATGGCACAGCTGAGCAAACCTGGTGGGCAATGTTCTGCTAAGGTGCTGTCTGGACTATAACTCCTACAAAGCCAATTCATTGTTCTTTTTTAGGGCCAGATTCTATTCTCACCTAAAATATAGTCCAGGGGTGACCAACCTGTGGCTCCAGAGCCACAAGCCGCTCTTCAGAAGTTAATATGCAGCTCCTTGTATAGGCACCAACTCTGGGGCTGGAGCTACAGGGGTCAACTTTCCAGAGAAATAGTCAGAATTTGGCCCATGGTATTTAAGTGTTGGGGGAGGGGGGGTTTGCAATGGGGAGGGGTTCAAGTAATTGAGCATTTATTGGGGGAGAGGGGGAAAGGAAGTGTTAGATCAATCTATCCACCCCTCAAGGAGGCCGAAACAAACTCTTTTGAAGAGGCACAAAATTACTTTTCACTTTGAGTCAGTAGCACACAACAGCGGCCCTTCGCGCTAAGAAAAATAGAACAGCAGCAGTTCATCATAGTACAATACTGTAGTTAAAACCCGGCAATCAAATAATCTACACTCCAGCATCGGATGGAATGTCTGCATTGCTCCTGAATGCATCATCTTCCAAACCAGTTGGATCTCTGGAAGCAATAAAATGGCAGGGACCTAATTCTTAAAACAGATGGGGAGGAGGAAATGACAATGCTCCTATTTAGACTGAAAAAAAGAAAAAAAGTATTGAATTGACATGACCTACAATAGGCACCAACACTGGTTCACAGGATACTGACAGGCACTTTGATTTCACGGTCATCATTCTCTTCCAAGCTTAGAGTCGGGAGCAACAGACTTTTGCTGGTTTAACACAAACATGCTAAACTGACCATACCGCACTCACCTCTGTGATATTCATTCCAGTAATATGTAGCGGCCCAGTATACATAGATGGAGACATTTCAAAAAGCCCAAAAGGTGAGTTTGATTTTCAAGGGAAGTTGTGTACCAATGGGAGATGGGCATCTGCCTGCCTTTGAAAATTGCCCCCTAATGCATATTGAAAAGTTATTTTCCTGAAACACAGACTGACCTCTGGTAGGGTAGGCATTGGATATGCACAAGGAAGGGACCAGAAATTATTTGATGTATAGCTTTTTCTCTGACCATCTTCTCCCCAGCCCAGGAATGCCAAACATGTGCTTGGCTTTAGAATCAGGACACCACCACCACCACCACCGCCGCAAAGGGGAAACACGTCTCCTTGTTTGCAGGCAGAGAAACTGACATAGGAAGTTAAAACTAACACTTTAAAAAAAAAAAAAAAAAAAAAAACTAGCGTGGTACCCAAAAAATTAACATGCACAAACCAAGACCACTTTTTGGCCTAAAGACTTTCCCAGAGGAATCTTATGGCACAGGTCACTGTAAGACAGGTGTCTCCCTAGGAAAATCCAGCAGCTGTAGAAAGTGACCCCAGAGGTGGCTCACTCCACAATGCCATTAGTACTGATCAAATATTGTGATGTGTTATGGGGCACTGATTAGCTACCTTAGCATTTGCTTAGCAGCAGTCACTATGGTATCTAAGCACTTCCCCCTTCCCAGCCGGACACACTTACATCTAAATTGCTTCATACATTATGCCACTGCTGCAAAAGAAAGGGTATAAAGATGGAATGCATTCAGACCCAGTTTAGGTAAACACAAAGGGACTTCAGGCAAACAGATCATTCCTAATGGATAAGGTATTACTTATTTCTAAAAACTTGAGTGTTGCTGACGTTCTTCCAGAGATGAAGAAGTGATCCATCTACCTGGTCACCCTCTAGAATGAGAGGCTGACTAGAAATATTAAATGTGTGTATTAAAATATAGTTGTCGCCACTGCTTGGATATTTCTGTTCCCTCAAGTAAGTTGTTAATTTGCATTTTAAAAAACAGAATAGTCTAAGCCCAAGCACAGATGAGCTAGTAGCCCCTCCTTATCCCACTTTATTATAAACTTCCCCTGCCCTCCCCAAACGTGGAACTAACCACACTTCGAAATGAAAATGGAGGTCAGAAGCTGGACAGTGGAAATTCTCAGCCAAGATTCCTTTAAAAAAGGGGGAGGAGGAATGGAATTAAGATTGAAATCTGTCAAGCTACTGTGTTCTGCATACTGAAATTCTACCTGTGGCACCAAGATGGCCCACAGCAGCTTTCCTGGAACTTGTGAGCTGCTCGTACTGAACGCAGTTCAGATCTTTATATAGCCATCAAGATTTCGGGCTGTGCCACAGAAACACTTTAGATATATTTTCTTCACAATGTTTCTGTTAAACTCTTGCCGCAAGAATTCCAAATGCTTTCTGCTAATGAAGATAAATCACCACTTAATAGTGGGACTTCCAAGGCCAATGGCTCTTAGATAAAAGCACTTGGTACACAGCAGCATGAAACTTCACTCTTTCAGTAAAATAAGTGAGGATGAGGTCAAACTGTAGATTTTTAAACCGCATTTTTAATGTTGGTGTTATCTTCTGATAAAATAAGACCCCCTAAATTAAAAATAACTGGCAACACGAGTGTATCGTTCCCTTTTACTGAACCTGTAATGTTGTACCATCAATCCATGACACCACAGTAATACTTAGACTTTGCCTCTTAGCAAATTGTACTAATCATTACAGCCTACACAGCTGAAAGCATTTAAGATCAATACAAAAAACTTTCAAGTAAACCAGACATTTATTAGCATTTAGATTTAAATGGAGTTTGTTCCAGGACATAAGCAGTGAGGTCACATGTAGGTAATGGAATCATTTAAAATTCAAGTGGACAGCAGGTCGTGATCCCAGGAGTGATTTTACTTCTTCCATTCGTTCTTGTCGTAGTCCCATTTGGCCGAGAAGCCCTCGACTGGGTTAACTCTCATGTCCAGCATTCTTTTGGTCTGCATAGCCACCCATTCCTCAGAGAAGGTGTGAGGAACAGGACCATAAACTGCAATTCAAAATTCAGTTGGGATTTTATTGTGACAATGATGTTCAATGCCATCTATTTGATCTCATGGATAATGCACATTAATATACCCATCCAGTGAATAAGTCCCATAAAATCTATTTAGTTTCCTGCATGAATTCTAGATGTCTAGTTACTGATTTGTTGATTGGCGAGAATGCTGCAAGGGGCAGCCTTCTCCTATACCTCATCTTGTTAGCAGATGTCAAGGCCGCAGGGAGACATAAGAGGAGTCCTGCCGACTCACTGTTGCAGGTGGTTCAGTTAACTGCTCTCTGAGATGGAGGTTAAGAGTGGCCATCTTTGAGAGAAAGTATCTGAGCAGGGCAGTTCTGAGGGTTACAGGAACCCTAGGAGTAGTCAATCATGTTTACAAGGCTTGGGCTGGAGTCTGTTATATGGTTCTGCTTAAAGTGGATAGGAAAGAACCTTGTAGAAACCAGTATGGCTTAAGGGTTCAGCATTTCTTGAATCAGTGTGTCTCACAGCATCATGCAAGATTTGGAGTTCTAAGCACAGTTTATGGTAGGAATTATTTTTTTAACTGAATAGAGATAGGAGCTAGTGTGTAAGATTTAAGAACATGTTGTTTACTTACCATACAGTCTCTGCCAAAGGACAACTAAGGCACAGAAGCCAAAGACGAAGAGCGTACCACCAATAACAGTCTTCCACTCATTTGATCCCCTATTCATTTCAGCAAAGGTCTCGTTGAATTTGATACGATACACTGAAAAGGAGAAAGCATCCATCTTTTTTACTGCATTATTTGTAAGCTACACAAAAAGACTTCTCCCGAGGTTTAACAACAAGCACACGGCTCCTCAGGGTGAGCATACATCTTACAGAAACTACAGTACATTTGTTTGAGTCTATTAGGTTTTTGGAATATTTTTTTAATCACTTATTTTCTCCACAAGTTAGATAGTGGAACCCAGCTGTGCCATATCTATTGTAATCCCCCTTTTCAAATAGTTTATTGAATGGTATTAAATCAGTTTGGCACAGAAGTGGCTGAAATCTTTGTGCACGCGGGCTGGGGAATATAGAGGGAAATGACATTAATTTGTAGACCTGGTCTAAACTGCACAGAAGTTAACAGCTTTTCAGTTCTAGACGACCTTCCACACAAAGATCTCATGCCACTCTACAAACATTAAACTTCACACCTCTGCGTTAAGACACTATTTTCAGCCTCATTTGTAGATGGGAAAGTCAAGGTACTAGAGTGATTGTATGACCTTGCCAAAGGTCAGAGTGAGTTACAGAATCAGGAATAAATCCAACTCTTCGGACTCCATGCATGGTTCTTTTGTTTTAATAGGAATTGTATTGTAGCTAATCTGGGGGCTGAATTGCATTTGAGTTTTTTTAAAAGGCTATTTCTACTCTGCTAAAGAGTCTTAGTTTCATCCATGTTTAAGTTACCTTAAAAAAAATTAAAGTGCTTATTGCATATGTAGAGAAGCTTCAGAAAGAAACATATTACACCTTACAATGTTGAAGTGACAGAAGACTCATGCCACTGGCAAAGAGGATATGACAGTACACATCGTACATAGATCCCAAACTGTTGGGAATCCTCATTAGATACCTCAACCCAATAGACTTGCAGGTGAAGCTCTGTCTTTATACCACTCTAGATGCCTGTGTGTCTAAGTCTGAGCTTTAGCCAATAACGTTAAGCTTTAAATACTTTATTAATCACAGACGAAAAGTATGCACATTTTTCAGTACTCTGTAGTATACTTTGCCATTAACATCAGTTGTCGTTAGCAACAAGCGAAAACAAATTTCCAGCTGTTTCCCTATCACAGAATAAAGAATCATATAATCCAACTCAGTTTTTCTAATTACATAAGCAGGGGAGTTGGGAGGTATTAATGTTCTCCACTACCCAGGGTGAAACCTGAGTTTCACCAGCTTCCCTCTCCTTCAGCCAGCAACTTAAGTCTGTGGGAGTTAGTAAGTGCCTTTGACAGCTCAGCAGTGACCCCTCCACCTGAAGGATTTGGACACACAGATGGTGGGTGTAAAATAGAAGGGCTGAGGGGAGGAGGAAGAGGAGGAAGTAGAAGTTTCCAAAGCTCTAACGAGAGCAAGAAGATTGTCAGAAAGCCAGAGTAAGCAATAGGGCAATATGCACAGCTTGATATCCTTGACTATAGCATGTGCCTAAGCTCATTACAGCTTAAGTTGGGAATCACAAATGACCAGTTATTTCAGAGCTCTTAAGAACAACTATCAGTTGGTTGAAGCAGTTGGGAAACCCCAAAATGAAGGAGAGAACTTGCAGGGCAATTCTGAAGAAACCCCAAGACACTGCATCTACACCAACTATTTGCCAACAGTTCGCTTTATACAAACTCTACCATGGGGCCTTTATCAATGAGGTTAGGCAACAATGTGTACCACAAGGGGTTAAAAAAAGGCATGCCCTTGAGCCGATTATGAGTCAGACTGCTACAGTAGATGACTGATACTGCAATCAGATTGGGGAGGGAAGGCTTTTGCATACAGGAGTTCCAATGATTTCTTGGGTCAGTTTGGAGTCCCATTGAGTTTCCACCCACACAGATCCATTTGCAGGACTAGAGAGTTGGAGATTTCCTTCTTTGTTCATCTTATTCCCGAGAGACATCCATCAATACTGTATGTACAATAGACCAGATTACATCCTCCCACGCAGTAGGGTTGTATTTTATTTTTCTGTGCCCTGAGTACCTACATTCAACCTTCTCATCAACTGAGAGGGCACTCCATGATGCCTTTTCCTTTTCTTTCAGGGCTTTCTGCTCAGCAGAGAGATTCCTTACGTATTCCAGTTCAGGCAAGGGTATGTCACGACGATCCATGTAATATGGAAGACTGTAGTCTTCCACTTTCGCAACAGCTGCTTAAGAGATAAGAGAGAGTCAAATGCACATATGTGCAAAAGCCAAAAGTACCAGACCATGCTGCAACTTCTAAGGTTAAAAAAAAAAAAATAAAAAGCCAAGTTTTAAAGAGGAGCAATGTTTTTCAAACTACTATTGTTACAAGAAACACCTAAAATTACTAAGATTAAAAAAGTAATTCTTTATCCAATTTGTGTACTGTGTATCACAGCATCAAAGATTTATTTTTTTAAAGACCCATTAGTAAACATTTTCAGACTACAAAAATTGACAAAGGATCTCAGAGGAACTTGTAATACCTGAAACTAATTTCAGCTATTTTTTCCCTCCCAACATTTACACTATTTAAAGTTGACAATCTTCCTTTAAATATTTAGAAAGTCCTCAAGTTATATTTTCCTACACAATTGCATGCAAGTACTCTGTCTAGGTTCTATTAATCCAATAGCTCTCTAGGGCTACTGTAGTTCTGTGATGCCATCTACTGGTGATGGCACAGATTATCAACTAAACTTTCTTGCTACTGGGCAAGTAAAGCCTGGTCTACATTAGCAAGTTAGGTCACTTTAGATCTGTCAGAGGTGTGAAAAATCCACATGCCTGAGTGGCATTGCTAAGGTGATTTAAATCCCTGTGTAGACAACACTAGGTTGACAGAAGAATTCAGGTGCAGCTGTGCTGATGTATTTATGGCTTGTCTACACTGGCACTTTATAGCACTGCAATGTTCTTGCTCAGGGGTGTGAAAACACACCCTCCTGAGCACAGCAAGTTTCAGCGCTGTAAAGCACCAGTGTAGATAGTGCACCAGCGCTCAGAGCCTAGCTACGCCCCTCGTAGCCTCTCCCAGTGCTGCCACAAATACACAAGCCATGTTAAAGCACTGCCGTGACAGTACTTTAACATTGCCAGCATAGACAAGTCCTTAGTGTAGATACTGTCTAAATCAGAGTGCGTCACCACTACTTGATTCGGCTTTTGCTGACCTGTTTTCAGTCAGTGCTTGATATTTTCATAAAATTCCATCCTCTTCAAACCCACCTAAGTCTGATAGAAATTGCTGTTGTAGCAGAGCTAGGTCTGAGTTCAGAACAATTACAGATCTTTTATCTCAAGTTTTTCGATAAATGTCATATTGCTCAGCGTATAAGAACACTGATCGAAGATAAATTGCATTTTTAATGGCCACTGTTACAAAAATTCTTTAAATGTGATCCTCGTGACATGTTTCCAAACACTTTATTTTAATAAAAAACAGTTTCTTCTGTTAAGAGGACTTTCCAGTCTTTGCTACTTGTACCAGTGATTGGGCTTTATACACGCTTGTTTTTACAAAAATGTAAAACTGCTCATACTGGGTGATTTAAGAAGCAGCACATAAAATGTTAAGTTACTTCTGTGGTCATATTTAAAATTAAACAATTTACCTACCATGTCCTCTCAAGCAGATGGAGGTGGAAATGGCACGCTTGCCAATCAGGCTAAATGCCCTAGAAGCCAACATTCTAACAGGAGAAAAGAAAAAATTACCAGTTAAAAAATGTCAAATTCATAGATACAATTGGAAGAATGCAATCTTCCATCTACTAAACTAGAATATAACAAGGCACGTGAAGACTGATGTTTTTTCTCAGGCTTCTTCTCCTAAGAAATCACATAATTGCCCCAAACCTCTCAACTCTTTCATGACCTTTCAACAAACCAGGGCACATGGGCAGAAGAGGTGATAAGAAGGAAAGATTCCATATGCAATCTTGGAAGGGGAAGTCACAAATAATTCAGAATTCAGTATTTGCAAAATTTACTTAGCCCTTTGTGCATGGAGTCATCATAAGGCCTACTGGCAAAAGAAAAACTAGATTTTGATTGACAATGGAACAAGCATCAAATAAGGCACATATTTTGCCCATGTTACTAAAACAATTTTAAAATAATTTTTAAAATTCTTTCACTTTTAATAACTTATTTTTCTCTCTACTTTTCATTTCGCAGCTTAACTAATGAAACTAGACCAGTTAGTTTCAACCTTGTTTACAGAGGTTTCTCACTTTGCACTATCAAAATGCTGCTATCTGGGGGGTTTCAGCTCTGTAGGCAAATTTATGTTTTCTTTAACATTTTGAGGAGAATGTAATGAAGATCTTGACAAATCAACAAGATCAATACATTTAGAAGAATCCTAGACACCTTATTCAGTGCTTTCCAGTGAATCCCAAATACTGTTTCGTTAAAGGTTCAGATCAAGTTTCTCAACCTCTTCATGTGGTGAGTCCTTCTTAAAAGTTTTGATGACCCCCTTACATTTACTATAAGAGTAAACAAAGTATCAATTATAATATGCCTATATAATTTGCATGTGTTACAAGAGGCTGACAGAATATGTGACCCTGAAAGTTAACGGTGTATGGTTAAGTGGAAGAGCTGGCTTGTCTTCACATTACTGTTATACAATTTTCAATGCTGTCCAACACCACTCCGCCCCTTTGCACCTTTTGACACATGGGGGGTGGGGGAAGAGAGGTCACAATCCACTGATTGAAAAACGCTGATCTAGGACTAAAGTAAACATGGATTCTATGTCTGATCATGACTCAGACTGTGACTTTAGTAAATTACAATCTCAAACAAAAAATAATTCACCTTTCCAAAATACTTGGATTCTGCAGTGATGGGAGCACCACTGAAGAGGCAATAAATTAAGATGACCTTTCAGGTCTAGCCCGAAGCAGGGGAGGTCTGTATTGTGTGTCCGGTCCAGCACAAATGAGCAGTTAATTAATAAATCATCTTTTCCTGGGGGGGGGGGGGGGAGAGGAGGAACTCACCCCCTACTTGACTAGGACTAAGTTCCCAGCGGGATCTCCTGGGCCCGGCCTCCCTGCAGTCCACAGAGCTGGCTCTCCAGCACCACTCGGCCCCTGCCTTGCCCCCTCTGCCCAGCCCAGCGATGTGCAGAGCCCGTGGGTCACCTACCCGCAGGGGCGGGCGGGGGCGCCCTCGAGGGAAGCAGGAAACGGAGGCCGCAAGGGGCCTGTGAAGCGGGACACGGAAACGGGGGGTGGGGGGGATTATGGGGCACCTGGGATGAGAAGAGGCCTCCCCGCCCCCTACATGGGGCTAGAACAATCCCAGGCCCCAGCGTGTCCCCCCGGCCAGACAGCGCTCCCTCAACCCTCCCCCCGCCCAGCGCCCCTCCCCCGCACCGGGATAGCTCCGGGCGGATCCCACCCCAGCGAGCCGGCCCAAGGCCTCCCTCACCCGCCGCTACCAACGACCTAGCGCCCGTCCTCTACGCGGCTCCCGTGCCGGAGACGAGAGCGAGGCGAGGCGGAAGTGCTCTGGCGCACGGCCCGCCGGGATAGCGGAGGAGCGCCCTGCGGCGGGAGGGAAATAGAGAGCGCCGTGCCGCAGTGCAGCGTGGGACGTCGGCGGACTCCATCCCCTTCCTGCTCGCGGGCGGCGCTTTGCGACAGCGCTGGGCGGCGCTTTGCGGGCGCCGCGTGCGGAGGACTGAGGCGGGCGCCAGCGTCTCAGGGGCTGCCCGGCGGGAACGTCCCCTTCCCCTCCCCCTCCCCCGCCTATGGTGCCGCCTGCCGCCCCGTGAGGTGAGGTGAGGCGAGGCGGGCGGAGCCGGGGGCCGGGCCCCGCGGCGGAGCAGGGCGCCCCAGGATGAAGCTGACCACTCAGGCCTACTGCAAGATGGTGCTGCACGGAGCCAAGTACCCGCACTGCGCCGTCAACGGGCTGCTGGTGGCCGAGAAGCAGCCGCCCCGCAAGGACGGGCAGCCCCACCCCCTATTCGTGGACTGCATCCCCCTCTTCCACGGCACCCTGGCCCTGGCCCCCATGCTGGAGGTGGCGCTGACGCTGGTAAGGAGCGAGAGGCGCGCCGGGCCCATCGTCAGCGCCCTCACGCCTCCCCTAGACGGGTGGGGAAACTGAGGCATCCGCTTCAGCGATCTCCTCCCCCCCCCCCCCCGAGGTCGCGTGTCAGGTCAGCGGAAGGGCGAGGGATCGAGCCCCGACGTGGAAAGTCTCCCTCGGACAGAGCTGAAAGGGGGGAGACTGGCATGTGCGCCCGCACGGGTCTCCAGAGAGAGAGAGACAACTATTGTAGAGACCCGCGGAATGGCCCCACACCAAAAAGGATCCTGAGAGGCGTGTAATGGCCGAGAGGGAGAGATGCAAACTCTACCTCTCCCAATAGTGTGTAGATGGAGCTGTGGAAAAGCAGGGGCTTCCTACAGACAAATTGTCTACACGGGGGTGGCCAGCCTGGAAGTTAATCTGCGGCTCCTTCTCTAGGTACTGACTCCGGGGCTGGAGCTGCAGGTGCCAATTTTCTAATGTGCTAGGGAACCCCGGGCTCTGCCACAGGCCCTGCCCCCACTACATCCCTTCCCTCCCCTGAGCTTGCAGTACCCTCGCTTCTCCCCCAGAGCCTCCTGCACCATGAAACAGCTGATCCAAAGGTGTGGAGAGGGAGGTACTGATCGGTGAGGTTGTGGGTAGGTGGGAGACACTGGAGGGAGAAGTTGGTGTGGAGGCTGCTGACATATTACTGTGGCTCTTTAGCAATGAACATTGGTAAATTCTGCCTCCTTCTCAGGCTCAGGCTGGCTACCTCCACTCTACACTGTCGGCACTACAGTTTTTCAGTGGTGAAAACTGTCCTAGCTGAAAAGTACAGCTCTTGTTTTGGTAGTGTAGACTCAGTGCTTGTATATAAGGGGAAGTTGACAGTTCTAGCAGTATAATTCTATCCACATAATTCCTCAAGTGGACATACTCCAGTTTACCCTTCCAAAGTGATATAAACTAAACTGAAAAAGGTACTTGTATACTGGAATAAGAATGACCACACAGCAGGTTATACAACTATAACTAGATTTGTTTAAATTCACAACTTTGCTTTTACAGATATAACTTTCCTATGTAAACAAGGTCTGCTTCCTAGACTAGAAAAAAAACTAGGCATTTTAAAACAGTGTTGAAACACCACTTAGCATCTAATGTAACCCCTTATAAATTGTGTTAGTCATGTTGTAAACCGGCATTAAACTTTGTTTACATGGTATAAATGGTATTTTAAGTCAAGGTAGGTAATCCTTACGGAGCCACGGTATATCTTTTATTGGACCAAGTTCTGTTGGTGAGAGACAAGCTTTCAAGTTTACACAGAGCGCTCTTCTTCATGCTTGGGTACTGTACTCAGAGGGTATATCTATGCAGCAAAGAAAAACCTTGGCACTCCAGCCCGAGCCCAGAAGTCTAAACAGCAATGAAATAACACCTTAGCCTGAGTCGGCTGGCACAGGCTAGCTGCAGGGTTTTTTTTATTGTGAAAACATACCCAAAGTGTCACAAATACAAGGTGAAATAAATAAATACTACGTAAGTAGTTAACACACATTGCAAGGGACCATTCAAGGTGAAGTGACCAGTGCTATGGGGAGGAGGCTAGTGGGTTATAGATTGTTGTAATAAACCATAAATCCAATGTCTCTATTCAGTCCATGGGTCTTAGTGTCTAGAAAAGGCTTGTCTTTTGAAGGTGCTGTGTAGATTTCCTTTGAGAATGAGAGGTCAGATATAGAGTGATCGTTTTGTGAAATGGTGGTGTGGTGTTTTTTGTCTTTTTTATAATTTTTCTGTGTGAGTTCGTTTGAGAATGTAGTGATTGTCTCATTTCACCCACGTAGTTCTTATTGGGGCATTTAGTGCACTGGATGAGGTACTCCACATGTTGTGATAGGCATGTGTGGGACCCCTGGATCTTGAAAGATGTATTGTGGGTGGGTGTTGATCATTGTACCAGTGGAGATATGTCTGCAGGTTTTGCACCTGTTGTTCTGGCAGGGTCTGGTGCCGCTTTGAGTTGGTGTGTCCTGGTCTGTGGGGAGATTGCTTCTGATGATGACACACAGCTTATAGGACGTGCCAGACTGGATCAGATCCCAAGGTCCATCTAGTCCAGTGTCCTGTCTGACAGTGGCCAGTACCGTGCTATAGAGGAAGGAATGAGAACCTCACAGTAGGCATATTGGGGATAATTTGCTCCCCATATTGTGTGTTATCCTGGTCTCTTAACAGAAATTGGCTTCAACCCTGAAGAACAAGTTTTAATATCCCTTCCAAAATCTATTCTTCTGAATTACAACTTTGGCTATTCTTGATATCCATATACATATCCAGTCCCTTTTTGGGGCCTTTTAAATTCTTGACTTCAGTGACTTCCATTTTAATCATGTTACGTTAAAAAAACTTTTTTTTCTAAAAATGCACCAGTTTTTCCTAGTCAAGACAGGGTCACAGAAACTAAAGAAATACACGTTTACATACGGTAAAGCCTGATGTGGTTAGAGCAGGGGTTCTCAAACTGGGGGTCAGGATCCCTCAGGGGGTCACTAGGTTCTTACATGGGGGGGATCGCGAGCTGTCGGCCTCCACCCCAAACCCCGCTTCGCCTCCAGCATTTATAATGGTGTTAAATATATAAACGTTTTTAATGTATGAGGGGGGTCGCACTTAGAGGCTTGCTGTGTGAAAGAGGTCACCAGTACAAAAGTTTGAGAACCGCTGGGTTAGAGCACAGGACTTGTAGGAAGAGGACCCTCATCTCCTGTCCATCTGCCATGGATTTGCTGTGCCACCTTGGGTAACTCAGAACTTTTCTACATTAAGGAAACATCCACTGGTAAAATGCTATTGGTGTAGTTATGCCAAAGCAAATCCCTAATGTATATATGATGCACCAGTGCAAAGTAGGGATTATACCACAGCAGTATACTGTGATTTAATCCAAAAAGATGCCAGTGTAGTCACATTTGTGTGAATTTCTTTATGTAGACAGGGCCTGGTTTAACCCTTCTGTGAACTTCAGATGAATGAACTTTAAATTCGTGTTTTTAAAGGGTCCTGAGCTCCTTGGATGAAAGGTGCTATTGAAGTACAGTGTAAAATGTTATACAGTAAAACCTCGATTTAACGGACCTCGATTTAACGGACTTCGGATGCAACGGACAAAATTTATGAGCAAGTCTGATGCATTCCTGATCCATTTCTGGCGGGCTGGCTGCCGGCTCTCAGCTGCCACCCGGGTCACGGCAGCGGGCGGGCTGGCTGCCAGCTCCCGCCCGGGTCCAGGCAGCGGGCGGGCTGCGGAGCTGTCGCCCTGACCCTGTGGCGGGCGGGCTGCTGCTCCGACAGCTCGTTTTTTTTTTATTATTAAATAACGGACTTTTGGATTTAATGGACACCCCCTCGCCCGAATTAGTCTGTTAAATGGAGGTTTTACTGTACTGTATTTTTAAGATGTATGGTGTTCATAATGTCTTTAAATCAAGATTATTAAAAGATACGATTTAGCTCAACTACAAGTTCTAGGCTTGATACAGAAATTACTGGGTGAAATTCTCTAGTCTGTTATAGGAGGTCAGACTAGATGACCGTAACAGTCCCTTTTAGCTTTCAGATCTATGAATAATGTGGTTGCAAGCATACTGACACCTGCCATGACTAGCTTTAAGGAACTTTTGCTCCGGCATCATCAGTCTAAAACTGAAATTTTGACTTCCCAGGTTGCCTGCTACTTTGATGTGAGTGTCCCACATTATATTGTTTGTGTTGCACTGGAATATACTGAGCTAATATTTAGGACTGATGTATATTTGGGGCTTTCATTATATTAAATGTGTACCTGTTGAAGTTATACTGGTAATCAAAATATATAAATGAAGTATCAATGTTGACAAGCATAAGATGTGATGATGCTTACAAAACAAAATAAGGCTCAACTTTCAAACAGTTGAATTTGTTTTCAGTAGCATACCCAGTAAAAATGTCAGACAAATGTAATTTTTAAATTGACAGTTTCCTTTTTAGAGTAAACTTGTGTCAGGGTTGCTGGCTTTAGTGCCAAGGTTTCAGCCCACTAGCAATTAGAACTGAAATAGTAAACCCTTGAAATGGGGTTATAATTGCTCCAGTTAAGGGCCAACAGCTGTTTCAATGCCAGAAGATGACATTTTAATAAAACGTATAAATCCATCTCATCCCCTGTGGATGAGGGATTATTCACATGGCTTTCTTCTGCTTAGACAGTTTAATACTGTCATCATTCTACTAAATATGAAATTGTTTTGATATACAGAATGCCAAAGTTCAACATCAGATACATTTTGAAATCCATTTTAATCAATCTACTTGGGTTTTTTAAAATGCCTAGTAACTGGGGAGGGAAGCATTAGCTGTTTTCTCCACCTCCCAAATTTCTGGATTATCCTGGCCTGATATTCTTAATTGTGAGCAACAGGAATGGTAGCTATGTATTTTCAAAACAATGGATAATGGACCAAATTCAGACAATATCCATTATTTTCCAGTTATTTTTTTTTCCTGCTTTACGCCGGGTCTGATTTTGCCTCTTTCATTCAAAAAACTATATAAGCTTTCATAGATTTTTGTAAAGTATTTGCACATGTGAAATCTTATTCATAGAACAAGGGACCATTATGATCATCTAGTCCAGTGACTCTCAACCTTTCCAGCCTACTGTGCCCCTTTCAGGAGACTAATTTGTCTTGCGTACACCCAAGTTCCACCTCACTTAAAAACGACTTGCTTACAAAATCAGACATAAAAATACAAAAGTGTCACAGCACACTGGTACTGAAAAATTGCTTACTTTCTCATTTTTACCATATAATTATAAAATCAATTGGAATATAAATATTGTAATTACATTTCAGTGTATAATATATAGAACAGTATAAACAAGACATTGTATGAAATTTTAATTTGTACTGACTTCACTAGTGCTTTTCATATAGCCTGTTGTAAGACTAGGCAAATATCTAGATGAGTTGATGTACCCTCCGGAAGACCTCTGCGTACCCCCAGGGATACATATATCCCTGGTTGAAAACCACTGATCTAGTCTGGCCTCCAGTATAACACAGGCCATAGAATTTAACCCAGTAATTCCTGCATCAAGCCTATGTTTTGTAGCTGAGCTATAGCATTTTTTAGAAAGGCATTCTATCTTGATTTAAAAACTGAGCAATGGAAAATCCACCCAACATCCCTTGGTAAATTGTTCTAATGTTTAATTACCCTCACAGGTGAACTATTAAGAAAAAATAATCTTGTGTTAATGCAGATCCCTTTGGCAACTGGGGTGATTTGGAAGAATGAGACAATGGTCAGAATTTTGTCTTATTTTACAGTTATTAAATTTAAGGCATCAGTTGCTTTTTGAAGAAAATATTATACAATATTAAAATGTATACATTTTAACACTATGAATTTCAGCAATTCAAATATCTTCTTGTTCAACTTAATTTCTTGAATGTTTTCCATATCTTTTCCTTAATACTTGTTTCTTCCTGTGTTGTGGTTATGTATATTAGCATTTAGTTAACTTCATTAGCAATTGGCTAAAATGTTATAAGGTTTCAATTGCCATCTTAGCGTCAGGAAAGATACATACTTTTTGTGTGATTTTTTTGGACTCACAATTGTTTTGATTACTCTTTCAGATTGATTCTTGGTGCAAAGAGAATAGTTACGTGATAGCTGGATATTATCAGGCTAACGAGCGTGTGAAAGATGCCAGGTGTGTCAATGCAATATCTCCTCCTGTTTACTCTCTCATGCTGCACTTGTACTATGCCAACAAAAATGATTGCACATATAATCTGTGAATGTTGTTTAACTTTGACAACTGACGTGATTTCACCTTGTTTCCTTAATACTATATCTGTGAAATGTCTTTTGTGCAGTCTCAAACCTCCATTTTTCCAGAATTACATCTATATTGTAGATGTTCTAGAATTGCTTGCTAATCAATTTAACGGACAGATATCGGGGAAATCACTAGAATTCATAGATCTATTCATGAATCTATAGATCTTTTAGGAACTCATTTTGAAGCGATTTAATCTCTATCAGATTATTTAATTGCCTTTAATTTTTTATGAAGCTCTTTGCTACCTAGTCATGGAATTATCTTCAATAGTACACCATGTAAGTAGAGCACAGACATTATTTCTTACTCATTACTTTCCCCAAGTTTACTGTTCAATAATAAGTTGTAACATTTTCAAAACCAGCAGTTATTTAGAAGTCTGAATTCCAATGAAAGTCCGTGGGATTTAATGGACTTTTGAAAATGGACTGTAGGCTTCTAATTCACTTACGCTGTTTTTGTAAATTTTACCCAGCATGCATTCACTGTAAATTAACTATAGAATTTTAACTGTCATGTGTTAATCCTTTTTTTAAAATAAAGTCCACTGTAAATATTTTACAACTAAGACACACTTGGAGCTTATCTAGACCAGGGAAATTTGCATCACTATAACTACACTAATATGTAGTCATAGAGTTGGAAGCACCTAATGTTGTAGATACTTTGCCAGTGCCAGAGGGGACTTAAATTGTGTGATTTGTAATTTGTACATTAGTGCAATACATCTACACATTGTGGGTTTGTGTTGGTCTAGCTATACTGATGCAAAAATGAAAACCATGGTAGACAGCAAATTTTATGTGCAGTCCTGTCAGAAACATTGTGCTTTTTGAGATACAGTAGTGACGCAATGGATTTGTTGTCTGCTTTGTGTGTGTCACTGCTGTAGATTAATACCAAGTTACTTAGGCTCTTCAGTTCAGCAAATAGTATTTTGGGAGAAATCACTCTCAAATGCATCTGCAACCGCATGTCTCATCTTAAAACTGAGTAATTCTATATTTTCCCTCTCATTCAGCTCATTAAATTAACCAATAAAAGCCATTCTAAGGGACAATATTTTAAGTTTACACACACACACATATAGAATGTTTTTTAGACTAATTAGAGGACATAAGTGCTTTCATTTTAAATCAATATTAACATCTTGTTCTCAGTAAAACATTTTAATTTATTCAAGCCATTTTGTTGGAGCAAAATTTCTTCTGGTCTTGAGAGATATCTCCCATAAAAATTCTCATGTCTCAGAAGCTATCAGAGGAGTTGAGAGGGTGTACCATTTGATAAGTAATGATTTAGGTGCAAGCATATTTTCTTTTGAATCTACTAATTATAATGTAATGGGGGGTAGGGGGATTTACTTCCACAATACTTTAATACTGTGTATGCCTCAGTATATGGCTTGCTAGAGATGCTATGAATTTTTGGAGATGTTGCTGTTGACTTTCACATTGCCACAAGTCCAGCAGGAAATATAAGATAAGGCATTTAAGGAATTCTCAGCAGTACAATGACTAGAACGGTGCCTATAGACGCCGACATAATATTAATAGATAAGAGGTTAAGTCCTTCTTATGCAATGTGCCTATGCCTTTTAGAGATTGTAAACTCACAATGAAGACTGAATCTGCTGAAACATACCATACTTCATATATCAGTGTTTCTATATAAAATCAATCAATCAATCTCTCTCTCTCTCTCTCATATTAATTGCTATAGTCTGTGGAGGATTTTCTGGTGGTCTGCAGAACTGCTTTTCTCAGGTGGTGATGCATCACCATCACATTTTAAGTTGTGATGCATTCTTCTGATAATAGCACAGTCTGGGACATTTGACTTCCAGAGGTATTTTGGACCAACTAAACTAAAACACAAACACACCTGTCTGCATCCAGCACAGCTTTATTTTGGGTAAACACAGCTGTGATCAGATTTTATCCACCAAGGCTAAAGGAGTGGCAAACAAGAGGACAGAACTGAATTCCAAAGTGACCTGAAGGGAGTGAAGCAGCAATTGATGTAGGCGGTGAGGGAAGATTTGGGACTATTCAGTGTAAATCTCTAAATGCAGGCCGAAGAAATAAATAGCAAATCTACAAAACAGTTAAATTCCTCCACAGCCTAAATACCCACTATTATCCCATTAAAGGGAACTTTTCATCTAAATACTATTTTAATACTAATTGTTGCATGTCGCTATGCACTCAGGTTCCTGCCAAGAAATTGTGCGTTTGGAATACTGGGAATGAAAGGAAGCTAATATGCAAGAGGATCTGTAGTTGAAGTTTCACACATAATGGAAGTTTTAAGGATCACTTTTCCGGACTTATTATTTAGAGCAAAGTAAATCCATTAAAGACTTCTAGAAACATAAGTGGAGCACATAATTTAGATCTTCCAAGGGAATGTGTTTTACATGGACTTTGGTAATTTGGAGGAATATTATGCACTTATTCACTTTAAATGTATGAATTTGTTTGCCAAGATACCCTTGCACAACACAGTGACTGTACCTTTTACTATCTTGTTAAAGAAATATCAGGACATTTGCTTACTAGTGGAATTGGGTATTGAATGAGTTTTAGATGTAGATTGGTGAGGAAATTTAAAAATCTCCTTTTCCAATTTTCTGGAAATGGAGTAAAAAATAACCAAGATATTCTTGATCTGGTGGGAAGGTTTGGAGGCTGCAAACTATTGGATCCACATCAAGTCTGAGTAAGCATTTACTGCAGAAAAATCATAGAATCATGGAAATGTAGGTCTGGAAAGGACCTTGGGAAATCAAGTCCAGCCCTCTGTTCTGAGGCAGGACCAAGTAAACCTAGACCATTCCTAACAGGTGTTTGTCTAAGCTGTTCTTAAAAACGTCCTGTGATGGGGATTCCACAGCCTCCCTTGGCAGCCTGTTCCAGAGCTTACCTACCCTTATCATTAGAAAGTTTTTCCTTATTAATTTAAATCTCCCTTGCTGCAAATTAAGCCCATTATTTCTTGTTGTACCTTACGTGGAAATAGAAAGCAATTGATCCCTGTCTTCTTTATAAAAGCCCTTCACATATTTGAAGCGTTATCGTATCAGGTCTACTTCAGTCTTTTTTTTTTTTTTTTTTTTTCTCCCTCTCAGGTCTAACCATGTCCAATTTTTTTTTAATCTTTCCACATCAATCAGGTTTTCTAAAGCTTTTATCACTTTTGTTGCTCTCCTCTGGACATTTTCTAATTTGTCCACTTCTTTTTCAAAATGTGGTAACCAGAATTGGACACTGTATTCCAACTGAGGCCGCCAGTGCCGATTAGAGTGTGGTAGTTACTTCCCTTGTCTTACACAGGACAGTCTAGTTAATGCACCCCAGAATATTAGTCTCTTTCACAGCTACATCCCATTGTTGACTCGTATTCAATTTGTGATCCACTATAACCCCAGATCCTTTTCAGCAGTATTACTATCTAGACAGTTATTCCCCATTATGTAGTTGTGCATTTTACTTTTTGTACCTAAGTGAAATACTCTGCACTTATCTTTATTAAATTTAATCTTGCCGAAGGTCATTTTGAATTCTGGTTCTGTCCTCCAAAGTGCTTGAAATCCCTCCAACCTTGGTGTCATCTGCAAACATGAGCATCTCTCCACTCCAGTCATTGATGAAATATTAAATAGTACCAGATTCAGGACTGATCCATGTGGGACTCACACTGATAGGGTGTATCTGGTGATCTGACAGTGAACCACTGATAACTAGTTTTTGAGTACAGTCTTTCAACCAGTTGTACCACCCACCTTATAGCAATTTCATTTAGACTGCATTTTCCTAGTTTGCTTATGAGACTGTTATATGTGACTGTAGCAAAAGCCTTACTAAAATCAATATATAGCCTGTCTACTGCTGGAACACAGCTAAGATATAGATCATGTGCTAAAGGGAGATGATTCAGCGTTTTCTTACCCTTCTGATTTAGATCAAGTGTAGTGACAGTTTAATATCTTGTTCCTGTTTGCTACTACACTGTTTTTTTCATGTCTCTTCTCAGCTCTTATTTCCTACTGGTTTCAGCTGAAATATATAGTACAATTAACTTGACCTTCTTCTGTAGTCCAAACCAGGTCGCTGAAAAGGTAGCCGCCAGGATTGCAGAGGGCTTTAATGATCCAGCACTCATAATGGTATATAATTTCATTTATCTCTCTTCTGATTATAATCACAATATTGGAACGAGCGTTTAAATCCCATTTCTTGGCTCTGTGAATAGAGTAATGATATGACTAACTCGTTGAGCCCTCAGAGTGCCATGGGGAGTCCCTTGCAGGGCATTCAAGCAACCCCTTTTGGCCAGCAGAACAGATACTGTGCTCTAAAGAGAGCCTACTTCTGGCCCTCCTTGTCATGGAGAGAGTTGCTGCATTCTGTATACGTGGTGGGAGAGTAAAGAAGGTGTATTCTTTCAAAACCTTTTATGACATGATGGCTTACCTTCTCAATGGGGCTAAAGCAATGGTGGGCTACAGTGGAATGTTGGTGATTTAAAAGAAATCACTTTAGACCATTTAAAAATTGGCACTTCAGAAGCAGCAACAAGATGAAACACTGGATTAATGGAGGTGAATGGAAGGTGCTATTATGTTCAAAACCACACTGTTTTTATATCATCTCTTTATTTGGAATCTTGAAGGAAAGAACATGATTTGTTTCTGTTGTATGTTAGGTGGATAACACTAAATTTACGATGGAGTGCACAGAACCTGCAATTCATGTGTATGAGCATCATGAAAACAAATGGAGATGCAAAGACCCACACTTGTAAGTAATATGTTCATATCTAGGTTATGATAAATAGGTGTAAAGAGCAAAATTGTCTTATTACACTGGAACAACATAATATAGAATGACCTTGTAAGAAGAAAATGGGCAATAATTGACCATGCTCTGAAAGCTTTCTGAGTTTCTGAGAGAAAACATATAGCTTATAAAAACAAAACCCTGTCAGTATTCTGCCTCCTCAGCTGTAGCCACACTGCATAGTGCTATTGCTTATGTTTTAAATTGAAAGAGCTGATGTAGATCATTTTCCTTGAGAACTATTAATTCCTAGTTATTTTACATTCTAGTGATTATTGTGAAGACTGGTCTGAAGCCCAGAGGATCGCCGCATCTCTCTTGGACAGCAAATCCTATGAAACCCTTGTGGATTTCGATAATCACCTAGATGACATCCGGAATGACTGGACAAACCCAGAGATCAACAAAGCTGTCCTACACCTATGTTAGGGAGGCTTCCACTGACTGATTTATGGACATTTCCACTATGCTGAAGATACTTTAAAAAAATATTTTTGAATGTAAATGAGTTATCTTCAGTACATTCTGGGGAATGCCAACAGCAGATTTAAAAAGAGTGGCATGTCACTTGGAAAAGGTAATGTGCCCATAAGCAGTCAAATCTTTTTAATGAGAATCCTTAGAAGAAATACAAACTGTCAGTTATAGATCCATCCATGTGGATTCCTTCCCAATTGTAGTGATTGTTGCTATAACCTTTAAAACCAGAACCACTGCTTGTCCAAATTGTTCATATTAAAAAAATTTGAGTAACCTTTTATAATCTTTAGAGAGAGTAATTTTTAAAGATTTATGAACTGTCTTTCAAAAATGAATCTTGTCCTTCGATGAGATGGTTTTAAACTCTTTAAATCACAAATGGGTAAATGAAATCCAGTGATAACTGGTCTTTTGACCTGGTTCTTAACTGGCATTATATTGATGCAGTAGAATAATGCTAACTACTAAAGATTATACTCAGTGCACATATTGCATTTGTTCTTCAACAGGTTAGCATATCAGAGCTACAGAATAACATATACAGAAAGCAATATTCCAAATGCTGCAGAGATTCCCAACCACACTGGGACTACAACCACAATTGTTACCTAAGAAATAGTTACAACCAAGATCAAAACAAATCTTAACTTTATGATTTGTGAAAAGGACTTAGAGCACATTAATGGTTTTGAATCAACTACAAGGCTCTGTAGGAGTTGAGAAAACAGAGAAGAATAAATGCCATCTTGATTATATGCAATCTTTCTATCTGGATTTTAAACAGACACTCTTAATTCTGAGCTGATTTGCACACTCCATTCAAATAGGACTGAAATGTACTGATCTTTCTTTAATATATGGATCAAAGGAACTCTGAAACACTCTAGTTCATCTTAAATCTATCTAATTAATTAATATCTGTTTCTAACAAGTTTACCAGTTGATGGGGAAGCTTTATAGCAGAATTTCTTTTGTCATTTTTAAATGTATTATTTTGTACCAGGTACACCAAAGGCATTGTACCTTACTTTCTGTCTCTTTCTTTTAATGATGTTACCATAGAACTTGTAACAACTTAACCTGGTGAACCTAATGAACTGGAAAGGATAAATTTTATATCATTCACAACTTTTTAACAGTAACAACAAATGGAAGGAAAATGCTTTAGCTGCCCAACTGCTATTGTAGCTTGTCCCCCACCACCTGAAAATAAACTTGATGACATAGGAAATGTCAATCAGATACTTTGTGGCATCTTTGGTGGGGTTGGGTGAGGAGTGGGGGGGGGGCGGGGGGGTAAGGAGAAAAGGAGCACAAGATAAGTAGACTCCATCACTGGCTATGTAGTGCAGTTAATGCACTAACTTGTCTTTGACCTTGAAAGACTTGAGTTCAATTGTTAATTAGATCAGAAATGAAGAGGATTTGGTCCGTTGGTCATAAGTGTTTTGCACCCACACAAGTTGCAGCACAGTTCTCTATAAGTCTTTTCCTAAGTTCCCTACCAAAACAAACACTTCACAATAAAGATGCAGTATTTATCTCGTATTTTTTTAATATATTTTTCTTAAAGGAAACTTTTGAAACTTGTGCAAAAAGTAAGGAATGAGATTTTTAAAACCATTCTTGAGTTGACCTCGGTGTGCTTCTATTAAAGTCAATAGGAGTTTTGCCATTGATATCAATGGGAACAGAATTAAGCCCAAAATCCCACTCTAAAGTAATCGTTATGAATGAGAATTACAGAAATTAGTGCTCCCTTTGTTTTACAGTGATGATAAACTAGCTTGGAGAAGGATGAAGCAAATATCATTTGGGGAAGCAAATGGCTGAATAGTCATTGCTGAACAAGTGAAACTGAAATCTAGTTGACAACCAGTGAAACGTATTTCAGGTGCTGCTATACCACAGATCTAAATATACTAGCTAGTGGACTGTTCCCAGCAGTACATGTACAGAAAAAACATTACCAGTCATGCACATTGTGTAAACAGAGCTTTTCAAGATGTTTGCAGAATATAAGGCAAAGTCTATGATATGCTATTCTTTCCAGGGACAGATGTTAGTGTTTGCCCTTTTTTTGACCTGAGTGGCTATTCAAAGTTTATGGCCCTGTGGGTGATTCAAATGAGAGAAGAATTTGGTGATAGTCGGGTATTTCTTCAATGCAGTTTGTACATTGTAAATAAAGAAAAGTGCTTTGTCTCTGAACGCAGAAGGGGTCAAATAACGGGTGGCCAACCTGAGCCTGAGAAGGAGCCAGAATTTAACAATGTACATTGCTAAAGAGCCACAATAATAAGTCATCAGCCCCCTCCCTTGAGCTGCTAGTGCCCCTGCCTAGTCAATCAGCATTTCAACCTCCCTCCCCATGCCTTCCACCCTCCGCTGGGCGGGGGAGAGGAGAGGGGAGGAATGAGGACATGGGAGGCTTGGGGGAAGGGGGTTGGGGGGGCAGGGTCTGGGGCAGAGGCAGCAATGAGCACCCCACTCTCTTCACCCCCGGCACATTGGAAAGTTAGCATCTGAAGCTTCAGCCCCAGTCAGTATCTGTGCAAGGAGCCACATAATAATCTCTCAAGAGCTGCATACAGCTCTGGAGCCAGAGGTTGGCCACCCCTGAAATAACAGGAAACCGCTTCTTTTGTTTGCCAAGAGCAGCCTTTGCACCCTGACCCCCCAAAAAATCTCCAGTTTTTTTCCGGGGGCCAGCTATATGCTTTCAGCTGCTGCTTCAATCTGTCTGTTCTCATTTGTGTGTGTGATCTGCCAACATGCACACGGTCACAAAACCCAGTCTAACCATCTGCCCACTTACTGCTAGCTTCTGAGCCAACTATTGGGCTTTGCTTCAAGGGTGGCCCCTTAACTGTCTCTTACAACTAACTTAAACGGGGGACTCACTCAGAGATCAGTTTAGAGGTATAAACTGAACCCATGACAAAGTTTCACTTAGCTGATAACATTATCCTAACAAGCCACTGGGAACTGAACTGGTTACACGAAGAGTCATTAAATGGCACTGAAATACAAGCTGGTGTTTCTTTAAAGCTACAGGAAATGTATTTCTCATTCTTCCTAGCTAGAGGTCAAGTTTTTGGCCATATTTGCATTCACACCCTCTAATCTGTTTTGTCAGATACTCAGCTCTTACTCGGTTAAGGCTTCCCAAAATGTTGAATGTTTTGTAAAGATCAATTTTTTGTAGTTGTAAAATAAAATTAACTCAAAGCGTAACATGTATCATTGGGGACTCTAATCTGATAGAAATGATAAATGCGCTTGCTGAGCTGTGTATTGTTAAACATTGAGACTGCTGGAAGGGACAGGAGAGAAGCACCATATGATATCCTCCCCTCCCATCTCTCCCTCTTTTGTTTGCTTCTAGGTTTCTAGTGAGGTCCATTGGACATTTGCCCACCAATAAAGCCAGAGGCTGGTTTTAAACAAAGGGCAGGTGCAGCGGGGCACCAATGAGACTTGCCCTGTCACCTGAAAATTTTCCATCCTACCCCTCTCATTTGCATTGAAAACTGGACAAAAAGCAGTGTTATAAAGGCGAACCTTGGACTTGCTTTGATTCATGTTGGTTGCATGCGAAAGGAAGACAGGAAGCAGGTAAATCTCTGTGAGGACAGATCTCTGCCTACATGTTGATCTTGCTGCAAATCTAGGTCACTGATCTTTGTGAGCAGCTGTATATTTCTTGACTTGGGCAGCAACTGGATTAAAGGAATGAAAGGTAACTTCTTTTTTTTAACTTTCAGGGAAGAAAAAGCTGGTGGGAGGGGAAAAGTCTACATTCCAATGAGAACCCTGGTGGGTTTTTTACCTCTACTTCAGTGTCACAGCCATCATGCTTCTGCCTAGGAAGACTGCTTTCAGAGTAGATCCCGCTTTCCTTTAATTAGCCCCAATCAGTGAATGGCACACAGAGGTCTCTTCCCTCCCATTGATAAATGTTTTAAGTTTCTGCTCCTACCGCTCTCCTGGCCTTGCCAGCCCCAGTTCCTGTGATCGGAAATAAATGCTAGTCCTGCCACCATGTCTCTGCATTAGGGTTCTCCCATAATACCCATTGCCATTGTATGAGGACTTGGAAATGCAAAAAAGCCCTCCTGGTTGTATTGGTATTATTACAAAGCTATTTTCCCTCTATATTCGTGTTTGAAAGATTTGTGATAAACGGTTCTAACAAATGAAATGTATAGAACACTGGCACAAAAGGAGGGAAAACCCCATCTGAATCTGATATTGAAAGTGCTGCTTTTGAATAAATATAGGCAATCAGCACCCAAGATCATGGTATTCTGAATGACTTTGAATGTAAAGCAGTTGGGTTTTTTTAATGTGCTATTTACAGCTTTGCAGACTCTGGCTTAATGGCAGGAGCAATAATGGGCACTAATTTGGGAGTCCTTCAGGGTGAAGATGGGAGCTTGGCTCGCTGCAGCATAGGGGTTTGAAGGAAATCCTGCTCTCTTCCCAAGCAGCTGTCCGAGTTGACTTGAGACCAAGGAGGCTAGGTGACATGATAAAGGGCATGCAGCTCCCATATCTCTGTCCCCCCTTGTTCTTGTAACCACTAGGCACCATGGCCAAGATTTTCAAAAGTAACTCTTTCATTTTAGGTGCCTAGCTTGAGATGCTTCAGAGAGGACCTGTCTTTCAAAAAGGCTTGAGTCTCTGCTCTCTGGCAATCAGACCTCTTGAAAGGTATTTCCAGTTAGACACCAAAAATTGAAGGCACTTAGAATCACTGGACACTTGAAAGCCTTGGGTGGCATGGCAGTGCCAGATTACGTAATTCTGGGTGGGCAGGGGTCTCCCTCTGTAGAATCAAAAGGTGCTGGTTAAGCATGACTGCAAGTACTGTGGCACACTGGGAGGGCTGTTCTCAGTGATGGTTAAAAGAATGTCAAATATTTGGTAATTAGCTAATGGTGGTTGGCCTGCAGGGGATATTTAATTCTCTATAATGTAGTTTGCTGTGCTGTAAATAAAGATGAAGCTTTTTTTCTTTCCTGCTACGGTGCAATTGAAGTGGGAGGCTGAGCACATTGTCAGGTTTCTGTTAGCCTAAGCAAATTGGCACATTTTGACCCATGTCTCTTCTTCATAATTCCAGACATGAAGGCTGCCTCGTGCCAGCTTTAATCAGGGTAGTCTTTGTAACAGCAAATGTTTATATAAGGAGACGCATGATGCGGAGTGGTTAAAACACGGGGCTTGGCCTTCAGATGGCATGTGGCCCATCAGCATGATAAGAACCTAGATAAACAGAGTGGGATGCCAGAGACAGGGTTCTGTTCCCAGATCTGCCGCAAACTAGCTGTGAGCTCTTGTGCAGAGCACTGTGGCTTGGATCCTCAAAAGTACTATTTAGGCACCTAACTCCCATTGATTTCAGTAGGAAATAGGCACCTACCGGTAAATGCTTTTGAAGATTTGGGCCTTAGAGCCTGTTTTCAAAGGTGCTCCCCTGCGGCTGCTAGGGGTTTCAGTGGATTTGTTGTTGCTCAGCTCTTCTGAAAACCAGCCTGCCAAACTCCTCCTGTTTTCCCATCTAGACAGAGACAGTGGTGTGGAGTGAGGCTTAATTTGCTAATATTTTATTTGTATGACAGCAGTACAGAGAGGCAGATCGCAGAGAGGTTGGGGGCTGTACTAACCCATACTGAGACACAGTCCCTGCCCCAAACAGCTTACAATCTAAATGGAGAAGAGACACAGAGAGGGTGGAAGGAGAAAGAGAGGCACGGGCTGCCTCTGTTTGCAAAGTGAGATCCTCAACTGGAAAGTTCTATCAATGGAGAAAGAGTAAGTGAAATGTTAAATGCAGGAAGCTTTTAATAGGTGGTCACTTAAATCTTATTGGAACTTGGAAAATGTTCTTGAGATGAAATCTGCTTGCCCTGCATTTGTGAGCAGTGCTTCTGCTGTACATGCTAATGTAGCTTCTGGAGAGCAGCCTAATGGGCCTAAGCCACTGACAGTTGTGTGTGGGAACTGTAAAGCACCAGCCATCTATTGAACAAAGGAAGCTGTGCAAGTTGCTTCTCCTTGCTCTGCCCACCCTCTGATAACATCTTATAATTCTGAGGGTTTTTTGTCCCCCATGCTGCTCTGCGGATGCATCTTTAATTCCGTGCTGCAAGATCCCTTGCCATTCTAATGTGCTTACTGGGACACACACACACTCGACTTTTCAGTTTCCAAAAATCAACTTCAACACAATCGATGTAATTTCATAGTGAAGACAAGTATCCACCAGGGGCACTTCCTGGGGATGCACATACTCGACTTTATACAGTCAGTTTCCAAAAATCGACTTCAACACAATCGACGTAATTTCGTAGTGAAGACATACCCCAGCCTCCCCTGAAGCAATGATTCCAGGGGCTTGATTGAGGCCATTGTCTTTATCCCCTTAGGCTGCATCCACTAACCCAGCTTGGCTCTCTCATCAGAAAGGCTTCTGCGCTGGCCGTTTTATTTTATCCTTGATTTCACTTTTGACTCTGCAAAAGATTACAGATATAAAACCATTGTGAACGGAGACAGAAAACCAGCTGTAGTCTGGGGTTTCCTATAATAGGATTGTGTGAAAGGTGAAATTATTCCGCCTTTCCATGTGGCTGTTCAGCAATTGGCCAAGATGGCCTTTGTCTCTTAGAAATTCTTGTGATGGTAGGCGTTTCCCCATTCTTGGCAGGCTATGGATGGAGGGGAGGCACAGCCTGGAGAGTACAATTGCAGAGTAATAGGAACCCAGGATTCCAGGTGGAAGGCATAAGCCATCTTTAAAACTGGTTTGTGAAAGCTGCAATCATCTGGTGGATAATTGAGCAGAGCATGCCTAGACAAGACCTCTCCAACTGAAATGATGCTTCAGCCCTTTGATTGCCGGGGGACAGGTGTGTGTTAAAGTTCCTTTGGAAACATAGCAACTGCCTTTAGATTTTTGGAACTGACAGGACATGAAATGTTTAATTGGTGCACTAAAACTCTGATTGTATCTTATCAATGCCTTGGAGATTTGAAACACACTGCGACATGGGCCAGAAATATTTTATAGTCACAACTCCTTGAAATCAGTGTGAGTCGTTACTGGACTGGGATATTTGCAATGGTAGGGTGTGAGATCCTAATGAGACACATTGACTTCTGTACTCAGTGATTCTCCATCCGTAACCTAGAGGTTCCACAAAATTCATGAGAGACAATCCTGTCTTGGCTTCCCAAACCTCTCTACTGGAGTTCAATGGTCTTCAAGGAGGTACACATGGCCGCCCTGCATTGCATGCCTGATGCTTTAACAGTGCAACATCTCAAATGCTCCATTGAATCAAGTATCCCCTGACAAACACCTGGAGTCTTCCAAAGTCCAGCTAATAAGTTGTCCTCTGAACCTACTGATCCAAAGTGTTTAATTTGCCCTCGGACCCAGTTTCTGATCCCCACAGGGCCTTGTGGTTAAAGGACAGGACTAGGAGTTAAGCAATCTGATTTCTAATCCAATTCTGAGCCTATATGTGGTCTCTTCTGCTTAGGCTTGAAGCACATTGGCTGGACAGTGGGGAAATTTCCACTTATGAGATGTATTGAATGCACCAGGTCATTTGAACCAGACAGTTAAAAAGCACAACCCACGTGCCACATGGCAGACTTTTAACCAGCATGCTCTTGGATAACCACCTCCTGCAGTTGTCGTTACTTCATGTTAATAGCGATGAGGTCAGAGCTAGATGTTCATAGAATGGAGGAAAATCTATCAGGGAGTGGTGATCCAGGTAGCAAAATGGATGTCAGGGAAAAGAATAGGAAGACAAAGAACCTAGTTCCTCAACTATGTAATGAGTAAAGTTTTGTTCATAATCCTGTTCGGGGTGTCTTGGGATGCTTGAGTGATAGTGATTGCTTGCATAGGTTACAGGCAGCACCGTGTGGAGTACTGGCAGGTGCCGTTATTTTGTACTTATGTGAATTCATAATTCATACTAATGTACTTATAGATTTCAGTTCTCTCCTTCCTTAGTGGTTAAGAGGTGAGGTGCTTCTACTACTCCTTGGAGCAGGGCCAGACCTTACTACCCTCCCACGGGAAACCAATCTACTGCTACCACCCTCCCAGCTCCTCTGGAATGGGACTTTCAGAGCTTTCCCTGGTAGCCACCAGGGACGATGCTTATTTGAGCTGCTTTTGCTCACTGCTGCAGAGGTCATGCAGCTTCTCAACTGGAGACAGACATCCGGCGTAGTTGGGAATCAAGCTACTATCAGCCTCATCCAGAAGATGCCATCCAGGGAATCTAGCTGCTGTCTGCCTCTTCTCTGACAATAGCTGGTACTAGATAAATATACACACACAAAATAAGGTATTAAACAATGAGCCTGTTGCCTTACAGCCATTCTAATGGCAGTTGTGCATGTTACACCAACCAGCCCTAGAAAGCACCTTCAGACCCTGTATTGCAACTCACAATCCCAGTCTTGAGACTGTTAGTGGTAGCTAGAGTTGCATGCAGTACATGAAAAGATGGTATGGTCAAGACAGAGGAAGCATAGTTTAGACAGAGCACTGAGGTAGGATCTGAGTGTCCAGCCTTGGCTCTGCCACAGACTCCTTGTGTAGTCCGCCAGCCTCCGTGCCTCAGTTTACCTGTGTCTTACATAGGAATAATGAAACATTCCTCCTAAGGGGACTGTGAGGCTTTAATGAATTAATGTTTAAAGTGCTTTGAGATCCTCAGATGGAAGGGACTGGAAAAGCTGCTTATGTTGTCATAAATAAGACTGATCAAGTTAGGTAGCGTTGCAACCCTCAAACCAGACTGCAGTTACTCTAACACACAGTTTGTCCACTAATATTTTTGTTTTCATCCTGACCATGATGGACTTTTTCCTCTGCTCACACTCAGTCCTACTTCTAATGTCATGGAGCACAGAGACTGCTATTCCCAGCCGGGCTGACTCTATAACTCTTAACAGTGGCAGTGAATTAGTTCACATGTAAGGTACCTTATCAGCTACTGGTTGATTTTGAGCTGCTCAAACAGGCTCTGTAGCT
Organism: Sternotherus odoratus; assembly: GCA_032164245.1. Classification (NCBI taxonomy): domain Eukaryota; kingdom Metazoa; phylum Chordata; order Testudines; family Kinosternidae; genus Sternotherus; species Sternotherus odoratus. Next base: position 5,353,113 of record JAVMKO010000014.1, on the reverse strand, counting down.
AGAGTACGCCCATGTAATAAATAGTCATAAAGGAAACATCCCTTCACCCCAATGTTCTTGGAACACTGAATGCAATGCAATTATTTTAGGGTACACATTGTAACCATTGGGCTTATAGAAGAACCTTTCTGCCTATGGTCTGGACCAGAACCTCATGGCTGTTAGACCTTGGAATAGAGCTGTCAAAACATTGTCCCAGGTTTTCATTGAAAAAGTTCAAAACTTGAGAATTTTTTTGAACTTTCCCCCCTTTTTGGACCAGCTCCAGTTTCCAATAATTCTGGGAAAGGCATCAACTATTTACCCAGTTCACTTGCGCCACTCAGCCCAGCAGCAGCTGATCAGCTAAACAAGGTAAATTCTATCATCCGTCTCTTGGCTCGGGCTTCGTCAGAACCCAGCTGACAGTGAGGTTGTGGGATGAGCAAAGGGGAGCTACTACACACTATGGCATGTTTTGTTTGTCTGGTCAGTGCCCCGCACGCCAGTTCTAAGCCTTTACCAGCCACCACTCAGCCCCAACGGTCTCTCTCTAAGGGTTTTGCTAAGCAGTGCTTGTTCCAGCTGTAGCTGGAGTTTCCTTGCTGCCTTCTCAGTAGTCTCTGCTTTTTTCCACTCATTCAGGTCATGCCCCCCATCACCACCACTACTACTACCAAAACAACACTAGCCACGCCCTTATCTTCCATAGTTCAAATTCCCAAGGGGGTCTCACATGCCCCTTTGTTTTGGGCAGTGACCTGTGCTTGCTTCTGTGGTGAAGAATGGAGCTCCCAGATTCCTTACCGCTATCTTAGGTGGAACCATCCCCCTTCATTTATCAGCTGCAATGGTGTTTCACCCAACCCACAACCCCAACAGTACTTGAAATGTGGTTGGAAAAGCGACCCTTCAAAAACGTGTCCCGTCTTTCTCTACAGAGCTGGAACTTTTGCCAAAGTGCTGGCAACTCCCACCCTCCCTCAAAATCAGGTTTTGAGGCTTTTAACAGCTCCAGTGCCCCCACCGGTCCGGCGGGATGAACTAGATGGAATCTGCACTTGCCCTTTGCATCAGCAAAGTGATTAACTCAGTTCCAGTCACAAGGCTAATTTCTACCCCCAATTTCACCCCAGAGGGAAAATAATGGGGCTTGCACCTGGGGCCTACAGAAAGAACTGTTTGATGCTCGGATCCCAGATTGAGTTTGCCAGGCTGGGGGATGAGGGGGAACCTTTAATACAAGTCGGGGCTGGAAGTCACAGGAAGAGACAAGAAAGGCCAAACTGCAGCATGTCATTTGTGAAGCTACAGCTGGGAGCAGAGCTTCCTCTGAAAGATGGAGGGACATTTGGGGACTCCAATGTCACAGCTGTAGCATGGCCCCCGCTAACTGGTATAGGGAGCCTTAACAACCACAAACCCCAGACTTATGGGTAAGTCCTTTCATGGGTCAGTAAGTGCTTCTCTTTACTCTGCCTAGGAGAAATATAAAACAGGTTGGCCTTAAAGGGACAGTGAACACTTTAATTGTTTGCCAGAAGCTGGGGGGTGGAGAGACCCTTTCTGTTCATTGCCTCTGGGGCTCCTGGCATTGGCCACTGTCACAAGACAAGACAGGGGGCTAGATGGACCTTTGGTCTCTGTCCCAGTCTGTGGGTTTGCCAGGTGGGACTAGGGGCCGCCCAAGGGCTCTCGCCCGCAGAGACCGGGACCAGCGCTGGGGGGAGAAGGGCTGCACTTTAATTACACTGGAGGGGCTCAACCCAACCTGCCCCCTCCCCTCCCTGCCCGATCGGCCAGGGCGTGTGGCCGAGATGCCCCCCTCCCCCAGGGAAACCACCCGCCGTTCCCATGCAGCGCCCAGATGTGAAGGGGGGAGCAGGGGGACCCTCCCCGCCGCGGGCAGGCAGGGTTATGCAAATCGCGCCCCCCCCCCTCCTCCTCCTCCGGCGGGGCGGCTGCTGCCTTCCCCGGGCTGGCGTGGTGCGGGAGCCGGGCTGCTGCGGGGCCGGAGGCGGTGGCTGGGCGGAAGGAAAGAGACCAGAGCGCGGGTAAGTTTCTCCTTCCCCAGCCCCCGGGCTACCTTCCCCCGGGCGTCCTGGGAACTTTCCCCTGCCACATCCCCGCCCTCACCCACCCCAAATCCCCCTCCCAGAGCCCCGGTCCCCCCACCCCAAATCCCCCTCCCAGAGCCCCGGTCCCCCCACCCCAAATCCCCCTTCTCAGGTCCCCGCCCTCCCTCACCCCAAATCCCCCTCCCAGAGCCCCGGCCCCCCCACCCCAAATCCCCCTCCCAGAGCCCCGGCCCCCCCACCCCAAATCCCCCTCCCAGAGCCCCGGCCCCCCCACCCCAAATCCCCCTCCCAGGTCCCCGCCCTCCCTCACCCCAAATCCCCCTCCCAGAGCCCCGCCCCCCCACCCCAAATCCCCCTCCCAGAGCCCCGGCCCCCCCACCCCAAATCCCCCTTCTCAGGTCCCCGGCCCCCCACCCCAAATCCCCCTCCCAGGTCCCCGCCCTCCCTCACCCCAAATCCCCCTCCCAGAGCCCCGGCCCCCCACCCCAAATCCCCCTCCCAGGTCCCCGCCCCCCACCCCAAATCCATCTTCTCGGGTCCCCGCCCATCCCAAATCCCCGCCCACCCTCACCCCAAATCCCGCTCCCAGCTCTGGCTCCGCCGGGCAGGGGGGCGGAGGCGCAGCGCTCACCCCTAAGAAATCCAGGCAGAGCCGGCTCCCAGCTTGTCACGGCCCCGGGGCTGGACTCCAGAGCCCGGGCTTCCAGCCTGTCTTTTCCAGGTGCCTCCCTGCCGCGCAACGAGCCGGGCAGGCGGCATTTTCAACGCTGCGCTGCAAGCCGGGGACTGGGGGGAGAGGGGGGAACCGGCACTTCTGCTTCCCACGGCCACGCGGGGAGAGGAACTTGCCATTGGCTGCGCCTCGCAACGCGGTTCCCCGGCGGCTCCGGGGTCCTGGCACCCCCACCTTGTTTGGGGCCCTTTGTTCTTAATCCACCGCCGCTCGTCCCGTCCCGCCCGGGGGCAACCGGCTTGTTTCAGGGGCTGGGCTGGAATGTAAACGCGATGCAGGCTGGGGCTGCCCCCAGACCAGGAGCTTTACAACAAAATCCCAACCCTGGGAGAGCCTCCGGCCGGGGCTTGTACAAATATTGGTGCAGGACGGTCTGTGTCCAACCCTCTTGTTCTGCCCTGGACAGCAGCATTGGGGCTATTGATCTATTGGCTCTGTGTTTGCGCTCGGTGCTGTACAAACACAGAGCCAATAGATCAATAGTCCTCAAACTTGTGTGCTTGTGACCCCTTTCACCGAGCAAGCCTCTGAGTGTGACCCCTCCTTATACATTTTAAACCCCCCCCCACTTTTTAATATAGGTAACCCCATTATCAATGCTGGGGTGGAGGCTGACAGCTCGCGACCCCTCAGGTCGTAACCATGCGACCCCTTGAGGGGTCCTGAGCCCCCATTTGAGAACCCTTGCAATAGACGCTCACTGTCCCAAAGAGCTTCCAATCTAAGCACAGGACAACTGATGGAGCAGGGCGCCTCTAGTAACTGGGAGACTGTCTCTTGCCGTAGTGGGCACAGGCTCCCCTGCCGGTGAGATGGGAATTCCCGCAATAGTCTGATCTCGAGTCACATTCGTGTCAAGGCGAGTGAGGTCAGAGCTTTTCTTGGATCAGCTCCTGCTGGTGAAGGAGACGAGTTTCCAAGCCGCCTGGAGGTAAGCTATTACCTCACCCGCCTGGCCTCTCCAGTACCCCGGGACTGACTCCGCTACAACAGCTCTGCAAACGCCGGTTGGAAGGGGCATTTTGGGCACCCGGGAAATGCGCAGCCAGATTCTGATCTACTTACTCACTTGGGACGTAGCTCCATTGAGTCCCAATGGCCTGAGGACCTACCTAACTAAGGCTGTGTCTATGCTCCGGAGCTGACGTCCGCATAGCCCCCTTGTGTAGATGCAGCTGGCACCGACAGAAGCCGTGTTTCCCCAGAGGTAGGGACGCAGCCTGGGAAGAACCATTTTGCCCACAGAGCTGCGTCTACACTGGCGGGGGGGGGGGGTTGTTGGCATAGCGATGTCAGTTGGGGGCGGGGTTTGTTCACAGCCCTGCGTAAGTCGTAAGGGTATTGAGATCCCTGCTCTAACTCAAATGACCAAGAGGGCTACATGAGGACCAATGCATTGGCCGGCGGGCCTCATCACTGACACACACACCCCGTGGCCTCGCCCCCACGCCACCCCTTCCAGGAGGCCCCGCCTCTGCCCTGCCTCTTCTCCGCCTCCTCCCCTGAGCGCGCGGCTCCCCGCTCCTCCCCCTCCCTCCTGGAAAGCGCTAAGCGCCACCAATCAACTGGTTGGCAGCGGGAAGTGCCTCGAAGTGGGTAGAGGAGTGGGACGTGGCGTGCTGTGGGGGAGGGGAGCTTGGCGGCCGCTGGAAATAACTGGGAGGGGGCGTGTGGGGAGTTTGGTGGCTGCGGAAAATAACTCGGGGAGGGGGAGGGGCACGGGGAGCTTGGTTGGCCACAGCAAATGACTCCGCGGGCCACACGTGTGTTTGAGACCTCTGGTACAGAGCAGGGCTGGCCAAACTGGGGCTCGCAAGCCGCATGTGCCTCTTTTACTGCTAACGTGTGTCGCCAAGTCCCACACTCCCCTCCCATTCTCCACCTGCCAGACACGGGGTGGGGGGGAGTTCAGGGCTTCTGCCCCGTGGCAGGGTTCGGGGCTTCAGCAGGAGCAGGGCTGAAGTCCCGAGTCCCGGCGGGCGCTCTTGGGTCTCCAACTTCTGAATATTACCGTACGCGACTCGGAGGGTCAGTACGTTCGGCCACCAAGCCTATGAGGCCACCTCTGCCCATTGTCAGAGGCTGCCCCAGTTGCAGTCAGCAAAGGAGCTTGAGCTGGAGGCCCACTAGGATGGGGGGAGGAGGGGTTGGCTCCATTAGGTTCCCAGACCTTTGGAACTCCCTTCCTCCTTAGGTCCGAACCAGCCCTTTAAAGAGGCAGCACGGTCTAGTGGTTATGGCACTTGGGTGGGACTCAGGAGACCCAGCTTCAATCTCTTGCTCTGAGGGCTTGTCTACATACAGGACTGCAGCTGCACGGCTGTAGCGGTTAGTAAAGACGCTTCCGAGATGCAGTTAATCCACCTCCCTGAAAGGTGGCAGCTGTGGGGAGCGGAGAAGCCCCCTCCCCGCACCCCCACCAACCCAGCGCTGTCTACACTGGGCGTTTGGTTGGTCTAACTGCATCGCTCAGGGGTGTGGGCTTTCCACACACCCTTCTAAGTGATGACATAAGTGTGGAGTGTAGACCAGTCTTTAATCCTTTAGTCTCTCCATATCCCAGTTCCCCGTGTGAGAATTGTGGACAACAACCCTGGCCTGCTACCAGGCTGATTGGGAAGTGCTGTGACGCTCTGGGGATGGGGGCTGTATAAGGACCTTTAGCTGCTTAGCCTGCGCTGACCTCCACTGCCGGCTTCTCCCCAGTTGCCGGTGAGGAGATGGGCAGAGGTAGCCCGTCATGGGGGAGTTGAGCTCTTCTTTTACACAGGTTGCATTACATCTTGTTGCTGGGCTGTTTGATTTGATCTGGAGTAACCAGGGCTTAAAATCTCATGGAGTATTTCCCAGAGACCCCCTATAGGCTCCCCCATTTGGGGCTCTGGGCTTCAGCAATGGGGCACTAGGGTTTAGGGCTTCAGCCCTGTGGGGTGGGGAGCGATGGGGTTCGGGGCTTCTACCTTGTGGGTTTGAAAATATTTGCCAGAGCTCTGCTCCAGACAGCTCTGGCTGAATGTAAACTGTGGAGATTACAGAGAGGTTGATTGATGGTTTTTTTTAAAGAGGGTCGAGGGCAGGCAGAGTGTTGGATGGGGGTGTCTCTGGTGCAAGGGAGTAGAAATCTAGTGACACACTTAGCAGTGTAAGGATCTGGCATTTGGGTAACCCGAAAGGAACTGCCCACTTCCTCTGCTGAAGGAAGCAATGTTTCACTAGCCATGCCAGGGCAGAATCACAGCTGACTCCGTACTTTCCAATCTCGCCGTACCCAGCCTCCAATCTAGCACAGGTCTTCTTGCCAGACAGCTGGCTCCCAATTAGCAAGCCACAAACTGGTTTATCGGTGACGTGAATCCTTACCAAACTAGGACAACCTGTGGCTTGGGTTGGCGGGATCTCTGGCTTTGAAAGGTGAGAGGGAATGAGTGAGGCACCGTCTGTCCCAGCAGCTGGAGGACAAGATGGTTTAAATGGGTTACTGAGGTTACTTCCATTTACAATAGCTGGGGCTTTTGCCCCACCACTTCCAATCTTATCCTATGATCCCTGAGGGTTGGTCTCCACTTAAAACTGATACCAACACCACTGTTTTGGTTGGAGGGGGTGATTGCTTTTTACTAATATAGCTATGCCAGCATAAGCTCCAGGGTGGACATACTTATACCAGCATATGGGGGCTTTTCCCAGCATAACTTACATCCCTTGGGGAACGGGTATGAGCAGCACCAGCAGAAGCACTTTTATGCCTGTATAAACTGCGTCTCCACTGGGAGGATTTGCAGGTGTAGCTATGCCAGCAAAACTTTTTGAGTGTAGACAAACCCAAAGAGAGCAGCAAATAAATAGTTCAATAATAGGCGGTTGTGGAATACGCCTCGCAAATACAAAATGGAATAAATTTCAACCTTGTGTTGGAATAAAGCAAGATACTTCCTAGTATTTCTTGCCACCTTCTGTCCTAATTCCTTGTGTGGTGCTACTCTACACTGGGAAACAGCTGCCATATTCTCCCCAGAGCTGGCTGCATTTCAGTGTTGAACAATTTCTGTTTAAGTGCTTTGACAGCTCTTGTGATAAAAGGCATTATAGAAAAACATGAGACTTGCACTGGTAATGCATCATCCCATCACATAATGTCGATAAATACACAGACAAGCTGTTTAGAAGGGGCTGGTGCCATATCTTAGTAAGAAATCCGTCTCCTGGCAAGAAAAAAATCCAGTCTTGTTTAGCAAGATGTTCCTGAAGGGTCACACATTTTGTAGTTTCTGTAGGCTGAATGCATTGCACACACTGAGGGCTTCTTGTCTTCTTTAACACCCCCCTTCCTCCCCGTTCTCACTCTCACATCCTCCTGTGTTTCAGGAACTCCCTGCAACCCTCCTACTGCCTTCCTCATTCCTGGAACTCTGGGTGCCCCCTTTCGCCACTGCCAAGGGCTCTGTGTTTCCCCCGCCCCCATTCCTCACTTCACCCCATGGCAGGGGCTCCGTGTGCCTCCCATTCCCCTTGCAACTGCTCCTGTTTTAACCTACCTACGTCTAGAGAGGGTCGAATGTTTCATTGCTTCTGTTGGCCAAGTTTGAATCCCCCCATGTGTGCCCCACCCAATACACGCACTTTGTAATTTAAGTTGTTTCTTTTCTGTTTGGCTCAGAGATGTCTGGGGGTCCCCATTTCAAGTGCCATTGGGAGGGTGGGCAGAGCCCAGATGGGGGGTGCTGCCAGGCTGGGGAGTGTTAGTAACTCCCATCAAAGAGGTCTTTGATCTATAAACACTTCCAGCTGATGGGCATGCTAACCAGATGCCATAGGGTTCGCTGGCTTCCCTGCTCCCCCCTTCTGGTTTTACGATTGTCCCCAAAATCAGTAGATTCTGCCCGCCGATGCTGGGAACATTCCTTGACCTTGTAAAATGGCTCGGATGCGGCATTCAAAAGTTACCCTCGGAGAAAGGCCCTCACACTGAGCGCAGGCCTTGCTTCGCTCAGGCCTTGTCTACACTTAAGGATTAGATCCACCTCAGAACTGTCAAATGTTTTGCCCTGAGCGTTGTAGTTAGGTTGATCGAACCCTCAGTGAAGACGCAGCTAGGAATTCTTCCATCGACCTGGATCCCGCCCCTCGGAGAGGTGGATGAATGACATTGATGGATGGAACTGTCGATGTAGGAAGTGTCTACACTATAGCGCTACAGTGGCATGGGTGAAGCACTGTGACAGTGCCACTAGCAACGATAGCAAAGCAGGTTTGCGGGTATTGTTTTGTCTCGTGTTTGAGCAACAAAGCATGTGGGTTTTGGTGGAGTACTAAGGAAGGGAAATCAATGGTGTCTCCGCGTGGAACACGAGAGCCGGCCATCCTACCAGCTTTTCCATGTTGTTCCATTAGCATTGCCTTGCGCGGGCTATGATCTGCCTTCCACACTGTGCCACACGCTAGCCAGAGTGCCGCTTGGATTGTCTGAGGCAGGGCACATGGCAGCCACTTCTAAGGCCAGTAAATGTGGCTGCATGTAAAGCGAAATTAATATTTTACTACCTGTTGTTACCAAACGGCAGCCCTGGGGTGCTGAGCAGAAGTTAATGATTAAAGGCAACACCGTGTTAGCTGAATGCACAGTTAACGCGGCTACTGACAAGTCAGTTCACTGACTTCAGCAGAGCTCCTCCTTTTTTGCAGAGCTCAGAATCAGGCTCCTTTGATCATAGCCAACCGAGATGGAAAGTTGCTGGTAGGTCACTGAATCAATGCACTGCAAAGACTGGATGTCAGCCCACGGTGGGGGATGAACTGGATATTAGACTAGGTGGTAGCAAGAGGGAGTTCCCTCATAGGCAACAAGTGACCCCTCTGGACTTCTCTAAGCCACTTCCTTTACCCCCTTCCCCCCCCCCCCCGCCTTAATAATCATGCTTTGCTCATATCCCGCTGCCCGTGCTGAACCCCTCTGCCCCTCAGCTCTACCCACCCCCACACTCACACCTTCATTTTTTGCATTGCACCTGTCTAAGGCCCTGATCCTACACTGAGCTCTGGGCCAGCGGATCCCTGCACTCTGTACAGAGCCCCATTCATATTAACGGGGTTCCATGTCATTCTGGGATGAACAGGAGTGTCGTACGTAAGACTCCAGGGGTAATTGTTCCGCTCTACTCAGCATGGGGAAGGCCTCAGCTGGAGTCCTGTGTCCAGTTTTGGGCGCCGCATATTATGAAAGAGGTCCAGAGAGGGTCCAGAAGAGAGCGACAAGAATAAGAAATTTAAAAAACATGCGCTATGCAAGGTTGACAGAACAGTGTATGTTTAGTCTAGAAAAGAGAAGGCAGGGAAGGGATCTGATAACAGTCTTAAAATATGTGATAGGTTTTATAAAGAGGGGGGTGATTGGCTTAATTTGCAGTAGGGGAGATTTAGGATAGATATCAGTAAAAACCTTCTAACTCTAAGAGTAGTTAAGCTCTGGAACAGGCTCCCCAAGAAGGTTATGGAATCCCCATCATTGGAAGTTTTTAAGAACAGGTTAGACAAACACCTGTCAGGGATGGTCTAGGTAGGTTTACTTGGTCCTGCCTCAGAACAGAGGGCTGGACTTGGTGACTTTTTTAAGTCCCTTCCAGTTTGACATTTCTCTGATTCTTTGGGTGCTCGGGTCTGCCCAGTTGAGCTCCAAATGAGAGGCTTGTATTGCGATCAGTCAGTATGCACCCAGAACTCAGGGAAGAATGTGCTTCTTTAGACTGTGAACTCTGCAGTTGCAAAGTCTTCCAACCAACCAACAACCCTGACCCAAAACTTTGTAGCTGTGGGCCTGTCTTTATTTCCTGTGTGTCATTTTCCTCTGATTATGATCTTATCATTTGTTTCTCTGGAAGCAGTTGTGACACCGTAATCCAGTGCTGGGCTCTGCCAGATCACATAACAGGAGGAGGAGAGTGACGAAATCCTCACTAACCGTGATGCGAAATCCTATGTGCAAATTGATTCACACTCAAACAGCCTATATTTGAAAGTTTCCCCAAGTTTAAGTGTTCGTCTTTAAACTAAACAACCAAGATTGAGTCATTGGGTGCCATGACATCAGTTAGCGTTTTTTCTGTCATGAGTACCACGGCTTCCTGTTGTTTCCCAGTTTGACACTGTACATGTGTGTGTATATATATATATACATACAGCTAGACAGAGCCGCCTTAGAGAACCTTTCAGATGCAAAACGAGAAACCCACCAGTGCTGCTTCCTGTCTGGGTGCTTTCTGAAATGTTCGTCTCTTTGTAGCAGCAGTGAAGCAGAGGAGCGGATCCGGAGTGCTGGGTGTTTAATTTATGAGCCACGCCACGCTAAGAGGATGAAAACATGGGACTTAAGTTATCTTGCCTGAAAGGTAAGAATGCACTTCAGCTCTTGCATGTCTGTGCGGCTTGCAGAACGCTCACCGCCTGCTGTATTGGGGAATCAGAGTGCAAGGCAACTTTCCTACTTCCTCAAGGGTTTTTTTCCACTGGGCCAGAAAAATCTCCAGGAGCCTCATGATATTTAGCAGGGTGTAATTTACCTGGGAGCCACGATGGCTCAGAATCCACAACTGGGAAAGTTCCGGGGACCTCCCCTTTAAGCTGGATAGGACTGTTAGGAGCAATGGACAATTTGTAGCCATGCTGTGCAATGTATTACCCCTCTCAAGTTCCTCAGCTCTGCCCCTTCTCCAAGGCAGAACTCCCATTACACAGGAGCCGATCATCTGTCTTTTCCATCTCTCCCGTCAGAGAGGAGACAGAGTCTTGTGCGTAAGGCACTGGACGGAGAGGCAGGAGATGTGGGTTCTTTCCAGCTCTGCTACCAACTCAGCCAAGTCAACCCGTGCCTCGGTTTTCCATCTGTAAAATGGAAATAATGACCCTGCTCTAGCCTAGTTAGATTGTGAGTTCATTGAGGCAGGGCCTGCCTCTTATTAAGTTTTAGTACAGCACCCAGCACAATGAGATGCCAATCTCAGCTGGCGCTTCCGGGTGCTACCGTAACATCAATACTAACAATCAGCTCATGTCGTCTTCCAGAGGGGCAGGGCAGTTCTGAGAGCTCAAAGGCCTTATGAAGAACATTTCAACACTCTGCTAGTCTCCTTCCCCCAAGGCTGGGTACAGCTACATGTTGGCAAACACGGTCTCCATAATTCAGGATCAGTTACAACCATCCCACTCAAAGAATCTCTGTGTGTATCTCATGTGTAATTGCCCCGTGCCTCGGTTTCCTGCCCAGCAAAATTGTATCCTAACTCCACAGCCCCCGAGGCTGCCTCCTTCACACAGATCCAGGCCACTCCTGGCTGCAAGCTGAACAGCAAGGGGAGCCCTCGGAGCCACTTCCCTCCAGAGATGTATGTGCCTCATTCTGTGGTGAGCCGTGATTCCCAGTGTGGGGGAGGGCACCCTGTGAAGTGGGCGAGTGTCACTCTCATTTTAGGGGGAAGCTGAGGCAGAGACGTTCGCTATGTGCATGGGGTCAAGGCGGGAGTCGGTGGCCACATGGGGATTAGAATCCAGAAATTCCTAGCACCCAGCCCTGTGTTCAGACCACTGGGGCAGTGGCACGTCCCACACATGCAAGACGGCCTGGGAGGGAGCGATACCAGACCAGAATAGTGCAGGAGGGCAGTGCTGCTGGCTCTTGGGGTTTGATCACGCGTCTGGCGCCATTTGGTGTTGTTGCTAAAAGCCCCGGCTCCCGGAGTCCTGTGAGTAGAGAAGGGTCTCGGCTTCTAATTTAGAAAACATTGTGGCTCCTGGGCCATTCAAATCTCATACTTTTTAAGCCAGTCTCATGATTTCGGGGGTGGGGGGGCTGCCTCATGAATTTCTGGCCACTCCGGGTTGGTGATGCGGGAACTGGCCAGCTGTGACTATGGGCAGAGGCCTGGGCGTCGCTACAGGCAGCAGATACCTGGTGTTCGTCAAGCCGGCACAAGGGTGAGTTTTATGGCTGCAATAACCCCGGGGGCGTTGGAGGCTGAAGGAAAGCTGGAGGCCATTAGCGATTTATGACTCGCTAAAACCACAGCTGGCAAGAGCCCGCAGGGCTTGTCGCGCGTCCCGGGGAATTGGCAGCCAGGCTGAGAGGCCAGGGACTGATGCACAGACTGGCTTGGAGCCCCCCCTTCGCCAGTCAACGGGACGGTGGGTTTAATGGGAAAGGGGATGTGGCGCTCCCGCGGCCGTGGTGGGATACGTCGCTGGCAAGGCTGACGCCCGCACACTTCTGCTTTTGCAGCCAAACCCACCCAGTGGCTGCAGACGGCCCCTCCCCGGGGCTTCCCAGGAAAGATGGTGACTCACTGTTCCCCCGGGGGAGGTGGGGGTGGAAAGGGCCCGTGAGGTCAGCGCCTGCCGATTCCACGCTGCAGCTGGGGTAGGACTGTTCCCTCTACACAGGAAAGGCTTTAATGTTGCCAAGGGATTCATGGATGGGGCTTCCACCCCGTTCCCCTGGCAGATCGTTCCCCGTTGGACTGATCTCGCCGCCAGGGCATCTGCCCACCAGGCCGACTTCCTGCCGATCCTCCTTGGACCGCCCTGCACAGCCCCTGCCCTGGCTGGGCCTCTGTACAAGTCGGGGCTCTTGGTGAAGGAGCAATGCGTCTCGTCCAGAGTTTGAACCCAGGGCCCCCACCAGCTGCACCCCTCGCCCTGAAGAGCAGGGAGCCGACGCCCACACTTTGTCTACCAGGTGGCCAAGTCTGCCGGGGCCTCCTCTCGCCAGCTCCGAGTTCCCACATGGAACGTGGGGATGAGGGTTTGTACAGACGCCTCCTCAGAGATGGCCCCAGCAGCAGGCCAGCGGGAGGAAGCATCCCCCGGGAAGACACCTCCCAGAGAGGCAGGTAGCTCCGCTGCGAGGGGTGGGAGAAGCGTACCTCCCCGGGGGACAGTGCTGGCAGCCCTTGGCAGTGAACAGCTCTCAACAGCGACCCCTTCTGGCCAGCGGTTGGAGCAGCCCTCGTGGGCTCAGATGGAGCACCCGGCCAGCCCTTCTTGGGTGAGAGATGGCCACCAAGACGCAGGACCTGAGTTGGGGAGGCCTCTCTCCCCACTGTCGCTGAATGAACAGCTGCATGGGGGCTGCTCTGGGGACGCTTGTCTGCAAAGCAGCGGCGAGGGCACTCCGCTGTCTCCGTGGGCGAGTGCTGAATATTGCATCACCCATTAGCTTTCACGGCTGCCTGGCCAGGGGACTAGCGGAGTGCCAGGGAATGCTGTCAGCGCTAATGCAGCGCCCGAGGGCTGACTGAGCCCTGGAAAGCTGCTGCCTCGCGGTCCCAGGAGGGCTCCGTGCACAGCTGGGGTGTGCCAGCTCCCTCTGGCAGCAGCTCTGGGGCATGTGGCTTGAAAACTATCGGCCAGGAAGAAGCAGGGTAAAGCCGCCCCACGCCACACTGAACATACGGGTGATTTATCCTGGCTCAGGCAAACAAGGTGTTTTGTCAAGTTGCCGGCGAACAGCACGGCCATGCCACATGATCCAGCTCCCTGCAGCCATGCAGTGTAACGCAACCTGCCCTCTGCCCCTGGGAGGGCTAGTCCCCGACCCAGCCAATTGTGTGACGTACGAATGGTGCCGCACCACAAAGCCCAGAAGTGGAATCGGAACTGGATCTTTGAGAGGTCCCCATGTGGTTTTCTAGGTCAGGCTGATTATAGAGATGGACCCCCGGATCCCACCGCTTGGATCTGGAGTCAGACTTCCATATTCTTTGGGGATGTTTGGGGCCTGCCTCTCTGGCTGTAAGCCCAGCCGGGGGGAAGATTTAAAGTACAGTCCCGTCTCAATCTAATTCCTAGCCCAGAAACTCCAATCTTTCATACCCCTGCCCCCATCTCTGCAGTCTCTGAGCACCTCACAATCTTTACAGCGGGGGAACCGAGGCACAGAGAGGCTCTGTGACTTGCCTAAGGTCACGCAGGAAATATGTGGCACAGCCAGGACTTGAACCCAGGTCTCCCAAGAGTTGGATCTGAACTCAGATGGTTCCTCTGGTTTCAATGGGCACACGGTGGTCTCCGATGAGCATCGTTCCCCATTTGCGCTTCTAGTTTAGCTTTCCCCTTGAGCGGTGTTTGGTTTGGGCTCGTCTGGAAGGTGCTGCCATGGCGACCCCGGAAGCGGACACTCCTCTCATTCACAGAGGCCCTGATCCAGAGCCCGTGGAAAGGCTCCCAAGGACTTCAGAAGGCTTCAGATCAGGCCTTTGATGACAACAGCGACCTATGAAGCACCTCCATGCAACATACCCCCACCCTGCCCTGAGGGGATGAGAGCCGGGGGAGGAACAGGAGCTGTCTGGCTCCCCCAGTTCTTGTTCTTTCTACTGAGACGTCCATTGAAATAGTCTGTTGTGTCCATGGCTTTTGCCGGGTGAAGACTCGCCCCATAATCTCCTGGCCTGGGTCCATGAAAGCCAAAGAGCCAGCAGATGGTAGCTACTTCTGGTGCCCACCAGCCTGTACTGAAATCCCAGTGGCAGCCTCACCTCCCAGCCGAATCCGGGAGCCCCAGTGCCCCACTGCTTGCCCCTCCTGTAACGTGAGCCCCTCGAGGTTTCGAAGCCCTGGGCCAGAGTCCTTTTACCCTAGGTCATCCTTGGGAAAGTGTCTTGGTTTTCCTCTTGCATCCAATGCGCGTGTACAGGGAGCGGCGTGAACTGCCCCCCTGTGCTACCGGTAGCACACTAGGCTGTGCGTTAGAGCCCCTCTGACAGCATGGAGTTGGGCATCTCCCACACTGCCCAGGACACGGCTGGAGCTTCCGTTTTTGTATCCGTCGGGGGACATCCCCTAAACCCAACGGTTCAGGCTGGGGACTTAGTGTGGGTGTCATGTGACCCGAGAGAACAGCCCTGAGAGTGATGCGTTACATCCCCTAAGTCCTGCCCAGCATCCTTGCCAGTGGGCCCTGCAGCCGGCCTGTGTGTGATGGCGACCACCTGGCTGCCCTTTTACAGCCGGGCAGACAGCTATTGAAAGGGTGGATGTGCTTGGTGCACCGGCCCCTCTTTGCCTGGGTTCCTTTCCGATCGGTCTGGCTGTGCATCATACTGTGCACTGGAAACAGCAGAAGTGAAACCAGCTCACGTCGCTGAAAGGGAAGCTCCGTGTGGCTGCTGCTGCAGGCTGGCGTGTGAGCGGCGGGGCTAGAAGAACCCGGCGCACTTGCCAAGGCAGCGCAATGGGTAGGGGCATTTGAACCTCAAAAGCCTCTGGTCTCCTGGACACCACTGTCAATCCAGGGTAACTTCCACAATGCAGGAGTGACTCTGAGTTTACGTGGGTGTAACTAGAATTGGAACCCGGTCCTTCAAGCTACAGGGGGATCTTGGGCAGAGATGTGGTAGGGCGGGGCTCAGGGCGGTTATTAATCTAGGATTCGGCAGCGAGGTAAGGCTGCCATTGGGATTTCAGTCCAGGCTGGTGGGCCATCAGGAGTGAATGAACCAAGGAGTTGCTTCGAGTGATCCCAAAGGGTATTCGTTCCAATCTTGCAAGGGACTGGGCTCCTAACCACCCGCCGGCTTCCCTGAGAGTTGAGGCTGCTCGGCAGTTCCCAGGATTGGGGTCCTACAGAAAAGCTCTGGGATGAAACCAGTGTAGGTGGAAGCCAGAAGAACATGTGGGACTAGCTGAGCTCGATCAGGCCATGGGACGGTCTGAGCTAGGAAAGGATGGAAATCCCATTGCTTTGAATAATTTAAAGTGGGACTGGACATACCCTGGAGAATGTTCTGGGCATGGTGCCCAACCAATCTTCTATCTCTAGTCTGATCCCACAGTGGCACCCATCTGTCGGCTGTGTCCCACACAGTCACACTAGCTTTCGCCCATCCTGCTGGGGGTAGCTTCTCCAGCTTCTCATACAAATGTTCTGCTCCACCTTGCTAGTGGGGAGCAGGTTCTGCACCCTTTGATCTTGGTGCCAAAATGCCTGTTGACTTCAGCGGGAGCAGAATTGGGCCTTGCTGCTTTTGGCAATTCTCCCAGCTTCCACGATTACAACGGAGTCTGCAGGCGCCCGGGTTGGCGACCAAACTGCCCCTGTTCTCATCCACACACCTACAGGCAATCCGCTGAGGCAGCAAAGATTTCTCTCTCTTGATAACCGGGCCATCTGCGGTTACCTCCACCCACCACGCTCCAGTATCTCACTTTCGAGATAAACCCTGAGTAACAGAAAACTCCCATGATGTGGTAGAGCGCCCTTAGCAGCTCTACCCACGGGTACCAGCGGGCTGTATGGTCTTGCTGTGTTTATTGTGACTCAGGAAGTGAAGTGTTCGGTGCCCGCTGTGGAAAGGCTGGGGTTTGATCTCTTTGTTTATCCCTGGTAGGTCATTTACTATGCACCTCCTCAGGCAGGAACTGCTAGGAGTGGGGTGAGGGGAACTGTTTTGTGCTGCTAGAAAGACCTGGGCGTTACCTAGCTAATGATGCCATGGCTGGGCTGAGAATTCAACCATCTCCATCAATCTGGTGACCGACAGCAGCAGCTGCTCCTTGCGGGAAGTAAACCCCAAAAAGCAAACATGCCTCTGAGCAGGCACCGTCCCCCCAAATACGAGTACAGCCCCCCCACAACGCCAAGTGCAAAACCACACGCGCGGACACGTCTGAACGAAGACCCAAACAAGCACACCGGGAACAAATGAATGAGCACGTACACAACCATGTAAACACGTATGAACACGCATGTGATCATCATGGGTGGGGCGACAGTACTTAAAGGCCACAAGCAGGGTTTGGGGCCCATGGGGCCAGGTACTGTACATACATGAAGACACGCACCAGCACACTCCAAACACATACATGGCCGCCCAGAAAACCCCTCAGAGATCCTGGAATAAAAATACCACAGAGGGTGGCTTTTCTTACTGAGGGTGCTGTGAGTATTTAGGAAAATACTCTAGGAGTTGTGTTGCCAAATCCATCCCAGACCTGCAACCACAACTATTCCGTTGACAAGCTGGACCTGCGTGTTTAGCTAAGGGCAGCAGTAAATACCGGATCATCAATTACCTGCAATACAGTGCGGAACAGCAGGGTTTGCAGCTACTTAGCAGGAAAGGTCCCTCTCTCTCTGGACATGGCTAATGTAAGAGCTTTCCCTGGTCCTTGGAGAAAAGTTTTCCAAAAATGTCTTTAATATTTATGACGGCAAAAGAGCTGCTTTGGCTGCGGCTGATTTAATAGCCCCTCAGCGTGCGCCTGCCTGAAGATTTATTTTCTGGTCCATTTAACCCTCTCTTGTGGGGGGGCAGATGCCCCCTCCCCTACCTCTGCTGCAGAGGTTTCCTCTGGCTTACTGCATGTCGACTTTGTGGTGGATTTCACCCACTGTCTGTCTATTTAAAGAACACTGTGGATCTGAGCACACTTCTCACTAGTGTTAGTGGTGGTGAATATTTATAAGCCCGTCATTGTGCTGGGTGCTGTACAGATTTGGTAAAGAGATGATCCCGGCCCATAAGGGTTCACCTTCTAAAGACACAGGCAGGCAGAGAGTAGGTGCGGGGGAGGGGGAATAATATATTCGCAAATGAACCTGGTGAAGAACTAGCCCTGCACTGATGAGTTTTAGCCACCCCACCCCCCGGCAAGGCAGGGAAATGCTATCCCCGTTGTACAGCTGTGGTTAGTCCGGGGCAGTGCTGAGAACTGTACTCAAATCTCCTAGGTCCCAGGCTATGCGCTATCTAGACCATCCTCCCCTCTGCTGGCCCATAAGGCCAGCTCAGAGAGATCCCCTGGTCCCAGAAGACATTAGCTGATGCGTTTCAGGCTGCTAGCCACCTCTCTCCATAAGGACATAAGCCCGTCCGGCAAGGGTCCTATGCCACCTCCGTAGCTGGAGTCACTGGGTTGACCCACTTTCGATCTCCTTCGAGATGCCTGTCCTTAGTGTGCTCTGGAAGAGCAGGTACTTGCTGCGGGGCCCTCACCAGTGGACAGGCCGTGAGCGGAAGGCGCTCTAACATTAACGACTCCCCTTCCCCTCGCCCAAACACTGCTCCCTCCCTGCTTCCCTGTAAGCCCAGCAGCCAACAACATGATTGCGAGTAAACAGAGCCCGCTCCCTCCCTCGCCCTCTCGTTTTTCCTCAGACGAGCTTTCAGGCAAAACAAAATCCGTCTCTTGCGTAAAACGGGGCTTTATCCTTAATTAAAAAGAGATTAAAAATATCAGTGTCTGCCTTCCTGCTTCAGGAGGGTTGAAATCGGTTTGTCTCGCTCTCTCCCTCCCCGCCCCACCCACAAAGCAGTGCTTTCCCCTTGATTAAAACAAAATAAAAAGCCTATCTAGACTCGGCAGGGGGCCCCAGGGGTGAGCTGGCCCTTTAATGGGGGGGGAGGGGCTGGGACGCACTTGTGCCAGGCTTAGCTCACCTCCCCAGGTAAGGGGAAGGACAGCTGGGGTCATGTGACAGGGCGGAGTATGTGACTGGACTGGGCCTGTTGGGGAATATAAGGGCAGCCTGTGGGCAGGAACCGTCTCTCCCTAACTCCCAGGCCGAGGGGCTGGGACATCACCTGAGATAGCTGGTATTTGGGGCTGGAGGCATCTGGGAAGAGGTTGGTTGAGAACTCTGCAGGTCTCTCGGGCGGAGGCCTGGGAGAGGGACCTGCTGGGTGGGAAGTCCTGATAAAGGACTGTGAGCCTGGAGAGAGGGATGCGAGGGGAAACTGAGGCAGGAGCGGGGCCCAAAGCCTGCTACGGTTACTATGATTTTGCTAACAGGCTCTTCCCCAGCTGGGGGTGAGGCAGCCACTCAAGGGGGGGGAGGTGGTGAGACTGAGAGCATCCAGCTTAGCTACATTTGGGTCCCAAGCAAGACTTGAACTTAGGGCTCCAAAAATGAAAGGCTAATGGAAACCTTGGGACCTCAGCAAACGTGTCATGTGGGGTAAATACAGCCCAAACCCCCGGCCTGGTTATTTCTGGGATGGGGGTGGAGGGCCAGCTCAGCAACTAGACTGGTGAACAGACTTCTCACCGGCTGGGTCAAAGTGGCACCTTTGGGAGAACACTTCCTCAATCCCTATCAAACCATCTTAATTTCCCTGCCCCAGGCCTTGCTGGTGGGTCCCTCCACACCTTTGCCTAATGATATCACTCACTCTGACATCACTCACTCTTGGTTCCCTCCCCAAACCCATGGGCCTTCTTTCCCAGGTCCCCTTGCTCATCCCTGGACCAGCGCTCCCCTCCAGGCTGCCTTCCAAGTGCTCAGTATCCTCTAGTCAGAGGTATCCTCTGTTAAAAACACCCCTAGGAACGAGGGTCGTTCATGGATCAAATGCTTGTAGCGGTAAAAGGTATCGTCACGTGTGTGTCTTCAGAAACTGTGCACTGCTTGCACAAGGTGAACAAGAAGTGGTTCGATGCTATAGCTGCTCCTTCAGCTGACTCCGTTCCCAAGGGCACGCTACAAATGAAACCGCCCCCGATCCCAGTGGCCTAGTGCAGGACGAACAACCTTCTCTTCTCTTTTCTTACTGGCTGCTGTCTGTGCTCATCCTCTCTGGCCGTGGAAGGAGCAACGTGAATGGGCTCTCATAAAAATTGCCCTTTGGCTGGAATTGAGAATGATGCTTACTGAAGAAGGCAGAATCCCCTTTGCCTTTTGGGTAAGGATGAGTTATAGTTTGGGGGGAGAGGGAAGTACTGGAAGGAGGAGCTTTAATTACTGATCCTTCCCCCACCCCCCTCCCCAAAACACAGTTTACAATATGCCATTTTTTAAATTGTTTCCATCCGATGCAGTCCTCTTTCCAGCTCTCAGACACCCGGGCCGGGCTTACTCTCCGCATCATTCTGACTTAGTCTCCTTGATTGAACAGCCTGCAACAGGCAGCTTTTTAATCACTCTGTGTAGGTCAGTCCAGCAATCAGACTGGTTGGGAAAAGCCTTAATTACACATCTGATCAGGAGCCTTTGTGAACCGAATCGCCATCCACCCACGCAGGGGTGTGTGCACAACCCACTTCTTCCCAGTAGAGAGCACTCGTGAGACGTCTTTGACTGCAAATCTGACTGTGCTGCAAACCGCTGAAATGTCCTTTATAAATTACTTTGCTTCTGCTCCATCCTCTCCGTGCCATGTTACCAGGAGCAGGGCTTTTTCCGGGGCCCAAATCTAATCATAGGTCACTTCTGTGGCAGCAGAGGAGTCCAGCGTGGCACCGTGAGGCGCAATTGGGATGGGGGATGGGAACAGAGCAGAGCCCATACGGCACAGTGGCTGAAGGACTTGTGCGGGGATCAGTCTTATAGACAGCAGGCCTGCTGGCATCCTGGAGACCGCAGAATGTGCTGCCTCCCCCGCAGCACGGGACAGACACAATGTGGTCCCTGGATACTCGGGGGACAGGCACAAGGGACTGATCCTCAACTCCGTCAGGAAACAGCAGGTTCACTCCACTACTAGCCCAGAGCAGGGCAATGGAAATGATATGGGGCTTCCATATGAGAGACCAGGTGCTGCTTAGTTTGGGGAGGAGATGGATTAGCGGATATACGATTGAGGTATCTAAAATATTGGCTAGTCCCGTCAGTCGAGTGCTTCTATGCATCCGCCTTTGTAAGACAAGGGCACGGAGGGCAGCCAGGTAAAGTGATACACAACCTGTGGAACTCACTGCTGCAGGATAACACTGAAGCCCAAGGGGATTAATAAAGGATTGGGTATTTATTTCAACAATAAGATGATCAGAAGTGATTAGAGCCAGATTCCAGAAGACTTCCAGCTTCTAGACTTCCGTGGGACTTCAACGCCCAGTGGTCAATTCTTAATGTTGTTCTGTGTCCTCACAGAGAACTAAATGATAATACAAATACTTTGCACTTCCCTGGCCCCTTTGACTGAAGGATTTCAAAGGGCTTTTCGGACACTAAGGAAAAGGGCATCTTAATCTAGGGGGGGGTGCACTGGGCTGGGAGTCAGGGGATCTGGATTCTGTTCCCAGCTCTGTCCCTGCCTTGCTGGGTGACCTTGGGCATCTGGGCCTCTGGTTCCTGTCCCACCCTTTGTCTCGTGTATGTAAGAGGTTCAGGGCCGGGGCTCTGTATGTGTGATGGGTCTTGCTGTCGGATGGGCCTGGTTGGCGCTACTGAGCTACAAATCAACGAGGGCAGGCATGACTCTTAAAGGAGAATCGGCATGGTGAGCGTGGGGCGGGCTTGGCTTCCAAGGGAGAGTGGCTGCTGTGCTTTGGGTTCAGAAACATCCCTGGCAAAATGGTCACTTGCATTAAGAGAATTTCCGCCACCTCCCCCCTGCCTCTGCTCCCTTTCCCTCCCCACGCGTGGTCCCATCCCTCGCACAAGGTGGGTGTACGACAGCCCGGGCTACCCCTGGAGTTTGTACCAGAATAACTGTCTTGAGCGGGAGGATGACTCTCGGTTACTGAGATGATTAGACGGGCAAAACCCCCTAGCGTGGACCCAGTTAGATCAGTACGAAGGTGCCTTCCTATGCAGGAATAGCGATACCCCTCTAAGAACCTCTGGCTGCATTTGTACAGCCCCTAGCACAGCTGCGGGTGGGACCATCTACGACCTATGTGTTACTGCAGTGCAAATAAATAACGTTCATGGGATCTCCTGCGAGGAAGGGCCCTAGAAACGTGCAGAGGATCAGGAAATGATCCGTCGTCTCCTGTCCCTGCCCAGCTCTGCTCCTCCCCACTGTTCATCTCCCAGCGAGCCCCCGGATGGCCCTGACTCTCTCTCTCTTTCTCATCTCGCTCTCTCTCAGGCTTTAAATCGTGTGTGAGCAGCGGGAGCAGCCAGACGCCCGTGGTGAGCAGCAAACACCTGAGAGTCCCGGCCATTATCATCACACCCCCTACCCCCACGGGCATGACGCTGGCCAGGGACGCCAGGCGGCCAAGCGAAGATCCGCCGCGCAACAACTGCTGAGCCAGATGCTGTGAGACTAGGAGCAGCGCAGAGCGCGAGGCGAGGGCCGGAGAGCGCACGAAGGAGCCGGCGCTGTTTTGTAGGCACTGCGAACAGCTTGCCCGGGAACCCATCTGTGCCGTGCGTTTCCCCCTCCCTTTAACCAGGTTTATTAAAGATTTATTAATGGCTCAGCATACCCCTCGCTACTGGGACTGTCACACCGTTCCCAACTCCAGCGCGCTGTGGCATGTTAAGTAATTAGCCAGGCAGCTCCTCTCTGGGAGCGCTGGAGTAGATTGATGGCTGGGGCGGGGGAGACGGCCGCACGGCTGGGTCGCGGTGATTTGGAGGTGGCTCTTCCGGCGCGAGCCCAGACGGCAGCCTCCCCTTGGCCGTTTAAATCACCGTGAAAGAGTTTGGCTGGGGCCGAAGCTAAATCAAGGGGCAGGCGGAGGGAGCGTTCTCCGCCCCGGTCACCAAAATCCGTTCCACGGCTCCTTAATAGAGCGGGATGTTCTCCTGGAGCCTCTGCGCCGGCAACGCCGCAGCGGGACGTGTGTCGCGCCCCGTCCCGATGGAAGCCGAGCGGCCCAAGCATTGGCTGGGTTCGCCATCGCGCAGGCCGGCCGGCAGAGCGGAACGGCTCCGCTTCGAGCGCCAGAGCGCAGCGGGCAAGACGCCGAACGTTTTTAGCGGCAGGCGACCGCTGGGCTGCAACCCTTAGGCGATGCTGGTGGCTCCCCGCCTATGAGAGGAGCGTGAGCCGGGATGGAAGAGACAGATCACATCCGTCGGGTCAGAGAGGCCAGGAGCCGGCCCGGCAGCACTTGTCATGGCAACATCTCGCCAGAGCCCCGTGTTCGCGGGAAGGGCCAGGAGAACCTGACCTCGGCCCTCACCTGGACGTGAGTCGCAGGCCTTCAGCTGCATGAGCCCAGATACGACGGGAACGTGACAATGTTTGCTGAGCCAAGTTCCTGCTCTGGCATTTCTGGTGTACCAAACCCAGATGGCCAACAGTGGGGGAATCCCAGCTAGGTTGGGAGGGGGGAGGGAGGTTTGGATCTATTTGAGGAGGGGCAGATGCAAGCCTCAGATGGGAACACAAGCCTGCCATCGGTGTCAGCAACCTGGCTTCCTTGATCACCTCTTTCAGCATGACCCGAGCATGTGCCCTGCTGCTCTGTGGGGAGAGGGACCGGTAGCTCAAGGAAGAGCCCAACTGAGCTTCCCAGAGTAGGGGGAGAAGGGTGCTCATTTTTTGTAGAGGATTTGGGCTGCTGGGACCCCACCCCATGTGGATCTGCTGGCTCGGGCAGCACTTTCTTTGCTGCTGGAAGTGGCTAGACTGGGATGCTGCCGACTGCAGTTTGTGGCTGGAATTATCTCCCACCACCCCGGGCAGGCCAGCCTGACTCAGGATCTCGGGGGGGGGGGGGGGGGAGGAGGGTGGAATCCCTCCTCTCCCGACACAGGGAGAGAGGCCTGGGGAGCCCCAAGGCAGCTGGGTGGCCCTTCGCGGTTAGCTTGGGTGCTGATAACACGTGTGTATCCTTCGCCCTTTGCTCGCCAGCACATGGGCGTGCCGTGTGGGGAGGGGAGCAGACGCGTAGGACTGTGGGATATCGCGGCAGAGGCGCCGTGAGATAC
Source organism: Sternotherus odoratus (assembly GCA_032164245.1). Taxonomy (NCBI): domain Eukaryota; kingdom Metazoa; phylum Chordata; order Testudines; family Kinosternidae; genus Sternotherus; species Sternotherus odoratus. The sequence goes on along the minus strand of JAVMKO010000014.1, from coordinate 5,329,730 downwards.
AGCGGGAAGGTTGGGGACGACGGTCCCAGTCTATGCCACCAATGCAGGCTGGTCTCCTGCTCTTGTGGGATCCCAATCCTGTCATGAGGGCGAATGGGCATGTTTTAACGTGGACTGTGGGCAACATTTTAAAAAGGGCGAGGAGGGATTTATAAGGACTTGCTGTTTTGTTACAAATAAAGATCTCTCTGCCCCATGGCCTCTGTCAGATTGTCTGTGTGGAAGACCCCCGGCCCTCCCCCTTGCTCCGGCATGTTGCATCTTGCCTCATCAAAGCAGCATCCCAGGCTAAGGTATGGAATTGGTCCCAGATCTGACCCGATTACGCTCCGTGACCGAAGGCGGCTGTGTTCTAACATGGGTGCACGGCTGCAATCCCTCCCCCGGCCCTGGCTGACCGCAGGGCATGTGGCGCTAGACTCATGGTTCAACATGTCTCCTGTGTGCCTGATCCACAGGAGGGGGGAGTCTCTCACAGTGCGCCAGCCTGGCTCTTACCGCGAGCCCTGGCAACTCATGCTCCTGGGGTCCTTTGCTCAATCCAGGGCATCAGCCAAAATGGCAGCCATTGCAAGAGTGGCCCTGTCTTATCACACGGGAAGCTGAAAGCCACGTGGCTGATGATGAACGGGACACGTGTCCTGTTCCTCAGCGTTGCCCAGGGCAGAGCTATAGAGACTCCAGAACGGAGCGAGGCCCCGGCCCTGTCTGCACTGAGACGGAAAACATGGAGAGACCCGGGTAGGCCACCAAGTGCTTTTTTGTGCCCGCTGACGCCTCCGAGGGCATTTTACCCTCGCCCGGGGAACGTTCCCTGCTTGGATCCTCCCAGTGGAGCTTGTCTCGGCGGTTCTGCTCTTCCTCTCTGTGCCGGACTCTCCACTGGGGTCAGCTGGAAAGGAGCCCATGGGGTGCGAGTCAGGATCTGCCCCAGGAACCGAGAGCGGACTCTGACTGGCCTCCAGGCGCACTGAACTCCGCAGAATCCAGCAGGCCCTTCCCATCCTTTCATGTCCACTCCCCCCACTTTGCTTCTGGAGCAGTGTGGGCTGGCTTTTGTGCTGTGCCACTGCAGCCTTAGAACCCTATGGTGCACCCATGGGGCCGCTGGCACGGCCAGGCACTGCCAGAATGCCCTGGGAAGAGGGCGGGATGGCAGTCTCCACCAGCATCGGTGCCGGCTTCCTCTCAACCTGGGGTGGGTGCTCCACCCCCACTCCACCCCAGGCCCCAGCCCCACTCCATCCTAACCACCTACCCCCCTCTTCCCACCATTGCTCTACCCATACCCCCACTCCACCCCTTCTCCCAAGCTCCAATCCTACCCCGTCTCTTTCCGCCCCTCTCCCCTGAGTACACCATGTCCCCACTCCTCTCTTTCCCTCCCAGCAGGGGACCAGCTGATCTACAGTGGGTGGGAGGCACTGGGAGGGAGGGGGAGAAGTTGATTGGCGGGGCTGCCAGCAGGGAGAGGGCACTGGGGCAGAGGAGGAGCTGGGGGGGGGGGAACTGGCACCCTCTAATATTTTTCCCTAAGTGCTCCTACGTTACAAACTAACAATCTCAGAGACCCGGTTCCAGCGTGGCTGGGTTCTGCAGGGTAGGTGGGCCCTAGCCATGTTACCAAATTGTGCTACAGCCTTGCGATCACGGAGTGCCTGGGGCGATGGTCTGGAACTTGCTCCCTAGGAAGCCAGTCAGGACTTCAGGTGAAGGGCCCCTTCTCCGTTCACAGCCTGTTTTCAAGGCTAGGAGCTTCACGGGTACCCACTTCAACCTTCCTGGGTCTGACCTCGGAGCATTCAGCACCTTCTGCCCCTCCCTGCGCTTGCCCCAGCGAGCCCGCCTGGGCGGGGTCCTGGGGGAGCCCGTGGATTCTGCACCCCAAATTCACAGTCAAACGTGACTCTCAGCCAGCCAGTAAAACAGGTTTATTAGACAGGTACATGGTCTAACACCGAGCTTGTAGGTACCCGAACCCCTCAGCTGTATCCATTTTGGGGGCACAGGGAGGCCAGACCCTGTCTGGGCCTGCCTCTCTTCTGCCCACCCAGCTTCAGACCCCAAACTGAAACTTACTCTCTCCAGCCCCTCCTCCCCCCCCCCAGCCAGGTCAGGTCACCTGACCTCCCTCCAACAGGTTCAGCCGGCCTCTTTGTTATTCAACACTTCCAGCCAACGCCTTTCAGAGAAGGGGAAGGGCCGGCCCCAAGACAGCGTATGTTGTCTCTCTGCTTTTCAACAAGAAATGCATTGGGGAAACTGAGGCACACACCCAGTATTCCTACTCCGTCACACTTGCTTTGTGCAACTGGAGTATGGTTTGAGGAGACTGTTGTGTCCCATCTATTCTACAGTAGGCAACCAGGAAGCTGGGAGGCAAGAGGGTTGTAAATGGAGCCCCTAATAGGTTTATTTTTACAGTGAGGCTGGGCCCTGAGATGGTACCAGAGCCTCATTGGTCCCTGCCAGAAGAAAAATATCAGGGCTGTACAAAGTTCTACCAGATGGGTGTGCAAAGCCCCATGGGTGCAGCTGTGCCCATCACCGCTAATGTGTAGGCGCAATGGAGCGTGTCAAGTCATTAGGCAAGGGAAGGACCTCCACACTAGTGTTAGGGAGATGGACACTCCCACCTTCGTGGACATTCCCTTCTTGGGGCTCATCACTAGAGTGCAGCTGTCACCTCAGCCAGGGGGAAAAAAGTATCGGCTTTGTCAAACAATAAGGTCTTAATTAGGCTGGGGCCCCCGCCAAAGAGTACCAGTTAAAACACGCACACAAGGGATTGTGGGTGGCATTATGTTAATTTCATAGAGGCTGAAACAACTGGGCCACAGTGGTAGCGAGGAGGCCCCTTTGAGGATGGGAGAATGTGTCAGCCTTGCCTGCCTGGACACGAATCACATCCAGCCGCTGAGTTCAAACAACAGGACTCAGCTGTCTGTCAGGAGCCCAGCCGTCACTGCGCTGAGCGCAACTCTAACCCAACTGCTATTTGCTGTCAGCAGGGCATTTGTTGGCTAGTCAGAGTTGCCAGGCTGCGGGCTGCTGCCTGGTGCAGCGCCAGGGAGTTGCCATGTGATCTGGTCAGGTCTTTGATTCAGGGAGGTTCTGGGAACCTGCAGCTGGGCTGCAGTCAGAGAAGCACCTGTGACGAGCATCAGAGTAAGTACAAAGGATGCTGTGCTAGCGTATTAGCCGATCCAGTCTCTGTTTGATGGCCACTCTCAGAATGAACCTGACTCAGAGTCCCTGAGGCTGCAACGCCTCTTGCTGTCAGCTACAGTGCTCGTCTTCCTCTGATTTCCATCCACCTTTCCTCCTCCCTTGTCTCTTCAAAGCTTTGAGTGCCCGTAGCAAAGGCCAGTCAGGAGCTGTGGGAGAAATAAAAAGAGAAAGGAAAGGCCTGGGCTGCCCTCCCTCTGCCACTATCCTAGGAGCCTTATAATGCCAGGTTTAATACTGAGTCTTGGCACAAGGCCTGGAGAAAACAACCCTGGAGACTGACCTTCACTTCCCAGGTGCACCCCAGGAAATTTGCTGATGTTCCCAGTCTGAATCAATGGAAATGGTGAGTGACTTGGCAGCCCTGCTGATTCCTGGGCCCACCGCGCCGTGGCCTGAGTTCTTGTCAGCTCCTGCAAGCTAAGGAAGGTGGCTGACTCAGTAATCCAAGAAGAGCAATGGGGTGCAATGTTGGTGATTCAGCCGATGGCACTCTTTCCTCTGAAATAGTGATGACCCAATGCCCCGGTGTTGTCGTAGGTGATGCTGCACTGCTGGAGGTACTGTTCTTTCGCAGACACACAAAGCCAACCCCCGATGTAACAAATCCAATGGGCCTTTTGGCAGGAGGGAGGGGTGTTAGTCTTGCCTGGGTTTTGCCGTTCTGTTTCTCTAATTTCCCCCTGCAGTTCCATTTCACTTGCTGTCCAAACTTGTTGGCATAGTGTTACCGTGAGCTGTTAAACCACATCCATGTTCCACCCCAGTGATGGGTGCATTTCAGCAGTGGATGAAGTGATTCCCAAGTATATACTTAGAAGGTGGAATGGGCAAAATGTTTTGAGATCCAAGCTACTCTAGAAATACAAGAAGTAACAAAGAGTCCTGTGGCACCTTAAAGACTAACTAAAGTATTGAAGCATAAGCTTTCATGGGCAGACAGTGGGTATTAGCCCACGATAGCTTATGCTTCAATACTTTAGTTAGTCTTTAAGGTGCCACAGGACTCTTTGTTACTTCTGCTATTCCAGACTAACACGGCTACCTCTCTGATTCTAGAAATACAAGATACTTTGTATTCTGATCAAGCCACTGTGCATTTACTTTCTCCAACTTGTTATTATCAGGGACGCTTGCACAGGAACGAGAGCATTATGTCTTAAATGTCTGATGGCTCCTGTTCGTTCCTCGTGCAATTTCATGACCCTTGATGGCATCATGAATGTGAGTACAGTAGACTCTCGATTATCCAGAATGATAGGGAAAAAAATAATTCTGGTTAATAAAATCCTGGATAATCACCATCCATAGGAAATATGGGGTTGATTCACCAGCCATCCTGCACTGGGGGGAGGGGGTGTTGGTTCACTGGCTGCCCTGCGCCCTGGTGGGATTGTTTTGTGTGTGTGCTTGGGGCAACAGCAAAGCCAGAGCCGGCCCTGCGAGTTGCGTGTATTTTTTTTTGACATCCTGGTTAATCCACATCCTGGTTAATCCAATCCTGGATAATCGAGAGTCTACTGTATTGTGATGTTCCATCGGATGATTGAGTCTCCACTAGGGAATGAGCTGCAGTCACTTACAAACTCTGAAGGCACTAAGAACTGTTTTCCTGCACGTGTCATAGCTGTAAAGAACAAGGATCCCAGTGCTGCGGTGGCACAAGCAAACAAAATGCAAACCCTACTTACACCGACGTTTAAGAAATAACATTCAGACGTGGGGTCTAAGCAGTGTGAGCATGTCCCACTAACGTGCTTTGGGGAGGATATTGGTGGCATTCTGTTTGTTTTTAATATGAAGAGCAAAACGAACGGATTCCAAATGGCACAAACAGGGAGACGAAGTAAGCGGCATGACAGAGATCATTCTGGGAACATTAACCTCTTAAACATAATCACAGGCTGGGGCTTTCCTCCCTGACCCTAGCATTACACATAAAGCTCCTCCACCTCCCATGATGAGACATGGGGTCCTTGCTACCAAGAAACAGAATTAATCAGAAACCTACAGGAAAAGTGGGGGAAGAGTGTGAAAACAGATGGAAATTTAATTTTTTAATGACAGCAGCAGATGGCAAAAGACACAAAAGTGTATTCACACCATGTCAGAGCCATTTATAGACTGCCTGGCACCGCCGTAATGCATTCCAATAGGGTTTAGATTATTGCTCCCCTGAGACATGCAGGCAATTGGCTTTCGAGTGGAATTGTATTATTTTTCTTGCTGCAAACTCCGAAAATAAAAGTTTCACTGTGGTTATAGTCACTGAGAGGTAAGTGGCGGAGTAAATATATTGAATGAAATTGAGTGTGCACCTCCTCCCGATGCCTAAGGAGAGAATATTTTGAGCTCAGAGTTTCACTCTCTTCCCACAGTGCCTTTACACCGTCAGAAGGCTGTTGGCTTCAGTGCTGTTACCCTTGATCTAGCGCAGCCTAACTGGAGAATCAGGCCTGCACTGATTTCAGTGAGAGATCTAAAGACACAAAATGTGGGCCTTTTGAGATCTGACTCTTGATCTGTATTTTGCACCTTTGTCCTGACATTAAAATAGGCTACATTCATCCACCCCGCTTTGGACACCCCTGAACGCTGAGGTGTTTGAAAGCCAAAGCGGGACTTCGGGGCATATGTCCATCTCTTGTGTTTAAATTAAGACAGAGCTGAGTTCTGGAGATTGGATCTGGAAATGGACTGGAATCTGAGCGTCTCCTAAATCAGGACTGCTGAACATTTCAGATGTAAATCTGGGCTTCTTGTCCTCTAACATCCCATTTCCTCCTCTTGTTTCCTCCTGCTAGTGTGATCAGCACAGGCCTCTATGACTTTCCCATGGATGGAGCAGAAGCTCCTGTGACCGTCAGAGGGAAGGGACCTTCAGAACAAAGATCTTCACTAAGGGCATCTCTGTGTTTGGGATCTTTGCCCCTGTGTAGCTATCCCAATGTAGCTCCACCAGTGCAACCTCTCAGGGTAGACTTGTTCAATCAGGGCTTTCACTGGGGCAGCTTACCCCGACTAGAAGCAGGAAGCACTTTGAGTCCTATTTTGTGGGTTCTCTGCATCAGAGTGAATTTAGAGCTAGCAGCCCCCAGGGCAGGGCTTACCTAACACAATTTCTTTGTGGGTTCCTCTTTTGACGGTTTCAGGTTTGCTCCAGGATTAGAGTTGCTCTTTAAACCTGTGAAGATCAGAGCTGTGCGAAATCTGGCGAGTACCATTGCTAAGGGTTGCGTCGTGAGTCTTCTGTGTTTTGATTTCCGGGGGCTGGGGTTTGCACCTGAGTGTTGTTTTGAATGCGGGGGTTCAAACAAACTCAAAATGTCAAAAGCGAACTCAGGCATTGAGTTTTGCCTGGCTCAGGGCTGAAATCATGGCTGGTTCACTAGAAATACATAGAGCAGGGGTGGGCAGACTTTTTGGTCCGAGTGCCACATCTGGGAATCAAAATTGTATGGCGGGCCATGAATGCTTACAAAACTAGGGTTGGAGTGCAGGAGTGGATGAGGGCTCTTTTTGGGGGTGTGGGCTCTGGGGATGGGATAGGGAGGAGGAGTTTGGGGTGTAGAAGGGAGCTCCGTGCTTTGGAGGACAGGAGGGGGATAAGGGCTGGGGGAGGGGTGTGGGAAGGGGTGCAGGTTCCGGCTGAGGGTGCAGGCTCTGGGATGGGGTTAGGGATGAGAGGTGTGGGGTGCAGGAGGGTGCTCTGTTCTGGGATCGAGGGGGTTAGAGAGTGGGAGGGGGAGCAGGGCTGGGACAGTCAGCTGGGCTGTGGAGAGAGGCTCAGGGGTGCAGGCTCCGAGCGGCGTTTGCCTCCAGTGGCTTCTGGAAGCAGTGGCATGTCCCTTCTCCGGCTCCTACGAGTGGAGCGGCCCCCGAACCTATTAGCGCTGGACTGGGGCCATGCGGCTGCTTCTGGGACCCACGTGTTGCAGCCTGCACCCCGTTGCTTCTCTGCTGCGGCAACCCGGCTGGAGCGCCAGAGCAGGACAATCCCCAGACCCCGCTCCCCAGTGGGAGCTTGCGGGCCTGCTTAAAATAGATGCAGCCCGCAGGCCATAGTTTGCCTACCCCTGACAAAGAGAGATGGAGAAAAGCCAATGACAATCCTTTCCAAAACCAAACTCGTGTCTTAAAGCCTCAGCTCCTGGAGACTGGTGGTGCCACCTTGTATGAGAATCTCAGCGAAAGAACTCCCTTTAAAACAAGAAGTAAGTTCCTAGCCCTGATTGTTGAGGAGGAGTGCTGAAAAATGTGATATCTAACGGCTCAGAAACCAGGAAGTGGATAAAAAGGGCCCCACATGTATTAATGTTAAAAATCTCATTATTTTAAAACAAATCTCATGTTTTGGGACCTGACTCCTTATTTTTTGCTTGGGGTTAGTGATATTCTGACTCCAAGTGCAACTGGCACTCTTTGGTCCCTCCTTGTTGGCAGGCACAGCAAGGAAACCGACACCCCCAACAGATGGTTCCCCCGCTCACAATTGAGACACCTCATCGGGGGGCAGTAAGCCGGGGCAGCTTGCCCTGCCAGTGCCACTCCCGACGCTCTCCCTCTTCCACTGATAAACATAAGCCCAAAGAGCTGCCTGTCTGGCACTTTTCATCCACACAAAACTCACTTAATTAAAAAAAAAGCCATTAGGGAGTCATAAAATATCAATCGATAAAAATCAATCGATAGGAACCATTGGCAGCTGCTGCCAGCAAGATGGCGCTTCGATTGGTATTTTTATGGGAAGGGGGGTGAGAGCAGAGGGAAGAAAAATCAGATCCAGGCATAACAAGGCCTTTGAGTGACAGCCGCAAAATGGGATTATTATCATCCTGCAACTATGGCGCTATTATTTTTCATTTTTATTCATGCAATGTAGAGCGGCTGGGCTCTCAGGGCTACAGATCCTGGTTTGGGTAAGGGAGAGAATGACGGAGTGGCTGAGGAGGGGTAAGAAGAGGAAAAGTAGCTCCCCGGTAAAGACTTTTTGTGGGGAAGCACAGTTTACCCGACACTGGGTCCTTTTTATTCTTCCCATTGCATCAAGGTTGCTGCCGTTGCTGGGACACGACGGAGGCAAGGCAGAGGAATAGGTGGCGTTTTGAACAGGATTGCAAGAACACACCATGAAATAGATCTGTCACTACTAATATTGTTTGAAGGCTTTCTGTTTCCATGACAACCTGACAACCTAACAGCCTGGCTGACAGTGCTCTAAATCACTCCGGGATAAAAGCCTTTTATTTTTTTCTTTCCCCTGCATAACTTTGGACATTAACATCTTCAATGTGTCTTGACGGTTTTATTTGTTGGGTTGGTTTTTTTTAGAATCATAGGGTTAGAAGGCACCCCAAGGATCATCTAGTCTAACCCCCTGCCAGGATGTAGGATTTGTTGTGTCTAAACCATCCAAGACAGATGGCCATCCAGCCTCCTTTTGAAAACCTGGAGTGAAGAAGCTTCCACAACCTCCCTAGGCTGTCTGTTCCACGGTCCTACTGTTCTAACAGTTAGAAAGTTTTTCCTGAGATTTAATATAAATCTGCTAAAATGTAGTTTGAATCCTTTGCCTCTTGTCCTGTCCTTTATGGTAAAAGAGAACAACTTTTCTTCGTCTTTTTTTATGGCAGCCTTTCAAGTATTTTCATATCCCCATTTAATCGCCTCTTTTCCAAACTAAACAGACCCAGTTCCTTCAGTTTTTGCTCATATGGCTTGCATTTCATCCCTTTGATCATCTTTGTTGCTCCCCTCTGAATCCTTTCCAGTTTCTCTACATCCTTTCTATACATTGGAGACCAAAATTGGATACAGTACTTCATCTGAGGCCTAACCAGCGCCAAGTAGAGTGGTACTATCACCTCCCATGACTTTCATGCTATGCGTCTGTTAACACAATCTAAAACTGCATTTACTTTTTTTTTTATTGCAACAGCATCGCATTGCTGACGTGCTGAGGTTTTAATCCACCACAACTCCTAGATCCGTTTCAGCAGTGCTGCTGCCAAGCCAGTTTTCCTCCATTCGGAATTTGTTTTTTCTTCCCTAAGTGTGGCATCTTACATTTGTCTTTGTTGAATTTCATTTTGTTGTTGATAGCCCAGTTCTCCAGTTTATCAAGTTCCCTCTGAATTTTAGCTCTGTCCTGCCAAGTATTGGCAACCACTCCTAGGTTTGTGTCATCTGAAAACTTGGTCACTATGCTCTTCATATCTACATCCAGGTCATTAATAAAGATGTTAAACAACACTGGACCCAGAATAGATCCCTGTAGAACCACACTTGAGACTGGAGAAAGTGTTATTTACGCCTTCTCATAACACAAGAACTAGGGATCACCAAATTACTAGGCAGCAGATTGAAAACAAGCAAAAGGAAGTATTTTTTCACACAAGTCAACCTGTGGAACTCCTTGCCAGAGGATGTTCTGAAGGCCAAGACTATAACACGGTTAAAAAAAGAACTAGATAAATGTATGGAGGATAGGTCCATCAATGGCTATTAGCCAGGATAGGCAGGGATGGTATCCCTAGCCTCTGTTTGCCCGAAGCTGGGAATGGATGATATGGAATGGATCACTTGATGATTGCCTGTTCTGTTCATTCCTTCTGAAGCACATGGCATTAGCCACTGTAGGAAGATAGGACACTGGGCTAGTAAATCTTTGGTCTGACCCAGGACGGCCATTCTTATGTTCTTTTAATAGTAGTTCTGTCGAGCCCGTATTTCTCCAGCTTACTATCAAAGTGTCAGGTCAAAAGCCTTGCTGAAGTCTAGATATATTATGTCCACCGCATGCCTCCTATCTACCAAATCAGTTACCCTGTCAAAGAAGGAAATCAAGCTGGTCTGGAATGATTTGTTCTTGGTAAATCCATGCTGTCTGCTAGTGATTACCCCTCCATTCTTAAACACATTGATTGCTGGATGTTTGAAGATGCTTTTTCTCTTTAATTAACAAGTGATGGGGAGAATGATCAAGGTCAGAGGTAAGGAATCATTGAAAAATCCCTCCTTAAAATACTTCTCTGCTGTGATGCTTTCAACATACCCAACAATGATTGCGGGCAGGCAGGCAGGCAGGCAGCTGGTTTGCTGGGACTCCAGTTTTCCATGCTGATTAATGGCATTTCTTTAGTTCCTTGGGCTCAGCCCGGTTGTCTATTGTATCCATCGGTTGGCTGTGATCTTACAAGACAATCAAGCTATACAATCAAGTTATACATTTGTACAATGCCTAGTACAATAGGGCCTTGACCTCTAGGTGCTATCTTATTAATGAATCAAGGTCCCTTCTCTGTCCAAGACACACCTCTGTCGAGGATAGAGATGGGAAAACAAAGCAACAATTCCGTAAACCTGCAGTTAAAGAAATAGAGTGAAGAGTCAAATGCCAAACTGGTGAAACAGCTGGCAGGCTCTGAATCGCTCAGATACTATGGTGATGGGGAATGGGGATCATATAAGAATGGCAGATAGGTGAAAGGCAGCAGAGGATCTGGAACTCAGATCCTCCCCCTCTCACTGTTTTTGGTATCTAGGACAGCACGGTCAGCTGTTTACCCGCAGCATAGCTGTACTTGTGCAAACATTTAGCGGAGCTGTACTGTGCCCCATGCTAAATCCCAGGGTAGGCCAGGGCTGAGACTGGGCTCTTGGCCTTGCTCAGCCCGCTCCGGGAGGGTGCCAGGTGTGCCAGGGCTCAGTGGAGCACAGCCCCAAAGGCGATGCTGCTTAGGAGGGAGGGGAGCAGAGCACAGGATCTGGAATCCAGCTGGAAACATGGTGCAAGCTGCACAGAAGGGGAGTTTGGCCCCTAACCTAAAACATCTGGAGGGGGAAGAGCAGGAGGCAATGGGCCTGGGAGCGGCTTCATCCCCGTGGGGCCGGGACTCCATATCCGGAGGGGAATCATCACGGGAACGCGCGGTGCGGGGTCTATGACACACGATAGGGTGGGTCTGAGTCACTGCCCCGCCCTCTAGGAATGTGACCTGCACCGGCAGGCGGCACCCGGCAGGGCGCGCTGCTTGGCAGGGAACATTCTCCCGCCCAGCCTGAGGAGCCGTGCTCAAGAGCGTTCTGATTGGCTGGAGATAATTCCAGCAGCTCGGCCAATCGCGTAGCACCGCGTAGGTGCCCAATCAGAGAGAGACAATGAGTGTTCCTGAGCCAATCAGAGCCTCTTCCCCATGCGAGCCGCTCGTCTAACCTGAGACCGGGAAACCGCCGCCAGCGTCTCGCGCCGCTAAGACACAGGCAGCGTCGGGCGGGGCGGGGTCTAGCTCCCTCCCAGCCAATGGCAGAGGGCGTAGGCTGGCGCGCGCGTGCTGCGAGTTCCAGTTCCGGCGGGCTGGCGGCGGCGCCCCCTCAGGGCCATGGATCCCGCCGAGGCCGAGTTCCTGGCCGAGAAGGAGCTGGTGACCGTCATCCCCAACTTCAGCCTGGACCGGATCTACCTCATCGGGGTGCGGCCCAGAGCCACCGTAGGCCCGGGGGGGGGCGGGGCTCTGGGGTTAGGGGTCCGGGTGGGGGGAGGGGTTAATAGGGGCGGGGCTCGAGGGGGGGCTTTGAGGGGGGCGCAGGAAGTGGGCCTGGGGTGGCTGAGGGGCGGGAAGGGCGCGTGTTGGGGGCGCTGGGCTCGAGGGCGGGGCTTTGAGGGGGGTGCAGGAAGTGGGCCTGGGGTGGCTGAGGGGCGGGAAGGGCGCGTGTTGGGGGCGCTGGGCTCGAGGGTGTCACGGGCCCGGGCCCCTGACGGAGGCAGCTGGGGGACAGGGTTGAGTTCGGGGATCAGCGCTGCCGCCCCCCCCCCCCACCCGTGCGGTCTTGCGTAGGGAAGCAGGGCGTGGCGATGGGGTGGCTCGGCTGCGGGGAGGGGAGCCCCTGCGGGCTGACCCGCTCCGCGGTGGCGCTACTGGCATCCCGGTAAGAGGCGACGGAATCGCTAGATCCTGCCGCCCATCACCCTGGGCGCCTGCCAGCAAAATCCATAGCGAGAGCAAAGCCCCTAGTGGAGCAACAGAGCAGTGTCCAGTCGTGAACGTTACATTACCCGGCTGGCTCTTCCTGACCCCCGCATTCCCTTTGGCTGACTGCCTGTTAGTCCAGATCCCCCCCCCTGCAGCATCAGCCGATACAAGAATCACCCGCATGATCTGTTCTGCTATTAAAACATCTCCCCTAGTCCACCCACAGCAAGTGTGAAAAAGTGGCATGAGCTGGGAGGGGGGGTAATAGGAGCCTATATAAGAAAAAGCCCCAAATATCCAGACTGTCCCTCTAAAATCAGGACATCTGGTCACCCTACCCACAGCCAAAGGGGCCACATTTCTGCGAGGAGAGAAGTAATTTTCATATAAAGCTTATGAAACCCTTTAGGATAGAAAAAGCCATTAAAATGTAAGTAGTTACTTCTAAAGGAAGAGAGGAGAACTGTGCAGGGATCTGGGAGCAAGAGGAGGGATGATTTGAGTTGACATGGGCTGGCTTCCCTAAATCTACAGGAAACTGTTGATCCTTCAGCAGTTTGTGAGGGTGATGAAGGAAAACTAGATTTTCAGAGGTGTCACAATTTTCCATGCCCTGTTACTTCTACTTTCCTTATTTTCATACTGAATTTCATTTTCCAGGGGGATTTGGGTCCCTTTAATCCTGGCTTGCCTGTGGAAGTGCCTCTTTGGCTAGCTGTTAACCTAAAACAGAGACAGAAGTGTCGGCTAATACCTCCTGAATGGATGGATGCTGGTAAGGAGAATAGTAGCCTACAGGTTAAGCATGGATTTAGCCAGGCTACAGGGCTAGTGGGGAGTCCTGAAATACAGGAATTGGACCTTTGCAACTTTCCCAAGGAAAGTTGCAGGGACAAATGGAATTGTGAAAGGAATTGTTGCCTAATGCAGTGCTGCTGAGATTTTCAAGACCTGGCATGATTTTATACAGACAAGGTGTGTGAGGTAATGTCTTTTGTTGGATTGACTTCTGTTGGTCCAAGAGACAAACTTTAGAGTTTACACGGAGCTCTTCTTCAGGTCTTGTCTCTTTCACCAACAGTGTAAAAATACTGTATCACCCACCTGTCTCAAATATCCTGGGACCAACACGGCTATGACAGTACTGCAAACTAGCATGATTTTAGCATATAATCATTGTAATTTTTAATCTGTGTGGTTAGAATATATTCTTATTCTGCTACGTAAAATTGGTTTAAAATACTACTTCCCAGTTCTGCCACTGGTTTCAGTGTGATCTTCAGCTGCCCATTTCACTGTTCTTGCCTTTATTTGGCCACCTGTAAAGTGAGAATTATATTTGTTTATCTCAGTGGTGAGATTTGTTTGTAATAAAAATGCAGAGTATTGTTATAATTAAGGGGGATCTTCTGCCTTTTAGCGCCTCTTTTTTTCTAGCTTTATCTCAAGGGAAGAGGGTGTCTTTGGAGAGCATACAGAAGTTCTTTCTCCTCTTTCTCCTTTGTCCCTCGAAGGCAGTCAGGAGTTGAAGAGATTTTTACCCCGTTGTGATGTTTCTTCCTCCCTTTAGACATAAAAATCCTACTTCCCTCCATTCTGACATCTTGAGGGAATGTGTAGTTGAGGAGGGCAGGAAACAGGTAATGATGGAATATCAGGAAGAGTGAAGAGACTTGTCTCTAAACATTCTCCCTCTTCCACATTTTCCTCATTCCAGAGACTGCAAATCAATGAGCCAAAATGTTACTTGGCAGAAAGGTTCTTTTTTTCTTTTTTTGGAGGAGCTCTCTCTAGGCATGTGACTCCTCCTCTCCTCATGTTCCAGGTGGTGATGGTGATTCATTCTTCATTCAGTGTAGGACTGAGTGTTGCTCCTCAGCTCCTGTCATTGCAGTCCTGGGTTCATGAGTGTCCTTTTCTCCCATAGAGTTGAGGTCCACTTTTGCTTCTAGACATCAGATTAGAGCAACTTTTGGGCATTAAAATTTTCTCCTGCAGCAGCTGGTGTCTCCACCTAGGCGATGATTCCATCTGATTTAAACATGAAACTGGTAGTTCATCCTGGAGGGTTGATCAAGAGATGCAGCTTCTGCTGGGAAACTTGACACCAGAGCATTGAAGCATCTGGTAAAGTATAACTTTTCCAATTGTGTTTCAGAAAAGCTGGAGGAAATCCGGGATCAGGAGCGCAAAGAGGACACTTTCACTCCAATGCCCAGTCCCTACTACATGGAACTAACTAAGCTGCTGTTAAATTAGTGAGTAGATCTCTTACAGTAACCAGTCAAAGGCACTTTCCTCCCTGCCCGATGGGGTTTGAGGCTGGTAAATATCCAGGACTGAGAGTTGTGACATAGGAAAGCTTTTAGGATTTTATTGGATTAAAATTTGGAGGGCTTTGGGAAAGTGTTAACAGGAGGCTTATTCCAAAGTACATCAAGATTTTGCTAGGGCACTTACCTAATGGTAGCCTTTGTATTTATTAACTTAGTTACTTCTGTATGCAGCGTTGGAGTCCCGTTATCACACCACAGAACAAGTGAAACCAAGTGTAGTGGCCCTGGATGTATTGAGCATATTTTTAGCTTCATTTATACAGATTTACAGCTCTCTTAATCTACCTGAGAGGCCCAACAGCCTAATCCTTCCAGACTTCTCCGCCCTCTGCTGCTGTTAGGCTACCCTTTAGGAGATGGGAAATTCTTCCCTTCTCAGCCTTGAGAGCAGGGATGGGGGATGTCCTGACTCTTCAGTGTCATGTCTGCTAAGACATTTCATTACAATAAAGTCAGCTTTCTGGCTGTTATTTCTTCTAAGCCAGTGGCTCTCAACCTTTCCAGACTATTGTACCCCTTTCAGGAGTCTTGCATATCCAAAGTTTCACCTCACTTATAAACTATTTGCTTACAAAATCAGACATAAAAATACAAAAGTGTCACAGCACACTACTAGTGAAAAATTGCTTCCTTTTTCATGTTTACCATATAAATAAATTGCAATATAAATATTGTGCTTACATTTCAGTGTTTAGTATATAGAGCTGTATAAACAGGTCGTCTGTATGAAATGTTGGTTTGTATTGACTTTGCTAGTGTTTTTTATGCTGTTGTAAAACTAGGCAAATATCTAGATGAGTTGAAGTACCCCTTGGAAGACCTCTGCATACCCCCAGGGGTATGTGTACCCCTGGTTGAGAACAACTCTTCTAAATAAATACTGTTCTGACTTGAAAAGCCCTTGATTACAGAGGACTGGCCATTTGAAGCCCAACCGTTTCT
This sequence comes from Sternotherus odoratus, assembly GCA_032164245.1. Taxonomy (NCBI): domain Eukaryota; kingdom Metazoa; phylum Chordata; order Testudines; family Kinosternidae; genus Sternotherus; species Sternotherus odoratus. The sequence goes on along the minus strand of JAVMKO010000014.1, from coordinate 5,314,252 downwards.
TCTGATGCTTACGACCTCTTGGCATGCAGATGCTTTCCTTACACTAGAAATAACCATAAAACTACTATCCAGGTGAATTGATCTGATCTCTTGAGGTCCTTTTGGAAGTATTTAATTGCCTAACCATTAGGATGTTATGGGGAACAACATGTATGGTCCTTGTGATTGAGTGGTAAGAGTACCAGCCTGAACTTGAGCTCTAACAACACTTGAGCCATTGAGTTAAATATAAAAATAGGTATATCTCCATATATTTATTTCATAGAATTGAAAGGACCTTGAAAGGTCATTGAGTCCAGTCCCCTGCCTACACTAGCAGGACCAAGTATTACTATCCCCTGACAGATTTTTTTTGTCTCAGATCCCTAAATGGCCCCTCAAGGATTGAACTTACAACCCTGGGTTTAGCAGGCCAATGCTCAAACCACTGAGCTATCCCTCCCCCTGTTGCTGTTTTACTTGAGACTTTGGTCAGGTTATTGGACTTCCTGGTATTCCAGACCAGCTGGGCAATTAAAGACCAGGAGGATTGTATTGAAAACTCAGCTTTCCTGAGTAAATAAAGTATTCGGGAAACCTCCACTGCAGAAGCAGCAGCACTTTGGATTTCAGTGTTCCATCTTTGTATAAAGCAAACTACTGTGTTCATGCTTCAGAGATTCAAGAAGCTGCCGGTGTTACTCATGCCAGAGACGTAACGCATTAGTCCCTTGCAGTCTGGTCTGATCTACCTCCTCCTCCTCTAGTGCCTCAGACTGCATCCCAAAAGCAGATGAAATCCGAACATTGGTTAAGGATACCTGGGATACGCGGATAGCTAAACTCCGGCTGTCTGCGGACAGCTTTGTCAGACAGCAGGAGGCCCATGCCAAGGTACAGTAGGGGAAATCTGGGGTGGGCTGATAAGTCTGCTAGTTTTGCCCTGGGAATGTTCAAGATGCTGTGTGATTTTTGTGGCTTGTGAATGATTAATACTGCTAGTGTAAGTTCCAGTTATAGCTTTTTTCTGGTGATTTGGTTACTTGTCAGTAAGAACTATAGCCACATAGGGTTTTTTACTCCACATATTATGTTGTTCCAAATGCTGCAGTGCTGCTTTCAACTCTAGGTGTCTATGCTACATTGTTGCTTTCAATGATGTAAGTCACCCAGTACACCAACCTCAATTCCACCTCTGCAAAAGGCATAGCTGCTTAGATCAATGTGGTTAGGTACACACAGTGTCACTATAAACTCTGCATTGACTATTCTGGCTGTCAGCCCCTGGTGTCTGACAGCTTGGAGCCCTCGCTGTCAAACCCAGTGGCTGGGCTCCAGGCTTTCAGTGCTCCACAACGCCCCACACTGTCATTGAAATTGGTGGAACTGCTCCTGTTGAAGACATGCACCGCCAACAGGAGGAGGGTAGTGTGGACATGAAAAATTAATTTAATTACTGCAGTTGCTGTATGCTGACATAACTTATGTCGTCTTAATTTTATAGTGTAGACTTGTCCATAGACTGATCTTCCTTTTGCCATCGTGAGAGATTGTAGTGCTGCTTCCCCAAATACTGCTGTAATGTCACTCTCCTTGTCTTTTAGCTGGATAATCTGACCTTGATGGAGATCAACACCACTGGGACTTTCCTTACTCAAGCCTTAGATCACATGTACAAGCTACGCACAAACCATCAGCCGGGTGAGAATGCCCAGTCCCAGGATTTTTAAGGTGCCTTCTGACAGTCTAAAACCCTCATGGGATGAGGCAATAATAGTAGGAGGTCTCTGCCCTCTGGACACTATTGAGTCCTGCAGCAACTTGCCTTATGCTGTTTTTTATGCTTTCAATGCCCTGTATAGATCTCTGCTAAAAACCATGCCAGTCTTATATAGTTTCTGTCAATTGTGTCTAACTTGAGTCTCTGTGGTGTTTTGCATGAAGGTTGGTTTCCCTCCATTTGTGTTCAGGCAATAGAAAGAAGGCAGCTTTGTGGCTGCATATTAATAAGTTGAGGACTGCTGATGGCACAGAGGGCATTCCCTGCTCAGCAGCTAGCGTGAACAGCTTCTGCTCTATAATGAGCATCCTTGGCAAAAACAAATGATTCTACCTGGCAGAACTCTCCCAGCCCCTGTGCAGCTGTCTTTGCAAGATGAATTGGTTGCAGCAGTTCGATGCTGTGGGGAGGATTTTCTTATTTCCTTATTGAATGGGGTTTTTATCTCTCTTAAATGATATGGAGCAGCAATAAATATGCTCTTAGTTTAGTGTCTTGCTCTTCTCCTTCCTCTGGGTTGTCTAAAGCCTGGCTGAGGAAGATCACCGAATGGGACTGTTTTAAACACCTGGATGCACAGCAGTCCTGCGGCTTCCCTGGGCTACAGGGTGATATATGGATTTTAACCCAACTGCTGCATGGTAAGGCTTTTTTTCAACTGGGCCATCACTTACAACAGTATATTGATCCCTGAGCACAGCCGATAGATGAGCTCACATGGCTGGCTTGCCAAGGCCATTTAAGTGCACTGTTCTCTCTGTGCACCTGTAGTTTTGTGTTTCTCCCTCCGTGGGAGGATACAGCTTTAAAGAGAACACAAACTCCCACAGGTTCTGCTAGCAAGCCACGGAGAGATTCTGTGTGGATGCAGCTGTGGCAGGTGGTGCTTACCAGCAGCATTTCTCTTTCCTTTTGTTGATTTTCCTGAATATGAATAACAATAATCTCTGCAATGGAGAGAATATAAGGTGGCGTTCATAGAGCATGTTCCGGGACACTGCGGGGGTAGGTGATGATCATTTGAAAGCAATAGGTTATGATGCAGCTTAGCTCCCACTGCACTAAATCTAATGTCTGACAACATGCCAGTTGCTGTGCTAGGCTCTATCTGGACAGCAGTAAGGGGGAGAACCTAGCCAATCTGCTGGCTGTTTGGAAGACAGAAATGGATCCAAAAACCTATTGGAGAAGCAGAAGGAAATATTCTTGGTGGTTGTAAGACATGTCACTGTCACGTATTGTACTTTTGCTCTTTTGACTGAAGTTACTATTTGGTTTTTAAAAAAATCATGCATATAAAAGAGTGAACTGTGTCAGATGAAGACTCCTCCTTTTCCTTATACACTAGTACACTAATTGTATGAAGATCAAGATGGTATTGTGTGAAAACACCTCCTCGTCTCTTGTCCTTTGCAGCTGACGTTAGGGGCCTTGTCTATCTCACAATCTATAAACTGGTCTTGCTGCCGATTTTAGGCTCAAATATAACCCTTGCATCTCTGAACACCACAAGATATCCAAGATGCTCATCAGGCAGCAGTATTTAATCACCAGAACGTTCCCCAGGTCTTTAGACAAATGTTTCCCTACTGCCTTTACTCCCAAACAATTGAACTGTCTTCCAAATGTCTCCCACCAACTGCTCCCATCTGAGCTTCCCCTATGGTGTTTTTGCTATCCCACTGTCTCTTATGTAGTCCCTGGTTAACTTGTATGTATCTTTTCTTTAGAGTCAGGTGGCTGTGAGGGAAGTGGGCTATTTACCTGATGTAACAGAGGTAGGATAGTCTGGACTGACTTGATCCTTCTGAAATAACCAATCCCCTGACCGATGTGTAAGCTGCTCAGATGCTTCACCCCTGACTTAGAATGGATTGTAGAGCCCAAGCTGGTTTAGGTGCTGGCTAAATGCCATGATGTAATGTCAACCACATACTGCCTTTTTGCTGGAATCTTATGAATAATGATAGTGCATTGCATGTGTCCTTCAGCTGGGATCAGTGTAACTTTTCCATCCACTAGTGGGAGGGAAAAACAATCCTTTGCCATGATTTAGGACAATTTTATTTTTTGGATGTTGTCAGAAATTACAGCAATATATTCATAAATACCTAATTACTACATTCAACAAATAATATATTACATTACAATTAATTCAAACAAGTACACTTAGAACAGCTTTAATTTTTTCTTTCACAGCATCTAAACTGCCCCCAGCAGACCTGGACTTCCTCCCCCCTCTGCCTCTCCCTCCCATGCTCTGGTTTTTACTGCTCTAGCAATTCTGCACAGGGTACATACAAATAAACACAACCAGTGAACATGGCCCTTGAGGCAAGGGAGACGGAGGGGAGTATTACTGAGACTTTTTAAGCACTGGGTCAAAAAGTGGGTGATTAGTCCTTTCTCTATGGGTATTTGAGGAATGAGTGTGGAATCAACACTCAAGTACAGGAATTGTAGCTAAGCAAAGTTACATTTTCAAACAGGCTCCTATACATTGCCATCTGGTGGTGTGCTTGTGAACTCTCTGCAATGTATTGAAATTGATGAATAACCTGACAATGAACGGTTTGATTGTGGGCTGGGAGGGGAAAGAGTGATTTAAGCATAAAGTGTATTTTTCTGTGCTAAAATGATCATGAAGTCTGAGAATTGGCAGCTAGTAGGCCAAAGGCTCACTATGCAGTCTGGTTTAAAGAAGCAGCAGCTGTAAGTCTATTTTGCTTCTTAAACAGGTAAGTTAAACCAAGAATGTGTGCTTTTTTTTTTTTTATCTGCTTTTTGCACGTGCACCAATAGACCTTAACCACAAAGCAGTGGTAACTTCCTTTCTTTAAACTGAGCCTTTAAAAAGCCCCCAGTATTTAAAATGCAATTATGATTAGAAAAGTGACTCTAAACAGAGCATTATATTGATGCTTGGTATATTCTGAGTCATAGCTGCCTCATCTACTAATACCCACTCACATTTTTTTTCTGCTGTCAGTCGTGTAGTATTTACAAGACCAAACACCAGAAGCTCAATTCTAATTACCTCAGCAGCAGCATTGGCAACTAGAATCTTTGATTGCTGATGGCGTATGAAGCAGGAAGGCTATGGCTTTAGTTTCAGGTGAGCAGTAATCTGCCTTGGCATTCAAAATGGGCTCACTTTAAGGTGTAAAAATAGGCAAGTCTGATGACAAAAGCATCAACTAAGAGTAAATCTTTAAAACCACATAGTATTCTAGTCACTGGCCTGCCCATAATGGCACTTGAAAAAGATCTCTGCCCTCGGAGTGAAAGGAAAACTGAAGGCCTGTTGCTGTGAAGACATTGCTAGTCATGGAAGACCGAACTTCCTTCATATAAATACTTTGAAAGCAGAGTGGCAAAATCAGCTCTGAAGCCCAGCTGTGCTGTGTAATAATTTCTGTTCTTCCTATTGTATATGGTGATGTAGTTTGGGCTGCTCTTCAGTCTCCCAGATGAGTCATAGTGTCAGCCCACCAGAAAAGAAGAATCACACCTGAGCAGTAATACAATTAATCATTTCAGCTTTTTGGGTCAAGCTAAAGGGACACTAGTCAGTGACGGCTTTATTTGCCTCCATTTGCAAAATGGAACAGGCTCAAGATAAACTGGAGGTTTGCTGTTTGCACTGCCCTAAAACCCAACACAAAAGGGGGGAAAATGTAGCATTGCATGGCTTAACATGGGCATTAGTTTCAGCTTTCTTTTCTGGTCCTTTCCCTTATTTACTGTTCATGCTGCATTAACCTCTTAGCTTTATTTAATCTGATAGTGCTGGGGGGAGGGGGAAAAAGGGCCTTCAATGGGAAAACTAGCAGGGTTGCAATTGGGTATTCTTAGGAGCTATGGCATATCATAGCCTCTAGTTGCTGCATGTAACAGGCTGAGGTTATTTAAACAGGGGCACATGGATTTGCTTTTCCCTGTTCTGCCCTCATAGTCATTGTTTCTCTCTGGCTAGCACCTCAGTCTCATGAGCTGTGTAAGAGTGTGAAGTAGCTGCCAGCTGAAAACATGTAGGTGCAAAATCTTCTAAGAATGCAATAGGCTAACCAACCCTTGCCCTGCCTGAGATTAGGTGGGGCAGCACAAATGTCCATTCCTCCCAAGAACAGCAGCAGACTCAGGGTTTGTCTACACTGGAAAGTGAATGACAAAACTTTTGAGGTGTGAAAAACATACATCCCAAACGACAAAAGTTTTGCAGACAAAAAGCAGTGGTGTGAACAGCACTTGGTTGGTAGAAATGCTCTTCCCCTGATAAAGCTACTGCTGCTTTTCAGGGTGGAAGTTTTTTGGGGGTGGGAGAGTGCTCTCCTGCTGCCAAACAGTGGCTGCACTGCGCTATGTGCCTTTTAGTGGTAGGGCTGTGTTGCTAAAAGGCGTGTAGACATAGCCTAACCGGCTTGCCTTCTATGTGTGGACTGTTAGAAACCTAAAGCAAACAATAGGGAGACAGAAGGCCATGAACCTTGTCTAGAGCATATTGTGATGGCTAGAGGTTGTTTTTTCACTCCAAGTGCTTCACTGTTCCCACAGAACAGGTATCTGGCTGGCTGTCTTCCAAAATCTGCTGTTGAAGGAGACATCTCCAACCAAGACTAGAGACAAAACAGTAGGATGTAGATTTTGATCAGAGATGTTTGTGATACTTTTGCCCTCATCAACTGTCCCCTGACTCCTCCCCTCCGCTACAGAACATGTACAGTAGCTGTTGAGTAGGGGAATGGGCTTTCTTGTCTAATTTACAGCTGAAAACGAAGAGCCTGTTAGTGCTGTTCCTCCTGCTGCCATTTCATCTTAGTTTAAGATGAAATATTCCTGATAAACATACACAGCAAATGCTATATGAGGAAACAGCTAATGCAATTTTACTGCCAGTTGCTAGGAAGTCAGGGGAAGCAGGAGCCTGTTACCCCCAGTATCCCGCACCCCACTAAGAAATTAATAAAAAAACAAAATCGGTTTCTGTGCACTGCTCAGAAAAGACTGAATTTTGCCAGCAGCTGCCCCTTGGCTTCTTACGAGGAATAGAGCTCAGCTAGATTAGGGATAACCCAATTGTAAACTGAACTTCAAGCCAGCTCTTTGTGAAAGAGGTCCTTCTCGTTCACAGAAATGTTCTTCAGAGGAGTAACTAACTGGAAGAGAAAGAGGGCAAGCCGGGAGAATTTCTACTTCCACCTGTTGCTCATGTGATTCAGCTCAGTCTGCACTAACACCTCATTGTTAACACAAGCGTTCCCCCCCCCCCCCAAATTTTTTTCTAGCGTGCTCCTCTGAGCATTGAAAGACATCAGTAAAGCTGAATGATAGACCCAAACAGTTCATTTAGTTCCTGGACATTTGTTCCCAACAGACTTTCCCCTCCCTTCCCCATTTAGTAGCAGCTGGTCATATTTGTAATGTAACTTTTGAAATGCTTGAAGGGGGAAATAAAAATCTGTGACAGGGCAGTAAGGAATAATTAATTCCTGGCCTTTTACTAACAGAATTGTCTGTACCAGTAACTGATGCTACACAAAGCAAAAACCAGAAGTGATAGCACATGCCCCAGTGGAAAGCTTTTTTTAAAAAAATCTTTTAAAACACTTCAATATTTTTCATGTCCTGACCAGCAGCAGTACAAACACTAAAAGCAACTTATTTTGCCCCAAATAAAAAAAAAAAAAGCAGAAACATATTAAAAATGGCAAGCTTTTTATAACAATAATTAAAGTAATAAAAACATACAAAACTTTTTAAATATATACACAGTACAAGGCTGAAGCACCTTTTCTGATTTTGTGGTTTTTTTCATTGCAAAATCATTTTGAGTTTGTGTGAAAATTTCACCCACTAGGGTATGTAATTTGTGTGTCTTTCTCTCTCTAGGTGTGTGTGTATATGTGTGTGTGGTGGTGTTCTGTACATTCCACTCCCTACCCCCCAGACAGTAATAAAAAGGTACCTTCGGTTTGTTTATTCATTTTATTTTTTTATAGCGAAGTGCATTTCCAGTGGAACGCCTGTTCATTTAGGGAAAGGCTCAAGTTCTGAAGCTGTGTTGTCTCCTTCCAGGGTTTGTTACTCTGCAGATTGCTACCGCAGCTTTCCGTATGTGAGATACACAGTTCGTTTGCTTTCAAAAGTGTACCCAACTTCCTCTTAACACAAGAGACACCATCCTCCCAGTGAAGAATAGGCAAACCCCATGGTACAGTAGTTGGACTAATATGGCAACAAAAGAATGATTCTGTGTGTGGACAGCACCCCCTCCTCGGGGAGGTGGCTATTAGTGTTGTTGATGAAGTAAGTCTTTTATCAGATTAAACAAAAATAATTAAAAAGTGGAGGGGAAGGAGGAAAAAAACCACCCCTCATTAAAATTAAACAAAATCTAGCCTTCATGGGTGGGTTGCTTGCAGAATTACAAAGATTCAGTTGCACTGAAGTCAAGATAGAGGTGGGTATTTTTTCTGGATCCCATAATCTTTTGCTCCATGCATGGCACATTCTCCATTTATATTTTAGCTTCAAACCTCCCAGTGAAAAATATTAAATATTCAAGGTAATAAAATAGATTATTATTTCTATACTATATGTTCAGCCTAGTGCAAGGGAGCGTCACCTGGGATATCCCTTGAAATAACCCCTAGACCACTGCATTGCAGGCAACGCAAGGCACTTTCTCAAGTGATCTAGTTCGGCCTGAAGTCGCTCCCTTTCTGAAACAATCTTCTGCTTCTGGTTCCTTAGTTCCTGGAAGGGAGTAGGAAAAAACAAAGTTAAAAAGGGGCCAATGATATGCTAGTCTGGGCAGGTAGTGCCTCTCTCCCAGGGTGTGCATGTCTCTTCTGCACGGGGAGGCCACTGGGTTTGTTGCAGTCAACATTTGGATGGTTTGGTGGGCAGCTGGACATTAAAGCAAAGTTGGATCAGTAGAGGAGCTGATTCTTCTCTCGAGCTGGGGAGTCCTGTTGAGCTTTCCCTGCGTACGTGAGCTCGGAATCAGGCCCACACGTTTTTCTCAATCTTTGTGGCATCTGTACTTTTCCCAGCACTGTTCTCTTTGACATGTGTCCATTCCACTGCCTCATAGCTCCTGCCCTAAGAATGGAGATCCTGACATTCTGCCTTGGCGGGAGCCAGCCCACATCTTTTCCCTGTGGTGCAGAGGTGGGGAACCCTGAGCCGGCTTTTCAGGGGGCCACCCAGGAAACAAAAAGGGTTGGCAAAACGTGTACTGCTGCATTTAAAAAACCCTACACGACAAGTGTTATAATAAACCTACTGCCCTGCGCATGCTGAATTCCCATTGACGGTGGGGGCACTGAACAAGCAGAGAATCACAGGGGAGCAGTTCCGCCCTACAAGTTGTTTCTAGGTTTGCACAGACTCTGCAGGGATCTCCTTTCCTTGCTCCCAGGGTTATGCTGCTTACAGGGATCCTGTCTGCAGGACACCTGCTAGTGCAGTTTTATTCCAGAAGCTGCTATATACAAATGGGCAGTAGATCATCTGAGAAGCATGCTGCTCTATACAGGTTTTCACAGCACACTCATCACTAGTGGCGGAGTGCCTTCCAGCAGTGCAGTAACATATGTCATGTGTTTGTTCTCTGGGCCTCACCTGCACATTCCCAAGGGCAGCCTCCAATTTGCCTCTGCTGGAGTTCCAATAAGTTTGCCCCCCCGACCCCGTCAAAGTGTCCCTCACTCACCGCCATGCTGTGTGACAGCTGCTCTGCAGTCAGACTGAGACTGTAGTGCTGGGCCTCCAGCCGTCGGCACTGTGTCTGCAACACTTGGCGTTCCAGGTTTTGTTCTGCAAGCAAAGGAGGAAACCATCAGCCTTGCCTGGTCCCATCAGACTATTTGGCTAGTAGCATCGCTGGTCTGGCTAGTCTTTCCCACACCAGACTCCTGAATTCTCACCCTTGATGTTGACCTTCTTCTGACCCCCAGAACGTTACTGCCAGAGGTCGGATGTCAGACACGCCAGTCTGCTTCAGCATGGACCTCTCGACCTTCATCCACCACTGCTGAAGTGATCTCACCATGTTAGGACATGGAGATTAAGGACACCACCACAGTGACCAACTATTAACTGTGCAGCAAACGACATAACCTCATGGATGGAAGAGTCCTCCATAGCTTGGGCTTTTGCCTAAAATGTGTGTGCGCCATGCTGCAGTGTTCCTAAGGTGTTCATTTGTGTGTTCACCAGAAATGGCCCTTGGCAATCTTTAAACCATGCCCCGGCACATGGGACAGATCTGTGAAAAGTTAAGGCAGGACACCTGTGGCCAGAGTCTCTCCTATTCCAGCAGGATTACCTCTGCCCTTCCCAAGTAGATTAAAAGAAATTCCGGGCAGTTGATGGTGCCTCTAGAATGCAGCATGGTGCTGGTTCCAGGCTTACCGCCTCTTCAGAATGCAGGCCCAGCTCCTAAGGGTGTTTAGGCTCCTGTGACGGAGTAGGAATACTGGGTGTGTGCCTCAGTTTCCCCAATGCATTTCTTAAGTGTCTGTGAAGGAATAGGGGCTGATAGTGTAAGCAAGCAGGCAACGCCCTCTCCCCTCTCTGCAGGTGTCCATACCTGAAGCTGTAATCTGACTCCAAGGGGAGAGGGAGGTCACCTGACCTGGCTGGGGAGTTTGGGGGTTGGAAGCGAGCTGGCGTGAGGCAGGGAAGGGCAGAGGGGCGATCTTGCTCTCTGGCCCCCAAAATGGACCCAGCGGAGGGGTCGCATTTGCTCTACCTAGATTACGTTCCTGTCATCAAATAAACCTCTGTTTTACTGGCTGGCTGAGAGTCACATCTGACTGTGGATTTGGGGTGCAGAATCCACGGGCTCCCTCAGGACCCCGCCCGGGCGGGCTCGCTGGGGGAAGCGCACGGAGGGGCAGAAGGTGCTGAATGCTCCGGGGTCAGACCCAGGAAGGTTGAAGTGGGTACCCGTGAAGCTCCTAGCCTTGGAAACAGGCTGTGTAGGGAGAGGGGACACTTCACCCGAAGTACAGTCTGGCTTCTTAGGGAGCAAGTTCCAGACCATCGCCCGGGCCCTCCGTGACAGCTCCTATCTTCCATTGATTTCAAATGTGATCAATTTGCATAAAAGAAAGATTCTTTTAAACTGCCAGTCATGCAAATACAGCCTAGGATCTGAGACACAAGCTGGGTTCTTTATCGCCTTTCCATCATCAGCTAGCTGCCTAAATACTATGGGCATGGAGAACAGGTGCTGCAGCTGGAACAAAGATTCCACTGATGGGTGAGCCAAAATATAGCCTCCAGCGTCCTCTCCCACAGCTCTGTTGCCTCTGCAAGGCTAACAGGAATAAAAGCTTGTTATAGCCTCAGACAGAAGTCACAATATATCCAGGGAGCAGAGCTGCTGAGAGCGGTCCATTTTCTCCCTGTCATGTTTCTGACTCCACACTTTAAACAGAGCCTTTCTCTGCTCTGTGTGGCGTCTAACCATCCAATACCACTTTTCTTAAGGCAGGACTGTACTCCTGTCCAAAACTCCTCCTTCCACGCACAGCCTGCTTTGAGCCAGATGACTATCACCACCCATGGCAGCGGTAGCTACAGCATCGTGGTGCTGTTGGGATCCTCCCAGATGAAAGGCTCTCAGGAATGCAAACTAGTACAAACATTTTCCGAAGGAAAGTAAGAATGGATCAGCAAGACAGCCTGATGTCAAATAAAGAGTAGGCAGCTTATGGCAAAACACTGCCGAAGCTCCTTTGAGAACGCGAACGGCACCTTTCAGTTTTCTAAAAGACCATTTAAACTGTATTCATAAGGATCGGAGTAAGTGAGATGTAATTAACATCCAGGGTATCAGCACCATTATTGGGTCTTGCACACTAACAAAGGATTTATTGCGGTGATAAAATGAGAGGGGAAGCTAACACAGCTGATCCACTGGAGGCTGTTCAATATTTCTATCGTCTGATCAGGAACACAAAGAATAATAACGCTGGAAAATAAAACAGCATGGAGCAAAATGTGTGCAGCACTGAACGTGTGGCGCGCTCCTAGGTGTTCACAGGTTAGCCAGCTGGATTGACGCTGAAAGGTTGCTGTGTATTTTTGATAACCATCTAATGACGGAGGACTAATTGCAGTGGCACGAACAAACACCTGAGTCTTAAGAGCTGGAGAATCAGGTGGCTAATCACAGAGATGGGTGCTGTGTAAAAGAGATTAAATTCGATTCCCCAGGAGCGGTAAAAGATGCTCCAATCCTATGTCAGACTCTGAGTTGCAGTCTACGTATGTATTTATAACTGCAGTAAATTAGGGAAAGACTGGGTGATCAATCTGCATTTGTGTTTTCCCGAGACTTGGCTCCAGCTCACCATTTGGTAATTATCTGTGTTGTAATTCCTAAAGTGTCTCTCGCCGCAGATGAGACTGACAGCCCTGAAGTGAAGTGCTGTTCAAAAGAAAACGACTCTCGGCCCCTTGGGGGCAGCACATGTCAGGGGCTGAGTGATCTGATTGTTTTGGGGCACAGTGGAGGGGGCACCAGGTCACCATTTGACACCTGTACGGCATCTCTGTTGCCAGCTTGCGGCAGTGCGTCAGCGGGTTATTTTTAGACACATTTCAAAAATATAAAGCAGGAGACTAAGGAGAAAAACATCAAGGGGTTTTGCGCTCGTGAATCCAGACTCCATTTCCCTGTGCAGCCTCACAGACCCTGCTCTAAGGCGCTGGATCGAATTAATGAATTTTCATACACACCTGTCGCCTTTATGTCTAGCCTCTGCTAATTAACAGCCTTCTGCTTTTCCACAGCCCCTTCCATCAGAGGATCTTAAAGTGCTCGACAGATGTGAATACATTTGCCTCACCTGTGAGACTGATCTGTTTTGAATCCCCATGGTACGGATCAGGAAACTAAGCACGGAATAACATGCCCAAAGTCCCAATGGGTCCATGGCAGAGCTACGGCTCGAAACCAGTGCTCTGAGACACTAATAGGCACAGAGCGAGCGGTTCTTGTCATGATTAGAGAGACAATCCTTCAGTATTAACAGAGGACAGTCAACAGGCACAGCGGTAGTCCTGCTATTCCTTCTCCACTCCAGCTGAGGGTGAAGTTGGAAGTTTCACCTAAATTCCACCTTCTCCTCTTACATTACAGAAAATGTGGTGATGTGAGTAGCGGAAATACCCTACTGTCATTTATAGGACTGAGACCTCAAGGTGACAAGAGGGTTTGAAATTGCCTTCATGTCCCATTTGTAATCCTTTCCCCTTACCTTCTATATGTTCCTGATAAGCTTCGAAGATTGCCTCAATCCCCTGCCACTTAGGCCTGGGGTACTCCTCTTCCTCCTCCTCTTCCTCCTCCTCCTCCCCCTCAGAGTCAGAGTCCTTGTCCTGCTCAGGTGGGATGAGCCCCTTTCGTGCCAGTGGGGTGTCTTGCTGCCCATTCTGTTGAGGCAGATGGACCCTGCTTGAGGTCTGAAGCTCAGGAATGTTGTAATGGATAGAGGTGTCGATTTTGTGGTTCTGCTCTGCAGTAAGTGCGGCTGCACTTCCTGGAAGCAAGATGGGAACAGAAAACAATCAGCCAGAACGAAAGAGAGAAGGAGACATCTTATGTCATTTCAAACTAAACAGGGCACAGTGCTGGAGAACATCTCAAGGCCCGGGCCAGTGCAGATAGTCTACATGGGCCAATTCCACAGCTACTACCTGCGATCCACCTAATTTCTGGGTGTCGAAGCAAGTCCTGCAATGAAGTAGATTAGGACTGACTTTCCAACCCTTGCCTCCCTTTGTGTGCATGCCCCTGCTCTGAACGAACTCCTATGCACACAGGGGGGCATGTGCCAGTGGGGGGTCAGGTTTGAAGCTCCACTGACATCAGGCTCGTAGCAGTGTCTGGTTACTGCACCAAGCGGCCACAAAGGCCAAGCAGCTTGACTCCTCGTTCGCCAGAGACAAGAGGGTGGGAGCCGGGGTGGGGATCACCTGGCCACTAGTGTCTGATTAGAATTCTCTGTCTCCCTGCTTGTGGGGGACAGTCTGACGCTGACTGTCCAGGCAGCCCAGGTGGAATCACACTGGTTGATAAGTCTAACAAGGGGGAGTGAATGAATTCCATGCACTCCCATCAGCGTGACGAGAATGCCAAATGCAAGGCTGCAAATTCCCTTTCGCACCCTTTGTAATAGAAGGTGCAGTGAATGCAAGAAAACTCTCTTCACAACCCTGCTCCAATCCTCACCCTCTCCCGATGACACCCACGCCTGGAAATGTGGTACTGCTTTTCCAAAATCCTGCAACTATTATGTGCATTACAGTAGCGCCTTGTGGCCCCTAAGCTCTTTAGGGTGAGCTCCTCACTGGCAAGATAGAGACAGGGCAGGAGGAACAACAGAGGTGCAGAGAAATGAGGCGACCTGCCGTAGGTTGGACAGTAGGAGACTAGAGTGCCTATCTCTTGCCTGTCAGTCGAGTGACCTAATCACTGAATGTGTGCCCTTAAAATAGGCGTCTTATTTCAAAACATTTTTTAGCAGGTTGCCTTAACAATGCTGCCCTTGGGATATTCATTTGTCTATAAGGTTAACTTTTCTTCCTCAGTGCTGGAGAGGTCTTCAGTAGATTTTAATGGCTCTCTGAGCCCGTCACTGAATACATTTATGGCCCTGCACTGTTTACTTTTTCTGTATGCTGCTCCTCTCTGCTTTCTTAATACTTTTAAAAAATGTTTCTGGTAACAGCTGCTCCCTCCGCACTGTAGTAACTTTACTTCTGCCCATTGAAATTAATGAGCTTTTCATGAGTGAGCCATATTTTCAGTGCCTCTCCTGAAGTTCCCATATTTTTACCTCCTACTGTAATTGTTTAGGCTGTTTCACTGATGGGAAAGCACAGATGTGTTTGTAATTTCCTGATACCTTCCAGAAACAGGTTGTGTGTGCATTGAGTACCCACATGGCTGGCAGTCAGGTGTGCTTTTCTCCCTTCCCATAATGGCTATTTCTAAAACTCTTTTTCTAGAACATGTAAGAGACAAAAGCATGAATGGCTAGAAATTATTGACATTATATCTGTACCAATAGCCAGATTTTCTACACTAACTCCCACAATTGTACATGGAAAAGTTTTGCATGCACTTTTATTTCAGGTCTAGGTTTTTGTGCACACAAACTCCCATGTCTATGTGCAGATGTCCTTTGTGCACACAAACTGGAAGTTTTGATGTCTAAATACCCGACATTGTACAAGCAAATAAAATGCGGCCTCTATTCAGGATCTGCACTGAGAAAAAAGTGCAGGGAAACTCAGGGAAACTGAGGGAAAAAGTTTGCGTGCAGAATCTTACATGTGCAAAAGTGCGGACACTTTCTTTAGAGCTTAGATGGACGTCTCGTTGAGAATTTGGTGCAGTGCTCTTCTTTGTACACATCTACTGTTGCTGTCTCTCCCCTCCATTTCCCTTCTGGGTCTATCCCTTACCTTTGTGCTTCTGCAATGCTTTCTGTGTGGACTGCAGCACAGACTCGTGGAACTGATGTGCAAATTCCTCAGCTATGAAGGGCTCCCATGGCTTATTCTTCCCATTCACGCTGTGAGAGAGTGGCACCGGGATATCCTTCGGCAAAGGGCCCCTGACATAATTGAATATGCTCAGGCTCTTCTTCCCAGTGTGCCCATCGTTCAGCCTGGGCTTCTCAGCAGAGACAGGAGCTGGCTCCTTGGCCCTCTGGAGCTCGTGTGGTCTCAGCTGTTCTAATCTGCTGGGCTCTGCTGTCTTTTGAGCGTCTGGCAAGGAGGTGGTGATACCAACGGGTTTATCTGAATCCACAGGAAACTGCTGCACCTGGAGCTCTTTGGGAAATAAAACGTAACAGAGTTACTAGTCGTGCTTGGGACTGATTCGGAGGAGATGCTCGATTCGAATGTCCCTGTGGGCCCTGAGGCGTTCCTGAATGGCCGGACGCATCCTGGCTCTGGGGAAGGCTCTCACACTGCCCGTTGGTTGATTTGCTGTTTTCTAGAAAGGTGCATTCACCCAGCATGGAACAAATCTACCTCCAGCACGCTGGGGTGGAAGAGAAATCCCCTGGAAATAGTCAGGTGGGCCTGTAATGCTTTAAAAAACCCCAGCAGATGGTGCAATTGCAGATCAGTTCACTGCACCATGCACTGTCTGGCCAATGACTGTGCACAGCTCTCTCCCAGGGCACCCCAACTGGGCTCTGCACATGCTGTAGAGGCCCTCTGAAAATCTGACCCAGGAAGTGTTTCAACACCAAGCCTGCAAAAGGCCCGTCCCTCCCCCCCTCCAACAAATTCTGCATCAGTCAGTTACTGTGAAAGCCACGTGACTGTCTTTGGAGGAGGGGGGGATGGGCAGCATGACAGTTGATGTGGCCCATTAGATCCAGTTCAGTTATGAAGAGGTTATTGGTTGGATGGCGTAATTTCACTGACATCAAAGTAAAACCAGTCAAAGGATGAGGATTATCAGGCCCTAGTACAAGGTGCACTCTTTAGTCCCTGTGATCCAATTCTCAGGAGCACCATGGAGGTCTGTCCATCCACTCCACACCCCTCCTGCCCCCATCAGCTCCTCTGCCCTGCTACTTACCAGCTGGGGTGAGACTGGGACTGTCCCGCGGAGAGCTTTTCACCACCACTGCCGCCGTCACACTCTTCTGCTTCATGGCGTGGAGCATTTCCACCAGTTTCTCTTTATCTGCAGGATGGGAAGCAGAGATTTAGCGCAGCCGTTGCCCATTGGAGCAGAGAGAAGGCGGAAGATGCCGCCAGCAGATCACACCGGGTGGGAAATCAGCCTGGCTGGAGTTACAGCGCACAGACATGAACAGGGCAGCTGGCCAGCACCGGGCGCAAAGGGACATCAACTGATTTTACAATCGCTACAAATCAGAGCCTCCACTGGGCATTTTACTGAAGCGGCAGGAAGTCACTGCCTGTGCCCGCCCAGCAGCATCCGGCACTACCCATAATGCAGGTGGTGATGGTGAGCATGGGGTAAGGGATGCTCCCTGTATCGTCTTAGCTGATCTGTCCAAACCTGTTGAACACCAGGACACGAATGGCCCTGGGTGTTGGCTCTGGGTAGGGGCTGGCTGCCTGGTGAGTGGAGCTGTGCTACTCTCTTGCAGCACTGGGCAGATTCCCACCAGGCTGACAGGTTGCATGCCTGTGTTTAGGCATTCATGTGTGTAGGCTCAAGACTGGATTCCTTTTAATGGATGCCCAATTTTATCATGAGCTGTGGGATGCTCCAGCACCAAAGGGTTGTGCTTCTGGGCAGTGGAAAACGCCCTTGTTTTGCTCATTACAACCAAAGCACAGATCAGGAACAGGGCGGGCTGGAGCTACCGGAAAAGATCTAACAGCAGATCCAACCTGCCTGCAGCAGGGTGAAAACCTCAAAAGCAAGAGTTAAGTGAGCCTCTTCAACTCAACTAGTGACATGAGTCTCAGAACTTCAGAACCTGCAACTCCTCCTGACTAATGGAAGCTCAACGCTTCTGAAAATCAAACCCTAGGGGTGCTGTGTGTAGTGGTTGGTGACCGGAGGTGGTACTTTGCTTGTCATCTCTTAGGAGGTAAGTCACAGCACCATGAGGTGACATATCATCACAAGGCAAAAGGCCATCACCATGTTGTGACACAGAAGTTCATGGAATCGAGACATTTCTCCTAGTGCTGCTCTAAAGCTCACGGCCACCAGCTTTGCGAGGACCCTCTCTTTTCACTCATACCATAGTGATGAGGCCAGGAACCTCATCTGCAGAATCCTACACCCCACATCCCTCCTCCCTGGCCTGCAGGGATCAAGCCGTACCTTTCCTTTTCTCTGCGCTGATGTGAGTCAGGTTGAAGATGGTCAGGAACCTCTTCTTCTCCTCAAAGTTGGGGCTGTTGTTCATTTCGTCGGGGCTGTAGCGTGTGGAGAGCGGCAGCCGCGGTGAGGGTGTCCGGCGTTTGTTCTGGACCATGGGAGGGGATGGACTCCTCTCCCTCAGCAACCTCCGCCTCTTCCTCCTCTTCTGAGTCAGCAGCTCCTCCTTCTGCTGCTGGGTTGTCAGGCCAAAAAGCTGCAGGAACTCCAATTTCTGGAGTTTGGCAATGGGAAGAGCCACATAAATGAGTAGTTTCAAAGCTCAGTGGGACTTTTCTTTTCTTCAGCTCAACAATGAAGAACCTGCTGTTGTCATGTTTCCCTGTCATATATTTCTCTCTGTCTAGCTAGGTTTATGGGGGTATAATTCCATGTACACCACACTGCTTCTCTGGGGACGCTTACGCAGTCTGGAAAGGAATCCATAACACTAAAATCAATGGCACGGGAAACCCAGTGTCTTTTAAATAGAATGAGCTGTTCAGTTCCTCCCAAACCATAGATGTACAAGCCATCCGGAATGGGGACAGGATTGGTGGCCAACTGAAATGCTGAAAACAATTCAGCTTGAATCAGCCTGTCACCAGGGAGCATGGAAGGTGCCTGTTCAGATCAGAGAACTTCAGGCTAGCGGGCCAGATATGGGACTGGAAGACAGACTTCCGACCACTCCTCCTGTTGTTGTTATTAAATATTTATAGTATGGGACCACCCGGGGCCCCCAGTCGGGATCGAGGCCCCATTGTGGCTCCATATTAACAGACGCTCTCTTCCAAAGACTGGCAACGGGCTAAGCAAGCCATGGCTAAGCCTCGGGTAGAGTGAGGCGGTAAGAGGATGATGATCCTATAGCCCCTTTTCCGAGCGGAGGAAAGCTCAGTCTCTGCATCAACTCTCTGAAACACCCTCACTGTATCTTTCCACCTCGCCCAAGCTCCTTCTGTGTCAGAAAACACCCCTTCCGGCCTTTCACTCGGCCCCTTAACTATGGCTTGTCTCCTGCTGCTGCTTCTTATTGATCTCTGCGGTGGGAAAGGTTTGAGAGTCTATACAGAGCAAAGCCACAGTGCTCCCGCACTAGAAACCTACCGTGGCTCTATCCTAGGCTGCTCTGCCCCATAATGCCCAGTGACCATATAGAGTCTGAGGTGACCCATAGAACTGTCCCCAAAGGCTCCAGGGTAACCTCAGCAGGATCAAACAGCTGGCATACCTCCGAGGAAGTGTCCAGCTTCAGCGGGGGCTGCTCAGCAACGCACCGGAGGTGGGCTCTCACTTCCTCCTCATCACTCTCATCGTAGGAGTCATCCAGATCATAGTAGTAGCCTGTGCATGAGAGACACAAAGTGGGATGGTGAGGCAGGACAGACAGCTTCCCCCCTTCCCCAGAGAACCTGCCAGAGCTTCATCAACTCAGACTGGGGTGGCTTGTGATGAATCCCAGCCAAGTGATGTGCCGGGAGGGCTCAGGAAGCAGGCCTGGAGGAACTGCCCAGATCTAAGTGCTTGTGAATGGACAAAGGGCTCCCCGCAGGAACCGTTTTCAGCCTGCTGTGTAATTCACCGAAGCGGCTGGCTGTACCCTCAGGGGGCCGAAGGCCATGCCGTGCAATGTGCCTGCAAGTGCACTTCAGTCCATCTCCCCATGCCCATTACACAGGGAAAAGAACAGTCCTGTGTATGTGTGCACGTCCCTCCATGTCACTACCTGAACCACATGGGGTGCCGCGGTGACTGGCAGCAGTTTGGGATGCATCTGTGATGTGTGGGGAATATGTTCTCTACGTGCCAAACGTCTTACAGAAAGCCTGTAATTGAAACGGTTGAAAGAGGCTTTAAAGCTATCACTGGTCCTTTATTCATAAGCCTCCACCTGGGAAGCACAGCCGCTTTTAGTACCAGGAGGGCAAGTGGCCAGGATTCGGAGGCAAAGGGGGGGAATTATCACTAATAAACCTCCACAAGCTGATCACAAAAATGGCTTTTGTCTCCAGAATAATATCACGAAACTGGCTGAAATCTTGGGCCTTGTCACAGGCTAGCAGACTGCGCTGTGGGTCCCCTTCCCAATGGGATAAAGCTCCCATTTCTAGTCTTGATGAGTGGAGAATTGGTGAATTCTCAGACCGCCATCGGTTCAGGGCTTGGCGATCCTGGGGCTTGGTCCTTTTGGTTTTGGAATGAGAGGAGAAGAAGAAATTTCCCTGACAGGCTGTTGATAGGTTTGTTTTCATATAAATGCAGCTGTCTGAGACTGCTCAGTAGTTTGGCATGTTACAAATAATCCCATTGGAGGGGGTTTCATAATTAGAGAGACAATTTATTACAGCCAAGTGCATGTGCAACTAGGATGATTGTGCCCTGGTCATTTGGATGTACAGTCACGGTAACTGAACATGCAGAGTAGGCGTGTGTGTGTGTGTGTGTGTGTGCGCTTAATCAGGCTTGTGGGGGGGGGGCGGGGGAGTGATTATTCTCTGCCGATAGAGGAACTCAAACTACACTGACCCCCCGCACGTGAACAATACACTAGAGGCTGATTTTGATCTGCCGACGAGATCAGAATCCCTGCATATGAGGAGGAGCTCCCCTGAAGCCAATGGCCTTCCCCAGGGTGAGATGAGACTCAAAGCTCTGCAGATGCCAGCTCCCCCCGAGCGTGGCTGATAGCCCATGCCCCTCCCTCAAGCCTTTGGGAGTCCCGGGTAGAATTTCCAACACATTGGGTCTGCAACATGGGCAGTTCAGATGAAACATCTGCAACCTTGCAAATCTGTAACTGCTCCCTGCCTGTCCCAGGAAAGCAGCTTCTTGGATACGTCTAGCCAGGCCAGTGCGGAGTTCAGGCCCTGTTGAATAGCCTCAAACAAGGCTCTCTTCCTGGGTACACGGAAGCCCTGCACTCCAAGGCAGCCTTCTGCAGGGAGGGGGTGGAGCGGCGTGTCTCATTTTTATGGCAGAAGCCTCTGTGCACTGCAGGAGTGACCAGCGGGCCACCCTGGCCCGGTACCCGACGTTGCAGGAGACCAGGCTCACACGCACGGCAGCGGAGGAGCCTCTTGTGCCGTCAACTGCTTCCTCGGGCTCCAAAGATTTAATGGGCAGAGGCAGGAGGTGGGCCAAGTGCAAAGCAGAAATAACAGCCTGTTTGGTGCCAAAAGGGACTAGAAGAGAATTGGCTCGCCGGCGAGCCAGCCATCCGAGACAGCATGTCAGAGGCGGAGAGATCAGCAGCCCGGAAACAGCTGCACCCCCGAGCCTCAGTTGAGAATGACTGTGTAGCTCCCAAGCCCCAAATCCCCCTCTCCCCGCTGCAGAGCAGTCTCCTCCCCCTGTTGTTCCTGTCCCTGCTTGTACAGTCCTATTAATATTTAAAGCCACCTTATTAGCCTCAGTTCATCATTTATTAATTGGGCATGTCTGAAGCGGAGGATTTACAGAGCGGCTCTGATTTGGCTTTCAGCGTGATTTGCATAGGCAGTGGGGAGAGCAGGGTGGGCTGTCTGCTCGGCAGAGGTGTCAGTCAGCTCCCCGGGAGACACACGACTCCCCTACCACGGCTTGTTCAGAATCAAAGGTGTTATTGTCCTTATTTAATTGTTTTGGACAACACACACACACACACACACAACTCCCCCCCCCCCCCCACACACAAAACCCCTTCTAATGAACACGGCCCATTCAATCTTTGTCATTTACATGGACACCGTAAAGGTGTGTCAGTGAGAGCCAGCCACGGGGGTGGGAGAGTGACACATGGAGACTTGTTCAACAGGAATTGGACTAAGACATCCCCATCCCGAATAATTTCACGCAGGCCACTGATCAGCCATCAGATGGTCACAACTTTCATCCCCTGCTGACCCCAGCTGGGTTTGAGCCTTTGCCCTAGAGGCAGCATATTTCCAATCTTCTGATGCATCCGGTTCCCCCTGCTCAACGCACCAGTCCTTTAGCACTGCTTCCGGTTGTTTCTATTCTCAGAGCTTGTCTACTGCACAACAAACCCGGTGTGAATCCACCGTCCAGGCGTGCGCTTTGACTGCTGCCGTTGTAAAGCGTAGCAAGGCAAGGCACTCTCCCGGCCTGCTTGGGCACGGCAAGCTAGAGCGCTGCAGAGTCACACCCTGGCTCCCAGTGCAGTAGCATCCTCTCTAGACGAGCCCTCAGCAAGATGTCATGTTCCGCACTCCCGCGGCCGGAAGGGACTCCCCAGCGCAGGACTCACCTTTCTCCCTGGCTTCTCTCCGCCGCCGCTCCTCCAGGTCCAGTTTGCTGACTAGCTTACGGTGTTGCTGCAGGAACTCGTCGTAAACGTACGTGGGGTCATGGGCCCTGGGCAGCGGGTGCCGGTAGGGTGAGCTAGGCTTGCTGGGCAGGCTGACCTCAGCAAACTGCCCTGTCTGGGAAAGCGACGCCCTCTGTTGGTTAAGGATGGTCTGTGTGGATTTTTCCAGTTCTGCCAGGAAGGGCCCATGGGAGAATCCACCATGTTCCGACGCCCCAGGCTCCCTGGCAGGCTGGTATTTGTCCAGTGCCTCTCTCTTCCTGGCCCCTTCATCCAGCTTCTCGGAGCAGTATACTCGTTCCATCTTCACCAAGGGGATGGCTTGTCGGCTGGGCTCGTACTGGGCAGGGTGGGCATGGAGCGAGTGATTCTCCTGGATCCTGCGCGGCTCCATGTTGTTCTCCAGCAAGGACACTGGGTTCCAGAGCGAGGTGGGCACCGGATGATGCTGAGGCTTGGGAGAGATGAGCGGAGGGGGCCCTCCAAAGTGCTGTGGTTGCTCTCGGCCACTCGGCTCATGGCGGTTTGGTCCCGATCTGCGGAAAGAAGAGACCCACAATAAGAAAGAGAGCGGCGTTGCAGGATCATAGACGCAACCCTTTTGAAGCCACTGGGGGACACGTGAATAGATGCCTGCTAAGAGAAGTACAGAGCAGCCATCCGCTGCCAGTCACCCAAAGCAGTGGTGTCCTGTCGCATTGCTCCAGGGGGGGAGAGGCTCACATTCAGTAAACCATCTATGTGAGCAAGTTCATTTCAGGGCCCCCCGACCCCAGCAGTGGGAGCCCCTACACAACACCATCAACAGGAGCGCTCCCCGCTCATTTCCTCCTTAATCGTACCAGAAACATTGAGCTTTTGTTTTGGTTTTAAGGGCCAGGTCGTCCAAAAAAGATTAGGTACAAAAATGCACCTGCAATTCCTCACCTAATCTATGCAAGCAACTACCACATCAGTATAGCCACACGGGGTGAGTGCATTGCTGGCCCATTCGATGCATCTGTAGGCATAGTCACCCTGTTGGCACACCCCCAGTGGGAACGATGGGCACATTTGCACACTTCACTTTGAATAGGCTTCCGAGCTTTGGAGTGGTCTGATGTCTCCAGGTGAGAAAACCATACCACATGTGACCTTTAAGACCGAGGGGCCTGGCTACACTAGCAGATGTAGAGTTAAACCGGCCCTCGGAGACAGCAGCAGAGAAAACACTGCCATGTGTTTACACTGTCAGCTGCAAGCGCAGTGGCGTGGCCACATTAGCAGCTCTTGCAGCACCACAGAGAGCAGTGCATTGTGGGAGCGATCCCAGTGTGCAAGTGGCTGCAGCAGGCTTTTTAAATGGGAGGTGGAGTGTGACAGGGAGTGTGTTGTATGTAGGGGAGAGACCGTGTGTTTTGGGGGGCAAAGTGTGTGTCAGCATGCTGGCTTGTAAATTCAGACAGGAGAAGGGGGAAACACCCACATCAGTCCCAACCCCCCTCCTCTTTCACACACTCACACGCGGATGCCTGTCTGTGCAGCAGTAGCATTCCAGGGACATTTTGCTTTGTGTCACGGAGCATGCCGGCTGTCCGAAACGGAGCTTTGAAAGGGGGTAGCTGCATGCCTGCAACTGAGTTCAGTGCAATGACCAGACTGATCACTTGACTTCAAAGGATTATGGGACGTTTCTGGAGGCCAATCCCAGCGCAGTAATGCAACATATCCGCACTGACACCCCGGTGTTTCAGTCAGTGCACAGCAAGCTCTATTTCTCATGGTGGATTACCAGGGGCGCTCCAGCCGTGGAGTCCAGGCACCCTAAGTGTGTTGCCAGTGTGGACACCTCAGGAGTTAGGGCGCCTGGGGCTGATTTAATGCACTCTAACTTGCAAGTATAGCTAAGCCCTAAGACACATCTTGGGCCTCGCAGGGGAATAGCCCAGAGATGGCAGCAGGAGAAGTGGTATTCAGACTATGAAGGCATTTAACTCAGGCATGGAAGAACAATTCCCTGCTACATTGCATCTGGTTATCAAGCCTTGAAGAGGGCCTTCGGACTGCCTCTGAATGCGACTGGCACGGTATCTAGTGGTCGTTTTGTTAACTGCAGTGGATAATACACAACTGGAAGGCATCCACGTTATGCATCAATGTATTCCATTATCAGCAGCTGCAGGATGCGATTACAGAATTAAAGACTGTGTGATAATACATAAGTGAACTTGGGAAGAACTGAGATGGCACAGTTACCCTTCATGCCTACATCATTTGGGGAGTATTTAACATGTGACCAGTTTGTCAGTAATCAAGTTATTCTCTTGCTGATGCAGAAGCCTTAGTCGGAATCTACTCCCCTTTTTGGGTTAATGAATCATTTGCAAACCGATCCGGATTCTCCCTCAATGCCTTTGTTATTTGGAAGCATTTGATAAGCGATTACCCCAAAAAGCAAAGTTGTGACGCAAGGCTGTTTGCAAACAATTCACGGTTCGCTATTGGTCAGCTAAGTCATATGACATGGTATTTTCTTGCCCAGATTGGTTCTTCAACACCTGGCTAAAAATGGTGAAACTCTGATTCACAAACATTTTCCCAAATACCTGCTGATCAGTTTTAATGATCTAAGCTTGGCACTTTTATTCATCAATTGCTTGTTTAGCTGTTTGACCCGCCCTCGTTGTCAATTCCCCTATAGATATCTTCCTTCCAGCCCAAGGCCTCTTGATCGGTGTGGGGGCACTGCTCTGCACGGAGCTCTGTTCAGTTGGGATCCACACAGAAGCAGCAGTTTACCTGCAAGGGTTGCAACGCAGGACCCAAGGTGGTAAATCTACTTTGTAGCCAATTACAAGCCTCTGCCCGTGTTCTGCTGAACAAAGGCGAGGAGGAAGGGGCATTGCACTCAGTGCTCTAGAAGCACAAAGGGAATGACACCGTGAAACCCTTCTTAAGTAACCGGTAAAGGAATAAAACCGTTAGCAGAATAAATATTTCATGCGCTGAAGCTGTGCATTTAACAGTTTTCCACTTCAGAGCCCCGGACCTCCGTGCACTGAAGCATCAAGTTCAGATCAGTGCTACAATTTCTGTCGCCGCCGCCACGGAGCTGTGGAAAGCTGAGGTACAGACACCCACAGCGAGCGGGAGATGAGCCTCTTCCACTTCCTACCTACAGTGCTTCCCCCCTGCCAGCCTGCTTGAGCCCCGCAGGCCTGTCTAGTAGAGATGGATCCTGTGCTAGCGACAGGGCTCTGGAGAGACTGGCCCATGGCACAGCAGTCTGCTTCTTTCACAGACCTTCCCGAAGGCAGGGAAGCAATGCGCATTCAATTCCACACGGCACGGTAGCAGGGCTTCTTATTCAGTCATGATGGACGGTAACCGGCTCGACTGACATCTCCATTGTCAAGCCTGAGCGAGTCTTCCCTCTGCCCAGCAAGGCCGATTAGCACCCACTCGCTTCCTGGGGGCTGCCCCCAGTGCAAGCTCCCCGCCTAGCCAGTCCGCCCTCGGGGAGGGAGAAGCAACCCCCGGCCCCCAGGCACACCCATTCTAGTCCATGTAGCGGAGGTGACCTTGAGCTGCTCACTTGGCTTTCGGGAGGGATGAGAACGTGGACGTGGAGAGTGAAATGAGACGTTGCCATTGTGCCGCCTGCAATCCGCTCCCTATTATACCTGATTAGCAGCTAATCCCCTTGATACCAAACATGACAATGGGATCCAGTGGCAGCGAGGACTGGATGAGCCACCAGCGCTTAAGTGCTCAGCCACAGAGCAAGAAAGCCAGCGTCAGTCAGCCCCACGGCGGCAGGGAGAGGAAGAGGGTTAGAGAGGGGCAGCCGCATGCCGCTCTTGCCCCACTGACCCCCCCGATTGCTGCTCTGCTCCCAGTGCTGGCATGGCGCTGCAAGGGAAGAGAGGGTGCCGCACTGCAGGGCTAGGTTGGCAGGGGGCTGGCCGGGATTTCTGGCTGTTCACATGGGCTCACCTGGTCCCTGACAGACAGAAGCACGGATGGAGCACTCGGACCTGGAACGAGTCTGGACTCTTCCTCTCATTCCATAGCAATGAGATTGTGCCCCTGTATTTATTGGGACTAAAGGTAAATGCTGGTGAATGGTGCCACACTGACAGCCCCAGGACAGGTCTGAGGCAGGGCAGCAGCCGTGCCCGCTTCTTCCTTTTGCCCCACCAGGGTGCCTGGATCCTAATCTCGGAGGAGCTGCACCTCGGGGGCACCACGGCTCACTTCCCCTGCAGGCTGTGTTTCCATACTGCCAGCGAGGGCAGAAATCAGCAACACCTAGTACCTAGCAACTGGCCTGAGGTCACCAAACGTCTCTCCTGCAGGCCCTTGAGCAGCTATCGCTGCCAGCGCAGGCCAGTTTGGAACCTAAAGGGGAGACTCCTTAACCCACTGGCCACCCCACTGAGCCAGCCCGTCCCTACGAGAGGGGCTCTGCCAGCCTTTTGTGGTAGCCCAGCCGCTCCGACAC
This sequence comes from Sternotherus odoratus, assembly GCA_032164245.1. NCBI lineage: Eukaryota > Metazoa > Chordata > Testudines > Kinosternidae > Sternotherus > Sternotherus odoratus. Next base: position 5,287,812 of record JAVMKO010000014.1, on the reverse strand, counting down.
AACACGTAGCCCTCCTAGTTGGACTTGAGCAAAGCCGAGTGCTTCCAGCCAAGTCAGTGGTTGCCTCACACAATCACACAAGCCAGGCCTGGCTGCTCTGCCCCTCCAGAGAGTCCCTGCCCATCCCAATGCCGGAGTCAGCCCTTACCTGGGGTTCTCTGGCCGGTGCTCAGCTTCCGGCTGGTTCGGCGGCCGCCCGATCTCCAGGTGCTGCTCCAGCACTTGCTGCCGGAACTCCGAGACCTGAGACTGGCGGTCCTCCTTCTCCTGCCGCAGCCGACGCTGGCGTGCCAGCCACTTCTCCTCCTCGTTGGTGCGCTGGATGAGAAGCGCCGTGGCCGCGCTGCTCCCGGGGAGGGGGAAGATGCTGTGGCTGGAAATGAGGCTGGGCACGGGGTGGTGGGAGGCGGGCGGCTGGTGCAAGGGGTGCTGGACGGGCTTAGGAGTCGGGATGGTCGTCTCCTTGGGTTTCTCTGCGGGAGGAAGAGGACGCGCTGCAGTGAGGGAGAACCGTCATCTACTGTCAGCCCAGCCAATGAGTGTGCAGGTGATAGGCGGGCCAGGCGGGTGCAGTGTTCATTACACGAGGCAGAGCTATGGGAATGGTCCCCAGAACTCATCCTCACTGGAGACCCAGCACCCCAACACAGAGAGTCCAACTAACGTGCAATGACAGCCAGGACTGGCAGCTGCAAGATCCGGGCTTTAGCCTTGACCTCGCCACGGGCTTCGGGCTGGAAGCTTCACCATCTGTGGAAGGGAGTTGATACCCTTTCCTGCCTCACCAGGGGGAGGGGAGGCTAGGAGACCAGCCAGCCCGGAGTGCTCCAGGCCAGGGCTCTGCAGGCGGGGGTGGGGGAATTACCTGGTCTGTTTGGCGTCAGCTGCTCGGCTGGTTTAACACGCTCCTCCGCCGCGTGGCTCCTCAGCCCGTGCAGCTCCGCCACCGGCAGAAACGGGCTCTCCATGGCTTTGGCCAGGTTCATCTCCTTCTCCCGGGCCCTTTCCCGTTGTCTCTCCAGCTCTCTCTCCCGCTCCCTCTCCTTCTCGCGCTCCCGCTCGAGCTCCTTCTCCCGCTCCCTCTCCCGCTCGCGCTCCTTCTCCCGCTCCCGATCGGCTTCCCGCTCCCGCTCCTTCTCCCGCTCCCTCTCCCGCTCCCTCTCCCGCTGCCTCAGCTCCTCGTCCATCTGCAGCCTGGAATCACAAACAGAACAGCAAAGTTAGCATCTCCACGGGCCTCCCCACCTCCCGCCCAGGCGCACGCGCTGGAGCCCGTTACCTCTCTGCGGTCAGCGTGGACATCCGCTCGGACTGAAGGGCAGAGAGCGACGCGTGGGGCAGCTCGGGGGGGTACCTCACGCCCGACAGATGGAGGTGCATGGCTGAAGGATGAAGAGGTGGAAGTGAACCAGGGCTTGGGATCGGATAGAAAGGGGACCGCAGGGCCGAAAGGCAGTAGGAGTCATCCATCCTGGAGAAAGAGAAGGGGTCAGGTTAGAAAGCCGCACAGCTCCCCTTGCCAGCGGGCAGCAGAGGCCAGGAGTGTGTGGCTACTTAAGGGGAAGCACCTGGTGTGGGAGAGGTGGCTTCATGTGGATGGCGGGCTCCGGTCAGTCCCCCAGGGATGGGAGTCCCGACCTGACTCCACCACTATACTCCGTCTGGCAGCTCCTAGGAGGCCTCTCCCGGTTCGGGTTCAGGCCGGCTCCCAATCACTACCTGCTCCCGACCTTTCCCAGGCCTGCTGTGTGGTGCCATGACTCCACACCAAAGGACCTGTATGGTGCAGGCCCAGGCCCTGGCTCTGGGGAGAAGCTGAGCACAGCCAGCTTAGCGAGGGATTTCCCAGCATGCCTTTGTCTCCGAGGGGGGACGGGGCTCTGTGCTGATCCTTCCGTTCTCTCTGGCCAGGGGCTAATGACAGGGCCTTCGGCACTGCTCCCTGCAGCAGCGCAGATAAAGTCTGCCGGGAAGGGTTCACGCTCAAGGAGCTAGTTATCAGCCCAGCCGCAGGAATCCCCGCTGCTGTGGTAAATGACCTCCCTGCAACGCCTTATTACCATTGTACCGAAGCACCCGGGGAACCATCAATTGTGGATAAAGTGTACTTATTTCTGTGTGGCTTCCAAAGCCGGCGCTAGGGTAATTGATTGCGCTGCTCTGCCTCAATCCCCGGCCCCTGCTGCTGGCTGGACGTGTAGAGAAAAACAATCGCTGCCCAGTCCCTAGCAGTCCCTCTCTCCCCTGGCCTCTGACGCTTACCTGAAGGCTGGGTGAGGGAAGGGGTGGTGGGCCAGGTAGCCGGGGTGGTAGTACGCAGCAGCGGTGGCCGGATCCAGGCTGATGGGCGGCAGGGAGGACATGCGGAGTTCTTCGGCGGTGTGGTAGGGCCGGAAGCTCCGCAGGTAATCTTCAGTGACCGCGCTGGGAGGCACCACGTGATGTACAGGCCGCTGCAGGCTGCTGGCAGGGAGGGATGGAGGGAGAGTCAGTGACCTTCCCAGTCCAGGAGATTCGCAAGCCTCTGGATGTCCTCATTAGCTCGGATCTGGGGAGGGGACTGGGCTCCCAACGCAGAGCCCCGAGAAGGGGCAACTCTACTGAGATGCTGGTAGCTGAGCATAGGAATTCACTGCAAAGGCAGAACCATAATCGGTTCTGTGCCAGCAGAGAGAAGAAGGCAGCCACTTGGCCCTGGCATCTGCCTGGGAACGGTGGGGTAGTTTGAGTGGAATGCTGCCCCCCACTGGTGAGAGCTGTCAGCGCGGCACCTTGAGCGGGCAGGGGCCATTCCAGGCAGCAGAGCGTATCATCCTGCCACCGGGCAGATCTTTCTAATCAAATGTAACCCAGCACGTTTGCTATACAGTCCCTCGAGGCAGTGCACGAGAGCCTTAGGTCTGTGCTGCGGGAGATCTGGGTTGGGAAGGAGCACAGGGGAGACGCCCAGCATTGGCGTTTGGAATGCCGCTTTCCAAAGCAGTTGGTTTTAATTACACGTGGTCCTGCCCAAAACCGCAGTGCTGCCTACCAGCTCCCCCAGCCCTTGGAGACACTTGGGGCTAGGCCCGGCCTTCTGCTCTGCAGCCCAGGCCCACCTTGGGTTTGAATTTGTCGCCTGCTCCCGGGTTGGTTGGTTTGAGGTTTTGAAATGTACATGGAGAAAGACGTCTTCAGAGCTGGGGTCTGGGTTTGGGTTGGAAAGGGACGGACGGGGGCGTCGCACAAAAACCACACGGCTGAAGGCAACGTTTGTGGAGAGCTTCTAAGCTCGTCGTGGCGCTCGGTGAGAGGGGACAGGGCAAGTATTGCAATGGACCCTGTCCAAGGTGAGACACTCCGGGGACCTGGTGAAGGCTTGCCCATGGGTGCAGATCTCCCTCGGTCACGTCTATCTGCGCTACTTCAGGAGCTAAACAAACCGAACACCCGCCCACGGGAAGGCCAGCTCCCCCGGGACGTAGAATTCTTTGGGGAACCCCAGAGAAAGCAGCCCCGAAGGAACCCGGCTTGGAAAAGGGCAGGCCGACGCCGGGCTCTGAGGAGCAATACCAGGCCGGGGATTCTCATGTGGGACGTGCACCCGAGTGAACCCGACACTGCGGATCCTGCTCCCGGGGACGTGACTCACTTTAAAGGGGCGAAGCGGGAATCCTGGACGACGGAGGTGGTGGGGATCCCGAAGGAGTAAGGCGTCCCGAGGAGGTGAGAAGGGACAGCGGGGGCCCCGGCCTTCTCCTGTGAGAGCGGGGGCTCGGCGATCAGGCGCTCCCGGCTGCTGCTGCTGCTGCTGCCTCTCGATCCCGCTTCTTGCTACAAGAAAACAAAGGACCCCCCCACCCCGAGGGTCAGGGAAAAACTGTCCTGGGGGGGCAGGAGAGACACAGAGGAAGCAGATGCATCGGACCAGGAGCTAGTCCAGAGCTCCCTGCCCATCTGGGGGGCCGCAGGGTCTCCCTGCTGAGGAACATCTCACAGTTCCACTCAGATCCCCAGCAACGGGCCTCCTGGAGGAGGCTGGCTGCTCTTGCCCTGCAACCAGACTCACTGGAGGCTCCCTGGGCTGTAGTCCAGAGACCTGCTCAGGCAAGACTCCCCCCGACTGCCTCTATCCCCCGTCCTTTGGGTGGAGGAGACTGTGCCAAGGCCGGGTCACTGGCTGGTTGCCAGGCCAGCCCAGTGATTTGTGTTCACACAGCCATCCATATCGACTAGCTGGGGAAGTGCCTAGATCCAGGGAGAAGCGCTTCCGACCGGCAAACCCAGCCCAGCCCTGATCTTCAGGAGGGCTGAGCGCACGCAGACCCCCCGGAATACAGGTGACTGCAAGGGCCCCTCAGCTCGGAAACTCAGCGTGTGGAAAAGAAGATGGAAGGGCAAACGGAGGAATGATTTCAGGACCGCACATGCTCACTTCTACACACACCACGCACGCACGCACGCACTCGCTTCCAAAGTTTTGAATACGGAAGAAAAATCCAATCCGGAGGGTTTGGAAACAGCTGGCGGTAACCACCCTCCCCGCCGGGCTGAGACCGTGGAGATGCTGAAAAGACAATATGTCTGAGCTCCGGGGGAGGATCCGCACGGGGCCCTCCTTCGCCCGCCCGCCACCCCATCATTCCTGGAGTCAGGCTGGCATCAGCTGGGGCGGCAGCTGCTCGCTTGCCATCTCAGCTATTCTGGCACCCCTGACACAGAGGGAGAGAGGCAGAGGGCATTAGGAAGCTGGCGTTCCTGCCGGGCTAGGGCAGGCTGGTCTGGAACCAGCAGGTCCCCTAAGCAGCCCTGGAATCAGCTGCGAAGGCAGCTGCTTGCCTGTGCTGTCACAGCTCTTCTGGCAGCACCGCCGCACACGTGACGTTAAGGGCAGGAGGCATCGGGGCGGCTGTTGCCACCGCAGCCCCTCCTCCCTTCCCTGCGTGGCCCAGGGAGCCCCCACATGATGTGAGTTCTACGCAGTCCTTGGGGGGGGGGGGCACGGGGTCTGGGGGAGAAACCACTGGCAGGAAAATGGGGCTCTGTAAGGGCAGGTGGGCATTGGACCCACTGCTGCACAAGAGCTGTGGGGGATAAACCTGCTTCCAGGGCTGCAGAACCCCTTGGGCAGAGGCACCCCTGCCCGCTAAGACGAAGGTCAGCCCTGGAGCGGCACTGCCAGACCGGCTCTTAGGGCCGCGGCTGTACCACCCTCTAGTGGCCACAGCCCAGGCAGGCTCTGGGAAGAGCGAAGGCCCTGGGGGGAGGGAAGGAAAGCAGGAGGGAGAGAGGCGAAGGGAGAGAGAATTGGCCAATGCATTTAGCACCTAGCTCGGCTGGCCCATTACCCCGTAATGAAGGGGAAAAGCTGCTTTCACTAAAATCATCCAAAGGATCAGCAGCACAAAAACACCCCCAAGCCCCTTGGGGCAGGGAGCCTCCTTCTGTTCTGTGTTTGGACCGCACCTAGCACACTCCAGCCAGGGGCCACGACTGGGGCTCCTCGCAGCTCTAAAACCCGGCTGGGAAGAGCCCACGCTCCAAACAGCCCAAGTGTAGGAGAGAGAGAGGCACAAAGAGGGACCCGGCCAAGCAGCAGAGCTGGGAATCTGAGTGTCAATCCATTGCTCTACCTACTGCGTGCCGGGGCCCCCGTGCCAAAGGACGGATCCTGTCCTCCCTGGGCGGGGAGACTTCACCCCTATAACCTTCATCCCACGCACCCTTGGATGATGAAATATCAACCCCCAGTGGGCTCTTCTGGCTGACAGGCCTTGCGTGATGGCTTACGCCTTGCTTGGATTTGGAAGGAAATCCCATTCCGCGAACCGTTTCCCCTCCCGAGGGGCTGCCACGCTCCAGCGCTGGCTCCCGGCCACCGAGCGCTGACCCAGCGCGGCTCCGGCCGGGAACATGCAATATTGAATGTCAGCAATGGGATTTTTGCCGCGCCCGCGTGTTGCTCAGGCCCGTTTAACGTGCGTCGCCCTGGCGGGGAGCCAAGCAGCGCTCTCCGGCTCTCCCCGGCCCCTCCAAAGGGGTAAAACCCCCGAATGGCTCTGCGGGAGCGGCCGGCCCGGATGTGTGCTAACAGTTCAGAGATGTCAAGAGAAGTCAAATCAGAGTTCAAGCGCCGCGCTCAGGCGCCTCCCCTGCCCCTCCGGGTCTTCTGAGCATTTCCGGAGTCACGTCATTAAGAAACACGGGGCAACCGCTATCCCCCCCCAGCCCTTCCACTGGGGGCTCAGACAACTGCCCTGCTCCGGAAAGGAAACAGTTAACATGGCCATCAAAGCCTTAACCCTCTCCTTACCGGAGACTCTCACACAATTGCCAAACTGAGGCCAGAATAAGGGATCACAAGACAAACTCAAACTAAGTAATTCATCCTGTTAACCCCTTCCTGTCAGGACTGGACATCCCTCTGCTTCTGAAAACAAGGTGCCCGTTTTTAACAGTGCGGGTAACAAACCAGGTGGATTCCCCCTCACTGGGGATTTAAAACCGAGATGGGATGTTTCTTCTAAAGCTCTGCTCTAGGAATGATGGGGGGAGGGTGGGGGCTCTCGCCTGTGCTGTACAGGGGGTCAGGCTAGATGACCACAAGGGTCCCTCCTGGCCTCGCAATCTCTGACCCTAAGAGACCGTCCCTGGGAGTACCCACCTACCTCTTCCCCACCAGCTGCTCTGAGGATTTCTCACCGCGGAGGGAGGGGCTGGGGGCTGCGCAGGGAGACCGTTCCCTTTGCAATGCCTTACTGCGGCTGTGGACAATGTTCTAATACAAACCTCTCCCTTTATAGCCAGTGGGCTACCCAAGGACTGTAGCCCACACGTATTACTGGGCAACGGGATTCTCAACTGGACGAGCATTTTATTTTACATCATCGGGTGGGGCTGCCCTGCCCTCTTTGGGACCCTAGGATGTGGTCACAGCAGCACCCAGTGCTGGCCACTGGACTGCTAACTACTTTGGTGGCCCCTTTGGCCAGTGCTGTGTTCCTCTCCCTTGCCCTGCTCCATTTAAACAACCCTGCTGGTTCGGGGAGTCCCGCTATCAGTCCTTTCTTGTGCTGCAGGTTTCCCCCTCTCCAAACATGGCTCTCCCACAGCGCTTACACGGATGCCAACACCACTCGGGGCCTTTAGCTCCGACAGAACATCCTTCCTGCACCGCAGGGAGCCGGCGCCAGGGACCGGCAACCAGACGGACAGTAGTCGGGAGTTTTCCGAGCTCCGGCAAACCTGTCTTGGAGGCGGACATGGGCTGCTCATTTCCTAACCCGTGATGAGAAAAAAAGGGGCGTCAACGGTCATGGAGGGGGAAAGAAAGAAACCCCCTGGGGGAGCAGTGACCGGTCGGTGAGAGGGAGGGCTACGGACTGGCTGTGGAGGGTGCTAGCGGGGACGATGCCAGCCAATGGCACAGACCCTGCAAGGGGAAGAGCGCCTCCTGCAGGCTGCTCTCAGCTCTTTTGGAAGCCAGCAGGAACGGAGCTGAGCGCTACCTGGGTACCAGCACCCCGCCCGTTCCCATGGCGGCAGTCCATGCATCCCGCTGACCACAGACCTGGCCTGTACGCTGGAGATGCTCCCAGAGAGCGTCTCCTGCCCCCACTCCAGGCGCACATCACTCTGCAGGGGAAGGCGGGGTGATAGCGGAGCCAGCCGTTCCTCCTGTCTGGAATTTATCTCCCCGGGAGACAGAGGGTGCATTGTTTTGCACAGTCTGCCCTTCCTCCCGTGGCCCATCCATCTTCATATCCCCAGATAGTGACATCTTGGAACACACGGCGGATAAGATTTAAACAGCACTGGGCCAGGCTGTGCCGCACCATCAGGGGAACTGCCTCCATCAGTCAAGTGTATTTACTAAACACCGCCGCACACACTCCGCCGGCAGCTGATGGCTCCTCAAGACTTCATAATCTCTTCAGAAGACACATCGGCCATAATTAATTGAAAGAGATGGGACCCGGCGATGGGAATTTTTAATGAGCAGGAACATCTGTTCACTCTCCGCGCCTTGTAGGCACCCGGACCCCCACGTGCGGCCTCTTTGGCCCCCAGTGGGCCACCTCTGACCTTCTCCAGAAGGCGCGGTCTGATGCGACTGGACGGGAGGGGTCGGGGCGACTCGACTGGAACAAAACACGTCGGCCGTGGGGCTGCAGCGGACGGGCCGGATGGAACGGCTGCTCTTGCCTTTCGCAGGCCGGGGCGAGGAACGCGAGTCAAAGGGCGCAACGCCCCCGACGCCACCCCAGCAACTCTGGGCCGCTCGGAGAAAGGCCCCGATTGGGAGGAGCAGGCAGGGGCGTGCGTGTCTGTGTGTAGCTCCCTTCCCATCAAGCCCGGGGTGGAGATAAAGCAGGCGGGCGAGGGGGAGGGAGGAGAGCTAGCAGCAGGCCCGCATTTCACCTGCCTTTAGATTTACAGGCAGCTTTGTTCTCCAGCCCCATTAATCATCCACGGAGGATACAGACGCCTCTGGAGCTTGAAACAGCCCAGCAAGTATAAATCCAGCAGGCCTTTGACAACGGCCATCAAACAAGCAGGTTCGCCAGGCATTGGATGAGGGCCCAGGAAAGCGAGCCCTGCGGACAAGCCGCCAGCGGCAACCCCCTCCCAGGCAGCAGGCACCCCCTGCTCATCCAGTTATAATGCAGGGCTGATCTCTGTACCTAATACAGGACTAAGGTCGCCGTCTTCTGAGATCAAAACCTGGACAGCGCGTTGCGGGGTCTGACAGAGGGGGCTAAGGTGGGGATCGGTGACAGCAGGCCAGGGCCAGGGAGGGAGGGAGAAGGGAAAACTCCCACCCAGCCTCTCGTGCCTGGCAGAACAAACCTGTCACTCCCCTCTCCTTGTCTGTCCTGACCCGAGAGGAAGGACACGGATCGTACACACTGCCGACCTCTCGCAATAATCCGTTCAGAAACAAACGCCGCCCGGAAAGCCCAGACCCTGGCACCGGCTCAGCCAGGGAGAGAGCAGGGGGAAACAGAGGGTAGGATCTGGGGTGCCAGCCATCGTAGGAATAAGATAGATAGATAGATAGATAGATAGATAGATAGATAGATAGATAGATAGATAGATAGATAGATAGATAGATAGATAGACAGACAGACAGGGTTCTCAACTCGAGGGTCAGGACCCCCAAGGGAGACACAGACAGGTATCAGGGTGTTTCTAACATCTTTGCTCTTCCTGTACGGCAGAAAGGGAGCAGGGTCCCGGGTAGATGTGGGGTTGAAGGGAGGTGATGCCCTGTCTGGAAGGGGCTGGGTTGGACGGATGGATGAGAGGAGTAAGTCCGCTCTAGTTGTTACCCAGGCCATTTCAGCAAGGACCCTGGCAGCGAGTGGGGTTGCCCTGCTCCGGCAGGAGAAGCCGAGGGGGGGGGGGAAGTTGGGAAATTCTTTCCCAGAGAACGAGGAGGAGGAGCGGGGGGAACTCTGCCTCCTCAGGGCCTGCACTCCGTGTGGGGCAGAGAGGGGAAAGCAAAGGCAAATAGGAATATCCCTGGGTCACGAGTCAGACACATCCTCCCCCGGTGCAAACAGGGCGGCTGGACTGACGACGCTCCCCCAAGCACAGCGCTGCCACCGGGGGGCAGCGGCAGTGCCTCCTCACCAGGACCCCGGCACACCCAGGGCTGAGAGCCGCACCGGGTGGCTGGGTTTGATTTGCTGTCTCGGCGCGGCGGCTGGGACGACGACATCCGTCATTCCCTGGCCACTAGTGAGTGATCTCCGCCAGCGAGGAGGCAGGACATGCCCTATTAGCTTTAAAATAGACGATTCTTCATTTCATGTGGCCTTTCGAAGGCTCCCCATTACCGGCGAAATCTCGGGAACCCGGGCGAAGCGGCTGCTGGCGGATCGGCGGCTCAGCTCCCCGTTCTGACTCCTGCATTGCTGATGCGAGGGACTCACCCCTCTAACTTCATGAAGTTATTTCCCTCCGTCTCCTCCGCCCGGCAAAGGGAGGATTAAACCCTCAATTGAGTCTTTGTGCGGGGACTGAAGGGCCATATATCATCTGTTAATCCAGTCCCGGCTCCCTCCCCGCCGCGTTAGTGGTTCATTGAGCGCTGCGGCGATGAATCGCTGGAGCGGATCCGTCCCGGCCCCGTCTCCCGGGGCACTGGATGCTTTGCGAGCGGCCGGGGCTCTTGGAATGAGCGGAGGGAGGCGTTGGGACTCTCTCGGCAGCGAGGCCGGGACAATAGGGCACTGGGAATCCACCAGGCTGGAGGAGCTCTGAGCCGCCCCTCTGCAGGGAGGAGTCGAGGGAAGGACTGAGTCTCCGCTGGCATGGCCCGGCCTCTTCCACATTCTGTTTGGGGTGATGCGCAGAGCCCCAACCCTTTCGGAGGCTCTAGACTGGAGAAACACGTTCCCGAGCGCTGCAGTCTCCTGTAGCTTCCCCCCAGCTTAGAGCAGGGGTAGAGGGATCCACGCCACGCACTGACCCCGGGGTCCTGGGACCCAGCAGGGACAGCGATGGCAGCCCCCAGTGCTCTCACCTGGCCCGGCTGTGCAGCTCACTGGGAAGCAATGGGGAGCAGGGAGAGCCCCGCCCAGACCCCTGGCTCTTGGCACAGGGGGTGGGTCACTCATCCCGGCGGGAGGTGGGTGCAGGCAGGAATATCCCCCCCCAAAGCCAGAGGGTCCTGCGGAGAGGAGGACTCAGGATTTGGGAATGGGGCAGCGATACGAGACCCAAGGAGCTGGGGAGGGGAAGGGACACGGTGCCCAGGCCAGGCAGAGTCTGAGGGGATCTCGGGGGCGGGTCACAGCGCGAAGGCTGGGTCCTGGCTATCTGCAGCAGACCTTCATCTGCTCCCCCAGAACCCCCTTGCCCTGTAAAGCATGTGTCCTCTACGGCTCAGTTTGAAACCATCTCCCTGCAGGTCGGCTGCCACTGCAGGAGGGATCATGGAAGATGGGGCAGGCAGAGGTGAGGGTGGGATCGATTCCTGACTCACTGCATGACCCTGGAGAAAATCCCTTCTCTGAGCCTCAGTTTCCCCATCTGCAAAATGGGCTTGCGGATACCTGCCCACCCTTGTAAAGCACGTTGAGAGCTCCAGATGAGACGCGCTACGTATCACTATCACTCCTCCCTCCCGGCGGGGAGGAAGGGTGGCCCAATAGATAGGGTGCTGGGACTGCTCCATCACGGATTTCCTGTGCAATCCGGGGTAAGTCACTCAGCCTCTCTGGCCCTCTGTCTGGACAAAGGGGATTCGCCCAGCCCCGCTTCACTTCTCCGGGGGGCTGTGAGTGTGACACGGCACCTTCCGGCTCACGCTTTGCAACCCTTAACTACCGCCCCTCTGCCCGCCCCCTGGGGACCCCAGTCACCACCGTGTTACAGCTCTGGAAATTGAGGCATGGAGCTATAAGGGCCAAAGCTTCACCCTGATCCGCCTGGACCTCTGCAGCGGTACAAAGTTCCACCGGCTCCAGCACTGCTCCGCCCAGGGGCTTGCAGGGCCGCGGCCCTAAGGGATTTGTACACAGCTGGTCCCTCCCGTGAGCTGTACAAAGGGCCGGGGTGGGTCAGAAGGAGAAGGAATGGCCTCTTCTCTCCTGTACCGTCCTAGTGCATTAAAGCCTATTGTGCATGAGGTAATTACCTCCCTGTCTCCAGGTGGGACGCGGCTACGCAAGACAAGAAACCAGACCTGGTGAACCTGTACTTTAAAAAGGTCACTTCTTCCAAGGCAGCCAACTAGGAGGGAAAAAATCGAGTCAGCAGCCGGGACGCTGCGAGCCGCCTGCCCCTCCCAAAGCGCTGGCAGAGGGTTGGGCTTTGTGGGATCTCAGCTGGGATTAGCGCCTGCATCCCTTGAAGCACCGAGAGTTTTGCTTTCCTTCCCCTCTCGTCTTTGTGCTTTAATTAGTATTTCCAAGTGGTGTAATCCCTCCGGGAACCCGCCGTAAAACACAGGCGAGGAGAACCACTAACGATGATTCTTAATTAGCAAGCGCTTCCTACCCAGATTGCAGCCTGGGCATGGGGCGGGGGAGGGGGGGGGGAAGAGACAGGAAGGGAAGCCCAGGAGGACAAACCAAGTCGGGCTGGGGTGCCGGGAGCCGCAGGGCTAGGGTGTATATTTACCGCAGGCTGTGTGGAGATTAGAGACAAAGGCTGCCCCGCTCCCACCACCTTTTATCACCCTGGGCACTGGAACCAAAACCATTTGGCTTGAGAGCAAAGTTCCCACCAGTCTCCTTCTGTGCCCGGTATCAGATACACACACAAAGCAAACAGCGCTGTGCACACATGTGGCTTTGTCCTCTGAGCTGGCCTACACAGCACACACCCCTGCGGAGAGTCAACACATTCTTGTGGCGCTGGATAAGGAAGTGCTGCACCAGATCAGATCTCTGGCCCCTGGACTCTGGGGGGCCAGTTGCTTTGGAGGAAGGTGTAAGATCCCGGCACTGATGGGACAAACCTGCCTGAAGGCAGAATTCCCTCCTGACCCCAAAAGTTAAGAGGCCAATTTATGCCCTGAAGCAGAAGAGTGTCTGTCCCTCAGACGATTCAAGCGTGTGCATGTACACGCACGCACACACACACACGTTACCTGTCTGCCTTCACTTCTACACACACACACACACACACACACGTTACCTGTCTGCCTTCACTTCTACACAAACACACACACACACACGTTACCTGTCTGCCTTCACTTCTATACACACACACACACGTTACCTGTCTGCCTTCACTCCTACACACACACACACACGTTACCTGTCTGCCTTCACTTCTATACACACACACACACACGTTACCTGTCTGCCTTCACTTCTACACACACACACACACACACACACACATTACCTGTCTGCCTTCGCTTCTCCAGACCCCATTCACGGTTTTCGTCGGGGCGATGGTCACCACGGGGGGCGTGCTAGGCACACTGTGCCCCCCGGGGGGCACGATGATGGGGCCCATGGATCCTCGCTTGGGCGTGCTGGCGGGGGAGCTGTGGTTGGTGGCTGGCGAGGAGACGGGGGAAGACTCGCTGCTTATCGAAGACCCTTTAAAGAAACCAAGAGAGGGGATCAGAAGGGAAACGTTTCACGCCCCCTTAGTAGCACCTCACTCATTACCCCTCATTGACAAGAGCCCTTTCCCCGGGGCGCCAGGCTGTGGATTTGGATGCACTGGGTGTGGGGCACCATTAGCCGGGTCAGAGACGACAAACTGGGCTAGCAGATCACGTCGGAGCTGCTGACCTTTCTGAACAAGAGCACATCACGCAGGGCCCATCCTGCGCGGTGCTGAGGGCCACTTCACGCCCACAACGGCCACTGACTGCCCTGGGGATTGAAGGATTGGGCCTGGAGGAAACGCCCTCGAGTCCCGTGGAGGGCCACCAGCTACCCTAGTCCAGTGTCACGGCCACCCCTGCCTGGTGGCCCAGAGAATATAATCTGCAAAGCCAGCTCTAGGGCTGGAGGGGAAAGGGCCGGGGAGAGGCCTCTCTCTTATCAAACAGGCCTCTGGATGAAATGCCGGGTGAGTCCCGGGGCCGGTAGAACCCAGGCACCACAGAGCCCAGCGCGGGACACCCCCCCACAATGCCACTCCGTGGGGGAGACTCCCAGCAGATGGCAGCTCCGCCCCGACAAGGCAGTGAACAGCCATGCGGGGCGGAGTGAATCTTTGCCATCCCGGCGGTGAGGGACGGGGGGAGACGGGGGAAGATCCCGGCGGTGAGGGACGGGGGGAGACGGGGGAAGATCCCGGCGGTGAGGGACGGGGGGAGATGGGGGAAGATCCCGGCGGTGAGGGACGGGGGGAGATGGGGGAAGATCCCGGCAGTGAGGGACAGGGGGGAGACGGGGGAAGATCCCGGCGGTGAGGGACGGGGGGAGACGGGGGAAGATCCCGGCGGTGAGGGACGGGGGGAGACGGGGGAAGATCCCGGCGGTGAGGGACGGGGGGAGACGGGGGAAGATCCCGGCGGGGGGAGACGGGGGAAGATACCGGCGGTGAGGGTCGGGGGGGGGGGGACGGGGGAAGATCCCGGCGATGAGGGTCGGGGGGGGGACGGGGGAAGATCCCGGCGGTGAGGGTCGGGGGGGGGGGGACGGGGGAAGAGCCCGGCAGTGAGGGATGGGGGGAGACGGGGGAAGATCCCGGCGGTGAGGGACGGGGGGAGACGGGGGAAGATCCCGGCGGTGAGGGACGGGGGGAGACGGGGGAAGATCCCGGCGGTGAGGGACGGGGGGAGACGGGGGAAGATCCCGGCGGTGAGGGACAGGGGGAGATGGGGGGAAGATCCCGGTGGGGAGAGACGGGGGAAGATCCCGGTGGTGAGAGACAGGGGGAGGTGAGAGTTACTCTTGTGGTTCGGGAGTGGAAGATGCTGCTTTCGGATACGAGGATCCTTGGTTCAAATCTCAGCTAACTGAGATAACTGAGCCGGCTTCCATGCCTTCCCCAGCAGAGCGACAAGAGCTCAGCAGCAAGCTGCAATGCCATACTAGGTGAAAGAGGAAACTCATTCCTTCCTGACCTCCACGGTGATCACCCCACACCCTGAAGCATGGACATTAGATTACCAACCAGAATCACAAGCTTCATCGCTGCTCAGAAAACATTCCAGTCCCTTTTAAAACCCTGCTCTGCTATGTGACTCAGTGACTCCCTGTGGCCGACAACATGCCGTATGAGGACGTGTCCCCTTTCCAGGGGCACCCAGTCTACAGCACACCACCCTCCACGCAGGCAGAGCTGGGGCAGCTACAGACACCGAATGCAAACTCCTGATATTCCAGCGCTGAGCCAACGTGAGAATTTTTCCAGCCCTGAGCTTGGCTGACTCTGAGCGGCATGGACGTTCGTCTCTGGCGCTGGAGACGGGAAAGGGGGATCGGGGGGAGAGGGTGCCACTTGTGTGGTGCCAGCACCCGCTGCCGAGGACGCCTGCCGCTGCACGCAAGCGGGGGCACCGTGACCCGGGAGGGCAACCGCTTCCTTTCAAGAAACATTAGCCCACACTTGCAGTCGAGGCTGCAAAAGTTACCCGTGCGTGAGCAGCGGCGCTCGCAGACGCGGGCACTGGGATAAATCGAGTCGCTCTTTGTAACCCTTGGGCAAGGCTCCGGCATTATTTGCATAATACATCTGTATTTTAAATTATCCCCACCCCGGGGGATGCCGGGGATATTTGCAAGGGAAAAATAAAACCTCGGAAACGGAAGGAAAGTACCGAGAGCGATGCACGGAGGAGAGAGCGGCTGGGATAGAAATACAAATGGGATGCTAACGAGGGTACGCAGCGCTCATCATGTGCTTCACTGCACCATGCTAGCCTGTAAAAACCAGCAAGGCCAGGCCAAGCTCTGGGATGTGTGCGTTTTGTGGAAGATGCCCAGTGTATGGAGACCGAAGCCGGAGCAGCGTGGGCCGCAGTCACCCCACGTCGCTCTGCGGGGACCACTTCTGTGCCCCTTCAGTCCCTGGCGCCTCGGCTCAGCCAGTCAACCAGGGGCCAAATTCTCTGCTGGGGGAAATGGGCCAACAAAGTCAATGGCGCTGCATCCATTTTCGTCACCGTTTGCTAATCAGCCCCAATCTGAGAGCGGGCTTAGCTGCATCCCCGAGGGGAAGGAGAGCGAGGACGTCAGGTGTCCCGGCCGGCCTGGCCTGGATACAAACCGGGTGACAGAGGTGAAAGGCTCCGTGGGCTCGGTATGGCTATCCAGGCAGGCCTGGGGATGGGGGAATTGAGGGGGTGCGTGGCGGCCGAATCCTACCCAATGACGGTGTGCGGCGGCCGAACCCTATTAATTATTCCCGAGTCGCTTCAGGAGAGAAAGGCTGCCCATGACAAAGGAGGCGGCCCATCCAGATTTGACACCCTCTGAGGTCTATCTTGTCAGCGCAAGGCCAACAACAATTAGCACCTAATCCCCTCTGAGCCGGGAAGCCATTACTCACCACGCGATAGCGTTAACAATCAATACCGCCACAATGAGCCGGGCAATTAATGAAGCTAAAGTCTTACTTCAGAACCTTAATTCTCGCTGTGTGGCTTTAAACGGGAGGGTTTGTGATCGTTATAATTAACTGGTGCTATTCAGCCAGGAGTTAGTCAATGAAACTAATCTGGATTGGAGATGACAAGAGGCACAGTGTGACGGTGTCACCTTTGTTGTCTGACCTCCTGCTTTCCGCTCAGTGATAGCAGATTAGCAGGCGAGGCTGACAGGCAAATGTAATTAACAGCTGGGACCCTGCAGGAGAAGAAAAAAAACCAAAGGTCTGAACCAGCGAAGTCCACAATTGGTTGAGGAGCTTTGGGGATTTCTTTGTGCCTCCTCCCTCCCTCTCTTTCGGAATAAATTTGCTCCTTGATTAGGCAAGAAAAGATGCAGATTTCTGTCCAGCCAAGAAAGGCGTCGGGGACCCTGCGTCTTGGACACTGGAAAGCTCCGAGTTATGAATGACTCACTCGGCAAAGCAACCTCCCAGGCCATCCACCGGGTCTCTCTCCTCTAGCAAAGCCAGCCCCAGCTGGGAGCATTCACATTAAAGGCAAAACTAGTCACCATCTGCCAGCAGGTAACGCGGCTCACTGAAGACACGCTCTTGCTCCAGCTTCTTTCTTGTCTGGTGGATCGAGCCAGGGACTGGGAATCAGGACGCCTGGGTTCATGCCCACCGTGGGCAAGTCCTTAACTTTCTCACGCTGCCGTTGTCACGGAGCGTGGGGAGTCCGGTCCCTGCGCCCCCACTTCCTGGGATTCACAGTGGCTCTCAGCCAGCCAGTAGATTAGAAGGTTTATTTGAGATGACAGGAACACCATCCAACTCAGAGCTTCTCAGTACAAACAGGACTCCTTAGTCAGGCCCTTCTGGGGGGCAGGGAGATGAGACCCTGGATTAGGGCTGCCACCTCCTCCCCAACCTCCTTTCTCACCCCCTCCACCGAAAAACTGCCCCTCCCCCTACTCCCCCCCCCCCCCCCCCGCCTTTGTTCAGATACACACAGGCAGAGCCTCACCTCCCCCGACTGGGGTTGGGTTACAGCCCAGAGTTACCTTCCCCCTCACACCCGTTGCACGCTCCATAGAGTAAATCACTAGAGCTCGGATCGGCACCCAGGTCTGGGCGCTTGGTTAGCCTGGCCTGGGTGCGAACAGCCCTCCCTGCGAAGCCCCACCCGGATGACGGCGTCCGCACTGGGGCTGCGTTCACCTGTGCGTGTCGCTAGGGCTTCTGGGGGCGCACCGCCCGGTTCCCAGCGCAGCGAGCTGGGGGAGAACTCATCTGTCCAGCTGGGCACACGGGGGAAGGCACTGCTAGCCATCCGCACTCAAGAAGGATTTAGCTGGTGTCCTCTCTGTAGCGGGCGGGTACCAGCCCAGGTCTAGACTATACCCCCAGCTAGCCAAACCCCCAAGCCCGGGCGAGGGGGGTGGGATAACACCCAGGGAAGAGCCTGGGCTAACTCTGATGGCTTCAGCAGGGAGGGGCCCGAGCCAAAGCCCACTGGGTCAGCTCCTAATGCAGCGGGTTTGACACGGGCCGGGCTCAGAGCCCAACAGGGCCGGCCCAGCCCTCCTGGGAAGACCAAGTTCTCCGTGCTCTGGCCGTGCAGGAGGAGCGTGGTGCTTTGGGGGCCCCGTTGTGCCCTGCGCCGGCTGCATCCTCGCACCCCACAGTCCTCGCAAGGACGGAGACGCTGCAGGGGTCTGAGGCCACCTGCAGTCTAAAGGCGAGGGAGCGCTGGGCCCACATGGGATCGGCTCACCCCGCCCTGTGGGAAGCTGTAGTGGGGAGCACAAGGAGGCTACGCAGGCAAAGCCCGACGCGGCACACTGGGACCACACTACTGTACCCCACCCCAACCAGCCGGAGTTAACCCCGGGACGTTCCTTCCAGGCCAGACCCACGGCAGCGCCCGCTCCAGGGAGACGCGGGTGCTTAGCACCCGGCAGGGACAGGCCTTAAAATGCGGCAGAAACAGCAACGGACAAGCAGGCCCCGGCAAGACCCCCAGCCGCATTTCACTGGCCCTGGGAGAGGCTGGAAAGCAGCCCGGCTGGAGGAGCACCCTGGGCCAGGTTCTGACACCCTGTAAAAGCGGCACAAGCCCCCAGCGGCCGGCGCAGCCCCTCTGGGTTCACAGCAGGGAGGCTGGGATCCGCGCCAGGCCCTGTCTCCAGCCGGTTCCATTCCGGTGAACCCTGCTCCGTACCCAGCCGCCCCGAGCACGGATCCCTGGCCAGCGTTGCTCTCGGGCGGTCTGTATCCTGGAGAACAGCAGCCGGGGGCAGCTCTGCACAGCCTGGGCCCCGAGGCTCAGTTTGAGGTTGCTCATCTGCGTCACAGTAACACCGGGAGGTTCCAGCTGAGCCCCCGGCCCCAGCTGCGCCAGGGGCTGCACAAACACAAAGTCACTGCCCGTCCACTTTACAATCTCAGCAGAGTGGGAGGGCGAGGAGAGGGGAGTGGCTGGCCCAAGTGACCCAGCAGGCGGAACCCAGGGCTCCTGAGTCACAGGCCAATGTGTAGCTCTCTGGCCTGGACAAACACCGAGAGCTCCGGCTCCCACGACTGGAGGTTCATATCCCTTTAACGGATTCACCCAACACCAAGGGGGGAGGAAATGACTTTGAACTCTGCGCTGAATCTCCAAGCGCCCGGAACTCAATTAACATCCATTTGATATCAGTAACCATGTTAAGCAGCTCCCTGTCTCTGGATGCGGCTGGCTCCCGGCGTGGCTGGCTCACACACACACACACACAAGCCTTTTCCCACAGCTCCTGAGCCTGCCTGGCCCCTTCCTTTGAGATGAGAGAGAAAGAAATTGCAAGAGAAACCATGTCGCTTTAATCCCCACTGGGCACGGCGCCCCCGGTTAGCTCTTGTTTTCCCCTTAAAGTCGTGTTTCAGCTTGAGCCGAGCCTTTGACTAGGAGAGACAAAATCCGATGCAAAAGGCTCCGGCGGCTATTCCAGCTGAGTTGGAGGGCGGGCGGGGGGGGCCTAGACCTGGCATTCAGAGTTCTTTGAACTGGGGCGGGGGGGGGGCTTCTGGGGAAACTTGGCGGGTGACTTTGGTGCCCATGAAAGAGAGGAACGAGCAGCACTGGATTCAGCCAGAGACCTGCAAGACAGCCGCCCTCGCTCTTCCAATGCACCAACTCTGCCCCACGGCGCCCGAGACAGCCGCCCTCGCTCTTCCAATGCGCCAACTCTGCCCCGTGGCGCCCGAGACAGCCGCCCTCGCTCTTCCAGTGCACCAACTCTGCCCCACGGCGCCCGAGACAGCCGCCCTCGCTCTTCCAATGCGCCAACTCTGCCCCACGGCGCCCGAGACAGCCGCCCTCGCTCTTCCAATGCGCCAACTCTGCCCCACGGCGCCCGAGACAGCCGTCCTCGCTCTTCCAATGCGCCAACTCTGCCCCACGGCGCCCGAGACAGCCGCCCTCGCTCTTCCAATGCACCAACTCTGCCCCACGGCGCCTGAGACAGCCGCCCTCACTCTTCCAGTGCGCCAACTGTGCCCCGTGGCGCCCGAGACAGCCACCCTCGCTCT
Source organism: Sternotherus odoratus (assembly GCA_032164245.1). NCBI lineage: Eukaryota > Metazoa > Chordata > Testudines > Kinosternidae > Sternotherus > Sternotherus odoratus. The sequence continues at coordinate 5,268,249 of JAVMKO010000014.1, read as the reverse complement.
TCCAATGCGCCAACTCTGCCCCACGGCGCCCGAGACAGCCACCCTCGCTCTTCCAATGCGCCAACTCTGCCTCACGGCGCCCGAGACAGCCGCCCTCACTCTTCCAGTGCGCCAACTCTGCCCCGCGGCGCCCGAGACAGCCACCCTCGCTCTTCCAATGCGCCAACTCTGCCCCGCGGCGCCCGAGACAGCCGCCCTCGCTCTTCCAATGCGCCAACTCTGCCCCGCGGCGCCCGAGACAGCCTCCCTGGCTCTTCCAATGCGCCAACTCTGCCCCGCGGTGCCCGAGACAGCCGCCCTGGCTCTTCCAATGCGCCAACTCTGCCCCGCGGCGCCCGAGACAGCCGCCCTGGCTCTTCCAATGCGCCAACTCTGCCCCGCGGCGCCCGAGACAGCCGCCCTGGCTCTTCCAATGCGCCAACTCTGCCCCACGGCGCCCGAGACAGCCGCCCTGGCTCTTCCAATGCGCCAACTCTGCCCCGCGGCGCCCGAGACAGCCGCCCTGGCTCTTCCAATGCGCCAACTCTGCCCCGCGGCGCCAGAGACAGCCTCCCTGGCTCTTCCAATGCGCCAACTCTGCCCCGCGGCGCCCGAGACAGCCGCCCTGGCTCTTCCAATGCGCCAACTCTGCCCCGCGGCGCCCGAGACAGCCGCCCTGGCTCTTCCAATGCGCCAACTCTGCCCCGCGGCGCCCGAGACAGCCGCCCTGGCTCTTCCAATGCGCCAACTCTGCCCCGCGGCGCCCGAGACAGCCACCCTTGCTCTTCCAATGCGCCAACTCTGCCCCGCGGCGCCAGAGACAGCCTCCCTGGCTCTTCCAATGCGCCAACTCTGCCCCGCGGCGCCCGAGACAGCCGCCCTGGCTCTTCCAATGCACCAACTCTGCCCCGCGGCACCCGAGACAGCCGCCCTCGCTCTTCCAGTGCGCCAACTCTGCCCCACGGCACCTGAGACAGCCGCCCTCGCTCTTCCAATGCGCCAACTCTGCCCCGCGGCGCCCAAGTGTCCCGGTCCCGGAGAAGAAAATGATCCGGCTCAGAACCAGGAGGAGGCTCCATGGCGTAATACACGTGTGGGGTGGGGGAGAGAGGCCAGGACCCTCCTACTTTTTTTACCAACCCTAATGGCGAGTGACGGGGGAGGGGCAGAGACAAGCGAGTGGGGGGGGGGGTTGGGTGGAAGAGGAGCTGGGCCTTGGGGCAAGGGTTGGTGTCAGGGTGGGGGGGGGTGTCTGGGAGAAGGGGCGGTGTGAGGGGGGCATGGGGGCCGGACCTCAGGGGAAAGGGGGCGGCCCAGGAGGCGGGGCCACAGTTCAGGCTCTGGTGCCCTCTCCCACGCTTTTAGGGACCCTCTGCCTTTCCTGTCAGGGCCTGTCGCGGGCTGGCTACCCACTCCCGGCCAAAGGGGTTTAAACCAGCCCTGCAAAAGGCTGTGGCTGGGGGCAAGCAGCTCCCAGGCTGATTGGGCCGAGCAGCCACAGCTGTGGCTGGTTCAATTAGGGCCCAGCTGGCCCAGAGTGCGGTGCTGAGACAGAGTCTCCTCTGTATGCAGAGGGAAGCAGGGCTGGGGCAAGGCTAGAGGAGCTGGGGAAGCTCCTGCCTGGAAACCCCCAGGCTGCAGGGCCTAGGGGAAGACCCAACAAGGGGTACTGGGGCTGCAGGGGGCAGCCCATGGCTCTAGAGGCAGAGGCAGCAGGCCAACCCCCCTTGCCGGTGATGAGTGGCAATTATACTGCAGTCTGCTCCAGAGAACAGGGGCAAGTGGTGACTGGCAGTTGCCTAGACTGAGGCAAGGTGGGGATAGAGGGTGGGGGTTCCCCAGGGAGGGGAGCCCCTAAGACCTGTGGGGGTACTGCAGGGGTGCAGCACCCAAGGGAAGAGGGCGCCGGGGTCCGGGAGGGACACGGGGCCAGCAGCAAGCGGGACATCGGCCTGCAGAAGGCGCCCCAGAGGCTGGAAGGAGCTAATTCCCGGACGTGCCAGCAGGAGGCGCCGCAGGGGTGAGTCACCGCCCTGCTACAGGGCCTGAGCCTCTCGAATTCATTCCTCCAGCGATCTGACAGCTGACCCGAGCTCTCCAGAGACGGGAGATCAGTGCATCCCCCTGCCGCAGCCTCTAGTGCTACAGGAGGGAAACGTACCAATTTGCCTCCACTTGTCAAATGCCCACTGGCGCGCGGTGCTCTTTGTACCCCCCCTTTTCCTAATGCCACATCCCTGCTCTCCACAATCCCCTGCCTCTCCCGCCAAAGCCTCCCGAGACAGATCAGCTCATTGAGGACACATCCAGGAGAGGATCCAGCGCACAAACCCAGGCGGGCGGGGAAACCTGAAAAACGGGGAAGGATTTTGCAATCGAATTGGACCGTCGTTAAAGCTAAATCAACAGAGGATGCCTAAGCAGCGAGACGGGGCTGAGGAGAACGAGACAGAGGAGGAAGACGGGGCGAAGGAAGACGGGGCGAATGGATTCTCCACTTTGTGTGGGGGGGGGGGGGAGGGGATGGCAGGGGCGCTGACCCACAGACCAGCTCCGGTTAGGCCAGGTAGAATCCACGTGGGATTCACGTTCTCTTCCCACCGTAAATATTAACCCATTCTCTGCCACGCCGATCCGCCACATTTCAGAGGCCAATCAGCCGCTTGGTGTCATCCTGGCTCCTCATTCCCGGCCCCCCTGTGTGGGCGGGAGCATCCCTCGGGAGATCGGTCTCTTGGCACTGGCCGGCCGGTGGAAAAGGTTACGGTGCATCAAGCAGGGACGAACGGCCGGGCACAGAGATTCAACAGCCCACAGCTCCCTCCCTTCCTCCGTCGCAAGACACCGTCCCGAGCAGCCAGATTGAAGCCTGTCTGCATTTTTCACTCCCTTCCCCGTGAGAAATTGTGCTGGCAGCAGCAAATGATGCGCAATTCCTGAGTGTGCCCCCCCTCCCCCCCCAGCAAAGCAGATGGGCTGCCAAACGGGCGGCCGGGAGACGCGGTGCCGCAGGAGGAGGGGGCCTGGCGATTGACACCCGCCCTCCACGCGCTGCTGAGTGCTGGCGCGTTGCTCTTCAAAGGGGCAGGGCCAAAGCCGAGGAGGGTTTCCGTGCGGTGCAGCGGGCCAGCCCTTGGGCTCTGCCCACGCCCGTCTCCTCCCCAGACCGGGGCTGGCCCTGGCAGCGTGCGGCCCAGAGGCGTCTGGCGCAAGTGGAAGGGCAGCGGCCAGCGCGACGCTAATAGGATTGACGCTCTAGCTCCGTAACCTGGCTACGCTCACCCCGGATTAGCGGGCAGAGAAAGGGAGGCAGGCCAGGGACCCGGGTTTGCTGGCTCTTCAGCCCTGCGCCTGGGCACTCCCGCGGCACCGCCACCGGACATTAGCAGGCGGGACAGTCACAGAGTGGTGATCTGATCCCAGCAGGGGCCAAGCTCTGTATCAAGGAGAGGGAGATGGCTGGGGTGCCGGGTATGGGGGGAGGGGGGAAGAGGGGGATCCCCGGGAAGAAAACGGTTAGACTTGGAGAATACGGCATGAATGGGGGGCACGCTGGTGGGCAGGTGGGAAAGGAAAGGAAACCGCAGCGTTCGCCCCATCGCAGCCGCAGCACAGAGGCCAGTGCGCAGGCCTTTGCTTCCCCAGACTGGGGCTCCAAACCTGGCACTGAGTTACAGGAACGAGACTCCAGAGCGTGGGATCAGGGAGCCCTACCACCCCCCCCAGCTCTTCACTCTTCCTCTAATTCCTTCGGCCGGGCTCCCGTTAAATAGCCCACGAAAGAGAAATCCATTCAGAGGTGCATTTCTCCAGGCCGGCACCCGGCAGTCACCGGCTTCGTTATTCGCAGGGCGGTTGGCAGGTGAGCGAACGCATGGAGGAGCCTTCGGCAAAATAAACCTTCACTAGAGCACGGTAGCCGAGTGGGGGGAAGGCCGGCGTCTCCCCGCCGCGTTCTCTCGGGGGACGGCAAACGAGACGGCATTTGGATCAACCCGAACGGAAGGTTTCCGCTGCCCCCTCCAGACACCACGTGGAGGAGGAGCCCGGGAAGCAGCAGGGAGCGCAGCCGTGGGGAGTCTCTCGAAGGGAGCGGCGGGCGGGGGTCAGAGATGGGGAGGAGGGAGACTGGGCCGCAGACCACGGCTTCGAAGGTAGTTAGAAAACCCAGGGCCAGGCGCCGGGTCGGCTCTGCAGACCGGTTAGCAGGCAACTGGGCAATACGGGCTGCCACTCCATGCCAGGGCTCAGCCGGCACCGCAAAGAACCGGAGCGGCTGGAACGGCCAGGGAGAATCAACCCTGTGGCTCCGGGTTATCGGAATGAGGAAAACCATGGCCGGGTAGCGTGTGTGCCAGGCTCCCCCCGCCCCGCCCCCAGTTGCTGTGACTGCAACAGAGCCCACAAGCGGGTAGGGGGTCTCTAGACCTCCCCTGACCCTGTCCACCTGATCTGAGGCTCCCCCCATGCCCGACTCCAGCCAACGCTGCCCCGGCTGCAGCCCTGTGGCTCTGACACCTTCCCCCACAACCCCCCCTCCCCAATGGCTTCCATCCTGCCCCCTCCTGCTACCCCTCCCTCCACTCTCTGCCCCCTCCCTGTGACTGCCTCAGCTCCCTGGAGAGACTCTCACCTGCTGCCTCAACACCTCCCTCTTCCCCGGCCCAGCCTGGCCGCTCCGGCCCTCCAGCCTCCCTGGGCAGCGCCAGGGGACCGACCACCCCCATTCCAGGGCACCCGCAGGGCTGTTCCGATGGGCTGTGGCACATTTCCCCGGCCACAGTCCCCGCCAGGGATCGGCGACAGGCCCACGAGCCGGCTGGCGGCCCACCACGCAGGCACAGTGCTGGGCACCACCGAGAAGAGAGGGCAGCGGGGGCGGGGAGGGCAGTGCCCTGAGTTTTGTGGGTGTTGCCCCCCCCCCCTTGAGCCGGGGGAGAAATGCAGCCCCTCGGGGAGGGGACCCCAGACTGATGCTGCGCAGGCCCCGGGCAAACGTGGCAGAGGGAGCAGGCCCTGCGGCAGTTTGGGGAGGGGAGGAGGGCGGGGAGGCGGAGGGCTTCCCGGAGGCGCTAGGGGAGTGCAGGAGGATGTCCCCGATCTCATGCTCCACCGTGTTGGTCCCTAGAGTCTGGGGACAGTCGCAGGGAATGTTACAAGGGTCTCTCCTGGGTCCCCGGCCCTGGATCCGCGCTGCTGCTTACTGGGACCTCCAGACAGCCCCGGCCCAACGCCCTGGATCCAAACACTCGCTGGCCAACCCGACCTGCCTCTGCAGTTGGGCCCCCTCGAGAGGGGGCGGCACCGATGGCCGGACCCCAGTGGGGAAGCTGGAAGCAGCTTCTGACCCAACTCTAAGGCCCGTGGGGCTGTACAGAACAGCGGGAGGAGGGGACAGCCAGGGGACGGCTGCCCAGCGGGGTACGGAGTGAGCCCCCGTCCTTGCCCAGAGCTCCCCCTCCGAACCCGGCATGTCGCAGCGAAAGAACCACCACCGGGAGGCTCCGCCCCGCCCCCTGACGGCGCCAGGGCGGCTCCTTCAGCAGCAGTTCAATGAGGTCAGGAAGAAATCCACCCGCGGCCAGCTCCCCCGCCCTGCCGAGCGAGAGGTGCCTGCCAGACAGTTTATGTGACAGGTTTAGGGCTGGCAGGATTTATGGAACGCTTGGGCTGCGGGAGAAACAGGCTGGCACAGAGACAAGCAAACAGGCCCCGGCATCAGCCGCCGCGGGCTGGGCGGGCGCGAGAGGCGGGCACCGGGGCCCAGGAGGGGACTGGGGCAGAGGGACAGGGCGGCGGCTGGGGCTTCCCCGACACGGCCAAGTCGGTCCGGCGGTGGTCGGGGGGGGGGGGGTGCGGAAAAGCTGCCACTCCCCCCCCCGCCGGCGCAGTGCTGGCAGCACCCCAGGGCCGAGCAGGGAGCCTGGCACGAAAAGCCCATTTGCCGGTCTAGCTTATTCCGTTCAGGCAGGTGGGTTAATACACCGCCTCCGCAGGGGGGCACAGCTCTGCCCGCCAAGCCTTCCGTGCCGGCAATGGGGCTGGCAAAGGCGTATCCCGCACAACCACAACCTCCCGCAGCCCTTGGACAGCTTCCCGGCCCGGCTACAGCCCACAGCCTGCGGCGCCATGGAGCGCCGCCCGGCTTGCCGGAGGTCCCCGTCCACCCGGCAGGGTGCTGGGCACTGCCCCGCGGCGAGGGAAAGCCGCACGGGGGACCCAGGCCTCCTGCGATCCCTGTGGCGCAGCCAGAAGAGAGGGGGCGGGCGGTGGGGCCGGGGACAGCAGGAGGGGAGGGCTCCGGTTGACGCTGGCTGCTCTAGACGGCAGATGCTGCTTTCAGAGCTGAGCTTCCCGTGGAGCAGTCATCTGTGTGTGACAAGCGAGCAGTAACAGCAGCCACGGCTCTCCCTGCACCTCGTCCTCCCAGCTGGGATCGGCGTGCCCCTAGCCCAAGGGCACAGACCCCCCCTCCGGGCATGGTTCCCCCCCCCCCCCGGGCACAGAGCTGGGCTCCGCAGCTGCCCCAGCCTCCCGCTGGAACTGGGTTAATATCGGAAGGGGGTAGGGGTGGGGGCAGGTAACAGGGTGTCAGAGCGGGCCCTGGATTGGCTTTGGATGACGGGGAGGCGCCCCGAGGCTCGGGTTACGGCTGTAACTCCTCCCTCTACCACGGCACTGCCGGCCTTGCAGGATCTGTGGATCCCTCGAGGGGCGAGGGAGCACCGGGCTCTCTGTCCCAAAGACACGGAGACAGACGCTGCGCTCGGACACAGGGCCTGATCCGGAGCACCCGCAGCCCAGGCAGTCACCCCAAGCAGTGCCCCCAGGCCTGGCTCGCATGAAACCCCGGCCCCGAGCCCTGGGAGACCACAGCTGTTCACCCCGGCAAGTAACATTCTGCCCATCCGGGAACCCCCTTCAGCTTCAGTGAGATAAACGTTTCTTCCCTCCGTGTCCCAAGCTACTGCACAGAGCATTGCTGTGCGCTGTTAAACAGCTGCAGCAACCCACCCCCAGAGGCAGCTGCATCTCAGCACTGGGTAGGTGATCCCCAACCCCGCAGCAGTTGGATCTCAGCACTGGGTGGGCAACCCCGGCATAAAAAATTGCTGCATTTCATCCGAGGGGTGACTGCATGGGGGTGGGGGAATCCTTGTGCAGCAGCAGCTGTGTTCCGCCCCAGAGGTGGCTGCATTTCAGTACCAGGTAAGTGACCCGTATCTAAACAGCCGTTACATACCACCCCAGAGGGGGCTGCATTAACCTAGCCTCACTGGGGGAGATTCAGGTTTGGAAAGCGCTTTGAGATTCGGGGCTGCAAGGTGCTTGCGAAGAGCAGAGTCACGCCATCTCCGCACGCCGCGTCCGGCGCCCTCCCAGAGCGGGTGCGGTGCACGGCGCTGGACGGGGCAATCCCGGCCTGACCCCCCACTGCCCATCTCTCGGCTTCGCCCTGACGCCTGGGGGTTCCTGGGAGTGAGCTGCCGGGAGCGCCTGGGGTGAGCTCTGGCCCCAGGCGAGTATCTCGGGTGAGCGGGGCTGTCTCGGGCACCCCCCCTTCCCGGGCGTCATTTCCAGGGCCCCGCTCCCGGCTCCTCTTACCTCTGGGTTCCTCTGCCTGTTTGGCCAGTTTGCGCAGGGCGGCGGCGAAGCTGGAGGAAGGCGCTGACTGGACTGACAACGAGCTGTTACCCGCCGGGCTGCCATTGGGCACAAGGGAGCCATTGAGAGGAGAAGGGGCCAGGGGGCTGACGGTGGCCGTGGTCCGGGTCGCGGTGGACAGCATCCCTAGTGAAGGTGACTTGGGCTCATGGCTCATGCCTGAAACAACGAAAAGAACAATCCAGATCACCGGGAGAGAAGGCGCCCGAGAGTCGCTACCGCCCGCGGGGACAGACGACAGCCGTCGTCAGCCTGGCACGGACGGGAGCCATCCACCCTCAGCACCCCCGCGGGGCTTTCCAGCCGCGGCTCTCCCAGCCTTCTGCAAAGGCAGCGGGAGTCGAGGGACAGGGAAGGGGACGCGACTGCCCAGAAGGTGCCCACAGTGGAAGCCAAGTCTCCCACCTCCCCGGTCATCAGTCGCAGTCGCCCAGTCCCAGGGGGTAGTGGAGGAAACGGGGGCGTCTCTTAAGGGAGCTGCCCAGGCCTGCACCCGGCGGTTGCCCAGCAGGGCTGGGAGCCTCCTCTCTCCTGGCCTGGGCTGCTGATGCCCCTGCTTGTACCCCAAAACTTGGATCAGCCTAAGGGGGCAATCACCATAGCTCAGTGTCCACCCTGGCCAGCTGCCTCCCCTCGGATGCTACAGGGCACTCCCACTCCGGCATCTCCCACTTGAGTTACCCTCCCAACGCCCCCCTCCAGAGGGGCACACTGCCCCCATCTGACAGAGACAACACGCGTGGGCTCCAGAGCTCGTGAGGCTCCGAACTTCCCTGGGAACCTCCGGAAAGCGACTCAGCCAAGGAACCTGTGGTGGGGCCAGGAATCGAACCCACACCTCCCCCATGCCCCCCTGCAGTGCTCCGCCCACTGGGCCATCCTTTCCCACCCCCACAGAACTGCATCAAAGACTCCCTGAGTCAACAGCTCCCAAAGGAGCCCGCCGGCCACATCAATATCGATACAAGCCCAGCTGACCCTGTGTGTTAGGAGCCTCGTCGGCGGACTCCCAGGAAACCTCCTGCCATTAGGAACAAGCCCATCTGGGGGAAGTCGCAGGCAGCCGTGCAAGGGGAAAGAAAGCAGGAGACCTGCCCGAAGGGGAGAGGCAGTGGCGGGTGGAGAATTGGGGCCAGATCCCAAACACGGCCGTCTCGGAAGGAGGCCTGGGGCCGCGGATCTGCGAGAACAGGAGCTGTTGGACTTTCAGTCCTTTTCCCGAAACCCAACCGGAGGGGAGGGAACCAGAGACGACAAAAATAGCGAATCTAAGCTCTGGTTTTGCCACTCCACCGGGACTCACGAGATCGGACACCGAGCGAGCAACTGGAATTCCCCCTTCAGCTCCGCAAAAGGGGGGGGGGGGAATAGACCAAGACTTCAGGCGAAGGCGAGAGAGTCTTTGAAACCCTCCCTCGGCCTGACGAGCCCAACCGGCCTGTGGTGCCTGGTGCACAAAGCGCGGCCCATTCTCCCTCCCCTCCTCCGAAACGCAGCCCCCCCCCCCCAAAGCGGCAGGCCCAGAACAATGAATCCAACGCCCGGGGCCCAGGTCAGCCGGGCCCCTTCCCGGCAAAGGAGAGAGTAGAGAATCAAAGAGCTTACGGAGCGCAGGCCGGCAGGTGACTCCCGGCTTCCGTCAGCCGGGGGGGCGCGGGGGGCTTTGGGTTTAATTTCTGCAGCCCGCCATGGAGTATAAAAGAGAGCGGCGCTCAGGGAAACCCCATTCTTCCCAGCCAGCGCTGGGAGCTTATCTAACAAAGCAGCGGCGCACAGACACCGCTCCCCACAGGACACAGGCCGACACTCTCAGCCCGAACAGCTGCCGCGGTCACATGGCCCCAGCTGATCTGTAAGATCCAGGGCCGCTTTTAGATAACAGTGGTGTTTTGTCAGCCCGGGGTCCAGCAGCAGGCCCCATTGAGCGCGTCTGAAGCAGCATTGATCCAGGCGTTTGACCCCTCCGTGTCCTCCGCGCTGTCGCTAACGGCAGAAGAGAGGGGGAGAGCGAGGGGCTGAGCCGCTGTACCCATCCGTGGGTCTGCGGAGAGGGCTGAGCAAGAATGGGCAGGAGCTGCGCCAACAGACTCAGGGGCTGGGGGCCCTCAGTCGGGGCGGAGGGGGCTGGCGGCAGCTCCCCTCGCACTGACACCCTGCGAGCCGGGAGTCCATCGCCCACCCACATCCCCCTGCTCCGGGCTCAGCTGGGAATGAATGGACTCCCCTGTCGCGTAGGAAAGAGGGAGGGCCATGGCTGCCAGGCGGTTCTGCTCACGCCCCTCAGTCCCGACGGGCAGCCCCTACTAGTCCAGCCCTGGGCTCCCCCAGTACCCACGGAGCTCTGCCGGTGCCCCTCAGTCCCGACTCGCAGCCCCTTTACCGTCCCAGGTCTGGGCAGAAATCGCCCCTCAGGCGTCGACTGGTCTAAGAATTGTTTTGGAGCAGAACAAACATCCACTAGCCCCTCACACTCATTGCCCCCGCGCCAAGTGGGAACCCAGGGTTATGGGGGTGAAGGGCCCGTGACCATCGCAGAGAGGACGGGAACCCTGACAGCCCCAGGAGCTCTTCTGAAGTCCCGCCCCACTGGGCCCTTCCCAGCCCCCCTCCAGCAACACCAAACCATCCCTTTCACTGAGCACCCCCCCGCGCCCCACGACGGGTCCCCCTGCACCTCGGTGCCAGCCACGCACCCCGGAACGGGCACTCCACCCACAACCACCAGCAGCTCAACAGCACCTGCACTGCCTCTCCTTCCTGTCTCCCCATCACCTGTAGCACGGGGGGGGGGGGAGGGGCGGAGCTGGCCCCCCATCCCCCAGCCTCCCTTGCCTTCCCAAGGCACTGACACCAAGCTGAAGGCGATGAACATAAGAACTAGGGGCCACCAAATGAAACTAATAGGCAGCAGGTTTAAAACAAATAAAAGGAAGTTCTTCTTCACACGTTAACTTGTGGAACTCCTCGCCTGTTCTCTCACCCCTGCCCAACCGCCGGGCACTCCAGTCGTGGGGCACTCCACCCCAGCTGCAGAGCAGCCACTGGCCACCCCAGGTCCCAGAGATAGAGTGGAGCCACACAACCCCTGCAGCCGGGACATGCCACCGTCACCTGCCCTCCCTTCCCTAGCCGGTGGGGCCACCCCTCTGCCGCACTGTCACTGACCTTCCTCCGGCCCATTTGCTGCTGGGCGAGCCTCGGGGAGTGACGCTCTGATTGCTTTGTGACCCCCTGCCGGCAACAGGGCACCAGGAAAAGCGGCAAGGGGACCACAGCCGGGGTAACGGGGGCAGCTCGGCGCCAGGCAGGTCCTTGCCAGCTTGTGCCAGGCCCCGTTTGCCCAGGAAAGAGCAGGGCCAGAGCGATCCAGCAAAGCCGCCCACAAACGCTCTTCACTGCCAGCTGCTCTCTTGGGTTGCAGCTCCAGGCAGAGCGCCGGGTTCAAACGGGGCCGGGGGGTGTTACCACGGCACCTGACAGACCGGTTTGTGGCAGGACTCCCGGGGGGAAGTGCTCTGGCCCTTCGGGGCTGGGCAGGGCTCAGACTAGACAGAACGATACCCGTGACGGGAGGCCGGCCAGGGGCTCCACGCTACGGCCACCTTCCGGCACTCAGAACAGGCCGTAGAGCCCCGGGAAGCCCACATCCGCGGCGGGAAGCCGGGGCTCGTGGGTTGCCTCACAAGCATCTCCTCCGGGCTGTCTGCCCCACGCCGCTGTCCCCGCATCGGGGGCACCCCCAGGGAAGCTGCGTGTCTGGCTCTCGTGGGCAAGTCGGGGAAGGGGGCACGAGGAAAATGCCGCTGGGTTCAGAGGGAACTTGGCACCGGGGGCAGGTCACAGCTCCCCCCAAATCACCTCAATCCGCAGCTCTCCCATCATCCCCCCGCCCTGCCCTGGTACCCTGCAAGGGACTCCTCCAACCTGGGAATCTTCCACACAGATGCCCCCCCCCAACCCCCCGGTTCCTATCTGCTGTGGCCAGGACCTTCCCTCTCCAGGGGCGCCCAGAGGAGCCCCTCCCCCCCCCCCCCGAGGCCAGGCCAGGGCCCTGCCGCAGAGTGGCCGGGCGCTACAGGGGCCAGGTGACAGCGAGGGCGCAAAGGGTGGGTGGCTGCGCTTTGTCCCCGCTGCCTGGCGCCACCTCACCTCCGGGCCCGGCGCTCGAACCGAACTGCTGATGCGGCAGGTGGCTTAAGAGAGCATTTCTAACGAGCGGCTTCCTCCCTCCCGGCGCACGACGAGCGGTTCTGCTGGGCAGGCCTGCGCTGGACGGGGGTGGGCACCGGGGCGAGCGGAGGGAAGGGAAGGCCCCATCTAATCAAGCGACCAGGCTCCGGGGGATACAGCCCAACCGACAGGACCAAGGAGCCCGGCAGCTCCAGACCCGGGCCCAGCTTCCTAGCACGTTCCACATGCACGAGGCCTGGCTCAGCGCCTTTCCCCAGACGGCAAACTCAGGCTCCCCCCACGGGCAGGGCAGGCCGCCTGAGCCGGAAGGGCCCGTCTCCACCACAGCCTGGCTGAGGCCTGGTTCCATTTTGCAGCTGGGCCCCGGCTATCACCTGAGGCGCTAGCCGGCGCCGTAACGACGACCCGTGAAACCCAGGAGCTTGTGCCACTGCCCTTCTCCGCGCCGTGCACGGAAGAGCCTCACCGGACGGCAGGCGAGTTCTTCTCCTCAGAAATCTCTGGCACGGCAAACCGGGCTGCCCGCGAGTCTCAGAGCACGTGGGCTGAGGCGGCCAGGGAGCGGCCTTTACTCAAGACTCCCTTTCCCCAGCATGCTCGCTGACCCCTGGACTCAGAGGTGTGTCAGGCGCAGCGCTAAACCGACGGCCGCCCAGGTCACCGCAGACTCTCCCCGGCCGGACAGGAGGCAAATTTCCAGTGGTAAAAACCAACCAACCAAACGCCCTTCCCGGCTTCCTTTCCTCCCCACCGCCCTGGCCTCTGCAGCTCCTCACCGCCCCATGCGACGGAGCCCCGCTGCAGGGAGGAAACCACTGCCCCACGAGCGGGTCTCCCGGCACGTGTGCGTTGAACAGGGATGCTCGCGAAGGCGAGAACGTGCGAGGGGAAGAGGCAGGGAGAACGGCAGGCACTCGAGCGCCTGGTTCCCGGGGAAGAGGGAAGGGGAGGGCGGCGGTTCTGGAGTGTCACTCAGCATTTATTAATCTTTGGCCCCGGCGGCCCCGAGAGACACCCAGCGAGGCCGAGCTCTCTGCCTCTCCCCTCGCCTCTGCCCTCATTATACAGGCATTTATTAACTTCTGCGCTCTCCGCCATTGACGGGAGTCTTGTCTACATGATCAGCTCATGTAAATTCATTATCCGAACAGCTGGGAATAAAACCTGCCTGCGCGGGAAGGGAACTGACGGATGAAGGCTGGGGGGGCGGGGGGGGGCGGCGTGTGCCAGACCAGGGGGGTCTCCTGCCTTTTCTTGCACCTGCTTGAGCTGGAGGGGGAGGCAGTGGAAGGGGCAGAAAGGTCTGTTCTCAACCACCCTGCAAGCATATCGGACAGCAGCTCGTCGGCGCTCAGGGCCCAAGCACCCCCCCCCCCCCCAGTGCCGTCCCTCATCACCGCAGCCGACGGGGGCTCTGCAAACAGCGGCCAGTCAACGAAGCCCGGGTTTTCCAAAGCATTTAGACTCCTAACATCCATCGCGAGCAGTGCCCGGTCCATGTTTGTTGGGTCCCATGGCAGACGCCCCTCGGTGCATCTCGGCAGAGAAGCCCGGGCCAGCCTGGAGACGAGTCCCCTCTCTCGGGAGCGGACAGTCGCTGCCCGGGCTGTCCTCGTCAAGCTGCCCATCTCCAGGGCTGGCAGCTCGCCCCCCCCGCCCCCCGTGTCCCTCCCCACGTTCACTCACATGCTGATGGGGGAAACACCAATCAGGACTCCTGGGTCCCGGTGCTAACTCAGCCCAGTCTCCGTGCTGCCTTGGGCCCAGTGGGGCGAATGTCACGGGCGCTTTGAGATCCGTGAGCGCTCCGGCTCCGGCTGCCACACCCCTCCTTCCTGCAATGAGCCCGGATGGATTAATCAGTAACTCCCCCATCCACGCACCCCCGGAGCCTTGCTACACACAGGGAGCCCGACCGGCTGTCCCAGGGCACCAGCCGACAGAAAGCAAGCCTCTGCTCCTCCATTAAGCATGGCATCTGTATCCCGCCGCACCCCCTGCCCAATAAATGGTTCAAGAAGCATTACTAATCAGCACTCTGCCTGCCTCCTGCCGATTCCATAATTACTCCTTCCTTTCATCCCCGGCTCACCAGACCTCGGGCCTGCTGCCTCGCTGCTCTGTAATTACAAGCTAATAGCCTCAATGAATTTTCTGCTGGGGCCCAGTGCAAGCACCAATCCCGCCCCTTCCCCCCTGACGACCCCCCCCCCTTGGGGTAATTACACCCTGGAATGCCAGGGCGCAGCGGGCCGCCACATTTCCTCACAGGAGCTCCCTGGCGGCCCGAATTACCTAATCACCCCGCTCGGTAATTCTTCATTACCGGAGAAAGAAATGTTTGTGAACAAATAAAGGACGCCCCAGAGCTGGGTGCACTGGGCCTTCCCCGCCCCCGCAGGCTGAGCCTCCCTGTGCCCTCCCCACACCCACATACGCCTCTCCCAGGGGGGGACACACAGAGCAGGGCTCATCCCCTCCAGCAGGGGGCAGCAGGATGGACACCGAAGAGGGATCATTCCTCCTCCCCCCCTTGCTTACCCTACAGGGGGCTGCAGGACAGACAGACAGACCCAGTGCAGGACAGACAGACGGACCCAGAGCAGGGCTCACCCCTCCAGCTGGAGGCTGCAGGACAGACAGACCGACCGATCCAGAGCAGGGCTCACCCCTCCAGCTGGAGGCTGCGGGACAGACAGACCGATCCAGAGCAGGGCTCACCCCTCCAACTGGAGGCTGCGGGACAGACAGACCGATCCAGAGCAGGGCTCACCCCTCCAGCTGGAGGCTGAGGGACAGACAGACCGATCCAGAGCAGGGCTCACCCCTCCAACTGGAGGCTGCAGGACAGACAGACCGACCGATCCAGAGCAGGGCTCACCCCTCCAACTGGAGGCTGCGGGACAGACAGACCGATCCAGAGCAGGGCTCACCCCTCCAGCTGGAGGCTGCAGGACAGACAGACCGACCGATCCAGAGCAGGGCTCACCCCTCCAACTGGAGGCTGCGGGACAGACAGACCGATCCAGAGCAGGGCTCACCCCTCCAGCTGGAGGCTGCAGGACAGACAGACCGACCGATCCAGAGCAGGGCTCACCCCTCCAACTGGAGGCTGCGGGACAGACAGACAGACTGACCCAGAGCAGGGCTCACCCCTCCAGCTGGAGGCTGAGGGACAGACAGACCGATCCAGAGCAGGGCTCACCCCTCCAGCTGGAGGCTGCGGGACAGACAGACCGATCCAGAGCAGGGCTCACCCCTCCAGCTGGAGGCTGAGGGACAGACAGACCGATCCAGAGCAGGGCTCACCCCTCCAACTGGAGGCTGCAGGACAGACAGACCGATCCAGAGCAGGGCTCACCCCTCCAACTGGAGGCTGCAGGACAGACAGACCGATCCAGAGCAGGGCTCACCCCTCCAACTGGAGGCTGCAGGACACACATTCAGCATGTGATGCTCAGCTGATCTCCGGCGCCACATCATAAATTCCTTGTTGCCTTCCGCCTGTTCCAAGCTCACTGGCAGAGCAGCAATTTCCCCCCAGAGCTGGCCAGGAAGGGGATTCCCCCTGAAGGGGCAGTTGAGAGGAGGGGGTTTAACGCCTAGGCATTCGCCCCACAGAGAGGTCTGGAGGGGAGGAACATGAGAATCCGGGGACCGGAAGAGACCGATTTCTACAGGTCAGTGTCTCGGAGGCCTTGCCCTGGCCAGAGCCAATTGCCACGACTGAGAGCAGTGCCGATGCAGCTCCCCGGGGCGCGGTGACCTCCCGCACTCACGGCCCGAGGGGATCCCCTCTGAACAGGGACCTTCCCCTCCACCGCGGCAACGAGAAGACTCCCCAGGCGCCAGGAACACGGTGAACCTGGAGCTGTGTTGTAATGTCACTTACACCGGCCAGGGCTGAGCGCGGCCTAGTCGTCCCTGGGAACCGCACTGCAGCCCGATGCTCCATGGGCACAGAATGGCTCCTGATTTCCACCTGGGCCTGATGGGAGAGGGGAGGCGAGGGGCTGTCACCCCCCCCCCCCCACCCCACTCATTCACCCGGCAGTCAGCACAACGCCTACCAGGCAACACAGCCGCTGACTGGCAGCCCGGCTCAGCTGCGGGGCTCTGCCTGCTCACCCCACACATCTGCCCTTGTCCCAAAGCTTCTCAGCGCACAAGAGATGCCAAAGCCGTCTCCCTGGAAGCCGAGCGGCTCCAGGCGGGGGCTGCCCAGTCGGGCAAGCTGCTCTTTGTACATCAAGGCCCACGGCGACTCGCTCCCCAGCCGGACGGAGACTGGGACGCAGTGCACACCTGGCGTCGCCCGGATCAAGCCACATCTGTGCGGAGGGGCTGGCAGCGCCCGCGCCTGGGTCTGCGTGTCCACACGTGTGCCTGCGTACTTGTGTTTGCGGGTGCGCACACGGGGGTCTGTTGCTGTCTAGATGGGTCTGAGTTCACATGGATCCGTGGGGTCTTGGGTGTGCACAGCGGGCACGGACACGTCACAAGTGCTGTGCAGAACACGGTGGGTTTTGCACACGACCTGGCTCGCACGGTCTCATGACCGTCTCTGACCCCCTGCCCTCAACTGAGTCGCAGGCTCCGGCCCTGGGGCCCCGGAGTGTCGTTCGGGGCAGGGTTGGACCGAGGTCCATTTACTGATCATTTCTACCGAGATCCCCATGCTGAGGCTGGAAACGCTTCCGACCCCGGCTGGGCAGCCAGCAATGCAGGCAGCACGCAGCCCTGCCCCATGGCTCATGGGAGCCCATGGCATCCGCCAGCCACTCGCCAACTTGCATGGAGAGCGGCTGGGCCCCCGAACGACGTAGCATGGCCGCGGCTTGCCAACGCCGGGCAGGGGAAGGGGGCTGTCCGGAGGGGTTTTCTCTGTAAGGACGCCCCTGGTACCTTCCAGGAGATGCCATGCAGGGGCCCTGCACTCCTCCAAGGCACGCAACACGTCCACCGAGGGGCTCCGGTCTGCAGAAACAGGACGGGCTGTGGCAAAGCATTTTCCGCCAGGGGTCCTTGCCTCTGCCATTCACCTGCCCTGGCCCCCGCCTTGCCATTCACCTCCCCTGGCCCCTCCTCTGCCATTCACCTCCCCTGGCCCCTCCTCTGCCATTCACCTGCCCTGACCCTCGCCTTGCCATTCACCTCCCCTGGCCCCCGCCTTGCCATTCACCTCCCCTGGCCCCCGCCTTGCCATTCACCTCCCCTGGCCCCTCCTCTGCCATTCACCTCCCCTGGCCCCTCCTCTGCCATTCACCTCCCCTGGCCCCCGCCTTGCCATTCACCTCCCCTGGCCCCTCCTCTGCCATTCACCTCCCCTGGCCCCTCCTCTGCCATTCACCTGCCCTGGCCCCCGCCTTGCCATTCACCTCCCCTGGCCCCTCCTCTGCCATTCACCTCCCCTGGCCCCTCCTCTGCCATTCACCTGCCCTGACCCTCGCCTTGCCATTCACCTCCCCTGGCCCCCGCCTTGCCATTCACCTCCCCTGGCCCCCGCCTTGCCATTCACCTCCCCTGGCCCCCGCCTTGCCATTCACCTCCCCTGGCCCCCGCCTTGCCATTCACCTCCCCTGGCCTCTCCTCTGCCATTCATCTCCCCTGGCCCCATCTCTGCCATTCACCTCCCCTGGCCCCCGCCTTGCCATTCACCTCCCCTGGCCCCCGCCTTGCCATTCACCTCCCCTGGCCCCTCCTCTGCCATTCACCTCCCCTGGCCCCCGCCTTGCCATTCACCTCCCCTGGCCCCTCCTCTGCCATTCACCTGCCCTGGCCCCCGCCTTGCCATTCACCTGCCCTGGCCCCTCCTCTGCCATTCACCTGCCCTGGCCCCTCCTCTGCCATTCACCTCCCCTGGCCCCCGCCTTGCCATTCACCTCCCCTGGCCCCTCCTCTGCCATTCACCTCCCCTGGCCCCCGCCTTGCCATTCACCTCCCCTGGCCCCTCCTCTGCCATTCACCTGCCCTGGCCCCCGCCTTGCCATTCACCTCCCCTGGCCCCTCCTCTGCCATTCACCTGCCCTGGCCCCCGCCTTGCCATTCACCTCCCCTGGCCCCTCCTCTGCCATTCACCTCCCCTGGCCCCTCCTCTGCCATTCACCTGCCCTGGCCCCTCCTCTGCCATTCACCTGCCCTGGCCCCCGCCTTGCCATTCACCTCCCCTGGCCCCTCCTCTGCCATTCACCTCCCCTGGCCCCTCCTCTGCCATTCACCTCCCCTGGCCCCCGCCTTGCCATTCACCTCCCCTGGCCCCCGCCTTGCCATTCACCTGCCCTGGCCCCACCTCTGCCATTCACCCCCCTGGCCCCCGCCTTGCCATTCACCTCCCCTGGCCCCTCCTCTGCCATTCACCTGCCCTGGCCCCCGTCTTGGTCTAACCCAGCCTCCATTTGTTGCCTTCCCATGCCCTCTCGATCCCTCTCCAGACTTTCCTGGAAGCACACGCCTCTCTGGACCCCCGAGAAAGGGCAGGAGAGCCAGGCTGCGTAGCAGCTTCCCCTCAAAGGGAATCCTCTGCCCTCCCCGCTCAAAGCCCGGGGGCCCCACGTTCTGGCGCAAGAAGAGAGCCACGTCGCCAGTTCGACGGAGGTGCCTGCCCCTTTAAGAAAGAGCGGCCACTGCACAGCATCAGTACAGGACAGATAGGTCAGGAGACGGATCCGGTTCCTTGCTATCCACTGCGCCCGCAGGGGAAAGTCGGGGCTCCCTTATGGGGACTCGGGATAACAAGGGGGGAAGGGTGGAACGGTCTCCCTCCCTCCCCACCACGGGCCAACCTCCCTCGGAATCATATGATGGAGAGACCTTTAGGCAGGAACAGTTTCTCTGTGGGGCTCCCCCCTCTTCATTAACGATCGTTCTGCCCCCCTGCTACCAGGCCCCAGGTGCAGCCTGAGCCACAAGCTGCTAAAAGCAGCATCAAATATTCAAGAGAGACAATTTGGTGTTAAGAACTCAGGGTGGAGCAGGCCTGGGGAGAAAGTTCCCACCGGCCCCCAAGGGCGGGGAGAATTCAGCTCGGCTCAGCTCTCCCCTTTCCCCGTCCATTAACTCATCCGCAGACAAGGCCAGCACATCTGAGCTCTCCCAGATGATCTTCACCAAGGGATGGAGCGGGAGGGAATCTCACCTCTGAGCCTTGGGCAGGACATGGGGCCGCATTGTTTCCCCGTCACCTGTGCTTAGGGGGTGTCACGGAGTCCCTGGGGCGATGCTCTGGAACCGCTCCCTATGAAGCCAGTCAGGACTCTGGGGGGAAGCTTCCTCTCTGTGAACAGCCTGTCTCCAAGGCTAGGAGCTTCACAGGTTACGGCTTCCACCTTCCTGGATCTAACCTCGGCGCATTCAGCACTTTCTGCCCCTCCATGCACTTCCCCCAGTGAGCCTGCCCAGGTGGGGTCCTGCACCCCAACTCCACAGTCAGACGTGACTCTCAGCCAGCCAGTAAAACAGGTTTATTAGTCGACAGGAGCATGATCTAACACAGAGCTTGTAGGTACAGCAAACGCGACCCCTCCGCTGGGTCAATTTACAAGCCTGCCTGTAGCTCTCTGCCTCTTCCCAGCCAGATCCAGACTGAAAACTCCCCCTCTAGCCCCTCCTCTGCTTTTCCTTTGTCTCTTGGGCAGAAGGTGTCACCTCCTCCCTCCCCCACCTGGGGTCAAGTTACAGCCTTAGGTATGACCATCCCCACAATAGTCAGAGGAATCATCAAGATTCAAGAACATTCCTACTCCGTCACGGGGGGGGGGTGGGGGTTTCCCTAGAGTACCTGTGCAGATAGAGTCTCAGTCAAAACCAGGGCTCCAGCCGCTACGTTAGTGCTCACTTTCTAAACAGGTCTAGATCCAGATTCGCAGGCCAGAAGGGTTCACTGTGATCGTCTAGTCTGATCTCCTGCATAGCGCGGGCCAGAGCGCGGCCCTGAATTCATTCCTACCTCGATCGCAACAGATCTTTTAGGAGAAAGCATCCAGTCTTGATCTAAAAATTGCCATCGTGGGAGAATCTGCCACAAGCCTCCATCAGCTGTACCCACGGTCAGTTACCCTCCCGCTTAATAAATCACATCTTGCTCCTAGTCTGAATTTGGCTAGTTTCAACTTCCAGCCACGGGATCTTGTTAGATCTTGTCTGCCCAACTGCCGAGCCCAGTATCAAATATCTGTAGGTACCTACAGACTGTGATCACGTTGCTCCTTCCCAGTGTCTTTGTTACGCCCAACAGGTTGAGTCTCTCGATGGAAGGCAGGTTTTCTAGTCCTTCAATCATTCTTGTGGCTCTTCCCTGAACCCTCCAATGTCTCTGCCTCTTCCCTGAACTGTGACTACCAAAGCTGGACTCAGGATTCCAGCAGCGGCTGGACCAGTGCCAAGCCCAGAGGTAATGCCATCTCCCCAGGTGTAGCTGAGATTCCCAGTTGCACCCCCAAGGATCGGCACGGCGCGGCTACCCGATACAACCGGTGTTTTCAGCAATTTAGCTGCAACGGTGTTATAACCAAGCGCT
This sequence comes from Sternotherus odoratus, assembly GCA_032164245.1. Classification (NCBI taxonomy): domain Eukaryota; kingdom Metazoa; phylum Chordata; order Testudines; family Kinosternidae; genus Sternotherus; species Sternotherus odoratus. The sequence continues at coordinate 5,247,899 of JAVMKO010000014.1, read as the reverse complement.
GAACCAGTTCTGCTACTCGGCCCCCAGCGGTGCAGACACAGTCTAAAGATCTCAAGGTCAGAGGTGTTAATACCAATTCTCTGGCCTGACTCCAACTCGGGTGATGACGTCTGGCCTACCTAAATGCCTTCCCAGCAGTTTCAACCAGAGGCCATCTCCTGCTCTCGGTGCCGTGGACTGCTGCTTACCGTTGCTGTGCACTGCACTGGGCACTGTTCCCCACACCAGAGGTGGCCGCCTTTCAGCGGTGAGGCAACTTGCTCTGGGATGAGAGGTGCTGAAAACATCTACGCTACGTTCCTCGTACCAGCTCTTGCTCCTGCGTTAGTCAGCTGCAAAGCTCCGTGTGCGCAGGTTTGGGGCTCTCTGTCAGATCAGACTTCTCCCGAGACATTGCGCAGTGGAGTGGATCTGGCGTTCCCTCCCCAGGCAGGCGCCTCCAGGACCGCAGGGCGTAGCCAATTTAGCGGCAGGGAATGCTCTTGGGTCGCGTACCGGTGCAAAGAGGAAGCAACAGGAGGAAATGAAGGAAAGGGGAATTGAAGGTGAGTAGCAGGCAAACCTTGGCTGATGCCTCAGGCAGCACGAGGGAAGAGCGTTAGGCCCAGCGCTTCAGACTTTTAAATCCACACGAAGAGCAGGGGAATCCGCTGTTGGCAAATTCTGCGCCAGCTGAACGACAAGGGGCTAGAGTAATTCTCTTCCACCCCCACCTACTCATTTCTGTACCACTGCTACGGCGCTGGGCTCAGTAAGACACACTGGGCTGGATTCTGATCTCCCACCAGCTGAATCTGGAGTAACTCTGGATTCACCGCCCTGCCAGCGAGATCAGAATTTGGCCCAGTAATTTTAACCAGGTTTGGCATCCTGATCTTCGGGACACAGCCATCAGCCTGCCTGCTCGCCTGGTGCCCACCTGTGCCACGTTACTTGGTGCTAGATGGCATTGGGGGCTCTTTGGCCCAATTCACTATTTCTGTGGTAAGAGGGGTGCTAGTGAGGGAACGGTGCTGTTTGATCCCCGGGGTTACATGCCGTGGGAGAGATCTGGATAATGGCGCTTCTGGGGATAAACGATCCGGAGAGGAATAGCAGCAGGTAGCCGAAGGACCCCACACAGCAGCACCAGGGCTTGGCAGCAGCTCTACTGGGAAGACCCATCAGGAACTACAGACATTAAGACCGCAGGTCTCAAAGCACTTTACCGGGGAGGCCAGCGTGATTTGACAGGTGGGGAACGGAGTCCCAAAGAGGGGAAGGCTCCGGTTCCCAGAGGTACAATACGTAGACTCCGAACTTAGTGGGAAATCAATAGGAGCGAAGTACCTACAGACCTTTGAGGATCACAGGGCCTGTGGTCAGCGGGGGCGGTGGGGCTCACCCCATGCCCCGTCAGGACCTCACACTCTGTAGGTTTCTCTCTCATGGTGAGCCCAGTGTGTTCGATATCACAGCATGCATCAGGGCACCGCCGCTCAGCGCGGCAACGGAGACACGGACCGGCCCCCGCGTACAATGGGACCGATCCTCACGGAGAACGGGTCCATCGATGGCTACTAGCCGAGACGTCAGGGACGCAAGCCCAGGCCCTGGGTGTCCCTACGCCTCGGGGTCTGGGCGAGGGGATGGATCACTGGAAAAATTTTTGCCTTGTTCTGGTCATTCCCTCTGAACCATCTGGCACTGGGCACTGTTGGAAGACAGGATCCTGGGCTGGATGATGATAGGTCTGACCCAGTATGGCCGTTTTGTGGTCTCAACTCAGCCAGCCAACCCCTTCATCCCTGGGGAGCGGCTGATCCCCATCTGTTAGCCTGGCAGCTGCCCGGGCCTAGGGCCCCGCACACACCAAGGGCCCTGCTCTGTCTCACTGGCACACGCTGTGTTTGGACCCTGTCCCGGGTGGCCCGGCCGAGACAGCCCTGGGTTGACCTCAGAGGAGTCGCATTTGCACAGGGCAGCACAATTTCCCCCCCTCCCCGCCCCCCATTCAGTCAGCTCGGTTAGTAGCAGTCTGGGCAGGGAGGAGCAGGTGTTTCCATTTGTACAAACAGTCCCTCTCCCCACCCCCCCGCCACAGATTCCGGTTGTAATCCCAGAGTCCCTCTCCCCACCCCCCGCCACAGCCTCCGGTTGTAATCCCAGAGTCCCTCGCCCCACCCCCCGCCACAGCCTCCGGTTGTACTCCCAGAGTCCCTCTCCCCAACCCCCGCCACAGCCTCCGGTTGTACTCCCAGAGTCCCTCTCCCCACCCCCCGCCACAGCCTCCGGTTGTAATCCCAGAGTCCCTCTCCCCACCCCCCGCCACAGCCTCCGGTTGTAATCCCAGAGTCTCTCTCCCCAACCCCCGCCACAGCCTCCGGTTGTACTCCCAGAGTCCCTCTCCCCACCCCCCGCCACAGCCTCCGGTTGTACTCCCAGAGTCCCTCTCCCCACCCCCCGCCACAGCCTCCGGTTGTAATCCCAGAGTCCCTCTCCCCACCCCCCGCCACAGCCTCCGGTTGTAATCCCAGAGTCTCTCTCCCCACCCCCCGCCACAGCCTCCGGTTGTAATCCCAGAGTCCCTCTCCCCACCCCCCGCCACAGCCTCCGGTTGTAATCCCAGAGTCCCTCTCCCCACCCCCCGCCACAGCCTCCGGTTGTAATCCCAGAGTCCCTCTCCCCACCCCCCGCCACAGCCTCCGGTTGTAATCCCAGAGTCCCTCTCCCCACCCCCCGCCACAGCCTCCGGTTGTAATCCCAGAGTCCCTCTCCCCGCCCCCCGCCACAGCCTCCGGTTGTAATCCCAGAGTCCCTCTCCCCGCCCCCCGCCACAGCCTCCGGTTGTAATCCCAGAGTCCCCCTCCCCATCCCCTGTAATCGCCTCCTCCCCGCCCACAGAGCGCACCGGAGGAGAGCCGGCCCCGGGGGAGAGGCGCCGCGGCTAGGAGCCTCTCGAGACACAAGCCACCTGCAGCGGAAAGCCGGGGCGGGGTGTCAAGCGCTCTTGGCTGCTGGGCCCGCGTAACCCTCACCCGCAGGGCGGGAGGGTGGCTGGGGGAGATCGGTCAAGGTTCAGCCCAGCTCCCGGGGCGTCATTCGCCTCCCGCTGCCGCCCCTCAGATCCGGGAGCACCAGTCTTAGCTCCGCCACGCCACGGCCCTCTTGCCTGGGCGCTCAGGGCCTGGGAGCCAGGACTCCTGCGGGCCCGACACCGATGCCCTCCGTGACCTCTGCCTGAAATAGCCCACAGGGGCCAGGGTTCAGTTTCAGCCTCCGTGAGGCCGGGGGCCGGGTACTTCCTCTGCAGGGGCGCTGGCTGGGTCGCGTTCCACGCGGGGAGCCTGGCTCTTTAGACACTGGACAGGTGTGCCCCGCGCAGCTGCTGCCTGGTGAGCGCCCGGGGAGTCACACGCGGCCATCGGAACGGGCGTGCCCAGGGGCTCGGGCGGAAAGGTCCTTTGAAGAGAAAGCAGCAGCGGCGAAGCCCTGGCAGGGTTTCAAATGCCAAGTTTGGGTTTGCGATCTCCAGCCGCCAACAGGATCCGCCCCCAGACTTCCACCGAACTCATAAACAGCCGAGAGCAAACACAGGAGCGCGGCAGCATTCGCCGAAGGGGGAAACTCCCCCATAACCAGCCCAGCCCTTAACCGTGAGGCAGGGCTTAGGGCTCTGGGGGGCACTGCTACCAGGAAGCAAAGGGAAAACCTGTCTCGTTCCCCCCCCGGATGGGAACAGGTGGGGCCCCTCCGCCTGCCAGGAATCACTGAGCTCCAGCAAACATTACAGCAGACTTGGGACTATCCGACTTGCTTGGGGACCGGAACGCTTCTGACGATTGGTGGGATTGAAAGCTTTAATTTTTAATGCGCCCATCGCTGCTGTATCTGGGGGCGTGACGTACATCATGGGGGGGGGGGGGACTACACCCATGGGGGAGGGAGGTTATACCCAGGTAAGAATCTGGCCTTTCACGTCCATCTGTTTTTACTCCCCATAGGTCACGCGCCGCACAGCGACCCTACAATGCAGCCTCCCACCCCGAGTTTTGCAGGGAGGGGTCGGTCTGTAACTTTTGGCTCCCCCACCTTTGCTCGAGGGCAGCAGATGCAAAATCCACTTAGGCAGGCCTACCGCAGGCAATCCAAACAGCCCCAGGGCTTGTAAACCCCTCTCCCATCCCCCTCCACACACACCACAAAACAAACACCGCAAGACAGCACAATCCAAACAGCGTCTCTGTTCAGGGCCTGGCTGGGTTTCTCCAAACTTCCAGAGAACAGGATCCCTCGGCAGGCAACCGTGGGGCTCCCTGTGACAATAACAGTACCCCACCTCCCCCGCCAGCTCCTCAGAGATCAGCACCCCTGAGCTCGTCAGCTGTTCTTTAGCGCTATAATGGGCTGAACCGAACCAGCCCAAATCCAAACCTTTCTGGAACCGTGGGAACATTTCAGACCCAGATCTGGAGCCAAACCTCTGTGGGCCATGCCTGCCTCCAGCCAATCCTAAATCATGGAGCATGAAAGACGACAGGATAGATCCAAGGGCATTGCTCAGGAATGACACAGCTTCCCAACACCGTGACTAATGGAAGTGAAGATCTCACACACACACACACACACCCCTCTCTCTCTCTCATGCACTCTCATTAATGGAAGTCCTACAGATCTCTCTCCTCTAACACACACATACACACACGTGTGAAGTGTAGATCTCACACCCCCCCTCTCCCAGGTTCCTTCCGATCCCTGCGAGACGTCCCCCGGGAACTGAGCACACGCACCCAAGGCAGGGCTGGAGAAAACAATCCCTCCTGAGTTTTGCGCATTAAAGCTACCCCGTTTTGGGCAGCTGCCCCAGCCCTTGCTAGGCTTTGCAGCGGAAGGAGAAGCCCGTGGTGCCCTAGGGAGGGGTCCGGTGGGGCTGGCCGAACGGAGAGAGAAGCCCCCCCGCTCACCTTTCATGGCAGGGCAGTGTCCCAGGCTGGCTCGTTCTCCTGCCCGGCCCCACTTATCTGCTCTGCAGCTCGCAGCTTCCTGTTCGGGGACACCTGCTACCGCAGGACACACCCAAGCCCAATGGTTTCACTTCTCCCGCCCACTCCAGCCGGCGCTGCCGAACAGGGCAGGTTGGTTCTGATCCCGGCTACGCCCCTGGAAGCCGGAGTAATGCCTCTGACTCTGCCGGCTTTGCCCCGCGCCGGGAAAGGGGGCGGGGGATTCAAATCACAGAAATGTCAGGCTGCAAGGGACCTCGAGAAGTCACCGAGTCCAGCCCCCTGCACTGAGGCAGGCCCAGTAAACTAGACGTGGGGAGAGACAACAGGGAGAGACACAGGATCCTGCTTCTGATGCAGACAGGACTTTGGGGGGCTACTGACTCCGCTTGCCCAGCTATCCTGCCTCCAGCCAATGGCTAGCAGCCTCATGCCACTAAAAGGCCCCTCCCCATCCTCGGAATGCACCAGGCTTTACCAAAACCCTGTGTGGGGTGAGTGGGGACAGAGCGATTCCTTCCTGTCCCCCGTGCAATCAGCCCCTGCCCTGAAGCTTAAGGGTGGATCTCTTTTATCTGCCTCTCACTATGTTAAGCTGAAGGCTTCCAGCTTCAGAGGAGCAAGTACTCCTCAGCCGGGGGAGGGGATACAGCCTGGCTTAGTAGTTGGCCTCAGGTCGAGACTCCTGGCCCCTCTCTGCCTCTGGCCTCCTGGCCCGGTCTGTAAGGGCGCTGATAAAGGGGTCACAGAGCAGCCAGGCCTTCCCAGGTGGGACCCTGCCCGTTGCTAGGATCCAGCATGGGAAGCCCTGCAGCAGCTAAGGAAGCCAGAGTCGGATGGCCACAGGAGGGCTCTTAGCCCAGCAGGCAACCAGAGACAGGATCTGAAAGCCCCCTCCCGACTCCCGGGCCCCGGTGGGGACGTTCAGGTCCAGCGCGCTGACCCAGTCTGTGCCCCAGGCTAACCCAGGCCCTGGAGCTGCAGGGGGGTCAGCGAGGGGGAGGGGAAGGCGGGGATTTACGCACCCAGGCGAGGGGTGCGCGTGCGCGCGCGCGAGGCCTCCCTCTTCGGGATCTGGCAGCGACTCTGCTCCCTGTGGCCCCGCGCCTGGCTCCTGGCACCGGAGAGCAAACAGGGCTGTCAACGATAGCGCGGAGGCGGGAGAGTGATGAAAACCCAGCCCCTGTGCTAGGGAGGATGGGGGAGCCCCTGAGCGGGGGGCTGATTTACTCCTCCCTACGTCCCCCTTCCCAGCTCTGCAGCATCCCATCCGTGGGATCCCCACCTTGCCCGGGACAGGCGCCTTGGTTCAGTGCCCATAGATGGCTGCCCACGGGGCATCACTAAGGCGGGCGCCACGCTCCCTGCCTCCAGCTCTGACGTGGGACTGGGAGCTGGTCCCTTGCCATCCTCTCTCCATCTGTTGCTGATGATGCTGACGGGTTTTTTGGCACGGGCAGCCGCCTCCGACAGCGAGAACAGAACCAGCCTGTCTGCCTGGTGTGGCTAGAGACAAATAACAGAGCGGCAGCAGCCGCGGGGCAGGAGGGAGTGGGCTCGGGGCTGGCACCGCAGGGCGATTTCAGGAGGCTGGGGTGGGGACGCGGGGAGGAGGGGGCTGGGGAGAGGCTGGCCCGGACGGAGAGGCGCACGGTGGAGATCTTTGTCGGTTCACCCCAGAAATTCAGCTCAGGGCCGCAGTGCAGAAAGATCACAGGCCGCTCCTGTGCACAGGCCAGGGGCCAAACTGAAGCGCTCTGGCCGGCCAAAAACTGGGGTAAGCTGAAGGGGGCCCGATCCTGGGAGGCACCGAGCACCCACAACGCCCCATGGCTGCTGCTGAGTGGACCAGAGACATCCCGAGGTGCCATCACTGGTGGGGAGACACGGGGGGCTGGCAGCTGGGCAGGGCTGGGGAGAGCAGCTGAGGACCGGGCCTTGTAGACGTGGCATTGCCCCTAGCAACGCCCCACATCACCGCGTGCCAGCGGGCGGCGTCGGTTCCCCCTCAGAGCTCAGCACAGGGCAGCTGCATGTCACGGGCCGGATACAGCCGCGGGGCCGGGTCACCGGGGAGATTTGAGCCTAAGTCCCGGAAAGCCAGGCTGGGGGCGGGGGGCTGAGCTCCCCCTGGCTGGAGAGCGGGGTCTCCGGACGCCGGGGAAGGCTGGGAGGGCCGGGGGCCCTGCTCGGGGCGCACTGGTTCCGTGCAGTAACAGCGGGGCTCAGAGTCCAGGGGCCCAGGAGAATGAGGGGGTGCAGGGGTGGGAGGCCTGGCACGTACCCCAGCAGCCACCAGGAGGCAGCAGCCAGCCGGCCCTCTCTCAGCTCAGGGGAGAAGCTGGCAAAGGGGAGATGGCTGACGCTGGCCGTACCACCTAAGGGCCTTGGCGTCAGGCGCTCCAGCCCCGGCTCCACCGACCAGGCTCTTGAGCCTTGCCTGGCACCCACAGGCCGTCTCCTGCCCACAGGCCATGCCCGGGCAGGGCTCCCAGTGCCCCGGGCAAGACAGGGAATTTCCCTCCCCCTAAGGGCCACCAGTCCCGGCTGGACATGCGGAAGCCCCCTGGCAACGAGGGGCTGCAGCTGTCGAGAGAAACACTGAGAAGTTTGGGGAGCAAAAACCACTCACACCCCACCTCAGCACATGCTTTTCCCTGGCACTCCCCCAGCTTCCCGTTATAACGAAGCCATGGGCCGAGAGAGCCCAGCGGACGGAGCACAGGCCTGGGGTCGGGGACTCCTGAGTTCTAGCCCTGGCCTGCACACGGACTCTCTCCCGGGTAGGTCAGTGCACCTCCTTGCCTCAGTGTCCCCATCTGTGTCACGGGCTCGCAATCGGACCCTGCCTCAAGGGGACGCGCCGGCCCCGGAGCAGCATTTCACAGACACGACCCGCCATGGAAGCCAGGGAGACGGCTGCTCCTGGCACCGCTGTGCGAAACAGCCTCTCTCGCAGCCCCGCCCGCCGACTCCCCCACCTCCAGCCCCCCAGGAATCAGACGGGCTTCCCCGGGGCTCCTCCTCCTGCCCTGTAGACTCCCAGTCCTCCCCGTGAGCTAATGACGTCCGGAATTCGAATTCTCCCGGCGGCCCCTCCATACATCACCGGCGCAGGGGAGGGTGATGTATCGTTAACGGCCCCATCTCTCCCCGCGTACCCGTTAGCTCCAGCACGCAGGCGGCAGGGGGTGAGAAATAACACGGGACTTTGCCCATGCCAGCGCCCCCATCTCACACCCGCTGCTCGCTCTTGGGGGGGAAGAGCATCCCCCCCCCCACCCGTCACACTCTGCTTAGCGGCTCCCATGTCTCCTGAAATATGGAGCGAGGGGAAGCGGATGCCTCCGAACGCCGCAGCAATTAGCTCAGATTTATAGGCACTTGCAAGGAGCAGCGAGGTAAGAGTAAAGCGGGGGGGGGAGGGGGATGTAAATCAGGCGGGGGTGGGGGACATTCGAAAGGGTGGCCTGTCCTCCCCAGGCGGGCGCTGGGATCTCAGCGGACACACGCTGATCCGCTCCCGCCGTGCTGGGAAATGGAGCGCGCCGGGCTTAGCACCTTCATTTACTCCTCCCCCCGCCGCGGCAAGGCAGGGACACCGTGAAAGGCCCGTAATGAGAGTGAAGGACCCTTCAGAGCAGAGTGCAATTGAACTCAACCCGCGCCAGGCGCCTGCTTGAAAGCAGCTATTTTGAGCTGGCGGGAGCGGGAGCAGTGGAAGTCATCGATCCGGCAGGATCTCCAGCTCCTGGCAAATGGAGCCTAACGCCCCCAGTACGGTGAGAGCCGGTGCCACACAGACAACCACCTCCCCCCACGCCCCCGCGCGCTCCGGGGTCACCAAACGAGCGTAACGCGGTGCCACGTCCATTGCCATGCGGCCGAACCCCCCCTGGTTTGAACCAAAGCGCACAGCCGCACTGCTGTGCCACCGGTTTGGTGTCACCCTTTCAGGTGGCCCCTAGACGGGCACCCCAGAAAGCGGGGCCAGAGCCCCAGAGGGTCAGAGCTCGACAAACAGCCGCAGCAAAGCCCGGTTGGCAGGGGGTGAATGATCCGTAACTGATAGACCCAGATTCCATCATCTCGGCTCCGGCTTTAGGTGGCCTCTCGCCTTGTCCCAAAACCCCACCGAAGGGAGAACGCAGTCGGCCCCCCTCAACCGAACCCTGCTGGCAAGGAGCCTCCCCGAGGTGGGCTGCTAGGACACAAGGAGGCAGGAGAACAGCTGGGGTCACACTCGCACCCCCCCTCCCGGACCCCGAGCTACGGAGAGAGACAGACGTGGACTATTGGCCAGGCCTGCAGCCTGGAGGCCTGGGACGGGGATAAGGCCTCCTCCATCCCCTTTGGCTTTCATTCCACTGTTTTGCCTCTTAACCCTGGGCTGCCGTGAGACTTCCTCCCTTCTCCCTTCTCCGGCTGGAGCTGGCGCACAGCTGCACTCCTAACTCGCAATCAGTTAACAGCTGGTTTGCATAGATTTTCCATTCTAATTGCCTCGCATTGTCAGAGCTGGAGCAGTGGGGAAAAGAGGCAGCCGGAGCCCGGTGAAAGCATGTGTGAACGTGGGGGGGGGGGGGGCGTGCAAGGGGGGAGCGTAGGTCGCACGCATGGGGGCGCAGGGATGCTTCCCTCCTGAGGATCCACGCTCTCTCCTCCTGTTCTTTCCCTCCAGAGCCGGGGGACCCCCCGGATTTCCCTGTCGGGAATCTCAGCCCGAGGCGCGGGATGGAAAAGGAGGGAAAAGCTGCCGCGGTTGCCACGGCCGAATTTGCTGACTGTCGTGGGACCCAGCACCAGGGCAAACTGCTTGGCACCAAGGGCTGTCTGCACAGAAACGATACCCGTCTCCCTGGTGCTTGGGATCGGGGGGACGAATCGGATGGGACAGTGCAGCACCAACCCGCGAGAGGGCCGGGATCTCCGCCGTGGGGGATCTCTGCACGGAGAGGGCCAGGTTATCCGCCGGGGGGGATCTCTGCACGGAGAGGGCCAGGTTCTCCGCCAGGGGGGATCTCTCTCTGCCCTGGGGTCTGGGCACAGGGAAGGGGTTGGGGTCTGAGAGGGGCGGTTTACACAGAAGAGCTGACCAGGGGCATTAGACACACGACTCTCTGGCTCTCCCACAAAGGCAGGAGCTGTGTGTCTAACTCCCCTTTGTTATCCTCCTCCCCCCCCCCCCGCCGGCTCCCCAGGCCTGTGCTCACGGCCTCCCTTGGGGGCACGATCCAACTGCAGCTCCTGTCCCAGTGGCCTCACCTCTCCCTGCCCAGGTAGTAAGACGTGCAGTGGCTAAGAGCTGCGTCCGGCTCTTCCACGCAGGGGCATGAAAACCAAAACAAGGCTCTGCCTGCAGAAGCGGCGGGTGCATTTCACGCAGAGGGGGAAACGACTGCACGGCAGGACAGGACAGGAGAAGACGGGGCTTCCCCAGGCTCCGGTAACCCCCAGACTGCACCTGCTCACAAGCAAACAGAAGCTCCCGTTCCTAGCACCACAGATATGAGTCGCGAACACCTGTCGAATGAGCAAAGTCGTCTCCTCCCAAGCACAGGAGAAAGACCCCTGAGAAACACCCCCCCAGCAGATAGCAAACCAGTAACAGGCCCTGCTCCCCACTCCACCCCATCCATACACCGTCAGCGGGAACAGAACGCCAGAGCTTCAGAGCCAAAGCACATCCTCTTCCACTGGAGCTAGAGGAGGGACAGCTGTAACACCAGTAACTTGTAGTAGGTTGTTATCCGCCACAGGGACCAGCCACTAGAGGAGGACAAAGCACATCCAGCCCATTCCCCCTGTGAGACGGGCTAATGCCAACAGTCTGAGATCCAGAGCCACCGCCTCCAGGACTAGGACTAGAACCAGCGGCCCCGAGCACCACGAACTCTCTCCCCCTCCACCAGGTGAGCGCGTGGAAAGATTTGACAGCTGGGGCATTCCGGTGGCCTCCATGGTACTGGCCGCCCACAAGGAATATTAATTTTCGAACTCAATAGCTAGTCAGCGCCTGCCTCATTCCCATGCAATAGTTAACGAGGATTGCTGCCGAGCTGTCTCATATTCCCCGCCCCTCGTTAGCACAGCTCCAGTGCCCCTACAACCCGCTTCATTAATCCATTGATTGACTGGCGCCCGCGTCACACCTCCCCCGGCCGTCCTGCCACCTGCCCGGTCCAGAACAGAGTCACGACCACCTGGCCGGGGCGCTGGTTTCCCATCGCTGCAGGTGCCTGGATTTATTGCTATGGGCTCCGGTGACCCTGGACCCCTCACTCCAGCAGTGGCCCAAGGGTGAAGTCCCCCCGGCACCCACAGTGAGCCGGAGCTCCAGGCGGGGCGCGGCGCACCGTCAATGCACTGTCCAGTGCTGGCTGCGGGACTCCAGCCAGGATCCTCAAGGGGGATGCAGAAGGGGGAGAGCCATGGAGCTCAGCAAACTGTCCGTGGGAGCCTCCCGGCTGGGAATAGCTGGGGGGTTTCCAACACGGCCGAGGCAGCGACTGCCCCATTAGCTCGTTCAGTTTTCATAGGCTCTTCCATCGATCACGCCGCCACGGATCATTGATCCGGCAAACAACAAGAAGCCAACTAATCAGAGCTCATTTCGGGAGCGCAGGCACCGGAGACAGCAGCCTGGCACCGATGCCACTCGTGCGCTCACAGCAGCGTTCTTCCGCTGTGCCCCATGCACTGTGACTGCCAGGGGGGGCCTTTGGCCGAGTGGGGATCCCCCACGTTGCCAGGGGAGACTCTGCCCTTCCAGAAAGCAGCATCCTAGAGCAGTGGGGCCAAGCAGGATGGCCTGGGACCCCTGGGCAGGGAGAGAGCAGAATATGGCATCCCCCTCTCTCTCCGTGCTCCGAGCGCCAGCGGGGCACTTTACAGAGCATTTGCCGCGGAGGCTTGTGCTGGGTTTCCAAGGGAGGATTAGCAGCCTTCCGAAGCGGAGGCTGGCGGGGTTTGGTGGCAAGGATTAGCTGTACCTGCTCAGCCATTTGAATCCAGGTGCGTTTAAGCCCATTGTAAATGACACAGGCAATGCCTGGAAGACCTGGGGGTGTTTTAATTGGGAGGATTTCTCGCCAGGCTGCCTCCTTTTGCGCGTGTGTCACGTTACTGGAATTATTTGGGATCATATAGATCATTGGAACAACCCAGGTCCTATAGTGACACCAAATCTTATGTGAAGGGGGTCACGACAGGTGTCTATGACCAGGTTATGGAGGGCTGATTATGAATATGCCATTGATGTGTGTGTATCTTTTTTGGAACTAAAGTTATGAATATTGGATATATGGTGCCTGTACTTCAAACTGATGCTTGGCTGCTGGGTGAAATCTTAGACAAGCTGTTGTTAACTTGGCTGGCCTGGCTGATGGGATATTAAGGGACATCAACCACACAATGGACTTTGTAAATGCCTGTCCACACCCGAGCTGCTCTAGGAATGTCACTGCCTGGTCAGAAACTGAATCCTGGAGAGTCTGGTAATTGGACCATGTGGCTATGAACCTCCATTTTGCAACCGGACTCTGCAAAAGAAGGAGGAGGGTCTTGGCCCAGATGGGAGAGTCTATAAAAGCTGGAAGAAGCATCCTCCATTTTGTCTTCTACCTCCAGCGTTCAGCCTGCCTTGCTTCCAGCTCTGGATGGAGCTTTGCTACACAGGGGGACTCTGGACTAGGGTGCTGACCCATCCCTGCCGGGGATGCTTTCTAAAGACTTTGATTTAAACCTGCAGTTATTCTACCTTTGCTGCAAGCCTGAACCAAGAGATGTACCATTACTGCATGTAATTGATTTCTTTTAACCATTCCTAACCCTCACCTAGACCTTTTTCCTTTTATAATAAACCTTTAGATTTTAGATTCTAAAGGATTGGCTACAGCGTGATTTGTGGGTAAGATCTGATTTGTATATTGACCTGGGTCTGGGGCCTGATTCTTTGGAATTGGGGAGAACCGTTTTCTTTATTTGGGGGATTGGTTTTCATAACCATTGATCCCCAGGACAGGTGGCTGCTGGTGGTGATACTGGGAACCTGGAGTGTCTAAGGGGATTGCTTGTGTGACTTGTGGTTAGCCAGTGGGGTGAAACCAAAGTCTGTTCTGTTTGGCTGGTTTGGTTTGCCTTGGTGTGGAAAACCCCAGCTTTGGGCTGTAGTTGCCCCTTTGGAAGCGATCTGTCCTGATCGGACACTCACCGTTGGACCCCACCAGGAACAGCCCCGTCACAGCGTGCACCCGAGGACACCGCTCCCCGGAGACCCTCTCGCCCCAGACCAGGAGGGGGGAGGATGATGCACTCCCAGCAGGAACACAAATCCAGGCCGCGGGGCACGGAGTATCCGCCGAACGGGACCGAGGGCCTGGGAAGGAGCCCAGAGAGCAGCCAGTGCGGCTCAGTTGCAAAGGGCTGGGGGATCGTTTTCCTTGTCAGCTGCACACATGGGATGTGAAAAGCGGGAGCTCCCGGAGCAGCTGCCGGCTGCCAGTGGGGTGACCTCGTGGGGGGCAGCGGCGGAAACCCCTCACTTAGGTCACTGCCCCGGCCACAGCGCCAGGGAATATCCACTAGGGCTCCCCTGCACTGGCCAGTGGGGCCTGGTCTGGCTCCTCATGCAGGGAGGGGAGAGGAGGGCACTCATTTTGCATCTCTAAGAACCTCCGAGACCCCTTCCTCGGGGCAAAGCTGACCCTGACCATGCTCCTTGGAGACGCCTCAGCCTGGCTGGGCACCTGGGGTTTTGGGGGGGGGGGTTATTTTCTCTGGGGGACTTGGCGGGAAGAGGAGAGCTTCGTCTCGATCTGCACCAGAGCTCGTAGGTCCCACAGCCCAGAGCTGGACCTCCACACCCCCCACAAACTTTGGGGTGGTTCCAAACGACCCTGCTGGCCCCCATCTTACAACAGGCAAACCCACAGCCTGAGATCTCAGCCCCCCTGAACTTCGGGGCTACGGGAACCAAGCGTGCAGTCAGCTGGGACAGCGCAACTAGGCCAGCATCCTACTTCTCACACCGGCCGGTCCCAGACCCTCCAGAAGGAAACTCCCGCAAAGAACAGTTCGGCAGCTAGATGCTTAACAGAGAAGCTTCTTCCTAACCAGCCTAAGGCCTGAAGCCTGACAGTTTGGCTCCCTTCTCCTTGCTAACGTAACCAAAGGGTGTTTTCATCTGGGGGTTCCCATCCTCCAGGCAGGAGATCACTGGGTCCCCCGCACCCTTCGCTGGTGACGTCTCCGTGGGAGACTGAAGACGAGCCAGGCAGGGATGATGCAGCGGGGGGCAGATGGACTCTTCACCCAAGATCCTGGTTCTACGCAAGCATCCGCGGTAACCACATTGAAAAGACGACGGGGAACCCCGCAACCCAGGGGAAGAGAAATCCAGGGAAATGGAAGCGTCTGCAGAGCCGCCGCTGCATCGAACGCCCCTTGCGGACGGTGACGTTGGGTCGCTATTAAAGGAGAGACAGGCTTCTCCCAGCCACGGTTGGTCCGGCGCCCAGAGGGTCCGGTGACCTGCTCGATGACTTGTATCCCACGTCACTCCTTGAGTGGTCTGGAACTCCCAGCTCCACGCCGGTCCCTCCCCGGCGGCTCGGCAGACAAAGAATAGAGGGGACTCTGTGAACCAGCGAAGGCCCGAGACCTTCCTCTCCCGCCTGAGCGAAGAAAGGAGCGTGTTCAAGCGGCCGCGCCGTCCCTCCCCACACAACGCTGAGCAGATGGGCCCCGTGGCCTAGAACCAAGGAGCTAGATCTGGAAATAATCCTGCAGCTGGAGGGCTCCGAGGACAGCAGCTGGGCCTCGCGTGCCCGGAGCCAGGTGGAAGGTGGTCGACGCCCCGGGATTTGGGTTGAAATCCTGCCCCGTGGTTTGAACCAGCGGGTTTCCCAAGGAGAGGGAACCCCACCTTCGCAAGCTCACAGCAGGCCGGGGGCTGCTTATCTCCCACCCCACCCCGAGAACGCAGATGAGCAAACACCTCTCCCTCACACGCCGCTAGACTCAAGCGCCTCGTTGGGGCACAACGGGGGAGACCCTCAGCAGCAAAAGCCCAACCAAGAGCAGCTTCCATCTATGGTGGCCTGCAGCCCCCTTTGCTCTGCATCATTGCAATGAGGAAACGTGACTGTCCCCCATGCCCAGAAGAACACACACGCCTCGCGGGGCCATGTCTTTTTCGTGCTCTCCCCCCACCGCTGCCACCAGCACTTGGCTGTCCTATCGTGCCCGGCTCCCTGGCTTTGTTCCCCCTCCCTGGCTTTGCTTTTCCCCTCTGGCACAGAGCTAATAAGCTAGCAGGAGCTGCCTCCTCCACTCCTCCCCCCCCCAGCCTCGCCCCTTTGTGTGCCCGAGTCAGGTTTGCCATTCTGATGCATTAAGCAAGCCCAGTAATGAATGGCTAATGTGCCCGCAAGAGAGGGTCGGGGGGTGGAAATCATGCAATGCACCGAACTCCTGGGCAGGAGTCCAGGTTTAGCTGCTGAACCTCTTCCCCCCCCCCCCCCCGCACATACCCCTCTTCTCCATGCAGATCCCCCCCGCCCAGGCCTCCCTCCCCACAGATCCGCCAGGCAGCCGCATGCTCTGCCATCAGAAGTGCATTGTTCTAAGCAAAAGAAAAAACTTGCCCAGCAGATGGCAGGTATAACAAAGCAGCTTGCTGTGGCCAAGCCAATTATTTATCTAATTATGATTTACCACTTAACCACATGATCTTTCTGCAGAGTTGTGGGCAATTAAAACCAGGGTGATTATGTGGATTATGCAAATAGGTTGGAGCAGAGCGAATAAAATTGGAGATTAGACATTCACACAGGCTGGAGCTGGCACAGGGCAGGCCGTGGGGCGGGGGTGGGGCCACAGAGGGGAAAGAGGCTGAGGGGAGCGAAGTTGCGAGGAGATGGGGCCTGGATTCTGGGAGGAGGCGCTAACAGCAACTCCACCGGCAGTCCCAGGGGCGGGTCACACACTAGGGCCGGATCCTGCGAGGTTCTGAGTGCCCAGGGCCCGGGGAAGGCGCTCAGCAGTTCTCTAGGTCAGGTCCTTCATGGGATGCCCCGGGGGCGGGGGAAGGGTTTCAGTGCGCCAGATGGAGTGAGCGGGGCTGTAGGATCGCACTCCAGTGGCGGGTTAGGGTTTCCTGCCCTCTGCTCTGGGGGGTCCCGGAGGCCTTTACGGCCCCCAGTGAGCGGACCGTCTCGCCCCTTCCCCACGAGACAGGCGCCGGCGCCCCACTCCCTATGGGCTGCAAGGGAGGCTGGCGTGGAACAGGGAACCGAACCCAGCACTCCTGCACCGAGTCCCTGGGCCCCCGAACTCTCCCTTCCCGAAGGCACGGGCCAGCTTGCCTGGCTTCTCCGCCCTTGCCAAGAGCGGGGGATCTCTCTCCTGCGCTGCCCTGGCACTGCCCGGGCCAGATGGCCCAAGGGCCTCCGGAAACACGGTGCTGGGGCGGGCAAACCGCCTGTGTGGGCGGGACGGGGCTGCCCCGGGTGGGGAAGAGACGCAGGGACGAGTCAGGGGCATGCAGGACATTTCTCAGGGAGCCTGGCAGGAGCGTCTCATTCGCCCATCAGGGCTATTTCCGCGAGGAAGCTGCCCGGCCGGCTGCCGGCTAACCACCCCAGCTTTACTCAATCCAAACCAGTCCCATTGAAATCAAGACCTCACAGACCCCAGCCATCAGTCTGGCTGTAGCCAGCACTGGGCTCATGCCAGGGCCATGCCCCAGGAGAGCCAGAACCCGTCCCCTCCTGCGCGGGCAGCTCGGGCCAGGGGCTGGCCACTGAATGCTGACACTTGCTGGTCCACTCCGGGCTGGAGCGAGCGGTGATTTCCTCCTAGCTGCACACCCTTCGTCACGCCACCGCAGCCTCAGTTTCCCCCAGGATCTTAAGAGCCGCCAGCGAGGGGGAGATTGCCAAAGGCCCAAAGAGGCTCCAAGCTCCCATGTCCCAAAGGCTTTTGGTGGGAGGCAGATGCCCAGCTGGCCTGGCATTGGTGCCAATCCTGGTCCACAGGCTGGCACCAGCACAGCCGGGGAATTACAGGGGTCAGGGACACGGAGACAAGCCCGCGCGCAGGGAAACTGCACAGAGAGCCCACGACAACCCTGCTGAAATCCATGGGGGTACCCTGACCGGGGCTTGATTTGCCGACAAGTGCCCGCCCCCCGAGAACCAGGCTCCTGGGCTCCCCAAATCAGAGCCACGGGGGAACAACTTGGCCTTAACGTCTCATTTCTGAATAGCGCCACCTTCAGGTGACCCATGACTCCCCTCCCTCCCCCCCCCCCCCCCCGCACACACCTCGGGCCGAGAAATACACATACGGTCCCTCACCCGGGCATGAAACATCCCCTGTCCTCCCACACTGCAGCTAGGCTCCTCTGGGGCTTCCACCTGCCCCCAGGGCCTGTCTCCTGCACTGGGAGCCCACTGACTGTCTACCCACAGTAGATTTGACTCCAGGACACAGGGGGAGGGCAGGGGATGAGACGAGGACACCTGGGATGGGACTCCATTGCCCCCTACTCTCCAGTTGAAGTGCACAAAAGGTGCCCGGGCGATGATCTGGAACCGCTCCCTAGGAAGCAAGACTGGACTTTGGGTGAAGGGTCCCTTCTTCGTACACAGCCTGTTTCCAAGGCTAGGAGCTTCACGGGTACCCACTTCCACCTTCCTGGGTCTGACCTCGGAGCATTCAGCACCTTCTGCCCCTCCGTGCGCTTCCCACAGCAAGCCCACCTGGGCGGGGGTCCTGAGGGACCCCATGGGTTCTGCACCCCAAATCCACAGTCAGACATGACTCTCAGCCAGGTAGTAAAACAGAGGTTTATTCGATGACTTCTATCTGGTCTAACCCAGACCATACAGCGAGCGTGAGCCCTCGGCTGGATCCATTTTGGGGGCCAGAGAGCTAGGACCACTTGCCTGTAAGCTCCCTGCCTTTTCCCAGCCAAACCCAGACTGCCAACTCCTCCTCCAGCCCCTCCTCTGCTTTCTTTTGTCTCTTTTCCCAGGCTAGGCGAACATCACCTGACCTCCCTTCTCCTCCTGGGGTCAAGTTACAGCTTCACCTATGGACACCTGCAATGGCTCTGCTTTGCATCAGCTACACATTCCTTTCCCTCCACATAGACACTCAAGAAATGCATAGGGGAAACTGAGGCACGCACACACAGTATTCCTACTTCGTCACAGTGGGGCCGTATCTGTACTTCGTCCTGCCATGAGGGGACTGGCCTAGATGACCTCTCCAGTCCTATGATGCTATATACCAGATAGAGAGGACTCACCTGGTGTATCCCAGCACCCTGCAAACCTACCAGACCAGCACCAACCAAGATCTGCACTGGTCCAAGAAAGCTTGTTTTCAGGGGGGTCCCTTCCGTCCTCGAAATCTGAGAAGCCAACCAGTTACGGCCTGCTAGCAGCACCAACGGAAGAGGGAGGCCAAGCCCAGCGGGGGTCATACCCCAGAGAGTCCGGTCCATAAACCATCTCTGCACGTGGTGGGGAGGGATCAGCTAACTCCCCTCTGGGGAGGGGGAAAGGGCCTGATGCAACATCACAACCTCGCAACACAATCAGGATGCACCCGCGGGAGCAAGGGAGCATCAGAGCCAACGGTTCATAGCACGTGCCCACGCCCGGAGACAGTGTGACAAACAGCTAGTGCGGGAGGGCGGCGCGTATTAATAACCCAGCCTGGCAGATGACTTTGCCTGCCTGAGTTGATAGGAGATTTATGCATCGCCCGGACCCAGGAAATACAGAAGTATTAATGATAATACTTCTTGTCCTAGCAAAGGTCACCGCAATCTCTATCCATCCAGCTGCACGGAGAAGGTCCCTGTGTTTGTTCGCAGGCAGAGGGAAGGAACTGCCTTTTCATCGCCTCATTTGGGGAGGCAGCCTAGGTTGTATGTCATGAGAATTACCGATTCCGCAGTAATTGGCCAGACGTGGGGGCTAGTCCGCCCGCCGGGGGTCATAACGTGAACTCCCACCGTGGTGGTTAACCCACGAACGGGGCGCTCCAAGGCCTGCAGGAGGAGGGGGAGAGAGAACTGTGCGTGCACCTGTCTGGGTGTGCAAACCTCTATGTACCTCTCTTACGTGTACGTCTCGGTGTGACTACAGTTTGCACGTCCGCGCACGCACGCGGCTCTGAGTGTGCACGTGGTTTGCGTCTGTGGGCGTGCACGCGCCTGTGTCGGGGATCGCGGCGTGTGTCTGCACACCAGTCTGTGCACACGGGCCCGGTCAAAGATCCGGGGGCACGAAAGCTCATCTGCTTCCCGCCCACCCCCCCCGGCCCCTCCTGGGCTCTCCCCATGCGAGGCGGAGGCCCCACGTGTGCACAGACACTTGATCAATCCCGCCGTAATGTATTTTATGAACGTGCAGATGGTACGGCATGGGCCAGGGGGAAGGTTTTACCTTGGGATAAGAAATTAACACTGGCAAATAGCAAATTCACTGCATGTATTTTCATTTTCCTAATACCAGCACCATCTGCTAGCAATTGGTGCCCCACATCCCGGGGTTTTTCTCCCCCTCCCCCCCTCTCTTTCTGACGCACACACAGCGCAAGATGCTGCCGAGCCCGACTTCCACCCGGAAGCAATGGGGCAAGGAGTGCCTGCCCCTGGCAGGGCCGCGGGGGCCGGCAGGGGGAGTTGGCTTCACAAACCCAACCCCCTGGCTGGTTCGGGTCCAGATCCCATCTCACACCATGCCCATCCCCCCCGCCCCCGATTCCTGTCTCGCTCCTTCAAACCAGCCTCTGACACAAGGCAAAACCGGCTGTCGCAAAACGTGAACTCCCCGCCATCCCAGTGCCGCAGTGAAGGTGCCCGTTCTGCGCGACTCCCAGCACGGCCCCGCGGGGGGAAAGCTGCCCCTACCCAGGCCGCACCCAGCCTGGCAACAGGATCCCGCCGGGAGACCAATCAGCCCGTCACATGGCAGCAAACGACACCAACCTGCCTCTGCAAGCCTCATTCTCCGGCTTGATGCATTCTGGGGCCAGATCTCCGACGGGTGCAAATCCGTGGGGCTCCTATTACGCACCAGAGGATCTGCCCTGTTATTAGTCTCAGTCTGAAGCCTCCCTCTGGCGGCCCTGCCGGCTGGCAGCCGGGTATTGGCATCAGCCAAGCTCCCCCCTTCCAGCCCCATGATCAAGCCAAGACTTGGGGGTTTAATTCTTTCGGGGGTGGGGAAGGAGGAGGGGTCATGTCGGGGCGGGGGACAATGACTAGATCTGCTTTACCTACTAACCAAATGAGATCAGCAGCAATGTTGAGCAGATCTACGACCCAGGAACAAGGTGTCTGCATGAACACGCCTCCTGCTTTCAAAGCCCACGGCCACCTCGCCCCGCAGCTGGGACTCTTGGCCAGCGAGATGGGTGGTAGGGCGGCTGGACAGCGCCCAGCAAATCTGTGGACGGGAAACGATTCTTCCCGGGCTGCAAAATCAATCCAAGGCCGGCGGTATGGCCGCGAACCTCGCACGCACGCCGCGGAGTGCACGCCGAACCCAGCGAGATTACAGAGCAGCTCCCCGAGTCAGCTGTCGAAGCCGCGCTCCCGCTGGGAGAGCAAACGCGTCGGGAGCGGGGGAGCGAGCGTGTGTTCGGCACAGCCGGCAGGGGCACGCTCCCAGCTGGCTGGAAGCACAGACGAGTTGTCAGCAGGCACTTCTCACCCGCGGTCCCCTCCCGGAGGAGCCAGATCCGCCCCTCGCCGTGGAATGGTGGAGGGAACAGGCAGGAGACGCCTGTATCCAGGGAGCACAGTCCGGACTCCCTCTAGCTTGGGGACCGGCCTGAGGCTGGTTTGGATGAGAAGACCCAGGCGCCGGGCGGTGAACTTTGCTTTGGGGGAGCCAGAGGGGACAGATTTCTGTTCCTTGTGCTGACGAGGGGCTCGCAGCCTCTCCTCTCTCTCCAGAACAGAGCCCGTTACGGACGGGCAGATTTGTGGTCTCGGCCGCTCTCCCAGCGCCAAGAGCTGGCCAGGCCCCCTTTGGAAGCCTGAATGGCCACTTCCAAGGTGGCTGGCAGCACAGACTAGGATGGCTCAGGCTCCAGTGCATTTATTACAGTGGCTGGCCACGCCAGCTCCCTCCGACAACAGCAGGTGGAGGCTAGCGCAGGTGTCAACAACAAAAAACCCGAGCAGCGTATCGCCGTCACACCCTGTGCTTTAAAATACACCAGGGTGACTTCGCCGCCGAACAGTCGAAGCGCAAAACCAAGTCCCATTTCATTAGGTCGTATCCTGGGGCTGCAAAACCCGCCCAGAGAGCTGTCTTCCTCATCCACACAGGGCACTGATCTGCCCACCCGGAGTTGGACTTTTACATCGAGGACTGGGTGACTGTTCCCCTGGCCAGCTGGGGCGGATGGAAGCGGAGACCGGTCGTGAGGCTCCACGGAAATGAACCAGAACACACCGCTGTGGTTGCTGAGACGAAGCACAGGCATTGTAAGCTCTTTGGGGGCAGGCGTCTGTGTCCCTGCATGGCTGGGAAGCCCCTAGCGATATCGGATGCCCCCAGGAAAGGGGGAAGTTTGGATGGCTTATCCCTAGTCCCCAAAGTCCATTCCGCCCAAGGGGGATGGAGTTTGTCTTTCGCACAAGAGCGGGGACACGGCTTTGATTCGGTCGGTTTTGATCGCTACGCAGGCCGACGACTTTAAATATTAACGAGGCATTTAAAAAACCCCAAAGGGTGGGAAGAACAAACGACAACAATAAAGATGGGCC
Organism: Sternotherus odoratus; assembly: GCA_032164245.1. Taxonomy (NCBI): domain Eukaryota; kingdom Metazoa; phylum Chordata; order Testudines; family Kinosternidae; genus Sternotherus; species Sternotherus odoratus. The sequence continues at coordinate 5,226,119 of JAVMKO010000014.1, read as the reverse complement.
CCGCGCGCCTGGCTGGCAGGACGCTCGCCAAAGAGGCTGGGGTCGGAGCGGATGTGAGTTACAAAGAGAAACGGCTACGGGCGGATGTCTCACTGGTTTGGTTTTGGGGGAGGAGGAGTGGGGGGAGGGGGATGTTCCTGCTGCTTTGCAAACCTTTTCAAAGCGGCCTCCTAAATCTTGGGCCGAGACAGGTAACACATTCATTATTGAGGGATCAGTAGCTGAAGAGTGTAGATGACGGAAACAAAGATGGAATAATGAGGGCATTAGAGGGAGCGTGGCGGGAGAACAGGGTACGTTAGGCTTGGCGCTGGCTTTCATCTTTGCAGGTGCTCCCCCCGGTGGCAGCCAGCTACACATTTTCCATATGCCCCTCTCTGCCAGCCCGTTCTCAGCTGGGACGCCTGCTGCAAGGCCCTCACCTGCCCAAACGAGGCAGAGAGGGGAAGGAAATAGCCTCTTTTTGGCAAGAGGATCGGCGTCTCCTCCAAACCCGTTTTTGTGTTTGAAAGAGGCCAGTGTGAGGGCAATGCAGCTGGTGAGGCTGGTACCAGCCCATGCCATGGGCCTTTCATGCACGCCTCGAGGATTTCGTGACAGGCACAGAACTGATCAGTCAGACTGCAGCGCTGTAATTAGGCCCAATTGAAAGAGAGAGTGAAATCTGTGAAGATCACAGTGGGAAGCGGCTGGGATGAATACCGGCTTTGAAACAGCATTTTGTAGGCAGTGGACTACCCTCATCTTTACATGAAAGCCATCTTCCCATCGCCTTAGCCCGGATCAGCCCCACAATGTGCGCTCAGACACACACACACACACAGGTTTATAGTCTCTCTTGCTTTTCTAGGTCAGGGCTGATTTCTGGAGACAAAACAAAAGACGAGGTGTCAGCCGGTGATTTGTCATTCTGCGAGGGGGATCCTCCTCCAAGCTGAAGGGTTTTGGAAACCGACGAGAAAAATCGTTGCTCTGTGCAACGTTTGTGGTTTCTGGTATTCCGCGAACAGCGAAAGCGGGAGGGAAAGCCAACAGCACTTCCCTACCGAGAGCGCAAGGCCGGGGGTTTTCATTCGGCTTCCAGGCCAGATCCCTGACAAAGCACCGTCCATTTCCACGGAGCTACATTTGTTCACACCGGCTGGCCAGCTTCCTGCAATGCTGGCCTCCACCTGTATCGGGATGTTATGCCCTAAACGGACAATGCGGATGGGACACAATTTCATGGGTCGACTGCTCCCGGGGTCACTTCTTTGGAGAGCGTTTGGGATAAACTCGGGCCTCCCCGGGGTCAGCAGGTCACAATGCCGAGGGCTTGCGTCCATAAACAGGGCAGGGGCGGCAACGGCGGCCTTTGACCTCATGCTGACTCCAGGTGTGGGACTCTCCGGGCCACCTGCATACTTGGCCCTGTCTCCTGGCTGCTATACAGGTTATAACTGTCTGGGAACGGGGGCATCAGTGGAAAGTGCCTCCACCGCTGTGTAGTTCAATTGTGATGCCAGCTGCTGAGAACGCTGGTCCGCAGGGGGCATAAGTGTCCGAGAAACTAACGAGGAGAGGCCAGGAGTATGACATTAATGGTGGCTTGACTGTTGTAGCCACATTACCCCAGTGTTCCTCCCTGCAGCTCCCACTGGCCAACACCGGGAATTAATGAGATTAATTATATTCGGCCAGTGATCCCGCATCTTTGTGCCAAAAATACTGTCTCGGGTGTGTGCAATTTCCTTCCCTCCCCCGACCGTAATCCTCTGCCTGTAGTGCAAATTATTAAAATTCACTTCTATTTAATCTGCCTTCTGGAATTAATTGAATTTTTCCGCTCGGCAAATGTCACTTTTCGCGCTACCTCTGACAGCCGGCCCCGGTCGGTTAAGTGACAGGCTTGAGGACCAATGGGCGGAAGTGGCTCCCGAGCCAACGAGAGGCAAGCGCAGCTCTAAGGTCGTCAGAGCTCTGCACGTGGCGCTAGGATGGGGCAACAGCTACACTGCTACCAGCTGCTCCAGACACCAAGGCTGCCTGGTGCAGAGAGCTGGCAATTCATTGGCACCAAATCAGCACACAACTGGGGCGCGTGCAGCTCCGGGGACCAGCTGCAACCTGGCTTCCAACTGGCCAGGCACTTGTTTCACCCAGGATCCAGCATCCCGGCTTTGCTCCAGCCAGGGGTGCACGGCAGGAGCGGAGCTCCCCGGCTCATTCTGCCAACTGGTACTAAGGGTGTGTGTGTGTGTGTGTGTGTGTGTGTGTGTGTGTGTGTGTGTGTGTGTGTGTGTGTGTGTGTGTGTGTGTGTGTGTGTGTGTGTGTGTGTGTGTGTGTGTGTGTGTGTGTGTGTGTGTGTGTGTGTGTGTCCCCGACCCACTCACTAACTCCACTGCCCCCGGCTAGCGTCCTGACAGCTGACTGCTTGTGCCACTCCCAGAACTGTGCATTCTCTGAGCATCTCCCCCGGACCCGTTTCCAACACCCGTGGGGAATATTTAACACTGGAAGAGCCCACTGGCACTGCAGGTCACAATGGGACACTTAGGGGCCACTGAATCTCTAGGGTTTCACGCCCCATAGGACTTGATCCTACCCCCAATGGGAAGTGGATCCAGCCCCAGTTCCTGCTATATCCCCTCTGGGGTTCTGAAGAATCACACGTGTCCCCCACTCAGCCCTTCCACCCAACATCCTGGAAGCTAAAAGGGACTCAGAGAAGGTCCTAGATGGGTCAAAGAGTTCACTCCCTCCAAACACCCCCCAGCTCAGGGGTCAGACGGGGCCAGCTCACAGAAGCGTGGCAAGGCAGTGCTTTTCGGAGGGGCTCCATGGAGCGCTCGTGAAAGCCCTCAAACCTCCCACCTGCTCAGGTAACTGTCAGAATGGGTAACCGACATGGTGACGTCTGCCTGAGTCTGCAGACAGCCTGGAACAATTGCCACCCTCTGGTTAGACACGGCCTTGAGTCCAAACCCCGGCACCTGCGCTAACGTCACAGCCGATCGAAGCAGACAAGAGAGGAAGAGGAGGGTCAGAGGATGAAGATCAACATGACCTCTCCGACGAGGAGCGTCTCAAGTGGGTGGGGCTTGGGTTATGAGGTCACTGGGCAGGGAACTTGGCTCTGTCTCCCTCCACTCCTGCAATTCGACCCCTGGGCCGACCGTGCAGCTGCACGCTTCCCTCCTGGGGAAAGAAACCCCAGGACAGGGGAATGACCGAGTTCGAATCGCCTGCCCGGCAGTGCACGGCCCTGCTGCTAAGCCGCCACTCCCGCCAGCTGACGCCACCACTGGGGAGCCAGAGGGCCTGTCCGAACGCCTGTGGAGAAGGGCTTGGGAGCCGCACCGCCTGGAAGGCCGCAGCCCGACTGCAGAGCCCTCCCGTTTCCAAGGCGGGATGGAGGCACGTGAGACAGACACACCAGGGCTAGCAACACCCCCTGAACTTGGCCCGGAAAAGCTCCTGCGGCCCCCGGCTGCCACCCGCCTCAAGACCTGCCCCAGCTAGTGCAGGACTATAGGCTGGTTCTCCGTGGGAGCCTGCCATGATGTCAACAGACTGAGCCTCAGCAAATACAACCTGCTGGCTGTTTGTTGAGAGATAAAAGGCTCCCCCCCTTCTCCCCCCAACTTCTTGAAATTGCCCAAGTGTCTAATTTGCCTGCTTGGAAGGGAGAGAAAAAGAGCCTCAATTTTCCTGGGTAATAAGCCCTACAGACAAAGGCAGGAGCCGGCATTCAGCGAGCGCCCGCGCTGCCGCAAAGTGTTCCCTCCTCCAATGACAGGCTGAGTCCGGGCCGCAGGTATTGTTTCTCCACCTGGAATTTCAGAGGGAGAGGCGGGGGTGGAGGGAGTAGCGGATGCCCCCCTCTGTTGCTCCCGCCCGCCGGTGGAAACAACGTGCCAGTGAGAGACGGGTGCCAAGATGCCACTCCGGGCAGCAGGCGCTTGGCGGAGCTCGGGACGCAGGCCGTCTTCCCCGGAACCGGCCGAAGGGGGAACCGGACGGCACTGATCCTCCGCTCGCCATTGAACCGAGCACAGAGCCGTTAGGTCGCTGCCCTGGCCCCCCGAAACTACCCCGGGCTGCAGGATTGGCCCCGCCGGCCTTGGGATTGCCAGAGAGCAGCAAGCTGGCGTTTGCCAGGTTCAGGAGTCAGAGCATCCAGAGAGCAGCCAGGCACCTGCACGGCTCCCCCTGCTGGACAGTGGGTTAACTGTACCAGTGCAAATGTATCCTGTCTACACCAATGTGTTGGTGCATTCGTTACTGATGCCTGAGATCCCTGGTCCAGACAGGACTGGGGGGGGTCTATGAAAACCCCTGGTGTCACACACACACACACACACACACACACACACACACACACACAATCTGCCTGCTGTCATGGGGTGTGTGGGAGTCCGGTCCCTGCGCCCCCACTTCCTGGGATTCAGTGGCTCTCAGCCAGCCAGTAGATTAGAAGGTTTATTTGAGATGACAGGAACACAGTCCAGCTGAGAGCTTGTCAGTACAAACAGGACCCCTCAGTCAGGCCCTTCTGGGGGGCAGGGAGATGAGACCCCGGATTAGGGCTCCCGCCTCGTCCCCAACCTCCTTTCTCAACCCCTCCACCGAAAAACTGCCCCTCCCCCTACTCCCCCCCCCCCCCGCCTTTGTTCAGATACACACAGGTAGAGCCTCACCTCACCTGACTGGGGTCAGGTTACAGCCCAGAGATACCTTCCCCGTCACACCTGCCAGTCGACCTGGGATCAAATGGTAACACGCTTCTCGGAAGAAAAATCTTTGTCAGCTTCCAGCAAAGGCTAACAAAGGCCCCGGCCTGGAGCGGCCGGCCCGAGCGCTCGGGTCCCGTGGCACACGCTGCCCATGTTCTCAGCGTCGCTGTGCCGCATTAAGGTGGAGGAACTGCTGAGAAGGTTCCCTATCCCCCAGCTGTCAAACCTGGGGAGGGAGCCCGGCTTTGCTTCCTGGGTGTCAAACAAGCCCTGCCCCAGGTCATCCCTCCTGGCTGGCAGGAGGGGCCGTGTGACCCCCTCCCTCAGTCGGCAGAGCCCTGAAGAGGTGTATGGGGGGGAACAGCCGTTCCCATCCAGCCAGGGTGGGTCTCCTCCTCCTGCCCCCCCCCTCCATCTCCCAGGTCAGTGCTGTACACAGTACAGGCCCACCTGGAGAGCTTCCCCACAAGCTGCCCTGGGGGGGGCTGGCTTCTCCCCTTGCAATCCAGCCAGCCTCTGCTGCTCCCATTGGTGGGCCTCCTGGAGGAGGGTGGGGAAGAGGGTGGCCCAGGGCATGCCGGGATGCAGAGAGGCTCTGTGCAGGGGAGGGGACGGGAGGTGAGGAGCTGCCCAAGGGAACTCAAGGGGGAGGGCAGCTTTAGACTTCGTGCCCACAAGCCAGGAACCCCGGCCCCGGGAAGTCAGAGCTATGCTAGGAGATTGCTGCCAGCGGTGGCTAGCAACAGGTCCCCTTGTGAGTCCACACGGCGAGCGGGAGTGTCCCTGGGCACTGAGAGCCGCGGGGCCAGGGACCGTGCTGAGAATGGCGCAGGGAAACCTGCTGCTCCACGGTCGAGCGGTTCCAAGGCAGCGTCTTACTAACCAGCCAAGACGGGGGCTGCGACCAGGCGGGGGAAAGGGGGACCGCGAAGGGGAGCGCCTGGCAGGAACGGTGACGGCTCCCATCGGCGCCCGGCGCTGGGGCTTTTAAAGGCTGCGAGGGGGCAGGACGCTGCCTTTCTTCCCTGCTGGAGCGAGACCTCGGGCACGTTCGCTCTCACCGCTTTCAACTGGTCACGCAGGGCACCTCGGCGCCGCCACGCTGGGCTTTTCAGGCAGGGGAGGGCAGCGCTTGACACGCGCCGAGGGGCTCCGCCTGTCTGGCTCTCTCTCTCCCCCTTTCATCCCCCGGCCAAGGGGACCAGCTGCGGACCACTGACGGGAGCGCTTAGGAGAGGGAGGTGCTGGTTGGCGGCCAGCTGAGTGGCAAAGGGGGGAAGCCGGGGTGTCAGTCGTTCCAAGGGACTGGGAAGGGCCCCCCCGCAGTCACTCCTACCTCTGGGGTATCTCCAACTGGATCCCTGCCAGCCCCCCACCCCCCAACCAACGAGGGGACAGGGCAGCTGAGCCAAACTTCATCTCTCCTATCTACTGCCCATCCCTTGCGCTCGCCCTGCCTCCCCCTACCTCTCTGACACCCCCCCCCCCCTGCCAGCCCGTCTACACCAGAGAAATTCACCCCAGCGTAACTCCCTCCACGCAGTGCCAGCCACACGGACGCGAAGCGGGGCATATGCCAGCCCAGCCAACGTCAGCACCTCACACTGGGGTCAGCCCCATGTCCCATCTGACCCGCGCACCCTCCCGCCCCAGACGCTGGGATGACTGCGGTGTCGTTACTCTGCTGCAAATCTCTCCAAGGCAGACAGGTGGGGAGGGGGCTGCCATCTTCCTCCCCCCACCTTAGACAGGCTGGCTGCAATCCCCCACTGCCTTGTGCCCTGGGTTGCTAGTTGGGAGCCTTCTACACCCGCATGGCAAGGGTGGAGGTTGGAGCAGTAGCGGGTATTGACTGTCACGTGACCGCACGATTAACCATCGGCAAGCCAGGACCCCTGCCAAGTGCCGGGGCTCCGGATGCTGGAGCGTGACTCTATTACCTATGCACAGACAAGAGGGGCCGTGAAGAACCAGGTTCATTGCTTAGGAAGGGTGCGCTCTCATTTTCATTTCTTTAAACCCAGGTTAAATGGGCCATTCCTCCCCTGACCCGGCTCGGTATTATATGGGTCAGAGGCTGCCTGCTCTTTCAGGCAAAACCCTTGTGTGCCACGGGACCAGCACGTGTGGGGTTAAAGAGATCTAACGCTGGAGTGATTCTCTCCCTGGGTGTCCCCTCCCTCTCAGATCTCTGCATTAATACCAGTGGGTGCACAGCACTGCCTGTCAGACACATCCAGCTGTCACATGCATTAAAAAAAATAATAATCAATGTAGCAAACAACAAAACAGAGCGAAAATTCAGGCGGCTAAAACAAATCCAGCCATAAAAAGACGGGAATCCTAGCAAAGCTATCTGTGCAATTAAGCAGTTTTCTGCTGTATAGTGATAATCACCTAATTATACTATTAATGACAGTTCAACCTGCTCTGAAATAAAAGGACATTCTTCCAGAACAGGGTGCCAGCTGTGTGTTACAGATGTCAAACATCTTTAAAGCATTATTATTAAAAAAGGGGGGAAAACCCCATAAAACCAACACAGCCGTATTTCCCTCCCTCGCCGTGTCAAAATAACACAGGGGAGAAACAGGCGCTGGCTAGAAGAAAGGGCAAGGCAGGGCACAATTAAAACCTGAAACGGGAAAGGAGTGGTGGCAACGGGGGAGGGGGGAGGCAGCATATTTTTATTTTAACGGCGGCTTTAATTCTTTCCAATTAAATAATTCATTGAGGAAGGGGAATGTTTAACCAGCCTAATAGCTCTCCCAGCCACTCCGACTCCGCTCCCCATGTAAACAGAAACTGTCAAATCCGTTGTCAGCCCAAGCAGTTCACCACAGCCAAATTTAGAGAGCTGCAGGCTATTTGTGGCAGCCCTCGCCCGCCATTCACGCCTGCCCTGAACTCAGCAGACATATGCTCAGGTTTTCATGCCCTGCCAGCATTTCTTCGGAGCATGTGCGCCTTTGACATTTGGTAGCATGAAGGTGTAATAAATATCCAAGGTTGTCTTTTGACAATAAGCAGCCGCATTTCATTAACTAGAGTGTGAAATGGGGGAGGGGGGAAGAAAGAAAGAAAGAAAGAAAGAAAGAAAGAAAGAAAGAAAGAAAGAAAGAAAGAAAGAAAGAAAGAAAGAAAGAAAGAAAGAAAGAAAGAAAGAAAGAAAGAAAGAAAGAAAGAAAGAAAGAAAGAAAGAAAGAAAAGATAGATCCCTTGGAGAATAGACCCAAGGGCGGAAGAGCATGGCAGGGTGCGGAGAACACCCCGTTCCCTAAGGGTGGCTCATGACGGCACGCATACCCCGCAGCCCAGGAGCCGGGTGACTCTGCCCGTTCCCGGTGGGTTGGAGCCCACCGCCAGGTGAGCAGACTTGCGCAGGCTGGACATGGCTCCATCATTAGCCTGCAAGCTGCTTCCTCTGCATTTCTGGCCGACGCCGCAGACGGTGCCCCGCTAGCTTTGCCATCTGCACACGCCGGTGGAGCGGGGCAGCCCGCCCGAGTCAGGTGCCAGGGAGAAATGGGATCCAGCAGGTGCTCCAGAGCCAAGCGCCCAGGGGAAGGCGGGGTTGTTTATTTCCCTTTCAAAGGTGAGATCTCCAGAAGCCAAACGGATCCATTTGGAAAGGCGGCAGGAGCGGAGCACGCTGGATCCAAGCGAAGGCAGGCTCAGGAGACACCGCGGTTAGCAGATGTCACCTTAAAAAGCTAAGTGCTAATCTGCTGGTTGGCACTTCAGCAATTCATTCATTCCTAGGCCTCCCCACCCGGGTTACAGAGCCCGCCTTCCTGGCACGGGGGAGATCCGACCTTGGTAATGGAATTAATGGTTTGTGGGACTCTCACGCAATGTCACAGGTACCTTATCACCAAGGGGCTTTCCAGTGGGACGGGAGGGAAGGTGTGTGGGGGGAGGGGGGGAGGGGGAGGGAGGCTGGGCCGCCCATAATCCACCCCCTTCCCCGATGGAGCGGCACAGTTGCATGTGCTCTCTGCACCATGCCACAATGTGGAATGACATATCGGGGGCTCCTGCCAAAGCCGGAGGGGAACATTTGCTTTCCGAACAGCAGACCATGACAAAACCTGCCTTCCAGGCAACTCGACTGGCCCCTAGTCCGGCCGCCTGAGCTCCTTGGCAGCCAATGGCCGCAGCCAGCACAAGGGTTTCAGCAGCGCGGCAGGGCCCCTCGGGGCTCCCTGCGACCCTCACTAGCTATCGCGTGTCAGGCTGGGAGAGATCCCCGAGGAGACCCAGTGCGGCATGAAACACGTGGGGATAGTCCGGGGGGAAGAGTTCTTCCAAACCAACCTCGGGGGGCGCTGTGCTGCTGGACGGGGGGGGGGAGGGCAGGGGGAACCATTTTTCAGATCACATTAGGTGAGGGTGTTAAAAATTCCTTAGCGCTTCTGCAAGAGTCAGGCCATTAGCCCCAGTGTCCCGGCTGGATAATTACATTCTGCCTCCCGAAACTCCCCCCGGCACTTCCAAGGGAATACAACGTTCTACTAATCTGCTAAAGAACAGCATTCCACCCCAGCGGCGGCTGCATCTCATTGACGGGTAAACTGATCCCCGAATAAATAGGCTGCAAGCACCCGAGGATCCTTTGGGACAAGAGGGGCACAGAAATGTCAGAGGATATTACTGTTACACTAGGATTACAAGTGCGCACACACACAAACACACACACTAGTCGTCATTACCACTAGGTCCGATATGGCTACTGGCAAATCTGTCTTTAAAACCACTGGAAACCAGGCTTAACCCAGCAATAAAGAGATTAAAGGGGAGGGAAAAAATAGGTTGGCTTAGTAATAATTTACTCTCCCCCTCCCCCAGCCATTCACGTACGAACCATGACTACAAGCAAAGCACACTGACATACTCCCCGAGGAGCTGGCCCTAGTGTGGATGGAGAAGGAAGATGGATTAAGGTGAAGCAGGGAGAAAAGGCCACACATAACAGGCCAGACAACAGAGATTTCCCCTGTCCGTATGGCCTAGCGGTGCACAGAACTGGTAGTCACGAATGCACAGCGTGTGAGATCTTGGAGAAATCCAGCCCCCGCCCCCCGCGCCTCAGTTTCCACAGCCATGAACAGGGGCAACCGTTCCTGAGCCTCCTTTAGTGAAGTGCTTTGAGATCGTTGGCTGGCAGGAGCGGTGTCTGTCACAGAGTGGGGAGAAGACGCCCGCCTCGGGTGCCGGAGGGGGACGCCCCCTGAACAGGGAGCGGCGAGCGTGGCCTTACCCAACCTGCCCATAAAGCTGGGCGCTGCAGTGATCCCCAGGCGGGCTCCAGGCAGCGGGGCGGGCGCGTTCTAACTGCACCCGCTCGGCTGCAGCAGCAGAACACAGAGGAAGGGGTTAAAATCTCTCTTGGGCCGGCTGCGGGGCAGGGGTGTGAAAACGCCCCCCCCCTTCCCTCTTCTCTGGGGCCGGCTGGCTGAAAGCGCCTCCGCTAATCACTGCTCCGGCTCTTGACACTTGTTCTGGGCACCGCGGTGCCAAGCAGGGGAACAAAGGGAGCCGGGCCCTCGGCATCCTCTCTGGCACACAAAGGAAAGCCAAGGTGACAAAAATCTTCGGCTTCGCCGCCCGCTTCCTTCCCTCCCTCCCTCCCAATGTTATTGATTTCCACCGCCTGCTCCTCGGGTCACCGCTCCCCTCCGCGCCAGCCATGAAAGCACCACTTAGCCCCTGCCCCCCCCTTCCCCCCACAGCTGCCTCTGCAGTAATTAGTCCACGGACGCCCAGACATCAGGCCTTGTGCGGCGCGGGTTTTCTTTATATTCTCTCCCTCTTTTTTCTCTCCCCCCCCCCTTTCTTCCCCTTTCAAATAATCACAGGGAAACTAGCAAGTGGTTGACATGGTTGCCATGACTACCAAATTTGGGGGGGGGGTGGAACTAATCCGGTGTGAATGATGTTACAAAAGGGGGCACGTGCTCTCACCTCGGGGCCGAGCCGGGACAGGCCAGAGAGGGGCACAGTGTCACCCGCCGGCATGTGGGCTCAGCCCTCCTGAAAAGGAGGCGGCAGGGTTGTCCGGATGACTCTCCTCTGGGGGCCATTTTACAGAGTCATTGATTTTAAGGCCAGGAGGGGCAACGAGGTGACCCGCTTGGAGTTTCTCCATAACACAGGCCAAAGAACGTCACCCGCCTCTCTCCGTACGGAGGCCAGTCACTTGCGGTGGACTAAAGCACATCTGAGCTCTGGGGCGCGTTGCTTGTTCCCGGGCGTGGGAGTAGGAAAACGGACCGGCGGGAAAGGGCTGCCAGCCCCGAGCCCACCAGCTGCTCTTAACTGGCCAGGGCTAGCGGGACAGCCGTGGGGGTTTGCACTGTGGGCAAGAGTCCGATCGGTGGCGGCGCATTGCTTTAAGTCCATGGTATCTGTGCAGCCGGAGGGAGGTCACGCACCGGGGTTTGAACCAAGCCTGGTAAAACAATCAACCAACCCCCGCCAGGGGCCTTTCGAGAGCAAAGGGCTCTGTGGCCCGATCCGGCCAGGTGATAGTCTGGGTGTGGCTTTTAGCCGAAGCCTTCTGATTGGCCAGCCACGCTGACCCACCTGTCTTTGGTTGCCAGATTCCTACTGGGGCTGGCCTGGAACTTGCCCCGGGGAGGACGGTGAATGGCTCAGGCAGGGAACCCGGTTTGAGCTGGGGGTGCCGACAGGGAGTGGGGGCTAGTGATCGGGGGGGGGGGGGGGGAGAGGCTTTGCCATGGACTCGCCTCACAGCCTGGGGAAAGTTGCATCAGCTCCCTGGGCCTTACCTGCTCCTCCATGGGGACCAGCAGGCAAGAGGCGCTTGGTAAGCACTCTCCTGATGGGAGAGGGGCTAAAAAGCCAGCCCCCTGCCTTCTCCATCATCCACAGGGCACTCTTCCCCCCCAAGTCTCACTTCACTGGGCATTTCTCACTCTCCCACCGGCATGACCTCATCTATTCATCAGCTCTGGTTCTGCCAAGGCTGACTAGAGTAGGAAGTGTGGCCTAGTGGGCATACAGCACTGAACCAGGGCTTTGGAGACCTGGGTTCTGGCCTGGCTTGGTCATTGGCCTGCTGGGTGGCCTTAGGGAACTCCCGTTGCCTCGGTTTCCCTTTCTCTAAATGCTCCTGACCTCTGTCAAGCGCTCTCCGGAGGAAAGGCACTACACAGAAGAACTTGGTATTATTCTGGTGTTCGTTCGTTCAAAACCAGGACTGGGGAGAGGGTGACAGGTGCCACGTTCAATGAGACTGAAGTATCACCCCAGCACCGTCCGCCATTAGTTACCACTTCCCCCCAGAACGCTTCCTGGGGGAGCTCTGGAGGCAGACGCACTGCGAGGCCTGGGATTCAGCTAGCCATGGCCTTTGGCTACAGCAGGGCAGAACGCTCCTGGGCATTTCTCAAGCACTTTTCATCTGAGGATACAAAAGCGCTTAGCAAACTATTAACCAAGCATCACATCAACCCTGCCTTCCGGTGCAGTATGTCAGCACGGCGCCCATTTTACAGCTCGGGATGTCGAGTCACGTACGCCGGTCAGGCCCCTGGAGTCCCGACTTACAGTCCCCCACTTTAACTACAACCCCACACGCCCTCTGAGAGGGGAAACTGAGTCCAAGCCGCACGGTGCGTTGTGCCTAGAGGCGGAACTACGGCCATGACCCAGCCACGAGGCAACCTCAGAGTTAACAGGACCTTCCCCATGTAGGTGCTAAGCCAGGGGCAGCTGCAGGGAAGGGATGTGAAGATCCTGCTCACACACTTTACAGGGAAGGCTGGGCTGGGAGAACAGAGCAGGACACTGGAGGAACACCGCTCGGGTGACTCATCCTTCACCCCGGGCAACCGACACAGACAGGGCAGCGTTGACATGGGAGACCCTAGTTCCCACCATCTGCCGCCCGGGGCTGAAATCAGGAACCATTTGCGGGGGCCCTGATCCAGCCGCTGTCCCTATTCAGCAAAGCACCTAAGCGTGTGCTGAAGACTTTCGCAGAGCCTGAGCGTGTGCTGAAGTGGGGTCCCCAAGGGGACCCCAATGGGAGAACAGCACGGCCTAGCCAATCGCTGGGGACTTTGTGGGTATCAATGAACAAGAATCATGGTGCCCAGATTTCCCCAAAGAAATCTGCAAGCTTAACCCAACCGAGGGTCTGACCCACAGGGACCCAGGGAAGGGATTCCAGTGGGATCTGTGATAGGCCCAGAGCTAGGGGGCTACACAGGCAGGCTGGGAGCGGCCAGAGAGCGCGTGAGGTCACTGAAACAGAACGCGAGCGCCGGCGAGGCAAAGCCAAGTCTTCACAGCGAGAGTGTGAGCGCCATCTCGTGGGACCATCACGGGGCCTGATCCTTAAGCCAAGGGGGGGCTGCAGCTGATGTCGATGGCTCCCCGCTCCTACCACTTCCATCCTGGCTCACTAGCCCTTCCACCGGCAGCTGGCTTGGATGGAAACTGAGTTCCTTTCCACCACACGCCAAGTTTTGAAATCAATTTCTCTGCCACAGTCAGACCCACCCCCACTGCACACCCAGCCTGAAGGCTGGCGGCTGGACGGCTCAGAGGTCGGCCACTAAGGCCGGTTGCAGCTCCTCCCCCAAGAACGGGGGCTGAGTTGAGCTGATCTGCCCAGGTGCTTCAGCCAAAGGCCGGCATGAATCAAACCAACCATCTCGGTGCCAACAAAAGGCGTCACCGCATTGATCTGCAGTCCACACCCTTCACAAGTTCAAAACAATCCAGCCGCGCAACAAGAAACACCAGTAAAGTGGCAACGCCGCCAACGGGTCACTCGGCAAGGAGCAGAACTCCTGGCTGTGAAGCCAGAGCCCGGCAATGGTCCTTGCTGGGGAACAGAACCCACAACAGACAGCTCCATCCGGCCTACATGGAACGAGCAACCCGACCGCATGGGACTGGAAAGGCAATTCAGGCGCAGGCTCCGGGGTGCAAGGGGATGGGTCTGGTGCGATGAGCGGCTCAGAACTGCACCCTTCCCCAGAGGGGGTGAGAACTTCCACTCCGAGGAGTCGGTCCCTCAGCCCGGACCGCGCACACAGCTAGATGGAGTCATCAGAGCCACCAAGGGCCTCGTCTGGTGTAGTTCCACCTGGGCAGCCAGCCACAAGACACCGTTCCTGTCTACAAGAGCGGGGCGGGTGAGGTAGGGGTTAGAGTGCACAGCTAGGCCCTGTTTGCTCCCAGCTGGAAAGCAGTGATCGAAAGGGGAACGGGGCTTCGGTTTCAGCCTCCCTGGCCCTGTGCCGGTTCTGGGCCGCCCAGGGGTTGCTTTCTGAGGCTCCTTATTACAAGTGACATATGCTCAGCAGCTTGGGAACGGGGTACAGAGCCTTCCACGAGGGGGGGCCACCACTCCCCGGGGGCCCCACCTTAGCAGTGACTGTCTTGCTCGTTCATTTCCTAACGCCTCTGTTATCACATAGCCCGGTGGACTGTGCGATGGGGAACCAAGTCCACCGCAGGACTGTGCTGAGATCCCCAGCTCACTTCCACCCAACCGTCAGAGAGGTTTGCATAAGTGGTTAAGCGCAGGCCTAGGAGCTCTGCATGCGAACCCTGGCTCTGCCACTGCCTGGCTGGGTGGACCTGGGTAAGTCACTTCTCCCCAGCTTTGGTCTCCCAGTCTGTAATGTGGGGCTGATGAGCAACCACTGTCTGGCAGTGAGGAAAGCACTCAGGGGGTCCTGGGTGCTAGAGACGTGCAACATGTTGTTCCCGGTGTATGGCTCACATGAACACCCCCCTTCCACACACACCCACTCCACCATGGGTGCTCTCGTATGCCAGGCGCGGGAGAAAGTATTACCTCCAGGAATACAGACAGGTCCTAAAAGAACAGGTGGCACCCGCACTGGCAGGGGAGAAGCTCGCCCGGTTGCTGTCTCTGCTGCTGCACCTGTTTCTCAGACAGAGGCCGCCAGGCCCCAGGGCGGTCAGTCTGGCACCTTTCACCAGCGCTTTCCATTGAAACTAAAAGTCATCTAAGGTGTGAGACTCCCACCTTGCTATTCTCCTATCTCCCCGCCCACTCAGGTTACAATGAGCTGTTGCACAACTCCACCCCATGACCTCTGGGGCTATACAGGTCGCTGTGCATGACAGGAGACAGCATGGGGACAGGTCCAGGACAGAGCCCTTACAATGCTCCATGGGGCTTCTGCAGCTGAGTCACCACCATGATCATAAACTCTGTAAAACGCTTGAAAGCCTGACTTAGAAGGTTGAAATTTACATCTGCTCTGACCCTACCTGTGCTATTAGCATTTCCTAATGCCTCTGGTAGCTGTGAACACGGGCGTGTGCTGATTTCTCTGTTTGACAGCACCTTGAATAGTCCACACATAATTTTCCTTAATTGCTTTAAATCTCAAAGGCTGACACTTCAATGCACCTCTTCTTTCTGAGGCTGGTTGGAAAGAAAATAGACCAGCTCATGGATACCCAGAGAAAACAGAAATACAGTGGCCTGTGAAGAGGAGACCATCACTCTACTAGCACTAGATCATACTCTCACTTCCTGGGACAATTCCTTTTCTCATGTCTGCAGTTTATCTATTTCAATATTAAATGCCAGTTGGTTTTACAGGGTATAGGAATCAGTGAACTAGCAATTATAGTAAAACAGAGAAGTTTCACGCATCAGGGAGACCGTAAGTAAATACTGCTGGATTGGCACGTGTTAAAAAATATTCTCGCTCCATCTGCTTAGAGACTTTTCAGGCATCCCCTGTTTGATTTTACAGGACACACACACAAAAGTGCCACATTTGTGCGGTTATTATTGATTTCCATTTTAAGCAGTGAAAAAAAAACCCCAGAGCAAGCGAGAAATGGAAACCCATGAAGACGAGTCTCCAGGGAGCCTAAAGACCTCATAAAAACACAACAAAGTGGGGAGGAGGTTAGGTATCTGCACCCACAACAGAAGGGGGAAAAAAGTGGCACGGAATGCAAAGAAAATAATGAGCTCTGCCTCTCGGCTTTTATCTTTTGGGACACGTTTCCTGTTGGCCAGCACGGTGCATGTGCGTGGTGCTATATAAATAACTGTGCCTGCCTCGGAAAGCACAGCATCCTTCACACCGCTTTCTTTTTCAGAGACCCTCTGTGCTAAGTTTAAACAAGTCTCAAGTAAGACAATAAACACACTTCCCAGGGATTGCAGCCACAAGGCGGAGAGACGCTGCCGGTGCACCCCACTCAAACCTACTGACGGCTACAATCACAAAACAGTTTGCCACAGGTCGCTGAGTATTCAGTACCTGTCTGGGTAATGGTAAGGCCCACGCAGTTATAGGATCTGAAGGCCTCCTTCTTAGTGATTTAGCCTCTCCACCCTGTTGTGAAGTCAGGGTGCTAAGAGCCCGTGGAAAGGGTAACAGGCCCTGAAATATCTAAACTGGCTGCATTTGCACGTTCAGCTCTTTTGGTGCAAATCGGTGTGAGGACCCGTTGATTACCTCAGAGACAAGTTACACCCGTGCAAATCCACTTTGGTGGAATGACTCCGGATCTCCATCGGTGCGACCATGAGCAGAATATACAGCCAATAGACAGTCAATAAGAAAGCAGCTGAGAAATTCAGGAAAGCCCTTCAGAACACAGAGCAAACTGACCATAACAATGATATTTAACAAGACAAAAGGTCAAACCGGTTGCTAGCATTCATACATTACCATTGTGGGGGAAACAGAATTCCCTTCTCCGAGTACCCAGCAGACTTTAAAGGGCGCTGTAGCTGGTTTAAAAACCAGCCTGTTATGAAAGACTCACTCACCAACAACCTTTTCAGTACAAGGAACTTTGCATCAGCTTAAAGACCTTTGGGGCTCTTTTTTTTAACAACAGTTCATTCCTGTAACTAACTGCCACATGCAAAACCCATTTCCTGAAACAAATAACCATCACAAACAGGCACTGCTCTGAAACCGCCAAAGGAGTCACAACGGCAAAGGTAACTGGAGAGCTAGTCCTCCCACCAAGACCACACGCCTGGTGCACACAAGCAAACGAGAGAAAAACCCACCGCAAACTCGACATCCCTAGCGCCGCGGTTTCATTTTGGCAAAGACTTTAAATTTCATAGTATTTGAAATACAGACGGGGGGATGCTTTTTCTAATCTGCCGTGAAATGATCCATCTCCTTAAAAGAATCTGATCTTCTTAACCACAGATCGACAGGCAAAACCGTCCCCTCGTTTCCCCCAAACTCGCACTGCAAATAAAAAGTTGGTGTTCACTGCAAACTGTTGCTCCACTGTGAAGGGTTAATGAAGAGGAAACAACCAGAATATCTCTGTGTGGCTCACCTCCTCTCCCCGCCCAGAGCAACAAGGCCAGTGTCAGGAAGGCACATGTCAGAGCAGGGCCACACACCTCCTAGCAGGGGAACATAACCTCAGGGACTTGGGGCAGAAAGGGAAAGGGGGAAAAAGCTGGGGGGGGGGGAGGAGAGACTTAGAGTCGCCACTTTGGTGCTGTCTGCTACATGATCGGAGCTCACCCAGCCATGAAACAATATTAGGCACCACTGGAAAGTAACTTCACACCACACTTCTTAATTCACCTTAGATTACTTAAGTGCTTCTGCCGTTTGCTGTTAAATAAAACAAGGCTCACCACTTAGGAAGCCGAGCAGGGCAGACAAAAGGAGCGAGATATGCTATACACCCCAAGGGCTGGGTGAAAACTACAGAGCTCAGGTTGCACAAGGATTTCAAAGGGGAGGGGAAAGGGAAAGGAATACAGGGGGGAGGACTGATTCTCTTTTCATTTACGCCCAACTGCAATGTCATTTTGACCACTCCCGTGCAGCTATTCCCAGTTTATTCCACAATACTACCACCCACTGCTGTGGGATTACTCCTGATTCACACCCACACAATTCCGCTGACTCCAGTGCAATGAATCCGGATCGACACCAACAGAATCCCATCATCTCCAGTGGAGATCCACCGCGCTCCTGCAGACCAGGAGTATCAGAGAATCAGCGCCCATCTGTTATTATCAGCTGTACAATGAAGGCGAGAGGGAAGGGAGGGGGGACAATCAAAGACATCATGCATCTCCTTACCTGGTAAGTAATACAGAGGGGGTTTCAGTCCAAACATGATTTATGTTACAGTTCCATTGCGACCAGAAAAACCAGGAGTGAAAAAGATGAAGGGGGTCGTCGAAGAAAAAAATAAACCACACTGAGGGTTTAAAAAAAAAACAAACCCAAAAACAACAACCACCCAAAGGCAAAAATAATCTAAATAATAATAAAAATGCCAACAATTGTTTGAAAAGCAGCAGGGATGGGGAGGGGGAAGGTCTCTTGTCACTTTCAGCAGCAGCCTGTCACCTGCAGATCCACAAGGAGGTAATTGACTAACCAAAGACAGCACTTTCAACAGCTGCCATGCCTTGATGCCTTCCCCCGTTTTTCCTGCCTTTTTAGAGTAGAGATGCAAATTACACACACACACACAAAAAGAGAGAGAGAGAGAGAGAGGGAGGAGGAGGAGAAAGAGGGATGGGGGGCAGAAAGGAGGGTCCCGGGCTGTAAAATCTTCTTTAGGGATTACTCATTTGGAGAGAGCGGAGCGGGGGGAATGAGCCCCCGAAACCTGCGAGTTGTACTCTTTTCTCCATTCAGTCATTTGAATGTCAAGGGCGAGTCGGGGGCGGGGGGGGGGGGGGTCAGTGGATTTGCTTCCAACAGGGCTTCATGTTCAGAATTAAAAAGGGGGGGGGGAGAGGAAAGACAGATTGAGAGAGAGAAAGGGGGGATCTCTCTTGTTACCAAGGAGAACTCAGCTTTGTTTTCTTTCCCCCTTAGCTACGGGTTTACAAAAGGGATGGGTGGGGGGGTTAGAAATTAATACTCCAAAGAAGTGAAGCTGAGGTTTCTTCTCCAGGGGCAGAGCCCGCAGATCCGAGCGGCCTGGGCAGCCGGGGGCAGGGAGCGGCTGCCGGCTTTTGGTGGGTGGTGGTGGGTGTCCCACCGCTGACTCCAAAGGAGCGGACGGGAGAAGGGGAGGAAGAAAAGGAAGAGAGAAACCCCAAACCTCCCACCGGCTACAGCCAGCCAGGCGGGGCGAGGAGAGCGCCTCGCGCCAGAAAGCCCCCTCGATCAATTTTCATGCAAGAATCATTATCGGTAAATTGGAAATCTGGCTACTTGACAGCAGATCTGTCTCCGCTAATGAAAGAGAGCGGGTAGGAAACCATCAGGCATCTGTTCATCGCAGGCAGTCTCCAGCGCTTAATGCCGGGTTTGTTCCTCCGCTCCTGACAGTCCTCTTCGGCTTCCCCCCATGGCTTTTATTTTCCGGGGGGAGGGAAAGGTCGGGGGGGGGGGGGGCACAGATGAATTTGTAGCAGTTTTCACTTCTGATCTTCCAGGGTGCAGGAAGCCAGGCGCCCAAGAAGCCGATCCATGAAAAACTGGGATGCAGAAGTCGCTCTTCTCCCTTCCCCCCTCCCGCCCCCCTCCAGAGAACAGCTCTCCCCTCTGCTCCTCCGACCCTCCTCCAGCATCCAGCCCCCCCACACACACTCTTCGCAGCCTCCCCCCTGGAGGTGGGCTGTGTTTCCAAGCAGCTGCCGATCAAAAACAACCCAAACGATAAGCCATACAAAAGACCTCCCAGCCACTTAAAAAAAAATTGCCTTCACCCCATGCCCTGAGCTTTCCTCTTCCCTCTCTCTGCCTCGCACATAAAAGACTGACAGGAGCAGCGGGGGCCAGGAGTTAACTATCTTGACTGAGGAGCAGAGAGAAACAGAGAAAGGGGAGGAGGAGGATCCAGAAACTCCTACCTGCCCCCAGCAGCCCTGGTTGCGCTCTCACTCACACACACACACACACACACACACACACACACACACACACACACACGCACACACACACACGCACACACACACACGCACACACACACACACACACACACACAACCTTGCCAGGTTCAGCCGCCAAGCCATGTCCCTTCCTCCCCCTCCCCATTCCCCCTTTCCTCCCCAGCCGGAAAATATCCCCGTTGTGACTGTAATCAAGTGCCTGACACAGTCACACACATTCCCTCTCCACCCGGGCATGAGGGGATCCGGGAAGACATGCTCGCAGGCAAATCGGGCTAATAAATGCTATTACAGAGCTGAGGCCGCACCATAGTAACAAAGGCCCAGGCTTAATTTGCTTTAAGCAAACGATCGGGTGACACAATAGCTGTGGGACTTCGGTCCCTTCCCCCCCCCCATCCCCTCCAGGACTGCCGGCTACCGCCAAAGTTCACCCAGGCAAAGGTGTGATATCTCCCCACTGCAAGAGAAACCCGCATCCTGTCTGCTAACTGACCGGCCCAGCCACCAGCTTCAAGATACAGCCCTGCACAGAGCTGTGGCTTCCCCTTTGAAGTCAGAGTCACGAGGGATCTCAGCTGCACCAGGAAGGCCAGAAGCCACCGGCAGGTCGTCACCCGCATTCCCCTCCATGCGTGGAAGCGGGGTCCCTACCTCCCCTCCCACAGCCAGGCCCATGGCTCCTCCCTGCACAGCTACTCCAGACAGGCAGTGCACACTCCAGTCCTGTATTTGAGCTAGCACGACGTGGGCCCGATCCAAAGCCCACTGCTTTCCATGGGGTCTGGATCCGGCCCCGTAGGACAGGGAAATACACAAAGGAAGAACTGTGCTACTTTCAGATGATGCCCGAGTCCCCCTGAAGCTAATCCGGCAAATAAAAAGTGTGTGCAGGGTGAAGAGCTGGGGTGCTTCCTGGTTTAAAATCACGTAAGAAACCCCAGAGCTGAGGATATTTCTGGGAGGGCAAGCGGGGGGCCGAAATTCAGGGACCCAAGTATTTCTGAGGACCTTTTCTTCAGCTACTTTGCAGGAAAATAGACTGGCGCGGAAGGGGGACCCCCGCCCGCGCCCCGGCGAAGGAACACCCGCGCACACGTACACAGGGGTTTATTAAGCAAAAGGAAAAAGCACTTACAAAGCGAGATGACCTTGCCGTGTCCCCGACCTGTCCCCTAACGGTTCAGTGGGTGGAGACAGAGCCCAGGCTCCTATCAGCCCAGCCAGTCTGGGCAGGAGATAAGCACTAGTTTAATCCTCCCCCCCCCCCCCCCGCCGCTCAGAGCGCTGGGGCGGCCGCAGAGCAGCGGGTGCTGTGCGCTCCCTCCCCGCCCCTGAGCGGGGGGGGGGGGGTTGACCCAGTGGAAATGATCCATGCTGGGGCCGTGACAACACGAACGCGGAGCATCGGGCCCTACGCTCGCTTCTTTTTCGGTGGGTGACCCCAGGGCTCCCCCGTGTGCCAGGGCACCGGCTGGCATCACCCACCCACCTCCACCTCCTTTCAGCCCCCAGCCTGCCCTCCCCACACTGGCCTGCTCACACTCCTCTCCCCAGCACCAAAGATCCCATCCCCCCCGCAACTGTCCTCAACACCCACCCACCCCGTTTCCCTTGGGATTGTCCCCCACGCCAGGCACCCACCTTCCTTCTCCTCACGCCGGCCCTTCCCAGCCCAAACGGCGGGCTGCACCCACCCCCGACCCAGCTCCACCCCCCAGGCCCTGCATTCCCCGGCGCTCCCCCCGGGCACACAGCCGCGCCAAGGGAGTCACTCCAGATCCCATGGCTTCCCCCGAATCCGGCTAGGGTGGGGTGTTGTTTGTGCTGCAGCCCCTGCCCCTCCCTCCCCCCCGGACACGCACTCCGTTTTCGGCTGCCATGCCTTTACAGGTTTTTCATTCGCCAGGATGACACTAACGTGAGAGGTAATTAATACTCCCCCCTCCCCCTCGACTGTATATGCTAATGGCGTGAGCCATAAAAATTAATTTGCAAACATGTCATTACACAATAGAGGTACAGGCAATAAACCTGTAATTACAGGCCAATGGTGGAGCGGGTACAGAGGGATACACAGCTCTACAGGAGAACGGTTTCACTCCGGTAAGTCGGACTCCACTTCAAAAGCAAGGTGGGCCTCCGAGGCAGAGAGCACCTCCTGGCAGGCTTAACTCAATATCAATTAATAAACACCAAACAACACCTTGTGCTTTTCATCAGCACATCCCAAAGTGTTTTACGAAGCAAGCCAGTCTTGTTAGCTGTGCGGAGAAACTGAGGCACGGGACAGGCAAGTAACTTGAACAAGGACACCCAGGAGGCCAGTGGTGGAGTGGAGAACAGAACGGAACACGGGTTTCCCACACCCCAGTTCAGTGCTCTCTCCACTAGTCAAACCTGCCTCTAGCCAGCAGGGGAGGAGGAGAGAAGCTCGGAAGGAGGGACAGACACATCAAAGGCAACTGCCTGAACCTAGCAAGCACGGGACAGGAGTCTGCTCAGCTGACAGCCGAACCTCAAATCCCCCGAGTTTTGCTTTGGCCCAGCACAGACGGAGCCAACTGGGAACTTCAAAGCCCGGCTGAGTTCCCACCTGACTGTACTCAGGGAAATCTTCAAGCTCCCTCCTGCGAGGAGCTCAGGGCGGGTGGATCCCGGGGGCTCTGCCCCGCAGCAGAGGCTCCATCCATGCAGTGTCCGCAAACGCATCTCCACCACGCCAGGCCCTTCCTCCATGTCTGTACTGTGGCCAGCACACAGGGGACCCGAACCAAAGCAGGGCCCCTGCCCAGGACTGTGGTCTAGATGTTACAGAAGAACGGCACCAGCATGGGAAGGGGGGAGGGCAAAGCTGAGGTGTCCCCGCGATTGGACGTCATGCCGTGGAGGGAAGGGGGGGCACACAGGCCCCCGGATTGAGAAAGGAGCCTGGCTGAAGGAGCTCCACCCCTTGCAACATCTGAAACCCAACTGAAGTAACGGACGCCCTGATTCCTCGCCCCCCGTCGCCATCCAACCTCCCCGGGGCCCAGCGGGAGAAGGAAACGCCAGCGAGCCCACCCCCGTCTCCTGAGCGCCACGGACTCTTGCTTCACCAGAACAAGGCTTTTCAAAATGGGGCCAAGGGGGGAAGTTCCCGGTAGAAGGGTTGGTCCGACGGCGAGGCCCCAGAGCGCACGGCGTGCATCTGGCGGGGTGAGCGTGGGGCCGAGAGCCGCGGCTCGAACCCTGGCTTCGTGGCCCAGATAAATCGCTTCCCCTGCCGGGCCTCAGTTTCCAAATCTGTCATCTGAGGCTGCCAATCCTGCCCCACTCCCCAGTGGGGCAAGAGGATCAACTGGCTCCTGTTTGCACCACTGCAGAGCCCGAGGCACGGGCCGGGTGACATTAGCGAGCCGCTAGAGAGCGGCTCGGGGCGCTAACGCAACCTGTTTGGCAGGAGCCGCTGGCCCCGCGTCCCCATCTCCCCCGGACACACCTTCAGCCCTAGCTCAGAGCTCTGAGCAGCCAGCTGACAGGCAGGCCGGGCCGGAGGAAAGCAAAGCAAACCCGACTCCTCTCTCTTCCTGGGACGCCGGTTCCGTTCCCCTCTCAGGATCAGCTGCCAGCTCCCTGCTCCCTCTGGATCTGCGCTGGAAGAGAGGGACCCTGCCTGCCCTCTAGCGGAGGAGACAATGCCATAGCAGAGAGCCAGGCCAGGCCAGGCAGCCAAAGGGGGTAAAAACAGACCCTCTTCCCCCGTTGCAAGGCACCTCCCAAAGCAGGATGGCTCAGCTCTCACCAGCACATCCCAACGTCTGCCCGTCTCCTTTCCCAGCCCTCCAGAGCAGTAAGGTCCGGCTCGGAGACAGCTGAACGCTAGCAGCTCTGCTTTCCATGGGCCCCGCTACTCCCTCCCCATGGTCTGACCCGTACCCCGCGCCCTGGGCACACGCCAGCCACAGCAAACAACGATCAGACCCCTTGTCTGCCGGGGAGCTCAAGACTGGATGTAGCAGCCGACACGTAGAAGTGGGTGACTCACCCCGTGTCCTACACACGGTGGGAGCGGGATAAACTGGAGTGCTCTGTACGTTTATAGCACCGAGATCCGCCTGCCCCGTCCCTTCGGTTCTCCCATCACCTACCATCGCAAACGTTATCAAACTGAGCCCTGTGAGGTAGGTCAGGATAATCCCCATTTTACTGATTGGGAAACTGAGGCACCGAGCCCTTATGACCAAGATCACTCAGCCAGTCTGTGGCAGAGAGCCCGGGGTCCTAGAGGCGGGTCTTCAATTCTAAATCCTTGGGCAAGCTTCTGCCCTAACCCCCGGCCAAATGGCTTATTTATGACTTTGCAATGGACACGGCTTGTTCCGGACCCCGAGGGCGAGCAGGTAACGTTCCAAACCCTGAGCCGTACGTGCGGGATCAATTCCTCGCTGCCGGCCTAGACCTGTTCCCGGGATTCTCTCCCTCTGTTTCCTTTGCACCCCGCAGTGCCAGGGCTGGCGACTGCTGCTCCAGCCGGCTGCAGGGTGGGTGACTGCCATTTTCTGACCTGCCGCTTTCCCGCAAGTCCACTCCTTAGCAGGCCGCGCCAAGTGGACGTGGCACGCGCTACCCCGTCCCCTGCACCGACCCAGCACGGCAGGGCCGGATTCCGGTGCCTCACTCCCCCAGCGGCAGCCGAGCGCGCAGGGGCGTAGATGTGTGTCCACGGAGCATCCCGATTAGATCTCAGCTCTGAGCTCATGCGAACGCCTGGGCGACAGGAGAAAAACAAGCCCCATGTCTCCCGTGCGTTAGACAAGCTCTTATGAGCGATATGCAGGGGCCTAACCTATTTGGGTACGTCCAGTGATCTACTGATGCTGAATGCTGCCCACGTTCCCTCGGCGCCTGTTCGCGCCCTGCCTCTCCCGCTGCGCTTGCCTGGGGCAAACCTCGTTACCAAGCAGCTAAGAGAACCAAACAGGCCAGCGAAACCAGCAACTGGTGCGCCTGGCTCTACCTTCCTACTCCCGAAACCAACTGGGAAGGAGCCCGGGAGCTACCCAGAGCGGGGCCTGAAACAACCAGGCTTCCTGGGGGGGGAGGGGGAGGAGACCCCACACAGCGCGACTGGCTGAGGGGACGCCAACGCCCAAGCTTTGCTGTAATTTGACGGGAACATTTTTTGACCTGCAAAGGCCCCGGGCAGAAAAATGAGTCCCACTCGAAGGAATGCGGCTCTTCCAAGCCAGCGAACCTCAGGGTGGCTTGAGGAGCACTCTCGCAGGTCACGCCAGGGACTGAGGTCTCTGAGGGGAGTAGGGAGAGTAGGGAGAGCGGGAATTTTCCAGCTCCTTGCTTTGCAAGCCATGGGATGGCACAAATGGAAAGGACACCCCGGGTCACGGCAGGTCTCTGAAATGGGGGCGCGATCTCCCAAGGGAAGGACTGGACGGCCCAACCCACGCAAACTGGAACCAGAGGGAATGTGTCCGAAGCCCCCGAGAAATGAAACCTGCCCGGCCCTGCCTATGTCCCTCTACAATCACGTGGGCGAAGCATCAGGTGGTGCCTGAACTTCTGGGGAGCTGGGCTCTGCCCTGCCTCAGGCAGCGGGGAGCATGGGAAGAGGCGTGTCCCGCCTTCTGAGTGCCATACACCTCTGCCAGAACTGGACTGGGCACCCCGCTTTCTTCAAACCACTTTCAGCACAGTGTACGGGCCAGGGGCAGTGGTACCAGAGGGCGGGAGTCAACCGCAGGAAGGACGCCCCACTGGGTGCCTGGCACCTGTTGGGCCCACAGTCAGAGTGGGGTGAGTCAGAGGCCCAATGGGCACTAGAAATGAGTGTGTGTGTGTGTGTGTGTGAGAGAGAGAGTGTGTGTGTGTGTGTGCGCAACTCAAACAAACAAAATAATCAAAGCAGCACTGGCAACTGCCTTACATTAAATAAACAGCTCAGGAACGATTTCCTATTCTCATTGCCCTTTGACAATGCAGAATACAGACAAAAATCCATACCTTTAAACCAACCTGAGTTCCAGCCAGGCCCACAAAACCATCTACGGCCTCCGGTCTGGATGGGGAACGAGGAGGAAGGCAGTGGTTTCTTTAGGCAACGTTCCCCAGGGGAAAATGAAGTGTGTGTGTGTGTGTGATATTTTACACACACACACACACACACACACACACACACACACACACACACACACACACACACAAAGGATTGTTCCTCTGACACCGTCCCTCTAACTCATGAATAAAACATATGGCTGTGTAACTGGCTAATTACGATGTGATGACAAACCCGCTAGTCGCTGGGAAAAGAAATCAGCTTTTTAATCACCCAAGTTGCCTCTGCCTCCAACATACGTAGGACAGTATATTCCGGTCTCACACACATGCCCCGTCTCCTTGGCAGACGGCCCCCTTTCCTGGCAGTCGTTCTGGGTGGTCTATTCCAATGAGCCTTAGGGAATGATGCCCAAGTCCCCCTGGGATCTAGGCGCCTTGGGAAATCCCAGTCCACACTCTCTGGGGTCTCCCCGCATTGGGGGGGGGCTCTCTTCTGACCTTTGCACTGACCTATAAGCAGGGGACGGCTCAACCCAACCTGTACCCGGCCAGTACCTGGGAACTGAGGGCCGACCATGCTTGTGCTGGCTCTGCCCAGGGGGCAATTTCCCCCAGAATGCACCGGGGGCTCTTTCTGGGAGCACACTGCCAAGGCCCCTTCCAGCGCCTCCCCGGAGCCCATTCCCCATCCTTCTGGCTCAGACCGAGCTCCCCTGCGCCCGCTTCCCAGCCGCCACTCCCGGCTCGCTCACCCGCTTTGCCACTCAGCCCACAGGGTGCGTGGGAAAAGCGGAGGGCCAAATGCTGCTCTTGGGCACAGCGGCGGAAAACGGGAGCAATCCCACCGTCTTCACGGGGATTACTTCAGATTTACACCAGCCTAACCGGGAGCAGAGATTAGACCAGCAAATCCTCCGGCTCAGATTCTCAGGCGGTGTAAATATGGGTTTCAGTAGCGCTCTGCAGAGGATCCAGCCTGTCCCACTGACTTTTACCATGGTCCCATCCTGCTCTGAATGAGTAAACACCCTCTGCCAACACTTTGTCTAGGTCCTACACATAAACAAAGCCGCACAGCTGCCCCAGCTGCTATCACGGTCATTGCTTGGAAGAGGGGGAGGGCAAGGAGAAATCAGGCCCCATTCAAGGGTTCAAATGCTGGCGGATTGCTCCCTAGACCGTCAATCCGCCGGTGCAGTGGGGGAGACCTTCAACACTTCCAACTACTGCGGCATCCACCCCAGCCGCCTTCCCCAGGCTGGGAGCAGCCTGCCCCTCGCCCAGCTCAGCGGCCGCCCGGGAACATACAGAGCGAGCGGAGGCGTCAATGTTCCAACCAAGTTGTGCTTCCCTCAGCAAGACACCTCAGCCCTTCGCCTGCACGCCAGCCCCCCTGCTGCGATCCCCTGCCCGGCGGGAGACTGATCCCGCACGCTGCAGTGGCCCCAACTCAATCCACGTAGGCAGCAGGGGCGGGGGGTCCTCCCCAGGTATTTCAATGCTGCTCAACCTCAAGGAGGGGCAGGAATTGCTCAGGATTTCCTCAGGGCAGGATGAACAGACGGACAGAGGGGGTGTATGGGGCTGGAGGGGCGGACGGGTAGTTTTATCCCGCGGGGAGCTGCTGGGGGCCCTGTAATTTCCAGCTGGATTGGTCAACGCGCTAGGGACGCTCCGTAGGGCGCAAGCTGCCCTGGCCGAGGGGGAGCAAAGGGACCGGCTGACCGGGACGCCCTTTCTTGTCTGGCTCGAGCAGCGATGAGGCGGAAGCGCGGAGACTGGAGCACACGCTGTGTCTTTGATCGATGGCAGATGCTGGGCCCTCTCTCCTTTTATCTGCCATCAAGCTGCAGGCGAGGCAGGCGCAGGCAGAGGAGGGAGATGGCGCAAACCAGCGAGCGTGTGAAGCTGGCGTAGCGGCTCAGCAGGCCTGGGCTTGTCAAAGCCCCCGTGCTGCCAGGAGCAGCGTCCGACCCTTCAAGAGAGAGGCGAGCTGCCTGCTGCGGCGCCCCAGCCAGCGCCATGCAAGTACCCCAGAGGGGCTGCACTTCCCCTTCAGAGAGACAGGCCCGGTCTCAGCCCAGGATCCTGGGAGTACTGACCCGCTGCCCGGGGTGCCAGCCCACAAGCACGGGAACACGGGATCTCTCTTTCCTGCAGGCTCACGCTGGGTCTGTGTCCAACCAGGGCTGAGTCCTGGAATGGGGACATGGCTCTTGTAGGCCACTCTCAGAAACATGTTCAAAGCAGGAGAGGTCCCTTCCCTCCTCTCAGGGCACAGCTGGAATGAGAGCAGAGACCCCCCACCCGCCCAGCCTCGAGGAGAGGACGCTCCAGGCCAGATCAGTCCCCCTGAGATTCAGTGGAACCCCGAGTTGTTTGTCCTGCGGGCCAAAAATAATCAAACGGGTGCCGGGGCAATGGATCTGCCTTGTGCCGACGGAGCAGCAAAATCCAGGTTCCCGTGGGCAGTGCCATGGAGCGACCCTCAAGTGCCAGGACGCTCCTCCCAGCCCGTCCCTGTCCCTAGCCCCGATCATTCTGGGCAGCTGCCCGGTGTGTTCTCTACCCAAACCGGAGTAGATGGCAGCAGAAGCAGCAGCAACACTCGCATCAGCATGCCCGCGAAGACCACCCCCCATGCCCCCGGTGAGGCAAGGTAGCACAGTTACCCCCGAGAGGTTCAGTGATCTGCCCAAGTCCAAGCCCTGCCTGCACTGCTGGACTCCTGGTGCCCAGTCCAGCATGGAGCCACCAGGCCGCGCTGCCTGCTTCGGGCTACAACACAAGCGGCAGGAGGTGCTTTGGAAACGGGGAGCAGACAGGCCGCCCTGCCCAGAGGGGGGCTGCATTACAGGCTGGGAGCCTGCCAGAGCAGGATTCCCCAGGTCACCTCAGTGGCACGTCCGGCCCTCACCGGAGCGTGAGAAGCGGATGCCGTTTCAGACACTGTCCCCAAGTCACCCCAGAGCCGGGGAACGGGGGGGGGGGGGCAGTTCTTGTTTCTCGGCAGTCACCCAAAGCCACATTCGAATGAGCTTCCTCTTCCCAGGTACAGAGTCAGCCGGCCAGGGCTCTTCCTCCTCCTCCCTCGGCCTTGACCTTTGCCCCCAGCGCATCTGGGTTTCGAGGGGAGCGCAGGGAAGCCTGGGCGCTGATTTCTATGCTGCAACCATCATCACGAACCACGCCGGCAAGCAGCATCTTCTGGGTGCCTACAAATGTTCCGGGCTCTGCCTACAGGGCTTTATTGTCAAGCTAATTGGCCTTAAAAATACACCCAGGCTGGCTGGGCTGAGCGCTGATTGCTGTCTGGAGACGGCGGGGGGGTGGGAAGGGAGCTCAGAGGAATTGCAATTGGGATATGAAACCTTTCACATCTCTAGGTCACTGCTTTGAAACAGGCCCCAGGGCAGCAGGTGACCAAAGGTTCTAACCATTTCCTGACCTCTGAGCAACGAGCTGCTGGTTCTCAGCCTGGCTCCCAGCATCTAACGTCACTCCCAGGCCTGTGACATAGTCCTCTGGGTGAGGCAGGGCAGTGACACTGCCGGGGATGGAGAACATTTTGCTGCCAGACAGGGCAGAAAGCTGCAATTAGCCCCTTCCCTGCTGAGCCTCTGCTCCATGCACATTCGGGGACGGCATCAGACCCAAAACCCAGTCTGGGTCGCAGACAGAGGAGATAACACAGTCTACCCATGGGGGAGAGGGGGTCTAGCAATCAGGCTCGGTGCCGGCCTGTAGGAATCCCAGCCTCTCAGCAGGGGATGGGAGTCCGCTTTGCTTGTCAGCTTTGCTGAGCCCGGATGTCTCCCAAACACTAATCAGGCCTCCTCTCCGCCCGCTGGGGCAGGTGCTGCTGACACCCCTTTGGGTGACGTGTCCAGAGTCCCAGAAAAAAGTGGGAACGGAGGTGCTCCCTGCTCTGTGTTCGGAACGCTAGGCTCCAAAGGAAACCCCAGCCTGTCCTCTTGGGGCCAAGGGATGGCGATGGCTGAAATCCACCCCGGCCAGCAAACGGCCCCCACGCCACTGAAACCCCATCTCGGCCCCGAAGCTCACAGGCCGCCAGTTCCAAAATGGTGCATTGGACCTTTGTGCAGGATGAATTACACCAGAGGAGAGGAGCACCTGGCAAAGTGGGATGCCTCACACCGGGGGGCTAGCTGGGGACACGGGCCCACGGGGAAGTGAAACAAACACAGGGAAGCTCTATTCACACCGCTCCAGCTTTTTCAGGCGCCGGGTGTTTTTTTGGACGCTCTGGAAATGTATCGTTTCGGAGGCTGTAATTGTTTCGAACACATTAGATCTGATCCGCCGGCTAGCTGTTTGGCGAGGAGGCTTCAAGGAGCAATTTTCCATTTGCCTTTCAAATTTTAATGACTATTCCTGTCTAAGGCTGAGATGCCTTCCGATAATCTGCACGGCTCAGGTCAGCGGCACAGCAAAGGCTGAGGCACGGGAGGGATTTCACAAGGGTTTGATTTCTTTTGGGAATAGTTCAGTACTCGCACGAGGCAGCGCTGGTTTCCCATTGGCTGCGGGAGCTGGAAAGCTACAAATCAGAGGGTTATTGTTTCTTTTGGCTGTCCCTAAAGGATCCTCTATCGGTGGCAGGAGAGGGAAGTTCAGCCCTGCTAAGATTGCATCACTGGGGAGGATACATTCACTTGCTGCTGCTGCGTTGTTTTTCTCTTCCACACCTTCCTTTCCCCTTATTCTTCCTTTTTTCAATAATTCATGTGTGCTCCTCTCCACTGGGGCATGAAGACGAGTGTTCTTGGAGCTGTTCCAGCGGTCGATGGAGGCCGTTTCCAGCCCCATATGCCCGGCGTAGACCGGCACAGAGTGCAGCAGGTAGCATGGCGCCTGGATCACAGTTGGAGGGCACTGCTAGGGGTGTGGGGGGACAGTCTGTTGCCCTCGCTCTCCTGGAGTCAGGGCCTTGTGGTTTGTCTTCCGAGAGCCGCCGAGGCCTGCTCTCCCCTCAGAGTCCCCACAGTCTGTCGATGGCCAGGGGTCCGGGCTCTGACAGGTGTGACGGAGTAGGAATACTGGATGGGTGCCTCAGTTTCCCCTATGCATTTCTTAAGTGTCTATGTGAAGGAATAGGGGCTGATAGCGTAAGCAAGCAGGCAACGCCCTGTCCCTTCCCCCCACCTCTCTACCTCTAAACCTGTTGAAGAGAGGTCAGCTAACCTGCCTGGGGAAGGAAAAACAGAGAAAGGAATGCAGGGGAGGGGCTAATGAGGAAGTGGCAGTCTGGGTCTTGCAGGGAGCTGAGAGGGAAAGAACTCCAGGCAAGCTGGCCTAGCTCTCTGGCCCCAAAATGAACCCAGCAGAAGGGTCGCGTTCGCTCTACCTAGATTATGTTCCTGTCATCAAATAAACCTCTGTTTTACTGGCTGGCTAAGAGTCCCATCTAACTGTGGAGTGGGGTGCAAAATCCACGGGCTCCCTCAAAACCCCGCCCGGGCGGGCTCGCTGGGGGAAGCGCACAAAGGGGCAAAAGGTGCTAAATGCTCCAAGGTCAAACCAGGAAAGGTTAAAGCGGATACCCGTGAAGCTCCTAGCCTTAAAAACAGGCTGTGTACGGAGAGGAAACACTTCCTAGAAAGCAAGTTCCAAACCCTTGCCCGGGCACTCCGTAACAACAGGTGGTTCACCAAGGGTCCCCACCAGAGACAGCCAGTCAGTCCCCAAAGGGTCCACACGTCTACCAGGCTCCTCGACTGAAATCTCCCCGTTCTCTACAAAGCCCCCGATCCACCTCCTTGGGTCTGAAAGAGACTCGGGACGGGCCCCGAGGCCCGAACGAGTCCACATGAGGGGTCCCCAGAGAGAACCCGGCCACAGCGGGGTTTGAATGAGGGAGCTTATGAGGTCCACAGAGGAGGCCAAGTGAAGTTCGGCCGGCAGGTGGAGACTGGAGTCCCACGTGCTTCCCCCTTGCTTGGATGGCCCCGCCATGGCTTGCTGCGAAATGGACGGGGTGGGGGTGGGAAAAGGAGATGCAGCCCCGAGAGTAGCTGGCACTCGCAGAGGTCGCGGGGCTCCCCGGGCCGCCGGTGGGCGAAGGGGAAGGGAAGGAATCCTCCTGCGCTGAGGCCCATCTCCTCCTGTCTTCTCACAGCCCCGGTGCAACGACGCTAACGAGAGAATCGGAGCCGCGCTTCCCCTCCGGCCCGAAAGGAGCGCTCCCGACGTACCGCCTGGGGTCCGGCCCAGACCGCTGCTTCCGAGGGGGCGGCCTGTGAGCACGTGCCCAACTCCCGCTGCCCTCCATGGCAGTGGGGCCAGGCCAGAGCAGGAGAGCACAGAGCCCCGGCGCTTAGCCCGACCGCCAGGAGCTCTCCACGCGCCTTCAGGTCACATCCAGTTTGCTTCCCCCTCAGCCATACCGGGAGCATCTCTCCCCTCCACTGCCGCCCATTGACTGCCTCAGAAGGGCGCACTCCAGGACCGGAGGCAGAGACAACGGGGCTCACGCTAGAGCACTGAACGGGGCCCAGGCCTGCAGTGCCGGGTTGGCGGGTGGGGAGTGGCGCCCTTCTCCCAGCCTCTGCAGAGTGGGAGATCGACGCTAGGATCCTTTGGGAGCCTTAATCTAACGCCCACCATGCTGAGCTGGCTGGTTCGCTCCCTCCTCTGAAGATGGCTGCCAGGCAGGCGCTGGGAAACAAGTGGGTCACCTCCCTCCATTTCCAGCTGGCCCAGCCGCCCTGGGGCTGGCAGGCTCCGTGGTGAGGTGGAGGAGGGGATGGACGAGGAAACGGTCTACGTCCTCGCTTTCCTTCCGGTCACGCTGAGCGCACTGGCAGGGAGTGGGTGGCGGCCGAAGGCTGCCTGCTCCGTGCGCCCAGTCGCCATTCTCCTGACATGAGACAGTTCCCCCCATCTTCTCCCCAGCCTGGGGCCTGGGGCAGCACCCCCCGGCATCAACCTGCACCCCCATCCCAGCCCCTTCCACCCGCTGTGCAAACAGCCCTATCACCACCGCAGGGAAATCCCCGCTCGAGCGCGAGGGGGAAGTGACTCAGCCGAGGTCAGTGCGAGAGCTGGGAACAGGCCGCGGGAGGCCCGATTCCCGCCTCCAACCCCCAGCCCAGGCAGCCGCTGCCTCCACCCTGTGCTCTCGCTCCGCTGCGGTTTGCCCCCCCCCCCCCCTCACAACGGCATCCCCCATAAATCACTTGGCCGCTCGGCAGAGCACAGTCACGGGGCGGGTCTGCGCCCCCTCCCCTCCCCGCCCCAGTGCAGCCGGGAGGTGAGATGGCTGCCAAGCCAGCGGCCATTTAAAGCAACCGATTAATAATGCAGCACATTTACCGGAGGCAGGGAGGAGAGGGGGCACCGGAGCTGCTGGCTCTGCCATCCATCGACCCAACGCACCCACTTGGGTGCTAGAAGCAGGGAGGGCGCGGCTGAGAGCAGCCAGACAGATCCAGAAATCACTCCTAGGAGGACATGATTTTTATAACCCCGTTTTGGCACGTCCACCGTTAACTTAATTTACCATCCATATTGCTGCTACTTAATTAAATAGATGAACTCATTTTACATTTGCAAGTCTTAATTCATCCTGAACAAAATTGGCCATGTTTAGTCCTTTCTACACCATCAGCTCCCCGGAAAAAATGATTGTCTGTTGGAGTTAACTGCTAGTACAGGTTAAAAGCTAATTACCAGCTCGGGTAGGGTGTTAACTTCTTTATTTATCATGAAGGGCCGGGCGATTTCTGAGGGAGCAGGGCCTAGCGCTCCCTTCCTCCGGCTGGCAGTACTCCAGCATGCTGCGGGGATGCCGGTGCTGAGGCTACCCAAGTACCATGCCGAGGTGCTACCGCTAGGAGTACTCGCACCTCACCACGAAGCACGCCAGGGGTGTGCTGACAATACCCAAGTAACGCCGCTCTTGGCATGGGGAGGAATAGAGGAGATGGCCCAAGAAGTGCTTTGCTATGCCAGGTGCATGGTCTGGTGGCCACAGGTCTGGGAGCCAGGGGGTCCTGGGTTTTACTCCAGGTTCTGACCTGACACCCACTATGGCCTCTTGTGAAGGGAACAGAGCCATGGAGCCCAAGGCCAGACGGGCCCAGTGCGACTATCCCTCGCGCCCCCCTCCCCCCCCGTAGAGCAGGTCTCTCCCGCCACTGGGCCACTTCTGGCAGATCCCCGACCTGGTGACCGGGGGAAGGAGCTCCCGGGGGTGGGGAGACCACGGATGGCCCTCTGTGAGCACTGCCCAGAGGCCAGCCCCACTGCCGAGGTGTGTCTGAGCCCAAAGGAGCCCCCATCGGGTGGCGTCTCCACAGTCTGCCCTTGGAACTTTAGCTTAGTGGGCTGATCTGCCACGGGGGTCCGGGCAGACACGCCACCGAGCCATCCCACGACTCCCCGCCCGCCGGAGCTGGAGTCACCTGGGGGACTAGAGGCAGACGCTCCCTTATCCCACAATCCATCTGCAGAGCTGCGCGGTCCCCTTCCTAATTCAGAGAGACCCCTTAGCGGTCTCCTCAGCGCACCGATCCCTCCAGCCCGGCCACGGGGCCGCAGGAAGAGGGCTCCAGGAAACCTCGTCTGCTTTGACTAACAAATTGCTCGCTGCTTCCCCCGGGGCAGGTGGCGAAGGTGCGGAAAGCCAACAAAATCTTCACTGATGTAAACAACCCTCCTCACTCTCTCCCCCTCCCCCGCCCCAGGACACTGTGGCTTCCCTGCACTGGGAGACCGCCCCCCCCCCTCACCCCCCCCCCCCCCCGCAGCCCCCAAGGGGAAGGCGTGTGGCTCAGCCGGGGAAAGCTCTTGTGAAAACCCCCATCTGCAAGCAAGGCATGCGGTGATGCAACCCCGGGGCTGCGGATCAGAACCCCCCTCGGCTCCCCGGGGAGGGGGGCAGGGAAATTTGTTGTGAGGCACTTTTCCACCCACCTGCTGACTCACTGCGAGCAGGAACCCCCCCCCCCCCCGGCCCTCATGATGTGATCCCCCCCCCCCCTCCCCGTAGCTGCTTGCGGTGCATCAGCATCATCCCCTCCTTTCCCTGGGCGGGAGCCCGGCCTCTCCCCTCCGCCAGGTCCCACCGCCCCCTGGAGAGGGGACTCCCGGGGGAACCGGGCAGGGACCTCGCCTCAGCTAACCACAGGTGGGCGGGCGGGTTCCTCCCGCACCAGAGCCCAGACCAGACTGTCTCTGCAGCCGTCCCAGCCTCGTCTCCAGGACAGCCCCGAGCCAACCCAGCCCGGCCGGTCTGCGTGTGCAGATCCCCAGTCTCGCCTCCCTCGCCTGCCACGACTCCCCACAACAAGGCGCCTCTTCACACATCCCCTGTGCTGACACCCGGCCCATGGGACACACCCAGACCTCCATGTGGCCAAAAGCAGCCTCCTTGATTTCCAGACCACACCTCGCCCTGGAGGTCTCTGGGCAGGCGCTCGAGCTCGCCAGGCCAAGCAACACACAGAGTGCCTCCTCGCTCGCCCTGGCACAACCGCCTGCTCTGGGGGCACTCGACCCGCAGCAGGGAAAAGGTCACAGCGGTGTTGCTCTCATTGTCTGCACAATCTCTGCACCGTGGGCCAGGCCGGCCTGCTCCCCGTGCTGCTGTGTCACCTCCGTGAATGCCCCACCGGCAGGCGGGAAGGCAGATACCGATCGCTAGCCCCAGGAAGACAATGCCAGGCTCCTGCCGAGGAAGGCGAACTGGAATTCTCCTGTTACTCTGCATTGTCCCGAGAGCAGGCAGGGCGGGTGCGCTCCGGCACCAGGTGCACGGTCCTTGGCCTGGGGCCAGCTTGAAGGCAGGCCAATGCCACACACACACACACACACACACACAAGCAAGAAGCTGCCGATTCTTGCCAGCTCCCTCCCCCCCCCCCCCCGATATTGCATCACCCTGATCCCTGCAGCACAGGACCGGGAGAAGCAGCTGGGAGCAATTCCGGGCTGCACCCCAGGGGAACGGGCTGCTCTCTGGTCAGGGCGCCCCCGGACGCTTTTTTGCCCCACGGATGGCTGGACCGGGCCTGGCCCTCCCAAGGCAGCCTCCCTCAGCACCCCGTGTGACAGAGTAGGAATGCTCTTGCTGCTCCCTCTGGATGGTGTGTGGGTGCCTCAGTTTCCCCTATGTCTATGTGGAGGGCGAAGGGTATGTAGCTGTTGCAAAGCAGAGAGACAGTATAAGCTGTCTTGGGGCCTGCCCCTCCCCCTCTCTGAAAGGTGTTGGCTGGAAGTGTTGAATAACAAAGAGGCCGGCTGAACCTGTTGGAGGGAGGTCTGGTGACCTGACCTGGGGAGAGGGGGGAGGAGGGGCTGGTGAAGGAGTTTCAGTCGGCAGCTGGCTGGGCAGAAGGGAGGCAGGCCCAGACAGGGTCTGGCCTCCCTGGGGCCCCCAAAATGGATCCAGCTGAGGGCTCCCGTTCGCTGTATGGTCTGGGTTAGACCAGGTACCGGTCATCAAATAAACCTCTGTTGTACTGGCTGGCTGAGAGTCATGTCTGACCATCGCCCGGGTACTCCGTGACAAGGCGAGTGCCAGATGAGACCCTGCAAACAGACACCCTCCGCTTTCCTCCTTCCGCTGCCCCGGGGGGCACGGCATGTTTGGGAGCCGGCCCACACTCCTGGTCACCTGGGTGGGGAGTGCAGAGGAGGGAGAAGGGGGGAGTGGAGGGGAGGGCAGAGAAGAGGACAGAGGAGGGGGAAGGAGGAATGGGGGAGGGCAGGGCAGTGAAAGGGACAGAGGAGGGGGAAGGAGGGATGGGGGAGGGCAGGGCAGAGAAGAGGACAGAGGAGGGGGAAGGAGGAATGGGGGAGGGCAGTGAAGAGGGCAGAGGAGGTGGAAGGAGGGATGCGGAGGGCAGGGCAGTGAAGAGGACAGAGGAGGGGGAAGGAGGGATGGGGGAGGGCAGGGCAGTGAAGGGGACAGAGGAGGGGGAAGGAGGGATGGGGGAGGGCAGTGAAGAGGGCAGAGGAGGGGGAGGGGAGGGGTGTCTCATATTTCTCAGTTTGTAAATGGCACAGAGAAGCTGCCCTGCACCCAGCTCGCAGTCAGTGGGCAGGTGTCACGGGGTGCCCGGGGCGATGGTCTGGAACTTGCTCCCTATGAAGCCAGTCAGGACTTCAGGTGAAGTGTCCCCTCTCCGTACACAGCCTGTTTCCAAGGCTAGGAGCTTCACGGGTACCCGCTTCAACCTTCCTGGGTCTGACCTTGGAGCATTCAGCACCTTCTGCCCCTCCGTGTGCTTCCCCCAGCGAGCCCACCCGGGCGGGGTCCTGGGGAGCCCATGGATTCTGCACCCCAAATCCACAGTCAGACGTGACTCTCAGTCAGCCAGTAAAACAGAGGTTTATTCAATGACAGGAACGTAATCTAGGTAGAGTGAACACTACCCCTCCGCTGGGTCCATTTTGGGGGCCCAAAAGCCAGGCAAAGCTTGCCTGCAGCTCCTTGCCAGCCCTAGCCAGAACCAGACTCCAAACTGAAACTCCCTTTCTACAGCCCCTTCTCCCCCCTGGCTCAGCCAGGTCAGGTGACCTCCCTCCCCCCCTTGGGGTCAGATTACAGCTTCAGGTATGGACACCTGCAGAGAGGCTCTGCTTTGCATCAACTACACATCCTTATCCCTTCACATACACGCTCAAGAAATGCACAGGGGAAACTGAGGCACACACACAGTATTCCTACTCCGTCACACCCTGCGGGTAAGCTTCCCCAGCCAGAGTGTGGTCTAGCGGAGCCCTGCGGATCTCCCTGTGCTGGAGCCCCACAGCCACGGGGAACTTCACACCCCCGGTAAGGCGAGCGCTCCGATCCCAACTACGGAGCTAAAAGAGAATCTCCCTGCGCACTACGAGGCCCATGGCCCACAGCTGAGTGATTCCGGTGCCTTCCAGCAGAGGGCAGTGGAGTACCAACGGGTTAGCCTGTGAGGTACTGGCGAGGACTATATCTCCGGGGACTGGGATCACGCTGAAAAATCCCCAGGGGAAGGGGTGAAAGTAACTTCTTACCGGTACGGGGGCTGGGCTGGGGCCAGCTCTAGCTCCCAAAAGGGGTGGGGCCTCGGGCGGAAGGGGCGGGGCTGGGGTCACAGCCAGCCCCAGCCCAGCCCCCATACCAGTAAGACGCCTCCTCCCCCCTCACCCCCCGCCGGGGGCTCGGGCGGAATTTTAAAGGGACCGGGGCGGTAGCGGGCTGCTTAAATAGCTACCGGAGCCCCGCCGGCACTTCTCTAGGCAACAGGGCTCCCACCTCCGCAGGGAGCCCTGGGGAGGCTGCGGCGGGACTCCTGCAGCTATTTAAAAGGCGTGGGGCTGGGCCGTCACTACCGCCCCAGGCTCTGCCCGCCGGAGCCCCGCCGCAGCCTCCCCCGGGTCCCCGCACCGGGGGCTCCGACAGCAACGTAAAGGGCCTGAGGCTCCAGCTGCTGCCCTTACTTTCACCGCTGCCCACGGGGCTGTTGTGACCCACCCGGGGGCCTCGGGAGCGAACAGCAGGAGCTGCTGCAGCTGGGGCGAAGAGCCGTGGCTCTATAGCTGGGAGCTGGAATCACTCATCCTCCAGGGATCAGCACCGAGCGGGACCCGAGACACCCTGGCCAGTGGGTCACACGGTTAGCGCTGGTCCCTAGAAGCCACTGGCAGTTCCCTGATCTCTTCTCCCCCCCTCCCCCCCCACACACACCGCTCCCCCAGCACAGCTCAGAGGCAGCCCCCGCTCTGCCCCATCTCTCTGGAAGTCTCTTCTCCCCCTTTGGGCCCCGAGGAGCCACATTCCCACAAGAGCTCAGGTCCCAGGCAGGCCCCGCATTCTCTGCTCTTCTCGGCGGCGAGCTGGGAGCACTTGGGTCATTCTGGCCCCACCACGTCAAGGAAGCCACGCGCCGCTGGGTTCAAAGACCTGAGCCAGATCCCCGGTGGGCGTAAATCAGCAGCGAGATGAAAGGAGCCGGTTTCCACCCCCCAAGGACCTGGCCCCTCCAGTAAAGGGGGTCATTAATTCCCTCTCTCTGCTACAAGCAGCACTTCCGCACTGAAGGGATCTGAACCACCGCCTCGCCCCTTTTCGGTGCTTGCTGCTGACCTGCCTTTTGCTCTGCTCTCTGATGGCGGCTGAAAGGAGGCTGGTCACTTTCCCATTAGTATCTAGTCAGTTTCCCACACACCCCTCTCTGCCCTCAGCCCCCAGGCTCTGTTTGGGTTGAAATCAAGGCCTGGAAGTGGGGGGTGTTGGTCACTTTCCCCCCCCCTCTTCCCAGTCTGCCCCCGCGCCTCCCCTCCAATTGGTTCCCGGTGAGCCGCTGTGTGTGGCCACCTGTGCATTAAGGATGCGCTGTCAAAGCCGGCTGCACCGTGCCGCCAAGGCGCGTTCCCTTCTCAGGATGGGCGTGGTGAGCCCTGAGCCGCGGCTTCAAAGGCAGGGCCAGGAAACGAACGGCAGCGCTTAAAGCAAATGGCTTGAGGCACTCACTCACCACGGCAGCCTGGGGTCAGCCCGGGGAGGAAGGACCCGGTCATCCCAGCTCTGGTGGCCAATTGTCCCATGCCCCCCGGCACGAAGAACCGGCTCGGCTCAGGAGATGGGGCAGGGGGCCTGCCACATGGGCGGGATAGAGACTGAAGGGCACTGGCAGAGCCCGGGGGCGGCATGGGGGAGGAACACACCCGGTCCATCCCATCCGCACTTCACCTGGGCACTGGTACCGGAGCCCCATGCCCCGAGAGCAGCACCGCAAAGCAATGGG
Source organism: Sternotherus odoratus (assembly GCA_032164245.1). Taxonomy (NCBI): domain Eukaryota; kingdom Metazoa; phylum Chordata; order Testudines; family Kinosternidae; genus Sternotherus; species Sternotherus odoratus. The sequence goes on along the minus strand of JAVMKO010000014.1, from coordinate 5,186,717 downwards.
GTCAGACCGGGTTTCTCCTCTCCCATCACCGGTGTAAATGAATCCGGAGTCAGCACCGTTGTGCCAGTCAGGGCAGGCCCAGAGGGCTCACGTATTTAACCTCTGCGTGCCGGAATGGTTTTGCTACCGTCACATAAAATAGGATGGGCCACGTATGTGGCTCTCAGGGGCTAGAGGGCTGGCTGGGAGCAGGGACCTGCATGGGCCCCGGGTTAGCACAGCCTGTCTCGTCTGTTCCTTTTAGCACCCGCCTCTCCTATTTCCCACGGTCCAGCTCGCGTCCCTGCAAGCGGCCGGTGAGATTCCAAAAAGCGCGCGGGACTCTGATGGAAACGAAATCTTCCCCAAGCGAGCCCCCCCTACGCCCCCCGCCCCCCGCCCGCTAATCCTCGGTCGGGACCCTACCCAAAATCACCAGGATCAGCAGAAGTAAATGACAGGGGCTGTAACCAGCAGGCGGGTAACACGATAACAGCGCGCTGCGCGGGAGAGATAAATAGCCCCAGCAGCGAGAAGACGTATTCGGCTAGAAGCTAATAGTGTCTGTCAGTGCGTTTTAGGCACAGAGCATCACTCCTGGCGCCTGAATAGGGGAATGCCAACAGGAAGTGACAGGGAAACTGAGCAGAAAGCGACAGGCAGAGCACAAAGAGCATGTCCTCTGTAAGTGGCGATAAACCTTGAAAAAAAGAAGAGCTAAATCAGTTGTTTAGCCGATGTACCACATGCTGACAGGGCAAATGGGAAGGGTTTTATGGCCACATGGGTTTTCATTTGCAGTTATTCATAGAGGAGCCGGGCGCTTTATCTCACTTACATTATGTACGACCACAAAGCAGACGCCTGCACCGCAGCCCCCGCTCCCCTAGAAAATATTAATATGTAAATGTCAGTCTCCGAAGGCCGGAACGGGGACGACGGGGGAGCAGCTCCGCGCGGGAGAGAAACATCCCCCGAAAGGGGGCAGAGAACTGGATGGCGCCCGATGGGCTCAGTAACTTTCCAGCCGCTCCCAGCACCCACCTACGGCGGGACACTCAGAGAGCCAGCCCTCAGTCACAGGCAAGAGTGCAAACACGCAGCCTGCACACACGCACTGGGGCAGGTGAGTGTGCACATGCACCCCCCTCCACACACACAGACTGGGGTGGGTGAGTGTGCAAACCTACACCCCACACACAGGCTGGGACAGGTGAGCGTGCACACACAGGCGAGTGTGCAACCACACACACCCCACACAGACGGGGCAGGTGAGTATGTGCACACACACAGGCTGGGACAGGTGAGCGTGCACACACAGGCGAGTGTGCAACCACACACCCCACACAGACGGGGCAGGTGAGTATGTGCACACACACAGGCTGGGACAGGTGTGCACCGGAGCACACACAGCCCTGCAGACATACGTGTACAGATGAGGAATCCATATTCCCAGGAGCTGAGCACACGCACTGGGCAGAGCAGCCGCAGTGAATCCACACTGGAGCTCACTCCTGCCAGGGTACACACAGAGCCATGTGCACACACACACAGAGCACACTTAGAACCAGCATACACACACGCTTCAAGGCAGACATCCGGGAGCTGCCGAGTCTCCAGAATAGCTCCCTCCCGAGAGTAGGGGCTGCTGTTTGCAGAGGAAGCCCTACCTGGGAGAATGGTTCCCTGAGCCCTGGGCAGAGCGGGATCAGCCTCCTCTAAGCCCGGGGGCTGGTTACCTGTCTACACAGCCAAGCGCCCAGATCCCAGGGCTGGTGGAGTCAATGGGGACCCGTCCCCTGGGTGCTTCGGGGAAAGGAAATATTCCCCGGCCTTTTCTTTCTGGCCATTCCCTCCCATCTCCAGGCCCCAACCGCTCCCGCGCAGAGATACAATTAAATCAGCGTTCTGCTAACAATCTCCCGGCTAATCAGACATCTCTCTCCTCCCCCGCCCCTCCACCCCAATCCCTGCGTGATGGGAGCGCTTTGATATCAGAGTGGACCCTAATGGGTTCAGTGTAAGGGAGCCTTAATTTATTACGTGCCTGTAATTGATGTTTATATAAAGTAGCTCTTACAGCTCCTCAGAGCAGGAGATGAAAAGCAATCAGTCAGCCATTTGCCTCCAAAGGAAGAGGGAGAAGAGCGAGGGAGAGAGACAGCCCGACACATATCAAAAAGCTACTCCCTGCAAACCAGGGGGGAGGATGCCGGATTGGCGCGCCGGGGGCTTTGAAGCTGAGCAATCCAGCCACACAGACAGGCTGCCAGTGAACACCGCGACAGGAAGGGTCCCCTGCAGAGCGCAGATCTCTCGGCCTGCCGGCCCATTCCTCACCTTTAATGCCCTGGGGCCCCACCCTCCAAGGTGTTAAGTGCCTCAGGTCCATGAATCGGGCCCTCTACATGGTAACCGACCACGGGGGCTGCAAATGGCCGTCAGCAAGGCGCGAACCCATGCCCTTCAGCATTCAAAGTACAAGCCGCTACCACTGCAGCGAACTCAGGGAGGAGCAAGTAGTAGACTGTTACCCCCACCTCTAGAGGGAGCCATAGTCTCACAGGGGGCTAGACACCGTGGTTACTGGTGGGTTAGAAATCCAACAGCTAGACAGGTAGGTGAGTAGGTATCTAATGACAAGGAAATGTCCTTGGGAATCCATTCACCACTGGCTCTGGGGAGATAGTTAGGAACAATGGAGAAAGAGAAGGAGCCCATTTCTGTCTGGGAAGTGAGAAGCAAAATCACAGGAAGTGGCATTGCTGGAAGCCACATAAACAGGCCGCAGCCCCCTGGCTCCGGACCCCCTCCCCAGCAGTAGAGCATGGGAGCCCTGGGACCCTGCAACGGCAACAGGAAGCCAGAGAAATAACCTAGCAACAGGCGTGCCAACACCTCGAGAGCTGGTTTCCTCAAGCGGCTAGCGAGCCTCGGGGAGTCTGAGAATCTGGTGGCCAGGTGTAGCCAGAGAGATGCCAAAGCCAGCCTGCTGTGCCAGTTTTACCAACCCCTGGGAATGGCCCGCTAGGGACCATACCAAGGAAGAGGCTTCTCATCATGTATCCCCCCTCAGGCCTCTCCCCGGCGTCCACACAGCACCCCCCAGAACCCGGCCAGCCTTAGCCCACAGCCCTGTCGAACCTCCTTGTGGGGTCACCCCGGGACCTGTCGCTAGCACCTGCAGGGGCAAGCAGTGGGAGGATGGCGGGAAGCAGCAGGGAGGGGCGCGAGGGCGGGATCGGGAGTCTACAAACTCTGTGTGTGCCTGGTGGCCCGGCTGCTGCCTGTAATTGCGACTGGCATTAAGAATTCATCAGCCCAGAGGCGCGGGGTCTTGAGCAGAGATTCTCCCGGAGCCGGGGCCTGGAGGTGGAGAATGGGCTGCTGGCGAAGGAGACGAATTCCGATCTTGGAATGCAATGGGGCTCCCACTCTCACCACACCGTGGGCAGCCAGGGAGCGGGGGCGGGCACAGGGCTGGTACCAAGAGGGACCCGGTCCCCCCGCAGCGGCCTGTGGCTCCAACAAAGGCTCAGCATTCGGGAGTCACATTCTGCGCAGCTCTGGCCGGGGAGCCGTACGTCACCAAACCCAGCAAAGAACCGGCGCTAAATTGAATCAATCCATCTTGGAAATGGCTCTTGTCAGCCTGTGTCAGGAGAAAGAGGGATCAGGCAGTGAGGGGGGGGGCGGTGGGGAGCGCTGCACAACTGCATGCACAGCCGGGGGGAGGGGAGCTGCACACACTCACCCCCCCCCCCGGGTGCCCCTCTAATCGGGGCTGTCCACAGAGCCACCAGCAGACATGGCCAGAGCCGGACAGGCGGGGGAAGAGGTGTGTTAATCAGGCAGACATACAAAGACTCCCCATTCGGTCTCATCCCTCTGGGCCCGCAGGAGCGAGAGCCGGGACTGGGAGAGGACGACGGGCATCATGCGTAGCGCACAAGGGGAGTCACTCCGTGCCTCGGTTTCCCCACCCGCTGCTGATGCACGTACTGGGAGTGCAGGGAGAGGCGAGAGAGATACGGCTACGAATGCTCCCCATGCTGCCCCCCCTCCGTCACAGGGAGCCCTCCCCTGGCCGGGCACAGGCCGGCACCGGAGGAAGCTGAGGCCGGAGTCCGCTCGCCCCGGCAGTCTGGCTGCTTCCAGAACACAACATTTCAGGAAATGGGGAGGGGGGCGGTGCTGCTGGGGAGGGGGGCGGTGCAGCTGGGGAGGGGGGCGGTGCAGCTGGGGGTAGGCAGATCACAGGCGGAGCCTCTGCCTTGAGTTATTCTACAGGCATATGCAACCCACCGCACAGCGGCATGTTCTCCTACCCCCACTCCCCAGTTTGACCCCAAACCGTCCCTCCCCTCTACCCCAGCCAGCCTCTCCCCGCCCGGAGAACCAGGCCTAGTCTCATTTCCCATCCTGGAGCACCACCCCAGGCAGCCACACTCCCAGGGTCCCCCAGCTCCATGCGCTGGGCCTGGCCAGGGCTCGGCAAGGAAACCTCTTGGGAGAATGCAGGCTGGGGGGTGCTGGAGGGCCTAGGGCCCAGCAGAGGATTATGGGGTGCCCTGTGCTGCTGGAGGGGACGTCAGCTGGGAGGCAGAGGAAAGATGCCCAGTGGTTACGGCGCTGCCTCAGATACGGGAGAGCCAGGGTCAACCCCTATTCTTCCCCCAACTCCCTCAGACTACCCTAGCTATTAGGATAACTACGGGCAGATTGTGAGGGGCTCAGCTACTACAGGGAGGGGGGCTGGATACCAACACCGTGGCTAGAAGGCAGGTCCCATCCAAGTCCTGCCCCATGGCGCTGGGGAGCCCCAGACCCCCACCCCCATGGAGTTGGCTGCATTCTGCCACCCATACACCCCCCTGTGGGGCCAGCATGCACTCTGCCCACGGCCCCGTTTCACCCAGAAATACAGCGTCACTGCACAGCTGCCCTGCCCACGCCAGGCCGCGAGCGCCACCTTATCACTCCCCCCACCCCCCGCTCGAAGCGGTGTGACGGGGTGGCAGGCAGGGGCCAAACCCCCGGGGCCCGGCTCACTCCCCTAAGATGCCCCTCCCCCCGTCATTAATTTCCCAAGCGGTGCCCCAGACCGGTGGCCACTGAATACGGCTCTCTGGGGTGGGATCCGAGCGGAAGACAAAGGCAATCCGGCCTGACACAAATAGAGATGGATGCTGGTGTGCCGACCCTGCAGACCGGCCAATGAAAACGCAGCAGGAAAGGGGGCGGCGGGCGTGGATAGAGCCTGGTGATTGATCTTCCATCCAGACATTCACACCAACCAAATATGTCACCCAGACAGGCACTTTAGAAGCCGTGGCAGGCACAGATTTATCCCCTGCCTGGACCTGAGACCATCAATTGTTTCGCGCCGGTATCGGCGGGAAGGGGGATTTTAACTGTAGGATTCCAAAGTACCTGGCTTCACGAAACTTACGCGTAACCTCCCGCCCCGTGACGGGAGGCACGGGGCCAGGATGACTGACTAGAGCTGGCACGCCTGGGCACGAGCAGGTGGGCAGATCTGTGTCAGGGTGGGCAGGGTGTCACAACCACCCCGTAGGGGCCCTTGGTACATGGCTGTGCTGCCGCAATGCAAATGACGAACTGAAGGGCAGGGGCGCCGGCGTAGGGCGTGAGTGGGCAGCGCGTGCCAGGGTGCTCCCGCAGTCACGGGGGTACAGATGTGCCTGGGCAATACACAGCGGTCATGCACATCTGTACACTCCTCCACAGCCAGTGCCGCTGGCCGGGGCTGCTTTGACCCCTATCAGCCGCTGACACACCATCCCCCGGAGTGGCCCTGGCGGGCTGGCACCAGCTGGCAAGAGGGCTCCATGCTGCTGTGCCCGCGGGAGGAGAAGAGAGCCAACAGGCCAGACACGTGGGGCAAGCCAGGCACCACCCCTCTGCCGCAGACAGCCACTCTCACCCTGCTCCTGCGGGAATAGGCCACGAGAGGGGGGCATAGGAGGTGGGGTGCAGGGGCTGGCCTCCCCAGGGGCTATGGATAAGCACCAAAGCCAGACACCCCCTAAGGACACTTCCCCACTCAGGACTGTGCAGCCGGGCCCCAAGCTCTGGTGTGACTCCCCCAACCCCCTGTTCCAACACCTCCCCCAATCTAGATGGGGACGAACTGACCCCTGCAGCCGCCTTAGCTTGTCTCCCGCCTTTTGCCATCAGTGCCTGACCACAGCCTTGATCATCATCACCCCCTCCCCACCCAGCACCTGCTGTCAGCAGGGACCCGTCAGTGCCCCTCTAAACAAGGAAGAGGGGAAGGCCCCGGGAGGCCGGGCTGATGGGTAGAGCTGGAATCTGCTAGCTCAGCACTCTGCCCCTCCAGCGCTCAGGTAAGACCCCGGAAACGTGGTTCTCGGGCAGGAAATGAGAAGGGTAAATCATCCATCTTTCGCACCACTGGTCCTAATTAAGAGCCAGCCAATTCCCCTGCCTGCCGGCTTTCTCTCCCTAGCACAATATGTTATTTACCCGCCGCTAATAGGTTCAGTGCAGTGGTGACAGTCTTGTATCAAATGGCTGGATCGTGGCTTCTGACAGCCCGAAAGACCTGTCGCCGGGACACGAGGGTTTCTAATTACAGGCTTTGTTGGCCGCGAGGTTCCAGTTGAGCCCTGACCGTTTTCCGCGGGTGACGCGTCCGCCCAGATTTGAAACCCAGCCCCGGCCCAGACAGTGGAGGTGAAGAATACGGCACCGTACGAGGCCAGGGAGCGCGGTTCGGGTCGCTGCCGTGTTTAATTAATTGGAATGGAACAATCCAGGTGCCGTGTGCAGTAACGACATTTGCCCTCGGTGGTTTCCGACTGTGATCCGGGGAGGCACTTACCTGCTCCGATCAGGTGGCGCCTGCTCTCGTTAAGGCAGGAGCATTTCATTAGATTTGGCTGCATGGAGCACGGTTGCTGAGCCGGCAGCTTGCAAAGCGCGACCAGGGAGTCTCCCTAGGGGGAGGGGACCCGCCCTGCTGCATGGCCAGGGGCGTCTTACAGGGAAGAGTTGCAGGGTTTATTGGGGTGGGGGTGGGGCTCCCTCCGAGGCTGTAACCATTGGGGGTCCCAAGCCTCCTGCCGTGGGTACCACGAGAACACAGGTCACTGGGGGGGGATGGGAAAAGCTGGGGATGCAGGATGGGGGCTTAGTCCCTTATGCCCTCCACGGCCCGTATCATGGCAGCCCATCCTTCCGAGCCAGGCAGCACATCGCTCCGGCACACGGACAGACGGACACACACACACTGATCTCCAGTCAGCTGATCCGACGGGGAAACATGCCAGGGGTGCCCAGGCCCACAGATCCGCCCCACCGAAGGCGCAGTCAGAGGGGCCAGCAGGGAGGGGGAGGGGGGGAACCGGCTTTTCAGCCATTTCACCTCAGCCAAAACCCCTGCCTGGGACGACACCCCCCGCTCCGCTTCAGGTTCAAATGGGGTCTGAGCCCCCCGCCCAAAAGCAGCGGCGACCAGGGGTGACCAGCCCTGATGGGACAGCCAAGCTCTGAGGAGGAGGAGCAGCGAGGCTGAAGGGAAAAGCAAAACAAACCAGCCAGCAGCTTGAGATGGCGTCATGGCCAAGGTCCTCCTGGGGGGGGCGGGGGGGGGCGGCACTAATCACTGCCACGCAAGGCACGGCTTGTCCTTGCTGCCCCGGTTCCCATGGTGCCCCCGGCGCAGCGAGAGAACAAACCCCACTGGCACGTTCGTTCACAAGCCCGGGCCCCTCGGCCTGGCGGCTCAGCCGGGGCTGCGTGGGAAGTGCCAAGTGATTTATTTTAGCCAATTACTGGTGCACTTTTCCCTTCCCGGGGACCACACTTCATTGATTGAAACCTATTGAAAACAAATTAACCAGCTCTGGGATGCAAGGATCTGGTTAGTGCTCCTCTGGAGGCTTGCGGGGAAGCCACGTGAACACGGCGCCTGCTTCAGAGCCGCTCGTTTTCCTCCCCAGTGTGTCTGGGGTGCCAGGCAGGGGGGCAGACACCCTGCCCTGCAGTCGGGCATAGCAGGGCATCCCCCCATGCCCGCCGGGGAGCGTCTCAGCTTTACCTGGATCTGTTCTCTGAGCCCGGCCACACAAGGCCCAGCGTCATCATTCCAGGCCTCTCCTTCCCCTCCCTGGGGGCACCGCCATGGCCGCGAGCCGGATGCTGATCGGCCAGTGGGTGCTGAACCGGGAGCACAGGGCTTGCACGGTCCTTTCCACACAGCCGGCAGCAGAGAGGGGGCATCAGGGCAGGAGGGCTGGCCAGGGCCCAGCTGTTAAAGTCCTGTCCACACAGCTAGGGGGACGTGTTATCACATGGGTCAGCCGCGGCAGGATCAGATCACCGGATAAACATCTCTAGCAGCCAGGGCTCCCGCACAGCTCAGCGTCCCAGCACCAACCGCTCCGCCGTGCAGTCCTCAGAGAGGAGAGTCTCCCCGATCCCCTCCCGCCCCTGATAACGGCGTTTTCGGTGGCGATGGGCCCTAAAATGAGGGGTTGATCCTCTCAGTAGCAGGGATCAAGGAGAGGGTGCATTCGGACAGGGATCCCAGGCCGCCCCACCTCCCAGGCTGCCACCAAATCTGTTCCTACCCCGTGTTCTGCCCGCCTCAGACGCAGCCTTAAAGACTGTGGTCCCCTTTCAGGCATGGAAGACAGCATACTAGGGCCACAGGGGTGGATGTGGCCTTCTGACACCTCCAGAGAATTCCCTTCCCCGTCCTGCCTCGGCTGGGAACGGCTTTGAAGGCACCCTCGGGCCCAAGGCAGGAAGTGACTCAGAGCTCTCCAGCCTGGGGTTGAATGAACTGAGGCGGGGACTCGGTCTGGGTTCTGCTGTAACAATCCCCACCACACCAGCTTTCGTCCAATCCACGCCGGGGCGAGCCCGGGGAGGGGCCGTGCCAGAGACCGGCAGGTGCTGGATCGGGGCAGCGGCTGCATAAAGATGCGGGTGGCGAGCGGGAGAAGAGGGAGGGGGTCTGCGCCACCGACACTCGTGTCAGACCCGCCTCTCCCCGCACCACCCAAATCCGCACCCAGCCCACTTAGCAACGCCCCCTCTTCCCTGCCCCACATAATCACTACCACGCATGGGGCTGCAGGGAGCATGGGGGGACCGCCCAGGAGTGCATGGCAGGGCCTTCCAGCGCCAGGCCTTGGCATTCCTGCTGCTGCGTGAGGCTCAAGGGAGGCATGGTGCACGTTCACCCCCGAGCGTGCGACTGCTCTCCAAGTTTTAACTCCCTCCCCCCCACCCCCCTTAATGGGCTAGGACACAGCAGTCTAGATTGCCAGCGCTATAATTATAAATAATTGAGTGTGTGAAAGGAACGGAGGACGCCACATAGAGCAATTGGGCGGATGGAAAACGCAGCCAGCTACCTGCCTGACCTACAAAAACCCAGGCCTCGTGCCGTATGGCAGGCCCGCGCGCCGCCTGCCTCGCCGGCGCCTCCCCAGGACAACACCCAGTCAGAGGGCAGAGGTGGTGCAATGCCACCTCTGCCCTCCCCAGTCCCGGCCCCACATGGGCAGAGCTGGGAGCTCGAAGCTCCCCCCCGAGCGGGGCAGCGGCCTACGTGCTGCGTGGAGGAGCACGACAGAGGGGCAGCGGGGGACTGTTTCAATCCAGCGCAAGGGGGCAGGCCTAGTCCTGGGCTGAGGTGCTCACTTCCCTAGGAGAGGCACAGGTAACTGTATCACCGTCCATCACCTCAGGCTTTCCTAGCGAATCACACAGGCGTTAGTTGGGTATCATCATAATTCTGTGCGCCTCCTTGTCACCTCAAAGCACTTTAGGAAGCTGCATACAGTATCCTGGTGCCCTGCTTACAGATGGGGAAACTGAGGCACAGAGCAGGGTAGCAACTTGGCCACGGTCACCTCGTGGAGCCTGGAATAGATCCTAGGTCGGCTCAGTGCCAGGCCAGTGACCTCCCCACTGCCCCGTGCTCCCTCTCTAAGAGCACACGCAGGTGCGTTACACCTGGGGGCTCTGAAGAGCACTGGGGGCACCAGGGGTAGGGCAGAATCAGAAGTCAAGTCCTACGGTGCCATACCCACCCCAGGCTCAGCCGTGTGCCCGACGCATGGTGACTGAGCCATGCCACCCCACTGACAGGTCAGAGCGGGTAGAGATAGAACAGACCAGCCAGGCGCGTCGCCTCGGCCGCCAGACATCCAAGGGAGCCTCTGCCCGGCTCAGCCCAAACCTGCAAGGATGGAACATAGTCCCCTCCCTGTTGGGCAGCCCCCCCCCAGGCTGGGGGGGCAGCTTCTGGGGGCGGGCACAGGTGGAGGAAGCCACGAAAGCTGCATGGGGCCATAGACCGGGGTGGGAAGGCCGTGGGGATGGCAGATCCCTGGGGATCCATAGGGGCAGGTCCCCTTCCCTCATCCCCAGAGGAGCAGCCCCTGTTGCAGGAATGGGAGACTCTGGAGGAAGCTCAGCACAGGGCGTCTCTGCCTATCCTAGTCCCGGAGGGCAGGCTCAGTGCTCCGGGAAGGAGAGCGCCCCATGGGAAGGAGCTAGGAAGAGGGGCTGGACAGGGAGGGAAGAGCTAGAGAGCAGCCCGGCGGACGGAGCGTCGTTCCGCCCCCGGAGCGGCACATCTCTGCCCGGCGCTCTCCTTTGACATCAGCGCTTACAAGGCTTCTCCAGAAGCTAAGGATGGTGACCCCGTTCAATGAACCCGGCTGGCATTAATCTGACCATAGGCACACACACTAATCAGCTGGAACCGTGGCACCCGGCTCGATGCAAATTGATTTACCGAGGCCGGGAATGGATACAAATGTGATTAAAGGCTTTTTATTTTACAAAAGGTTCTCTAGAAAATGATTTAAATCAATTGCCAGGTAGGCGTTGCGTTCTTGCAGCGCCGGCCGGCAGAGACGCTGCTCGGGGCGAGAGCCGCCCAAGCAAAGGGCAGGACGAGCGTCCTCCCTGCGAATGACTTCTCGTCCTTTGGCCGGAGCGTTCCTGGCATCCCGGGGCCCGACTCACGGATGGAAAGGGTCCCGTCGCCCCGCTGGGCCGTGTGGGAGTCAGGATCAGTGCTGCCCTTGGGCAGGACATAGCTGGCACCACGGAGATTAACACGCCCACAGCTCTGGCCACTCCAGCTGCAGGGAGGGACGGGCTGGAGCGGTCTGACGCCTTCACCTGGTGGCCTTGTGGGATCAGTTCAGCTGGGTCTGAGCCCCATGAAAACAACGCGAGGACTGTCCGATCGCTGCAGTTCCTCTGGGAGCAAGAGCCTCTCAAGGCATTTGCTTTTCCTTGGCCCTGGTCTACACTGGGCGGCAGGGGGGGAGGGGGGGGATTCGACCCAAGATACGCAACTTCAGCTACGGGAATAGCGTAGCTGAAGTTGATGGACTTAGATCGACTTACCACGGCGCCGAGTCGACCGCTCCCCCGTCGACTCCACCTGTGCCTCGCCCCGGAGTCGATGGGAGAGCGCTCGGGGATTGATTTATCATGTCTAGACTAGACACGATAAATCCATCTCCAACAGATCGATCGCTACCCGCCAATCCAGCGGGTAGTGTAGACCTTGGTCTTGCCCCAACCCCCCGTGCTCACAGCTCTCACCACACTGTCCGGCAACACCAACAGGGTCACCAGCAATAGCCGGGGGCGCTGCGGGGTCAGGGCCGGGCCAGCCGGGGGTGCTGCGGGGTCGGGGTGCGTGGCCGAGGTGGGTGGTTCAGCCGGGGCGCTGCTTCATCCCCACGGCCGTTCTGACAGGCCTCACGCGTCCCCAGCCCCGGCCCCAACCTCTAACCGACGCGCGGGGCTGGAGCTGCTGTGTGGGGGGTGGCACACCCTAGCCCCCAACAGAGCTACGCTGGGAAGGGACACGGCCCTAGTCATGCTGGGAGTTACAAGTGGGAGATCCCAGAATGCAGAGGGAGGGACTCAGAAGCGTGGGGGGGGGGGGGGGCGCGGATTAGCCTTTGCCCCCCACCTTCACTTGCCCACTTGTCACCCACCGCCCCCCTGCTTTTCACTGGCTGGACCGAGGCCGGTGCGAAGACTGGAGAACGGGCAGCTCCACCAGCTCCGCTCGACGCTGGCCCAGCCCTGCAGGAACCGGACCCCACTCCCCTACGGCCAAACATCCCCCCGACGAGGCACCCGGGGCCTCTGCCCTCAGCGCCCGCGAGTCCCAGCGCCACGCCCTGGCGAGGGATCAAAGCCCATCCCGCCGAGTGCCCATTGTTCTTCAATTATTCAGACAATAATTGCAGCCTTATTTAAAGTCTAGTCTTGCATCCGCTGTGTTGCAGGCTGCCAAGCCCCACGCTACGCCGGTAGATTTACACCGGACCACGCTCCTGCTCTCACATAGCCAATTAATTAAGTAAACACATTCATCAGCATGTTCTCAGGTGTGCAGCCAGAGAGACAGCGTGCCTCCTTCCCCCCACCTCGGCTCTGTCTCATTTCATCCCCGCCGGAGCCCGCCGCACTCACGTGAGCGGGGAAGTGGAAAGTGAAAATGCTTGGGGCGGGGGCCACGCTGTCGCACGACCAGTTCGCCATTGCCGCACCTGGCACGTCAGTGTCCTCTATGCACAGAGGTCAGGAGAAGCCATCGAGAGTCAAATGGGACAGAACAAAACTCCCCCCGGAGCCTTCCCGGTTCAGGCCCACAGGGATGTAAAATGCCAGCCGGGAACTGGCCCAATTCACCCAGACAGGTTCAGCGTGAGCTCTGAGAGTGCAAACCTGGGCTAGAAATGGTGCCTGCAGACCCTGCCCTGGCTCATCAGTGCCCCTCCCCACCTGATTGCTCTGTGATCTGAGCACTTAGCTAAAAAATTGCGCTACACATCACTGCAGGGAATAGTCTACGGCAGCACTCGGACAGACAGCCCTGTCAGCAGAACGGTGGGTGGAAGGCAGCACGTGGTTTAATCATGGCTGATCGGGGAGAAAAGGACCCAACAGAATCCATCCAGCACCAGTACAGGATTAGTCCCTGGTCATATACCTCTAGGGCTTTGTCCAGCCCGTCCTGTTGCCCCTAGCGCTGTTTCCCTTGCAATGAGGACAGGGCTTTAGATCAGCACCGAGCTGGGTCAAGAGAAAGCAGCACGCCTTTGGTTACCGGGAATTCCTAACTACTTCTCCCGCTTCTATCACCAACTCACGCTTTGATCGAGGGCAAGTCCCTTCACCTCCCTGCCTCAACTTCCCCATCCGCACAGCAATATTTACTTTCCCACGGGCCAGGGGTCAGAGGAGATTAATTTGGTGAATGTTTGGGAAGCCCTGGAGAACTACAGAGCATTGTGTTAAAGGCTGAGTATTATTATGACAACATCCCCCAGTTTTTCCATTAAAAAATACCCCCAAGTCTAATAGATACAGCCGCAAAATCTCCACCTCAGGACACAGGACTTCATGTTACTCTTACCACAGTGTCATGTTGAGGACTGGTCCGCTGCACATTCCCAGTTTACCGCAGGGACCCAAGTTGCAGCAGGAGAGCAGGACCGGGGCCAGGCAGGGGAACTCCAGGGGGAACACACAGGGCAGGGCAGCCTGCTTCTCCCAGGCAAAGTCCCGTTTATATCCTTGTGACGTAGTAGGAATCCTGTGTGTGACTGTGACGGAGTAGGAATACTGCGGGTGTGCCTCAGTTTCCCCTATGCATTTCTTAAGTGTCTATGTGGAGGAATAGGGGCTGATAGGGTAAGCAAGCAGGCAACGCCCTCTTCCCTCTCTGCAGGTGTCCATACCTGAAGCTGTAACCTGACTCCAAGTGGGGGAGGGAGGTCACCTTTTGGGAGGCTGAAGCTAGCTGGAGTCAGGCAGGGAAGGCAGAGGAGCTATCTGGCTCTCTGGCCCCCAAAATGGATCCAGCGGAGGGCTCACGCTCCCTGTATGGTCTGGGTTAGACCAAGTACAGGTCATCGAATAAACCTGTTTTACTGGCTGGCTGAGAGTCACGTCTGACTGTGGAGTGCGATGCAGAATCCACGGGCTCCCCCAGGACCCCGGGCGGGTTCGCTGGAAGAAGCGCAAGGAGGGGCAGAAGGTGCTGAATGCTCCGAGGTCAGACTGAGGAAGGTTGAAGCGGGTACCCGTGAAGCTCCTAGCCTTGGAAACAGGCTGTGTACGGAGAGGGGACACTTCCCCCGGAGTTCTGACTGGCTTCATAGGGAGCAAGTTCCAGACCCTCGCCCCGGGCACTCCGTGACAATCCTATTCCTCCTTGCAGGAGTTACAGCCACGAGCAACAGGGCTATGTATCTTATCAGCCCAGAGTGGAACTCTCCTGCCTTAGCAAGCGAGCGCACGATCTGACAACAGCCACGGGCTCTAATTCCCTGGGAAATGGGGCCACTTTATTTAGGCACCTAAACAGGGAACCAGGTGCCCCTCCTCCCCCCAAAGCATTCGCTCAACTGACGAGTAAACAGACGTCATTTCCCCAACAGCTTGCCTCTCAAGTGCCCCCGGCCGACTCTGAGCCCCTTCCCAGTGCTACATGTGCCAGGGACCCTGCGGCTAGGGCCTTGCTCACCGCTGTGGTTATGGTGAGTGAACAGCAGCTGAACACAGCTCATCTCCCAGAGCTCAAGTGAAAATCAGGCACGGCTCAGGCCTCATCTGCAGCGGGCAGCTGTTCCAGTCTCAGCAAGGGGTGGATTTCAACTAACCTAACTATTCTAGTACAGCCATGGGGACGTTCTGGGACAAGACTGCCTGTATCCCCACAGTGGTGTAACCGGCAAAACCTTCCCACGTGGCCAAGACCAAAAGCAGTGACCCCACCTGCCCACAGGGGGCCCGCTCTGCTCTCATTCACACCTGGGCTGGCCCACGGATTTGAGAGCGGAATTCAGAGGCAGGGCGAGATCTGTCAAGTGTTGGAGACGATCACTTTGTCCTGACTGTTGTTGCATTTTAACATAACAACAACGGGCTGGACTTGATTAAATGCTATTGCTATCATCACCCTTCACTTCAAACAGTTAATCAAACACCCTTCGCATCAACTGCTTCTGCATCCAATACACACACACACACACACACACACACAATGTGATATAAAACTGCTGCTTCTACATCCAGTACACACACACACACACACACACACACACGATGTGATATAAAACTGCTGCTTCTACATCCAGTACACACACACACACACACACACACGATGTGATATAAAACTGCTGCTTCTGCATCCAATACACACACACACACACACGCGATGTGATATAAAACTGCTGCTTCTACATCCAGTACACACACACACACACACACGCGATGTGATATAAAACTGCTGCTTCTGCATCCAATACACACACACACACACACACACACACACACACAATGTGATATAAAACTGCTGCTTCTACATCCAGTACACACACACACACACACGATGTGATATAAAACTGCTGCTTCTGCATCCAATACACACACACACACACGATGTGATATAAAACTGCTGCTTCTGCGTCCAATACACACATTCACACGCGCACACGCAATGCGATATAAGCCTGCTGCATCTGCGTCCAATGCACACACTCTGTCAATATAAAACACACAACATCTATGTTAAAACAACATTAACAGGGTGGCAAAGTCAAGCACTCAACAATTCAAGTAGGGCAGCCTGTGCAACATTCATTCGTCCTCCTTGTGCATCTTCACTATACAGTCTTTACTATTTTTTCCACTCTCAGATCTGGTGCCTGGGCCAAGCCCGAGCCAGCCTGGAGGCAGACGGCACTTGTGCAAGAAGGGGCATGCGGGGTCACGTGCCCCTCCTGCTCCCCAGAGCTGCTGCTTAGTTTGTAGGCTCACACGGATTGAGCATGCTCAGTAACACCGCTGAAGCCAGCTGCCCTCACTCTGCCCTCCCGCTATCAGCAGTATGGCTTCACCCCAGTAGCTCTAGGCTGGAGCATGCTCAGTCTCCCAGCACTAGGAGCGGGGAGCGGTCGGAGCATGCTCGGTGCAGACGGACTCTTTGGAGTTTTTAGCCGCTAACATCGAAGCCGTCTCTGCTGAGTAGGTGCAAACTCTGATTTTCCAAAGGCTTGGCCAAATCCGGATGGATTTTCACCGGGATGACAAAGGGCACCTCCCTAATATTCAGGCCCTCTTCCCGCCACATTTCAAGCCCCTGCTCCATACCATGGGGGCAGGAGGGATGTTCCAAGAGAAGGTCGCCAGACTTTTTGTAACCGTGCAAAACAAATTTTTCTTTCGCCTGGCTCTCAGAAATAGCTCAACCGTTTTGGCCGAGACTTTCAGAAACACCAACACAACACAACACCACCAACTCAGCCTGAGGCAGACACCCTGCACGGGACATTTCAGCCCAAACACTTTAAGTTTGGCCAAGTTATAAGCAACTGAAAAGGGGCCGTATAATGGGAAGTAACCATCGTAATAGGCGGCGTTACCAGCCCTGTCCGTAATACTGTGGCTTCGAGCACTGAGCGCAGAGGACTGTCTGGGATAGAATCCCAACGCTGGCACTGATTTGGTGTGACCCTGTTCCAACTCACTTCCCATTTCTGGGTGTCCATTTCGCCATTTGCAGTGCCGGGTGAGCAGACTGCCCTTATCGCAAGGGTTAATTAGTGCTCCGGCAGCTCTTTGGACATGCCAGTGGTACCCCGGTGCTTGGTGTTATTCAGTGCGCACCAAAGCACCCCCTACTCCCGTCCAGATCGTGTCCCTGCAAGGGAACTGCGCCTGATTAGCTGCATATTTAGTAAAAGGGTCATGTGCCATTGCTTTATCACCTAGTAAAACTCCCTGGAATCTCAGTGGCCATAGAAAGCCCATTAAAGGATTGGGGGCACCATAAATTGAAAGCATTTTACACCTGTCTCTGTTTTCATGTGGATTTTTCCCGAGGGCTGATGGTACAAGAGACAGGTTCTGACTGGAGAGCAGGGCTGAGGAAACTTCAATCCCAAAGCAGCAGGGCTGAGTGGAAAATTTGGGGGGAAGAGCGTGGGAGGCCATGGGGATGGGCTGGGCTCATACAGCCCGGCCTCCCCAGCTGATTCTGTCTGGCAGCTAATTGTTCCCCTACCTTTCCCTCCCCACATGATAGGTTAAGAAGCAAGGGGAGGAGAGATCTTGTGGGGTTGGCTCCACAAATCTCTCCACTGGGGTTCACCAAACCAGAGGAAATTCACGGGCATCTTCTGTGATTCCAATGGTCTGTCAGGGCAATTTGGGTTTAGAGCAAACCAGTTATTCTAGCTCAGGGCAACCAGTGTGATGGATCTGGGAGAGACAAGTCACCCCATAACAGCCTTCTTGATGGGATCCAGACTGGAGCTCCCCGTTAATGTCCCTGGCTGTTTTTCTCACTGGATCCCCCCCCCCATTTTTTTCGGAAGTCTCGGAGAGCTAAGCAAGACCTGATGGGACCCACGCTGAGGCACATAGGCTCTGTACCGCTGCTTCGCTTCCAGCCCTACAATACCCCCTTGGGAGACAGGATCTGGGGGCTTTTATCGACGGAAAGTGGTATGAAGGACATTCTACAGCCAGGCCCTCATTGCTGTTTCCATGAGGAAATCAGTCAACAGCGGATCAATAAGCCCACCCCTCCCCCTTTCCCAGCAGGCAGCAACCACGCTCAAGTCCATCTCACCCAGCCAGGATCCCATCAATACGTCTCTAGACCTTGCAGCTGCTATTCTACAACCGGAGAGCCTCAGACCGAGGGAGCTCCAGAGCTGATTGTCACCACAAGGAGGGGTCAGGGGTGATCACGGGAAGGATTTGCTGCCAGTGAACTCAAACCACCAGCCCATTTCCCAGGGAAGGTTCAAATCCCAGCAAATTCTCCAGGTGCCTGCCCAAGGTAGGTTTGATAGCTCGCCAAAGCAGGTCTGCGGGGCAGAATCAGGCCAAGCCGGGCTTTAGACAGGACTAACCCTTGTCTGTCTTCATGGAAAGCCACCTGTTTGAATTTCCTCATCTCGGGAGCCTCTCCCTTGCACATTGCAGGAGCCATGCGCCTACAGCTTCATTCAAAACTCACTGAGGTCAACAGGCCTTTCCATTGCGATCATTGGGCTTTAGATGAGGCCTCTTGGGAGGATGGTACCTTCTCCCCGCCCAGGAGAACTCGATTTCTCCCCTCCCGTGAATGGCAGCAGCTAGGATCTGGAACGGTGGCACGCTACAGACAGGACACCCTCCGGCGGGTGGGGAGAGGATGGTTATTCAGTCCCTGGTGGTAATCACCCAGATGACATGGGTGACCAGGGAGCCACAGCTGCCTCTCCTCTTTGCCCCCAGCAGCCTTCTCCTTCCCTGTGTGTGAGGGTCGAGCAAAATCAGCTGCCCCGTGAAGAGTCGCGGGGCCCCTCCCAGCACAGCACACGGGGGCGGAGGGGGCTCGGTTGTTCTGACACAACTCAGGCGCTAACTGCAGCGTTCCCACCGAGAGGAAACGGCTGGAAGAACGGACCGCATCTGGAAATGTTTTTGTGATTACTCGCCACTCCAGGGGGATGCGGGGAGGCGGCTCTCGACAAGCGCTCCGAAACTGACTCAGGATTAAGCAATACCCTTTCTCCACCTCCCTCCAAACGTCCCCGGCTCAGTCGCTTGCACACAAAGGGGGAAGGAGAGGGCAGAGGAAGGCCGGGGAGCTGCCATAGATTCCATTTATTAGGGTCCGTCCCAGCAATCACCTAAAAGGGAGGAGGGTCAGGAGTGCCAGGCACAAAGAGGTCAATTAATTCAGCTGGAAATGTTATTACAAGTCAAAATTTATTGTCCCTGGGCCACATTAGCACTGGCAGAGAGGACATTAGGTTGCACCCCTACTGAATAAGCAGATAAATTAAAGACATCTGGAGAGCAGAATGAAGGGAGAGATTATTAATGCTGAAATTTAGAAGCCAAGGTCTAAGCCACGAATCCATCAGCGCCACTAGTTACGTCCAATAAATTAGGAGAGATAAGGATTGAAGGATGGTGTATTAAAGCCAACACTCATTTCTGAGCTGGCACATGGGCTTAAAGGCATTCCTCCCCTTGGGCATTTAACCCTATCGCTTTACAAGCCCCACTGAACCAGCCGGCGGGTCAGGGCTACAGCACACAGGGCAAGGGAAGGTGGCCGATTTCCATGGCTGGGGAATGCATGCTGCCCTGCGGAGCGACACACGGACTATTGCTCTCCAAAGCAGTTTGCAACACCCTCCAGCCCTGACCCCTCAATGCCCTTCAGTCCTCAACGCCAGCCCCCCACAGCCATTCCAGACCCACAGCCCCGCTTGGGCCAGTGGGACCAGCAAAGAGAGTTACAATCGGCCAGGACTCCAGGCTGCCATCCGGAAATCCAACTTCCCAGCCGAGGCGCTCAGCCCCGGGGTCTGCTCCTGCCTGCAGCCAACCAGAGTCACTTTTTAGGTGTGCTGCAGGATACATCCCTGCCGCTGGGGAAAATTCAGCCCCGAGCGGGAGGAGTGACTTGCCAGAGGCCGTGCAGAGAGTCAGTGGCAGAGCGAGGAATAGAAGCCAGGGCCCCTGAATCCCAGTCCAATGCCCTCCTAGTTGGCACTGCTGCAGCCTGGATCTTTATTGCCAGTGGGCAGGGCCAGGCCAGCTCTCCTTGGCGGCCAGAGAGATATTGCTTCTGCAAAGGCTCCCAGCTGGCGTCAATGGGTTGCGCCAAGTGAAGTCCAGGCGACGCCCACAAAACCACCCATTCTGCGCGCCCCAGGAATGGCTCGAAAGCCGGGACCCTCCTCACAGCAAGGACCCGCCCCCTCCTCACTGCCACCATCCATTCCAGCCGCCTGTCTATTTTCCCCAGTTAAGGCTGAGGACCAGTTCCTCTGCCCGGGGACAGAGGGTCTGTGCCCCTCAACCACACCGTCCCGCTTCCAACCTCCTTCCCTCACTACCGGCCCGGGGTCAAGTTGGCTGAGTAGGTCATTCGGGGACTCATAAACATACCATGGACATCCCTAATGACCAGCCTGGACAGAGCCCATATGGGCTCTGACCTCTGCTCCCCCGCAGTCATGGCAACATACAGGCCAAGTAACCGGGGCTCCCGGGGCTGTCCCGAAAGGATTAGTCACTTTCTTCCTCGTCTGGGATTGGCTGGGGGGAGGCTCTATTTGGAGACGGGGGGGGGGGGGGGGGGGGAACTTGTGCTGGGTTCTGTGCACCCCGTCGTAGGCGCCAGCTCAATATTGATTTAATAGGAGTCAGGTGCTACAAAACCAAATTAGGAGCGCGGCAGGCAGGCGCTAATTGTCTAGCAGGCAGTGGGAGGAAGGCAGGTTAGAGCCTGGGGTGCCTGGGAGCCCCACCTCCAGTCTGTGCCCATCGGACCACAGGAAAGGATGAGAGCAGGTAGTCTATAGGGGGGCCTTGGCAAAGGGGATGGATTAGCTGACCCCCCCCCCCCCATTCCTTGACATCAGGAGATACCCCCACCCTCTGCATCACTTACACTGAACTGCCCCCCCGACCCGTTGTACCGACCCAAATAGATTCTCTGCCCCTCCCCCAGTGCTCACCAGTGCTCCATGGAGCCACAGACATGCAGAGACCTACTGTTTTAAGATGTCCTGACAGACAGACAATCCCCCGCCCCCCGCATGCATCTCCTTAAGAATGGGAGGGGACACCCCCCAGACCAAACTCAGCTCATCAGTGTCAAGAGCTGTGAGTTCTCAGTCTCTAAATGACACGAGAGGGCCTGGGTCTTGGGGATGCAGTGGCAGGTCCAATCCTGCGCAGAGGCTCGGGACAGTGCAGGGGGGTCTCTGGTACCAGCCAGCTTTGCCCTTGTTTATTCTCTGCCTCAGCAAAGCGACCCCGATATCCCCCCAAGCCCCCACCAGCCGGTGGCCCTGGGGCCAGACCAACCCCGGAGGCAGGCGCATTTACAGCTTGGAGGGTGTCCGGCAACCCCCACCCGGGCCCGTGAAATTGCCAAGCAGAGGGCAAGGCCCCGGGCGAGCGCGTCTGCTCCTCTCCTGAGCCGTGCTAGGGACCGGAGTCGGGAATGGAACCAGAGCGGGAGGAGAGGGAGGGAGGGACTGGCACGAGGCCTGGCACAGGCTGGGGCTATGATGAGCCATTATTAAGCCCAGCTCCTCTTCCTGCCTGCTTCTGCCAATCACCTCTGGCTACAGAGCTGGGCGCTGCTTGGCTGGCTAAGACGCTGGCGGTGTCTGGAGGGAGAAGAGCATTCACCGGGCTCTGGTAACGCCACAGCCTCCTGGGGCAGCAAGCGCCCTTCTGCCAAGCCATGCTGCGTCTGCCTCCGAGTCCCGCCTCAGCCCCATTGAGTTCCTGATCTGACACCTGATGGCTGATCTCGGGAGCGGCCCCTTCAGCCCCTGAGGAAAGGCAGGGAGAGCGGAGCGACCAACGCCACGTCCTGCTTTCGGCGTTATCTGCGGGGACGTGGCGGACGGCGCGGGGAGGGAGAGAAAGGGCCCAGTCGCTCCAGCAGGAGGCGAGCTCACAGGGCGGCACGTGGCGGCTGCGCCTCCCACCCAGGGCCGCCTCACAGCAAATTTTAAGCAGCCTAATCTGGCAGCTGACAGACTGAGGATTGGTTGAAGCGCTTTTCACCCGCGGGACTTCAATCATCCCATTTCCGTGACCTCCACAAAAGCGCCTCCCCCTTTCCTCCTCCCCCGAGCTTCCCACAGTCAAACCGTATTCCTGCAGCAAGCAAGGTTCGGGGACCTGACGGGAGCCCCCCCAAACAGGGACACCCGCCTGTGAAACACCAGGCGGAGGATCTGTGTGGGGGTGGGGTACACTGGGAAAACCCCTCTGGTCTCTCTTATGTGCAGGGCTTTCTGCTCCATCACTGCCCACAGAGCAGGCCCAGTCTCCCGCCTGGCAGTAGCTGTCCAATCACTTTGCACGGAAACCCTTTTTCAGAAGGCCAAAGGCTAAGCCAGGCGAGGTTAGGAAGGTTGCCATGAGGTAGCCTGGATCAGATTGCGGTTGGAAAGCGGGGGCTCCGTCGGGATCCCCCCCGGCCCCCGTTACGGCATGGCAAACACAGCACTTGTGGCCCCCTTATCGGAGTTTAATCATCATCCATCGTCACGGCTCCCGCCTAAAGGCCTTCACCCTGTTTTCACAGTGCTCCCCCATCCTGCAGCACCTCTCCACCCCCCTCACTGCCGGGCGCTCTCCGGGCTGTACCGCTCTGCACCACAATCCCACTGAATCACTTTCCGAGCAAGGTCCTAACACCAGCTTAACGGCATGTCTCGCGCCAGGCCCGTACCAGGCTTGCGGCCCGGGCCGAGGCTTCGCAGCGAGAGGGGAAGTGGATTTAGGCCACACACTGCACAGTCCCCTCACCTTCCCTGGCCCTCCCCTCCCGGTCCAGCCCATCAGCACTGCCCCTGCCTGTCGCTCTCCGCACCCGCCCGCCCTGGCACAGCCTAGTCACTCCCCCTCCTGCGCTGGGGACCAGGGCTGGCTCCAGCAGAGAGAGCAGCTACGTGGTGTGGACACTCAAAGTTTTCCTGGGGGCTTTTCCTGCCCCCGGGATGCTCCCCATCCCAAGACTCCCACTCCAGGAGCGGAGAAGGACCGTGGCCAGGCGAGCCTGGGAGGGAGGGGGGAGCTCCTGGCTTCTCTGTCAGATCCAGCGCCTGGCCCCCCCGCTGGCACGACAGCGCAAACCTGAGAGTCCCCGAGTGTGCAAAGCAGAGCGAGTGTGCGGCAGGGGGAGGGAGTTGATTCAGCCATTCTGGGTCCTTCCTGCTCTCCCGTGCACCGATGTAAATCCAAGGTAACCCCACTGGGCCCACAGGAGAGGCCGGGCCGGGAGCCAGGCCACGTCTGACCTTGTGTTTCCAGCTCCTCCTGCCAGGCACTCAAGGGAAGTAAATATTTGCACTTACTCAGACTCTGGAGCAAGGCTGACCAGGTCTTCATCTCCGGCCCAGCGCCCCGGCCCTCGGCAGCCGGAGCCCAGCGGGTCTAAGAGGCAGTCCTCAGCATGGCTACTCCGGCTCCCCCCTTCACCCTCCGGCCTCGCCTCCCGCTGGAGTTGAACTTCCCAGCCCCCGGGGTCAGCTCCCCACACCGGGGCGGGCGGTGCCGGGGGTGGGCTCACGGTGCCCGTGGGGACTGGGAGCAACTGCTCTCGGGTGCCGGGGGATCCGTGTGGCAGACGGCGCTCCAGCCGAGGGAGATAGCGACCATTTTATTCCCTTTTAACTCGGCTGCCTTGCGCTGTCTCTCCCTCTGTTCCAGGGCTAGTCCTGAGCTCAAGGAGCTTCCCCCCCCCCCCCTCCTCTCACTCCCTTGCACTTGATAGCAGGCTCGTCAAGACTGCTGAGTTGCTGCTGACCTCTCACCCTCAGCTGCTAATTAAGGTTCCACAGTGACAGTTCAAGTGCCTCGCCTCAAGTTTGCAGCACCAAAGCGTCTAATTGGAGGTGCTTTTTCTTTCTCAATAGCAGCCACTCCGCTCCCTGCCAGCCCCGAGCAACAGTGCTTCTGGCTTTTGTGTTCGCCACTGGGGGAGGAAACAGGGAACAAGAGGGGGGCGGAAAGGCAGACCCTGCTCCCTTCCTCCCCCCTCGTCCCACCTCGCCTGCCAACTGCAGCCCTCCTCCTCTGCCCCCTCTCCCGCGGGACGGCCTGACCCCACGCTCCCGCCGTGTGCCTAGGCCCCGCAGCTGACCTCTGAGGCCGGATGAAAGGAGAGGCCCATGGAGCAGGGGCCATGGAGCAGGGGCTGCGTCCTGCGGTCGGTGAGGAGCAGCAGCGTGAGGGTATGTGGCGCTGGCTCTGCGCACCAGGGAGCGGGTCCCTACGGTCGCACCTTCCCGGGGCAACACTGCCACGTTATTTGCACTCAGTGTTAGGTGCCGTGGGAGGGCTGGCCTGGGAAAGCGTCGGGAGAGGGGGAGAAATGGCATCAGATGTCTGGGCAGCGCCTCGCACGAAGGGCCCCCCCATCACAGGGGGGCCTGTTGGGCTCTGCCGGAAGGCAGTAATCGTCCCCGCAAGGGAGGAAGGAGAGCATCTTGGGAGCCCAGAGTCAGGGTGAGGGGCAGGTGTGAATACGTGCCCTGGGAATGCTTCAAAGAATTCAAAGGGTTTTTTCCAGCTCCCTCAGCCAGTCACATGCGCCTAAGTGATGGGTACAAATAAACCATTGGCGGACTCACAAAGACCATGAGCAGCCTCCCAGACGAACCCCAGGGAGCCCCGTTGCACAACTCCTCTGAGCCTCCGTTTGAACGTTTGGAAGTAAAATCCTTGCCGTGCGACAAGCCGCGTCATTAGTAACAGCTCAGCACCTTGGCTTTGTTCAAGCGTTTGCGGCGCAGCCTGACAGCTAAATCCGACAGGCTTTTCCTCCCGTCCCCTCTGCCTTCCGGAGCGGGGGCCTGAAATGCACACAAGGCTGGGGGACAGCCGGCTCCAGGGCGGGGCGTGGGATAAGCAGCCTTTCCCCTCCACCTTTTCAAATCATCCGCTTCATGGGCATCCCCAAAGGAGGAGCAACTGGTGCTGGTTAGCATGTCTGCTGGCAAACGGGCAGGCACTGAACAAAGCCACGTGCCAGGAGCAAGCTCCCACTGGCACAAAATGCAGCAACTCGGGGCACACGGCTCTGGGGCCCTGCCCTCTGCATTGACTTCCCACCGGCTGGCTCAAGGGCTCCTCCGGTTACTCCGACTCTCCATGAGAGCAGCCCCCGCGCTGTGAGAGACCCCCTCTCCCTGGGCACCCAGACCTCCAGCCAACAGAACAAAGTGTCCGTGCCGGTGAGCCGGGGAGAAAGAACTCCCATTCGCCATGGAGCTCGCTGTGGCAGGAGACACCAGACCTCAGCTGGGCCAGAATGAGACGCAAATCTGTCCCCTTCACTTGGTTGTCCCCCAGTGAGATCTTCACACACAACACACACACACACACACACACACACACACAGGAAAAACCACCGGCTGGGCTGGGGAGGAGGAGGAGAGAGATTGTTACACTCTGGAGGCACCCGGATACCACCTGGTGTGTGGGCAGACGGCCAGACAGGAGACGGGGCCATTAAGATTGAAGTGAGGACTGAGTCACACTTGAATGGCTTATCCTGACACCGCCAGCACTGCTCCTGTTCTGGCGGATTCACGGTGAGGTTTGGTCTCCGGGGCTGTCAGTCTGGTGCCTTTCACTAGAACTAAATTCCCTCTAACAAAGACAAATCCATCAGGGTTAATATCTGCAGGAACCTGGTTTGGCAAAACTCCTGCGGCCCATCGATCAGCCCTTTGGCGAAATCGGCAGCTCCGTCACTTCTAGGACTCAATACTGTTAATTTCCCAGACAGCAGGATCTGAGCAGAGCTGGATACGACATGTGAACAAAAATCATTGGGCGCTCTGAACAGATAATGCTGCAATTCATAAAAAGGCCGTCAAGTCAGCAGTAAAGAGCCCTTCCCATTAGCCAGGGTGATTAGGACAGGGAAGGGGAGCTGAATATTTCATCTTGCAGTGTCCCAGCAGAGAGGTAGTGTGTGTCTAGCCCTGGGTTCCAGGACTCTGTTTAGGACTCTGAAGAAAAGCCATGCCAATCTCTGTGTTACAAAACGACAAGACGAGAACGCACCTCCCCATGTTGCAGTGTGGCCGGGAGTCTCAGAGCCAGCCCCCCGGGAAGGTCTGTGCCATGGTCTAGCAGGCAGGATACTGAACAGGGAGCCAGGACACCTGGGTCCTACTCCCAGTTCTGCCGGTGTCCTTCCCCTCCTTTGTCTGCTCATCTCTTCAGACTGCAAGCTCTCCAAGGCAGCGATTGTCTCTTGGCGAACGAGCGGACCACGGGCCCTGATTTCACCAGAGGTCTGCAGGTGTTACAACACCACAAACACATCACCACCCCCATAGGTCACCTCTAGATCAGGTCTCCTGCGGACTACAGCCTTTGCCCCCCTGCGAGAGGCAAGTTGGCAGGGTCCATGCCGGGGAAAGATGGGACTCGTGTTGCGGCCCAGGTGGGAACAGGTCAGAGCAGGAAGTCCTCCCTTCCTGCCAGAGTGGGCCACGGTGGGTTTGAACCTACTCTCCCGACAGGGCAAACGAACGTGCCAATGCCATCCTGGGAGGCTGGGGTCTAGCCGTCCCACCCCAGGTCTCTAAACGCAGTACAGCAGGCATGGGACAGCCCCAGCCAGACGCTGCTAGCTGCTGTGCCCTCCAGCCGGCGCAGGGGTACGGGGAGCAGCCAGCAAGGCCGGAGCCAGGGCCCTCACTTCATCCCCCTCCCCTCCCTCTGCTTGTGCCAGAAGCTTGACAGATCTATTGTGTCGTGAGCACTTGAGACATTTTATCAGGGCAAGCGAGACAGGGAGAGCCGCTGTCCTGACCCCGTAATCAGTCTGACGAGAAACAGAAGACAGCTTGTATCATCCTCCCGGGTCAAAGGCCAGGAGGAGTTAGCCATTACCCTCCAGCGCTGCCAAATTCCTGGGATGCATGGCCAAGCAGGCAGCTGCTCTCACAGGCCCGGCTGCGCCTCTTCCTCTCCCCTCTAGGTCGGTGGGAGACAATAGAGCAGGTGCGGGGAGGCCGGACTCTGCCAAGGAGGGCGGGGGAGACAGTTGGGGGAGGCGGCGTGGCTAAGAGATGGCTGCACCAACAGCCATCTTGTAGGTTGATCGGCCCAGTTTGGATTCTGGGGGAAGTTTTCATTAGCGATCCAGCCCCCGCGAGAAGACCTCTCCCGGCCCGCTGGGCGCGGGAATCTGGGGCAAAGGTCAGAGGGCACCAGCAGCCCGCCCACTTCCACATGGCTAACAGGGACCCCCGGCTTGGCTGTGCTGATCCCGCAGCCTGGACCCTTCCCTCACTCCACTGGTGACACACGACCGGGGCTAGGTGTGGGGCCGCAGAGAGCGGGCCCCGCCGATCCACGCTCCTCTTCACCGCCCCCGCGCCGTATCGATGTCTTTTCTACCTGAAATCAGCTGCCTACCGTCTGACCCTGCTCCCCACTCACACCGCGACGGCCCAGCCGTCGGGAGCGTACACCGGCTAATCTCGAATCAGGCATCAATTCATAATGTCCCTGACAGCCGAGAGAGAGAGAACGGAGAATTCATTCAATTAGCAGGGCTGGACAGTCTCACCCTCGTCTGGTACCTGGATAGAGCCAGGGCCAGGCTCGAGCTGTAACCGCTTCACCCAAACCCCCCAGGCTCCAAAGTGGGGTTACGTCCTCCACCCGCCCTGCCCCCTCTGCCATCGATCCGAGTACATCCCAGGACCCCGATTCTCGCCAGCCAGGCAGGTTCCTCCTGGGTTTCGCTCCGGCTGAAATCCAAGAACTCCCTTTGCAAACGTGGGAATGGGGAAGAACAGAGATGGGTCAAGTCTGGCTGAGCCAGCAGGTCAGGCCTCTGACCTGTGCGAGCTGACCCACAGCTGAGGAGGGCAATCTAGCAGTTACAGCAGGGGGCTGCGGCTGGGAGGCCCGTGCTCTGTCCCCAACTCTGCCCCGGCTCGCTGCGTGATCTCTGGTCGGTCACTTAGCACCTAATTTTCCCGGGGTCAGCGGGAGCTGTGGGGTGCCCCTTCGCCTTTGGCAATCAGGCTGCTCCGTGCCTCAGTCCCCCTCTCTGTAAAATGGGGCTAAGAATTCCCACCCGTCCCCAGGGGGGCAGTGCGGGTAAGCCAGGCCGGTGCCTGCAAAGTGGTTGGACACACTCCAAAAGAAGAGGTAAGTAAGTGCCCTTGGTGTTCAGGGGTGGATGCTGGTTAATAAGCGACAGACTCCCCTATTTCCCAGCGAGGGACGGAGTGGCAGAGCTCAGAACAGTGTGGCTGCGGCTGCCTCATGCTAAGAGGGTAGCTGGGGCGGCCTGGAACTGATGAAAAGGAAACAATGCATCTGTGAGTGATGCAAAGCAGCCAACCTCACGCACAGCCCCAGCCCCGGGGTGCAAAGGTTCCTCCTGCTGCTGACCTCAATTTGGAAGCGTGTTCTGAAGCTGATGCAGCCCCTGCCGGATAACAGGCCCAGCCGACAGCCTTAACCGCTTCCCTCATACAAATTAATTAGTTTAAATGGCTTCCCTCGGCCCCCTGCTAATGTCCCCACATCACTGCATCTCCACGGAGTCCCCCCCGGGGTGGAACTGGCCCCCACGTCTCGAAAGGCCAGCCGTGTGGAGAAACAGCAGCTCCCACGGGGATCCAGAGGAAATGGGCGGAACCAGGCCCTGAGCCCGTCAGGGGACGGATACGCGCACCCAGACACTCGCTCACGAACCCGATAAACGTGTCAACGCTCCCAGAAAGCAGACAGGCGCACGCATGTTTGTGAACACACCCGCACACACCAGAGGGGAGCAACGTGCAAATGCAACCGCCGCTGCACAGCAACCAAACCAAGGGCTGCCGGCAGTGAAGCCTGTGGGAATCCATCCACCTCTTTACCCCCCCACTGAACATGGCCCCAGAGGGAGCTGTGCATGCACCTCACAGGGCACAGGATTATCAAGGGGAACAGAAGCATTGGGGGGGGGGGCATGCAGGCATGGAGACGAGAGGGGTGCTCTCATTTCCTGCCAGAGTCCCGCTGCAAAGCACCAGCTGAGAATGAACTGCCCTGGCTAACAGACAGGTGACATGTACCAAGCCCAGGCTAGAGGGGCAGTGTAATTCATTCCCTTCATCTGCTTCCCCACTCGGAGCGGCCTCGGATCTGCTCCTGAGCGTTAATTATCCTGGCCTTCATTCCGCATCTTTCACCACGTGAAAAAATAAATAAAGGAGGAAGGGGAGGATGCTATCAAGCATCATCGAATTATGTATGCAAGGAGTCAGACAGCTTGACTCTCAAGACATAATCGTTTTAATTGCAAACCCTCGTAAAGGCCAAAGTTGCAAACTGTTCCTGCTCCCCACTCGTTGTATTAAAATCCAATTATTCTCTCATGCCATGGGTCAATTTACCAGGCACAGGGCTTGGTTACACTGGCACTTTATAGCGCTATAAAGCCTCCAGGAGCGCTATAACTCCCTACCTGTCCACACTGGCAAGGCATGTATTGCACTATAAACCCACAGTTATACCGCTCCTGGTAATCCTCCCTTCCTTGAGGAATAACAGCTTTTGCGTATTCACTATTGCAAGTGCGAATGGGCATTAAGATTACTATGCTATATAAGTGATCTCTGGCAACGCCTCTCAGCCATGTAAGGCAATTGACGTCTCTTCATTTGTTTTGTTACAATATGATGGGGGCTAATTTAGCTACAACCAATCAGGAAAAAGACCTGGGAGTCATTGTGGATAGTTCTCTGAAGGCATCCACGCAGTGTGCAGCGGCAGTCAAAAAAGCAAACAGGATGTTAGGAATCATTAAAAAAGGGATAGAGAATAAGTCGGAGAATATCTTATTGCCCTTATACAAATCCATGGTGCGCCCACATCTAGAATACTGCGTACAAATGTGGTCTCCTCATCTCAAAAAGGATATACTGGCACTAGAAAAGGTTCAGAGAAGGGCAACTAAAATGATTAGGGGTTTGGAACGGGTCCCATATGAAGAGAGATTAAAGAGGCTAGGACTTTTTAGCTTGGAAAAGAGGAGACTAAGGGGGGATATGATAGAGGTATATAAAATTATGAGTGGTGTGGAGGAAGTAAATAAGGAAAAATTATTTACTTGTTCCCAAAATAGAAGAACTAGGGGCCACTCAATGAAATTGGCGTGCAGCAGGTTTAAAACAAATAAAAGGATGTTCTTCTTCACACAGCGCACAGTCAACCTGAGGAGGCTGTGAAGGCTAGGACTATAACAGGGTTTAAAAGAGAGCTGGATAAATTCATGGAGGCTAAATCCATCAATGGCTATTAGCCGGGATGGGTAATGAATGGTGTCCCTAGCCTCTGTCTGTCAGAGGGGGGTGATGGATGGCAGGAGAGAGATCGCTCGATCATACCTGTTAGGTTCACTCACTCCGGGGCACCTGGCATTGGCCACTGTCGGTAGACAGGATGCTGGGCTAGATGGACCTTTGGTCTGACCCAGTATGGCCGTTCTTATGTTCTTATAACTGAGCTGGAGGAATGCGGAAGTACCTTTTCAGAGCTTCTCTCTTAACTCGGCAGATAAGCACTGCAAATGTTTACGGAGTGAGCCTGTGTGACTGAGAAAACTAGCAGGCTCTGAATTTCAAAGGACACCCACCGACAAGACACTCAGCCCCTAGAAAATCCCCTCGCTCTCTCCGTCCCATACACACAACACATTCCCCCTCCCCCCTCGTTTGAAAAGCACATTGCACCCAGCTGAATGCTGCGATAGCTGCCCAAAATGCACCACTCCTTGTGCCGCTGCAAGTGCCGCAAATGTGACCACGCCAGGACACACTATAGCGCTATACCTATTGCTGTATATGGGGACAGCTACAACCAAAAGTGCTATAATCCTGTAAGTGTAACCATGCCCACAAAGACAGCTCTTACTCTGGATCCGGGCCTGACTACAAGAGACATTAGCATCCAGCAGTGAAACACCTTTGTGCCAGCAAACTGCCAGGGTCCTTACAGGAGTGGGGAGAGGGTGGCAGCAATGGGACAAGAGAGAGAGGCAGACAGGCCTGGACTGACCCCCCCCCCCCCCCCATAGCCCAAAGCTGCCCCCATCTTGGGCACATCACTGCTGCTATAACAGGCCAAACCAAAGCCCCTGATCTGAACGCCATCCCCAGGCTACAGGACGGTTTGGATCTGGACTGGGCCCATCCCAGGTTCCACTGACACCTGCTTCTGGCATTCCCCCACAGCGAGCGAGAGCCCCACTGGGATCTCCTCCAGCTCTCGCCCGCCGTGAGCGAGGCTGGAATGCCCCCGCGCTGGACATCGATTGCCTGCAGAGGTGTTGGTGATTTCACAACCGCAGGAACTCTTGGCTCCAAGGGCCAGCGTTTCACG
This sequence comes from Sternotherus odoratus, assembly GCA_032164245.1. Classification (NCBI taxonomy): domain Eukaryota; kingdom Metazoa; phylum Chordata; order Testudines; family Kinosternidae; genus Sternotherus; species Sternotherus odoratus. The sequence goes on along the minus strand of JAVMKO010000014.1, from coordinate 5,155,745 downwards.
CAGCCCAAAGGCTTGTTTTATTACACAGCTTTATTTGCTGTAAATAAAAGCGCCGGCTCAGCCAGAATCCCCCTGGCCCTGCTTCCAGATCCGGGAACCATGAGAGTCAAAGGGGAGAGGCTACATTCTGCTCTCAGTTAACGCCGCGCATGTTACTCAACGAGGCCTGGGGCACAGAGGGCAGATTCTGGCCTCAGTCCTCCAGGGAAAGGTTCACCCTCCATCCATGTATCCCGGTTCTACAGCAGCGGAACTGCTAGCGTCAGCGGCAGTTACTCCGGGCTACACCCGGGGGACTGAGTGCAAACCCAGGCTCTGCATCCCAGGTCTGACGTAAGAGCCTGGCTGGCAGCGTTGAACAAGGGGGTTCGTTTCAGGGAGGTGGACAGTCATGCCAGATGCAACCCAGGATCCTGCCAGCTCTCAGTGTCTTCATTAAGAGCTCCCTGTAAGCAGGGCTGCAGTCAGCCATCTTGGCTTCAGGGCGTGCGCGGTGACCTAAGCTGTGCCTGGAACGCCGTTTCAGGCAGCATGGTAATGTGCAGTTAAAGGGACAGGCCCACCTGGCTGTCACTCTCACCAGCAGCCTATGAGCTGAATGTGCTCACTGCTCACACACTCCCGCCCACCGGGATGGTACAGGCAGACCCCCACTGTCACGGAGCGCCCGGGCGATGGTCTGGAACTTGCTCCCTAGGAAGCCAGTCAGGACTTTGGGTGAAGTGTCCCCCCTCTGTACACAGCCTGTTTCCAAGGCTAGGAGCTTCACGGGTACCCGCTTCAACCTTCCTGGGTCTGACCTCGGAGCATTCAGCACCTTCTGCCCCTCTGTGCACTTCCCCCAGCGAGCCCGCCCAGGCGGGGTCCTGATGGAGCCCATGGATTCTACACCCCAAATCCACAGTCAGACGTGACTCTCAGCCAGCCAGTAAAACAGGTTTATTCGTCGACAGGTACATGGTCCAACACCGAGCTTGTAGGTACCCGAACCCCTCAGCTGGATCCATTCTGGGGGCCCCAGGGAGGCCAGACCCTGCCTGGGCCTGCCTCCCTTCTGCCCACCCAGCTTCAGACTCCAAAACCTCTCCCCAGCCAGCTGCAGACCCCAAACCGAAACTCACTCTCTCCAGCCCCTCCTCCCCCCTGGCTCAGCCAGGTCAGGTGACCTCCCTCCCCCCCTTGGAGTCAGATTCCAGCTTCAGGTATGGACACCTGCAGAGAGGGGAGAGGGCGTTGCCTGCTTGCTTACACTATCAGCCCCTATTCCTTCACATAGACACTTAAGAAATGCATAGGGGAAACTGAAGCACACACACGGTATTCCTACTCCGTCACACCCACCCCCGGGGAGGAAAAGGTAACTATCACCAAGATAAGGTTTTATAGAGCATCCATCGCTGGGGGACGGAGGTACTGATACAGATAAGATTTAGCAGGTATGCAGCACTCCTCCCATGCAAAGCGGCATACAGTTTCTCACCGCCCAATGAGGCAGGTGCTGTAAATCAAATTAAATAGCCTCATTTCCCAAGTGGGGAAACTGAGGCACGGAGGTTAGGCATCTTGACCGAGGCCGCAGCAGGAGTCGATGTCAGAGCTGGGATGAGATTCGCTCCCCAGTCCTGTGTTTATGCCCCAGCTCCCCAGAAGCCGCTATCCCAGGCGTCCACACAACCGCTGCAATCTGTGCCGGGGCCCAAGGGAGTGGAAGGCCCTCAGCCCCATGCAGGACCGGGCCGGCACGCCACTGCACAGGTCTATTGGGATGCTGTAGACAGGCACCGCGATGGTACGGAGAGGAATGCAGCAGCCATTGCCCCGGAAGTGCACAGAAGGGGAACCACGAAGACCCCTTTACAAGCAGCACTCAGCTAGCGTGGACAGCTACCCAGCTGCGAATCCTCCTGGCCCTCTCCCCCCTCCTTGGCTCCTCACCTCGGCCAGCACTGAAACAGTCCGCAGTGACTCAGGCTGCCTCACTCCATAAGTATGAAGGGGGAGGAGGAGGAGGAGGAGGGGAGGAAAATCCCAGCTACTGAATTTTCTACTCAATTGCTATGAAAGGAGATGAGAAATTGCCTTCCTGACCCAAAACCGAAGTTCACAGCTGCACTTCATTACGGATTCCTCTGCGAAGCCCAGAGAGAACGCCGCGCAGGAAGAGATCACCTGTTGGCAGCCCCAGCCCCAGCCTGCCTGGAAATGGCTCTGTGGTGTTCCTGCTCCAAGACCTGTGGCATGGCGGGATAATAGATAAAGGAGGGGAGGGGTGGCTCCTCCCTCATCCTGGTGGGTCTCAGCCTGGCCAGCTGGGAAGGACACAGGAAGAGCTGGCACTGGCGTTCATCCACATTCACGGAGTAGGAATACTGTGTGTGTGCCTCAGTTTCCCCAAGGCATTTCTTGAGAGTCTATGTGAAGGAATAGGGGCTGATAGGGTGGCAAAGCAGAGCTTCTCTGCAGGTGTCCATACCTGAAGCTGTAATCTGACTCCACGTGGGGGAGGGAGGTCACCTGACCTGGCTGAGCCAGGGGGGAGGAGGGGCTGGAGACAGTGACTTTCAGTTTGGGGTCTGAAGCTAGCTGGAGCCAGGCAGGGAAGGCAGAGGAGCTATCTGGCTCTCTGACCCCAAAATGGATCCAGCTGAGGGCTCACGCTCGCTGTATGGTCTGTGTTAGACCAGGTACAGGTCATCTAATAAATCTCTGTTTTACTGGCTGGCTGAGAATCATGTCTGACTGTGGATTTGGGGTGCAGAATCCACAGGCTCCCCCAGGACCCCACCTGGGCGGGCTCACTGGGGGAAGCACACGGAGGGGCAGAAGGTGCTGAATGCTCCAAGGTCAGACCCAGGAAGGTTGAAGTGGGTACCCGTGAAGCTCCTAGCCTTGGAAACAGGCTGTGTACAGAGAGGGGACACTTCACCCAAAGTCCAGTCTGGCTTCCTAGGGAGCAAGTTCCAGACCATCGCCCGGGCGCTCCGTGACACCATCCTCCGGTGGGCAGCTTTCCAAAACCGCCCCCAAGGATTCACCCCGACCCACCTCTGGTTTCAAAGCAGCGCTGCTCAGTGCTGCCAGGGGATCTCCAGCTCGGCGGCTATCCCCCTGTGACGAAGTAGGAGTACTGTGTGTGCGTGCCTCAGTTTCCCCTACGCATTTCTTAAGGAATAGGGGCTGACACTGGAAGCAAGGAGGCAACGCCCTCCCCTCTCAAGGTATGTATCCCTGATTCTGTCATCTGACCCCAAGTGTTGGAGAGAGGTCAGGTGATACCTCTAGGCTGGGAAAAGAGACAAAAGAAAGCAGAGGAGGGGCTGGAGGGGGGTTGGCTGTCTGGGTCTGGCTGGGAAGGGCAAAGGAGCTATCTTGCTCTCTGGCCCCCAAGATGGATCCAGCTGAGGGCTCATGCTCGCTGTATGGTCTGTGTTAGACCAGATAGAAGTCACTGAATAAACCTGTTTTACTGGCTGGCTGAGAGTCACATTTGACTTTGGATTTGGGGTGCAGAATCCACGGGCTCCCTCAGGACCCCACCCAGGCTGGCTTGCTGGGGCAAGCACATGGAGGGGCAGAAGGTGCTGAATGCTCTGAGGTCAGACACAGGAAGGTTGAAGTGGGTACCCGTGAAGCTCCTAGCCTTGGAAACAGGCTGTGTACGGAGAAGGGGCCCTTCACCCGAAGTCCTGTCTGGCCTCCTAGGGAGCGGTTCCAGACCATCGCCCGGGCACTCCGTGTCACGGTACTGAAATAGTTTGGTACCGTGTAGATCAATGGGTGCACGAAATATTATGTGAAGGGGGTCATAACAGGTGTCTTATGTATGTATCTATTCTGTAACTAAAGTTAAAGGTGCCTGTAATGCAAGCTTAGGCTTGGCTCCTGTGAAGGCTCGGACATGCTGGGGCTGCCTGATGGCCCATTAAGGGACATCAACCACACACTGGACTTTGTAGATGCCTGTCCACACCCGAGCTGCTCTAGGAATGTCACTGCCTGGTCAGAAACTGAATCCTGGAAAGTCTGGTGATTGGACCTTGTGACTGTGAGCCTCCATTTTGCAACCGGACTCTGCAAAAGAAGGAGGAGGGTCTTGGCCCAGGAGACAGAGTCTATAAAGCCTGGAAGAACATTCCCCATTTTGTCTTTCACCTCCAGACTTCAGCCTGCCTTGTTTCCAGCTTTGGATGGAACTTTGCTACTCAGGGAACTCTGGACAATGGTACTGACCCATCCCCCAAATGGGATGCATCCAAAGACTTTGATTTGAACCTGCAGTTTATTCTACCTTTGCTGCAAGCCTGAGCTAAGAGATGTGCCATTACTGCATGTAATTGATTTCTTTTAACCATTCTTAACCCTCGCCTATACCTTTTTCCTTTTATAATAAACCTTTAGATTTTAGATTCTAAAGGATTGGCTACAACGTGATTCATGGTAAGATCTGATTTGTATATTGACCTGGGTCTGGGGCCTGATTCTTTGGAATTGGGGAGAACCATTTTCTTTATTTGGGCTTTTGGTTTTCATAACCATTGATCCCCAGGACAGGTGGCTGCTGGTGGTGAGACTGGGAAGCTGGAGTGTCTAAGGGAATTGCTTGTGTGACTTGTGGTTAGCCAGTGGGGTGAGACCAAAGTCTTTTCTGTTTAGCTGGTTTGGTGCCTTAGTGTGAAGAAACCCCAGCTTTGGGCTGTAGATGCCCTTGTGGAAGCGATCTGTCCTGATCTGACACTCACCGTTGGATCCCACCAGGAACAGCCCCGTCACACCCCGTGACACCCTCTCACCCCCTCTTTCCCTGGGGCTCTTTAGACACAAAGACTCCACGGCAGACAACAGCAGGTGGACACAGTCCAGAGAGGTCAGGCCCAGATGTCCAGGCACCGTCAGGAGCAGATTTTCACAGGTCCCCAGTGTGAAATGCCAGACTGCCCCCAGCAGCGCGCTCTCCAGTGCCTGGGGTGAGCATGCGGCTCATTGGGGCAGGGCCGGCCTCTTTACTCTGTATTTGGACAGGGTCTGGCACAGCGGGTCCCGGGGATCAAAATCGTCATAAAGGAGACGACCGTGGGATGATCTCACCAACGGGGAAAGCTTCCTGACCCCAGGCCCGATGCTCAGTATCACCCCCTTCTCCCCACCCCCCACCTCACCCTGGACTGAGCTTTTATTACAGCCGCATCTAAGGGAACTGCAGGCAAACTAGGGAGCTCAGTTTGAGGGACAAGATCCTCACCCAAGCGCTCACTGGTGCCCTCTCACGATGGCACGGTGCAAAGACACCAGGTGGGCATGGAAAGATGCAGCGTGGTGGACACACCTCTCCATCCTCCTAGAGCTTCACCGACTCCAGGCCAGCACCACACACAACATGGGCGGGACCAGCCAGTGGGGCGAGCAGCGGTCCTCAGAGCGAGGTCCAGGAGCCAGCAACTGTGCACACAGTGCGACACAGGGACACCAAGGTGGGGCCAGAGCCCGCGGATCCCGCCGGCGCCAAGGGGAGCGCTGTGCACAGAGAGGCTACATGTCGGGGCCCGGGGAATTTTGCCTGAGCGAGGGCTGCAAGCTTGGGCTCTTGGGATCCGAAGTTGAGCCCCCGGGGTAAGCGCCTAGCGAGTCGGGGAGGTTCTGTGATTGGAACAGCGCTGCCCAGCCGCACGCTCCCCTCCCCGCCTCCTCTCTCTGCGCTGCGTCTCAACAGGCGCCTGGGGGGCGAACGCATTACGGAGATACAAAGCAAATCAAACCCATTTCCGCTGCAATTTTCTCTGTTCCATTATTGACAAGCTGTTTCTGGCAGGTGACGGCAGGGTCATCACGCCAGCCCAGCGCTGCTGAAGCACCGGCTGAGATTTGGGGGGGGGGGGGGCGCTGCATCTCTGATCATCCCCACGCTCCCCCCTAGCGACACTCCCCACCTTGTCCCCCCCCCCAGATCTCTGATAAGCAATGCCATCGGGAGAGGCGCAAGCATCTTCCAGGCTCCACGGAGATGGCGTGATACAGCAGGGAGCATTCTGGGAAATGCACCCCCCTCCCCGAACCGGAGAGGGGCCAAAAGGGGGAAGGGCTGCGGTTTTGTAAAAACAGACACCGGGCTCAGCTCATCAAACCCAACAGCTAGGGTGGGAGGGGTTTGTTCAGTTACATCTTCATCACTTCCAAGAAGCAGGAAATTCCAGATGGGGGGGGTCTGTGGGATGGGGATCCCCCTGGTTTATCACCAGCAGCAGAGCTCTGGGGGGTGAGAACCAGTATCTTCTGGGTGCTCAGCAGCTCCTCGCACTGGGGGATCTCAACACAGTCACACACGTTAACGGGTCTAGCAGCACAGCTGCCCCCCGAAGCCAGGCAGCCAAGTGTCATCCTCTCCCTTGCACAGACAGGGAAACTGAGGCAAACCCCGAGGCCCAAGATCCAGAGAAAGTCGGCATTAGAACCCCGCACTTTAACCACCGCACTCCCTCCCTTGCTAGGTAACGGCGGAGAAACAGCCCCCGGAGACAGCTTGTGTCCCCCCCGATAGCAAACCCCTCCCCGGCCTGGCCACAGGCTGACAAAGGGGCTGAGGAGCTGGGCCCTCCGGCCGGCGAGGCGCCCGCGGAGTCTGTTGTTAGCACCACGCCAAACCCGAAGTGGCTGCTTCTCAACTGCAATCCAATAAAAGCGCGGCTTGTCTATTTATCATCCTCAGGGCTTTTTATCGCCGCGCAGATGGCTGTTACCTTTGGAAGGCACAGCAGTGCGCTGGCACATGCCTGCCGCGCAGAAGCCACGCTCCCCAGAATCTGTGCCTGCACCTGTGCCGAGCAGCCGCCAATGGCGGCTTCCCCTCCGCGTGCGATGAAACCCTAGAGGAGCGCTACCTGCTAAGCAATAATTCAAAGGGTTCAACAATGCACGTTTATAGGCCAAGCCCCCAACCGGTCGGGGCTTTTTCTTCTGCTGCTGCTTAACACCGACCTGCTCGCTCCTGTACCGTGTAGGCGAGTGATGAAACCCAGCTAGCAGTACTAACCGCCACACACACACACACACACACACACACACAGACACACACTGATGTGCCAGTAGCAGCAGCCGCAGCACCTGCCTGGTGGCCTGTAATTACCCCATACGCAGGTTTTCTCTTCAGAGGAAACACACAGCAGCAAAACCTGCTGCCAGGCTGGGCAGAATCCAGCAGGCATGTGTGTGTGTGTGTGTAGAATGCGTGTGTGTGTGTGTGCGAGAGAGAGAGAGAGAGAGAGAGAGAGAGACGGTGATTAAAGCTGTATTAAGTGTCTCTCTAAACGCTGTAGAACAACACACCTAATTATCCAGCCGTCGTTAGATGCAGGGGAGGATCGGAAGAAGCACCCCAGATAGCGATCACATAATGAAGCATAATGTGCGGTGAGACCCAGCGCAGGGAGCACATCGAGGGCTTTAATTAAGAGACGGGAAAGCCAGAATTACAGCCGCAAATCCTGCCCGTGAGCCCAGCCTAGCAAGGCAGGGTCAGGCAAAGGGTTCAAAGTAGCTCAGACTCCCACAGTGACACACCACACCACACACACAGCAGGGTACACTCCACACACACCCAGACATAGGGTAAGTCAAGGCACTGCCTGCCCTCTCCCCATCCCCCTGCAGCACAGCACAACACACACCCACACAGAGAGACACAGCACAATCCACACTCACCCCACCCCGGGAAAAGACACATCCATTCATACCTCAGCACCACTCCCACACTGCGCACGCAGGTGCACACACACACACACATCAAACCCCTCTCCAGACATCTACACAAGTGACCTCTGGCTGTGTGTGCACCCACACCACACCACACAAACGTACCACCGTGCTCCCAACACAACTCCAGTCCAGAAACATTCCCACCAGCTGTGTCTTCAAACACGTGCTACAATAATCACCCATCCACTGACACACACCAGGACTCAGCCACGCAGAAACACACCCAAACATACCCCACCCCGGACAGCCCACTCCATTAGACTTGTCAACTCTTCAAGGAAGGGGGGGCTTTTTGCTCTCTGTCCGTCCAGTGCCATAAGAGCATAGGACTATCGGGGGGTCAGGGGCCCAGCACCCCCAGTCCCTGGATATGGATGAGCTGGCGTCTCCTCTCAGGGAAGGCCAGGGAGGGAGAGTCGCTAGGGCTCCAGGGCAGTCTTTAGGAACAGGCTGCCTTGCAGATGCTCAGGGTCAAATTAACTGAGCTATGAGCTACGTCAGCAAAGGCCCAAGAGCAGCGCTGGAGAGGAGGCCATCCCCACCCGTCCCGAAACAGCCAAGCTCCCGCGGGTGTATCTGGGAGGACACGGGGCGCTGGAGTGACAGCAGCCTCGCCCCCGGGCGCTGTGGGCTCTGCACACCCGCTCATCCGTGTAGCCAGGTGCAGTGTCACCCTGGGACCCAGGCACCTCTCGAGGATTTGAGCCCCTTATTCCCAACCAGCAGGCGCAACATTCAGCCTGAAAATCGGCCTCCCTCAGCCGGGCCCAGCTGACGGCTCGGGTCACTGATTTGGGGCGTCACAATGCCACGGGGAGAGAGCCACCCCCACTCTCTGTGGGCAGGAAGACAGCCCGGCGACGGGCAGCGCAGCACTAGTGGCCCTGGATGTTCCTCAGTTAGTCACCGTTTGCCCAGTGTCTGTCCTGGGTTTGTGCAGCGCCTGGCGTAACGAGGCCTGCTCCATGACTGGGCCTCCTAGGCCCTATGACAACCCAATCAACAGTAAGCACCCCAAGGGACGGGGCCTCCGCCACCGCCCTGGCCGACGACTCCCCAGCCAAACCCGCCTCCCTGGCAGGAGGCTGGTTGTTCCTGCTACCAGCCTAAATCAAAGCATAGGGGATTCCCATCGCTATCCGTTCAGAAGTTCCACAGATACGATCAATGTCTATTTTTCAGCCCGCATTTCAACGTGTATCGATTTCAACTCTTCTGGGAAATGCTGGGGAGGTGGGGGGTGGGTGGGGGTCAGACTAATTATTTAATGAGAGACTCGGAGATTCAAAAAGTTAAAGTTTAATAACCGTTCAGACACACGTTGTCAACCTCGCCCGTCAACACACACAATGCCATCTCCTTCCGGTCACGTTCCCAAGCAGCATCCTTCGGACTTCGCCCATCTGTCCACTTCAGTGATCGGCCCCGGAGGGCGTTTTCATCCGTTCGCGGGTGTTCGGCGAAACGGACACATTCACTTTGCTCCTCCCTGCTCCCCCATCTGACTTGTCCATAATGTTCTCCCAAGGAGGAGCCCAGAGGTGAAGGCGGCATTCACCCCACAGCGCCTGAGAGAGAGAAACCATCTCCTGCCTCCCTGCGCCTGTGATTTACATGCTGGGCTACTGCTAAAGGGACAAACCCTCTGCTCGGCAACAATCCCACTGACCTCACTGGGGGGGCGGGGGGGGGGTGGTATTATTTCTATTGTGGCGCTGCCCCATGCCCACCCTGGGTCCCTGCCCCACAAGCTTGCAATCAAATCACAGTCTGCGTAAGTGTAAGAAAACTCCAGCCAGCTGTATTCTTGGCTGAGCCTGGCAGGTGGCCGCAGACAGTCTGGTACGGTGTCCCCCCTCAAACAGTCTAGCCAGAACTTCTCCCCCAGGAGACAGTGGCCCCGGTGGCTGGGGGTACGATATAGGCCAGTCAAGCAAGGACTGCACCGAACCGCAGCCCCCCCCGACCAGAGCGTGCCTGCTCCAAGGGCCGAGCGAAGGCTGACGCGCCCGGTGGGTTTGGGGTTTCCTTGCTAGCCTTTGGCTTGGGCTCTACCTGGCGCACGTCTGGGGCGGTCACAGGCTGCAGGGCTTTGCGTGGCAAGGCTGCACACCTCTGGCCCTCTCCCTACCCGTCCTGGAGCCGCTGTCCAGCCACCTCCCATGGGTAGGAGGGGAACGCACAGCTCAGCTCATTAACATTCCCAGTAGGAGGAGGGGGAAACACTGCAGTGTCTCCGCACCACACAGGGCGGGAGGATGCCATGCTCTCTGCCCCTTCTGGAGGCCTAGGCGAGCAGCGGGTCTCAGGGCCATTCCCATTTCCGGCGGCAGCTGGTTCCACAGCCCCCCAGGGCCCCGTCGGCACCAGCCTCCCCAAGGGGAGGCAGCAGGGAGGCTGGGGAAGGGGACCCTGGGCTCCAAATGAGGATCCCGCTCCAAGCACAGCTTCCTGCGGGGACCCCTCCCCGCACAGCCCCCAGGCCCGCCAGCGAGAGGCCTCAGGAGATCTTGCCCACCCTGGCACCTTGGAAAGGCCGGGCAGGTGCCAGGCGGGAGGGGGCCGCGTTTGAAGTCCCGTTCTTGGCGCGGTGACAAAGCCGGGCTCCCGACTACAAAGCACAGCCGGAGGGGAGGGGCGGGGTGACCCTCCCTTCTTCGCGGGCTGGCTTTTTTTTTTTTTCTTTCTCCCAAAGCTCTTCAGAACAAAGTACACCCTCTCCCTCTTCAAACCCGCCATCTGCTGCACGGCTGAGCGCCGCAGACAGCCCCAGCCCCCCGGCCCCCCTCCCTGCCCAGGCAGATGGTGTCAGGGGAAGGCTAAGCCCCTGACTCTAATGCCCTCCAGCGAGGCAGGTCACCGGGGGTCTATCTTCCCCGACCCTCATTCTGCTAGTCACATTAATTATCCACCCGGCCGAACAAACAGGCTTTCCTGGGGAATTGTCCAGCCCCCGACCACAGCCTTTAACTTCTGACCCGCACTGACCCCCGGCCTCTGACCTCCACCTCAAGTGGTTTTCTGCAGCAGCCTCCCCCTCCCCCCCCATCCAAAAAGAGCAATAAATCACACGGACATGACAGGACAAGGCTGGGAGGAGGGAGGAAATTCCCTCCCTCCGTCTAGCCTCTGCCAGAACTGTTCCAACGCCTGGCCTGCGTCTGCAGAGGGACTCCGGTGAGGGACCCTCACGAGGATTTTCACACCTGCAGGTCTGCCCGTGCATTGCTCACGTCTCCATTTTTTGCACGCACAAAAACGGTGGCTGATGGCAACTGTCTGAGCAACCGCTCGGCTGGAGTTCTCACTACCCGATTCGGAGCCGGCCAAACGTCCCGGCGCGTGCACAGCGGAGTTTTGCCCAGCCAGAAACTCCGGGGTGTTTGCTGGGGATGAGGGGAGGCGGGGGGGAAGAACCAGGCTGCCAAATACTGCAAGGGGCCAGGGCCGCTGCCCCTGAACGTTCGGGCCATTGACCAACAGGGTCAGGTCAGCGAACTATCTGCTCTGCGGAGCTGGCTGGGTTTGCGGTGGTGTTGCTTGGCTAAAAAAAACAACAGCAGCAGCAACAAGCAATGAGAAGAACAGTGCAAGTCAGAACGTGAGCTGAGCCTCTGGGCCGCTGCCTTCCGCGGCTTTGCGCCTGTGTCTAAGAGGCTGCAATGGGAACGGAGCGGGGGAGTCACCGGCACTCTCCTGTCCTGGCTGCTGCGCGCCTGTCACAGCTTCCCCACCCCGGCTGGTGTCAGCCAAGGAACCTACTCCCACCCAGAGCACAGCACCGGACTGGCCACCACACAGCAGTTCTCAGCCTAACTCAGGGCGGGGGCAGAAAGGGCAGCCAGGCCGCCGCCAGCTCCGTGCCTTCCCCTCTGCCCCCCCCAACAGCTGCAGGGATCATCAACCCCCCCCCCCCCCCACACACACACACACTTCCCCTCGTACAGCTCCACTCCGCACCAGGGGTCCAGATCAGAGGGGAACCCCAGAACCGCCGAATGGGGATTAGGGCTGCCCTAATACTGCACGGGGCCCACACACCTACCAGCCCCCGTCCATGCAGTGCTGAGCCCCAGGGACCTGCCTGGTAGCTAGCCGTAACTTCCTCCCTCGGGTGCCCGGGGGAAAGGCTGCGGCTGTACAAACAGGGCAAATGACCTCTGCCCAAGCCCGGCTGTCGGGGGACAGGGCAGGGCAGGGGGGACAGGCGACAGGGCTTTGCTGCCTTCACCGGCTCTGCAATGCCTGGGGACAGACATGGCGGCAGCAGCGTTGAACTCTTAACTGCTCTTCCCCAGCTCTCCCTTGGGGGCCGGGGGCTCTTACTGTTCCCCCGTTGGATTTTCCCCTTTGGGGGACCTCTGGCCCACGCAGCCCCAGAGGAAAAGGGCCGCCCAATGGGGCCGTGCAGCTCACTCCGACAGGGGCGGGGGCTGTGTGGGGAGAGATCGGTTTTCCCCAGCCAGGGCCTGCTAATGGGGAATTTCATGGCTGTGGTAACCCGGGAACCCAGCTGGATGAAGTGTGCCCCGGAGCCATCTGCTCACAGGCCAGAAGTCACTGGAGACAGCCTGAGCCCAGGCTGCTGGAGGTTTCAGCTGCGCTGACCTCATCATTAAAAACAGTTTGCAGAAGCAGATGTCGCGCCCTCGCTCCCGCCGCGGAGCAGTCGGGTCGGTTTCCTCCCGCTACCAGTGCGCAGCTCAGCCTGCCCCTGCTAGCTCGCTGGAAAGGCAGGAGTCTGGCCACAGTGGAAAACGAGACCCCCAGGTCTCTCTGGGCGTTATGCCACCGGGGCCTTCCAGCGGGCGGGCAGGGTGCAGACTGGAAAGTATTCCCAGTGGGGAAGGGGAGGAGCAGCCCTAGGGCACTGCAACCTGGAAACATACAACGGGGGACTGCCTGGTACCGGGCAGGGGAGAGGATGGGGCGGATCTTTCCTCCCCCAGCTCCCATTCAGAGGATCGAGCTGGGTCGCTATCCCTGCCTGGCTCCCAACGGGGTCCCCTTGTGACCGACAGGCTCAGGAGCGAGCCTCGATCAGCCCCTGCCTCTGCAAACCCCAGGACACACAGCAAGCAGGCTGGCGGCCACGTGCGCCTGCCGTCTCTGGGCGCCCGACCGAGCTCCCCGGCGGAGCTATTGCTTTCACGCAAGCTGAGGCGGTGGTATTTAGAGAGCTTAATGTGACTCACACACAGCCCGCGGAGCTAATTCCCTGAAAACCAGCAGCATGGCAAGTGCTATGCGCGCGCGCGCACACACACACACACACACACACACACAGGCTGGAGGCAAAGATACAAGGCCCCCCCCCCCCCCTTAGAACAATCCATCACACGCTGCCTCTTCTCCCACAAGAGCAGCGCCCTGGGGTCAGCGCAAGACCCGGCTGTGAAATGCCTTTGTGTCAGTGATATAAACACTCGGGTACCTCCCGAAGCTCTTTACCCAGACAGACCGGTACTGTTCACCCCGCTTTACAGAGAGGGAACGAAGGCAGAGACACAGAGACACAAGAAGATTCTCTCCTGCTGAGGACAGGTGCAGAGCACGGTTTAGTCGCAAGCATTGTTCAGAGCAGTGTGGTTAGCGGCTTCTGCTAAAGGTGCTGATCAGGCATTCTCCTGGGCTGCACCTGCAGTTTAAGCCCTATTCAGCACCGTCCCTCTTGTCAGCAATGGGCACTTTTCCCAGAGTAGGCAAGAGTAGAGAGGGGAAGAGACTTGCCAAAGGCTTCAGAGGGTGTCGGTAGCAGAGCAGAGGACAGACTCCGGGTCTGCATCTGGCTATGGCTACCAAATGGGATGAGTCACCATTCACATTCCTCCGCACGTGCAGTTCCCCCCTGTGCTCCTCTCGCTGAATCTGCGTAACTCAGTGACTGCTCTAGGCTTCCCCCTCTGTTAAACAGCCACTGCCTTCCACCCCAGAGGGGATCACCCCGCGGTGGCGGGGAGAGCCGTCCTCCTCACATCCCCTCTCAAAAAGGAAAGGCACCGCAGGAGTGGGAGACACTATTAATTCTACAGCTACCGAGGAGGCCAACCTGGAAACCCAGCCCCTGAGCTCTGGGAATGTTGGGCTCTGGATGTGAAATTCGGAGCTGGCCCACCTCGGTGAGGCAGGGCAAAACCGAAACCCTGGATCCACCACCCCTCACGTTTTGGCCCACTCTGGCCTCTGGCGCTAGAATCTGGATCTGAGCAGCGCAGCACGGGCCTGTCTCTATTCACAATACAAGGCCCGGAAGAAGCCATACTAGAGTTGCCCTGCCAGGAGGGCCTGACTGGCCACTGCTGGACAGGAAGCTGGGATGCTGGCAGCATTCAATGGATGGCGCTCCCGCAGACCCCAAACCCATCACTTCCACCTTAGGGTTCAAATCCAGGGGCTTGCTGGTCGGCAGCGCCGACACCGTAACAGCTCCCGGGGTCATCACACGCCGACTTAGCCTGGATCTGGTGTTTTTAACAGCACCTCGATTCCAGCCCACCATCTCCCTAGGACCGCTACAGGGGGGACGGACCGATTCAGCTGGCTTGGACTTTAACACAGGCTAGACCCTAGTTTAATCTGGGCCCACAGAGTGGCTAATGACAGTGTATTTTGGACTCATTAAAATTCATTCTGCATGATTTAGGACCTAATCTCGGTGAAACTCCACAGCGCTTTATTAATAGCGCATTAGCGGATAATTCATGCATCGGGATGAAAAATCATCCTGTGTTATTTTATAGAGGGGGAGAGCAGCAGGCTGGGGGGAGGGGGAGACCTCGGCTTCCATTCCTCAGCTCTTGCCAAGCCTCCTGCACCTCCACTTCGCCGCGGCATCAAGGAAATGCAGCAGCCCTTCTGACAACTGCCACCACTCATTAATCTTGACGAGTTTTCTGCTGAATATTCTTCCACGGGCTTTCAAACCGTTCACTAATTGCAATTAATCACTTACCGAAACAGATGTCAGGAACAATGGAATTTGGAAGTCTGGAGGCTTGATAAAGCTGTCAGAGGAGAGCGCCTGTGTGGTTACTGGTGCCAAGAAGCGCCCGCAACACCTTCCCCGTTCCATTTGTTCAAGGGAGCAGCCTGACCCCTGCGCTGCCTGCGATAGCAGCTGTCAAACTCCACCCCGCCACGGAGTGACCGTCTGCGCCCTCCAAGCTGGGGAGGGCCGGGGGGCTGCAGGGACCGCACCACAGCCCTCCCCAGGGCAAAGAGGGCGAGCGCCCCATCAGGAAGCCTCCTCCTGGCAGCAGAGAAGCCTGCTTTTAACCTTGTGCGTTGCCCCTTTGGACGGCGAGGGGTCAGCTCCCGAGTAAGCCCCTGCATCCTACAGACGCTCCAATGCAGGGACAGGGCTTGGCCTCCCGCAGCCCGGCAATAGCTCTGTAGGAGGGTGGCGTCTCGGAGCTCTAGGCCCCGACCAGGCCCCGCTGTGCTAGGCGCGGTACAGACAGAGAGCGAAAAGGCAGCCCTGCCCTGAAGAGCTGACAAGTTGAACAGGGACGCTCTGACCTTTCACTGTCATTCATAAGGGAAATCTGCCCTCAGCCCAGGCCCTTCCACCAGCTCATGAACAATGCACGGTGCAGGCAGCTGTCTGGCTCTGCTTTGAAACCAGAGAGACCCCCCCGTCTCCTCCCCCCGCCCAACTGGAGCTAGGACTCGGGGCTGGCCCATCTCCACCCAGGAAGTCCTGCTCCCCTTACACCTTGCATGGCTCTGAGCAAAGAACCAGTGAGAATTCAGCCGCTATGACCGCACCTGGCTTTGTGTTCTGGGGTTGCTCAAAGAGACGTTCAAATCCCACGCAGTCACCCCGCAGGGCACCGTCCTGCCCCCGCCCCTCACTCGCGCTGAACAGCTCAGTCCGTGGCGGGTGCTGCCTCCCATTCCCCCTCCTCTGATCTTCCGGAGAGCATGGTTGCGACGGAGTAGGAATACTGTGTGTGTGTGCCTCAGTTTCCCCTATGCATTTCTTAAGTGTCTATGGGGAATAGGGGCTGATAGTGTAAGCAAGCAGGCAACGCCCTCTCCCCTCTCTGAAGGTATCCATACCTGAAGCTGTAACTTGACCCCAGGGGGGAAGGGAGGTCACCTCACTGGGCTGAGCCAGGGGGGAGGAGGGGCTGGAGAAAGGTTTTGGAGTCTGAAGCTGGCTGGAGTCAGGCAGGGAAGGCAGAGGAGCTATCTGGCTCTCTGGCCCTCAAAATGAATCCAGCCGAGGGCTCACGCTCGCTGTATGGTCTGGGTTAGACCAGATAGAAGTCATCGAATAAACCTCTGTTTTACTGGCTGGCTGAGAGTCACATTTGACCGTGGATGTGGGGTGGAGAATCCATGGGCTCCCTCAGGACCCCGCCCAGGCGGGCTTGCTGGGGGAAGCGCACGGAGGGGCAGAAGGTGCTGAATGCTCCGAGGTCAGACTGAGGAAGGTTGAAGTGGGTACCCGTGAAGCTCCTAGCCTTGGAAACAGGCTGTGTAGGGAGAGGGGACCCTTCCCCCGAAGTCCTGTCTGGTTCCCTAGGGAGCGGTTCCGGACCATCGCCCGGGCGCTCCGTGACAGTGGTGTCTCATATGGATCAAGAAACCCACAACAGCTCCCCCGGGGCACCATGTACGCACTCCAGGCTCACGCGGCAACCGCACACATTCCCCATGGCTGCCAGAGGCTGGCTGAGTATCAGCAGGAATCCCGCACTCCTCGGGAGCAGCCTCTTCGGCGCTGTTTACCCAGGTACAGCACAAGAGCCGCTCTCTGCCGGGCCCCGACTGGAAAGACCCCCACCACTAGGGGCTCCTGTCAGTCTGCTGGGACTGCCCCAAACCGGGTGGGTGTGGGGACCTCAAAAGGGAAAAAATCTGTCAGAATCACCTCCCAGCATCAGATTCTGATCTCTCCTGTCCCCAGAAACATCAGGGGCTGGGCTCAGCGGGCTGAAATGCAGCTGGCTCTGGTGAGCTGGGACAGGACGGCTGTGCGGCTTCATTTCCACGCCCAGGACTAACCTCGAGCCTCTCACCCAATGCTCCTCGCTTTGCTGTGCTCGTTCTCTCTAAAAGCCAGCGCCTGAACGTACCCCAGGTCCCGGCGCCCAGGGAGGAAGAATTAAAAAGAGCCCCCTGCACGTTCTTTAAGTCTATTGACTCCGCTGCGTTGGCACAGAACCCTGCAATAGTGGCAATGCACACGCAGACACTTGCCGGCTTACAAGGCCAGCAAATCGAATTTAGAAGGATTCTATAGGGAATTTGGAAGCTCCCTTTGCTGGATCTGATCTCTCGGTGAATTCCTCTAGCTGCAGGGGCTCCAATCTGCCCCCTTTCTCCCCCCCCAGACCTCAAAGCAGTGTTTCTCAGGGGCTGTTGCCCTTCTGCATCTCCCTCTCTGTGCTCCTGTTTCAGAATGGGCATTCATTCCCAGCTAGGCTTCCTGGTGGTGACGAGCGCTCTCCCCCAATGCATCCGCTTCCCCCATCGCCAGCAGGGCTCACAGAGCGAAGGGAACTTTGGGGAGCACGTATCCAACAGGGTGTCTGGTCTGCGAGACACCTGTGGCATGCAAGAGAGCCGCTGCCAGCTGCTGCTGAACTGCCCCAGACACATCAAAGACTGCCCGTAGAAACAGTCTACTCAGGAGCAATGTCCAGTAGCACTGTACCAGCTTTGGGGAGCCCCTGTAGTTCGGCACAGATTTTCAGAGATTCGTTAGCAGGTTTCTTTCTAAAGCTCTTGGTCCAGAGCTGACATCCCTCAGTCAGCAGCTTCATTCCGCTGCCAGCCTGCGGCTGACAGGCTGTGACGCTCTCGGCTTTTTCAGAAGGGTGAGATGGATCAGATCCTTTGGGAAAAGGCGAGGACTCATCCATTCTTACAGAGCCTTTTACCAGCTCCAAAGCACCAACTCTAGGGAGATCCCTTTCCCCACCAAAACACAGCTAGCTTTGGGGCAGGAGGCGACAGCTCTCTCTCCCCCAGCTCAGGAAAGGAAGTAAAAAATACTGCCTCCAGTTAAAGGAACAGGGGATGCAATTAGTCAAACCGGAATCTGCCAAAGCTCGCTAGACTCGTACAAGACAGATCTTTAATGATCACAAGTGAGCAGGGCTTTGAGTTTTACATCTGATCTGAAAGTACCTACCTCCCGCCTCTCCATCCCCCCCAGGAGTCCCCTGGCAAACAGACCTTTGGTGATGAAAGGGAATTTCCAGCTCGGCTGCACAGAGCCTAGGCTGGCGACTAGTGCGGCCAGGACACACGTTAAAATAAATATTCCGCAAAGCTAACGTTCCTTATAGATGATCTGGGGGGGGTGACGATTTTTCTACTGATCACTGGAGGTGACAGCTGTGTGAAGAGCAGGGGAAACAAAGACACCGACCGCTCTCCCCGTTCCACTCGGCTAGAGAAATGATCGCCTGACATGGAACCGTAGCATCTGGTGGCTGTGGAACGCATGCGGAAGCAGAATGCCGGTTAGTGCTCAAGAAGAGAGCATTAGAGATTCTGAGGGACGTATGAAGCAGGTGTTCGCAAACAGCCTGTTCATAATAATTACTTTTCGATTGTTTTAAAGTATTTCGAGCAGGATCCTGCATGCGGGGAGGGAGAAAGGAAGAGATAAAAATTAAGAGCTTGTCAATACGGTCCTGCCCTAGTTAAACAAGAGAGCGGGCAGCTGGCTCCAACCCCGGATTCTGTTACTCCAGCCCCCATCCTTACATCCAGATGGGATGACTGTTCTGGGGCCCAGCCTGGCATTGGCTGGCAGAGTCGCCCATGGTAACCTGGATGTCAGAGTGTTTCTCCAAAGTTGCCATCTACACTACCTTGCTGAATGCTGCCGATTTGGAAGGGGGAGGGGTTGCAGGGAATAGGGGTGATCAAAGGTATCAGCTCAACCATTAATCCTATTCATGGTGCTGATCGTTCTCTTCCAAATCTCTATTTTACAGTCTGTGAGTGTGACACTCAGCTACCCTGCCGCTCGCCTCCCCCTGTCGCTGTACTTCCCCTGCCCCCATAAGGGGGGCAGTGTGTCTTGTGGTTATGGGGGGGGGGGGGGATTGGGAACCAGGAGATCTGGCTTCTATTCCAATCTCTGACACTGACTCGCTGTGTGGCCTTGGGTAAGTCACCTAAACCCTCAATGCCTCAGTTTCCCCCATCAACACTAGAGAGAAGGATACTGACCGACATTCATGCACTAAGTCAGAGAGCTGGGGATGAAGAATGCTAGCGCAGTGCCAGATGCTATTAATTATTAAGGTGGGGCATTTACAAACAGCAGGTTAGCAGGCAAGGGCTAAATGACTCAGGTAAGGTTCACTTGGGGGCAACCAAACACCTGGGGATAATGCACAGGCTTCTTACAATTCTGTAGTGGCCTTGCACTGATCCTGCTCTGCAGGGACATGCCCGGGGGACCTTTGCACAGACCCAGGGCAGTCCCTGCTGGCTGACCGGGCAGGAGACCCAGTTTGGAGACCCAGATTGGGAGAGATCAGCCAGAGGGTACTGAAAACCCCAGGCAAGTTCAATATTTGCATTTGATTTGCAAGCCTTCCCTCCCCCAGATAAAGCCAGGGCTGCAGCGGACTGCAGGGAGCAGTCTCAGGTTCAGTTAATAATTAGCGAACATGCAAATTCCCCCTCGATGAGATAACGATAAACACCCCGATTTGGGAGAGACAAAGGGGGCTTTCAATTGCCAGCAGCCTTCACTGGTGTAAAAATAAATGTCCCGTATTTATTTAGCTCCTTTGAGAATCCACATCAGTCCCCAAACAGTCTTTTACTGTCAGGCTACAGTAGAAACCTTTATACGCAGAGAAGATACTGACAGCTACCCCCAGCACAATCATCTTTTATTCATGCACATAATATAAACTGTATTGCCTCGGAAACAAAAGGATTTAACCCGTCGCTGGCTGGCACGGCCTAATGGCAGCGTCGGGCCAGCTCAGGCAGAAGAGGCGAGAGGGCATGGGCAAGCGGGCAACCAGGCGTGGCCACCAGCACTCGTGAGGAGTATGGGTGTAGGCTGGCCTCAGGCCGGGGCAGGAAACTCACTGTGCATTGGGGGTTCAACAGGGCTGGCACGTGAGACAGGGCTAGGGGGAAGGGGCCTTTGTGGAGTGGGGGAAGCATTCAACACAGAAACCCAAGGCGGGGCCAGTGGCAGGTTACAGCAGACCCAGGCACTACCAGGCTCTGCCATCCCCCACGCCAGACCTGGTGAATCGCAGGGCCTAGCTCGGCACCAGTCTGCCCTGTGCACAGCATGCTGTGGCCAATGAGCCACACCACTAGGTCCCACCCCAGCACCCGGCCTGGCTCCGAGGGCTGAGTTCACACAGCAGCTGAGAGGCCAGAAGCAGGGACACGGGCGAGACAGCAAGGCGCTCCAGGGTGCTGTCCCGCCTCAAAGAGGCCCTGGGCATGAAGGGTGCTACCAACAGCTGAGAGGAGGGCCCAAAGCAGAGCTCCCCAGGCCAGCAGCCTGAGCACCACTTTGCAATTGGCTCCCGCCTCTGCAGCCGAAACCCCCAGATCCAAACGTCTCTCCCCAACCTTAGGTGGCGTTTGGATCCAAGGTGACCGGCGGGGGTGTGGCAGGAACCTCGTGATCGTTCGCTGCAATAGGGTGCCAGGGACACCCCTTCTAACCAGTCCCCATGTCTGCGCCCATCACCACGGCATCTGGGCCTTGCACGGACCGCTGGGGTCCACAAGGAAGGGCTCTCCCAGCCCACTACGAAGACTACGGTTCAGCTATGCTGGCATAACGTGTAGACGCCGTCCATCGGCACGAGGACACCACCTCCCCCAACGACGGTAGCTACAGCACTGGAAGCTGCCTGACAGCCTGGCTACATCTACCCAGGGGTTAGGTTGGCATGGCCGCCTCAGCCAGGTGTAGTTTTTTTACATCCCTGATTGTAAAGAGTAGGCCAAGCCTTAGTTAAATGGGGCAGCCCCCTGGTGAGGACACCGAGTTTCAGAGCGAGTCCAGTCAGTATCATTTCCTCACGTAGACAATGCTGCAGCGCCAGCCCTGTATCTCCTCAAACTGTCCGGAGCCAGCTGGAGGAATCATTAAAAAAGGGATAGAGAATAAGTCGGAGAATATCTTATTGCCCTTATACAAATCCATGGTGCGCCCACATCTAGAATACTGCGTACAAATGTGGTCTCCTCATCTCAAAAAGGATATACTGGCACTAGAAAAGGTTCAGAGAAGGGCAACTAAAATGATTAGGGGTTTGGAACAGGTCCCATATGAAGAGAGATTAAGGAGGCTAGGACTTTTTAGCTTGGAAAAGAGGAGACTACGGGGGGATATGATAGAGGTATATAAAATTATGAGTGGAGTGGAGGAAGTGAATAAGGAAAAGTTATTTACTTGTTCCCAAAATAGAAGAACTAGGGGCCACTCAATGAAATTGGTGTGCAGCAGGTTTAAAACAAATAAAAGGAAGTTCTTCTTCACACAGCGCACAGTCAACCTGTGGAACTCCTTACCTGAGGAGGCTGTGAAGGCTAGGACTATAACAGGGTTTAAAAGAGAGCTGGATAAATTCATGGAGGCTAAGTCCATAAATGGCTATTAGCCGGGATGGGTAATGAATGGTGTCCCTAGCCTCTGTCTGTCAGAGGGGGGTGATGGATGGCAGGAGAGAGATCGCTCGATCATACCTGTTAGGTTCACTCACTCCGGGGCACCTGGCATTGGCCACTGTCGGTAGACAGGATGCTGGGCTAGATGGACCTTTGGTCTGACCCAGTATGGCCGTTCTTATGTTCTTATGTTCAAAGGCCCCATTTGAGTCACCAGCAACAGGTTTTCGAGAGGTGCGAATTCAGTGAGTTTTGCCTCACACCAGCTGGGGCCAATGGCATTAGCTAGACAGGAAGGGGTCCACACCGCTTCGTCAAGTCACCGGACTCCTAATCCGCACTGCATTTGCTGACCCCCTCGGAGTCCTGCTAATGCTCCCTACTCCTTGTATACCAGCCTGCCCACTCATCCCCAGCTCTGCCAGTCGACCCCGGGCCTAGCCTGCACTTCTGTGTCACGCTACTCCAGTTCTGGGTCACTAATGATGCCGGGTCATAGGCCTGGGGACTTGTTTTTACTTGCGACCTCGGGCAGAATTTGAACTCAGCTCTCCGGAGGGGAAAGGTTAGTGCATCACCCAAGCACACCACCTGGAGCCCTGCGGCTTGGGCGGTGGCGTCAGGAGACACAGACACACCAGAGCAGGGGCAGGACAGCACGGGGAAGGGGGAGCGAGTAAGAATTCAGGGGGAGAACACGGATTCCAAAGGACAGGCCGAGTTCTCCTGGAGACACAGGGGGGGTTCGGGCCAAGGTCTGGACATTAATTGCCTGGTGGGAAACATGAACACAGCCCATTTCCACCCCCTCCCATCCCGGTGACTCCGTGCCCCCAGCCTTGGCAGCCGGACCCCACTGCTCCCATGCCGGCCCAGTGAGCCTCCTCCAAGGCAAAGCAGATGCTGATCTGGTTGCGGGCAGCATAGCTGTGAAGGGGACTGACCCCTTCTGGCTGTCCGCAGATCCCCCGAGCTCCAGCGCCAGCCCAGGAGATCCAGAGCATCCACACTCCAGTCCCGCCGCGCTGCAGCCTTTGCAAAGGTCTCTCCCCCGCTCAGCTTGGTGCTGGTATCTCGCCGCTCCCATCCCGAGTCCTCCCCAGTCATCCAGCACTTCTAAGGGCAACGGGCCGCAGCCCGGCGGGGAGGCGAGCAGCTGCCGCCTCATTACTCTCCCGCGCTCTGTGCCATCAGTGACTGAGCACAAGTCAAATAAAACGGATCGTAATGGCTGAATCAGAGGCGTCATTATGTAACATTATCCTGGAGAGACGAGGCCGCGGCGCTGGGGAGCGGCAGGTGCACTCCCGGGCCAGCAGCTCATTTGCTGTTTCATTTCTTCCTCTCCTTCCCCTCCTCCCTCCACCTCTAATCTAAAAGTCGCCACCGTCACACGTCCAATTGCATACTAAGTGCAAACCCGACGCCCTCCGAGAACGTCCGCGGCGCCGCCGAGCCGGCAGGCGAATACTAATGAGGCCTCGATGCCGGCGGGCGCCTGGCTGCGGAACGACAACATGATCCTGCCCCGGGCCCTGCCACCCAATCCCCCTCCGGGCACAAGTGAAGAGGTAATGCCCGGCCCGGGTGCCAGGTGAGACAGAACAAAGGGGGAGGGGCGCTTGCGGGAGGAGCGGCTGCTCTCTGAAAGTTTCCAGCTTGACACCTTAAGAGTCTTTCATCCGGCCTCTTCTTGCCTCCCACCTTGATCACCTGCCTGTCCAACCCCAGGGGCCCCGCTCCATCCCTGCCCGAGGCGCACTCTCCAGGGGTGGACCCCCATGTGAGACGTCGTCTCCAAGGCAGGAGGGAACCCGCAGGAAGGGAAGGGTGAAGGCGCGTGGAGCGGCGCAGGGGAGAAAACAAGGCCAACAAGAAGCCTTCAGCACTAGGCTCAGGGTTGCAGTGAGGTGGGAATCTCTGCCTCCCGTGTCCCGCTGGAATGCTGCGGGGCATACTTCCCCTTGGGACAGCCCTGGTGTGGCGGAGAAGAATTTGGCCCTAAGAACACTGCTGCCTCCCCGAGCCCTTCAGTGTATCTAGGTCTGATCCCAGCTACCCAGGCGTGAGAAGAGCCTGACTAGGAATCAGAGCTCTGCTGCAGGAAGATCCCTACGGTGCAAAGGGCCAGGTCACGAAGGGGCTCTCTGATATTTCGCTTAATCAACCAAATGCCTAATCTTGGCCTGCGCCCGCAAGACGTGTTTGGGACGGGCGTGGGATTAAAGTGCTGCATGAGATTGAGGCCTTGTGCAAATTCCAGATCTCTTGGGGGCCTTGGGTCCCCACCTGCAGCATGAGGATAAGAACCTGTATCAGTAATGGGACTAGCTTGGTTGCCTCTCCCCAATTCAGAGCTCTCAGGGGGGTTTCTGACCCCCATCGAAGGGGAAGCGCCAGCCCGAACAATTTCTTCCTGTTTAGCTTGAGCACGCCAGCTGTACTCCTAGTCTAGCACAGCTGGTTTTCCATACATTTCACGTCCTTATATGGCTAAACTGCTCTTTCTCCCTTATTCCACATGCGAGATGCTTTGGATACAGTAATTTCATGACAGCTGCATTTTACTAACGCTGCTCCGCAGTCACCAACGAGGTGTGAACCCCACTGCCGCCGCGTCCAATGACACCGGAAGGGTTTGTCAGGCAAATCACGCAACAGACTCAAGAATCCAAAACCCAGCCAAAGGCAAGCGCCATTCAGGGGCCTCCAGCAATTAACTAGCAGAGCAACGTACCACGGGCAGGGCTGGATTCTCCATCACTGGCAATCTTTACGTCAAGGCGGGAGGCCATTCCAAGAGACCTGCTCTAGTTCAACCACAGTCGCTGGACGCGATGCAGGAATGAATTCAGGGCAGTCTAATGGCCTGTGTTATGCAGGAGGTCAGACCAGATGATCCCAGTGGTCCTTCCTGGCTTCCAGAATCTCTGACTCTATTCATCTAACCCACATTCCCCATTCATGGATGGCTGGCTAACACCATCTCCACGCCACAAGAGGCACCCTAGGGACTTCCCTGCGGCCCATCCATTTTTCCTGAACTGAGCAGACAGGACGGTGATGGGCAGCAATACAAAACCCGAAGACAAGCAGAAAACAGAGCCGGGATCACCACCCAGCACAAAAGAGACACCACCTCTGTCTCTGAGCTCCATGCAACACCAACCCGTCCTCCCTACTTATGCCACCCTGGGCACCAGGGAGCAGGGCTCTTTGCACTATAGGCAGACAACGGCTTGCTTTAAAGTTGCACATGCCCACGGCACATCTGTGTTACGCTAGGCTCTCAGGGTAAAGAGCTTTCCTATCTGCCAGCGGGCACGGAGCCTGCATCCAGAGCAGGAAGGGAGGAAAACCACCCGTTCAACCTTGAGAGATGAGGCAAGCCCTCCCTGCTCCATGGCGTTGGATGCTACCCTTCCCTCAAATCAGCAGGCAAAGCGGTGATTACAAGAGTGGTTCATATTTAATAATGCAATTTATATTCCACTCGCAGCATAAACTATTGTAAAGGCACACTAATGTAAAAATACATCTGGCTTGTCAATAGTTTATCTTGTGGATCTGCATCTAAATCCCTGGGCATTCTTGACTTATGGCTGCACCAATGTCTAATGAATAAAAAGGTGCAAATTATAGGCCTTGCTTTAATGCTCATCATAAAATTAGATGATAGTTGCAAAAGCTGCATTCTCCTGCCCACGGAGCAGCAATAGTAAGCTATAAATAAAGTGTATTTAATGTATCCCAGAGCTGTGCAAAGCCAGGAAAGAGTATGTTATTGTACAGCTTTCAATGGATCCGCCACCAGTTCAATGAAGTGATAACTGATCCATCATGTGAATTTATGTGAACTGTCGGCTCACAAAGTCATGGCCTCCACACTGTAAATAGCCTACAATCCTTCTAGCAGGGTCTGCCTGCCAATAAAACTGTCACTGGCAGGCTTGTAGCAAGCACCTTCAGGACAGTGGAAACAAACCATTAAGTTCTTGGGTTTCGACTTGGGTTTCTCATCCCAGCGGTCTCCTAGCTTCGCTGCTATTTGCCAGCATGGTTAATCTGCAAGGGAAAACGCAAACACATCCTTGCTTCGAGGCCCGGCAGATTCGTATTATGGGGATCAATGGAGGCCCCTATCTCCCAGAAGTTGTGCTGACGGCCGCGGGGCCACCGCAGAAGGTTGGGAGGGGGCGTTCAGAGAGCGACATGGATGAACGGGCAGGGTCAGCTGGGCAGGCAGCTCTTGCACAAGCTTCAGAGGACAAAACAGCAGCGGCACAGTCTTCAGCTGGCTTTAGACAACCTTAGGGGAGGAGAGGGAGAGGCGGTGAGCATCCAAATACCCACAATGCCTCACTGCAGGCCATTTATCACCGAGCACAATGTGGAACCTCTCCCAGAGGGGCTGACCCCTCACTTGGGAAATCCGACCCGCTCTGGGGACACAAAGGCAAAACAAGTGGTTGGCTCCAGAGCCAAGTGTGGGCACAGGTCCTGGGGCTGAGCCCCACTCCCTGGGGGCACTCTGTCCCCAAGGGGGGCTGAGGATGTGGGGAGTTCGAATCCAGTTCAGGGCTAGGGTGGGGGAAGGAGGCGGGTTCGACCGCACCAAATCCCTCGCCAGTGGTTCCTCAGGGGATGTCGGCGCCGAAGGGTGGAAATCCCACACCGCCAGTCGACCTCACAAGATTTCCGCCATCTTGAGCCGTGGAAATCTCATGCAATGAGCTGTTCTCACACCATGGCTGGGGACAAGGAGCAGGGTGAGGGGGTTGGATGGGTTGGGGGTCCTGGTTCAATCCTAATTCCACCCCAGAACCACACCCCCACTCTCTGGGCCAATGCCAGTGAAATTCCAGAGCCACACCCCCATGCTGTGAGCCAATCCCACTGAAATTCCAGAGCCACACCCTCATGTCGTGAGCCAATCCCACTGAAATTCCAGAGCCACACCCCCATGCCACAGCCCAATCCCAGGAACCTTCAATAGCTGGGTCCCCAAATCCCAGCCCAATCCCAGTTAGTTTCCAAAGCCACGCCCATTCCCCAGCTTCAGCCAGATACAGGGTTCTTCTTTTCTCCATGCAGTTAAAACACCTGTTGCCTTCCATGCCAGGGCCGGCTGCACTTCAGGGGTGGCATGCACACATATACGTCTATAAATAGGATCCGACGCTGCAGCTTTTATCTAGGCAAAGCTCCCAGTGGCGCGGGATAGGGCCGTGGTTCATAAGTCAGTGTGGGATCATTCCAGGAGAGAGGTTACATCACAACCCCCCCTGGCTTTCTGGCCACTGCAGCCATATTCAGTGGTGGCATAAGCAGGATCCCACAGAAACGAGAGCCCGGTATTGACCTACTGAGTCATCTAGTCTCTGTTCTGCTTTCTCAGCTCTGTGCCTCTGGTCCCAGAGAGCACCCCTTTCCCCGCAGCGCGCAATCCAACGCAACCGCAGCCCAGCCACATGGCCACACTGTACATGGAGAAAGAACCAGTCCTGCAGCTTATTATTTAAAAAGCATTAAGGGGGCTCCGAGGCCAATGGGCTAACCGCAAACAAAACAGCACTTAGGCCCTCCAGAAACAAGCTCGTCACAGAAGGGAAGCGGTGAGTGCCGACCTTCCTCCTCGGTCTCAAAGTTCGACAGGCCAGATTCCTTGTTTTTTCCTGAAACAACAGTCTCTTACATTCGGATAGGTATTTTCCTCTTTAAAAGATCCCAAAGCACTTTGCAAACTCCAGTCCCAAGCAATCCCCCTCCAATCCCACGCAAACTCCGATCCCACGCTGCCAGATCGCTGGCATGTCAAATTAAAGAGGGCATAGACAAATTTTTAAAACTAAGGGGTGGGGGAAAGCTGACCGGTGGGGAGGTGCATGTGGTTCAGAGACATCCCTTAGGGGAGGTTTTATGTCCTGGGACCGGTCCTATTCAACAGTTTGCAGATGATACAAAATTACACAAGAAAGTTTAGTCCAAAGCTGACTGCAAAGAGTTACAAAGAGGTCTCACAAAAATGGGTGACTGGACCACAAAATGGCAGATGTAGTACAATGCTGATAAATGCAAAGTAATGCACATTGGAAATATAATCCCAACTATCCGTATAAAATGATGGGGTCTAAATTAGCTGTTACCACTCAAGAAAGAGATTGTGGAGTCATCGTGGACAGTTCTCTGAAAACATCCACTCAATGTGCAGCAGCAGCCAAAAAGCGAACAGTTAGGAACCATTAGGAAAGGGATACATTATAAAAGACAGAAGATGTCATAATGCCATAATATAAATCCATGGTACGCCTACATCTTGAATACTGTGTGCAGTTTTGGTTGCCCCATCTCAAAAAACATATTAGCATCAGAAAAAGTACAGAGAAGGGCCACAAAAAGTATTAGGGGTATGGAACAGCTCCTGTTATGAGGAGAGATTAAAAAGACTGGGACTGTTTCGCTTGGCAAAGAGACAACTTTGGAGGGATATGACGGAGATCTGTAAAATCATGACTGGTGGGGAGAAGGTGAATAAAGAAGTGTTATTTACTCCTTCACATACCACATGAACAAAGGGTCACCCAATAAAATGAATAGGCAGAAGATTTAAAACAAACATAAGGAAGTATTTCTTCACACAACGCACAGTCAACCTGTGGAACTCCTTGCCAGGGGATGTTGTGAAGGCCTACCTGATTCAAAAAGAATTTGATAAATTCATGGGTGATAGATCTATCAGTGACTATTAGCCAAGATGGTCAGGAATGCAACCACATCCTCCTGGTGTCCCTAAACCTCTGGGATTGGACGACAGGGGATCGATCACTCAATAACTGCCCTGTTCTGTTCATTCCCTCTGAAACAAGTGGTACTGGCCACGGTCAGAAGACAGGATACTGCGTAGATGGACCATTGGTTTGACCCAATATGGCCGTTCTTATGGTCTTGTGTTCACTGAATAGGGACAGAATCTATAGTAATTAACGTAACGAAGGCAAAAGATCTGACAGAGTGGGGTCATGTATGCACCTGGGTGATATCTGCTTCCGCGCTTCACCCTCCCTTCGGAAGCCATGGGCATCACTTTACTCTTCTGGACCACGTAACACAAACCACCACAACCACAGCTGGGAGAAGGGCGGCCAATGAAAGACGGGATTCCCCAGCGCATCACCGCAAACATCCCGGCAAGGCTTCCTTTCCCCGGAATGGGAGCCTTCGTCCCATAGCCCCCTTCAGCCAGAGAGCAATTTCCAAGCAGTTCGGTGTGCGCGCGTGCACACACACACACACACACACACACACACACACACACACACACACACACACACACACACACACACACACACACACACACACACACACCCCTGCATCGACTGGTGGCTAGAGGTACAAGAAGAACAGAATAAGCCGGGGACGGGGGAGGCAGGAAGAGAGAGGAGCAAAAGAAAAGGGGGGGGGGGGGAGGAAAATGAGGTTCAGAAAACCCTCTTAGAAGTCAGCTATTCCCACGGCTTGTCTCTCATTACCGCCGCGCTGATATCCCTATTAATAGTACCAGTAAATCCTCCTCCCCAATTCGGGTCCATTTCTATAAATAATGTAGAATCTTTTTATTTACTGACAGGTTGTAAAAGTATCAGGGAGAATAATGTGAAATCGGGGGCTGTTGAATAATTCATGCTGCCAGCTTAACACTCTCCTCTCCCTCGGCCTGCCCATTTACTGGAGAGCACCTTATGCCCAGGAATCCAATAAAAACAGGACTAACGACCTGGCACTAATTCTTTATCAATTGGGACTTTTACAGCTTAGAAAAAGGAGGAGGAAGAAAGCGAGAGAAAGGCCCAGAGCCATGGAAAGAATATGCCCCCTATGAAAAATACAGGAGTGGAGACACGGTCCATTCATCTCCACCCAGCGCCGTATCCTCAGGGTGCAGAAGGGCCCATTCGGAGCTGGATGTACCAGCTCCTAGCCCTTCGATAGCTGATTCCTGATCTCTCCCAGGCTTTCCAAGAATGAGTATGAATTATGGAGCCTGCATTTGTACATGCAGACTGCACGTCTGTCACAATAAAACTCCCTCCCTGACGGTAATTCTCTGTCGTGTGTGTGATTCTCTAGCCCAGGTTTCTTCTCCCAGCAGGTGGCTTCCCTTAGCATACAGGGGAAGTTCAATTCCCCTTCGGCACTGATGAAAGAGAAGCATGTTCATTCCACATGTACCATCCCTGGTACATGCCATCAGGGCGCCAGGTTTTGCAGGTCCGCTGATGCCCTCACGTGGGCGGGTGGGTACTGCACAAGGGCAGCAAAGGGACTAGTAGTGCCCAGGATTGGGAACACCCTGTTCTTTGCCTGCTTTGCAGGGCTAAAACAGCAGCAACTGCAGTACAAAGAAGTATCACATGCACCCACCTCTCAGCCAGGCGTGTAAGCCGATTTCCACCCCGCAGACATGCTATCACCATACATGACACACACCACGCGCACCATACAGGACACACAAGTTGGGCACACGCACGCACGGCCGAAGGGAACCTGCGCAGCATGGAGGCAGGTGCAACCCTCCGGAACTCCTCTTCCCACGCAGCTCGAGGGTCGGCCTAAGGAATGGAATTGAATGACGTGTGGCCCGGGCTTTCACGGTGGCTTCCCCTCGCTCTGCAGCTCAGGGGCAGGCGGGTTCCCCACTTGCTGACAGCTCCCAGAAACGAGAGGGGGGGTGGGAGCTCTGCCACACCAGGTGGCTCCTTCGCTGTGCCCATGACGCTCTCGGAGGTCCTCGCTCACCCTGGCTCTCCGGACCAGCGACTCCCGGAAGGAAAGAGGGCCTGGCCTTTGGCCGGACTGAGCTCGGACACATCCCAGCTGGCGTCAGGAAGGCAGTTTGCTCCATGGGAGCCTCCCTGGGGCTGGTCCCCGGGGAGGCAGCAGCGCCTCTTGGAAGCTGAGCACTGAGGCAGGACATGGAGACGCCTTAGGGACCATCCTCAGCTCTCCACAGCCTTCGTGAGCCTTCCCTGGAACAATGACTCAACTGCACGCTACTGTCTGGGACTTGGCATGCCGCATCGCCAGAGCGCCCGCCCCAGGCCCCGGAGATCCCTCCACCCCCGCGTGATCAGGAGGCAGTACTCTCGTGTCGGAAATACCGGGGCGGTATGAGCTCGAGCCCAGGGGAACGCTGTCCTTTCCCGAAGAGGGCCAGGTGGCAATAGGCAACGTACAGCCGGGGGCCTCATGCAGTCCCTCTCTGCTCTGGCCTAAAGCCTTCCAGATGTGTTGGCCTTTCTCCCCAGCAGCCGCTTCAAGTGAACTGTTAGGTGCCAGGAACAGCTGGGGTCGATTTGTTCAGCCCCCAGGGCCCTGGGAGGGAAAGGAAAGGTCCTGACCCACTGAACTGACATAGGATGGCCCTAAATCCCACAGACAGGGGCTCCAGGCCTGCAGGCCTAACAGATCACCCGGCGGTCAGCGTGTACCGCATGGCGGCACTGGCAGGGAGCTTGTTCCACGTGGCTAGCAAGCCACTGGGGCTGGCTACTCCCCCTCCCCCCAGCACATAGATCCCAATGCCCTTGCTGGTCCTGCTCCCTTCACAAGAGGAAACGGAGTCTTCCTCCTTCCCGTGCTTGTAAATGAAGCTCAGGAGGGCCCGGGTTTGTTTATATGTAGGACCTACACCAAGCGCTGTGTGTGTTTGGGGGGGTGAATGATCGCTGTCAGGGGACGGCAGGACAGAGGAGCCAGTCGCCTGCTTGGGTCTAAGCTGAGGCTCTCGGAGGAAGCGAGAGGAAGCAGTCCCAGGGGGTGGGGAAATGCAGCCCAGCCCTCTCATCACAAAAGCCACCAGCTGTCCCTAAGAGCGGGGCTGAGGACCTCCAGAGTGGCCAAGGACAGGGCAGGCCTCTGGCAGGCCAAGCCCCGGGGCAGTTACTGCTGTTTAAAGGTTCTATTTATGATCGCGTGGTAGCACCTCAGGGCCTCAGCGAGACCCCCAGGCCCGCCCTGCGCTGGGCGCAGATACAAACTGCAGGTCCCTGCCTGGAAGAGTGGGCGCTACCCTACCACACAGCAGTAACGAAGCAGATGCCTTCTCTCTCCAGAGCTGTCAAGCCCGATCTCCCACCAGCATTACACACCCCGGGCCCACACAATCTCCAGCACCGGAGTTTGCACCCACGCACAGTCACAGGCCTGGAGACACACGGGAGGTGTCTGCACCCTTGGGCGGGCGCGCCCAGAATCTCCGGCCTGCGTGGACCCAGGCAGACAGAACCTCTCCTACCCTACGCCCACGTCAACACGGCCTGGGAGCTCCCCTAGCCTGACCCCATCCCACCCAGGGGTTCCCTCATTTCCTGTGCTGGGCTCTCTGCGCTCCCCAGCCCAGTGAGGGGCCTGTGTGTGCTTTAGCCAGAGCTCCCACTTCCATTCCTGGCCGTGGCCTCTGCCTGCCCCCAGAGGCTGGGAATGCTGCGGAGGCGACAAGCCAGGGGAGAGGGAGTGACCCCTGACAGCTGATTTAGGAGCAGCAGCAGCACTGATGGATTGGGTCCTTGTGAAGAGGAGGTGGAGAGAGGCATGTCCCGCGTTCCAAGTCCTTCCCTCCCCCTCACGCTGACTCAGAGATGACCCGAGCCTGATCTAGCTCCAGGTCCAGGGGGCCCTGGATTAGGGGGTTTCTTCCACCCTTTAAGCACCACAGCGTAATAGGCGCTAGTGTAGGGAACCGAGGGGAGTGTGGTACCAGGGCGTGCCCAGGGGGAGGCTGGCACCCGGGGACACAGGCCACCCACACTGGAATGGGAGGAGATGGAGCCCTGGTCTTGCCTCCCGCCCGGCCCTACAGTTCAGCCCCGCCCCACAGAGGATCCTGGAGCAGTGTACTGTGGGCTGCCAGAGGCCCTGCTCCCCCGAAGAGTCCCAGGCCAGCGCCGCACCGGCAGCCTCACGACAGGAGCCCAGACGCTGGGGAGATGGGCATGGAAGCCACAGACAGATTCGGACCAAGGAGAAAGGCAGCCCTGCCTGCGGGCCGTGGAGGATGGAAGGAGCCAGGGAGAGAAAGCCCAGGACCCTGCTTGTGTGAACCGGCGGGTAAGGGGCAGCAGGACAGCACCTCCGCGGAGCTCTGTCCCCAGCCAGAGAAAAGCTCAGTCCCCAAAGGGTTAACCGCAGCAAAGAGACCCAGATAAGCAGAGTGGCTAATCCCTGGGCCCTTTGACACCCTGATACCGGCTCACAGAGCGCATTATCCTCCCTGGCCCTGCCAAGGAAGGAAGCAGGGCAAGTGGGAGTCTGGGGGGGAGCGGGCAGCTCCTCTTGCAGCCGGCCCCCCCTTGGAACAATACCTAGCCTCTGTGGTTTTGATGTGCAGTACAAAGCCGAGAGAGATTTCCATGTAACATGATAAAAGCAAGTCCCCAGCCAGCACAATTATTTGATAATTCTCCCTTAACACCCATCAAATTAAAGCAATGTCCAAGGGCTGCCTGAAGTGGCACTGATAGGTATTAAACTTTAATGAGATTTAATGGCTCTGGCCTACTTTTTAAGCGCTTGGGCCTACACTTATGAACATTTAATTTCCCAGGCCCTGACCTCTTTTCTTCTCTCTTGGTTTATCTTCCCACTGTTGCCCCCCACCCCCTCTTTCCACGGCTCCCTCCCCGCTTCCACACACAGCTGGTTTATGTTAGTGTTACCAGCCTTCTGCAGACCAGACCAGTCCACCGCGTGTCACAGGCAATTGGGCGTGAGGCTCGGCAGGCCGGCTGATATTAATCTCCCTGCACTTAGTGACTGAATGTGGATTCTATCCGGGAGCTGGGGGGCGGGGGGGAGGAAGAGAAATACAAAAAATGTGATTCAATAGCACCAAAAGCAGACGAATTTATGGAATAATTCAATTTTCTCCCAGAATGACATTACGCTGCAGGTCGGATCAGAGCAAGAGCCTGGCTCCTCTGCCCTGCGGTTTGATTCCCTCTCTGGTCTCTTGTTTAATTTTAAGTTCTCCTTAACCTCCAACACCCCCCCACCCCACACACACACCAACTTGCTTCCCCTGCCTGTCCCCCAGCCCCACAAACACTTCAGGCAGCAGAATTAAACAGCCGCCGAGGTGCGGCTCCAAAGCAAACACTCCCTGGGGCATCCTGGCTGCTGTGCCTCGGGTTAAACCTCCGGCCATTACTGGAAATGCCGCTGGATCTGGCAAATTCAGAAGGTTAAATCCTAAATATCCCAGGGATTGAATGTAATTTAGTCTTGTCTGTGGGCTTGGTGCCGGCCAGCTAAGCTCGCTGCTGCCCTCTAGTGTGCAAAGGACAGGAGGGCCCTTGTCTGCCCCTGCAGATCTAGAAGGGCCATTGGATGAAATTTACACAGGCCGGTATTAAAATCTGCCACAGGGAACTGGCTGCAGCCACAGCTTCTGGAGGGAGGAAGCCGAGATCATCTGGCTGCACCACCCTCGAGCGGGGATGAAGCTCAGCCTTTCACCCAGCTTTTCTCAAGCTCGGGCAGGGCTCCCTTCCCTCTGCAATTCACAGCTCTCCCGCGAGCCATGAGGCTCCGGAACAGGACTGCCAGGAGGGCACCGCTCTGCTCTTGTGGCTCTCAGTCATATCTGCCCTGAGGGATCCTGGTGGTGAGTGCCGTGGAGATATCCCAGACAGACCGACCACAAAACCCCATGGAGTTTGTATTACTTCTGCCAGCCACAGGAGTAATACAAGCAATCAGGGGCTGCCTGCTCCACACCCCCTCAGCAATGTCATCTGTTGGGGGAAGTGTGATTTGAGAGCATCTGACAGTCCCTCTTTGCACCACCTAAGTGATGATGCCGAAGCGCGGGGGGGGGGGGGGGAGGGCACAAGGCTGAAGAGAAGGGTCAGTATGGCGGCTAAGGTGCATGACTGGGAATTGGGGTTGCTGGGTCAGTGACTCTGCCACCGACCTGCTACATGACCTCTACCAAATCTCTTTGCCATTCTGTGCCTCAGTCTCCCCATCTGTCAATTGGGAATGACCATCCTTACCTCCCTTCTGGGGGGGAAGGGAGGCTGGCAGGCCTAATTCACTGGTGTTTGCCAAGTGCTTTGAGATCCTGAGAGGGAAGGGGCTGCAAAGTGCCTATTAGTAGTAGTTGAAAATGATTCTCCCAGAGACTTTCACTGGATTGCTCCCCCACCATTTATTTCTGATATGTGTCGTTTGCACTATAATGGGCGCCTTGGCTCCCATGTGGAGGCCGGATGCATCCCTCAAGTGACAGCGCAGTCACTCCAAAGCCCCCAGGCACAGGGTCTGCAGGAGAAGGACAACTCCTCCGGGAGCAGAGGCTCCGTGTCCTGCACTGGTCTCTAGTGATAAGGCCAGGACAGGGCTCCTCTCTGTGGCACCAGTGCTGAGCCCGCAGATTCCCTGGAGTGCGTTTCAAAGTCTCCCACAAGGCATCTGAATGGAGGCCGAGCGCCA
This sequence comes from Sternotherus odoratus, assembly GCA_032164245.1. Lineage (NCBI taxonomy): Eukaryota > Metazoa > Chordata > Testudines > Kinosternidae > Sternotherus > Sternotherus odoratus. Next base: position 5,120,885 of record JAVMKO010000014.1, on the reverse strand, counting down.
GCAGCAGGGTCACATGGAGGCACCGAAAGCACCTCTCCTGCCATGCACGCTGGCCCCCTCCTTTGGAAGAGGAGGGGACCAGTGTCTTTGCCAGAACAGATAATGTAATCCACAGCACTCACACGTCACCTCACGGGAACTCATTAATCCTCAGAGCACCCTGGGAGGGGAGCAAGGTATTCACATCAGATGGGGGAAACTGAGGCATGGAGAGGGGCAATGACTCGCCCAGAGCTGGTCAGCGAGTCAATGGCAAAGCCGGAAACAGAAGCCATGGTCTGTAGATTTCCAGGCCTCTCTGTTCATCCTCCTTGGCCAAACCACGGCCTCTTCCGGAAACCCTTCTAGCGTCCCCCCCCCTCCCCCCCCCCACACACAACCCACCAGTAGTGCAGGGGAGGAGTTGCTGAGATGCAAAGGCATGGTAATAAAGGGGAATGTTATCAATTCCCTGCAGAGCCAGGAGCCTGCCTTGAGCCGGGGAGGAGGAAGGCAGGGGAAGGGGAGGAGGGGGAAGTGGCGCTAACCCAACCTTAACCCAGAGATCACTTATCATTCAGGCTGCATCACGCATCTTGAAAGTGCAGACACAAAAATGTAATGTCATAACATTCGCAGTTCAATAACCTTTGCTTCACGAGACGGCTTGAACTGTCAGAGGAGCTAGGCGGTAAATATTTCAACGCACAGACACTGAACGCAAAGGCATGGGGAGGGGGCCAAGCCCGCGGGGCGGGGGGAAGGAAGGCAGAAGAGGCCTCTGATTTTCTACACAGCCTCCACACATTAACATACCCCACAGTAAATCCAGGCCAGAGCCGGGGGAGGCTGCAGGGCGGATAAAATACGAGCTGATATAAAACCAGACACCTTTATTGTTCGGAAAAGTCTTCCAACAAGTTATGAATCCACGGCTTGACCCAACCCCATCATGCTGCTTTACGGCAGAAACAAAGCCAGCTCCTAGAATTAAGGCTCTGAGGGGAGCGCCCTCCCCCGCTTCCCAGCCCCAGCCTGCATGGTGCCATCCTTCCCAGCGGGTAATAATCTCCCTGGTTTGGAGGCTATAAAGCAAGGAAGCCGGCCACGGATCCGAGACTTGCAGCCGTTAACCCCTTCAGTGCTGCAAGGTAGATCCCAACCTCCCGAGGGCTAGAGGCCGCTTCCCGGCCAGGGGGGCTCTGTGTTTAACTCCTCACTTTCAAAGGCTCTGCGTGGACCTCCGGGCAGGGAGGACACAGATCCGACTGAAGCACCTCCAGGGCCAACCCAGCGAAAAATGCTTCCCGCCCCCTCCAGGAGCCAGCTGCCCCGGGGAGAGGATCGGAGAGTCAGATTCACTCTGCAAGGCCCTCCCGGATTTTAAAGATCCCAGGCTCCAGGGCAAACGGCGGCCCTGTCCTGCCGCTGGGTAATGCTATAATAGAAGGCAGCACCTCAGATCTCCAGCCGCCCTCCCCTCCCCCAGCATGAGCCCCTACCCTAAGGAGCTCAGACACCCAGGTGGAAGCAGAAGAGAATTCGGTTTTAATTCTTTACAAATCAATTCTCTGTGGCAGTCGACTGGAAACCCTCCTCCCCTGTTGGAAAGCAACTGGAAGGAGGCGCTGGCTGTATCTGATCCCTGCTATGCTTTTAGCTGCCTAGCAGCCACTGAAATAAGCGCCTGTCAGCCCCCAGGAGACTCCGGGAGAAGAAACTAGGTTAGCTCCTTCCAATTAGCCTCCCTGGGAGGTTACTGCGGCTGTGGCGCGTGAATTCCCCGCAGCAAGGGGTTAACAGATCCCAGCTACCATCGAGCTATTACTGTCCCCACCTCCGGGTTAATGGAGGGGAGCCGGGTCTCTCCTCTGGTCAGGAAGAAAACCCTTGCGTGTCTATGAGCAGGAACGCGCCCAGTCACGGGACGGGCAGAGGGAAGACGCAGGCTACGGGTCAGCGCAAGCCGGCTGGGCCCAGCCTCAAACCAGCTGAGGCGTCCGGCTCCCAAAGAGCCATTGGGTTCAGGCGCTTTCCCGACAGGGAGACTAAAGAGAGGATGGGGGAGGAGGAGCCGAAGGAGCCTGCGGCTCCTGGGAGTGGAAGGAGGGGCCCCCCGGATTGGAGCCAGCTGCCTGGCCCGGCCCAGCCTCACCGGGGAGGCGCGTGGCCCTGAACTCGGCTCCAGACATGGGTGCCCACATGGGTGCGGGTGCTGCTTGGCTAGGTGCTTTGAGGGGAAGTCACGCTGCGTGTGAGGCAGGGGCGGGGGAGCCTGTTCTCAGATCCTTGCTGGAGGCGAGTTCAAAAGAGGAGAGCGTGACCAAGAACAGGGCAGGTCTTACAGCCCCGAGGACACGGGTGGGCTCCAGGGGCCCTCAAATGGAGCCGTGGAGAGGGCACAGAGACAAACCCTCCCCTCTCAGGGGAGTCATGCTCCCTTGTTGTACATCCCCTGAGGGCTGCCCAAGGCCACACATTGGCTCAGTGGCCAAGCTAGGGATGAACCACCATCTTCCTCTGACATGATACAACTCATTCACGGCACCCCAGGGGTCCTGGCGCCCAGCCTGTGCTCTCACCACTAGGCCTTCCCTCGCAGCACCCCCAGAGACCCCCAGATGGCACGCTGCCCCCGGGAGCTTCCGTGCCAGCAAGACAGCCTAGGCTTCCCCGGAGGACAGGACCGGCGCCCGCCCATGCAAGAAACAGTTAAACGGCCTCCTCCCACGCCGGACGTGCAGCTACAGGCTTCGTCCCACCCTCCCCGAAACACCTGCTAAGGTCACAGTGCCACGGGGCAACTGTTCAAACCTGCACGGGGTGCGGGAACCACAGAGGGCCCTATGAGCAAGAGGCTGCCTGTCGGCTGCTTGGCAGCACAACAGAGAGCAGCAGCTCAGAGCAGGTGACAGGCAAGCCGGGAGTTTACTTTATTACAGGAAGCAAGTCTATACGCAGCTGTAACCAAAGAGGGAGCGAGGAGCTGGCCAGGATTAACCCCGTCCTGCCTGCACTGGGTACCCGCTGGGCACTGGCTAGGATGACTTGGGATACATGGTCCCTTTGGCCAAGCGCTCAGCACCCCCACTGCTGTGCATTATCCCCAGTAAACTGGGGGGGAGCACCCCTGAAAGCCAGTGCCTCGTGTGGAGCTGCTGCATCCTCGGCACCCCGATAACACAAAGCCAGCTGGGCCCCAGCTCCACGGGAAGTAGCCACTGCTGGGCCAGCAATGCCAGGAAGCCTGGGCTAGCGCGGCACCACCCAGCATCTCCGAGCGACTCCGTTCACCCGGCTTTCTGACAGGCCGGGCGGACGTTACATTTTACTAACTCCAGGACTATCACACAGGGCGCTCGCAAAGGCGACTGCGAGACAAGCGGCTTGCCAGGCTCGCCAGGCGTCCCGCGAGGCTGCCCCGCCGCCCGCCCGGAGCAGGGGCGTCTCCAGGGAGAGCGAAAGCAGCGGCAGGTGGCTGATGCGAACACTCCTCAAGGAGACCACAGAACGCCATGTGCATGTCCCTGCACCAGCGTCTGCTCCCCTGGGTGTCACGGAGTGCCCGGGCAATGGTCTGGAACCGCTCCCTAGGAAGCCAGACCGGACTCCGGGTGAAGGGCCCCTTCTCCGTACACAGCCTGTTTCCCAGGCCAGGAGCTTCAGGGGTCCCCACTTCCACCTTCCTGGGTCTGACCTCGGAGCATTCAGCACCATCTGCCCCCTCCGTGTGCTTCCCCCAGCAAGCCCGCCTGGGTGGGGTCCTGGGGGAGCCCATGGGTTCTGCACCCCAAATCCACAGTCAAACGTGACTCTCAGCCAGCCAGCAGAATAGACGGTTTATTTGAGATGTCAGGAACACCATCCAACTCACAGCTTCTCAGTCTCAACAGGGCCCATTCAGTCAGGCCCTTCTGGGGTGCTAGGAGGTGAGGCCCAGATTCTGGGCTCCTGCTTCTCCCCCAGGTTTATTCGATGACTTCTATCTGGTCTAACACAGACCATGCAGCCAGCGAGCGTGAGCCCTCAGCTGGATCCATCTTGGGGCCAGAGAGCGAGATGGCTTCTCTCCCCCTTCCCAGCCAGACCCAGACTGTGACTGCTCACAAACCCCCTCCAGCCCCTCCCTGCTCTCCTTTGTCCCTTTGTTTGATTTCCGGGGCTGGAGGTATCACCTGACCTCTCTCCAACACCTGGGGTCAGATTACAGCATCAGGGATGCCTCCTTGCTTCCAGTGTCAGCCCCTACTCCTTAAGAAATGCATAGGGGAAACTGAGGTACACACACACACAGTATTCCTACTTCGTCACACTGGGTCACTTCCCCCCCATCACCCACCAGCCTGGGGTCAGACCAGCCCAGGACAGCCCCGGACGCTCCCGGCTCTGCTGAGATGTCACAGCACCTGGAGGGGGAAGCTGGCACCAGAGCTGCACCGTGAGCTGCCTACCCCCTGGCTCCGGTTCTGAGAGCTCCTTGCCTTGGGCGCCTTCTACAAGAACTGCCCACCCCGCTGTCTGGTTCCCAGAGCCCGACTAGAGACAGGCTGCTATGGAAGGGAGACACCCTGCCCATCTCACCCGGAAAGAGGAGGGGGCTGGGAGGAGTCTGCTCAAGGGCTTCATCTTGGATAAGTCCCCGGCTGGAGGGTATGAGTAAAGCCCAACCCTCACCCACTCTGGATGCTGGAAGGGGGGAGAGTCTGTCTGCATTCCCCACTCCTATTGTTCCTGGCTGATGATGAGAGCAGGGGTCTCCATTATTCTCCCTCCACCCCTGACCACCTGGCTGTCTCAGCCTCTTTTCTGGGGCCTCCTCCCCCATGGATTGCTCCAGCCCCTGCCGCTTCCAGCATCCCGATGGCTCGGGATCGTTTCCACTGCCACCCACAGGATTCGGAACAGCAGCTCAGGATCGCTGCTGCAGCGTGTTCATTTCCGCCCCTGCTTGGGAGAAACAAGGAGCAGCCAGGGAGGCGCTGGAGCTGCCGGCAGACTCATGTTTTGATCAAGGAAGCTTCAATTGTGTGGAGATCGAGGGCTCAGCTCTCCACCTCAGAGCACATCCCCACTCCCACGTGGTCTAGGAAAGCTGCCTTCTCATGCCTAGCAAGTAGATTCTTCAAGCCGTACACAAGTATTTAAAAGGCCAGATATTCCGCCGGCATAAATCGACCTCACTCCGGTGCACTCCGTGGAGCTATGCCTAGGCACACCAGCTGGGAGATCTGGTCCGTAAACTCCCCCCGGACAACCCCGACTGAACTAAACAGGATAAATAATACACCGCACTTCACTCTCTCCGCTTTCACACTGCATTCCCACCCCTCCCCCGCCCTCTCTCTTTGGCCTGGGCTGATTGTGAACGCACTGGGGCGGCGAACGGAAAGCACCAAGCCAGCAACCGTGCTGTAAGCCGCACAAGAGGCTTCCGTGCAAGACTCCGCACTGGAGACAGCACCCACTTCTTCATGGAGACCGAGCCACCCGTGGGAGATCTTCTCCATATGGAGATCCCTTGACGATACGCCTCCCCCTCTCTCCTGGCCTTTCCTCAGGGTCAAGCAAATCTTACTGAAAAAATACAAACATTTCTCCTTGGCAAACACTCCCTGAGAAAACAAAACCAGCCGGCACTCCCTCCCCTACCCCCGCTCACACACAGGCCCACTCTTGTGACACAGCAATTAGAGGGAGACATTAATATTTAAATATTGCCAGCTCCAGAGACGAGAAATCAAATACAAATGCAGGCGTGTCGGGAACGCTCTTCCAGCCCTCGCAGCCCAATTAACCCTTCGAGCAGGAGGAGCCGGGGTTGCAGAATTGCACCCCCTGTGCACCCACCCCCGGGCCAGGGAGGCTGGCAGGTCAGTCACTCGCACCCGGCGCTCCAGGACTGCTTCTGGGGGGTCCGGGCACCGCGAGGTCCAGCTAATGCTGCTCCTTGACGTAGCTGGGCAGAGCCGCTGAGGGGCCGAGAGAGACGCTGCTGAGGGTCTGCAGAGGGGAAGGGAGGCGGGCGGAGGAGAGGTGAGCGGTGGTAGGTGCGTGCACACGCACGGGGGTCCGGAGCACGATAATGCAGCCAGGGGAACAGAGAGAGAGAGCCGTGTGTGTGTGTGCGCCGTGCCTGGGTCACAAAGTCCAGAGCCCACGAACCAGGCAGCACCTTCCCCCTCCTCTCCCGTAGCATCGGGCTGTGACGAAGTGGGAGTACTGTGTGTGTGTGCCTCAGTTTCCCCTATGCATTTCTTAAGTGTCTATGTGAAGGGATAGGGGCTAATGCTGGAAGCAAGGAGGCAACGCCCTCCCCTCTGTGCATCCCTGGAAGCTGTAACCTGACCCCAGGTGGGGGAAGGGAGGTCACGTAACACCTGAAGCCCGGGAAAGGAACAAAGGAGCAGGAAGTGGCTAGAGGGGGTTTAAGTCAGTCTGGGTCTGGGGCTAGCTGGAAAGAGGGAGAGAAGCCATTTTGGCTCTCTGGCTTCTCTCCTCTTCGATGGATCCAGCGGAGGGCTCACGCTCTTTCGCTGCATGGTCTGTGCTGGACCAGATGGAAGTCATCGAATAAACCTGGGAAAGAAGCAGGAGCCCAGAATCTGGGGCTCACCTCCTGGCTTCCCAGAAAGGCTGACTGAGGGACCCTGTTTGGACTGCGAAGCTGTGAGTTGGATGGTTCCTGACATCTCAAATAAACCGTCTATTCTGCTGGCTGGCTGAGTCATGTTTGACTGTGGATTTGGGGTGCAGAACCCATGGGCTCCCCCAGGACCCCGCCCAGGCGGGCTTGCTGGGGGAAGCACACGGAGGGGCAGAAGGTGCTGAATGCTCCGAGGACAGACCCAGGAAGGTGGAAGTGGGGACCCCTAAAGCTCCTGGCCTGGGAAACAGGCTGTGTACGGAGAAGGGGCCCTTCACCCGGAGTCCGGTCTGGCTTCCTAGGGAGCGGTTCCAGACCATTGCCCGGGCGCTCCGTGACAACTGGTGGCACAGCGGTGGGATGTTCTGCATCCCGTGGACCCCGTGGATGGCGCACCCTGCAGTAAGTGACTGTGGGATCGCTGGGGAGCAGGCATATTGAAGGCCCAGAGAATGCCAGTTACAGGGGGTGGAAAAGCTGCAGCTTAACCCCTGAGAGTGTGTGACCAGAGAGAAGGACTGTTGCTGATCCAGGGTCCCCCTGAAAACTGCAAGGAGCAGTCAGGGGCGGAGAAGCACGTGGCTTGGCCCTAGGAGGGAGAAGGATTTTTGCAGTATCAGGGTACCCCTGGGGTTTGCAGTGAGCGGTCCCAGGGGCGCAGGAGCAGACGCTCAACCCTGGCAAAGAGGCAGTGACCTGGAAAGAGCTGGCACACAAGGAGTTCCCCCTGGACACTGTGGGGCAAAGAGCACACAGGCCTGTGAGTCCAGAGCGAAGTGATGAGACTTCGTGACTCTGTGCTTTGTGAAGCACAGGTTAATCGTGCAGCTAGGAGAAGCTGGAGGATTTGGCTGCTCGGAGACAGTTGCAAGATTCCTGATCCAGGATGGGGTTGCAGGAGAATCTGGGAGCAACTGGAGTGGTCATGGCGCATCCCCAAGATTCCTGTCCCGGACCAGACGGGGGTCTTCACGATTGGGTTCCCCATCCGGGGACCGGAGCCGGAGGAGAGTGGATCAGAGTCCAAGAGAGAAATTGGACTGTGAGAGGCGACAAGGGCCTGGAAGTGCTGCAGGAGAAGCAGCAGTGTGGACTGGAAATGGTGATGCCAAGGGACCCAAGGGACTTCCGAAGGGTGAGTGGGGATAGACCCCTGGATGCCAGTTCCGCAGGGAGCCTCATTACTAAATTGGGGTCCCTGGGTAAGGGATGGGGGGAAGGGAACGTCCACCTCACTGCTGTTGAGCAGGCTGGCAATTCGAACCAGGGAAACCCTGCGGACAAGCCCTGGTGTCTAGCTCCCCGCTGGGTCCCAAGGCTATTGACGCCATTCACCAGATGGGTGGGGTGGTGGACAGACTCCCACCCCTGTCCCTGACCTGTATGTCTGTGTGGAGTCCCCTGGGTTCAAGTCGTGTGGACACCCAGAGGGAGCAGAGGAAAGTGGAGAAGGGGGAGACAGTCCTGGGGTAGCAAGACCCTGGGACAGGGAGAAGTGTTGTTTGGCCCCGATGGTGCAGTGTCACCGGATGCTGGGGGGCGGTGTGACCTGGGTGAGGGTCAGAGGGAGGAAAATATTCGCCCTGCCTAGAGCCCAGACCCCTGTGCAGACACAGGAGGGGTCAGGCTGGCAGGCTGCTGGGGGTCTCCAGCATATTGCCTGTGAAATCCTGTTGGGGGGGAAAAGTGTCTTCCTGGGGGCAGGATGCAAACCCTGCTCCTGTAACAGCCGAGGGTTTGAATTTGAATCCGGGGAACCAATCGGCGGAAAGGAAGATGGTCATTGTAATCACAACTCAAGGAAGAAGAAGGTGGAAGCTTAAAATGTTAGCAAAGCCCTGGGGCGGGGTGGGACAAAGTAATGGTCCTCTCCCCCCTACACACCGGAGAAATGTCTGTCTCTGTCTCTGAGGCTGTGATCAGAGCAAAGAGCTCACAGCCTGGTAATTGTTCAGCAAGAGGTGGAGGGAATCAGAGACTGGCCGGTCTCCAGGCCTCCCTCGAGATAGCTGGGTACCACCGGCGGGTTGTACCCCAGGTTAGCTACCTAGCTGCCCCAATTTTAGAGCTGGGAAGGAGAGTGACCCAGACAAGGTGGTCTGGGAACAAGGGTGACAGAGGGCTCTCTGTGCCCCGAGGGAGGCGCTAATGCAGGGCCTGGTGTGATTACTACCAAGGAGTGGAAAAAATAATGGGGCACCCATGGACCATTGGTGAGGTCGAACTTCCCCAGGTCACTGGCTAAAGTGACCACTGCTCAGTTCGTTCTCGAAGAGGGGAGATGTGTGACGAAGTGGGAGTACTGTGTGTGTGTGCCTCAGTTTCCCCTATGCATTTCTTAAGTGTCTATGTGAAGGGATAGGGGCTAATGCTGGAAGCAAGGAGGCAACGCCCTCCCCTCTGTGCATCCCTGGAAGCTGTAACCTGACCCCAGGTGGGGGAAGGGAGGTCACGTAACACCTGAAGCCCGGGAAAGGAACAAAGGAGCAGGAAGTGGCTAGAGGGGGTTTAAGTCAGTCTGGGTCTGGGGCTAGCTGGAAAGAGGGAGAGAAGCCATTTTGGCTCTCTGGCTTCTCTCCTCTTCGATGGATCCAGCGGAGGGCTCACGCTCTTTCGCTGCATGGTCTGTGCTGGACCAGATGGAAGTCATCGAATAAACCTGGGAAAGAAGCAGGAGCCCAGAATCTGGGGCTCACCTCCTGGCTTCCCAGAAAGGCTGACTGAGGGACCCTGTTTGGACTGCGAAGCTGTGAGTTGGATGGTTCCTGACATCTCAAATAAACCGTCTATTCTGCTGGCTGGCTGAGTCATGTTTGACTGTGGATTTGGGGTGCAGAACCCATGGGCTCCCCCAGGACCCCGCCCAGGCGGGCTTGCTGGGGGAAGCACACGGAGGGGCAGAAGGTGCTGAATGCTCCGAGGTCAGACCCAGGAAGGTGGAAGTGGGGACCCCTAAAGCTCTTGGCCTGGGAAACAGGCTGTGTACGGAGAAGGGGCCCTTCACCCGGAGTCCGGTCTGGCTTCCTAGGGAGCGGTTCCAGACCATTGCCCGGGCGCTCCGTGACACGGGCACATCTCCCAATTCCAGGGCGGCTTAAGGCAGCACAGGGTGTCCAGCCTAGGCCCCGAGCGGAGTCCAGCTTCAGCTGCCATACAGAGAGCAGCAGGAAACCGCGCAGGCTCCTGCCTGCCTGAGAACCGGGCTGCCTGACCGGGAAGGAGCAGAAGGCCGAAGTCTCTCTCTCTCTCTCCCAGAGAGCAGAGGAGGAGTGTAGTATCTGGAGCAGCGGGGGAACAGTTCTGGGCTGCAAGGGAGGGAGGGAGGCTGCCCATGGAGCCCCCAGCTCCCCTTTATCTTCAAGGCATTAAACAGGAAGGCGGCTGCTCACCTCACTCCGCTGCGCTTGGCTGGCCTCAGTGGCAGCCACCCTGACCCAGCAGTGTCCCGTGGGATGCCACAGCCGAGCAGTCAGGAACAGAGGACAGCTGGGCCAGTGGTTAGAGCTGTAGCCTGGGACTTGACAGACCCAGGTTCAATTCCCTGCTCTGCCCAAGACCTCCAGGGTAACCGTGGGCCAGTCTCTCGAACCTGAGAGCCCGAGTCCCCCAGCTGGTCAGAGGGGATAACAGTACTTGCAGGGCCTGGGAGGATCAATGCGCTATAGACTGTGATGCTCAGACATGGTGCTAACGAGGAGTCTGGAACCAGACAGAGCGAGCGGGGCTGGGTTAGGCCCGGCAGGAACTCAGCCCCTGGCACTGAGGAGATAGACAGTCTGCTCCCCTGGCCTCCGGTCCAGCCTCACACGGGAACTGCCTTCTTCAAGCCAGCTTTATGAGGGGGGGGATTCTGTATCTCCTCCCAGCAGTGATGGACGGACGGGGAGGGCGATACTAATCCAGAGGGGCCCACGGGCCTGAGGCAGAAGGAGGCCGCTGCCCAGACCAGCTGATGCGTTGGGCTCCAAGGGCAATTCCCTCCCCCCCCATCCCACACCTTGCTGTTGCTAGGCTGAATCACTGAGCAGGCGGCGCCCGTGCCCTGACTTGGCTCGTGGCTGCAGAGGGAAGAAGATGGCACTGTGCCACGCAGGCCTGGCCCAGGACAGGGGTGGAAAGGCCCAGACTTGCTCTGCTCCTTGTCAAACCAGGCCAGAAAGGAAGGAGTAACCCAGCTCTCTGCCCCCTCCAGCGGGCAGGGGACTCCCCCTTTCACACACTGCACAGGCAGGGAGAATGAACAGGCGAGAGCGCCAGCTGCAGGGTCCTCCCCCCGGCCCCGGGGAGATGAGCCGCAGGCCTCTAGCTCCTTAACACCGGGGAGATCTGTTTCCTTCCCCTGGGTAACAGGCACCTCCGGGCAGCATGAAAATCAGCCAGGCTACCGGCAACAAAACACCGGCAGATGTTCCCGCCTCTGGAGGCTGGCGCTACGGGGCAACCTGCTCCAGCGAGAGCCCGACCCTGCTCGGCTCAGCCATGCGCCGCAAATCCCTGGGCACTGCCAACAGGGAAGCAGGAGGCTGCCGCTGCGGGCACCTGACAGGCAGGAGCTAGAGATGCCGCCGCGCTAGGACCTGCCCCGTGATGCTCACGGCAAGCTCCCTCGGGCCCCCTCCATCCCCAAAGTAAAATAGGTGTACGTGCAGCCCCAGCTCTCCTGAGCCATGGCCCCAGGGCTGCTCCTAGGGGTTAGGCGGGCTCAGCCCCCAAGGGAGGAGAACGCTCGGGTGGGTTCCCCTCCCCGCAATACTCAGTCACACCCTCGGGGTTGAAAAGCAGGAGGAAGCACCCCAGAATCCCACGCCCCCCTTCGCCCCACTCCCACCCCTGACACTTCGGGCCACATGTCAAGAGCCAAGGTCGTCGGGGTTCAACCCACATCAGCAGGGTGGGGGGGGCTTGGGGATACTTCCAGGGTCTGGATCTCCCACATCTGGGAGTATGGGGAGAGAAACCCCCCAAATGTGCACTCTCCCCCTATGATCCCCTTGGAGGAATGCAGTGCTGCCAACACCCCCTATCCCACCTTCCCCCGCTTTCCTGGGGCAGGACCCTCCTCTGGTGCTAAGAGGCCGTGTCAGAGCAGTAAAGAGGATTTACTGTTAAATGCAAGGGGCTTTAGAGGCAATAACTTTCCCTCCTCTTGACTTAAATGGATTTTAAACTTCAAAAAGGATAGCGAGGGCAGGCTGCCAAGCGCCAGGAGCACAGCTTGCTAACTGAATGTCGGGTCAGCGGCAATCTCCGAAGGGATGACCCCGCGGGATGGAAGCACTAAGCACTGCAAAGCAGGAAGGATTGTGGGTAACATGGAAAACAGTTAATGGCACTGATCCTCCCAGGGGCCTAACACAGTCATGGCGGAGCGGGGGGTGGGGGGGCTGATCTGGGGAAGGGCACGGCTGGGGCGCTGCAGGGCTCTGGCGTTACCTAGGGCCAGGGGCTCAGGTGAATTCGGGAGAGGAGTCCCCATGACAGGGGGGGCAATGGTGCTACAGTGAGTAAACAGGGGAGCTGGAAAGGCTCCCAAAGTGGGGGGGGGGTCTATGAGGCTGGGGAAGTGGTGGGCGGTCAGAGCCCTGCAGGGAACAATCCTGCACTGGTCTCCGGTGCGTGGGGGGGAGGGACTGCACCTCTAGTTCTGCGAGGGAGCAGAGTGGATCTGAGCCCTGAGCCAGTGGTGCCCCTCACCCATCGCTTTGCCTCGTGGCGCCTGGACCATCCCTCAGACTCAGGGGTGCATGGGAGGGGCTGGCCGGCGTCAGGGGACCGGCCTTGTGATCCCGACGGCCTGGCCTGGCCACCCCCCAAGCTCACGCCACCCTCGGATGCCCGTGTGGGAAGTGAGTTATAAACAGTGCCAGGCACAGAGCTTTCCAGAGGAAACAAGCGATGGCCAAGGCAGATGATGGCAGCCAGATAAGGCCTGGCGGGAGCAGGGGACCATGCCTCACTCTTCTCAGAACTCCCCAAGATAAGGCAGCGGCTGTTATCAGCAAAGCAGCGGGGCAGGTTTCCTCTTCACGCAATAGTGAAACCAGGGACAGGGGAGGGGATGGGGAAGCAGCAGAATCAGCCATGCTCATGTCCCTCCCCAGCTCCCCCCAAGGCTGAGAGCCTGACAGGCAGCCCCACTCGGCAGGGCCAGGGAAGTCATGGCACGGGAAGTACTGCTTCAAGGACAATCCCCTGGGCAGCTGCCCCCGGAGCCTGCTGGGGCGCCCACAAACACACCCAAGTGTCCGACCCGCAGACACACCTGCAAACGCTCACACAGATGCATGCAAAGAGACCCATGCAAATACCTGCACGCACGCGCTGCACGCCACGACAGAGCTACCCAAACAAAAGGACACGCGTGCACACGCAAGCTGTGCACGGGGGGGTAACCAGCAGCACCGGCCTCCGGAGACACCGCTGCCCCCCTGCAACATGACAGGACTCTGCTCTTCTCCTCTGTCCCTCTCCTCGCCCGGATCGGCTCCACCCTGTGCTAATCCTCCATCCCCTGCAGGCTTCATGCTGTGCTGCCCAGCCGGGGCTCCCATTCAAACCTCCTCAGAGGAGGCCACCTGTGGCTCAGTCAAAATTTCTGGCTCATTGAATGATTAGAGCTCACAGGCGCCCCCCCCTTCCCCTGTTTCTGGGCTACCATCCAGTTTCCTGGCCAGAAACAGAGAGCAGAGACAGCTCGCCTCCCACAGCTCCGAGAACAGATCTGGGGTTGTGTTCACGTGTCCCACCAGCACAGACCACACGGCACAGCGAGGACATGAGCTGCCGGCTTGCAGTCTGCGCCGGGACCTCGCATTCGGGCAGCCAGACCGCTGGCTCGGATCAGCCGAGAGGGAAAAAAAAACACAAAACCCAAAGACCCAAACAACTAAATCATAGCCCTGAAGTGACGGGGAGGAAGAGAGGGGCAATGCCCTGACTGCTCGCCAAACCCCGCCATTTAACCTGGGAAAGCAGCTACTGCAGCCAAGTAAGGACACCCATGGCCTGTTCCAAGCTCCTGGGACACTGAGACCCAGGCACACACAGGGTGAGGTGGGTGTGCATCTTGCCACACGCATATGCAAGCAGGGCTCTGCTCCCACACAGATGCAACAGTGTACCATGTGCCCCAGCTTCACAGCCAAGGAGTAGGCCCGCGACCTCTCTGGGTGATGGGAAGGATATTTACCGCCCCACCCCCAGGGATGGCATGAAGCTTCATGAATGAATACCTAGCCTTTATATGCAACATGTGCTATTCGCACAGAGGCTCCCCAGCTAGCCCTCCCACCAGTGGCATGGGGCACGTTTGCAGATGGAGAAACTGAGGCGAGGAAAGATGAAGTGACTAACCCGAGGCTGTGCAGCCGGCTGGAACTGGGACCCAGGAGTTCTGACTCCAAGTCTCCTGCTTAGTCCACTAGTCCAGGCTGCCTGCCCCAGCGCAGAATCAGTACCCGCAAGAGGCTCTGGAGATGGAACGTGTTATCTGAACGCTCTGTGGGATCACCCCCCGCCATGGCCCAACGACGGGACCTCTGTCTACACTCCCATTCCAGAGTCAGCGAGCCGGTGTCTGGCTCCCCAGCCGGCCAGGGAGAGAGACAGAGCTACCGTCAACTCAGGATTCCTAGGACACTGCATCGTGACCCAGTTACTCTGCCCCACTGAGAGCCAGACCCCGAGTCTCCCAAACTCTCGGGATCGCTGGCCCCATTCAATCCCACATGCTCACCCTACAGCTCTCAGGAGGGACCTGTATCCCCCCACGGTGCAGAGATCAGAGCTGCTTGGGAGAGCCAGGGCTCCGAGGCCCCGAAAGGAGCAGAAAGAATGGAGATTAAAAATAGCCCCCACCCGCACCCTCTTTCCTCCCCCCTGAAACCTGCAGCAGCCCCATCCACGGCCCTAGCATGTCAGGAAGTGATAAAATGTTCTGCTTCTCCGGAGCTGCATGTCACATCCCAGCCTCCCTTACACCCCCACCAGAGACAGCAGGAATCCTGGCCTCCTGCCAAAGCCACTGTCTCCACTGTAATTCTCTTTGCCCTGGAGCCAACACACACACACTTAGATACAGACGCGCACACACACCCCCGACCAAGACACTGGCACCACACAATCACACTTCCCCGCACACCCCCACGGACACAGGCACATGCACACACATACTTACCCCTCGACACACACAGCCCCAGATACACAAAGACCTCAATTTTGCACAAGGCTGAGTGCCCCCCCTGCCCGTGACCCCTCACCGGCTCAGGCCCACAGAGCGCTGGCTGGAGGACAAGGGGAAGGGGAAAATGCTTCAGGAAACCCACTTGACTTGTCCGAAGGGACAGGGCCAAAAGACACACACACACACACAGTCGCCCACAGACCTATCCCCACACCCAGCCACACCCATTTCCAGAGTCACCCCGGTACACCCACACCGGCCGAAACACTCCGAGCGGCACCAGCATGGACACACACTCCCTCGCGGGAGCAGATGCTGGATGGACTAATTGGCTTTTCCACCCCTAGCTCCTATCGCACCCATCAGGACACTCCCCTCCCACTCCTAGCCTCTCACCTGTTCACACTACCAAACACGCACCGTGCACACCCATTCTCACGCTCGCACCATGCCAGTGCATGCACGCACGGGAGCGCTCACAGCCAGGCTGACCCCCACGAATTTCCCTCCCCCCAATATACACAAACATGCCCCAAGCTCACCCCCCCGGTCCAGGATTCATTTTACCCAGGCAGCCCAGTGCTGCCCGACTCTCCAACCTTCCCCACTGCTGCTGCCACCCATCACCCCGGCAGTCCCGCACCCCGCAGCCCCTAGGTGCTTCTCTGTGGCCCCAGGGCAGCGAGACTTTGAGAAGCTGGAGTGGAGGCAGAGGAGGAGGATGGACGGATGCCAAAGCCAAGGACATTAAGTGTGTCCAGTTGACTCACAGAGGGCACTTTCTAGTGGGACAGAGAAACAGGAGCCTTGTGCTGGCACCAGCCTTATCCACAAACAAACGCTGGGGAGCGAGAAGGGGGTGGGAGTCAGGGTGCCAACAACCAGCAGCCATTAAAGCACGCTGCAGGGCCAGTGGCCCAGGAACGCTTGAGCCCTCAGGGCAAGACCAGCTGGAGAATGCAGGGGCAGCTGAGCATGCCATGAGATGAGCCATGTGGGAGGCAAGCAAGAAGCAGGACTTCCACCCCAGGGCAATGACCTCTCACCATGCAAACACAGACACAGCATGCAACATCAGGTTTCCTGTGTGAGGCTGTAGAGGTCATCAGAATAACCCTCTGCCCCTTCTTCTAGCTTGGGTGTTTACAAATGGTTCACAACTCCCTCTCGAAATTAACATTGTACCTGGGTAAACCGAGGCATGGAGATTTACCCAAGATCACAGTGCATCAGCAGGAGAGCTGGAAATAGAAATCAGGCGTGCTGATTCACTGACCCCTGCTCCTACCACCAGGCTCCCATTCCCACCCAGATAACATCTACTGCATTTCATCACTAGATCAAAGCACTTTACAAAGCAGGTGAGAATCATTATCCACATTTCACAGATGGGAAAACTGAGGCACAGGGTGCAAAGTGACTTGCCCAAAGTAATCCAACAGGGCAGTGGAAGAGCCAGGAACAGAACCCATGTCTCCCAAGTCCAAGTGCAACACACTCAGGAGCCCTGTCGCCCCCCTCCCCGCACTGTAGCCATTCGAGTGCATCCTGGCCCAGAGCCATGAGTAGAATCCAGGCGTCCTGACTCCCAGGACCACACTCCACCGCCTGGATGGCACAAAACGCAACTGAAAGTGGCAACATGGCAAGTCTTGGCCCCTTCAAGGACCCAGATCAGGTCAGATGACAATGGAGACGGCGCACTTCAAAGCAGGTGCTGGTGACCGGACCCAAAGCACAAGCAGAGAGTCCATCATTGGATGTTCACGGGTCCCAGGGAGAGAGAGACGGGCAAAGGCATGGACAAAACCGCAGCAACCCCATGCCACCCCAAAAGCCAAGAGCGCTGGCAGAGCAATGGCTGCGGCCTCCCTACCCCTTCCAGTGACAGTCCCTCCTGACCCGGGGGGGGGGGGGGAGGGAGGAAAACCAGCCCTGAGCCACCCACCATTCCCTACTGGCCCAACAGGGGGCAGCAAGAGCAGTTTCCCATTCCAGGGAACCTAGAGCTTCCCTTACTCCCCCTTTACTCCCCCGTGTTTGGGGGAATGACGCAAGCCACCCGCCAGGTCAGTGCAGCGGGGACTGGGGATTTTGCAGTAGGTGCATAGGGGGGTGTAAGCACGAGAGGGGGGGGGGGGGGACTACATCCAGGCATTACAGACTGTATCAGTCCAGTGGCCCCTCTCCCACACTAGGCAGCACCAGCTGCTTCAGATGAAGGTGCAAGAAATCCTGCCGTGGATGGGGTCAGGGGGCAGCCTTCGCCCCGGGGAAGTTAATGGCGGACTTATGCCCCGAAGCTGGAGAGCTCACCGGGCTCCCAGCCTCCCTCCTCTTTAAAGTACCCACGGCTGTTCCAACACACGCCTAGCCCCGCTAAGCCCGCGTGGTCAGGGACAGACTGCGGCAGAGAGTTCCACGGGTGAACCGGCCTGTGCGGGGGTCGGACGCTGTGCAGCGGGGCGGGGGGACGCCGGATGGGCGGAGCAGGCGCTGAGAGGGTGTCGGGGGGGACAGGAGGGCGCGGGGAGGAGGGTCAGGCTGCCCCATCCCTTCCCATGTGCCCCCCCCCATCACACCCAGAGCCTACGGGGCCAGCGAGAGTCTTGGGGGGAAACCCCCCCGCCCGGCCCGACGCCCCGGGGATGGAGCCCGGTCCCCGCGCAGGCACTCACCGAGCGGGCGCCCCGTCCAGCGCGGGCTCTTCTCCGCCATGGGGCGGGCGGGCGGCGAGCGGGGCCCAGCGGGAAACTTTCCCCCGCCGCGGGCGGGGGGCGGGCGCGGGGGGGGGTCCCAGCCGGCCCTGCCCGGCGCTCCCGGAGCAGCAGGAGCGAGGCGCGGGCGGCTTCCCCACCACTTCCTGCTTCGCTCCGCGCCTGCCCCGGCTCGGCGTGACTCACCGGCCCGCGGCCCCCCGCCGGCGCCCCGGCCCGCGGCCGCGGCAGGGGGCGGGAGGGACGCGCGGGGGGGGGGAGGGGCAGGTCGCACAGCCGGGGGGGAGGGGCGGATAGGGGGGAGGAGGTCGCACACCCAGGGAAGCCGGGGGGGAGGGGCGGACACGTGGGGGGAGGGGCGGATACCGGGGGGGGGGTCAGGTCACGCCATGGGGGGAGGGTCAGGGGGAGATCGCACAACCAGTGAAGCCGGGGGGGAGGGGGTGGATACCCGGGGTGGGGGGGTCAGGTCACACCATGGGAGGGGGAGGGGCAAGTCTCACACCCAGGGAAGCCGTGGGGGAGGGGGCAGATACCGGAGGAAGGGGGAGATCAGGTCACGCCCTGGGAGGGGAAGGGTTACACTGGCGGGGGGTGGGGGGGGAGTGCAGCACACCTGGTGTTCTCACACAACTGGGGCGGGGGAGGGGGTTCCAATACCCAGGGGAGCAGTGGGAGTTGCATTGTTAGGGGGAGCAGAAATGGGGGCACATCCCTCGGGGACAGTGGGAGGAGCGGGACGCCCCCACACACAGAGCAGTGGGGGGATAGGGGTGCAACCTCTGCGGAGGTGGGGGGCGCATACCTGACACAACACCGAGGGGCTGAGGTGTGGGGCAGACACCTCACACAGCAGTGGGAAGATGGGGGCAGAAGTGGGGGGCACACACCTCACACAGCAGTGGGAAGATGGGGGCAGAAGTGGGGGGCACACACCTCACACAGCAGTGGGAAGATGGGGCAGAAGTGGGGGGCACACACCTCACACAGCAGTGGGAAGATGGGGGCAGAAGTGGGGGGCACATACCTCACATAGCAGTGGGGGGATGGGGGCACACACCTCACACAGCAGTGGGGGCCTGGGGGTGGAGGTGGGGGGCACACATCCAGGAAGCAGGGAGGGCGGGAGGGGGAATCACATGATCCTGGAGAGCAGCGGCCAGGGAGAGAGGTCATGTGCTTGGCAGGGAAGATCCCCGGGGTGTAGGCAGTGAGCCTGGGTGTGGGGCAGGATTGCAGCAGAAGCAATTGCGCTGCAGAATTGGGTCAAGCTTCAGGAGTGTGAGGGCAGGCATTGTGGAGGGAGCGCTCTGGTTCTTGGGGGGGGGGGTGTTTTCCCAGGGAACTGACTGTTGGGGAGGGTCAGAGCTGCACCAAAAAGTCCATTTAGCTCACTGAGAATTCCTGTCACTAGGCATCCCCCCCCCATCTTAGAGACCTCCCCAAACACTCAGATCCCTCAGTGACCTACCAGAGAGACCACACTGACCTGACAGATACCCTCAACACCCAGAGAGACCCCACAGACCTGCCAGATACCCTCAACACCCAGAGAGACCCCACAGACCTGCCAGATACCCCCAACACCCAGAGAGACCCCACAGACCTGCCAGATACCCCCGACACCCAGAGAGACCCCACAGACCTGCCAGATACCCCCGACGCCCAGAGAGACCCCACAGACCTGCCAGATACCCCCGACGCCCAGAGAGACCCCACAGATCTGCCAGATACCCCCGACGCCCAGAGAGACCCCACAGACCTGCCAGATACCCCCGACGCCCAGAGAGACCCCACAGACCTGCCAGATACCCCCGACGCCCAGAGAGACCCCACAGACCTGCCAGATACCCCCGACGCCCAGAGAGACCCCACAGACCTGACAGATATCCCCAACAGCCAGAGAGACCCCACAGACCTGACAGATACCCACAACACCCAGAGAGACCCCACAGACCTGACAGATATCCCCAACGCCCAGAGAGACCCCACTGACCTGACAGATACCCCCAACACCCAGAGAGACCCCACTGACCTGACAGATATGACCAACACCCAGAGAGACCCCACAGACCTGCCAGATACCCCCGACACCCAGAGAGACCCCACAGACCTGCCAGATACCCCCGACGCCCAGAGAGACCCCACAGATCTGCCAGATACCCCCGACACCCAGAGAGACCCCACAGACCTGCCAGAGAACCCCCAGCCCCACTAGAGAGCCCCCAACCCAGCAGCCAGACTCCCATACCCCCCTCACATCCTCAGAGATCCCTGACCCTTCTCAGCCAGCTCTCAGACCCAGGGCAGGGCTTCTGTTGACCCATCTCCCCAGGAAGCCTGGTGGGCACCCAGTAAGGGGGCACTCAGAGGTGCCAGGCCGCCCCTGTTGCAGGCTGAGGCCGGGTAATACTGCACCCTGCAGAGATAAGGGCTTGTGGGGGGTTGTTTGCTGCCCACAGGGAGCCAAGGTGGGTGGCTGTGTGGGATGATTTCTCTCGCCACCTACTGGGAAAATGGAAGATGACAGCCCCATCCCAACACTGAAAGGCAGCTGGGGTGCCAGGGACCCTCCCGAGAACGGCTGATGAACGCCACGTGGAAAATATCCAAAGGAGGCTGGAGAATCCAGGGGTCTGCAGCCCCTGCTCTCTGGGGAATTGCTCTGAACCCAGCAGAAACAAAACACCACTAACACTTAGCACATTGCCTTCTGTGCACGTACCCCCATTTTGGTGCTTCCCAAACATCCACTGAGCAGTATAACCAACCAGTTTGGGGACCCCGGTGGGACGCAACCCAGTCCTTAAAAGAACAAAGGTACTGCCAGGACTGATGAGAAGGAAAGGGCGGGGGGACAATTGGAGGTCAGGAGAGTGACCCCAAAACATCTGCAATGCCTATGTAAATAAAGTAAAATGGGAGGGGCTGTGACCCCTTGAAGATGTACGAGGGACCCAGATTTCTCTCGCCATTTCTGGGTTCCAGTCACTAACCCAGCCAGTACAAACAGCACTGGTCTGCCCCCCCGACATTTCCAATCTCAACGCTGCCCCCTTTCCCCCCCCCCCCCCCCGCCCGGGAGGGACTGGGAAGACATTCGAGGACATGCCCCATGGGCTGAGCTTGCAGCAGGTGGGGCTGCCCCATGCATGATGAAATGGGGGCAGCCCAAGCCCCCCCTGTACTACTGGGATCCTGCCTTATCAGTCCAGTGGCTTCCACTGTGCTGAGGATGACTGACTGACTGACAGGCTTGGACAAGCCCTCCCCATGACAAGTCTGGCACGGGCAGCAACAGAGCAAGTTGAATGCCACACACAAAGAGGGCTACAGAATCCCCGGGGGGGTGGGGGGGGAACTTTTGCCATTCAGCTGCCTGACACCCTACTCCCCGAATGGAGGGGTCCCCCTTACTCCTGTCACTCTGCCAACGACGTCCTCTTCCCCACCTCACACTGGAAATGAGCTGCCACTCAGCATCAGCCCAGCGTGATCTTTCATCAGAGGCAGCTGTCTGCTGATGGCCAGAAGCGAGGGAAACGATGCAGCTCAGCTTGGGATCAGAGGACGAGGAGGCAGCCGCTCATCTTTGACTAGCCCCATTAATCGCTCTCAAAGCCCTGTCGGTGGCACTGCAGCAAGGGACTCGGGCACTGTGTTCTACTGATCCGTCCCCACTGATTCCAGAGAAATGCACATCTATTGGAAGAGCAAATCAACTAAGCCTCTGGCGGAAGCTCACCGGCATTCGGAAATCTGGAGCACCGCCAGGTCTGAGCTCCACTTACTTCACTTGCCTTGGTCTGGACGGCCACCAGTCTGCCTCATGTATTACGGGAGACGAGTCTGGTGGGTTCTCAGCCGAGGTCCAAGGGAAGATTTGTTCAGCATCAGCAAACCACTGCACCTTTCTATCCAACAGCTGTGTCTGGGGTAGCGGGGTGCTACAGGCCGGGGGAGGAGGGGAGGGAATATTGTAGGCTTGCTAAGGCACTGGCTGCCAAAACAACAGTGCCCAGATATTCCACTATCCCAGCAATATGTGCATTAGAAATGTGCTATGCTAGATAATCTCCTTCAAAGCTCGCACCCCTTCCTAAGCCCCCCAGGATCTCCCGTCCCCTGTTCAGCACTCTCACGTCAAACCCCTTCTCCCCTTTCGCTTCCACTGACTTTTCTTCCCCATCGTTCCCTAGTTCTTCTTTCTCCAAAGGCCCTTCAGCTGCATGGAGCCTGCCACCCCAGGTGTCCTCCACATTCCTTAGCGCTGGCTGTGCCAGCACTCGCCTTCCCCCAACGCCCTCTTTCGTTTCTAGTTTAAATTTTTATTGCCATTTTTTTAAGAACGCAGAGGAACAAATGCCCTTATCAGCAATTCTCACAAGGTATAAAGAGATGCTTTTATCTCCCTGCCTTTCCTCAGCTCGTGCGAGCCAATGCCTGTTAATGTTTTAATTTTCCTAGTGAATGCATGTGTGGCTTCGTCGGCATCTATTATACATGCACACCCACAGGGCGTCACCGAGTACGTATGTCCCAGAAGAGGCAGATCTGAGGGACATCCACAGTTAAGGTTGCTCAACCTTTCTCCTTATAAGACTCTGTTTCCAGTGGCTTAGAACTTGATCGGACTTTAACCATTCGGGTGAGATTTTCCATGCAGGGTGCTGCCGTACACAATATAAAAACCAAAAATGTTTCAGCTAAAAGAGTCCAGCTGTTTCTGCGAATGAGATGAAAATACATTGTAAGAAAAATCTTCACAGCGGTTTCGTGGAGAAGCACTAGCCCCCCAGTGCTTAGGAGCAGGGACTTGATATTTGTCCTTTACTCTGCCTAGGAAAATCCACCCACGTTTGGCTGAATTATGACCCTCTGAAAATTGCCATTGCACATGCTCTGTTAGAGCCTGGCAGCTAAATTCTCCAAAGACGTGGTCAGCAGTGAGCATGCTCCATCCTAGGGCTGCAGCAGCTGAGCCGACTTTTCCTGCAATTGATTCCCCGCACAGCTGGGGCCGAGGTGGTGTCAGACACCAGAACGAAGAGAGGGAGACTTTATTGTGCTCTGAATGCACCTTCTGCTGGCAGACCAGAGGATGAAGACAGGAGTGAAGTATGACAGAGCCAAGCTCGGGGCGGAGGGGGCAAGAAAACAGAGGGGACAGGACCAAAAAGATTTGTAACCACTAGAACACACTCCATAACCTAGAACAGAATCCAGGATTCCCCAGTCCCAAAATTCCTCTGCTGTCAACAAACAGCCGAGTGCCCTGCTGGCAAAATGCATCTCTCTTCCTAGTGACTGGCTGACCTAGAGGATAACAGCCTACTTCCACTGCCAGTTACTCAATTAACTCAAGTGGAATGGAGGTCTATCTGTAGATCTAAAGGTCCCAATCCTGCTGATGACCCAAGTTTGAGATCACCGTGGTTCCACACAAAAGTACTCCTGATTTTTCAGGGTTTATTTAAAACATAGGAAATCACAACTAAAAACTACATTCAAAGGACATTACTGCTGCAAAGACAAGCACTCAAAAGTGCCAGAATCGAGGGTGCCCGTGCAACCATAATTTGGCCCCCTTGTTCGATACACATGATGACTACAGGCTTCAATTCCATGATGACATATTTGTTTCCACAGGATCCCTGCCTCTTTCAGTGCACCGGCCAGACCTGCTCTGGCGAGGAATCAGGGTTGTGCAGTGAACGAGACAGGGAACTGCAGAAAGGGAAAGGACAGCCTTGTATTGGAGTCAGCCCCGGAGAACTGGATTCTATCCCTGCCTCTGCTCCAGAGTGCCCAGCGTCACGTGGGAAAGTCACTGTGGCAATAAGTACCATAGGAAAGTGTATGAGGAAATGAATACCCCTGTATTTCACTGAATGTGCCATCGGATCATAGAATCAGAGAACATTAGGGTTGGAAGGGACCTCAGGAGGTGATCTAGTGACCCCCTGCCCAAAGCAGGACCAATCCCCAACTAAATCATTCCAGCCAGAGCTTTATCAAGCCTGACCTTAAAAACCTCTAAGGAAGGTGATTCTACCACCTCCCTAGGTAACCCATTCCAGTGCTTCACCACCCTCCTAGTGAACAACTTTTTCCTAATATCCAATCTAAACCTTCCCAACTGCAACTTCAGACCATTACTCCTTGTTTGGTCATCTGCTACCACTGAGAACAGTCTAGATCCATCCTCTTTAGAACCCCCTTTCAGGTAGTTGAAAGCAGCTATCAAATCTCCCCTCAGTCTTCTCTTCTGTAGACTAAACAATCCCAGTTCTCTCAGCCTCTCCTCATAAGTCATGCACTCCAGGCCCCTAATCATTTTTGTTGCCCTTCTCTGGACTCTTTCCAATTTTTCCGCATCCTTTTTGTATTGTGGGCCCCAAAATTGGACACAGTACTCCAGATGAGGCCTCACCAATGTCGAATAGAGGGGAACAATCACGTCCCTCGATCTGCTGGCAATGCCCCTACTTATACAGCCCAAAATGCCATTAGCCTTCTTGGCAACAAGGGCACACTGTTGACTCATATCCAGCTTCTCATCCACTGTAATCCCTAGGTCCTTTCCTGCAGAACTGCTGCCTAGCCATTCGGTCCCTAGTCTATAGCAGTGCATGGGATTCTTCCCTCCTAAGTGCAGGACTCTGCACTTCTCCTTGTTGAACCTAGGATGGTAGGTGGGAAATAAGGCCTGAATGAGGAGAATGAAAAGAAATAATGACTAGATGCCTGGTTCATCTTGTGCAGTGTACGAGGCAGTAGTCCTGTGCAATCATGTAATTAAAGACTGGCACAAAGCACACTCCCTACTATATACCCAGCATGAGTTACTCTGGGGTGTTTCCAGCCTGAGACGCATCAGGGTGGGGAACGAAGCTGCAGTGAACCAGCTGCAGACACCAGTGACAGCAGGCCCCGGGGGCCGGTGCAGCTCATGTCTCCATGTCTCTGCAAAACCAGCCAGTTTGCAGGGAGGTAAGACCCTGGGCCTTTGGGTGGGTGGCACCTCTCGGCACTCAGCCCCAGGATTCTGAATGCCCCCTGTGCAGGTGCCCACAGCATGCTAGAGGAGAGCCAGGCCTCTGACGTAAGGAACGCAACTAGGGATTTGCACGGAGGCTGCTGGATGCCGCCAGACCCCATGATTCTCTCTGGCACCCAGACTGACTAGTACAGCTAGAGTCACCATGCAGGGCCCTCCCTGGGTCCTGGCCGGGACTCGACAGGTGTATAGGGCTACCGTTCCCACTACAAAGTGCCTCACCGTCTTAACAGAGTGGGCGGTTGCAGGTTTATCTTCCTGCTGGTGCACCCTTCCCCGCAAGGAGCATCTCTGCCATGCAGCAGCTCAGAGGCGAGGCGTGGATGCCCCTGGGCTGAGGCTCTCCTTGGAAGCAGCCAGCACATTAGCAGCCATCCAACAGCTCCTTCTCCTATCATGGCAAGTCCTCCATTGCACATGAGGCCTCGCTAGTCGCGCCCACCTGCCTGCAGAGTGAATCCTGCACGACCCAAGCCCTCCCCACTCTGTGCTAGCCCCGTCTCCCATGGAGCCCGCTGGCACCGGGAGGCTTGATACACTCTGTGCCCCTGGGATGACAATCGATCGTGGCCTGCCCAGGCTTCATCCTCCTCACAGTGAGGCTGTTCCAGCTCGGCCTACTGCCCGGGAGGCTGCAGACACGGAGCCCATGAGAATCTGCGTGCCAAAGAGGGAAGCACCACAGACAAGAGGCACACGCGGCCGTATGCAGCACCAAGAGGGTATCCGCTAAGCGGCCTGCGACATCGAGGTGTCTTGTGGACAGGACTCTGGGGGTGGCGGATAAGGAGCCTTTCCCCAGAGGTCACAGATTTAAAGCCAGGTTGCCCAGCGACCACGTGTCACTGTCACCAGACGGCACAAACTTGCGGGCCGAGGCCTTACGGCTCTCCCTCATCCTTCCTCCTGCAAGTGCCCCTCCCCACTCATCGGCGGTGTGGGGAAGGGCAGGAGATCCCCATGCATCAGGATCTGGAGTAGGAATGTGAGCGCCCTGGGCCAGGGGCTGCAGAGGAAATGTGGCAGGCGTCCAATGAGCCATTAGCCACTGTCACCTTTGCCCGGCAGCCGATGGCCGAGCAATAAACGTGGGGCTGGCTCTTCCAGGCCACGGCTCCCATCTCGCTTGGCTGGGAACAGCCTGCAAATGGCGAGAGCCCCGCGGATCCCCGAGGAAGCACTGGGGGGCCCCAGGGGGGTAGTGCAGCGCTCACACTAGCTGTGAGTGAAAGGATAAGACAGCTCCCTTGGGCAGGGCCGATGGGAGTCCCCCCTCCCCGTGGGCCTGTGGAGGCGGGCTAGGAATCAGGGCAGACAAGCTTTCCCTGGGGTAAGTCAGTGATTCTGCTTCCAGCCAGAAGGAGAGCGAGTCGTGGCAGCGGCACCCTCAATGGCCGATGCTGTCTAGGCTCGATTCGCGGTGGGATGATGGCTCGGGGTGGGGGCGTCTGGAACCATCCAAGCAAGTCAAACCCCCGTCATATCACCCGCTGCAGTCACACAGAATACAGGGCTGACTCCCACGGGCCCGATTCAGGCGGGCGGTCCAAGCAGTTCTGGCCCAATAACGAGACCCTGGGCTTGGCCTACAGCCCCTTCCGCTGGAGGATCTCCCTGTGCCCTGGCACGGCCAGGCCTGGGGAAAGCCAGGGACTGGCCCAAGGCTGCTTGGCCAGTCAGTGGAAGAGCCAAGAGGAGCCCAGATCTGACAGCCCCTTGGCTCGACCACCCTCCCAACAGAGAGGAGCTCCCCCCACCCTACCCCCGACCTGGCAGCTGCAGGCTTTGGCCTGGAAACGGGCCCACGCAGGGCTCCCGGCCTGGTGCGCTCCATTGCCTGCTGCACCTGCGGTTCCCCCGCAGGCGGGTGCCTCGCTCTCCTGTTCCCCTCTGCCAACAGCTAGCGCGGGCGGAGGTCCCCACATCAAAGCAGCCCGAGCGCCAGGAGCCTGCCAGGGCCACGGGGAACGCGGCTAACAACCAAGCCCAGGCCGGGAGGGTGGGTGACGCCTCCCCGAGGAATGCTGCCGCTCCTGCCTGACAAGGCTCTCAACTCCCAGCCCCAGCTCCGTAGCGTCCTGGATCGCAGGCACAGCTGGCATTGCCCCGCAGCGGTCCTTGGCGCCCAGCGGAGTGAGGCACGGCTGTGCCACTGGGGCGCCAGGGCCTGGCCACAGGAAAAAGAACCTTTCACGCCCAGGCCACCCTGGGGATCCGGCCTCGGGTCGCTTCGACCCTGGGCGCAGCCGCCGGGTGGCCGACACTCAGGGAGTTGGCGGCTTTCCCTCCGACTCCCAGCGGGCTTGTGTCCACATCACAAACCTTCCCCAGCCCTGGTCGGCCATCTTGGCAAAGGGGCCATGGATTCAATGGGCCAAGGAGACGGTACATCCACACAGGCCAGGGGGAGGCATGGGAGCGGGAGAGTGAGGACTTGGTAGAGAGTCCTCGGACATCAAGTCACCCCTGCCCCTCACCCTGGCACCAGACCCTGGGGACTACCTCCTGTCCCCAGCAAGGAGTTTCACCGACACTCTGTCCTCTCCTTCGGCCCTCAGGCCCAGTCCATAGACACAAAATGACCAACGGGAAACCCGCTCAGCAGGCATTTGGCCCAGAGCATCCACCAGGCTACAACGCCTAGCCAGGGCTGCTCCCGTGGCCAGACAATGCTCTACCGCAGGGGTCAGCAACCTACAGCACACGGGCCGATTTCCTTCTTGCCTGCCGGGGTCCCACTGCCTGCCCCACTCAGCGCCTTCACCCAGGGTGGCAGCGGGCTCAGCCCCCCCGGCTGGCAGGAGCCTGCGGGGGAAACCCCAAAGTGGGGGCGGACTGACCCCCTCCGCCCCTCCCCATCCGCCCGAAGCCACGCCCCTTCCGGACTGGCAGGCCAAGCCGTAAATTTCACCGAATACATGAAGACTCGGCACACCCCCTCTGACAGGCTGCCGACCCCTGCTCTATCGGCTAATGACAGGACGCCCACATTTCCAACCCCGGAGCACACTGCCCATCAAGCAGCTGCACTGGGGGAGGGGGGTATCCCGCCCGCCGAGGGCAGAGATTGCCACCCAGCACTCAAACTGTGAGGGCCCAGCCGTCGCACAGGAAACGGTTCCAGCAGAGTCAGTGGGCGTTCTGCCCAGGCCAGAGGAACGGCAGGATCGAGTCCCAAGGTCTCGGGCGAACGCTTCCTCCTTCACAAGAGAAGCCGAGCACAAGGGAAGAGGCTAGTCCCGAGCTGCCTTGGCTTGGTCCACCATGCTGCTGGGGCGCCCCAGGTATCCCCTTCTCTGGGTAAAGCACCAGGGCCCAGCCGGGCCTAGTGCACACCAGGGGATCGGCCGGCCCAAGTCTCGCTAGCAACCTTGCAACACGCAATCAGAACAACACGGAGACTGGGAGTCCCTGAGGTCCCGCCCCAGAGCTCCAACCTCTGCTACTGCAGGTTCCCCCCATGCCCAGACAGCAAATCGAGCACCTACTTGTAGCCCCCAGGTCTGCGCCTTCCACATCCACGCTCGGCTGGCTGCGGTCAGAGCCAATCTCCTGGGCCGCGCCGTTCCTCGCACCTGGGCTCTCCCCGGTGCCCGCCAGTCGCTGTCTGGGCTCGCTGGCGGAAGGCTTCACAGCAGGTGTCTCCAGAGAAGAGGACAACGCCTGGAACAAAAAGCAGAGGAACAGGGGCTCAGAACCTTTCCCAGCATGGATATTCAATAGCTGACAGCCAGCATCAGCTTCAGCACTAGGCAGCCGACCTCCCGGCTCCCCCACCAAGCCCTGATGCTCACTACCAGCCTGGAGAAAGCAGGGTCCCCCTGCCGGAATGTGTCCCGCCAGCGCTGGGGGGGGCCTCGGGGTGGAGAGACACACGATGCTTTTGTTTTCTTTCAGGCGGATTGCACGTGGTTGGGTAGGGGAGCCAGCCAGCGCCACATCTCCTGGGGGCTACAACTGGATCTGAGCGGGCAGTCCAAGCGCTTCCAATCAGGACCAGACAAGAAAGGCTTTGGGGAGGTGGGGGAGGGAGGGCAGGAATCAAAGCAACATCCCTCTCCCAGCCAGTGGCTGGTGGCTGATTATTCGGCTGCTGATCACTCAATGGGCCGGTATACAACTTCCCTCCCCTCCGCTAGGACAGTGCGGTTACAGTACAGCAGGCTCCTGCTAAAGGGATTGGGCGGGCGGGGGGTTAAGCGTCCTAGATCCAAAGAGGATTTTGAGGCTAGAAGGGATTGTTACGATTATCTAGTCTGACCACCTAGGCCAGAGATTCTCACCCGCTGATTCCTGCATTGAGCCCTATCCTGCGCTCAGCCTAGAGCATCTTTTTTAGAAAGCTGTTCAGGGCCAGCTCTTCAGCGGGTGTAAAGTGGTATAGCCTCATTGATCTCTCTGGGTCTCTTCCCCTTTAGACCAGTGAAGAAGCAGGCCCCCGATCTCAATTTAAAGACTCAAAGTGATGTAGACACCATCACATCTCTTGGCAACCTCTAAGCTCCTAGCCTTGAAGACAGGCTGTGTACAGAGAGAGGACATTGTCCCTTGGAGTCCCAACTGGCTTCATAAGGAGCAACTTCCAGACCATCGCCTGGGCACTCCGTGACACCTTCAAAATGTAGGTCTTCTTTACAGTTTGAACTTGGCTGACTTCATCTTCCAGCCAGTGGGTCGCATTGTACCTTTGTCTGCCAAGTTAAAGAGCCCTCTAGTAACAAACTTCTTCTCCCCGTGTAGGTACATCTAGACCAGCGGTTCTCAAACTAGTTGAGACCGCGACCCCTTTTTGTGATCCGGCGGCGCGGCGCGACCCCTCCGCCAAAAAGCCACCGAATTACAAAAAAAAAACCCACCAAAAAAAAACCGTGCATGCGCCCCGATCTCCCGTCCCCGCTGTGGGGGGGGGGGCTGCCGGCTGCGCGCCGGTCCCCCGTCCCCGCCGCGGGGGGGCTGCCGGCTGCGCACCAGTCCCCAGCCCGCCCACTGTGGGGACTGGTGGCCGGCGCGCACCCGGGAGCCCACCCGCGGCGGGGACGGGGGACCGGCGTGCCCCTGCCCCAGTCGCCGCGAGTTGTACGGGGTGTATGTGATGGGGTTGGCGCGATGATGTCATCACGCCGGGTACTCGTATGTGGGCGTATCTGCATGTGGGCGGACCCGCCTGGAGACGGATAGAGGAGCGGTGTCTCGGTTCCTAAGACCATCGGAAATATGTGTTTTCCGGTGGTCTTAGGCGACCCCTGTGAAAGGGTCGTTCGACCCCCAAAGGGGGCGCGACCCACAAATTGAGAACCGCTGATCTAGACCATGATCAAGTCACCTCTGAAACTAATTACTGCGAGTGAACGGCCTTCAGAACTCTAGTTTTCTCTACCCAGCTGCTGCAGTTGGTTTACATTTTGCACTTCAGAGGGTGTAAAGAAGGAAACAACATTGGTCTGCTCCGAGTCACTTTCACTATCTGTTCATCACCTATTCCATTTTCTGTTTCACTTTCTGAGACGGAGCCATGGCTGGTGTGAAGCAGCCCAGAACACCCGGGCGCTCCTCCAGCTGAGGATCCAGCCCCGTTCCTAGACCTTTGCAACTTTCTTTTCTCATGCACCAGCTCCACACCGTTATCCATCAGGTCCCAGGGCGGCCAGGGGGATACCAGCAGCCTTACAGATCTATCCACTGCTTCTTTATTTGGGGATTTGAGTGAAAACGTTTCAGTCTGTGCTCCATTTTGCAACACCACTTCCCCCTTCTCCAACACCTACCGTGTTTGTCATGCCTACTGGAACTCATCATCTCTAATGTCTCCGCTCGGTTGTGTGCCCTTATTTGCTGCATCTGTCATGCTCTTGTTTAATGCGCATCTGAGAAGACAGTTGTAGTGCCCGCAGTTCTTTGTATCTTTAATAAGTGGCAGTAAATAAAGCAATCTATAGTCTAGCTCCATAACTGCATAAACTTGTGCGGGAATGGATCTTGTCATCTTTGAGACAGAAATGCAATAAAATAATATTTGAATTTTATTTACCATAATGGGCCCCAATGCTAAATGTCCGGCTACGTGTGCACTTATATACCAAACCTAGCACTTTCCAAAGTGACAGGCTTTCTGGAGCTGCACAGAGCTATTCTACAGACTCTCCCTGACAAGCCGACCAGGCATGTCTCATTAGCTTCAACTTGGGCACATTAAAAAGAGAGCTAGAGGAATGCGGCGGAGACCAGCTGAGAGATGAGTCCCGTGATCAGCCAGACAATGGTTTAAGTTTATGAACTCAGACCTGCCTGTGTTACCCTAGGAAGTCGGTGAACGTGGCCCAGAACCCACTGGGTAAGTGTGATTCAGGGAGAAGGGTGTGACGTATTGATAAATACAATCCAACCAAACTCAGCCAACCGCACCATCCCTCACAGAACTCAGCCATCCCACTAAAGCCAGAGGAAAGAGGACAGCCTTGCCCTTGGGCTACTGCAGCGGCAAACAGCCCCTGACAGACCAGCCCCCGAGCAATTCCCCAGCCGAAGGGCCGCTCCCTCACCCCCTAGTGAGAATGTCCTTTTCCTTGCTCCAGGTTAGCAGCTCTGCCAAAGTTAATCTGAACCAGTGGGAGGGGTCGTTCACCAAGCAAGAGACCCAAGTCCCACAGGCCGTGAGCCTCCCAGCTCATACAGACAGACCTGTGGTGGCAGAGCTCACGCTAGTGCGCTGAACGGAGCTGTGTGGACGCGGCAGCACAGGCAGGGTGGGCTAGCCACCTGAGTGCAGGCCCATCCTATCCCTTGTCTGGCTCCATGCTCGGAGCTAGCCAGAGCCTACGCCGGTGCCACAGCATCCACGCTGCTATTTTAACACACTAGGAAGAGCCCCACTAGCATCTGCCTAAGCAGGCGGGGAGGCCCTGCCGTGTAGACGTACCCATCAGAGGTTGCGCTCGGGTCCGCAGAGAACAGGGATAATGTTCAGCCAGTGCACGACCGGTACCCCAGAGCCGGAGAATTGCAGCACAGGTAGCTTCCAAGCCAGGCAAAACGCAGCAGCACAGTCTAACACGCCCTGCCACGGGGACCTGCTGTACTGAGAGAGGACGACACCTCTTTCAGCAGATCCCCCAGCAAGAGACTTGAACCCAGACCTTCCTGACACGTGCAGCTAAACCAAGACCCACTCAGCCCTGGTTGGTACCAGCCCCTTCCTGCCCTGGGATTCCAGAGAGGATGCAGCTGGGCTCTGTATGCTCCAGGACTTGGCAAGAGGAGAAAAGGGCTGTGACCAGACAGACTGGAGAGGTCGTCAAAGCAGGAGGCTTTAGGTCAGGGAAGGAGCCTTTCAATGGAGCCAGACAGGCCTGCAGTAGAGACCAGCCAGGTGGGTGCAGGGGGTCCCCACTCCAGTTTACGAGCACTAAGGCCAAGGCTGCTGTGCAGAAAGGATTTTATGTTGATCCAATTTTTCGATGGCTTAGGCCTATAAAACTGGGAGCGTCTAAGGAAGATGAATGGTACATGAATTTTGCTGGGAAGCTCTTAGAATCAATGAGCCACACATGTGAGCGGGCGTATAAATTTACCATTCGTTTCCTGGAAAGGTTTAATTTATGGAATCCATATGGTAACGCTGCACAACCGCGAGCGCTCGACAAATCCCACAAGCCCTCAAGTGGCAACACTTACTGACTCCAACTGGCAGCTTTCCACCAATTGCCCGGTCGCTCTGAGCGAGGCCGAGGATGGGAGAAGCTGGCATCGCTGCCACCGCACAAGATCTGCTAGGCAGCCAAGCGGCCGTGTCCTGCCTAATCTCTGCCAGGGTGGACCATGGTTCCCCGGGGCTTGTTAAGGGAAACATGGGTGTAACTGTGCTGCTTCTTCTCTTTTGCAATTATTAATAAAGTGACTCTTTCTGTGGCAGGGCTGATTGCCGCGTCAGGGTTTTTACTGCAGGGCCTCCGCTTTCATTGGGCACCAAGCGGCAGCATTAGCGTGCCGAGCCTTACAGGGAAGGCTGTGGGCAAGGGCAGGAAAAAGGGTGCGACAGGACCTGTCCCCCACAAAGGGCGTCTTGGGGCTACTTGACACAGATGGCAACAGAGCCCCTGCCCCTCTCCTCCAAGCAAAATCTCCCTCCGTCCCTATGGGTCAGGGGCCTCGTCTGCACTGGGGATCCCAGCCAGCAGGGGAGCTGAACGGTTTGCACCAGTTCATCTTACCCCTGCACAAAGTCAGGACAGACGGCACCAGTGCACTAGGGTTTGCACCAGCAAAGCTCACCTAGTGACAGGCCACTGATGGCTGGAATTAGGGCAAATCCACAGTGAGGACAAGCCCTTCGAATACGGCCAGCAGGCACAGGGGCTGTGCGGGGGGACCATGGCCCCAGTATATCGCACAATGTCCCAGGCAGTGGGCCAAAGACAGACTTCCCCTAGCCAGCACTGCTGCTTCCTCCAAGACAAGATAATGTGTGACAGTGTTTAGGCTAAATTGCACAGCCGTGGCACCGCCCAGGGACTCATCTGCTCAGGGCGAAACCTCGGGTCAAATGCAGCATCACACCGTGTCCCTAATGCCCTGAGCGTGAGGGCATCACACTACCGCGGATCCGCCCAGTGCAACGCAGACACCGTCCACGCTCACAACATGCGAGACACACAGAGAAGGATTAAAGCGCATCAATGCAGCGACCTACAGACCTGCAGTGCCCAGAGACAAATCTCCTGCTCTCAGCTCCGCTGATTTCTGGTCATGGGCTTGATCCTTGAGAGGACCTTCCCTCTTACGCCGGGACTACGTACTTTCTTTAAGAGACTTTGGTGAGGGACTTTATCAAAAAGCCTTTGAAAGTTCACCTACAGTATATCCACTGGCTCACCCTTGTCCATCTGCCTTGTGACCCCCTCAAAGAATTCTAATAGACTGGCGAGGCATGATTTCCCTTGACAAAAGCTAGGTTGTCTCTTCCCCAACATACTGTGTTCATCTAAAGTGGTTGGTTGAAACTATAGTAAAGAACAGAATTATCACTTTGCCTGGTACTGAGCTCCCTCCTCCATATCAGGAGAGGCTTATGTCACGGGCTCCCCCTACCACAACAGGCAATTACAAAATATTCACAATTTCATCCACGCCAAAGGGTGGAATGTTTTAGGAGGCTCCAAAATGTTGCCCCTCACCCCCACCCCCCGCATTGCAAACTGGTGGGGTTTGGAGGCGAGGGAGAAGGGGTGTTGAAACACAAACTGGAAAATGTTGGGCTCCCCCCACGTACTCCATGGGGCTGGAAGTTGATTTGTGCCAGGCTGAAATCTGGATTTCAAAAGCTTTAGATGCTGAAGACTCAGAGGGGTTTTTGCTCCAAATTAGTAGTGTCTCTCAGGGGAAACTGCCCCATTTGGAGCACAAAACACCTTCCCCCTCCCCCCGAGACACGTCTCTAGATTCTTTGCAAAATTCAGCTGTCTCATGCAATGAAGCTGAAATGGAATATGCTTCCCATTCGCCTTTCATGCGGTCCCAGCTCCATTTGGGACTCTCTCTCTCTCAGGAACCATCAGCTCCCCTCACAACTGTGTCTGTAATACCAGCCAGCAGAACCCTGGCTAAAAACAAAACATCCGACAAGCCTGGGACCCCTTCCTGGATTGTGCTCAAGGGAAAGCTGAAATTCTGCCTTTCTATAGAAAGCAGCCCCTGCAATTCCTTTGGCAATGCTTCGCCAAGCCCGCCAGGGGAGACACCACCTCTGGGGTAAGGAGGGAGACCGGTCTCCATGCCCCACTCAATCCTGTTAAGGGGCCCATTACGGCTGGTAACAAGGGACACCTGTCCATTAGGAACTGGTCTGAAAACCATCAAACTCATTTTGTACTGGGGGGGAGGGCGATAGGGGGCCCCTCTGAACACAGGTCGGATGTCCGGGCCTGCCCAGCACGGCAGGTGTGCCTGAAATGCAGACTGTGAGCAAAAGGTTTCCAGGCCCCATGACCAGCTCCCTGAACAGAGAGATTTTGAAGGTCACACAACAAAGCGGATCCCTTCTGCTGTCTCCCCCAATCACTCCACTTCCCTCAGGGGAAAGAGCCCAGCCCGACAGTCATTTGGATTCAGCCAATCCATCTCTGACAGAGTAGGAATGCTCTTAATGTTTCCTCTGGGTAGTGTGTGGGTGCCTCAGTTTCCCCTATGTCTATGTGGAGAACGAAGGGTATGTAGTTGTTGCAAAGCAGAGAGACAGCATAAGCTGTCTTGGGGCCTGCCCCTCCCCCTCTCTGAAAGGTGTTGGCTGGAAGCGTTGAACAACAAAGAGGCCGGCTGAACCTGTTGGAGGGAGGTCAGGTCACCTGGCCTGGGGAGAGGGGGGAGGAGGGGCTGGTGAAGGAGTTTCAGTCGGCAGCTGGCTGGGCAAAAGGGAGGCAGGCCCAGACAGGGTCTGGCTTCCCTGGGGCCCCCAAAATGGATCCAGCTGAGGGCTCCCGTTCGCTGTATGGTCTGTGTTAGACCAGGTACCGGTCATCAAATAAACCTCTGTTGTACTGGCTGGCTGAGAGTCACGTCTGACTGTGGAATTGGGGTGCAGACCACGGGCTCCCCCCCACGGGCGAGTTCGCTGGGGCAAGCGCACGGAGGGGCAGAAGGTGCTGAATGCTCCAAGGTCAGACCCAGGAAGGTGGGAGCAGGAACCTTGTGAAGCTCCTAGCCTTGGAGACAGGCTGTGTACGGAGAGGGGACGCTCCCCTTCCCCTCCCCCAGGAGTCCTGACTGGCTTCATAGGGAGCAAATTCCAGACCCTCACCCCGGGCACCCCGTGACACCAACCATCCAAGCCCTGCAGACACTGCCAGCAGAGGAGAGACCCCCATGAATAGCTCCCAATGGCTCCCCAACCAGGGGCTGGGCGCTGAGGCAGCAACAAGGGTGAGAGCCGGGGAGGAAGGATAGACAGCCACACAGGAAACTGCTGTTGTCCCATCTCCCTCACAGAGCCGGGCACACGTAGGGGACGCGGGTGTTTTCTGGAGAGGAGGCGCCCGCACGGCGTTTTCAGCTCACTTCACACCACCAGCCAGAAACGTGGTGTCGTGGCCAGCGGCCCCCTCTGACGCGCCGTCCTCGCCTCACCCCGACTCCGAAAGAGACGGGAAACACGGCCCCGCGAGGGGCGGCCAGGACAGAGCGAGCGGCAGCCTCGCCGGGTTTCAGCCCAACTCTTTGTGTTCCAAGCTCCCTTCCTCGGCTGCTGAATGGCCGGTTGCCGAGGGCTTGTTCCTCTGTTCAGGGTCTCCCTGGAGATGGCAGAGGCTTTTCCTCAAGCCGGGCCCGCAGGGGGGCAGGGATAAGTCCGCTGAAAATCTCACATCTCCTTCCCTTCCTGCGCCGGCTGTGTGGAGAGCGGCCCCGCTGCGGCCCGCCCAGAGTGGGAAGCTTTGGCACGGCCCAGCCGCCACTCTGGCTTTGAGCCGGGCGGCCGCTGGGGCTGCCAATCGCCTGCAAGTGGTCAAGGAAGCCCTAGCCCAGCAGCGGCCCATGGGGCTAACCGGCTGTGGAGAGGGGAGCTGTGTGGTCCCCTTGTGCGCTGGGGAGTTTTAACCCCTGAGGTAGAGCCCTATCTGGGGTCCTGAAGAGGCCAGTCAGGCCCTGCCTGAACATTGATTCGCTGTAATACACAGGAGCTTAAGATACGGAGAGTCTGGGACCCTGGTAACCAGGACACCGTTACTGGCCACGTCACATGCAAGGAGCAGGGACTATCAGGCGATCAGTTACCTGGGGAGGTACCGAGCAAATCAATACTGCTCAGGGGGCTGTGCTCACAGGCGCCCCCTCTTGGAGGAGATGTGAAACCACCTGTAATCCTCAGGAGCCTGCATCTGCTCCCACTGAATTCAATGGAAGTTAATTTACCATTGACATCAAAGGGGGAGGGCAGGATTGGGCCCTCATGTTCCCATGGCATATCCCCCCTTAGAATAAGGGCGTTGTGCCTGGTATCCTGGCCAAATTCCAACTCAGGTTGTCACCATCTGCCTCCCTAAATCCAACCCCACCCCCAGTTGCAACTAGATACAGGACTTGGCATTGCTTTTTGTCCTAAAACGGCTAGGCACCGTTAATCTGTGCTGTTAACCAGCTGACACATTCCACCCCAGAGGTGGCTGCACATTGCTGCCAGGCAAATGATTACCTATCTGTTGGGAAGCGTAATTAATTAGGGTTTGGGAATTGCTTTGAGATCCTCAGATGAATAAGGGTTAAGGAGTAATGCAAATAATTACTAATTATTATTATTGGCTAGGTACTCTGTGCAGCAATAGGCAATCAGGAGTAATTCAAGGTATATTAGATATCAGATCAAGTGTTAATTAAATGTGATGCTTGACATGAATGGCAACAGCCCCTCCAGTCCTATCAGATGAAGGGGCCCTCTGATAATTATTCATTGGCTGATTATTGGCCTGCCAGGCCAGTGCTGCCGCTCCTGAAAGGGAACAGGTTCCTGAAAAGAAGCAACCTAATTTCCAGAGGCGCTGAGGAGGCAGCAGTGTGCACACATAGTTTGCAACACCCCTTGCAATCCCAGTCCTAGGCCTCTCTCAAGCAAACCCAGGCCCTATTGGGCCAAACTCTGAAACAGGGACCAGCCGAGACACCATCTGACTCCATCTTCCTTTGCAACCTAAGGCAGGAGTTAAATCGAGATCCCTAGTGGGGAGAAGCCTAGGATGAACTAGACCTCCAGATCCCTTCTCAAGGTTCCAGTGGGAGAGCCCAGTCCAGGTTTTACCTTCTACCTTCCACTGGGAAAGCTGCCAAGCAATTTACTAAGAGCTCTCCAAAGCCCGGACACCAGTAAGGGGAGGGGGTGTGCTGGCACCAGGGGGAAAACGGGCTGGATTTCAGAGTCTGGCCCCAACAGCCTTGCTGGCGATTCTGAGCCTATTCCCCTGCAAGGGAACCAGCACTGCCCTTTGATTAGATTCCTGCCAATTCCCATACAAGCCAGGAGTTGGCCTGCGCTCCCCGGGAGAGGCGAGATCCTTTTGCTTATCCGGCGGGTAATGTTCCGCGGGAGCAGCCCAGCTCCCCCTAGACACAAGTGATTATCTTGATGGAAGTGCCAGAGCCGGCTGTGCTGCCAAGCAAACAAACAAACCACAGCGAGGCTCCCTGCTCTGTTTCTCTCCAAGGCTGTAACCCGGTGGCGGGAGCCAAGCCCACCACCTGAGCTCAAGGGGAGGAGGCCAAAGCAGAGCCTTGTTTGGTCTCAGTGGGGCAGATGCCCTGGGGAAGGAGCTGGGGCCGCTCTTTTCCCCAGCTGAAAAGGGTGCCCTGGAAACCAGGAACATTCACACAGTGGCATACAGTAAAAGGCCAGGAGGGACCCCCAGATTACCTAGTCTGCTCTCCTGTACAGACACCGACACCACCCGGCCATCCCCACACCGCACTAACTACCAGAACTGGGCCAAAGAATCACAGCCCGTCAGGAGACCAAACCACTGTGTGAGAATGGGGGACCAGCAGCCCTGTATTGCCAGCAAACTGACTGAGAGACACCCAGATGATCCCAGCAAGCAACCTGTACGTACGCCCACGCTGCGAGGAAGGTGAAAACCGCCCAAGGTCGCTGCCAATCTGAGCTGGGGAGAATCCCCACGCCGGGCGGTCAGTTACCCTGAGCGCAGGAACACCTGGGAGCAAATTCTCACCACCCACAGCCCCAGCCCCCTCTGCCCAGTGTCCCAGCTCCAGCCAGACGCCTCAGAGGAAGGAGAAAGTTCCCCCAAGGGGCAGACAGGAGACTCTCCAAGCCAGCCCTGGAGATACAGGCTATTTCCATTTCTGACACCTCGAGGCTCCAGCTTAGCTCTTCAGGTCAGCCTCTTGGCCATGACACCAACACTCGGTGGCACAGTCTGGCATGGATGGGCACTTTCCTAACCCGGGGGCAGGTCTGTGCTGAGCCCCCGTCCATGGTGTCCTTAGACTGGAGCTTACAAAGCTCTCTGGAGGGGGGAGCGGGAGCCTCACTCGGCAGGTATGAGGCGTCAAAGTCTCAGGGCAGGAGGTTCCCAGAATGGACCTAGGAAGGAAGATGCTGAGGTTGGCTCTGGGAAAGCTCCAGGTGGGAGCCACGGACCATGGACAGACAGACTGGCAGGGACTAGGAAGTGCCAATAAACAACAGAGACTGAAATACAGGATCGAGCCCCCTCTGTGTCCCAGGGAAAACACGCCAGCGCTTCCTCTCCACCCCAGCCGCCTCCCTCCCCCAATCTCTCTCTCCCTCCCACTCAAAAGGGCATCCCACCACCTTTCGGTGAGGAGATTGCTCACAGCCAGGGTACCTGACCTGCGGGCACAGGGAACCTTGCCCTGCCAGCCCCTGACGCGTGGCAATGGCTGCAGAACTCTGCCTCTCCCAAGGCCAGCGATGCTCCCCCTTGCTGAACTGGGCCTAGCACTGCAAGGGCCAATCTCGCCCTGATGGGCACAAAGCCCTTGCCGTCTGCATTCACAGATCAGACATGGAGTGGGCCACGTGCCAGCTGGTCTCTTCCGCAGGCCCCTCGGAGGGCTGGAGGGACGTGATGTTCATTCCCCAGCAAGCTCAGCCTCCTTGGATCCTCAGCGGGCAAACGAGTTCTTTGTACCACAGGGTCCCTTGGGCTTTGCCCGGCTGTTTGCTGGCCCAACGCACAGGGAAACCAGACACACCGAGGAGACACACTCGCCCCTGCTGCCGCTCCAAGGAGAGGAGCTGTTTGGCTTCCTGTCAGGACCAGAGCCGAGCCGGAGTGGTGTATCTGCAGCAGGGAAAAGGCTTCAACCCCACTTGAATCCTGAGCCACGAAACAACCAGGGACAGGTGCTAACCGGCGAGGAACCTCTCTCGAGAGACACCCCCTCCCCCGCTCACAGTCCAACAGCCCTCCCCCACCCCAATGCATCGGCCAGGTCATTGTGCGCGGTTAGGAAAGTGCACAGCAGTGCCAGACTGTGACAGCGAGTGTGGGTGTCTGGGCCTCCTCCTCCGTTAACTCTCCCCCGTGCTGTCTGTCAGAAAATCATTCCCGGTTACACAGATAAGAAATAATTGATGCAAAGAAGCCATCTGTTTGTGAACACGGAGTATCTGCTCAATTAGGGGGAATCTGTCCAGCCAGATAAACCATCTCGCCATCCCCACTCCCGGGGAGGGCTTTGCACCCTGACCATGTCCTCAAAGCCTCACAACCAATTAGCAGCACACAGCGTGATTTGGGCACGAACTTGTTAACTAGCACCCCGAGGCTCTTCCGCGGGCAGGGTGGAGTGCAGGGGAAGCCGCCGGGAGCGCCGGGGCCTCAGACCCGCCACCGTTTCTGCTGATGCACAAGAAAGCACCAAAGCTCAACAGATGTTGCAGGAGCTTGTCAGGGAGGCCGGCCGCGAAGGGCTCACAGCAAACAAGCCCTGATCAGACGCTGAGCCTGACCAGTTGCTTCCGAGCCTGCTGCTGGGGCGCACGAGGGGGCAGAACTCCCTGCGGGGAAGATGGCACTTCCAGCAGTGCAGTGCCGGGGCCCCATGAAATGAGAACTGGCAAGCTCGTTCCAGGGACGGGGCTCTCTAGACAGTAACACGCAGGGAGCAGGCGTCTCTGCCTAGCTGGTGCATCATACTCAACAGGTGCTGGGTTTCCGCTTTGCCAGGTGCATCTCCAGCTTCCTCTGTTTATTGGACCCAAAGGTGCATCGTCCCTGAGCTGTGCCTGGCCACAGAAAACCCAACCCACCCCTGGCTGCAATTCCCCTGCCCCGGCTGGAATCACACCATGGGCGAGTTTGATCTCTAAAAGGAAGGATGGTCCAGGAGCTGACACAGCAGCAGCAGGAGTCGTAGGAGCTGGCTTCGATGGCGGGCTCTCACTGCTCTGCTCGAGGCCATGCACTTTGCCACTCTGTGCCTCAGTTTCCCCACAAGCAAAATGGAGAGAATTCTCTCTCAGGATTCATTCCAACTCCCCCTGCCCCGCCCACCCACTTCCCTGCAACCTCATCCCATCGGGCCACGTCTGCAGCTGAAGCACTGTGGTTTGAGGCAGAGGGTTCGGATGCTGATTGATCACTTCCTTTGAGAGCCCCCCGGGGGCAGCAGCACGCACGGCATCTCCAACTGGCCTCGAACCCACCACGCCCTGACCCCGTGCACCGGGTGGGCGCAGGTGAGTGGGACGTGGTTATTATTGACGTGGACAGAACTGTGCTGTCAGACAGCCGGCTCAGTTGATCCCATCCTGACAGCGCATTAGAGGAGCGATCACCGGCCTACTTGTATTTCCCAGTCCCTGCCTGGGGTATTACAGTGAAAAACGTCAGCTCGATTCCAGGGAAATTCTTCACGGTGACAGAAACCTTTTTGGGGAAAAAGGCTCTAATTGGAACCGATGTCAGTTATACCTTAAACATAACGAGAGCGCAAGAGACACTGCATACATGTAAGGTACTTTCGGGGCTTGTTTCCCATCAGCCGCTAACAGAAACACAAGGATAGCACCAATCGAACTTCTTGTACTGTCCAGTTCAGTGCACTCGGCTCTGCCACAGCCGGGGGAGGGATTTTGAGAAGTCCTTCCTAGACAGAGCAGCTGGGATTAGCCACGGTTTGTATATAGAGGCGGTAGGGCCCAGTTTGAGCAGGGTACTGGGTTCCACATGCATTCTGGGCAAGTCCCTTAAGCTCAGTGGGCCTCGGTTTCCCCACCTGTAGAATGGGGCTAATAATGCTCCCCTGTCTTTGTAAAGCATGTTGAGCTCTCGGCCACCTCAGCACCAAGGATTATATCGACGGCTACACAGGTCTCTCTAGGGATCGGACGGATAGCAAAGGGAGGCCAACACAGGTACAGTACGAGACAGCCAGCCCTCCTCACTCTCCCAGAAGACCTAGGCTTTTCCTGGCTTCACCAGGAGCCAAAGATGCGCTGTAATCTGAGAGAGGAAGTGCCAGAGATGTCACCAGGATGCCGGATCCCCCCTCCTACACCCGCCTTCCTCCCCCTCTGCCCTGGAGGGGCAGCTCTCCACCCAGGGGCCTTCTGTGGCTTTGGACCCGGAGACAAACACCTGCCCAGCACGAAGGAGATAAAGCCAGCAGGAGCTCGGCTCCAGGCCTCCTTCCAGGCTGGAGGATGGGTTAAGCTTAGAACAAGAACAGAGACGAGTCCTGGGATACCAGGGTTCCTGGATCCGTGTGGGAGAGAAACTCCCGGACTAACCCCCCACAGCCAACCCCACCCCTCCACGCTCAGGGGTGTCCCCCATCTCTTTCTAACAGGAGCCTCTGGGATTCAACGGGCTGAGGTGGAGAGTCAGACTCCGGAGCGGACCTTTGCAGACCCCAACCTGGTCAGCGAGCCCCCGGGGAAAGCAGCTTTCCCCTGAGCGAGTTGAGAGCAGGAGGCCGCCCGGCTCTCTCGGGGGGGGGGGGGGTGCGTCTACACAGCCCGTGTCGACGGGCTCACGCTCGCGGCGGTGGAGCTCGGAAGCCAGGGGAGGGGATGGGCTCAGCACGCTGTCCACACACAGCTCGCTCAGAGCCGTAGCACGAGTCCTGCAAGCCCGAGCGTGTCGACTCGGGCAGGGCAGACGTCCCCTCCGCGGCATTAGCCAAAGGCTGGGGCCTTTCCCGCCGTCCAAGCTGCTCATTAGGCTGCGGGTTCTGCTGCCTATACAGTTGTTTGGCACCTTCACCCACCCACCCCACTCCACCGGTTATCGGAGGGGCCAATAAGGGACCATATGCTGCTCCTCATCAGCTTACGCCCTCTCCTTCCAGAGCGCCAGTGAAGCGGGGGAAGCAATGAGGTAATCGGCTTTTGAATAACTCCCTGCCCCAGGGGAGATGGGCTAAGCCCGGCTGCCTTGGAAAGAGCTACCTATTGATATGCAAAAGGGGCTCGACATTGCAGCCTTTGCAGCTCCCAGCAGCCGGCTCCCCCTTCCCCACCACGCTGTTCTCAGGCCAGACAGTCCCAGTCGCGCTGTGGAGCGGAGCTGCAGGCCGGCAGGGGGGGAGACCCCAACCAAAGCGCCCAGCCTTTGCACGCGGAGAGGGCTGGGGGGGTGTCTGGCTGGGAGAGGCCCCCTGATGCACGCACACACACGATATACACGTGCAATGCACAACCCGCGTTAGAAACAGCCCCCCGGCTCACGCTCCCAGCCGAACCGCGGATCTGCGGCAGAACCTGGATCCAGAAACTCCCTAACGTGGGGGCTTGAAATGTAAATCCAAACTGCCCCTATACCTGCGGGTCAGACTGCGATCCAGGTCTGGGGTCAGATGCATCCCTGCCCCCCCAGGCCCCGGCTGCATCCATATCTCAGGGGTTGGGAATGGCACTGGTTTGCTCTCAAAGAGAGCTTCCATTTTACTGAACCCCCCCCCCCCGTGCCCCCCACTCCCTGCCCCTGTGGGCAGTGCAATCCAGCAATGCCATCGGAGACCCAGGCAGCACAGCTCAGCACAGGAGACCTCTTCCAAAGCTGTTACAAGGCAAGTTCTGGTCTTTACAGTCTATTTCAGTGCCTCACCAACCCGATCCCAATGACTTCACTGGGCTTTTGATCTGCTCTGGGGGCTATGGGATCGGATACACATGCAGGGTCTCCTCTGACTTCCACAGGAGCTGAGCTCCCAGCTCCGCAGAACTGTGCTTCAACGTTTTCTACAGGAGATTCACCTTACAACAGCTGTGCAAGCATCTTCCTACTCCGCTAAGCTGCTCTTCCTGGCAGCTTCTCACCTCCCTTTTCACTTTCTTTACCCGGGCAATACTCAAGAGCGAGACGAACCCGGTCCTTCCAAGGGTGATTTTTAGAATTGCACTCGCATCAAATTTGCACACGCGCCTCACCCCAGTTGTGCACGCAAGCCAGCCTGTTAGCTAACTGCACCCGACCAGTTACGGCCAGTATGGATGGGCCTGGGATTGCACTGCAGGTCTGTCTGACTCACGCGGGTGCATTCGGGAGGGTCAGCTCTGAAACGCTGGGCCCTGCGCTGCTCTGTGCTTAGAACGGCTCATCCGTTGCACCGCCGTCGGCCTCCCGCCTCCTTCCCCCTCCTCGCCAGCCACCCGCTGCCTTTTAAAATCCCATCCAATGCCCCTCGGCTGTGCTGACTGCAGCCCATCATCCCGCACTGCACAGTGACCTAAATCAGCCAGCTGCAAATTGGCACTGCCTGCCACCCGCTTCCAAGGAGGAGTTCAGTGCGCCGGCGGGGCGGGTGCCTGGATTCCCTAGTGGGGCAGGGGAAGGGACCCCGGCAGTGCTGCTGCCAGTGTTCAGCTCACCTTGTCCGTCAAGAGCCCCCCCCTCCACACCCTGATGCAGCCAGGGCTGGGGGGGGGGGCTCCTCCTGGCAGATCTTTCCCTAGCCCAGTGCTCAATCCCAGGGCCGGGAGGGGCCGGGTAACCTGCTGGAGCGGCCCTGGCAGCTGCAGCTGCATCGTTCACGAAGGGCACATTGACAAGCCCTTGAGTCCTGTGCTGCGACAATGGGCCTGGGTGCTGCATCGCTGCAGTGCAGGTGCCACCCCACCCCCGCCATCCAGCAACTGCTGCTGCTGCCTTGGAGGC
This sequence comes from Sternotherus odoratus, assembly GCA_032164245.1. Taxonomy (NCBI): domain Eukaryota; kingdom Metazoa; phylum Chordata; order Testudines; family Kinosternidae; genus Sternotherus; species Sternotherus odoratus. The sequence continues at coordinate 5,076,682 of JAVMKO010000014.1, read as the reverse complement.
CTTTAGAGACACGTGTGTTAGCAGCCGCCCGGGCACAGAGCGAACATCAGAGAGAAGGACGCGCTACTGGTTTAGGGGCACGGGGACACAGCGGGGGAGGCAGAGTGAAGCCCAAGGGCCGGTGCCAAATGTGCCCACTATCCAGGCTGTGGATTTCAGCACCAAGCGCCGCAGGGGCCCAGTCAGCAGGGGTGTCTGGAAAACCTCAGGGTCAACTCCAGTTATTACACGCTTATTTGCGCTACAAATTCACCTTTGTAGGTGAAATTGCACCTCCTGGTGCACGGAGTTGGGGGGAAGATACACGTATTAAGCTGGGTAGTGGGTATGCGCATCACTGCCCTCTACTGGATGGAATCAAAATCACTTAACGGTGTGTCATGCACCCTATATGGCAAACAGCTAATGGAGAGTCTCCGTAACCTTGAGTGATCCCAAAGGGCTGTGACTTTGGGAGCTGGCAGATCTGCACTCCAACGGGTGTGCAGCACACTGACAAGTGCCTAGGTAGCCATGGGCTAACTGCACTCTATATATCCTTACATTCATTCCCTAATTTCCAGGAGCGGCCCAGTTCCCTGTGTGCCCCAAAGGCAGAATTACTAGGGCCTACTACATACTATATTCTCCATCTCCCTGGGGAAACCTTCATCATGCATTGGGACATTCTCCATGGACCACTGACCCGGAGAAGTCATACCACCTGGAACCCAGAGACACTCCCCCATCACAGCACCCCCGAAAGTAATCTGCCCTCCTCCCAGCACTGCTGGCCTACTGCCGTTCGGTCCCCTTTAATAACAGGACTTCGCACTTAATGCTCTTCCAGCTATCGGCTCGTTAACCCTCACAGCCCCCGTGTGAAGCTGCTGGAATGATCAGGGACTCCTTGGCTCCGATTCCCGGTGAGCCCTGAGAGGTGTCAGCCAGGTCTCGGCTCCCACGGAAAGGCTCCAGAGTCCCTATTTCCTCACACCGCATTACCAGCAACGATGCTGCACCCTGCCAGGTGCTGAGCATTTCTTAGCACTTTGCAAACAGTCCTGGAACCCGCCTTTCACCTCCCACCCATGGTTAGCCCCACCTTTCAGAGGGGAAACTGAGGCACAGAGCTGGAGCATCACTGAGGGCTCTCTCCCTGGTTAATCGGTTGTGATCCTGTCCCGGGGGGCTGCAGTGAGGATGACTGGTGGGGGGGGGGGGAGAGCCGGAAGGGCTTCAAGGGGGCAGCATGGGAAAGTCAGGAGCACTCAGTGTTACTGTGGGACGCTGACGGGCCTGGTGACAGGCTCTCTGAGGCAGCCTCCCCAGCAGCGAGCTCCTCGTGCCAGGGCCGCGCACCCCGCTGCCGGATTTCAAGTCTCTCGGGCGTGTTTGCTTTGCAGAATGCCGGAGCCTGTAATTACAGCTCCCTTACCCTGCCATTAAAAACCAGAAACGCTCCAGCGGGGAAGAGCGCAGGAACCCTTTGGAGGAGCGGGACACGCCCGCGCCGTGCACCCTCGCCTGGCAGGAGGTGTCGCTCTGCGGGGTTAACAGGAAACCCGGGTCAGCCTTCAAAATGCATCAGCCCAGATCCCCAGGGAACGGCTGACGGCTTCCCCGGGCGATGCACCGAGCCGAGTCTGGGCCTGGTGAGCCGGGAAGAGGAGGCCAGCCCAGAAGGGCTCTCTCCCTGAGGCCTACGTTGAGGTGGGGGCACAAGATGGTGACAGAAGAGGGGTCCCGTGTGGGTGGAGGTGGCCCAGAGATCCATTCATGGCCCAGCTGCCCAGCTGTCCAGCTCCAGGAGTGGGAAGCAGGAGTATGAGGGGGGGCCAGGGACTATTCCGGCCCCCGGGTGCTGCCGTCCCCTCCTCGGAGCTCACAAGGCACAAACCCTCCCCCACCTCTCTCAGAGACCCAAGGCCACCCGCCTCGCTACCCCTCCCACCGAGCTCCCGTTCTCCCCCTCAGCTCCCAGCGCAGGTCCCCTTCCCCATCTGCTGCCCCACGGGGTCCCCCCAAGAGCCTCCCTGCCTGCTCCCAACACATCCCTGTCTTCCAGTCCTCCCCGGCCCCCGGGCCTTGCCCGCTCACGGCCTCCGCGCACAGGTCTACAGTGAGAGACATGGCTCCCAGCAGACCCACGCAGAGAGCAAACGGCCCCTGGCACCGAGCGACGTTGTTCCCTGCCGGCAAGGAGCAGGTGGCACTACAGCTCCGGCAGTGACGTGCCAAGCACTCGGCGCCCGGGGCTGCGGCTCTGTCCCGCCGCCAAGCCCTGCAATGGCGCCGCCGCCACCCGGCTAACGCCCGCGTTAACTCCCTGAGCCGCTCACTCCTCAGTCCCTGGCCACTGCCCTGCCAGAGTCGAGGGTCCCACGTGCGAGGCTGCGCGCACGGACCACTGCGAGCGTGTGTGGCTGTGCGTGCAGGTCTGCACACGCGCGTGTATCTGCACGGCATGGAGCCGGGTGCCACGGCATGGCTGCGGTGATTACTCAGTCTCCGATAGCTCAGTCATTGGGCTTGCTGCGAGATCCCACACAATATGTCAGCACTTATCCCACAGCTGCCCCCAGACAGCCTTGGGCGACGCACCCTCCTCCCTGGCATTCAGGCTGGGTCTGTTAAGAAGAGAGACACGGCCTCCCACTTCGGTTCTAGTGCGGGGGCCTCGCTCAGGGGAGGTGCCAGGGAGAGAGGGCAAGGCAGGGCGGGCCGGTCAGGCAGACTCTGCTGTCCCCCCGCCGGGGAGATCGCACAGGCAGGGAGAGCCAGGTCCCGGACTCAGGGGGCAGTGTGCGGCCCTCCCAGAGACCAATCGCAGAAGCTGGGACTTGGGGCTGTATCATTGCTCTGGGTTTCAGGAAGGCCAAGACACCTGTTGCCAACCCACCCCACACACACTCCCCGCCCAGTGCCCAGCCCCCCCAGCCTAATAGCCCACCCCACCCAGGAATGGGCCCCTGGCTCCCAGTCCCCTGCTCTAACCACTAGACAGTTTAAGGCGCATATTGCCATAGCCCGGGGTGGGTGGATCTGTGCCCATGTTAATGGCACCACTGCGTCTGGTAGGAGTTTAACACAGCCACACTGGTCACCAGCACAAAGGACAAATAGCTGATTAGACAGCGGCATGATTTAATGTCACTCCCGGCCCATGACAGTCGGCACCGGCGGGGCGTTCCGGGGGTTCTGGCAGGACGGCCTGGTCTATCTCCATGAGCATATCGCAACAGCCGTTCACAGTCTTGCTCGGCGTGGATCCGACTGCACGGCCACATGGGACCGCGTGTGATGCCGTGACATCCGCACCGGACAGCCATCCATGAGTGTGTGCACCGGGCTGCGTGCATATGTCACGGAGCGCCCGGGTGATGCTCTGGAACTTGCTCCCTATGAAGCCAGTTGGGACTCCGCGGGAAAACGTCCTCTCTCTGTACACAGCCTGTCTCCAAGGCTAGGAGCTTTCGAGGTCCCCGTTTACACCTTCCTGGGTCTGACCTCAGAGCATTCAGCACCTTCTGCCCCTCTGAGCACTTCCCCCAGCGAGCCCGCCCGGGTGGGGTCCTGGGGGAGCCCGTGAGTCCTGCACCCCAAATCCACAGTCAGACGTGACTCTCAGCCAGCCAGTAAAACAGAGGTTTATTCGATGACCTGTACCTGGTCTAACCCAGACCATACAGCGAGCGTGAGCCCTCAGCTGGCTCCATTTTGGGGGCCAGAGAGCGAGATAGCTCCTCTGCCTTCCCTGCCTCACTCCAGCTAGCTTCAGACTCCAAACTGAAACTCACTCTCTCCAGCCCCTCCTCCCCCCTGGCTCAGCCAGGTCAGGTCACCTGACCTCCCTCCAACAGGTTCAGCCGGCCTCTTTGTTATTCAACACTTCCAGCCAACGCCTTTCAGAGAAGGGGAAGGGCCGGCCCCAAGACAGCGTATGTTGTCTCTCTGCTTTGCAACAAGAAATGGGTAGGGGAAACTGAGGCACACACCCAGTATTCCTGCTCCGTCACACATAGCTATGCATATAAGAGCCTGACTAAAGCGTGTGTGCACCTTTAGGGGCACTACCAGCGTGAGGGTTAAAATGGTTCCCGGGAAGGAGGAAAAGGGCATGTGATTAGCACTAGGACTATCTGCGCGCAGAGCCCCTTCCACGCCCGCCATCGTCTTGTGTGTTTCGCGTGGGGGTTCTTTGGGGCAAGGACTGCCCATGGGTACAGCACTGAACTCATCCGGGCACAACCCCAAACCAAAACACGCAGGGCCTCGGCCGCTCTAAGGGTTAACCGGGAACAGGTAAGCTCTCCAGAACCTCCCTCCCCACCCGCCCTGGGTCTCAGCCTGTCCGACCTTCCAACCGCACCTGGTTAGCAACAGCCGGTTGAAGAACAAGGGGGTATGAACCCCTCCAACCACAGTGCTTCCACACGTCCGTATCAATGTCCCTTCACACACACACACAGCCAAACCACCTCCTCACATGCCTGTACATCCACGTACACACACACACAGAACCCTATCTCCTTTGCACGCACACACAGTACTTTGCTGACGCCCACCCTACCCCAGCTGCCTTGGTAATAAAGTCCTTGAGGTTTCATTTGCTCCCGTCTCGGCCTGGCCGGGCACTGAAGAACGCGCCATGTCTGGGCTCCCGCCGGCGGAACGCCAAGGCCGGTGCAGACGGCGCTGCACATTCCTGCCGGCTCCAGGGAGCAGAGCGCGCTGAGTCACATGCCGGCGAAGCCTGTCATTAGTGACCGGGCCTCCCCCCTCCAAGGAGCCCACACGGAGCCCACAGCTTCACTTCCCCAGGACGGATGACACTGGCCTGCGGAGCGGCTGGCAGCAGAAGGGCAGGCTCGGAAGGGAGGGCTGGGTGGAAAGGCCCCAGAGTCGGTGCTGTTTGTTCAGCAGCCTCAGGCGGAAAAGGTCCCTCTTATGCGAGCTCGGGGCAGTGGCAGATTCCCCTGCAAGAGATCATCCCCTGTGAGCTGCGATAAGTGGACCCCCCGGGGTGCGCGAGGGCACCCTGCCAGCAGATCTACATACTAGTGGCCTGGGGCATGCTCCGTCCCTCACAGAAGCCTTGGCAGGCAGGTACAGGATCCCCCCACTGACCACCTCTGGGGTGGAGCCCAAAGGCGGAGGAACTCCACCAGGGCACAGGGCATAAGGGCAGGGGCTTACGCTTACCCTACCCTTTGGGGGTTCCGGGAGAGCACCCCACAGAGCAGCTCAACCTGCTCCCTGCAGCACAGCGCCCCCTCGTGCCACGCTGGGCTCACCACTGAGACACAGGGAGAGCGCCCCCTACAGGATCATCGCACTGCTCCCCGCAGCACAGCGCCCCCTAGTGCCACGCTGGGCTCACCACTGAGACACAGGGAGAGCGCCCCCTACAGGATCATCACACTGCTCCCCGCAGCACAGCGCCCCCTAGTGCCACGCTGGGCTCACCACTGAGACACAGGGAGAGCGCCCCCTACAGGATCATCACACTGCTCCCCGCAGCACAGCGCCCCCTAGTGCCACGCTGGGCTCACCACTGAGACACAGGGAGAGCGCCCCCTACAGGATCATCGCACCGCTCCCCGCAGCACAGCGCCCCCTAGTGCCACGCTGGGCTCACCACTGAGACATAGGGAGAGCGCCCCCTACAGGATCATCACACCGCTCCCCGCAGCACAGCGCCCCCTAGTGCCACGCTGGGCTCACCACTGAGACACAGGGAGAGCGCCCCCTACAGGATCATCACACCGCTCCCCGCAGCACAGCGCCCCCTAGTGCCACGCTGGGCTCACCACTGAGACACAGGGAGAGCGCCCCCTACAGGATCATCACACTGCTCCCCGCAGCACAGCGCCCCCTAGTGCCACGCTGGGCTCACCACTGAGACACAGGGAGAGCGCCCCCTACAGGATCATCACACTGCTCCCCGCAGCACAGCGCCCCCTAGTGCCACGCCGGGCTCACCACTGAGACACAGGGAGAGCGCCCCCTACAGGATCATCACACTGCTCCCCGCAGCACAGCGCCCCCTAGTGCCACGCTGGGCTCACCACTGAGACACAGGGAGAGCGCCCCCTACAGGATCATCACACTGCTCCCCGCAGCACAGCGCCCCCTAGTGCCACGCTGGGCTCACCACTGAGACACAGGGAGAGCGCCCCCTACAGGATCATCACACTGCTCCCCGCAGCACAGCGCCCCCTAGTGCCACGCTGGGCTCACCACTGAGACACAGGGAGAGCGCCCCCTACAGGATCATCACACTGCTCCCCGCAGCACAGCGCCCCCTAGTGCCACGCTGGGCTCACCACTGAGACACAGGGAGAGCGCCCCCTACAGGATCATCACACTGCTCCCCGCAGCACAGCGCCCCCTAGTGCCACGCTGGGCTCACCACTGAGACACAGGGAGAGCGCCCCCTACAGGATCATCACACTGCTCCCCGCAGCACAGCGCCCCCTAGTGCCACGCTGGGCTCACCACTGAGACACAGGGAGAGCGCCCCCTACAGGATCATCACACTGCTCTCCGCAGCACAGCGCCCCCTAGTGCCACGCTGGGCTCACCACTGAGACACAGGGAGAGCGCCCCCTACGGGATCATCACACTGCTCCCCGCAGCACAGCGCCCCCTAGTGCCACGCTGGGCTCACCACTGAGACACAGGGAGAGCGCCCCCTACGGGATCATCACACTGCTCCCCGCAGCACAGCGCCCCCTAGTGCCACGCTGGGCTCACCACTGAGACACAGGGAGAGCGCCCCCTACAGGATCATCACACTGCTCCCCGCAGCACAGCGCCCCCTAGTGCCACGCCGGGCTCACCACTGAGACACAGGGAGAGCGCCCCCTACAGGATCATCACACTGCTCCCCGCAGCACAGCGCCCCCTAGTGCCACGCTGGGCTCACCACTGAGACACAGGGAGAGCGCCCCCTACAGGATCATCGCACTGCTCCCCGCAGCACAGCGCCCCCTAGTGCCATGCTGGGCTCACCACTGAGACACAGGGAGAGCGCCCCCTACAGGATCATCACACTGCTCCCTATAGCACAGCGCCCCCTAGTGCCACGCTGGGCTCACCACTGAGACACAGGGAGAGCGCCCCCTACAGGATCATCACACTGCTCCCCGCAGCACAGCGCCCCCTACTGCCACGCTGGGCTCACCACTGAGACACAGGGAGAGCGCCCCCTACAGGATCATCACACTGCTCCCCGCAGCACAGCGCCCCCTAGTGCCATAGGGCTGCACTGGGCCCTCACTGACACAAGGAAGTACACCCTCCACTGAATTACCAGCAGCACTTCCAGCAACTCCTAGGTGTTCCCTGGAGGTCCCCCGTACCCAGGCGCTGACTGATGAGCTAGTCCGGTGTGATACCAGGCAGACCCCTTGGCTGTAAGGCCTAATGGCTCCCCCTTGCTCGGGCCAGCAGCACTCCTCTCCCAGAGCTACCCCCGGTGACAGGCTGCAGGGCAAAGCAGCAGCTCTGGGAGCTCCAGGCAGGCAGGCCGTACCCCCCACAGCTCCGCCTCCAGGAAGAACACGTCTTTGCCCTGGTAGTGCCAGATACACTCTGTGCCATCCACTCATCTGCCTGCCTTGGGGCAGCTGGGGGCGGCGCTGGCGATCAGACCTACCCGCCTGGGATTCAGCGGCACCTACCCTGCAAGGAGACGCCCCCTCTGCCACCGGAGAGCAGAGCCACATGGCTTTGCCCTCCCATCCTCCCGGCGGCGACAGGCTCTCCCCCGACAGAACCACAGCGATTTCTGACAGCTCGCTAATGAGCTGCAGGCTGCAATTTGGGTTATATATAGTCCCCACGCGACTGCCTCTAATTGCTGCCGTGCGCTCGCTGCAGAGGGGTCTGGACAGGTGGGAGGGAGGGAACAGGAGGGAATCCTCACCCCGTGGCCAGAGTCACCCAGCTCCGGCCATGCACCTTGCAGTGCTCCAAGGTCGCACCTGGGACCCAAGATCGAGGCTTCCGCCCCCACGGTTTTGCCCAACATTGAATCCCTTGATGAAGAGGCATTTCCCAGGGCTGGCAGAGCAGCGACAAAGCCAGGGGGCTGGCGACAGACGCAGGGGCCTGTTAGCAAAGCTTCCACGTCTGCCCTAGAGCTGCCCCCTCCCCCGGGTTGGCTTGGGCTCCGCTTCTCTGCTGCTGCCCCCTTAGAGAGCTCGACAGCCCGGCCCCGCGGGGCTCACACCCGGAACGGGGCCGCCCGCGACTGGCCTCTGAAAGCCCCCATTGGGTTCGCTCCAGCCGGCCTCGACTCACCACTCTGCCTCCCCTTCGCTTGTCCGCATCCACCCCACCAGCTGCAGAGAGCCTTCTCCCCGGATGCGCCCCGCAGCCGGCCTGGCCTCCCTGTTCCCCCCTTTCTCAGCTGCAAGGGCCTCTTCCTCCTCCCTCTGCTCCTCAGTCGTCCCCACTGAGGGGCCGGGAGGCGTTTTGGGAGGGGTGGTTTGTGGCTGAAGCACCACGCTGGGGCTAACCAGCAGGGCCGGGAGCTGCGTGAAGCGTCCCGGAGCGGCCCAAAAGGAAGCGATATTCGCCCCTTGGCTTTGTGCATGGCCCATAATCTGCTTTGGCTAAAGCCCGAATTGCAGCCTGCTCCAGACAGCGCCGCTAAGGCGCTTTTCTCTCCCTCATTAAGGGGTTTTGGCCGGGGCAGTGGAGAGATTCCCCCTTCGCCTACCTTCCCCCTGGGCCAGCCTGAGGGTCCATCTGCCCCCCCTCCCCCCCGCAGGAAAACCCACACCTTCCTAGCCCCCTCCCCCAGCCAGATCCAACCCGCTGCCTCCTGGGTGCTGGGAGCAGGATCACCTGACGCTCCGGGGGCAGGACACGGGTTCCAGTCAGCTGCCTCAGCTCGCGGCTGGCTGGCAGGAGCGAACCAAGCCGTGGGGGCAGGCTGTGGCGGGAGCCGAGGCAGCGGGGGGATGGGCGAGGGGTGCAGCGTGGCCCATCCTTCCTCTCTAAGCAGTAAAGTAAATGAACCCGGCTGCTCCGCCGCGCGGCCCCAGCCTTTTGTTCCGATCCCTTTCGGCTCCGCTCCCCTCCCAACGGCTGGAAGGCGAGGGGTCGGCGGCGCAGACGCCCCCCCCCCTCCCGCCCTGGCTCCCCTCGGCGGGGCAGAACAGCCACGGGGCGGGGAAGGAGCCCAAAGCGCCCGCCAGCTTCCTTGGCGCGGCACAATGGGGGACCGCGCAGGCGGAGCCGGGGTCAGGGGTGAGAACAGCAATAAGTGGCTTATGCCTTGGTGAAGAGGCTGAACTGACAGCCCAGCGGATTAACAAAGACGTTCTCTGTTCTCGGGCAGGTCATGTGGAAAGCGCCCAGCCGACCCCGGGAAGAACAGACATTTGTTCCAGAGCGAGGGGGGCGGGGGAGCGAGGGGGGGCCGGGGGCAGCCGCTGCTTAGGCTGCTAGAACCAAATCCCTTCTGCCAAGCACAGCCACCCGGGCTGGAGAAGGAGCTAGAGAGACGATTACAGGCGCTGGCTGGCACGGGTGGCTTTCGATGGGCAGTCGGGGCCGCGCCGCCAGGGGGTGATTGGTGCTGGGGGGCCTGCCGGGGGGCTAGGAGCCACCGGTCCTGCCACACACTCATTGTACAGCCTTGTGCCCTCTCCTTTCTGATAGGCAAGGCCAGCGGGCCACTTGTCCCCGGAAATCACAGCCACCATGTGGCTAACGACTCGCTGCAGTGCACGCGGTCCCCCCGAGCTAGGGCTATGTGCGCCTTAGCGGGGAAGCTGGCCTACCGACGAAGGCGGGCGTGAGCTTTGCGGGAACTAGCTAAGAGCCCCCCGACGCAACAGCCACCGGTGGCCAGGCCCCAGCCTGCAGGGGACTGGGCAGGAGCCCCCACTGATGTCTGCCAGTAACTGAGCCGCACTGCAAACCTCCACTGCCAGCCACCGGTGCCAGAACCCCAGGGATCTGTGCAAGTCAACAACCGGGACACGCCCATGTCTTGATCCAGCTTCCGCCCAGTGCGACCCCCTCTGTTAGCAGGGGGTTTGCATGGGGTGCACAACCAGGCAGAACATGCCCCGGGCCCAGAAGGCAGGGGCACGGCCTGGCCTGGAGTACACAACGAATCAGGCCCTGGCCAGCGTCCATCCCCCTCTCGCTTGACAGCCCCTCCTCCTCCGCAAGCTTGCCTGGAGTTCACCTCCTCCCCCTTGAGGTCGGAAGGCGAAACCCACCCTGGGCAGCATTCGAACCCGGGCTCCGAACCGGATGCCTAGATCTTCACACCGCCCTCTTCCGCTGAGAGAATCTGCTCAGTCACCTTTCGTTGTCAAACGTGATGAGCAAATGTCAGCAGCGCCCGGGACAAAATCCAAACGCCCCTGCGGACGGAGCGTCAGCTCCCGGGGCGGGAGAGCCAGACGTGTGCGGAGCCGCAGAGCAGGGCGCCACGGCCCCTGCCAAAGCTGGTCGCGCCTTCCTCGTCAGCGCCCGGTGCCAGCCTCTGAAGGAGCCAGGACCGGGTTTGACGGATGTCAGCTCTGTGCTCCTAGGAGAAAGCCACTCTCAGGCGTTATGTCACCCCCAGAAGCCCCGGCCAGGATCGTAGCCTCCTGCTACACAGCTGCCTTGGGGGACGGGCGCGCGCGTGTGTCCACATTACCAGCCAACAGAAAACAGCTGTGTCCTCCTATAGCACCTACCCAGAGGGCTTCTCCGAGCCCCTCATGGGTTATCCCACTGGGGACCCAGGCCCAGCGCCCCTGCTTCTGGCTCTGGGGTGAAACACACCAATCATCAGCTCTCTGGAGGGGCTATTTAAAGCCCAGCAGCACCCCCTACAGGCCGCTTGCTGCACTGGCCAGGCCTCTGGAGGGGCTAAGAATTGCCAGGCTCGTTGGCTGAGCAAGGATGGGTGAGGGGCAGGGACACACAGGTGGCAAGAGGCACCTCCAGCCACCCACGTCAACGCTGCGGTGCCAAGCGCGGGACTCCGCTCGGGCGCGAGGCTGCACAAAGCTGCTTCGCGGGGGCGTTTCGCGGGGGCCAGCTGGCGGCGCCCAGTCATCTCGGCCGGATAAAGGGAAAAAGCCCTGAGACGGGGCAGCCCAACCCAGCCACCACCCAGCTCACTGCACCGTGGCAGCCGGCCAAGCCCTGCCCTGGCTCCCACGAGGGGTAGGTCAGGGCCAGGAACCAGCAGAGAGAAAAGGCAACGGCTGGAACCGGCCTTTGCAAACATCAGGCAGGCTCACCACCCCACCCCACCCCCGCTATGAGGCAGAGAATCAGGGACCCTGCCCAGGCCCGGAGACCCTTCAGCGCCTTGAGCCAGGTGACCGAGGCGGCCAGTGTCAGCCCTGGGATCTCTGGGAGGAAGGCAGCTCCCGGCCCAGTGCTCAGCCTGCGGATCCCGCGCCGCTCTGAACTCAGGGGGCCCCCGGCTGCCGGTGGAAATTCCCTGATGCCGGGAGCTGACTGCGTCCCCGGCTCCGCACAGCCCAGCCTGGCAGGGTGGGGCCGCAGGGAGGCAACGACCTGCTTCCCTGATCTCACCCCGCCTGCCTGACACGGGCAACGTGGCCCCGTTTCCCGGCAGCCGCTCGGGGGACTTCCAGAACGAGTACATCCTGCTGGGCGCGCCCCCGCCGCAGACAACACCTCCACCCGCCTCCGCCGCAGCCCCAGACGCCAGGGGCAGGGCAACAGTCCACGCATGTTCCTTCTCGCCCAGTAACTCCCAGCACTGAAACCGGCTGGCCAGGTACCCGGGGTAGGGGGCCGGGGCAGGAGTAGGGGGGTGCTGCCCCAGGAAGGAGCGACGCTGCTACAGTGTGGAGGGGGAGCAGGGATTTGCCCACCTGATCATCAGCTGCCGCTAGCAGAGGCCCCGCCAAACCCACACCACGGGCGCTGAGAAGTGGAGGCGCAGTAGGCGGGAGCAGCCCGTGGAGGGACGCTGCCCCATGGAGGGACGGGCAGGCCTGACTTGGAGGGCTTGGCATTGGCGCTATGGGGCCAGCAGAAGGGCTGGTGCAGAGCAGGACTGTAGGCTTTCCCAAGATCCTGGACTCTCCGGGTCCACGGTCCCCAGGGAAGTCCCGAGGCTCCAGCCAGGCTCAGTCTCCAAGGTTTAGCCCCCTGCCTCGGTCTCCCTGCTCCCCCTGCTCCCCCACCCATCTCCCTCAGGGGAGATGCCAGGACCAACATCTACAATGGGGTGCTCTTGAGTGACCCACCACAGCTGCCCAGGAGCAGGCACTCAGGCAGGGCCAGCAGCTAGGGGCCTGGGCTGGCCTGGAGGGACCCGGGCTGGCCTGGAGGGACCCGCTCCCCTGGGCTAAGATCTCCCAGCTCGGGTACCTGAAAGGAGCGGCACCGATTTCAGATACAATCTGGCTGATACACTAAAGCCTCCCATGGGGGCTCCCTCCCTGCTGGTGCCTGTCAAGCAGGGGTCTTGCTCTGAATCCCACCGCCACCTTGTCCTCATCTCAAGGGGATCTCTCCCCCCACTGCTCCCTCATTATGGGGGTGATCACCAAAGGGGAGATGCCAAGGAGAAGGACGGAGCATGCATTGCCCCAAGGATACATCACCATCCACCACCTCACCCTGCGGTGTTCCCTCTTCCAGCTCACAGCTCGGCACACCCAGTCGCTGCTGCTCCACTCAAGCTCTGCATCAACCCCACGCCACCCTCACAAGCCTCACACAGCCCAAATTTCTGCTACAAAGTAAGTGGAAGTGAAAGAGTTACCACCCCCAATCGGCTGGTTTGTCGTCAGTAGGGTTCAGAGTTAACACCGCCCTGGGGATGAATAGGACCACTGAGCAGAATGGCGCTCAAAGTCAGTGTTTCCAGTGGCTGGCCCTTGTGGGCAGCCCCTGCCCGCTTTCCAGTATTGTAGATCATCATCCCTGCCAGCTCTCAATGCCCCTTTGTGCCCGTCTCACCTGCCCACATTCCTGTGTCACTAGCCCCCCCCCCACCCCCCGCCACGGCTGCTGGTTGCAGACAGCATGAGCCACACGGGGAAGGATCCTTCTGCAACTAGAGGGGCTAGTCCCTTGATACAGCACAGATGCCAGTCGAAATGCAGCCGCAGCTGACGGGCCCGCAGGGAAGTGCTGGCACATCCCTCCCTGCACAGGGCCACGCGGGCACTTGGGGCTCTCCCCACCTTGACGACGGGCTTCTGCGCCATCCCCTTCAGTCGTGCACGCTGTGACCCGGCACGGAGCCAGAGGAGACAGACAGGGAGCGAGGGCTAAGCTGGGTCAATCGGCAGATCCCCGCGAAGGCTGGGAACCCCTGACCAGGAGAGCCCAGGAGCCAGAACGCGACCGGCATGGGGAGCGCTGCGGAGGGGAGCCGGTCTCCTCGCCGCATTTAATACCCCGGGTGCCTGCCCAACCAACAGTCTGATAGGCTGGCGGGGAGCAGAGCTGGGGCGGGGTGACGGTCAGAGGGCGAGACCGCCCCCCCCCCCATGGAAGCCAAGCGGCGCGTCCAGCGTGCGAGCGAGCAGCCGAGGCGTGTGTCTGCGTGTGTGTGTGTGTGTGTGTGTGTGTGTGTGTGTGTGTGTGTGTGTGCGCGCCGCTCCGAGTTCTGATCAAAGGGGGGTTTTTATGTTGGAAACCCCCCCCTCCCCTCGGTCCCAAACGCCGCTCCTGCATCTCACGTTCATGCAGCGCTCCCTCCCTCGGCTCCCAGATACACACCCCGCCCTGACACCCCCTGCGTCTAAAATCAAAGGGGCCAGGCAGTACCGCACGGCCCAATGCAAGGGGCCATGCAGCCCGGCGCCCGCACAGCACCACTGTCCTGTGAGGTCAAGCGGTAAACTGAGGCACGTGAGCAGCAGTCCAAGGCCCGGCCTGGCCTGCTGGGATGTGCTCTATCCGGATAAATCCCTCCCTTAAAATCCTGGTTCAGACACCCACACTTCCCCAGCAGGCATCACGGCCCAGGGGATATGGCCTTAGAAGAGCAGGGATCTTCCTCCCATCCTGGAATGATGGCAAGCGGCTCTGGGTGGGGAGGCTGTGTCTGTGTCCGTTCCCCCGGGGAGGCTGTGTGTCTGTGCCCGTTCCCCCGGGGAGGCTGTGTGTCTGTGTCCGTTCCCCCGGGGAGGCTGTGTGTCTGTCCGTTCCCCCGGGGAGGCTGTGTGTCTGTGTCCGTTCCCCCGGGGAGGCTGTGTGTCTGTGTCCGTTCCCCCGGGGGGGCTGTGTGTCTGTGCCCGTTCCCCCGGGGAGGCTGTGTGTCTGTGCCCGTTCCCCCGGGGAGGCTGTGTGTCTGTGTCCGTTCCCCCGGGGAGGCTGTGTGTGTGTCCGTTCCCCCGGGGAGGCTGTGTGTCTGTGTCCGTTCCCCCGGGGAGGCTGTGTGTCTGTCCGTTCCCCCGGGGAGGCTGTGTGTCTGTGTCCGTTCCCCCGGGGAGGCTGTGTGTCTGTGCCCGTTCCCCCGGGGAGGCTGTGTGTCTGTGTCCGTTCCCCCGGGGAGGCTGTGTGTCTGTGCCCGTTCCCCCGGGGAGGCTGTGTGTCTGTGCCCGTTCCCCCGGGGAGGCTGTGTGTGTGCCCGTTCCCCCGGGGAGGCTGTGTGTGTGTCCGTTCCCCCGGGGAGGCTGTGTGTCTGTGTCCGTTCCCCCGGGGAGGCTGTGTGTCTGTGTCCGTTCCCCCGGGGAGGCTGTGTGTCTGTATCCGTTCCCCCGGGGAGGCTGTGTGTCTGTCCGTTCCCCCGGGGAGGCTGTGTGTCTGTGTCCGTTCCCCCGGGGAGGCTGTGTGTCTGTGTCCGTTCCCCCGGGGAGGCTGTGTGTCTGTGTCCGTTCCCCCGGGGAGGCTGTGTGTCTGTGCCCGTTCCCCCGGGGAGGCTGTGTGTCTGTGCCCGTTCCCCCGGGGAGGCTGTGTGTCTGTGCCCGTTCCCCCGGGGAGGCTGTGTGTCTGTGCCCGTTCCCCCGGGGAGGCTGTGTGTCTGTGTCCGTTCCCCCGGGGAGGCTGTGTCTCTGTGTCCGTTCCCCCGGGGAGGCTGTGTGTCTGTGTCCGTTCCCCCGGGGAGGCTGTGTCTCTGTGTCCGTTCCCCCGGGGAGGCTGTGTCTCTGTGTCCGTTCCCCCGGGGAGGCTGTGTGTCTGTCCGTTCCCCCGGGGAGGCTGTGTGTCTGTCCGTTCCCCCGGGGAGGCTGTGTGTCTGTCCGTTCCCCCGGGGAGGCTGTGTGTCTGTGCCCGTTCCCCCGGGGAGGCTGTGTGTCTGTGCCCGTTCCCCCGGGGAGGCTGTGTGTCTGTCCGTTCCCCCGGGGAGGCTGTGTGTCTGTCCGTTCCCCCGGGGAGGCTGTGTGTCTGTGCCCGTTCCCCCGGGGAGGCTGTGTGTCTGTGCCCGTTCCCCCGGGGAGGCTGTGTGTCTGTGTCCGTTCCCCCGGGGAGGCTGTGTGTCTGTGCCCGTTCCCCCGGGGAGGCTGTGTGTCTGTGTCCGTTCCCCCGGGGAGGCTGTGTGTCTGTGCCCGTTCCCCCGGGGAGGCTGTGTGTCTGTGCCCGTTCCCCCGGGGAGGCTGTGTGTCTGTGCCCGTTCCCCCGGGGAGGCTGTGTGTCTGTGCCCGTTCCCCCGGGGAGGCTGTGTGTCTGTGCCCGTTCCCCCGGGGAGGCTGTGTGTCTGTCCGTTCCCCCGGGGAGGCTGTGTGTCTGTCCGTTCCCCCGGGGAGGCTGTGTGTCTGTGCCCGTTCCCCCGGGGAGGCTGTGTGTCTGTGCCCGTTCCCCCGGGGAGGCTGTGTGTCTGTGTCCGTTCCCCCGGGGAGGCTGTGTGTCTGTGCCCGTTCCCCCGGGGAGGCTGTGTGTCTGTGCCCGTTCCCCCGGGGAGGCTGTGTGTCTGTGCCCGTTCCCCCGGGGAGGCTGTGTGTCTGCCCGTTCCCCCGGGGAGGCTGTGTGTCTGTGCCCGTTCCCCCAGGGGCTAGCACAACAGGGCCCCGAGCCCAACCACGAACGCCAACCATACTCCCGACTCTGCTGCCCCTTTCACTGCAGGCCCGCGGGCATGTTACCAAACCGCACCCGTGCCTCAGTTTCCCCACCAGTACAACAGAGATGAGGCTACCACTCCTTACCAAGGGCTTGGAGATGTCCGGGGGATGGCTGATAGAGCCCAGCCACGTGGCCCAAGGGGCCAACACCCCCCTCACCGGGAAGCCTGGCAAAGCCTGGCAAACCACTCTGTCCCCCCGGCCCTTCTCAGCCGCCACAGCCCTGAACGCCACGCTCGGCGCTGACGGGCGCTCAGCGAATTGGACAGACAGGACATTCATTAGGGCCCAGGCGCACGTCCTGATCAAACCAGCCACCCCGGGGAGGTGGCGGAGGCGGCGGCTCGTCCTGTCAGAACGCCTGCAAGTCACGCCGGATTAAATTCATGCTGATGAATTGGGGCATCTGAAAGGCGGGACGCCGAGCGCGGCGCGAGGATCACAGCTGGGGGGCTCAGCTCCCCCCGGCTCGGTGCAGCGGTGGGCTGCAGAGCGAGGAGGGGTCGAGGTTACAGGGGCGGGATGCCCGTCCTCGCCTGCATGCCAGAACCCCCCATCCACCCCCCTCCATGCCCCGTGCCCTTAGCAGGCGGCAATCAGAGCTCCCTGGCCGGCCTGCAGCCAGCGGGGGCAGGAGCGCGGCAGGCCAGCCCTAGACGGAGAGGTGTCTGCGCTGGCACCCCAAGGGGCAGGCTGCTTGAATCAGGCCCCACGGGCAGGGTGCAAAGCCAGCCGGGTCGCCTTCAGGGCAGCGAGGAGGGCGACCCAAGGCCCCTGCTCTTGGCTAACGGCCCCTCTCTCGCTAGGGCCCTGTCGGCACCGGCTGGCCAAGCTGGGATAGAGCCGGGAGGGAACCCGAGAAGCAGGATTCGGATCCGCACCCTGAAACAGCCCCGCCCCCTCCCACACAGGGCCAGCGGGGTGGGGCGGAGCCAGCGGTCGGGACGGGAGGCCTGGCACCGTGGAGCAATGTGTTTGCAGGCGGGCGCTAGCCCAGTACCAGGGCTCAGGCAGGGGAGCCGGAGGTCAGCCAGGAGGCTGGATGGGGCAGTACAGTCCCGAGGCCACCCCCGCCCCAAAGCAGGGGGGATATTGCAGGAGGTGAGTCCTGTGGATTTCCTGCTCCGGGCCCCGGCTCAGGCCACACCGGCATCATCTCCTGGCTCAGTCCTCTCACCGACGGCCCCCTGCGGTCACACCGCGCCCCGTGGTCCCCCATCTCTCCCCTCGCCACCCCTCCTACGTCCCAGACCCAAACCTCCCTGGCAGGCTGCCCCTTGGAAGTTTGGGTCTCAGACCCCTAATCTGGGGGACATTCAGCTCTGGGGTTCCAGCCCACCCCGCCCCTGAACACACACCAGCCCCAACACTATAAAGATCAAAGGGATCCGAAAAAGCCCAGGCACTCACGTAACCTTTGACCCCAGCCTGGGGGGAGCAACCAGCAGCGCTTTGCTGCAGACTCCCCCCCCGGCCGGACCCATCCCATCGGGAGCCTCCGCCTGCGCTTCCCGGGGCGATGAAAGAACAAGGCAGGGGCTGTGTCCACACCGGGCCGGCAGAAATGCCTCTCCACAGCACCGCTACCCCCCACGCCCTTCAATCACACCCCACCCACACCCCCGCGCACACACAGCGAGCCGAGGTGTCACTGCTAAGGCACTAAAGACACAATCGCCCCCTTCACGCAGCAGCAACAGCTTAACGAGCTTGTCCTCCGCTCCCGCCCGCCATCGAAAGCCAGACCTCCAGCGAGGCACACGGCGCTATTAATCCGCAGATTAAACACGCGCCATCTGCGCGGGTTGTGGCGGGTGCAGGCTAAGACGTGCAGCACACCTTTGTATTACCGAGGGCACGAGGCGCCCCGTGCCCGCTGCCATCCCGCCGGCGATAACAAAACCCCGGGGGCACAGGGGCTGCACATGACCCCTCCCGGCAACCGGGACGAGCCCCTCGTGGGCCATCCAAGGCGGCTGCCCGGCTGTGGCGCGGCTCCGCACAGACGCAGGCCTCAGAGTGTTTGTGGGCCCTGGCAGCCAGGGCAGGAGCGGAGGTTATATGGGGCGGGCCGTGCCATCGCCACAAACCCCGGGGCAGGGGAGTTCTGGGCACAGGGCACTCACCTGCCAGCCAGGATGCATGGCATGAAATTAATTCAGGACGCAGGGCCCCAGGTGTGGGGTAAGGGGGTTTGCCCGGGCAGCTCTCCTGGACATGTACCCGGGGAATTCTCCGCGGCTCTTTGGGTCTTCACTCCCCAGGCAGTGCCTTTAGGCCTGGGACTCGGGGGAATTCCACAGGGCACCTGGTTCATTACTTTGAAGAGACTATAAACCCCTTGGCCAGGACGGGAGATCAGATGCTGCTGCTGGCACCGGAGCCCTGCCCCCGCTCCCCTGGCTGCTGGGGCCTTGGGGAATTAAATCCCAGACAGGGATATGGGCTGGGGAGACAGACACTGACCTAGCAGCTCCCATTGTTGTCAGCGGGGGAGGGGGAGATGTCTCCATGGTTCCCCACAGGAGCGCAAGGGCCTGGAGAAGCCCCGTATCTGAGATGCCGGGGTGTCCCAGCACAGACCCGGAGAAGGGCTCCTTCCCCTCCTCACCAGGCCGAAGAGCTCGGCCCCAGGCACCGAGACAGCCAACCAGGGCTGGAGGAATCTGCCAGGCCCCGGAGATCCGGAGGCTGCGGCTCGGAACCTAGCACTAGTCCTCCCGGTTGCAACGGAAACCTTGGAAACTTGAAGTGCACGTAACGAATGCAGCATCATTTGCCTGAGTCTGCAGCCAGACAGCAACGGCCCCACTCAGCTCAGGGAGGTGTTAACACTGAAACCTAATGATGGCACGGAAAGGTCCAAGATTGTTAACTATTCAAGCACTGATCAGTGGATAATTTCCAGTCTGTTTGTGGACATCGGCTCCTGCTAGACCTTTGTGTGCTAGGCTGAAGAGCCGGCTACGCTGAGAAATCTCTTCCCCATGGAGTTACTATATGATCAAGTCACCTCTGAACCTTCCGTCCGAGAAGCAGATTAACCCCGAGATGTTCTGCACCTCTCCAGTTTTTCAGCGTTGCTTCTGAAGCTGGACACGAGAGCGGCACTCAGAAGCCAATAGCACCACGTAGTGAAGGAATCTCGCTCCCAATTCGATATGTTCCTGATTAAACATCCAACGATCACGTTCGCCCTCTCAGCTACGGCCCTACGCTGGGAGCGCGTGTGCACTGGGTTAACCTACCAGGATTCTCAAGCCTTTACAGTGCCCCGGTCCCCCATCTTACAAACATGGCCTACGCGTTGGGAGTCTGCTGTTCGCATTAGGAACACGGTGACTGCAAAACTGGAGCAATGCCATGGTCCATCTAACCCAGCGTCCTGTTCCTGGCAGTCGCCACCACCTGATGTTCCAGGGACAGGTGTAAGAAGCCCTGCAGTGGGATAATCTGCCCCCCATAAAGGTCTCCTCCTGATTCCTAATAGAAGTTGGTTTACGCCCTGAAGCCGGAGGATTTAGATCGCTTCCCAAACCCTTTTGGTAGCGTTTGTATAACTCTGCATATCCCTGTTCGCCTCCCAGCATCGGTGGCCCAAGCGTTCAGAAACCACAAGTCTGAGCCCCAAAAGCAGGAGATTTTGAAAATAAATGCTGGGTCCCCATTTGCCGTCTGGGTTTGAGCTGGGGGGGGGAGGTGTCACATTTTCAAGCTTTTCTCTGTAACCAGGAGGACTAGGAACGTTCATTCTATTTATTTTTTTCAAAGGAAGGTGAGAATCCCACGTGATCACCTGACTCCAAGAGCTGGAGCTTTCAGACCACCGCCAAATATCACAAGCCCTGTGATGAACCCGCAAGAGTTGTCAACATCCAACCCTTCTTTAAATCCCGAAGCAGCACCGCTATGGGCCTAGGCCAGCTATGCAGAACTGTCCCATACCACAATAACAGGCAGCCCTTAGATAAACTGATGCCCCAATCCCATTCGGATCAGAGCCATTTCTTTGCCTCTCTCCCCGCATCCGTAAGATCCCTCGTGAGTTTGCCTTGCGCCTGGTTTTCTGAGTGTGGTTACGACTAGGCCATTGGAAACAGATTTTGGAGAAAGACTGTCCCTGGTGACATGGGTGTGCTGAGCCCTGGAGCAGCCGAGCAGGAGAGAGTCGTGCCTATGGAACCCCAGGTCACAGCCCCCCAGCCCGCTCCCCCCCCCAGAGCTGGGCTCACCAGGCACTGGTAGTTCCCTGGGCAGCACGAGGCACTATGAGCTGCATGCAGCATTAAGCACTTAAAAGCCCTGGGAATCAGATGCACCATTAGGGGCTAAGTGATCCAGCCGAGGGGAAGCTGGGAGAAGCCTGGCTAGGGAAGGAAGCAGGAGATTCTCCGCACAGGCGCTTGAGCAGTGGGGTTTTCTTCGAGAACCAGAATGAGCCCAGTCTGGCTGGAGCAAGAGGAGCAATGCACGGCCTCTCCACTAGAGGGCAGCACCGGGAGCTTTGTGCCGCCTCCCCTCCCCCCGTCCCCAGTCATGCTGGCCTTGCTCGGTCAAGGGGAGCCAGAGCAAGGGGCGGCTGCTGATTGGGGAACCCTGGGCCCGGCTGCCCCGGGGTCTCCCAGGAGGCTGGGGACGTTCATTTTACGCAGGGGGACAGCTAGGGGGCGCTGTGCTCTCTGCCCAGTTCTCTGGGAGTCATGCACGCGGGCTCTGTCCACACAATCCCCATGGCGGTCAGATTAGCACGACTGTAAACCTGGGGAAACTGAGGCACGGGACGTAGTGACTTGGCCAAGGCCACCCAGCCAGCAGAGTTGAGCACAGAGCTGAGGTCTCCCAGCGCAACATCCCCCGCTCAAGCCACTAGACCCCACGGCCACGCCCCCTACTTGAACAGATTAAAATCCCAGCTCCCAGGGCCAGGGACTCGGTGGGGCGGGGCTGTGCCCGGAGCTCTCCCCCCGTCACCCGCCCCCAGCCCGGGCTGGAAATACAGGGGCTTTCGGGATGTAACCCAGGCTGCCGCGTGCTGCGATAAAGCCTGGTGGCTGCAGGGCTCCTCTCCGGTGAGGGGAAGGTTACCGGGCGGACAGGCCTCCATTTATCGCCCCGTCGGCGGTGCCGGCTCGCGCTCTGTGCTGGCGGGGTGCCTGGCACAGCAAGGGAGCCGCAGGGCTGGCAGGAGCCAGCATCTAACTGCCCCGTGTCCCTCCCACCCCTGGGCCAGCGCAGGCAGCACTGCCCGAGTTCACCACAGCCCGGCCGGTAACCCTCACTCCTCCCCTGTAGCCCGACATTCCAGTCCTGGCCCCAGCCCCCCACCCCAGCTCCGCCAGTGCACCCCCCACATGCCCTCCAGCTCTGCCAGTGCACCCCCACATCCACCAATGCACCCCCACCTCCCCACACAGCTCCACCAGTGCACCCCCACCTCCCCACACAGCTCCACCAGTGCACCCCCCACCTCCCCACACAGCTCCACCAGTGCACCCCCCACATGCCCTCCAGCTCTGCCAATGCACCCCCACATCCACCAATGCACCCCCACCTCCCCACACAGCTCCACCAGTGCACCCCCCACCTCCCCACACAGCTCCACCAGTGCACCCCCCACATGCCCTCCAGCTCCGCCAGTGCACCCCCCACATCCACCAATGCACCCCCACCTCCCCACACAGCTCCACCAGTGCACCCCCCACCTCCCCACACAGCTCCACCAGTGCACCCCCCACCTCCCCACACAGCTCCACCAGTGCACCCCCCACATGCCCTCCAGCTCTGCCAATGCACCCCCACATCCACCAATGCACCCCCACCTCCCCACACAGCTCCACCAGTGCACCCCCCACCTCCCCACACAGCTCCACCAGTGCACCCCCCACATGCCCTCCAGCTCCGCCAGTGCACCCCCCACATCCACCAATGCACCCCCACCTCCCCACACAGCTCCACCAGTGCACCCCCCACCTCCCCACACAGCTCCACCAGTGCACCCCCCACATGCCCTCCCCACACAGCTCCACCAGTGCACCCCCCACCTCCCCACACAGCTCTGCCAGTGCACCCCCCACATCCACCAGTGCACCCCCCACTTCCCCTCCAGCTCTGCCAGTGCACCCCCCACATGCCCTCCAGCTCTGCCAGTGCACCCCCACATCCACCAATGCACCCCCACCTCCCCACACAGCTCAGCTAGTGCACCCCGCACCACTGCCGACGCACCTCACTCCTGACCTGCAGCGCCCGGGCTGTTCTAGTCCTGGGCCTCTCTTCAGCTGCGGGTCAATCAGCCAGAATTACGCTGACTCCCGCAGCGTTTTGTGAGGTGGGCGGTGTCCCGCTCGGAGCTTGGCTGAGACCTGTGGATTCATGTCACTTGTGTCTTAGGCCATTCCCAGAGCCGTCACGCGGCCCCTTTGGGAACATCAGCGCCGGCCCTCGTTAAGGGCCGTGGGGCTCTGGGGATGGTCCCGGGAATGCTGCCGTCCTGCACCCAGTGCCAGCTGCCCCTGGAACAGGGCAAGGCTCTGGGAACCGGCCCAGGCAATTCCGCTCTCTGTCACAGCAGCCAGCACTGAGCCAGGGCCACCCACCGTGCTAGACGCGGCTGCTTCCGCCAGCCCAGCTTCGACCCAGCCTGACGCAAACAATCAGCCCCATTCACAGGCCACTTGCCGATCCAGAGAGCAGCGCTCCAGAGAAAGCATTGGAGCGCCCCGTCTAGAACGAGGGGCTGCAGCCTAGGGTCTTCCAGGGACCGTGCACGCCAGCCGGGGGGCGGGGGGCTGGAGCCACTGACCTCCTGGCCCGCCACAGTGCCCGGGTGGCGAGCAGCTGGTTTGGCACGAGAGCCTGCTGAGAGCGTGCTAGTGAGCCACTCTAGCATGGCATCAGGCCTGCGGCCTTTACAGGTCAAACTCCACTGCATGTATATGCCAACCCGGTGCTCCCTGGGGGAACACAGCAGGGGACGGGGTCCACCTAACCTGAGGGAAACCAAGGCCTTGTCTAGACAGGGCCACTGAGGAAAGTTCATCTGAATTAACTAAAGGAGTCAATGTAAACTGGGTTAGTTCAGCGGCATTAGCCCCCCGTGTGGACGCTCTCCAGTGGCTTTACTTCAGTTTAGTTTAATCCCCTTCCCAAGTGAGTTCAATGAAGGCCCCTTCTGTTCGGCAGGAGAGCGTTCACACGGGGGCGCAACGCGGTTCACCTGACCCGGGATCGTTAATGCGGCTGAGCAACGCCTGCAAATGTAGACAAGTCCTAACAGCATCCGAGGCAGCGCAAGTTCGGCTCCGCTCCCCACCCCCGCTGGAGCTGATGGTGCAGAGCTGCCTGATCCCACTGGCGGGTCCAGGCTCCGACCTTTGCCGCAGAGACTAGGGGCTTTGGGTGCTTTATAGGAACCTCTCTGCCCGGCCCAGCGCGCCCCTGCCCTGCGGGGGTGACGTGGCACAGAGAGGACCACGCTGCTGCCACGGGGACCGACAGGGACGTGCCCAGACAGGCAGAGTCTGCTGCTGCCCAGGAAGGGCCCAGGGGACGGCTCAGAGCGCCCAAAGCCTGGTGCCTCCTCACAGTGAACATCAGAACGGCCATACTGGGTCAGACCAAAGGTCCATCCAGCCCAGTATCCTGTCTACCGACAGTGGCCAATGCCAGGTGCCCCGGAGTGAGTGAACCTAACAGGTGATGATCAAGTGATCTCTCTGCTGCCATCCATCACCCCCCTCTGACAGACAGAGGGTACGGACACCATTCCTTACCCAGCCTGGCTAATAGCCATTAATGGACTTAACCCCCATGAATTGATCCAGTTCGCTTTTAAACCCTGTGATAGCCCTGCCTGCCTCCTGGTGAAAAGGGAGTGACCGGCACGGAAGGGGCCCCACAGGTCAGCCGGCATCAGCCTCCAGCCCCCCTTCCCCAGGAGGATCCCAGCCCCCGTGAGCCATCACCTGACCCTCACCTCCTGCTGTCCCCCCCCCCCAGAGTCTCTGGAAAGCCGGGGACACTGCTGCACAGGATTCTGGGTGTGAGCTGGAGGACGAGACTGGCGGAGGGGCATCAGCAGGCCCAGATGTGGGGGCAGCCCAGGACTGGGATCGCAGGGGGCTCGGTGTTGGGACAGAGCTCGGCATGCGGGCAGAACCGAGAAACTAAACCCCCCAGAGCACCGGGCATTAACAAGGGGGATTAACGACGCAAGGCACAGCCCGGGACCTCCTTGTGCTGGGTGCTGTCCAAATACAGAACAGTCCCTGCCACCCAGAGCCCGCGATGTAAGGAAAGGGCCTCTTCCCCCTCTAGACTCTAAGCTTCCCCGGGGGAGGGAGCGCTAGATTTCAGGGCCTCCCCACCCGCCCACAGTCTGAACCCCACACCCATCACGGCTGGGGCTCCCATCCCCGGGCCTGGCTGCTGTTGCCACAGAGATCAGCCGGGAAACTGCTCAGTCCCTCCATGAAAAGCCTCCCTCTGGGGAATGCGAATGCAGCTGGAGATGGGGTGGGGGAGGGAACTGACCCATTGCACCTGAGCTTCCGCCAAATGCAGACCCGGCTCTGAGCGGGCATCGTGCCCCGAGCAGGGGGCCGTGCCCAGGGACAGATCTGTGGTTTCTGCTGACAGCAACTCCCGCTCTCCTTCCACTTCAGCACAAGGGACCAGCAGCCCTGCCTCTCCAGCACGGAGACGGAGCCTACGGGAAGGCTGGCCAGTAGCAGAGCCCGCCCGGCCCTCACAGTATCACCCATTATTTATTCTGCAGCCGGAGCCTTGCAATCGCCGGGACTTTGACAGCACCCAGCCCACCGCCCTCCAGGGCGCACTGTGTCCTTCGGGGCCCTTCTCCATCCAAGGATCCGAACTAGCTTGGCTCCTAAAAATGGAGCCTCTCACCTCTAAGGTAGGATTATCCCTATTCCCAGAAGAGGAAACTTCGGCAAAGAAAGGTTAAGACTCTCCCCGACCGACAGTGGTATTTGGGTGTCTCAATCCCTTAGGCAGCTTTGAAAATCCCAAGCTTAAGTGACTTGCCCAAAGTCTCACAGGAAGTCAGTGGCAAAGGCAAAAAGAGAGTTCAGGTTTCCTCGATTCCCAGTCCTGGGCTTTAGCTACTGCACTTGCCTGATCTTCTTGCCTGCCATTTACCAAGGCAAAGTCCAAGAGGTTTTGCCCTTTTCCCGGATCTCTGAGCCCCTGGGTGTGAGTCGGCTTAGCCACCAGAGGCTTTGTACATAGCCTCACGAGCCAAACGGCCAGAAGAGGAAGGTGGGACTGTCTGGCGACTCACGACTAGCAGCTGAGAGGCAGAAGGGCTCCCAAAATCTGGGCAGCTTGCCCCCACCAGAGCAGATGACAGCAGTCCCTCTCCAATGACTGACCCTGGCCCCCAGTGGTTCCCTCCCATCCAAGGATCTCAAAGCACAGGGCAAACAGCAGGGTGTAGTCTGTGAGGCGGGGGGTACTGTGATCTCCACTTTACAAGGGGTACCGCAGGGACGGGACTTGCCCAAGTCGGACCTCCGAGCCCACAAAGCATTGAGGCTTACAGATCCACCCAGGGAACACACGGTGTCACAAATCCCCCCATCCCGGCAGGACACGCACAGAAAAGACAGCCTTCCCCAGAGGCCTCCACCGGGCATGAAAGGGGTTTTGTGCCCGTTTCCATTTCACCTGGACCACGTCCTCGACAAAGGCCGGCAAGCCAAGCAAAGCTGAGGCCTGGCTCGGAGCCGAGAAAGCCTCTCTGGCCCCGGCCTCGTGGCTGAGCCCGCGAGGAGCTTGGGCAGTAGGAACCCCCCGGCAGGGCCCCCCCTCCCTGCGGTCACAGTGACCTTATACATCACTGCAGCGGGCTTGTGTGTGCAGGCCGGCCCGCCGGCTTGGCTTGGCTTTCGATTCTGAGAGCCAGCCCAGATGCTCGGTTTGGCGCATTCCCCCCTCCGCCTTCAAACTCACTGGCTAGCAGAGCGGGGAATGCAGGGGCAGAAGGGAGGGGAAATCAGATTCCTCCCAACTGTCCATCTTCCAATAGCTGCAGGACAGCTTGGATGGGCAGGAGCTGATCCAAGACCCTGGGATCCATCCCACCCTCCCCAAGCTGTGGGAAAATCCACACCAGAGCCTAAAGCCTTCTCTACTGTGGGGACGGAGGGGAGAGGAATCTAAGACAGAAGAGTGGCCTGCAGAGACTACAAGACCCAGCATGCAATACGGCCACACTGCTTGCCTCAAGCATGATGGGACATGTAGTCTCCATTGGCTGCAAAGCAGCCTAAGGGGTTATGGCACCCAAATCCCATTGCCATACCTCATCTGTAACAAAGATGAGGGCTGCAGCTATTGGCTTCATTGCACGCCCATCAGGTGGGGGGTGGACAACGTGACCTTCAGAGCAGGCAAAGCCAAGGCAGCCCCTGGTCTGAGGAAGGTCCCCAGTGAAGCGAACGGAGCCTTCTAGGGGGGCACTGACCCATTCCAGGGACTAGCCCTGGAGCAGAACCCCTGAGCCCAGCCAGCTGCGTGAGCTGTGTTCCATGGAGCCACCAGATGGAAGCAGCTCCAAACGCCACAGGCCACCAGGAAACAAAGTTCCCCAAAACACTGGGGTGTCAACACCATGGAGAAGGAGGCGCGGAGGAGCCGGGCTTGAGAAACAAAGGCCCGGATACTTCTGAAGGCAGCAGCGTCTTTAGTGGCCACAGACTGGGTGCACCTCTGCCCTCACAGCATGTCATGCTAGGATCTCCAAGGAGGGAAGTATCATTCTCCTCCTATTAAATGTGGGGAAACTGAGGCCAGAAGAGTTGTGTTGCACCGGGAGTCACCCCACCACCCTGAATGTTTGGGGGGGAGGTAGAGTGGGGTCCAACTCCCCTCTGCCCATGATTTCCCCCTCGTTGATCCCAAACCTGGCCAGCCCAGAGCCGGACTGCATCTGCAATCCTTCCTTCCCCCCTAGGAAATGCAGAAAGGCTCTGCCCTCCGCCCCATCGCAACCACGACCCGACCCCATCTCCACCACCAGCTCCTGAAACCGGAGCAGGGATTCGATCCTCCAGGGGCGAAGGGGAGAGTAAAACACACCCACCCCAGAACCCGGGCAGCTGGGGGATCCACCCAGACTTGCCCCCACCAGCCCCGGGGGAGGTGGGGGGATAAGACCCGAGGCAGCAGCCTGCAGAGCACCCAGCTCTGCCAAGAAATCACTGAATTGCCGGGGGGAAGGGACCCCACGAAGTCACCCCGTCCAGCCCCCTGGGAAATCGAGACCCTCCCGGGGCTGAAACCCAGCGGGAGGGAGTCCGGGGCCGCCCTGGGGAGAGAGCCCGGCTCCCCCCCGCTTTAGAAAGTTGTTTCTAATGGAGATCCAACCCAGAGCCCGCTGGCTGCGGCTCCCGCCCGTCCTACCTGGCGCGGGGGCTGAGTGGCTCCCTCCTCTTTAAAGGGCCCTTCGCCCCGTTCAAGACTTATCGCCCCCCCCCCCCCCCCCGTTAAGACTAGCCATGCCCCGGTTTGGTTAAGAGCCAGAGCGGGACCCCAGCCCCCGCCCGTCCCCCGGCGCGGGGCGAAGTGTCCAAGCCGGGTGCCTTGGGTGGGCGCCCCCCGCAGGGCTCCCCCCCGCCCGGCCGCCCCCGCTGCAGCCGCCAGCGGGAGAGGCCGCCCCGGGGTCGGGAGCCAGACACAACCCGAGCGAGCGAGCGAGCAACAAACTCCAGCCCGGAGCCACGCGGGGGGGGGGGGAGCGTCCGGGGGCGCCCCCTCCCCGCCCCCCTTCTGCCCCGGGGCCGATCCGCCGCCCCCACCCCCCTCTCCCCGCCTTACCCGGCCGCTAGGCGAGGGGAGCCGGCGCCCAGCCCCGGGGACGGAACACGCGGTCTGCTTCCCACGGCCCGCGGAGCGCCACGAAACCCAGCGGGGCCGGCGCGTCCCGCACTGCCGGGGGGGGGGGGGGGACGGAGACACCCCCCTTCTCCTCCCCCCTTCCCGAGCCGCCAGCAAACCTGGGGGGGGGATTAACCCAACCCCCCCCCCCCCGGGGAATTTGCTGGGATTGAGGGGGGGGGGAGGTGCCACAACAAAGCCGGGCGCAACAAAAGCAGCATATGGCCGGGGCGGCGCGGGCCCGTCAATTAAACATAAAGGGGAGATTAGATCGTTAATGAGCGGGGGGGGGGGGCGGCTCCGGGGCGCCGCGATTCGCCCCCTCCCCGCGGGGCAGCCGGCCGCTCCCCGCCCCCCGGGCGGCCCCTGGTGGCCCGCGGGCCCGGGGCGGCCCCAGCGAACCCCCGGCCTGGCGGCACCTGTTGCGCCGCGGGCACCTGCCGACCTGGGCTGCGAGGCTTAATCGGATTAGGGAGGATCCGGGCTGCAGCCCCCCGGCCCAGCAAAGGGGGGAGGGGAACACGCCTGGTCAGAGCCCCGGGGTCCAGGCACAACCTCCCAGCACTGCAGGGAGGAGTCTCAGCCCTGGGCCGATGCAGCGCCCCTCAACACCCAGCCCATCAGCCTGAGGCTGGGGCCAGTGCCGGGAGGGAGAGGAGCCAGGTGCATGTCTGGATGGAAGCCCACAGGGATGGGGGGGGGGGGGCTGTCACTGGGCCAAGGCTTGGAGAGCTTCCACCCAGCTTCAGAGCACCTGCTCCACCCCCCCTCCCCCCCCCCCCACACACACACTTGGCGGGAAGAGACTCCCCAGAGCCCCCAGGGAATCAAAGGAGGCAGAGCCCTGCAGGAGTCTGGGCCTGGGGGGGGACACAGCCCTCACCCACTGGGGAGTGAGCAGGGAGCCATGGCCCTACCCCCTTAGTGTCCCTCCTGGCGTGGGGCTCGGAGGAGATTTATGGCGCCCTCCCAGCCCATCATTAGAACAGCAGATCCGCAGCCCGACGAGGGGATTTCCACTCCAGCGAGGAGCAAGGCAGGCAAGTCTGAGAGGGAACAAATAGGCGCCTGGCTCTAGTTACAGGCGGCAGGCCTGGGGGTTACCTGAAAGGGCCCCTGCTTCACGAGGGGGGGGGGGTTTCTAATACACACAAATATGCCGCACTGCTCCACCACAGACCCCAAAGCTCTGGGGATGGTTAAGTCTCTTTTCTACAGGTGGAGAAACTGAGGCAGGAAGCTCTTTGGGCTGGATGCGCAGAGGCGCTGAGTACCTAGCACTCCCCCTCCCCCTGAGTTCAGGTGGAGTCAGAGACCTGGAAGTCACCTGTAGGTGTCTCCCCCGACGGCCTGGTGGCAGAGCCAAGATTGGACAGCCGGCCTGCCCCGCCTCACACCTCTGCCCGGGCCCAGCCCACTAGTAAATTACTGTACCTGAGAGAGCTGGTAGCAGGTGTGTCCCAGGGAGCAGGCCCCATGCTGGAGGAGGACTGAGAAGTGCATGGCATGGTCTGACAGATTCCCCTCCTCCTACCCCACCCCCAACACCCTCTGTCCTGGCAGGGCAGGAAATCCCCCCCCCCCCCTTCAGCCCCTTGCTAAGGATGCCTGGCTGCAGCACTGCTCAGGCAATGGCTGAAATCACTCAGCACCAGCCGTCCCCAGGGGAACTCCGGGTGCAGCAGCAGCACATCCCCGGGAAACAAAGGAACCAGGCCCTCCAGGGGGGAGCGGGCGCTCTCTCCACAACACTTCAACCAGGGCCCTTCGCTCCTTATCCCTTGCCTGGCCTGGCCCTTGGAGCCAGGGCACTGGGAATGGGTAATGTGGGAGCTGCGGAGGTCGGAAGTGGCTGAAAGTCATTACCAGCTGAGAGCCCCCACTCAAAAGGAGGGCGATGGATCCAGTTGCTACCTCCCTTGTCCCATGGCAGCTGACGGGCGCTGAACTTCCAGTGGTAAGTCCAGTCGCTGGCAGGACCTAGGCCACGCGCCCCCTTCCTCCACATCAGATCAGTGGTGCCTCTGCAATTCTGACTTTAGGGGCTGGACTTTCAAAAGGGGGGATTAGGGCTGGGCTTGCAGAAACATGTGCACTGGGCCACCCCCGCTCTGTGCATGGCAACCAGGAGCTACGGCAGGAGCCCACTTGCCTGCGCGTGCCAAGGCAGGGGTCTGTGGGTGCACGCGCAGTCCCGCTTGCTTTTTTAAACAAACAATAAAGCCCCTTTGTCCGTGTTCAGCTTCAAACCCTTCTCCCGGGGAGAGGCTGAGGGTGAAGGGTTCTGAACTAAATACGGCCCTAGACACACGTGGGGAATGGGGCTTGGACCCGGAGCAGATGAGCGGCAGGGTGCCCACCGCAGGATCCTGGCAGGTCTGAGCAGTGCCCCTCTAGTGCGAGCATATCCAGGTTAACCGCTTTGCCAGAGTCTGCATTACCAGCTTCTGACCCCACAGTCATGCAGGACCCCGACATTGGCACTAATTCTGTGCCCCCTTTCCAGCAACCCCATCGTTCCCTACCTATAGGACCCACTGTGCTTCCAGCTCCCTTAGTGAAACCACCAACCCCCTGGGGGGCTGGGCCCTGGGGCAGCAAATGTTAAAAGCTAGAAGGAGCAGCCCGCTTCGTTCAAACCCAGCCTGTGCGATTTGCACGTTGGGGTGATGTTTGGACGTGCAGCTACTGAAGGGAAAGGGGTAATATTAATATATGTCTAGGCGAGTGGCGTTACTTATTATGGTCAGTGCTGCAGGAACTAAAGGTGCTTGTCCTCACAGAGAGTTCACACGAGAAGAAAGCCAAAAGCTGGGGATTCAGAGGAAGAGTGGGACCCTTATCTGAATGTCAGTAGCACCCCCAGCGACCCCTGGCTTTTGCAGTAATGCACTGTGCTTCTGGCAGATAGAACTTTCCATTGGAGGCTCTCAAAGCACTTTACAAACAATGATGAATTAAACCTCCCAGCCCACCCTGGGGTATGCATGGACTCTGTTAATCCCACTGCTAGGAAAAGAACTCTGCAGTCCTAGTAACCCCCCATCCTCTCACCCTCACCTCTGTTGCTAGTAGACATGCTTCCACCATCTAAATAAAACAAGAATTCTAAAGATGAAAAATCCTCATGCTTCAGAGCCAGGTTGGGGAACGTGGTCAGGAAGGAATTCCTCCTTCAAAACGCAGCACTCCACAATTAGCTAGGTGCACTATGGAAGGTTGACGAGGTGGACAGAGAAGACCACCTTAGACAGACTAGTGCTCTGCTCCAGGCGGACAACTCTTAGATGTCATACAACGCTCTAGCGCTCACAGGGAGATCCCCACTGTTCGGACTGCAAAGACGCTCTGGGTTCTGTACTGTGCCAGGGGCCCAATGAAGTCAATGGGACTCTTACCATTGACTTCAACAGCAGTGGACTGGGGCCACATGTGCTTAGTGGTAGCTCTCCGCAGTCACATAGCTACTCTGCCCCATGCCATCTGGGCAGGGGAGTTCAGCATCAAATTTGTCCCAGGCCTGTTTGTCCTCACATTCAACAGCTCCATGGCACTCGCCCAGGGACCTTTAACCTTGCTCCCCATCCTGCCGCGCCTGCATGTTCAGTCCCTTCCTCCAGAGCTGGGGATTGATCTGAGGGACTTTCCCCAACCCTTTCGCATCGTAACAGACAGCGTTTGGGTTTGTTTCCGTGGGACCCTGCTGCAGCAGCTGCTTGATGTCCCCGACAGCTTGTCACGGTCTGTATGTTACAAGTCAATTCTGCAATCGCCCTTCAGGGCACAATTGCCACGGGGGACGGGTGTCTGACACTAATGGAGAGCAGCTCGGCTTTCCCTGCCTTCCCAAGGCCTTTTGGAGGGCCTTGCTCACTCGCTCAAGCTCATGCTTCAAGCCAGCAACCAGCCTTCCGAAGCCAATAGCCCTTTCCAGACCCACTGAAACCTGGGGCCATGGAGGGGTTAATGCACACCCCAAAGGGCATTGCCAGCAGATGCCTGCTTAATGGCTTAGGTGAAGCGAGTTGGTGAGTGCTCAGGTCAATTCCCAGAGGAACTTAGACCCTACAACCACACGTGATACGAGCAGGTCTCCTGGTTGGCAGTCCCAGCAGAGAGGCCAAGGATAGAATGACAATGAAGTGACAATGCATGTGCCCCAGGGGCAGAGTTAAGGTTGCACAGGTAACCCAAATTCTTGCATTTCCTGGTGGTTGAGTGCTTGACTTTGTAACTTAGAGGTTTGTATGTAATTTCTTCCTTAGAAAAAAAAGGAGCAAACTAAAAACCCTCCACAAAACCTGAGATATCTCATTCTGTGGAGTTGTCCTGAGACCCTGATGCATCATCAGCAGGATTTGGAGTCGCAGTCCTGTGCTTTACTAACACAAACGAGGAACTGAGCACCGTAGTAGGCGGAAGTGTTTTTGCTGAAACTTTCCCAAAACATTCACCCTGACGAGGTGGACAAGCATGAAGCATTTGAAATGGTTCAAGTTTGGCAAAGTAACTAGACAGGGGCTTAGAATGTAAAGTGTCAGGCAACCTGAACTCCAAGTGCCACCGCCAGCTCTGTGCAAAATATCTGTTCTAGCGAAAATGAACTTCACCTTCCTTGGTGAGACACTGAGGAGAAAGTGAGTCCTCTGGAAAAAGCCGTGAGCTGCTCAGCCTTCAATCTGCTCTAATCTCTAGGGAGGTGACTTGGAAACTAGCCTGCGCAAGGAAGTACCATGGTGTCTTCCGTCACTGCGGCCCTCCTGCTCATAAATCAGAAGAGGAAGGCAGCCCCTGAAGGGTGGCTCAGTGGGTTAGCACCCTAGCCCAGCGCTTGAGACAGCCAGATTCAATTTCCTGATTCACCACAAATTTCCCCGGCAAGTCGCTTAGGGCTCGTCTACACCAGAGATGGGGACTAAGGCAGGGTGTGAGCGGAGCTATTGCAGAGTAACAATGTGTGGACAAGCCCCTGGGTTCTCCAACTGCGCCCTGCTCAAAGGGGAGACCATCGCCTTGCTACTGCATGGTGAAGATCAACATGTTATAGACTGCAACACGCTCCGATCCTTCGGTGCTGCCGAAGAGCCAGGGAACAGCGACGAGACAGGGACGTGGGGCAACGGGAAAGAAACTCTTGCTCCGGCACTGGAGGATTTCAATGTCTGGGGGAGGCCTGGCGCCGAGGAAGGGGAAGACACCCGCTGGAGTAAGGAGGTTTCATTCAGGCCCAGTCCCTCCACAGGGGTGCGTCAGTGGGTTCTCTCACGGCAGTACTGTAGTTCTCGAGGGCTGGTTTGGGTCCGGCTGCAGGGCTTCTGTGGCTCCCTGGCACCCGCAGAGCAAGGCCCACCGACGGCCTCGTCTGCAACTGTTCCCTTAGCAGCGCAGATTAGGAATGCTTTGTTGCATGGTGGTGCCCCCAATCGAATATCGCAGCCCCATTGTGGTAGGCCGTGCAAACACAGACACACACACACACACACACACACACACACACAGTAAAGACAAGAGACAACAGGTGGATACAGCCACCAGCTGGGGAAGCCCAAGGTGACCGTGAGCTGATTACGAACAGCGACAGGCTCTAGTCCCAGCACACCAGCTGCCTAACCCTTGGCAGTTGTTTTGTAAGCATCGCAGCAAAGGAGAGGCTGGAGGAGGGATTGGAAGGAGAACAATGGGCTGGCTTTGTGGCTGGCTACCGGCGCTCCACCCATGCGTGGGGACGGCCTGGGAGAAAGCACCCTGGAGGCTTGGGAATGAACATACTGAGATGAGCGGCCGGTCGGGGCAGATCAGTTAAGAACCTGCCCCTTTGCTTTTAAAGCCCTCCAGGGACTTTGCCCCAGCCAGTCTCACAGACCCTCAACTTCTCTTCTGATCCCTTGGCCCTGCCCTTCTCTGGCCCACTGCAAAAGGCCCAGTCTGCAGAGGACAAGAACCATCTCCTCTTCTCTGCGTTCGTGTATCTTTTCTCCATGCTCAGCAGAGACCGTTTTCTCCCCTGCTCCGTCTCCTTTCCTCCTTGATTTTCTCTCGGATCACGGGACTCTGAAGGATGCTTGGGATAGAGTTTAAGGCCCCATATAAAATTGCATCTCTCTATAGAGAGCCCCAGGATAGCTACACGGGGCTTTCATACTTAGGTCTGACTGCACCGTGTCACGCTGGGACACCTTCCTCTCCGCTCCTAGGGGCGTTCTTCAGGGCAGGGGTTAGGAGATGGAGAACCCCACCACAGGCCGGCAGGACCCCAGCGACTGCAGGGCACCAGCCAGTGGCCAGGAGAAGAGCCTCCTTTGCAATCATAGCGTTGCATTTCCATAGGGTGGTTCTGACACAGGTGACCCACTCTGGCCCTGCCATGTTCTCAGTTCCCCTGGAAGCTGTGTCTGATCGCCCCCCCTCCCCCCCCCGGTGCTCTCTGATCACAGGGACGGAGCATCCAGTGCGTCACTGCGCCTGCCTGCAGACCAGCCTGTCTACCTCATTAGGCCCCAGCTCTCTAAGGTGCAGGAGGGGGGATGGGGGTGGCTTTCCTTCCTGTCCCATAGGTGGAACCGGATGAGGCTCAGGCAATATTTAGATTCAGTCCAAGGTGACAGAAAGGGTTAATCCGTCCCTGGCAGGCTCCCAGCTGGGGATTGAACCGACTGCCCCCTTTAACACGGATTTAACAGAGAGCATGAGGAGGAGGGGGAAGGAGCCCCACCACCGTTCTCCCCGCCCCCCCCCTTTGGAACGCCAGTCCCATGTGTCCCATCTAGCTCATCCCCCACTGCTACTCGGCTCCCTCCTTCCCAGTGCTCCTGTAGCCCCTGCCCTGCTCAGCAAGATGCACCGGGGCCCCTGCCCTGCCTTCCCACCGGGAGGTGCAGAGCGCCCCGGGCAGATGCCAGGAGACTGGGGAAGGAGCTGAGTTAGCGGGAGCCAGGCGGCGAAGGCGAGACCCCCCCAGCCCTTTGGAAAGGCACAGTCTGTCTGTCCTGCCCGGATCCATTCAGCTCCTGCACTGAACGGGGGGAGAGGCAGAGAAAGAGGGAGCGCGGCGGCTCCTAGACAAACACGTTCCAAACGGTGCCCAGAGCCTGGCCTGCGTATTGTCCTCAGGCTGAACAAATAGGCCCATTAATCTCTGTCCGAAGCGCAGGCAGGCGGCTGCGGGGCTGGCACGGCCGGCTGCGGGTGGGTTTTAATTGTCTCCCGAGCAACCAATGCCAGCCGGGGTGAGTCAGGGAGCAGATGTTGACTGCAGGAGCTGGAGAGAGGAGAAAAGGCCCCATGCAAATGCAGGCGATTTCTCGGCGTGTCAGGCTGGCTGTTGGGTCAGCGCAGAGGTTCTGTTTACCAAACGGGGGATATTTAACCAGCTGCTCCCTGCACATTTTAGGTGGCATCAGCAGCAGAGGCAGCAACCCCAAGATTAGGGAGCGTCTGAAAAGGCTGGAAGCTGGCCAGCGATGTAGAGAGATTTCAATTAGGCACACAGGAGCCCTGAGGCTCTAGGGCAGGAAGGCTCTGTCAGCGGGCGATAGGGCCGTGCCCAGCGAGAGCAAAGCATGGCCAAGAAGTGGGGGTGGGGGGCAGGAAAGCGCCCTTAGAAATCAAGGCTTGGTGGCACCGAGCCAGCATTCGCCTCCCTAGTACAACGTGTAGTGCAGTCGCACCGGGAAGCCCCAAGCTGGGTCAGGACCCCTGTGCTAGGCGCTGTACATTCAAGCAACAGGAGAGCTCCTGCCCCAGCGAGTTCACAATCCAAACAGACACGGCGAGGCCAGGATTATCCTTCCCATTGCCAGAGGGGGGATGGAGATGCCGGGTGGAGGGAGCGACCCGCCTCTGTTCACGCGGGCCCTTTCTGGCAATGCTGGGACTTGAACCCACGTCTCATAGACTTTAAGGTCAGCAGGGACCATTATGATCATCTAGTCTGACCTCCCCCACACCGCAGGCCACCACCCCCCCCCCCCCGCAATAAACCTCTCACCTGTGTCTGAGCTACTGAAGTCCTCCAATCATGGTTTAAAGAGCTTCCTCCTGCTCCGCAGCCCAGCCTCTCGATGGAGAAATCTGGCAGCTCCCTACCCCAGCCTCAGTGTCAGAGGGGTGGGCAGGGACCTGGGGGGAGCAAGGATTGGGCTGCTGATTCTGCGCAGGACCATCGCCCGAGGCCCGCAGGAAACCGAGAGTCCCTGAAATCCCACTGAATCCTTGACCCTTGATCTCGGGGTCAGGTGGGCAGTGCCCTTCCTGCCCCATGCTGGTAGGGCCGAGCTCATGGATTGAAGCTGTAGCCCCAGCAGGGTCTGGATGCTCAGCCCAAAGGCACACTCCCCTCTGGGAATAACTCAGTGAGGTGTGAGGGAGGAGCAGGCCGTTATCCTAACCTGCCACTAGAGGGGGACATGGCCACTCAACAGGTGGTACCCAAAAGGGACCCCAGCCCAGCATCACCTCCTTCCAATGCCAGGGCAGAGACATCTGGCCGCCTGGCAGGGGACCCGATCTTCGGGGAGGAGGGGATGAAGGAGGAGGGAGCAGAAGCTTCCAGCAGAGTTCATGGAGGTTTTACCCAGTGCATCCCCAAGCCTAGATGGGAAATAAAACCCTGCCCATTCCAACTCTTAAATGCAGGGGAGATTTTTTTGGAGAAAGCAACTGTCAAGTCCATGCAAACGCCGCCTGGGCTCAGGTCGGCAGCTCGAGAGAGGAGTTTATTCCCTGCTTCTCAGCCACCCCCCCTCGCCACGCAGGCAGTGCCCAGGGGCCTCAGCTCTGCCCTGGCCCATTGCTGCCAGAGCCTCTCCCCTGAGGCTGCCACGAAAGGCCCCTGATACAGGTGGCTTTGGTGAGGTGGGCGTTTGCCCATGAGCAGTTGGACTGAGAACTATCAACCTCATTTCATGTAATAAGCAGCACACATTCCCCCCTCCCCCCCACACACCCCTTTTCAATCAGCAGCCCAGGATTCCTGCAACATCTCCCGGTCAGAACCCGTCCACCAAGACCAGCAGAGAGACAGCAGCCATTTCCTAGGTTGACACAACCCCTCTGCCACCGTCCACAGGAACTGGCGTCTTTTCAAGATGGCTGCCCCTCCAAGGGGACCTACAGCAGTATGAAGTGGGTGTTTTAGAAGGAAGGGAGGGAGGCAGGCGTAGGCAGATGGCCGGATTCAGACCTCAGTTAGCTGGGTGTAAATCCAGAGTGACTCCCCTACAGTCGATGCTGTTGCTCCCCATTTACATCCAGGCCACTGAGGTCAAGGAATTCTCTCCTTTTGGACCGTGCCCCGGGGCTATTTTAGAGCCGCCTGTACAAGCCCCCTATGTCGAGAGCCCTGGAGAGCCATACTGCTAAAGAGCAGGATTCTCGGATGTGCCAGCCAGCCGGCTGGCAGGACCCAAAGGACAGTGCAAATCAGGGACCATCCAGCGCAAACCTCTTCAGTCTAATTTGAATCCTCTCAAACACTACGCCTTTGATTCCGTGCTCCGGAAAGCAGGGGCGTGTGCCAGGCATCGCTTGGAGGGGGCTCTGCGAGCTTCCCACACACAGGCTCTGCCCATGCACCACACTTGGTATCCCAGTCCCAGGCCCTGACAGTGATACCGCTCCAAAAATAAGTACCCAGTGTTCCCCCCATGGGGAACATTAACCTCAACCTGCACCTCCGGCAGGGACCACCTCAGTCTGGACACCCAGGACGCCAGCCTGCTCAGCTCTGCCCGTGCCGTTTGGGGTAAGCCCCCAGGCTCCCCCCTCCCTCCCCTCCTCCCCCCCGCTGCAAAAGACCACCAGGATTTGCAGATTCAACCCCGTCTCCGTGCTGGAGGCTGCTTCCTGCCCCAGTACGGAAACTCTGCCGCAAGGCCGCTCTCCAGGGCCGTCCCCGCATTGAGCCCCTCTGGCCAGGATCCAGAGCGGAGGCGGGGCTCTCCCCAGCAGGACGACAGATGACCCCTTGCAAAGCCATGTTGGAGGTCCCCATAGCAACGGGCCAGCATCGGGGCAGCTGGCAGAGATGGAAACGGGTAAACAAGGGAGCTGCCTGTCCGGCTGGCTGCAAGGGGCAGGGGTCAGCGAGGCGAGCGAGGGACGTCCCTGGCAGGAAACATCTTCTTGAAAGGCCCATGACTCCCACATCCCAACAGGGCCCCAACCCTTCTCTGCCAGCCCGGGCCTGGCTAGATCGGGACTTGCCAGGCGCCATCCTGCAAGGAGCTGGCACGGAAGGGCACCCTGACCATCACACATGTGTGGTCCTCACGCCCTGGCCAGCCTGGGTCCCTACCTAGAATTGCCAACCCTCCAGCACTGTCCCAGAGTCTCCTGGCATTAAAGATTAATCGTTAACGAGAGACGATGTCATGCGATGGAAGCTCCAGGAACACGTCCAACCAAAATTGGCAACTCTCCCCCTGCTGGGCACCTACACCCGGCAAACACGGCCCTGCCCCTGACAGCTCCCCCCCTTCCCTGCCCCGGCCGGCTCTGCGGCGTCCATCTCATCTCAGCTGTTCTCCCCCTTCCCGGGCACACGCCCATGCTGACCACCCGCCAGGTCCGACCCAGCCAGCCGCACGCTAGGAAACGGACAGCAGCTCTCTCCGGGAGCCTCCCGCTGGCTCCGCCCCGCTCCCCACTC
Organism: Sternotherus odoratus; assembly: GCA_032164245.1. Classification (NCBI taxonomy): domain Eukaryota; kingdom Metazoa; phylum Chordata; order Testudines; family Kinosternidae; genus Sternotherus; species Sternotherus odoratus. The sequence continues at coordinate 5,038,138 of JAVMKO010000014.1, read as the reverse complement.
CAGCGGAGCCAAGGTTTGCTGGAGCAGTCGGACGCAGTCCTGAGCTGGGAACCGTACAGCGCCCGGGGGAGCGCGCCCCGCCAGCCAGCCAGCGCCTCTGCCTGGCGCCGGGCCCACCCAGCGCCGCTCACAGCAATGGCCTTTCATTTCAGCCCGCTGGCTGCGAGAGCGCTTGGCGGGGCGGCTGCATTTCACAGGCCGCCAGAGAGCCACCTCTCCAAACCAGCATTTCCCAGAGCCGGAGAGCCGATGAGGCAGCGGGAGTTTAAGCCATCTACCAGGGGAGTGCTTCACGGCGAGTGGGTAGCCAAACCGGGATTAGAACCCAGGATTTCCTGGCTCCAGGGCCCGTGCCCAGATGGCGAGCATGTGCCCCTCTCTCTAGGTGGGCCCCTTTTCAAACACATGGTACAGCCCCCCAGCAGACTGGACATGGGGGGTGAATTCAGCACGTCTGAGAAGGACGTGAAACGCCAGCGACAAGCGGCAACAGTGCCACCCCTCCAGCTCGTCCCCGAAACATCCCCTGCCCTCCTCCCGCCCCATTACCCCCATCGACCCGTCCCTGAATTACCAGCACCTCAGTTACTCAGCACAGCCTGGGCCTCTTCCACCCCACAGCCCCAGCGTCCCAGTCCTGCCTCAACTCCCCCTCTCCCTGCTCTCCCTTCCTGGGGTTCCCGCTCCAAACTCCCCCGCCCCTGCTCTTGACAGCAATCCCCTGGCTGGGCCCACTTAGACCAAGCATAGCTTGAATGGGCCCCAGTGTCACCAGTCCTGGGTCCTGCTCTGTCAAGAGGTGGGTGGTGCTGACGGCCGGAGACCTCAGGCACCAGAGCACTGTGCCCATGCACAATGCAGCTTAGAGTTAATCAGCCATCCCCGGGCCTGGAAGCCAGCGTGAGCCTCTGGGCCCGGCTGCTCCTGACTGAGGGTGAGGGACACCGTTAATACCGCTCTGATAACACCGGCGCCCCTTGGGGAGTGCCTGGCCCGGAGCGATGCCCTTAAAGTGGGTACAACAAGGCAACAGATTCAAAATCTGTCTTTGGAGCCGCTCCGAGCCGGAGCCAGGCCCTGGCTGCTACATTTATGAGGTGTTTTACTCCTTGGCTTTGCAGCTGCCAAGTTCAGGGCTGTTTTGGGCTTCCTACAGAGCCCGGCCAGCCGACGTGCAGATTGCAGAAGGGGTTTGAATGCACCAGCGTGTGCAAATGATGGTGCTAAAGAGACACCCGCACCTTGGAAGGGGCCCAAGTTGTAGATCCAGTTAAAAAATAAAAACAGTTGTTTTTTTTGGTTTTGTTTCGAACAAAACAACTCCACACCAGTAGAGACCGTGCCAGGAATTGAACAAGGGAGTTAGGAGCCTGCATGCCACTGCAACTGGAAGATAGCTGGGCATCAGACTCCGCTGGGCTCTGGCCCCCAACCTACAGCTATTCCCAGGGGAACCAAGCGGGTCCCCAAGGCGTCGGCCTCCCAAGCACTGACCGTGCTCCCTAATCTCCCCTATGAATGGGCCTCGAACCTCTGTCCATATGGAGCCTGGATAAAGCCTTAGAAAATCCACCCCGGGGCACAACCCTGCCCTGGCCGGGGCAGCATGACGAACGGGCCGGCCTGACAGGCTGTTCCCTTCTCCTGCCTTGCAACGGCCCCGGCTAACGCGGCTGGCATGGAGCGCCCCTGGTCAGCCGCCCCGTTCAAGCGGAGTCCTATCCCGCATCCTCTCCCACGGGCAGCAGTCCGACAGCCAAGCCCAGGGCCTTTCCAGAGCCCTGGGAGCGTGCTGGCACATCCTGGCAGGAGGGAAAATCACCCCCGCCAGGGACTGTCATGGTTTGTCAGCCTGCCACTGTTTACTGCTGCTGGGCCCCTCTGGGAGGGGACAGAGCTTGGCTCCTCTTATGCCAACCTCTGTATGAAACACCGGGTAGTACAGACGGGCATGGGGTGGGCATGCAGCACTGTGCATTAGTACAGAACACTCACTGAAAAGCCCCTGGTGCTGGGGCAGCCAAGGAGGGGACTGAGTTTCCACTGGGCCCAGCTTAGCCTCATGCCCTGGCATGGGCATTTGCACCGGCTGCTCAGAAGCCAGGGCCCTGGGCAACGAGAACCTCAATGCTCCACCCGGGGGGGGGGAGCCATGGGCTGTTCCCTGGGGCACTTGGCCACGTTCCACAACTGCTATGACAAGAGGTAGCAACTCCGCCTCCCCTTTGCTGGCAGTGTCAGAGGCCAGGAGAGCGAGGTCAGACTGTGGGGGAGAAGCGGGCACGGGATCTGGGCAGTGCAAGGACAGGGGGCCCACACAGCCCTTTGCTCTGGCGGTGAGACCTGCACAGGCGCTGAGGGCATGGAAAGCCATTAGAAGAGCGGTCTAGCTCAGAGCGGCAGGACCCCGGACAACTGCCTCACCCCATCCCCAGCAGCAGGAAGGCCAGGCACCACTCCTCCCATAGCCCGGCGCACCGCGATTTGATCCGTCAGCCTGGAGCAGACAGGTTGAGGCGTGGAGCTGCCTCTCCCCACGCGTTCCAGCCAAGACAGCCCTCCCTGGGGACTAATGCTGGCATGTAAATATTAGATACTTTTGTCTCCTCCGAGACCAATTACACAAACCATGGCAGCTCCCGCAGGACTCCAGCTTCCACTTACTGTATCATCATTAACAGCTTATTAGGGAACAGCTGCTCAAAAAGACCAAAAAAACAGTGACTGGCTTGGGGCTGTATCCCCCGTCCTGTCTTCCCAACCCCCAGCTGCACCCCCACCCTAGAATACCAGACTGGCTGGATCAGAGGGGAGGGGGAAGACGATCCCCTCCCCTGTGCCAGCTCCGGACTGGGAATTGGATTGGAAAAGCCGAGGGGAAATCCAGCCCTGGGTTCTCAGCAGGTCCCCAGGGAGCCACGCAGGGGCAGTGCCATGCAGGGCTCAGGCGTGTGTTTAAACAAACGCACTGGGCACAAGGAGCTAGTTGACTTTGCAGGGGAAGGCAGAAGGAATGGGCGTCTCTCCTGGGAGCGGGGTGTCACGGAGCGCCCGGGCGATGGTCTGGAACCGCTCCCTAGGAAGCCAGACCAGACTCCGGGTGGAGGGCCCCTTCTCCGTACACAGCCTGTTTCCCAGGCCAGGAGCTTCAGGGGTCCCCACTTCCACCTTCCTGGGTCTGACCTTGGAGCATTCAGCACCTTCTGCCCCCTCCGTGTGCTTCCCCAGCAAGCCCGCCTGGGCGGGGTCCTGGGGGAGCCCATGGGTTCTGCACCCCAAATCCACAGTCAGACGTGACTCTCAGCCAGCCAGCAGAATAGACGGTTTATTTGAGATGTCAGGAACACCATCCAACTCACAGCTTCTCAGTCCAAACAGGGTCCCTCAGTCAGGCCTTTTTGGGGTGTGCCAGGAGGTGAGACCCAGACTCTGGGCTCCTGCCTCTTCCCCAGGTTCACCCGATGACTTCCATCTGGTCCAACACAGACCATGCAGCGAGAGAGCGTGAGCCCTCCGCTGGATCCATCCTGGGGCCAGAGAGCGAGAAGATGGCTTCTCTCCCTCTCCCAGCTAGACCCAGACCCAGACTGACTCAAAACCCCCTCTAGCCACTCCCTGCTCCTTTGTCTCTTTGTCTGGTTTCCCCAGGCTTCAGGTATCACCTGACCTCCCTTCAACAGATTCAGCTGACCTCCCTCCCCCACCTGGGGTCAGGTTACAGCTTCCAGGGATGTACACCTTTGAATACCTGCAGTGGCTCTGCTTGGCATCACCTTCACATAGACGCCCAAGAAATGCATAGGGGAAACTGAGGCACGCACACACAGTACTCCCACTTCGTCACACGGGGCAGCCATGAGATCTTGCCAGGAGTCCCCGAAGAACGGCCCAGTCTAGAGAGTGGCGGGTTGCAGCCACGCTGAGAGCAGGCCTCGGGCTCTCCGCCCCAGGGCTAGAGCGGTGTGGTGATGGGCAGCGGGAGGGGAGCCGGCCTAGGCACTCTCCCCATCTGACTCTCCCACAGCCCACAGGGGAATTCTTAACCCAGCAAACCCTAAGGGCTGTCCATGAGCAGGCAACCGCCTGTGGGGCTGCAGAGGGCACTGGGCCGAAAGGGCAGCTCCTTTTCCTCGCAAGTCCGCCATGTTGCATGGAAGCTGCTGGTGGGAGGTGGGGGTGAGGATGGAGAATCAAGGGCAGTGTCCTCATGTCCACAGCCTACCAAGGAAAAACAGACAGATTCCAAGCAGGCCAGACATGCAGCTCTCAGGCAGGCCAGGGGATCAGACTGGTACACAGCTACCTAGGATGGGAGAACGCAAAGGCCCATTTGTACACGTGTGTGCACCCGGCCTGAGCCGCTGCAGCCCTCCGCCGCACTATCTGGGCCCTTGTGTGTTCACGAGGGTTTTCCACACCGCCAGAGCCTGGCTTGTTTTAGAGAGAACTCCCACCCTCACCTGTCAGAGTCCACCCGCGCCGGCGTGCAGCCCTGTTTAGCTGGCACAACACAGGGGATCTTTCTAAGCCGATTATTTCGGCATTAAAGGGGAATTGAATTTGAAGCTGGAGCCCTTGGCATGTAGCCTGTAGCCCTCCTTCCTTATCACCAACCTCGTCTCTTCCAGCAGGCAGCCGGCTTCTGCAGGCAGTGAAGGGAAGCCCAGCTGCCGGCCAGGGGAGGAAGAGATGTATGTCTTGGCTTTCAAACCTGCAAGCTGCCCTATTTTGTCTCTTCCAGGCTCCTGGGGCGGGGGAGAAGCACTTGGAGCAGGTGGGCAGGGTGGCAATAGAAATCACTGACCAAAGAGCTGCTAATACCGTCGCTTTGAGGCTGTCAAAGCCCAGGCCCTAGGCACTGGGAAAGCACAGGAAAGGGCGAAAGAACCTCCAGCCTCCATAGGGCAAGATCAAGAGATGCTTCCACCGCCCCCCACCGGGGATGAGACCACATCCCCAGTGCCCGGGAATCCTGTGGGGCGGCAGGGGGATGAATCCGGGCTGCGGTTTGTATTCCCAAAGACAAGGACACAGCAGGGCTCTGCCGCTCTCTAGTGTCAGGTACTGGGTACTGCACGGCCTTGCAAACAATTCCAAGCAACCCTAGAGCGGCTCCCACCCAGAGAAATCCGAACCCAGCCCTATACAGGAGAGAAGGACAGCGCCTCCTGCCCCAAACGCTGTAGCTTTGGATAGACGCAATCTGTGAGGCGGGGCCGGTTATGACACGCGATGTGAAGTCATGGCCCAGAGAGCAGAGAAAGCCTGGGGGGGCTTCAGGGGCATAGGGCAGCTCAGCACATGGCCACTGGGGAGTGTTTTCCCACCTCAAAGTCACCAGTTCAAATCCAGCCCAGAATGGCTCTGGCCACACAGATGTTACAAGGTGGTGAGTTTCCCCCCCTCACTCCCCGCCCCATTCCACCCAACACAAGTTAACGCTTGTTCCCTGGAAGGGAGGCCAAGGACAATCAGGCTATGGAGACCACTCTTCTCCCTGGAGGGGCACACTCCAGTGACTTCTGCTCACAGGGCCGCAGCCGGTTGTGTTTCACACCCTCCAAAGCCCAAGCAGAGCAGCTGGGGGAAAGCGCCCAGCGAGGACGGACTTTTCAGAAGGGCGCAGCACGCACAAATGGGGCAAGACTTTCCGCAGGGCTTTGCTCCCCTTCGGGCCATCAGATCGGTTTCACAGCCCGTGTAGCCTTTGCTGTCCCTTAACCCAGGGAATGGCACAGATCCCACAGCAAGTTCAGCCCTCACACGGCAACGAACGCAGCTCGTTAGTGGGTGACTGCCGGGTCCCACTCACTCAGTCTCTGTTTTTTAAGAGCTACCGGGCAGCGAGGGGGGGGGATCAGTGGCTGGAGCAGGAAACTTGGACTCCTGGGTTCTATCCGCTTTTCCTTTCCTCCCCCTGCCTGGAGTTCCTCACAGTCCATAACGCCTCCCTGGTGAGCAGACTGGGTTTGAGAGCCAATTAGCGTTTGTCAGGTGCTGCAAAGCCCTTACATGAGAGCAGCCATGTAAGAGCGGAGCAGGACTGCCATCTCCATAGTTACGGGCGCTGCTGGTGTCAGACAGTGCCGCCCCAGGGGGAGATTCAGGGGCAGGGCGAGGACGCTGGGGATGAATATACCGAGTGGTTGTTTTAGCCCCGCTTAAGGGGGGGGGAAAGATCTCTGCGGGGGGGGGGGGGGTTGGGAGGGGCTGATGCCCTGTCCGCGCAGGGTGCCCTGGGCCCTGACGCTCTTGGATTCAAACACACAACACTGAGCCATAGCCCCTGATGGCATCAGATCCGTGAGGTGGCAGCTTCCTGTTTGATTGCTAATTATCCTTGTTATTCTCGCTCAGACACTTTCTGAAGCACCGCAGTGATTTGCTCCTCTCTGTAATTAGCCACATAGCAATTAGCGTCTATTTCAAGTTCAAGAGACTCATCCTCACCAGCAAGACCTTCTCGCGCTCTGCCCCTGCTTTTCTGCTTTGCTTTTATTGGATCACCCTCGCCCCCAAACTCCCCCCACCCCCGTTCCAGCAATGCCGCCTGCCCTGAACACCACAGCCCTGGGAGAGATTTAGAGGGAAAAGAAGAAGTCTATAGCCAAAGAAGAGAGATTCAAGAAATCGCCAGTAAGGATATTGGAAACAAGCGGTTACACACAAAAGACAAATCAGAACACACTCTCTAGACCATTCTCAAAGTGGGGGTTGCAAGCCCCTCCTGCCAGCAGCCGGCCCTGAACAATGCCACTGCCATGGGCTGCTGGCATCCAGCCCCTGCTGCTGCAGGCAGCCCGTGCCCCTGCCGTGGCGAGCTGCTGGCGCCCCCATAAGGCTGGTCCCGGCCACAGCGGGCTGCTGGTGGCCCCGCGAGCCTGGTCCCAGCTCCCGCTGCGGTGGGCTGCTGGCACTGCCATGTGCCTGACCCGGCCCCGGCCCTGACCCCTGCTGAGGTGGGCTTCCGGCCGCGGTGGGCTGCTGGCGCCTCCGTGGGGCTGCTGGAAACACTCCCCCCCCCAGCCTCTGCCGCAGTGAGCTGCAGGCACGCTCTCCTGCCTGACCCCAAGGGGGGGTCGCGCTTAGAGGCCCGGTGTGGGAAAGGGGTCACCACTACGAAAAGTTTGAGAACCACTGCTCTAGACCCTAAACTTAACAAGTTAACCTGCTGCTTCTCCCCTGAAGTCCTCTCCAGCCTTTTCAACCAAGGCCACTTGGGACCCTCCCTCGTGAAGCAAACCTGTTGTCCAGTTACTTCCTGGGAGGACAGGGCGTCATATTGGTCCCCAAAACATACTAAAACAAGTCTCTGATGTGCACCTCCAGAGAGCGTTTCCTTCCCCATGACCACTCCACTGGTTACTTTTTTCTGTTACTTTTCTCTTTGAAGTTGTCACAATCCTTCCTTAACAATCCGTTGAGAGGTGACACCCATTGTATGGTTCACAACACTTCATTTACATGTGACCAGGCAGATAAGGATGCCTTGTCCGACAGAAAACCTGTTTTCCCCCTTTGCCGGAGACCCGTCCCTAGCCACAGGCTTTAAAAACATTATTTTCAGTGTAGATAACTCCTCACCCAACATCCAAACACACAGTTTGTGATGATATTGGTGTCCAGTGTGACCCCAGCTTGTATTAGGGACCTCACGTGACACTCTTGGGTGAGCTAGACTGGACAGACCAGCCCCCGGAGACCCCTGGAGTCCCTCTGCACCCCCTACCCATTGTACGTCACACTAACCCCTGGAATGCTGGGTGGATGCGGCCCGGTCTTCAGCAGGTGTCAAGCCACACAGCTGTGCAAGTCAACGGCGCAACACCGATCGTCACCAGCTGAGGATCTGACCTCAGTGCTCAGACAGAGGCATCCGCTGGTGAACCAGCCGCAATGGGGTTATTGGCGAGCCCTGGGGTACTTTAGAGCTGCCTTTTGGAGTCTAACCCCCCTACACCTGACCAGGCATGGCGAGCCCTGGGAGGCTGCAGCTACAGCCTGGCAGCCCGCTGGCTTCAGCACCGCTGTCCCTTTCCGGCGGCTGAGCCCTGCAGGAGAGATTCCAGAGGAATCTAACCCCAGGAAGACAGAGGTGTCACGGAGCGCCCGGGCGATGGTCTGGAACCTGCTCCCTAGGAAGCCAGATTGGACTTCTGGTGGAGTGTCCCCTCTCCGTACACAGCCTGTTTCCAAGGCTAGGAGCTTCACGGGTACCCACTTCCACCTTCCTGAGTCTGACCTCGGAGCATTCAGCACCTTCTGCCCCTCTGTGCGCTTCCCCCAGCGAGCCCGCCCAGGTGGGGTCCTGGGGGAGCCCGTGAATTCTGCACCCCAATTCCACAGTCAGATGTGACTCTCAGCCAGCCAGTAAAACAGAGGTTTATTCGTCGACAGGTACATGGTCTAACACCGAGCTTGTAGGCACCCGAACCCCTCAGCTGGATCCATTTTGGGGGCCCAAGGGAGGCCAGACCCTGCCTTGGCCTGCTTCCCTTCTGCCCACCCAGCTTCAAACTCAAATCCCCCCTCTCCAGTCAGCTGCAGACTCCAAACTGAAACTCACACTCACCAGCCCCTCCTCCCCCCTGGCTCAGCCCGGTCAGGTGACCTCACCTCCCTCCAACAGGTTCAGCCGGCCTCTTTGTTATTCAACACTTCCAGCCAACCCTTTCAGGTAGGGGGAAGGGCAGGCCCCAAGACAGTTTATGCTCTCTCTCTGCTTTGCAATAAGAAATGCATAGGGGAAACTGAGGCACACACACACACAGTATTCCTACTCCGTCACAAGAGGCTCCGCCGGTGACTTATTGCTCAATAAAAACCAAAGTCCTGCGTCTGCTCTGGACTGTCAGGGGAAGGGGCGGGGGCACTGCTGGCGGCTCCCCTTCCCGCCCCTCGTGTCCCGGTGTTACAGCCCCACTCAATGTGTCTCCTGCGCTCCCAGCAGCTGCTGCTCCCTCCGGCCTGCTTTGCTCGGGGCTGGCGGCCCGGAGCTCTCACGCTAGCACAGCAGCTGCAGCACTGCCAAGCAAATACCTGCCAGACAGAGAGCAAGGGAGAAACGCAGGATGAAAGGCAGAGGGGCAAGCCAGATAAACAAGAGGCCAGGAAGCCATGCCCAGCCCTCAGGAGCTGCAGGGCTGGGCGAGTGGGGTCAGCATGATGGGAAGGGGGGGACAGGGGGCTCATTGTGGGTCTTTGAGGGATTCTGGTTGAGGAAGTTTGGGGGGGTCGTGGGCACTCAGGCTCATCATCACCTGCCCAGGAAGCACAAGAGACCCCTTCTCACCACCAATCTGTCCCCCGAATCACTCCACACCCCTAGGTTATTCCTTGAAGGTATTCAAGATGATAAAGCCAGACCGGGCCACTGACCATCTCCTCTGACTTCCTGCCGGACGCAGGCCCCAGGCCTTCCCATTCATCTCTGCGGGAACCAGAGCTTCCCTTCTAGAAGCGTCCAATCTGGATTTAAAGATTGGCCAGTCGGGAGAACCCACCCCACCCAGAGGTGGCTCCTTCCCATCACCCATTTCCAGTCTGAATGCATCTAGATTGGCTATTGTCTGCTAGATTAAAGAAGCCTCTATGATCAGATACAGATGGGGGGGGGGGACAGGGGGACTGAAGACCAGACTCTGGGAGGGAGCTGCAGCCAGCCCCCAAATCAGCACAGGGGAGAAAATGTGATGAGAGCACGCACCGCAGAGAGCACAGCAGAGAGCAGCCCCTGGCTTCCCTTCTGCTAGAAGGGCCCGGCCGAGAGTGTAGCTTGCATTTGCTCCTACCATCTTGAGTTCCTCTGGCCCCAGTGGGCTAGCTACCCCCTCGGCGTCCCCTCCTAGGCCATGTGGCCCCCCCAATTCCCAGCATGTGAAGCAGGAAGCTGCCGCCTGTCCCAGCAAGAGGGGCGGAGGGGCCTCGTGTGTTGTTCCCCTGACCTGCGACACTAGCAATCTCGGAGATAAATCATTTCAGCGACTTTAAACAATTAGGCTCGGCCAACTGGCCAGCGGGGGGAGGCCGTTTGGGGGTTGAAGGGGAGCGCGCGGGGCGGGGGGGAGTGGAATTTGGTTGAAACCGGAGCCAGTGGGAAGGCTCTTGCTGACAGCTCCTTGGAGAGAGATTACCCACATTCCAGCGCTTCCCAGCTGCCTCCCACCGCGCGCCCCAGCCACGCTCAGCCACAACAAAGGCCAGGCCGAGTGCCCGGAATGGGGGATGGAGAGCAACGCCCCCTCCTTCCCCCCCACCTCCCCAAAGGAGCCACGCGGTCGGGGTTTCCCTTTCCACAGAACATGCTAAATATCAATTAGTGCTGCCCAAGGAGACAGAACGGGCCCCCTCACGGCCCACTGCTGCCCCCCTGCTCAATCCACTGATGCCTGCAACCCTAATATGTACCACGCCCCCTTGGCAGAGTGGAGACTACAGGCTCCAGCGTGCAACACCCTCCACCTCCATCCGAGCAGCTTGGTCTCTGGAGCGCTGCATGCTGGGATCAGTAGTCTCTTGGGCAGCCCCACTGTATGCAACTTGAAGGTGGCTGCAACCTGCCCCGTGTTCTGCCACTTGGGCGCAGCCCTGTCCAGGCGACGCTCTCTTACACCCTTGCCGGGACAACCTCTGGGTCCCCCGTTTTGAACAGGTCCATTTCTCCGTCTCGGAGCCCTGTTTTCATGTCAACCTCGCGTCGCTCCGGAGCAAAGCACCCGAAAACCCAACCTCCCCCCTCCCCACCCAATGGACAGGCAGCCCCGGCGAGCAGCACCCCCACAGCACACGCTCGCCCCACACGGGACGTGCCGTTTCTGAGTAGAGGAGGGAACACACCCAGCCCGACTCCCTGCACCCCGACCGCAGCGTCTCTCTCCAGCGGGATCCCCCCACGCCTGCAGGCGGCTGACGGTTTTGTTCTGCGTTTACAAAGCACCCAGCACCGCTGAGGTCTGTGACTGGGGATCCCAGACGCTCTGACCCTACAGATCAATAATGGTCGCCCAGATGTGTGATCTGGGGCTAGGAACTCCCATATCCTCATCCCAGCGCTCACCCCTGGGGATCCCCTCCAGAGCTTTAGGCCAAGTTGCTTAACCTCTAGCTCAGTCCCCACCGCTCACCCCCGGCAGCCACAGGTTGGTTCACGGATGCTTGTAAAGGGTTAATGACCAATGAGAACAAAAAGGTCATTAACCCCGTGTGCGCTGCAGGGGGGCACATTTTTTCTGTGGGTCAGTGGCCCCGGATAGAAAACAGGTTCCCCGCCCCCTGTTTTAACTGGCGAGCCTGGGCAGCATCCTCACAGCTCCACCCCAGAGGTGGCAGGTCGGGAAGGGGTTAAAGCCCCAGGCTCTGTGCGTGGCAGGAGAGCAGGCTAATTGGCTCCTTGCTGCTGTGCCAGTTGCAAAGCGCCCGCCCAGGACGAAATGACTGCGCTCCTGTGACCTTAATAAACAGATCGTCAATGTCAGGGGCCTGCGGAGCTGCTTACGGGCGGGATTCGGGGAGGGGTGGGGCGGAATCTTTAGGGCAATCAGACAGTGGGAACCAGGAAGACCAGGCCCAAAAGGGAGGCTCAGGGAAGGATTCCCTGACCCACGTCCACTAGCTACCAGGCCCATGCAGTGTTAACCCTCCTGGCTCTGCTCAGCTGCCCCACTGGTTCCTCTCCCACAACTGCAGCCCAGCAGGCTGGGATCAGACCCCTTATCCCAGTTCCTGGGCTTGCCCCTCTCTCCCCGCCCCACTAACTCTGGGCCTCGCTGTTCCCTCTGTCCAGGCCGGCAGATGGTTCTCAAAGCAGCAGCAGCAGCCCCTGGCTGGGGTGGATTGATTTTATCAACATCCCCTGCTGGGGGGGAAATCCCTCCCACGGGGGTGGGGGAGATCTGAGGCCCCGGGTCGATTAAGTCACTTGCTCAAGTTCTCCCAAGGACTCAGAGCCATGAACAGAACCCCGGTCTAGCCCCCCAACCCCTCCTGGGATCGGCCCTGGGAGGAAGCCGTACTTGTGCAGCATTTCTCCGGCTCAATGCCCGAAGCAGCTGTGCCGGCCAGATGTACCCAGCATAATCTGGCAACCAGCTCGCGGGCTTTCCCAGAGTAATCTGAGGCTAGTGGCAGGCCAGACAGGCTGGGCTCTTCACCGCAGAGCACGGGCAGAGCCAGCCCAGGACAGAAAGCCGGCAGCACCCGCCGGGGGGTGCCCAAATTGGGCCAGTAGCCAAAATTCTTCCCCCTGAGCAGAGCAGCCCTGGCATTACCTGTAAGGGGGGGGGGGACACTAGGATGAGAGGGGAGCACTGGGCTATGCAGATGTGCTGGGGAAAGGGTAGAGGAGGCAGTGCTTTACGGGCTGCAGAAATGCCGGCCTCGCGGGGGACAGGAGGCAATGAGTTCCACCCCAGCAGGAGAACACGGTCTGCCTGGCGCTCACTGGGCACCGCAGCCAAAAGCCTGCGTTCACAGCCCAGCTAAGATCCCCCCCACAAGGGAGTGCCCCCCGCCCCCCCGGCCAGGGATCACAATGCTCGTCTGACACCCGCGCTGGCTGCTCCAGAGGCGCCGGGAACGGCCCAGACGCGCATGGCAGAGCGGAAGGGGACGCTGCTGCAGGCCAGGACGGACGTGCGTCGGCAGCGCGGCTTAGGGTCGGGCCGAACGTGACCCAGGCCGTCAGCTGGCCCATTCCACGAGCCCCACACAGGCCTTACACAGCGGCATTCCTGCCGGGGACCCCGCTAGCCACGGCTCACCCTGGCGGGTGCCGTGGCCAACAGGGGAGTGGAGGGGGATTAGACTCGGCAGAGTGTAAAAGAAAAGCACAACAAGGCCATTCACATTAAAGATCGGCGCATAGGGACAGTGACTTGCCCAAGGCCAGAGGAGAGTCACTGGCAGAGGGTACTACTAAGGCACAGCTCTATTGTCCTTTACTGCAGCGGATCTCAACCTCGCTCTTGAGCCCTTTCAGGGGGGCTGTGGAACCCCGAGCTCGAGCCTGGGCACCCCCCGCTGCAGGGCTGAAGGCAGGAGCCCTGGAACCCCCTGCAACGGGGCTGAAGCTCCGAGCGCGAGTTGCCCCCCCCTCCCTGCAGTGCCGGATCAGTCCCAAGGGCAGCTCAACGCAAGCCCCACCAGCCCCTACCACCCCAAAACAGAAGTTAACGTATGCCTATGGGCACACCCTGAGTCTCCCCCTCCCCTGGAGGTTTCATAACAGGTTGAGGGGGGCCGCAGGAAGAGGCTGAGGACCCCTGCTTCACTGCCCAGATCAGCCGCTCCCATTCCGAGCTGGGCTGCCACCGGGGATGGGCTGAACCAATCGGTCCGCGAGACAAACTCTGGGCCAGACCCCCAAGTGGGCGGAGCTCTGCCAATTGACAGAGCTACACCCACGGGTATTTTAGCCTCCCAGGTGAGGTCTCCGGTCTACATTGCTGCCTTAACTGCCCTGTAGCTTCTCCAATAGCTGAGGCGGGGGCAGGATCCAAGTCAGCACGAAGCAAGCTTGCAAGCAGCTCCCAGAGTGATCCGTCCGTCCGTCCCCCTCCCCCCCCCCCCACGGCGTTTTTAATACAATCTGCTTACTGTCGCTTTTTAGCTTATTCCGGGGGAGGAGGGGCAGCAAAGAGCCTGAACAAGAGGGAGAAGCAGCCAAAGCAAGCAGTGGAGTCAGCCAAGCCCTTCGCTCCGTGACACAGCGAGAGCAGGAGTGGGCCGCCCCGTCAATGTTTTGAATTTCAAAAACAGAAGAGAGGAGCCAAGAGCTGCAACGCTCCCAAACGAGCCAAGAAGGACAAAGGACACGCCTCGAACCCAGCGCTCGCTCGCCCCACGGCTCCGTGCCAGGGGATGCCCCGCAAGGCAGAAAGACCTCAGCAATAGCAACTCTCCTGCTTCAGGACACAAACCAGCCTCTGAGCATTAGGGGTCAGGAGGAAAACACGGGGGGGCAGGTTATCCCATCACCTTCTGCGGCCGCGCGTGCTGCCCGCTGGCAGGGATCAGGGTCACCGACCCAGTGTGGCAGTCATTTCCACACAGCCTTCCTCCCCCTCATCCCTTTCTGAGCGAATTTGATGTCTTTATCATTTGCTGCAGGCCAGTCCGATGCCGCGTCAAACCTACGCAGCCGTGCACGGAAGAGCAGGGACAGGGCGTGGCAGTAACACGGAGCCCATGCACATTAGCAGGGCCGGTGCACACAGAGCTGGAGTCTGTACTGATGTGCAAGGAGTAAGAGGAGCACAGTGGCTTGAAGGCCCAGGAGGGGCCGTTTGAATGACAGTAGTGCCTCGATCCTTCACCGGAAGCTGGAGAGACACAAGCCAAGCAGAGTGGCTTGTTAGTGGCAAACCTCCAGGTCCCAATCGGGTCTTTAAAAGCAAACCCCCCGTGTGGCCAATGTTCCACAGCAGGGATGCTCAGGCCTGGGACCGGGTGGGGTGGGAGATCTTTTTTCCCCTGGTGCTCTGTCCTCACCTCCCTCCTCACACTTGCTAGTCAGGTCTCTTCTCAGATTAGCTCCTAAGGCCTGGTCCTCATTGGAGCCTCTCAGCGGAGCTAGGATACGGATCAGAGCGCCCTGTTAGGGCCACAACACACAGGAATGCTGCCCGTGCAGAAGAGCTCCAAGTTCAGAGGCTGCTCTCCAGAAGTCCAGATTACACATCTCCTACCCTAGGGCACTCGAAGCAGCATCACTGGCCTGTCCAGACTGACCCAGGTGCAGTGTGGGGGCTTATACCCGGCTTGTGAGGTTCTACCAGGTGCCTGGGATCAGCCCATGGACACGACAGCTCCCACCACACAGTGCCGATTGGGCAGGGGGTCCGTGTCACCCAAGGGCCCTGCTGCGGTTCGAACCAACTGGGCCTCTCAGGAGCCTGCTAGCAAGGGGCCAGAGCTCTGACGAGCTCAAGGGGGACAGCAGTGAGCCCCGGAAGGTGCAACCCCCCTTCTCCAGCACACTGCAAATGGCCATGATGCTGGAGTAAAGAGGGGGTGGAGGGATGCACCCACCGAGACATACCCACCATAGGCAATACAGCCCTCTGCCGAAAATCAGTCGCATCCAGGCCTCGCTTGAAGGGAGCGTCTACGTTATCTTAGCGCACGGATTCTATTTTCACTTCTCAGACCAACAGCCCCCCTGCCTGCCCCCTCCCCATTTAAGCACCAGGCTCCTCTCCCTGCCGGGAGTCCCTCATCTGAGTGCCAAGGAGAAAGAAATCCAGGGTGCCAGCAAAGCTACTGTGCAGACATCGCAAGAGAAACCCCCAGCAAAAATGTTCGCCAGATGTGTGAAGCCCCCCGTCGGCAGTTCGGTGAGGTATGGCAAGGTTAGACGCGGGCAGGAAGACAATCTACGGACTATTTGGCCTCCCCTCAGCCAGATGTGTGTTAATAAGGCAGCTGCCCTCTACGCTAATAAGGTCAGTCACTGGCTCCAGCAAGACGAGAAAACAAGCAGGGTTTTGGCTGCAGTACAGCTCCGACTTGGCACCCGCCGCATTCCAGCTTCCTGCATCCGCGCGGCTTCACGAGCAGCAGAACAGGACGGGGAAAAATGAAAAGAATAGTAACACAATTCCCTCCTGCCCCCTCTGGTGTTTTTCAACCTCTCGCCTCCCCTTTAAAAATTAGATCCTTCCCTTTAACGCCGCCAGAACCCAGTGGGAATCGCAGGCCCAGGGCTTATGCCCCAGGAAGGCTGCTTCTCCCTGAAGGGGACAGGGGAGAGGTGTAGCCAGAGGGACGTCCGGGGCAAGGCCCCAGGCGCACAGCCGGGTGTTAAACATCGCAGAAGAAAAAGCCGATCTGGATTGTCAGGGGAAAGGCCCCTCAAATCAATACCAGCGATGCTTTCATTCAGCGCCTGTGCAGACAGGGAAACTGAGGCACAGGGAGAGGCTGCCTGAGCTGCCCTGCCCAAGGAGTCAGGATCTGAACTTGGACCTCCCCACTACCAAGCCCTGTGGTCGCCCCAGCCAGCCCTCTCCCCCCTCTGCACCCCAAGGGGCTTACCCCCAACAACCCTGTGGCGCTATGTGGAACGGGGCCGCTGACATGCGCTAGGATTGCTTTCCTGCCCAGTAAAAGCTCTGCGGGAAGGGGGGGGGGGGGGACTGTTCTGCTGTTATCACTGCATACTTTCCCAGCAGTTACACCTCGGTGAGCAGACCCCCAGACCCCTCCTTCCCCTGCCCCAAGAATGGCGCCTGCAACTCCCTTTGTTTTAATACTATAAAGCAAGCCAGATGCTGGCTTTAATCTCCCCAGCTGGTGAGGATTTGCAAACACATTAGAAGGCAGAGCCCTTCTGAGTCAGCCCCTCCGCTGCTACCACTCGGCCCCAGGGCTCAGGTTCGCACTCGCTCGCCCGGCCTTCCCCATCTGCTGCCTCTGAAAGGGGATCCCAGCCCGTAATTGGCTTCTTATGTCCAGATTAGGAGCCAACAAGGTGTCTCTTGTTGCACATGTGTACGCCGCCGTCCCCGGCCATCTGCGGTCCGGGGACCGGAGCCGGAGGGAGCAGCCCATGGGGGGGCCCCCGCAGAGGCCGATAGCCAGCAGGCGAAAGGGCAAGAGACAAAATTAACATGATGCCTGCAGGAAAGGGCTGGAGGCAGAGGCAGACCTGCGGGGGGGGGGGGGTAGGGGGGGTGGGGCGCTGCTCCCTTTGGGCGCTGGGAAACCAGGTAGGAGTCCGGCCTTGTGGTTACAGCACAGGCCAGGCCGGCTCCCTCCCTCACACATGACCCCCAGCAAGTCGTTTGACCTCCCCGGGCCTCGGTCGATACAGATGGAAAGCTGGAGAGAAAGCAGGAAGCTGACTGCAAAACCAGATGCTGCGTCTGCGCCCAGGCGGCCAGGGGAAGTGGATTACACCCCCGCCCCCGCCCCCTCCCTAGCGCCCAGACTAGACAACAGCAGGGCAAGCGGGAGCCAAGGCGACGTCAGACCAACTCCCAGCGGCATCTGAAGCTGCTACCAGGGCACCATGCCGTGCGCCCCTGGGACATTCAGCCACCCTCCTCCCAGACGCTGCTCCAGGCACCCGGCCTCCCGAACACCCCTCCCCCCCGCCCTTCCCTTAACATCCCCTTCAGACACTGTGCCCCCAAACATACCTTCCCCATCCACCCCCTCCCACAGTGCACCCCACCTTTTCCACAGACACCCCATCCCCTCACACCCCATCCCCCCGCCCCAGTACCTGTCCTTTACCCTGGACACTCTCTCTCTCACGGGCTTTGCATCCAAGCCCTCCCACCCCTAACTCCCTTGCTCCCACAGGTTGGATCTGCCGGTGCACTTAAGAGATTTTTTGCAGCAGCGTTCCCTCCTGGGTCATGCCAAGGTGCCGACCCCAGAAGCTCTCTAGCCCCAAGAAGCCAGCGCCAAGGAGCCACGGGCCCACAGGAGCCGCCGGCTGGCTCCCTGCGATAGTACTGCCAGGAACAGCCAGACTGGGCTGGAAAATAGCTCCTGATTTCAGGAGAGTAATTCCCATTCACCTTCGGATCTGCAACAGGCCGGGCAGTCACAAGCAGACAGCGCTGCGGGGCACACGGCTCCTTATCTAGGATACTTCAGCCCTAGCGCACAAGATGGCTTCTAACCAATCCACAACCACCAAGGAGCCCTCCTATGCCCAGTGTCGTGCGCTCAGTTCATAGCCGTGCCAAAGGCTTCCCCGCCTCAGGGAGATCCTGATGGTGTCCCAGACTGGGAGGGGAACAACGCAACCTCCTGACCCAAAGGAGCAACAGCTCGTGTGCATGCCAGCTTAGAGGGCACAGACCCAGACTCCAGCAAGTGCAGCTTAGGGACTTGCCGAAGCCCCACAGCAGGGCAGCACTGTGCCTAACACAATGGGCCCAACCAGGTGGAGGCTTGTAGGCACTCCTGCCTTGGTGTAAAATACTCAGTCCCCTGCTTTGAGGAACTTCTAGAACCCCTCCCGCCCCCTGATCCCTGTAGTCCGAGCACCTGTAAGACTACATCACCCTGTGCCCTATATCCATAATCCCCATTTTAGAGATGAGGAACTGAGACCCAGAGAAGCTAAGTGACTCCCCCAAGGTCACACCGGAAGCCTGTGGCAGAGCAGGGGTTTGAAGGCAGGTCTCCCAACTGCCAGACTAGGGTTTAACCCTTGAACCATCCTTTCTCCCTACGGCGGGGCCCCGCTCCCCTCCCAGAGCTGAGTGCAGAACCCCAGCATCGAGCCAACAGCGACTCCCAACTCGGCAAGGAAAGCTCACGGGTAAAGGGCCGGCCAAGTCAGAACTGAGACCTCAAATCCATTCTCCCCGGGGAGCGATCCTTCCGTCTGAACAGCCTGGTGCAGTTCAGATCCCACAGGAAAAACAGGAGCAGTGGGCCCACTTTGGAGGTGTCTCTCTTCTGCCTGAAGCTGGGCTGGAGCAGAGAAGAAGGACACCCAGGCACAAAAAATATCCCACCGGCCAACCCCTACCCCTGGGGAGGTGGATTAGTAACTCATGCCCCCTGCTGGGCACCAGCTTTGTGCCCAGTGGAATCCCACACAGCTCCCTCCACCTGCTGCTTCTCCAATTAAATTCTCGCTTGCCCGTGGACCTTGGGTGAGGCTGGGGGATGGCGTGTTCCGAGGAGGGCCAGGGGGGCGCCTGCGGAGGCATTCCCATGCCCCACGCCTAGCTGGCTGCAGCGGGGGGGGGGGGGGTTGACACCGGGAGGCAGCTCGGTTAGGAGCGGGGAGAACCAGACTGGGAAAGGAAGCCAGTTTCCACCTCCCTAAGCCTCTCGCCACAGAGAGCACTTGAGAGGCTGCCCAGACTGGGAGGAATAAATGCACAGCCCTTTGGATCAGACAGCTTCACTCGGGGGCTATTTGCTTGTGGTGGAGTGAGACTGGGTACTCAAGAGCCCCCAGAGACCCCCCTACTCCGGCTGATGCCCTCTCAGATCCAGGCTCTGCAGTGCAAGGGGGCAGGCTGGGACAGGGAAGCGGATGGTAGCTCAGCTTGGATAATGAGGACAAAGCACCGTCCAGACAGGGAGGGCTCATTAAGGGAGCTGAGCTAGTTGGACTCGGGCATGGTTATACGAGTAAAGGTTAGCCAGGCAGTCATCCTGGCGTCAGGATGATGAATCGTGCATCTTTTATAGCAGTAACATCGGAGCACATGTCCAGCTCGTCCTGGAACCTGTCTCAGGCCGCAGCAGATGCTGGCTGCTTCAGATGAAGCTTTTAAAATCCCAGGACACAATTATGCAATCGGTGCTTAATCTGAAATGAAAGAGGTGCTGGGGCCCAAGCAATTTTTCTTTACTTTCATAACGGACGCAGCAAGCCTGGAGGTGCCAGGGCTACAAACTGCCAAGCCCAGAGGTGCCGGGGCACAAATGAAGCACTGTATGCAATGCCATTCAAGTGGGAATGCAACAGCGGGGTTAGGATGGGATCTTCTTCCTGACCTTGGCCCCTTACTCCCTGAAGCATGAGGATTGCTAGCCCGTGTCATTTTCATTTTAGCGGGTATCACTGCCAGGGCTGTGCTAATTCATTCCCTTTTTTTGGACACTTCTGCTGGAGTGGAGAAAAGAGGAATGCTATCCACTTAACCAAATAAAGGAAAAAATCTATCACATCACTGGCAGACAGTATTGTCTCCACTAGGATACTGGTAACCCCTGCAGTGGCGTTAACTGAACCATTTTAGGAAAACAGTGCCACTCTGCTCTTGTGTTTGCCCTTTATTTACTTTGTGCATACTTAGCTGCACTGTGTCCCCTGTATAGTCGTTTCCCCTGTGGGTCTGTCACACAGCAACAGGGGAGAGGAAAAAAACAATAAAAAATGGCTTTAAAGCCCCAGAGATTGGGAAGGAGGGTGACAGTGGGCAAGAATGGAGGTAGGAACCAGAGTCACACCAGTTACAGCATCACCCGCTGCAAAGATACAATCAGTCACAATAACGGGAAGATGATGCCGGGGGAGGGGGACTAGAACGAAGGCTGCTCCATGGTGTGCCAGGTAAAGCCACTCCATTCCCTAAGAACAGGCTTGAAAAGCTGAAACCCACAGCCATCCCCCACAACCAAATCCTCTAGTGCCACCTCTTCCCAAAGACCCCGATTCACATTTCCACCAGCAGGGCAACAAGCGTGCCCCAACACAGCCACCTTTACTGTAATCTCTTCTGCTCACACAAACTGAGCAGGGCTAGACTTGAACAATACTTGGAGGGCAGACTGATTCGCTGGGAAGATTCCCATTGATGTCAGTCCAATCTAGGCCTTAATCTCCCTTCCAAGTCACTGCTGAACTAGTACCCCAGCATGGGACTAGGGGAACTGTGCTGCTGGATGTACCTTCTAGCAGAGTCCCCTCTGGCTGTAATAAACTAGGAATTACAAGGACACTTTACATAGGAGCAGAGAGCACTAACCCTGAGACCTAAAGTGAATGCTAAGTTTTGCCTCCCCAAAGTTCCCTCTGCAGTTAAAGTTGCCTTTCGTTCTAAGTGCTGCATAGTATTGCAGCGTGCTGTTTAAATACCGTGTTTCCCCGAAAATAAGACAGTGTCTTATATTAATTTTTGCTCCCAAAATTACATTACATTATATTACAGCGAGAGGCAAAACTGGAAGTACGTCTTATTTTCGGGGGATGTCTTACTTTTGGGGAAACAGGGTAGCTGCCACATTCTGGCCCAGAAACAGCTGCATTTCAGCGAGGGTTGGTCAGATGCCTATCTACACACACCTATTGGGAGGCTTAATGTTTGAGATCCACTGAGAAAAGGCTCTATAAAAACGCAAACTTTGGATGTTATGCGGAAATCCAAGTGAGGCAGCACCCAAAAAAGTGTGTACTATATAATTTTTTTAAAGGGTAAGAGGGCCCTTAAGACACCTGCTGAGAGCCCAGGAGGTTAGAGGGAGCCAAGTTTTGAGTGATTAAAAGGAAGACAAACTTTTTAAGTGGCCTGTGATTTGCCTAAAAATAAACAGTGGAAACAAAATCAGGAAAAAGGAATTCAAGACCCTACAGCAGAGCAACCCTGAGCAGATGTAAACTACAAAGAGTCAGGGCTAGTCCGCATTCCAGGGACTTATTTCTGCACTTCTAACAGAAAGGCACCAGCACTCAGGTCTGAAGACTTTGGCCAGCCTCTCCCCTCCCCCCCCCCCCTCTTTTCGCTCTGCAGGTCGTCCCCCCTCTGGGAAATCCAGGGCTCCTCTCCTGAGCCCCGCACAGGGGGCCTGGAACTGGCAGGGTACACATCAGGGTCACTGGGAGGTCACTTTCCTTTATGATGGGACTCCTGGGGCCCAGGAAGGTTTTAACACCACTCATTCCCTCCCCTGGCTGGGCGGGGAGGGGGAGAACAGCAGTATTTCCTGGGAGAGGATAAAGGAATGAAGTGGCAGGAAGATTTTTTTGAGGGAGGGAGATTAACACTTTCCTGGCAGGCAATTTTCAAACTCAGAGTTAAGAGCCGGGGTCCGCTTTATAGAGTGGGCTGAACGGTGACAGCATGGGATGGGGGAGTGGGTGGGGGGGTGTTTCTGTGCCTGCCCTTTGCTCTCCAGGCTGGCCGCGCTGGGGCAAATGGTGTGTGTCACGGAGTGCCCTGGCGATGGTCTGGAACCACTCTCTAGGAAGCCAGACTGGACTTCGGGTGAAGTGTCCCCTCTCCGTACACAGCCTGTTTCCCAGGCCAGGAGCTTCACGGGTACCCACTTCAACCTTCCTGGGTCTGACCTCGGAGCATTCAGCACCTTCTGCCCCTCCGTCCGCAGCAAGCCTGCCTGGGTGGGGTCCTGAGGGAGCCCGTGGATTCTGCACCCCAAATCCACAGTCAGAAGTGACTCTCAGCCAGCCAGTAAAACAGAGGTTTATTCAATGACTTCTGTCTGGTCTAACCCAGACCATACAGCGAGCGTGAGCCCTCAGCTGGATCCATTTTGGGGGCCAGAGAGTGAGATCGCTCCTCTGCCTCCCTGCCTGACTCCAGCCAACCCGGACTTCCAAACCCCCTCTCCAGCCCCTCCTTCCTGCATTCCTGTGTGTTTCCTTTCCCGGGCAGGTCAGGTGACCTCCCTTCTCCTCCTGGGGTCAAGTTACAGCTTCACCTATGGACACCTGCAGAGAGACTGTGCTTTGCATCAGCTACACATTCCTATCCCCCCACACCGACACTCAAGAAATGCATAGGGGAAACTGAGGCACACACACACAGTATTCCTACTTCGTCACACCTGGTCTAACACAGACCATACAGTGAACGTGATCCCTCAGCTAGCTCCTCCGCCTTCCCTGCCTGACTCCACGTAGCTTCGGACCCCAAACTCCTCTCTCCAGCCACACCCCTGCTTCCCTTTTGTCTTTCCTTCCCCAGGCAGGTCAGGTGACCTCCCTTCCCCCCCTGGGGTCAAGTTACAGCTTCAGGTATGGCCCCTTCACACAACAGCCAGAGGAACAGAGCATTTCTACTCCGTCACAGTGAGGAAGTGGGGTAAAGGCGCCTGTCCCATGGCCAATGCCTGGAGCAGCGGCAATTATTTCCCGAGGGAGCAGCAAGCAAACCTACTTGGCCGGAGACAGGCGTCCCAGGGCATGGAGCCCTCAGGAGCACCGGGACCATAAGGCGTCCCTTTCACTAAACAGGGATCGTGCCCCGAAAGACACACCCCAGCGAGGCTGCAGATTAGGATGGGCCAGTTGTAATGCGGAAGGGAGAGAGACACTGTCCACCTTCCCCAGAAGGGAAAGCTCTACCCCTTCGCTTTCAATTCACACGAACCTCGAACCCAGGGCCACAACCAACAGGACTGGAAAGGAAGTCCGTGACCCGTGCTGGCTAGGGCAGAGGTGAATGCCGCCTTCGGAGTAACATCACCGCAGCTTTTCAGGCTCAGGAAGAAACCCCCCTGCGACCCAATTCCTATTACAAGGGACTGGGTGCTCCAACCCTGCAAGCAGCTTGGAAGGGTCACAGCCCCCGTGTCCTCCCCCGGCTGCGGGGGATGGGGAGAGGCGCCCTTCGGAGAGGACACCGTGAATCATCCCCTCATGCCCCCCACCTCCCAGCAGATGGAGCGTCTCCCCAGAGCCTGCGCCTGGCATTTGACAGCTCAAGGCAGAAAGTGAGGCCTTTGGCTGGCCCAGAGCTCCCCCGCGCCCCCTTTGCCCCCCTACCTCCGGCTTCCCCCTTCCCCTCCCAAGAGCTCCGAGAAGCCAATGTCTCCACCCATCCCTCGCGCCAAAGGGATGAGAATGTGGAAGCAATTCCACTTGGCAGGCCAGCAACAGTGAGTCAAGAACAGTTGTTTGGCTTGTCAGCCACCCAGGCCCTGCAGGGCTCCGAGCAGCCGTTTCCTTTCCGGTGGCTTAACCCTTTCAGGCTCCCCCCGCCGGCCCCCTTACCCCCGCAGGAGCCAGAGGCCGTGTGCACAGCCAGCTCTGCCCCCTCGAGCTAGAGCCTGGCAGGCCTGGCGGACCATATTCCCCCTTCAGAAGGGAACGGCCCAAGGCTGCAGCTATGGAAGTGGCACCAGATCTCCCTTCTGCATCTCTCACGGCTGGATTGGACCCGCTCACACAGCCTGGCAGGACCATCCCCGCGCAGTGCCTGGATGAAGGCCTGGCTGCCCCCGTGCGTTCTGGGGGACCGTTGTAACCAGCCCTGCGTGGATCCTGCAGGACTCCAGGGGCCGGCCGCCATTTCTGGATGGCCCAGCCGGGGTAGGACGCCTGCGCGCCGTCCATACTACGGCTCCCCTCATCGCTCACCAGTGGGGACGCCAGGTCCCAGTTTTGACTCAGTCCCATGGTTTTCGTCATGGCAGCAGGGGGAAGAGGACGCCAGGCCTGGCCCGGGTCTCCAGGGCACTCTGAGGAGAGCAGTGTCGCTGGGGTTGGAGAGGAGGGACTCAGGAGCAGGTTTCTCCCTCTGCGCAGCAAGCTGCTGCCACAGCGAGGTCACCACCCTCCCTGAGACAAGGCCCTGGCTGTGTGTGTGTGCTTAGACACTCTTCAGCAGTGAGGCCGGGCGGGGGGATTAACATTTACCCTGGCGCTGCAGGGAAACGGGGCCAGACAGGCCCAGCCCTCACAGAGCTCCAGAAATTATATCCCAGAAAGGGGAGACAAACTGCCCACCCCCACCTGAAAGCTCCGGCTGGTGCTGAAGACAAATCTCCCTGCACCTTGTCCCTATGGGGACAGATCAACCCCTAACGACTCCAGAGCCGACATCCAGAGGATGGGGGATCTGTCCCCACCCCCGCACAGCACCTCAGTGGGGGGATGGATTCCCCTTAAAGACAGAGACCTTGGTCATAAGCAAAAAAGTATCCAAAGGGAGAAATTCAGGAGCTTCTGGACGGCTCCTATGCACCCTGTGGCCTGCAAGCATTTAGAGGGTCAGAATCCAATGGGGGCTTATCCAGAAGCCAATGTTTGTCGGTCATTTGCCAGCCCCAATACAGGGATGCAGGGGACAACCGCAGACCTGACAGGCTTGGGTTCCTGTCATTACTTCAGCCATTCTCGCCCATCAGCGTATCCTCCCCCTTGGGATCCTCTGGGCTTTCCCCTTTCTTTTGAAAATCCTCAAGGCAGTGGTGACAGGCAGAACCACGCGGGGTGCCAGAGTGCCCGCTCCAGCCCAGGGTGCCGTGACCAATGAAGGGTTCCCGGCCTGTCCTGGAACCCCTGCGCCGCTAACCTTTGTGGAGCCCACGTGATGCACTCTCAGTCTTTCATCTGCTTTCCCACCTGCCTGCGTGCAGAATGGAGCCACCTCAGCAGCGTCCGTGCTATTTAAAGCTCTGACTGCCGCGAATGACATTAGGCTTCGCGATGCTCTCTGCTTGGAATCAAAGCCTCTCTCCGGTTTCTTTCTCAGGCCTCCAGATGATGCTGTTTAAGGGTTAGCTCTGAGGAGAGCCCCATCCAGGCCTCTTCAGCCAGCCGGGTGCTGGTGAGGACTCCTGGCCCCATGCGTCCTGCAAGGCCACAAGCCCGCTCCTGCCATGGCTTCATGGGATGGGCGTGTTGTCTAGCCCCTCGCTGGATCAGATCCCAAAGGTAACTCCGACAATCCCTGCTCTGATCACTGCCTCTCCAGCCTCTGCCCAGCCTCTGGGGGCAATTAATCAGGGCTCTGCTTTCATGCTGCTTCTGGAGGACATCTCCGCCAAGTCAAAGGAGCAACGTCAAGGTTAGCCTCTGCTAACGGAGCAGGCTGCCTTGGAGCCAACATGGGTCTGACATTAGATCCCTTCTCTTCACCATGGTGTGGTCAGCCATGCAGGCCTCTCCTCCCACGGTGCCAGACCTTTTAACGCTCAGGACGCAGCGGGACCGCAAAACAGTAGGGATCCGTTAGATCAAGGCAGGGGCTTTCTCCTTACACTTCTGCTGCATGGGATGACACCCCAACACAAGAAGGTGGGGTCACCTAGAATAGCCTCAAATCTCTGTTGCCACACGGCACACAGAAGTAGGGTAAGGAACAAGGACTTCTGGCTTCTACCCCAGGTTCTGCCACTGACTGGGATCCTGGCCAAGACTTTGGGTCTCAGTTTTCCCATCTGAGAAATGGCAACAAACCCACTTGTCTCCCAGGGCTGAGGTGCAGCCTAGCACCTCCAGACCTGCAGATAGAGGCCTCTACAGAAACACCAAACACTATAGGGTTGTCACCTTTCTAATTGCTGGTAATCAGAACCCCCAGGCCCTGCCCCACCTCTTCCAAGGCCACACCCCTTTCCTCTGAGGCTCCACCCCCTCACTCGCTGGATTATCTCTAGGGACCTGGCTGAGAAGGGGCAGCGCGGGTGAGTGACCTGGTGCCTCCCCGCACCCAGCGGTAACCAGACTTTTGGTTCAGGTGCCATATTTAGGGTTACCAGGTCCCCTTTTGAGCAGAGTTTCCAGTCAAAGCTATGTCCAGGCACCTGGCAACCCTAAATGGCACCTGGACATAGAAGCCAAAAACCGGACTGTTTGGGTGAAACCCAGGTGAGTGGCAACCCTACGATCTCCCTATTTCCAGGTGAGAATGGGACATCCATAAAGCTGGAACCCCACTGCATTTCATCCGAGAACCTTATGTAAAAACTTCCAGCTGCCAAATGCTGGGACTGGATCACTCAGAATTGCCCAGTTCTGTTCATTCCCTCCGAAACATCTGGCAAGAACTGCCGTAAGACAGGATGACCGTGGGTTCTCAAACCTTGGGTCGCGACCCCTCGGGGGGTCGCCGGCCACCTCTGGAGGCGTTGCAAGCTGCTTGTGCCGCCGAAAAGCCGCCGCCGCGATCGCTTCCACATCCGGCGGCTATTTTCGGCGGACATGCCGAGCACTCCCGAAAGCGCTCGGCCCGTCCGCCGAAAATAGCCGCCGAATAAGGAGTTAATTTATTCGGCGGCTTTTCGGCGGACATACCAGGGTCCGCCGCACCGAGGGAGAAACTAAAAAGGGGTCGCGGTTCTCAATAGTTTGAGAACCCCTGCGCTAGACTGACCACTCCACTCACCCAGTACGGCCCTTCTTATATTCTTAAAAAGCCACACACTGTGGTCACCACAGAGCAGCCCACCTTCCCCTCCATCATGGCACGATACAGAAGGACACACAGAAACAGGGTGCTTCCTGGGGGCAGGGGAAAAGCTAGAGGTTGGAGAAGGAAGAGTTAAACCGGCGAAAGCAAGCCTGGACAAAAAAGCAGAGGGCGAGAGAAAGACAAAGCAAGAGGCTAAAAGCCAAGAGCTGAAGGAAGAGCAGGATAAGAAGAGGAGACAGGGAGTTGGTGTGTGCACGCCGTGCGGAGGGGAGGGAAAGGGGTGGTTGATGACCAAAGTCATTGAAAATTTTTTGGCACGCCTGCCCTCCAGTATCCTGGCTGCCGGCCCAGCTCGGAGCTGAACTTAAACAAACTCCTGTTGCAGCCATCTGCTTGATTTTAAAATAAATCAAACAATCTGTTGAGCCGTGGGTGATCAAGTTTCCATCTGTGCGGACGCCTGCTCGCCTGCTTGGAGCCTCCGCTTGCCTCTACCAGCCAAGCACTCCCGGCAGCATGTGGCCTCACTAATTCCTCCAGGAAAAGAAGAAACCGGACCTCCCCCACCCAGCCCAGCCGCCTAACTCAAACCAAGTGCTATTTTTACAGCTGCCCAGCAAATAGATAGAGGTTTTAAATGGGGGGAGGGGGGAAAACAGGGGGCAGGATGAGCCTTAGAGGTCTAGCCCAAGTGCTGCAGAGGCAGGGGAATTCCTCATTGGCAAGCACCAGCGCCTCCCCACCCCCCCAATCTCTATCCACGCCACATGAGGAGGGTCCAGTGGAATAAAAATAAAGCGAGCTGCAGCACCTGGCCGGCCTGACGCGCTGGTGACCGCAGGAGAAAAGCCACTGACCGGCCAGAAATAGCCGCCGTGAATCCCACGCCATATGACTGCCTCAGGAAAGCAGCAGAGCGTGCGTGTTCCAGGCAGGTGCCGGGGAAGCCCAGAGCATGCACGGGGGAACGACCCACAGAGGCGCTCAAAGCACTGTTTACACTAAGCCTCAAGATGCACCACGTGAGGCACCTCGTCACCCCCATTTCAAAGATGGGCACGTCTTGCTGTGCCTCAGTTTCCCCCGGGGACACTAAGGCAAATACTAGCAGAGTTCCCAGTCCCCTGCTCTGGGAGGGGCTGAAGAACGCCCAGGTGAGAGGGGGCCTGCTGATGGGTAATTCTTCATCCCCCAGCTTGTCTACTACGGGGATGTCTACACAGCTTGTCTACTACGGGGATGTCTACACAGCTTGTCTACTACGGGGATGTCTACACTGCTTCTCTACTACGGGGATGTCTACACTGCTTCTCTACTACGGGGATGTCTACACTGCTTCTCTACTACGGGGATGTCTACACAGCTTCTCTACTACGGGGATGTCTTACACAGCTTCTCTACTACGGGGATGTCTTACACAGCTTCTCTACTACGGGATGTCTACACAGCTTGTCTACTACGGGGATGTCTACACAGCTTGTCTACTACGGGGATGTCTACACAGCTTGTCTACTACGGGGATGTCTACACAGCTTGTCTACTACGGGGATGTCTACACTGCTTGTCTACTACGGGGATGTCTACACTGCTTCTCTACTACGGGGATGTCTACACAGCTTCTCTACTACGGGGATGTCTACACAGCTTCTCTACTACGGGGATGTCTACACAGCTTCTCTACTACGGGGATGTCTACACTGCTTCTCTACTACGGGGATGTCTACACTGCGTTTTCAAACCCGCGACAGGGAGGCTCCACCCAGGCGTGCACTACGGCGCTAAAAACAGCAGTTTAGACGTTGTGGCTTGGGCTGGAGCTGGGACTCCCAGAAACTAGGCCGCGCTGTTTAGTGCCGCAGTGGGAGCCTGCGTCTGGAGACCCGGAGGCTGAGCCTTGCTGCCGTGGGTTTTGACACCCCCAGTGTAGACGTATCCCAAGCTCTTTGGGACAGCGACAGTCTCTTTCTAGGTGTATGTACAGCACCTAGCGCAATGGGCCTCGTTCCTGGCGGGGGCCTCCCGGTGCTGCCGCAACGCAAGGGTCCCCCCAAGTTTCACCTTTTGCTCCCATGGTGGCAAGGCCACCTAGCAGCCTAGTTAATCCACGCCCAACATCACCACCCTGACCCAGACGCTTAGAAGGGGCCCAGTGGGGTGGAAACCTCGCAGGACACAAGTGTCCCCACAAGCTCCCTTATTACCAGCCATCTCCCCGCTCCCTGGCGACTCAGTGGGGCAACCCCACCCCCAGTCTGCATGCAGTGCTGAGCCACCGGCTTCCCTCCCAGCTTGAGACGTCCATCCGGTGGGGTCAGAGCAGAGGAAAAAGTGATGGGCGCTGAGCCAGCGTGGCCAGAAGCGAGGCGGAGGAGGGGAAAGAGGGCAGTAGAGCCAAGGAAAAAGTGAGAAAGGAGCTCAGGAGGGCGGGGGGGCGGTTAAGCTCACCAGAGCCCATCAGTAGCAGCAGCACTTCGGAGGCCTGCCAGGCCTGACCCTGAGTAAACAGGATGGTGTGAAAGACAAAGCCGAGCCAGTTGCTTTGGGGTTGGGACTCTTTGTCTGGAAGGCTGTGGGGAGGAGGGAGCACGCCCAGCCGGGACGCCGAGGGGAGGGTCACCTGCACGGCAGCTCGGCGTGGGGGAAGCCAGGGGAATTCGCCGTGCCTGGGAGAGCTTTCAGCCTGCAGCTCTCCGCCTCGGGAGAGAAGAGACAGCCGGAGTCCCACCAGAAATGCACAGTGATTTGTGGAGGCTGAAGTCTTTTGGGTGGGCAGCGGGGTGAGCCATGAACGCAGGTTCCCAGGCCCGGGAAACGCCAGAGGATAAGCCAGATCAGAAGGGAGTGGGGCTGCTCTTTGGAGCTCTCCCTGGCAGACAAGGGGCCAGCCGAATAGCATGGTGTCCTGGAAGGACAGGCACATGTAGAACTGTCTCAGGGCAGCTCCGTTGTCACTTGGCCCAGGCACGCCCTGACCCACAGACTCAGGGGCAGGGGAATCCCATGTGATTCTCCAGCACCCCCGGAGTAGCTGGGTCGTCATTTGTCCCTTTGAAGGAGGCTCACAGCCTGAATCAAGGTGCCGACTGGACATGAGAATCTAACCTGGGATTTTCCTGTGGGAAAAACTCCTGGTACTGCAACCTGCACAGGTAGAGAGTCCCTCCACACGCCTGCCTCCTGGAAACCCACACACCTAACTCTCAGAGTCATGCTCCCGGCCTGCAAGGCTCTGGGACGTCGCAGGGTGACAGAGACGCAGGCTCTCCTCTGCGTGGGGGGGGGGGTGATCTCCCTTTAATACGTGGAGGGGGAATGTCACCAGGTTTGCTCTCTTCATGGAATTTCCATCCTTGCAGCGTGAAGGACCCCCCTCCCCCCCCAGGTCTCATGTTATTTCAGCCCCGGAAGTCTCCCTGCTCCCGAACCCCAGCGGAAATACTAACTCGGACGTACAGCCCTGCTCCGGGCAAGGAGTGTCAAAACCAGCCTGCTTCGGCAAGGACAGGCTGGGCAGGGACACGCCACATACTCAGCATGTTGTTCCTGCAGCTCCCTTGGGGCTGGCTGCAGAGGCCGGCAGGTCTGGGAGCCACTGCCAATGCGACAAAGGCAGCAGGAGTGGGGGATGCTCCTCCCTTCAGTATGAACCAGGAGCCCCAGGCCTTGCTCCTGGCAGAGGAAAGAGCCATTGAGGAGGACAGACGGGTCTGTTGGCAGGGAGAGAGAAGCCGCGTCCTTGGCACACAAAGCGAGGGGGAGGGAGATGTAGGGCTGAACCGGGGAGGCGTCTCTGGGCCTCCCCTCCGCAGCGTCGGGCTCCCGTCTTTGCCTGGCCTGCGTGGGGGGACAGACGCAGGCCCCAGGCCATGCCGCCAGCCGGTCCCGGGCACAGCGTGCCCTCCGGTTGGTGCTGCCAGGAGCCCAGAGCTGGAGAATAAACATCCCCCGGTGCAGGGAGAAGGCTGGAGCCAAGAGCTGCCCAGCCACTGTAAACAAACAAACACTCTCTCCTCCACCAGGCTGGGAATTAGCACTTTGCTGGCAATGAGTAAAGGGCGGAGGGGGAGGTAGCCAAGCGAAGGAGCCGGAGCCGGCATGGAGCCGGAGTCCCCTCCCCACCCCCAGCAAAGCAGGGAGAAGGAAGCCTGCAGAAGCACTGCCAGGGACCAAGACCACCCGGATCTCCCACGGGCCTCTGGGAGCAGCCCAAGGAGTGATTATTTAACCCATCCCGTTCCATGCCTTCTGAGAGCAGAGCCCATCGATTGGATGGGGAGGGCCATGTGGGATTAACCGGCACAGTCACAGCCCCGGCTCCCGCTGTGCTAGGTGCGGTACACACACAAAGACAATCCTGGGCCCAGGGAACTTCCAAGCCACGCCGGAGACAGAGACTCTTGCACAGCACCTTGTAGGGCACATTGCCAGCATGGGGCACATACAAACAACCCATCACTACGGGCCCTGGCTGGTCTAATGCTAGCCGGGGTCAGGCCAGGTCAGTCCTCGAACGGGGTCAGTAGAGGGAGCGTTTTCTTTCAGATCAGTACTGAACCCAGCAGGCTCCCAACGCGCACTGGCCGGAGAGTGGACCTGATTTTAACTCTGGCTTTCATGTTGCATAGCTCTTTACACCAGTACAAATGGTAACCTGGCTGTGCTCTGTGTCAGTCCCTACGCATGGGGCAAGAGATTCTTTTGGATGGGATGTAAAACCAAAAGTTACAGGGAAGAGGAAGTGATTCGCCCCGGGTCCTGGAGAACTTCCAACCGTGTCATTCTATTCCACTTCCCTAAGATGCCAATTAAATAGAGTATTCTTTATTTCCTGTCCTAAAAGCATTTTCGTCTGCTACTCAACAGCTGCAGGGGTCCACCCCAGAGGTGGCTGCATTACAGTGGTGGGCACTCAGAACATTGGATAGGGCCTAACAGAATGAGAAAAAGCAGAGGACTGGCTCATACAGACACCCAGCTCTGGGCATGTTGCTTCCTACAACAAAGGATTTCTTGGCTTAAGAAAGAACAGACGCGGCCTGGCTGAGAAGCAGGAGAAAACCCAGGTTTCCCACTTACTGTGCAGATGTTCTGGACCAAAACCAGAACAGAGATTGAATTAATCTCCCTCCACAGCCAGGACATTTGGAGCGTATTGCTCCCCGCCCAGCTAGCCCTTCATCCTGATGTCAGATGAAGGATACCAGCTGATTCTTCACCCCACGCTCGGAACGATAAACCCTAATCAAGAAAGGTGGTGGGGAGAGGACAACGGAGACAGTAGAAGAGGAATTTCTGGTCAGGCTAAAACTGAAGTCACTAACACTCGATCAAGAGAGGAAAAGCTTCCCAGATGGCTGACCAGTCTACACCCAGACACATGCTGCAGGCAGATGGGTTTAGTGGGTGGCAAGTTTGGGGCGTGGGGAAAGGAGGAAACCCAGCACTGATGTCCCCCACCTCCCTCCCTTACTCTGCCACATTCTCTGCATCTGGAAACAGCAGAGCAAAGGCGGACGTTCTAACAGTCAGCAAAACCTTCTAGCCTAGGCTTCAAGGTCCCTTCAAAGTCCTCCTGCCCAGCGTCTGAAGGGTCAATCCGCCTACCTGCAGCTGTTGTCTGAGCCCCAGGAAGTGTCAGCTGATCCCCTCTCCAAAATTAAGGGGGGGGGAAGAGAAGGGTTAGAATCTGAGATCAAAACTGTTTCAAAGGGTTACAAACATCCAGCTGACTGCTGCTCTGCTTGCTAACTGGAACCACTCACAGTCCACTGCACCCCCGTCTCCCCCCCATGGTGGAGTCCCCGCTGCTCTGTCCATCATCACAGGATGATGGGGGAAATGGAGTTAGAGCCTGGCCTATGGAAAACAGGCCCAAGCCGTTAGAACCAGGAGGAGACATGGTGCCATGGATAGCTCAAGGCACGGTGCAATCTTCAGCTTCCACCTGGACAGCCCCACTAGAAACCTCAATTTCACATCTCATGTGACCAGGCCCTCTGCAGAGAGAGGCATAGCCTAGTTAGTGGGATGGGAGCCAATGCCAGCTCTGACACAGCCTCCCTCTGTGACCTTGGTCCAGTCACTCTGCCTCCCCAAGCCACAGTTAGCCCGTGCGTGCAGTCAGGATACAACAGATATTGCCACAGGCACCGACACTGTGGGTGCTCCGGGGCAGGTGCCCCACACCGCCCCTGGAAGAGCCTGGCTGCTGACACGTCTCTGCGGCCCCTGGGAAGGAGGGGAGCAGCGGGTCTCTGTGAGCCGCCCCCACAGCTCCCATTGGGCAGGAACTGGCCAATGGGAGCTGCGGGGATGGTCCTGGAGGCGTGGGCAGTGCGTGGGGCCGCAGAGACAGGCCAGCGGCCAGCTACTTCCAGGAACAGCGTGGGGCCAGGACAGGCAGGCAGCTTGCCAGGGCCCTTCTGCACCGACGGACTTGTAGCAGATCCCCATCGACTGGCAGAAGCTCCAGGATCGACCAGTCGATCACGATCAAGGGACTGGTGACCACTGGCATAGACCAAGCCCTTAGTGGGTACCTCTTACCTCCAAGATAATGACCCAGAACGGAACGTCACAGCTTGATCCGATCTGTACTACCTGGCAACCCCAACTCTGGCTCCCGTCTGGCAGCTGTAAGCGCAAAGGTCCCCTGAAAACAAGGCCCAGGGTGGGGTGGTGACATTGCCACATAGTAAATGAACTAGGAATCCAATGTGTTTAGAGCTGGGGTCACCAGACACACCGAGGTCCTGGGAAATGCTTGTGCACACACTGCACTACGAACCTGCACACGCTCTGGCCTGGGACACCTGTGGGCCTGGAATTGATCACACCGGCTCTTTGCTAATGATGTGCTAAGTCAGCTTCTGCATCCTCTGTGCTGACAGCAGCTGGAGAACTGCCACTTTATTCTCCCCATCACTAACTCTCCCCATGGATTCAGCAGGCTGTGCAAGTCTCAGAAAGAGCAGACTCAGGAGTGTCAGATATCCCCCTCCGGAAGCAGCAACAGCCAGGCTGCTTGGCTTAACAGAGACCGGAGGGCTAGATAAATGACTAACAGAGCAATCGGTAAGTCAGCATGGCGCTTCGCAGCATCACAGATGATGGATGGGAACGCAGCCTGCTCCCCAAAGCACAATGCAGACAAGCAGTGGGCAGGGGTACCCGCAGTGGTGCGGTCATCGACCGGGCAGGTGAGAACGGAGGTGCCCTGCCACAGAAGACCCTCAGGCTGAAAGCCACTAGCTCGCCACAAACCCTCATTCATCACAACAACCACAGCCAACTAAAACTTCCTGCTGCGTACCGTCCTGCCCACCAAGGCCAAGGCAGCTCCGTGATCTTCCTGCTACCTCCGACCCTTGAGCTAAGGTTGGATCCCTGTTAGCATTATCCAGAATGACTCTCAAGGGATAGCGGCGGGACTGGGGGGGGCGGGAGGGGGGATTTCCAGCCTGGCCCGACACACTGAGAGCTGCTTGCTAAGAAAAGTGGTGTAGCCACCGCAACGTGGGCAGCGGGACGGGCTAGTCAGTGGCTCCGGGTGCAATCCCGTCCATACGCAGGGCAGCCAGCCCGTCCGGCCGTGGCTACGCGGCCCGTTTTAGCACATGGACTCAAAGCCGGGGCTGGTGCGTCTACCCAAGCTGGGAATGACCCTTCTAGCTCCAATGTAGACATAACCTTAGTCAAGCAGCTCTGATGCCAGGCACTGTACTCACAATTCATTAGGGGGACCCCCCTCCCGTTTTGCAAATGGAGCTCAGTCCTGATCCGCAGTCCCCCCCCACCCCCCCTTGGCTGCCACAGACGGCTCTCTGCCCAGTGGGACCCGCTTCTCGGTAGCAGCTCTGCCAGCGACACCAGTTCTCCAGCAATGAAGAATCACAGAACAATTCTCTTTCTCTCACAGAAGGAACTCCAGAGCCGGCCGAACGGGCTTCCCCCAAAAGCTGGGCAGAGAGAACCTTCACTGCAAAGACACTGTGCTGCAGTGCTCGGTTTTCCCCCTGCATTACCCGGTGCCGGGGCTTGCATCATCGAGGGAACGGCAGAGCGAGCCTGGAGCAGTGCACCTGACTACGGATGCCGAGAGAAATGGGAAAAGCCAGCCGAGCACACCCACTGCCTGAGTGCAGGGTCAGCGCCTGCGTTTGCAGCCCTCGGTCAGCAAATCGGGGGAACCGCTGTCCATTCAGTGGGGGGTTTTCCCTTCCTCTCAGGTGGAATCAATCCCTCAGGCTGACAGGTCAGGAGCCAGGGACCCCGCCAGGGCCTTTTGGGAGGCAGGATGGTTTTGTGGTGGAAGCACAGGACTGAATCAGGTGACCGGCCTTCTACTCCCCCCCCTGCCACAGGCTAGGATTCTCCAGGCCCACAAGTCCCATGGGCTCAGCTCCAGGAGGGGTAGCGGCACCGTACCAAAGACTCAGCAGCGGGTTGACTATTTTGCGGGCCCTATTCCAACACTGAGCAATTACCATGATATTCTAGTGCCTCACAGATCTAGTCTGGACGCTCAGACAAGCCTGGACGTGCAGGGCCCGACTGCTACAAGGCCCAGACAAGTCCCTTTGTCTCACTGCAAGCCTGTGCCATTGAACTCACAGCAGGGACATGGACATGGGGGAGGGACAGCACACTGGTTTGAGCATTGGCCTGCTAAACCTAGAGTTGGGAGTTCAATCCTTGAAGGGGCCATTTAGGGATCGGGGGGGAAAAATCTGTGGGATGATTTAGCTGGGAATGGGTCCTGCTTTGAGCAGGGGGTTGGACAAGATGATCCCCTGAGGTCCCTTCCAACCCTAATATTCTATGACCTCAACCAGGGATCCAATAGCAGAGCACCTTAACAGCTGATCTAGCTCCTGCTAGAGGTGGATTATCCCCTAAATAAACTTCAGCACATGAAATAAAAGTTCATCTCACACACACCTGCCCCTAGGGAGAGAATCTGAATGTGACATACTACATGTGACCAGAATATAGCAGCCAAACGCTCTTGCGTTCCTGCCCAGCTAGAGTAGTTCTCAGCCCTTTCTTACCCCCGGGGGCCTCCTGGATTTCCAAACCTGCTGCAAAGTGACAGCTGGGGAGATTCAAAGAGCAACGGTTTTGTACGCAAGAGCTCAGGGCAGGGATTGGTGGTTCAGGTAATTGCCAACAGGAAGCTGTGCCCATCACCTGGCCCATCAGGAGTGGCAGACGCACGATGGCCGCTCTGTGGGTGATGTGAAAGGAGGGGCGAGTCTCGGTCCAGGCAGACGCTGCATCCACCAAGCTACCTGGACCGGAGTGGCCACGTGTGGGGATGACGCTTGGCTCCTCCTGCCCCAGGCACAGATAATAAACAGAGGACTTTGCTCTCCTGAGGACTGGTAAATGCAGCAGCTCCAACATGAACAAGAAAAATCAGCCAAAGGAATTGTCCGTGCCAGGCTGAAACAGGCACCGTTTGAATGGTCTGTAGAGCGTGTCTCAGCCCAGGCACGTTAGCTCCCTCCCCCCCCCCCCCTTTGGCACAACTCATCCTGGCTAATCCCAATGAGAGGGGAAGAGAATTTCCTCCCCCCCCCCCCCCCCAGCCACGCCACTGATGGTAGCAGAACCAGGCTGAGGCCACACCGGCTGCACAGTTGTTTATCTAGCGACTCCGCTCAGCACACAGGGCATTGCTGAGGTCAAGGGGAGCCCATGAGCCCGGCATGTGACACAGCTGTTGAGCAGGCGGGGGCTGTCACGGAGGGCCCGGGCGATGGTCTGGAACTTGCTCCCTAAGAAGCCAGTCAGGACTTCGGGTGAAGTGTCCCCTCTCCGTACACAGCCTGTTTCCAAGGCTAGGAGTTCACGGGTACCCACTTCAACCTTCCTGGGTCTGACCTCGGAGCATTCAGCACCTTCTGCCCGCCCGTGCGCTTCCCCCAGCGAGCCCGCCCAGGTAGGGTCCTGGGGGAGCCCATGGATTCTGCACCCAAAATCCACAGTCAAACGTGACTCTCAGCCAGCCAGTAAAACAGGTTTATTTGTCGACAGGTACATGGCCTAACACCGAGCTTGTAGGTACCCGAACCCCTCAGCTGGATCCATTTTGGGGGCCCAAGGGAGGCCAGACCCTGCCTGGGCCTGCCTCCCTTCTGCCCACCCAGCTTCAGACTCCAAAACCTCTCTCCAGCCAGCTGCAGACTCCAAACGGAAACTTCCTCTCTCCAGCCCCTTCTCCCCCCTGGCTCAGCCAGGTCAGGTGACCTCCCTCCCCCCCTTGGAGTCAGATTACAGCTTCAGGTATGGACACCTGCAGAGAGAGGGGAGAGGGCTATCGGCCCCTATTCCTCCACATAGACACTTAAGAAATGCATAGGGGAAACTGAGGCACACCCACGGTATTCCTACTCCATCACAGGGGCCAGGGGGGTGGAGGGGAAGAACACAAACCCCTGCTGCAGGGCGAGAGGCTCAGGAGTCCCAGCCTCCCAGCGGGTCCTGGATCAAGGTTAGTTCTCAGAGCGAAGGTGTATGTTGTGCTTAGGGAAGACTAAACGCCCAGGGTGCCCCGGTCCTGCCCGCCCGAAGGCCTCGCTGACAGCCGGTGTGTTTACACGCACATGTACTTTGGTGCTGGTGCCACGTGCCAGCCCGGCTGTAAGTCCCCTACAGCCACAGGAGAGGGCCAGGCTGAGCAGCAACAGTCGGAGCGGCCCCCATGCGGATGGGACTCTTGCCCCAGACCTCCCATCTTCAGGATCGGGGCGGGGCGGAATTCATTCGGTGGCCTGTTAAGTCCAGAGTTCCTGGCTGAAAGTGACAACGTGCGGGACGACCTGGGAGTGATGACCCCCTGGGAAGTGAACAGAGCCACCCCAAACGCCAGCCGCCCCACGGAGCATCCAACCCAGCCTTACACACTTGAGACAGGATCGACGTACGGGGAAAATGGAGAACAAGAGGTGCAGTCAGCCAGCGGAGAGTGGAACCGGGGTTCAGCTGGCAACTTCCTGCAGTCCGAGGGGCTGAGTTTTTACACTCGGACCGGAACAAGAACATTTTGCACCGAGGTGAACGAGCGCACAAGATGCAGGGTCCCAAGAATTCGAAGGAGACCCTGGATCCTTATTTTCTACTGCAGCTGAGTAAGAAACATAAGAGCCCCTCTGCAACCAATACGTCCTAACCCAAGGGAGCTGGCGTCTCGCTCTTCCCCACAAGCAGCTCCGGACTCAGTCCCTGCCTGGTGCCAGAGGGGTGGGGCTCAGCATCCCAGGAACCCTGGTGCAACCCATCAGCTCTGAGGGATGAGGTGAGGTCCTGGAGCTGTGCTGGATTTTTCGGCCCGGGAGGATGCAGCCGTTGGAACGGCTCCCGCCTCCAGCTGTGAACAGAAAAGGAAAACCCGGCCTACCGCTGGGAGCCTGCCACTAAAGATATAATGTGGCCTTTGTGGGCCGGCTGCTCGGCTCAGAAAAGAGGCCCTGTCCCCAGGGGAGCCCAAAGCGTGCACACGGCCTGGCTCCACCATGGTCAGTCCTTTCCTTCTGTGTTGTGAAGGGGGGGATCTGTCCTCTCAGAGTCACACAGGAGCCATCTGATGGGCGGGCAGCTGGCTAGCAGGGGCTTGCAGGGCCCTGTTAACTGACCCAGACCGCTGGGGCTTTCGTTTGCTTCCTTTGCCACCCCCCTGCACCCACAGAACATGCTGCTGCCTTCTCCCCAGCAGATGGGAGGGTTTCTTTCTCCTTTATCGACCCCTCATCAGACTCCGCACTGAAGAGTAATCCACCGGAGTTCCCCACTCTAAGGGAGAGCACAGCCCTATATCCGTACGTCCCTCTGCCTCCCCGGGCCTCAGGCATTACACTTCTGTACAGCCCTTTCCTGCTAAGGATCCCAGACTGCCCCACACAGCACGGCTGAAATGCAGCCACCTCTGGGCTGGGAGAGCAGCAGCCGAACACCACACTGCACAGCAAGTAGTGAAATGTGGCCAGCCACCAGGGCAACCGTTCCTGCTCTCGTGAGAGGTGCCAGACAACTTCAGCATCAGGCCCAGGGACAGATGCGTGGGACACAGTTGATCTGCTGCAGGAGAAGGGAGGGCTGAGTCGGCCTTTCTGGGATACAGGGGGTCATTCATTACACTGCATTAACCCTCCCAATCACGCACTGCCCATGGGAGACGGCTGCCCTTGCTCCAGGGACAGATCCTGCCTTCTGGGCCGTTACAAACCTCTGCTCAAGTCCCCACCACGACGACGGCACGGTCGCTCTGGTTTGGAATGAGGAAGGGTCATCCCAGCTTGAGCAGGGACGTGGCCCAGATGAAGGGGGGCAGGGCGAATCACCGGACTACAAGTGCCAGGCTTTCAAATCCCCACCACCGGCCAGTGGAGGAGACAGGCTGCCAGTACCACCGGCGGGCAGCTGGGCAGATGCTCCCTCTTTCTTCAGACCCAAACGCCCACGCTCACCGCTGCATTCTGGGCAAGGGCACCAGAATTCTGGGAAATGGCTAGGCATAAGGCAGGTGCTGGGGGAGAGTTGTACACCCAGTAACACATGGCTCCACGGCATTCACACATGCTGGCCAGCTCTTTGAGAGCCAGCCCCAGTGCCAGCCTGCCATGGCACCCTGGCCCAGCCAGCAGGCCCTGAACCCGAGGGGTGGGAGGGGGAAGGTACCTCCTTCTGTTGCCCTGATGTGTGCACATGGCAATAGCTGGGTGCCTCGGCTGTAAGTGGGTTTCTCCTCTCTGGAAAAAGCCCACAGCAGCATCTTCTTTCATGCAATGGCCCCAAGGTGACGCTTTTGGGGACTTCCTTGGGCTGTGAAGGGGACACACAAAAGCCACTTCAAAAGTGTCTGCACTTTTCCAGTAGCTGGGGCCTCTCCCCTTTCCTCCAAACTCAGACCTACCGCCAACTGCTGCCCTCCAACTCGGACAGCAACGTACATGGGTGGAGGATGCTACCACTCCAGTTTGGTAGGGTTTGCACCAGTGTGAGACACATCGCACGGGGCAATGGCAAATCGAGCCTTTCGCTCTGTTGCCAAACAGGGGAATCGAACCTGCCATCAGACAGGACCTAGGCAGATTATTAATGGCAGTACGTATTAACGAGGATCAAGGAAAGGACAAGCACACCGCTGGAACTTTCCCGGTTAGAGAGAAGATCTGCACTAGGGTTTCTTTGCACCCTGCCTAGCTAAACAAAACCCCTGGAAGTGCTCCAGAGACGGAGCAGCCCAATTTGTAAGTCACACTGGCACAAGTCATTTGCACACTGGCACAACCCATCCACACCAAGAGTTTGTACTGGTGCAGCTACCTGGGTGCAAGGGAGTGGGGATGAGACCAAGTTTGAGCTTAGACCCAGGACAAGTGAGAGAAAGACAGCCAGGCGCTGTGAAGAGGCAATGCCCTATGCAAGAACGGATGCACAGAATGCTGTTTTCAGTGAAGCAGTGACAAATGCAGACTCTCCTCGTCGGCACAGCTACAGCCAGCCGCATCGCCGGCAGGAACCCCGAGCTGCCAGAGAAGAATGAGGGATGGCAAGTTGTGGGTCTCCTCGCTCTGCCACTGCCCGGTCGAGCCAGCTGGCAAGTTACTGAGTCAGCACCCGGCCTGGAGGGGATCAGAGCTGCAAAGCAATAGGGACCCCCTGATATTTGAACAGCTGTTAAAGCAACTAGCCTCTGCAGCAAGACCGAGCCAGTGAGAACAAACAAGTGCAAGGGCGAAGGGTCTGTTTTGCAGGGAGGGGAGACAGGTGCAGGGGCAGGGTTTGCTAGCAGAAGCTAAGGACAGAAGTCTTCGCCTGTAGCCTGTCTGAGGTCAGGACATTTAGCCCTGATTTGTCCCTGGCCCCCTGCTTACTCTGCACAACTCCAACACCAGCTGGCTGGTCAGCAGGTGCCACTGAAACAACTGATCAGAAAAAGCTCTACGCTCGGAGAGCGGGAGGGATGGGATAGCCCAGAGGGTGTAAGTTTACAGTTCAGACATGTACATGCTAAATACTGGGTGCCCAGGGACAAACACTCCGTGACCTCATCTGCAGGGAAAAGCAAGAGGCACATTTTCTTAGTGGTGTTGCTTAGTTTGCCCTCTGGCAACACGATCCAAAAGGAGGCTGTGCCCCGAGACATGAAGTCATAATACGATTATATTGCCACCTCCCAGTCTGACTCAAGATTGCAGCTAAATGACAAACAAGTTCATTTTTTTGTGGCTGCAAGATTCGTCTCCTAGAACCACTGAGCACCTGATCTTGAAAGGGAAGCGCTATCAACAAAGTCACTTCTTAGGTCTGGAAATCTGGCATGCCCCTGTTAGCTGAAAAACCATGGGTCTGATTCTGATCTTACTTGCACTCTAATCTTACCCCACTGATTTCAGTTGAATTCATTTCAATTTACACTGCTGCAAAAATCACAGAGAGCAGAATCAAGCTCATTTTAAAAAACACTTTCCTGGGTTGCACTAATAGCATCACTCGAGATGATTGAAACTGGAAATTAAAAATAAAACCAAACCAAACTTACTTTTCACCAGGCCTCCTTAGTCCAACTACGCAAATATAGGAGCCCAATTTATTGTTTACCATCCATTTCTAGTAGATGCTACCCTGTTTGGGCTGCAAACAGTACAGAGGTGAGCCAAATGCTACAGTCACAAAATGTGTAATTGACTGAAGACATTTCCATTAATTAGTGGGATTTTTTAAATCTAAGTTTAGGATCGTAATTCCCAATATCCAACAAGACTACGAATGTCCCATTAAATGCAACCAGTCAGGCCAAGTCTGGCTTTCCTATTCCTCATAGGAGATGCTTCCAAACTCATGCTCTGGGCAAGAGATTCCCATAGTCTCTCCCAGCAGTGCACTCAATTTTAGCCTGTGGGCTCAGCTAGCTAGTACATTGGATTGGTTTCAGAGAAGCCGGGGTTATTTTTGGTTGGTGGAAGGAGATCAGCTACCCTGTAGCCAGAAGTATCAGATTCTTGCCACGTGTTGTTGTTGTTTTTTAAAGGGAAAGGCTGCAAACTCCAATATGACCAGAAATGTTAAGAAAACAGTTTTGACGGTGCCAGTGAAAAAGGTTTGTTTCGAAGACTGTAGAGGAAAGAACTGACACCTTCCCAGCAGCACTCCCACCTTCCCAAACACATCCCCATTTGGCTAGTCTGAAAGAACCACTTAGTGTCCAAAGCACAGTGAAGGCCCAAAGAAGTCCACTGGGGTTTAAGGTTTGGGGGCAGCATCATTGACACAAGCAGGGACTTGATCTGTTTCTAAACACACACTTTAAAAAGGATGTACAAGTGCCCAGTTCTCTAGAGACAGATTTTAATTCATTTTCCGTGATTCAAACCCTAACAATCCAGCCCAAAGAGCATCCGGCCGGGATCTCATTTACACCCGTTCTGCACCAGTGCCTCCTGATTTATACCGCTGCACATTCAGAATCCTCGCTCAACCAAACCCGTTCTCATTGTTAAACGCTCCAGTGACGCAGGAATAGACTTTAGACCAAGGCTACGGGCCACGAATCAGATCCAAAATACCCAGATTAACTGGACCAACAGGTTCAAATCCTAGCTGGGATCTTTCAACCTCCTCGGGTAATGGAGTTCCATGCAGTTGAGTGCACGGAAGTCGTCTGAGCACACACTCTGGGAACAATTCTGAGAGCACAGGTCCACGGACAAGAAACACTGGAACAGGCATTGCAAATGAGAGTTTCCCAAAGGAAGGGGAGGCCACCAGCATGTAAATTTGGCACACCACTAGGAAATGTCTGAACATTATGAAAGACAGAAAGACAACAACTTTGCTTGCCATGCAACAGGACTCTATAAGCATGTTGCTGGCAGACACGGCCAGAAAGTGAGAGTGTCTATATTTACCAGGAATATACAAGTATGTGACTTGTATTTTTGTATTATAATAGCACTTAGCCACAACCGAGATTGAGGCCCTACCATGTTAGGTGCTGTACATACACATTGCAAGAGACAGTCCCTGTCCTGAAGACTTTACAATCGAAAACAAGACAGACAAAGGAAATATGGTCATCCTCATTTGACAGATGGGAAACTGAGGCATTGATATTAAGTGACTTGCCCAAGGTCACAGCTGGCAGCAGAACCCACATTTTTCAGCCCCAGTCCTTTGCCTTGGCCACAGGAATACCTCGCTTCGACAAGAAGAAGAATTTTACATGCACTTGTTCCACACTGAAACACTGTCAGGTGAAAAAACTGGATGGGTCTGAGCAAACTGCCGGGCCAGACGAACCAGGTAGATGAGCATCTACCTGGGCCTGAGTGTGCAAGCACAGAACGTGCAAGTACACACACCTGCATTGTCTCAACTGCTTAGCTATAAAGATCCGTGGGTACAATTTTAGAGACCTTTTTTAAAAAAAGTAGCTCAGGAAGCCAATCCACACGGTAGTCACAGTTTCTCAGGCCCCTCATCCTGAGCAGTAAGCTATTCATTTTGTCATTTGAATTAAGGAGGACGGGGGGAAGGCAAGTAGACCTACTTAGGCTGTTAAATTTCTGTGACAGTTTTACAAAGCGCAGTATATGTATATGATGGAGGCAGGTACGTGCCAATAAAAGCAGCAGACCTGCTCGGATAGGCTAGGAGATGCAGGGTAATTGACTCCACTGCCAAAGGATCAAGACCACACCTCACTAAGGGCTTGATTACACTGGCACTTCATAGCACTATAAAGCCTCCAGGAGCGCTATAACTCACTACCCGTCCAGACTGGCGAGGCACGTAGAGCGCTATAAGTCCACAGTTATACCGGTCCTGGTAATCCTCCCTTCCCCAAGGATTAACAGCTATAGCGTATTGAGTGCTCCATATTATCTCCAGTGTGAATGGGTATTAACAACACATCGCTTTGAGTGATCTCTGGAGACGCCCCATAGCCATTTAAGTCAATTGACGTCTCTTCCCTTTGTTTTGAACTTGGCTGGTAAGTTTTCAGAGTTTCTCTCTTAACTGGGCTAATCAGCAATGCAAATGTTTACGGAGTGAGCCTCTGTGAAAGAGAAGACTAGCAGGCTTTGTATTTCAAAGGAAATTTGCGGACATACTCTCAGCACACCG
Source organism: Sternotherus odoratus (assembly GCA_032164245.1). Lineage (NCBI taxonomy): Eukaryota > Metazoa > Chordata > Testudines > Kinosternidae > Sternotherus > Sternotherus odoratus. Next base: position 4,994,432 of record JAVMKO010000014.1, on the reverse strand, counting down.
AAAATCCACTCGCTCTCTCCGTCTGCATACACACAACACATTCCCCCTCAACCCCCTCATTTGAAAAGCACGTTGCACCCAGCTGAATGCTGGGATGGCTGCCTATAATGCACCACTCCCCGTGCAGCTGCAAGTGCCGCAAATGTAGCCACGCTATACCGCTGGCGGGTCTCAGTGTGGACACGCTATAGCGCTATTCCTATAGCTGTATACAGGGGCAGGTATTGGGATTGCCTCCCCACTCTGAACTCTAAGGTAAAGATGTGGGGACCCGCATGAAAAAAAAAAAGAAATAACCCCCCAAGCTTATTTTACCAGCTTTGGTTAAAACTTTTCCCCAGAACACAAACTTCTCCAGTGTCTGGGCTTAATACCAGCTGCCACCACCAATTTAAGCCCACAAAACAATGGGTTTGGGTAAATTGGAAAACCCCCCCTTTAACTCCCCCCAAACCTCCTCCCTTTACCTGGGAGAGGCTTGAGAACACAAAGGAAAAAACCCTCACTTTCTGTGAGAAGTGTCCAATCCAAATCAGGATCTATCCAATGGAAACAAGCAGTCAGAGTCTTAAAAGAAAGATTTTAATTAAAGAAAAAAAAAGAAGGAACGTACAGAAATCACTAGAAGAAACCCACTTGCATCACTGACCTCCTCCTTAGGAATTCTTCCTCTGCTAAAGCTTAACAGTACAAGGAACACCGTGGATCAATTATCAAGTGATACAATTCAAGCATACAATTCACTTACTGCTGAACTTGACTTGTTAGAAGCTTATAGATAGGTAGAGTAAAAGACATAGGTGTGGTTCATCCCATAGCCGGAGAGAACAGAGCAAGAGAGAGATAAACCGAAACTAAAACTCTCTTTGTCTCCAAGGCTGATTAGCATCTCCGGTTCGTCATCCCCTCTCAGGTTACCTTCAGGTTAACCCTTTACAGGTAAAAAGTAATTCTAGGCTACTTCAGGTATAACCAAAACCGCTATAAAGCTATAAGTATACCCAAGCCCTAAGTAATGATTTTCCTTTCCCCATCAATGATCTAGCAGCTTCCCCAGCCAAATGCCAGAGTCAGGCCCAGGAACTGTTATCCAGATTGAAAGCAGAGATGATGATCCAACGCCAAGCCCAGCTGGTTTCTCTTTGGTGAGATGCACCTTGCTATATGTGGCCATCGCACAGTATAACAAGTCGGTGCGTCATTCCCAGAGCCACAGAACACTGCACAGCAAATATAGCAAGCTGCAAACCAAGTGCTAGACAATGGGCTGCCTCCGTAAGCTTTTAAGAGCAGTTAGCAGCTGCTTAATGTAGATCCTTAAAAGCAGGCAGCCGGATCTACCCACACGCACAAGGTACCTGAGTTGATCATCAGCACAGAGAGCTTAAAGAAAGCTCACGGGATTTGGGGAGCAGCCCTGAGGCATCAGAGCTTCTGCCACACACGAGATCGGCTCCTTCTAGTCAAAGAAAGAGGCTCCTTCTGCACCTTAAAGTTTTTGCTTGTGATGCATGCCCTACATAGAAATATTAAACTCTGTGCAGTCAGGTTTTTAGAAAAGTCAAGTCACATGCACGATTGTCTCATGCGGTGCGAGAGGAACAAGACGTTCCTACCTTGTCGTACAAAGGAACCAAGCTCCCCAGTACCCTTCTTTAGTCTCGTTCATAACCCCAATGTGCTGCTCAATGCTTACAGGACCAGCACTGCCTCCACGTATACCGTCTCCTCTAAACGCAGCCTCTGAAAGCAGAGACAGCCACGTGTGAGGTAACGAGATTAAGATGTAAGGGTGGAAGGGAAGGAATCCCCTAAAATGCTAGTTTTTAATCCTTCTTTCACTCTAGACCTAGATCGTATGGGGATTAGGACCTTGGCTAGACAGATACAGTCGATAATTTAGATTCTAGAATAGGATGCAATTCACAGAGACCAGATGGGCTCAGGCTCAAATTACCTCTCTCACTCCCTGTTGGGTCTCTAAACCCTCAGAGGAGTTGGGCTCGGTTTTCCAAACAGCAGGCCTGAAAATCATTTGTGCCTGCACATGTGGTAACTGCGTGCACAAATGGACAGGCCTGAATCTAACATGGCACACATACGGCAGTCACATGTATGCAAATTTGGTGCACCGAGGCACACGATCCAGCCAAATCGGGCCCTCTGTAATAGAGCACTATTAAGAGTCCTCTACATTCTGTATATTGCATGCAGAGACTGCATGCCCAGCTATGGGTCTGCTGTTAACGAGACAGCTGCACTACCTTTAACACTATTGCCTAAACTAGCATTCCTCCAGGCGGCAGCCAGACAATAGCAAAGCCGGGGCTGCTCTGGAGCACTTCCCGCTGAAGTGAACATCACCATCTCTCCAGATGCTCTTTTTCCGTGGCCTGTTACCCTCCCTGACCTTCAGGCCTCCCATCTGTACTGTACCGTGATGCTTCTTCCTGCAGACACTTAAGCTTGGGAGCTGCTGTATATCACACCAGACAGCAGCAGAACCTTTAGACTAATGCCAGACATTGTCCTTGCAAAGGAGGGACCGGGCAATTCTGCAAACAGCCCAACGGCATCTGCAAAGGAATGCAGGGATGCTGGAGGAGTGCCCTTGATTAACAAGGTCGCAGGCAGCTAAGGAGACTTACAACATCCCGGGGGAAGTGTCGGCCTGCAGCCCTTCCCGCCCCAGAAGACTGAACTTAAAGGGACAGAGTCAAGTGACGTAGGCCCCAAACTGGACCCAACTTGCACATGAACACCCTTCCCCCACCCCCCAAGTATTCATTTATCTGTGAAGCTTTCAGCCGAGGGGAGACGAGCCACGCAATAGTCTGGAAACGGAGGACCAAGGCAAATAGCACAGCAGGGTAGTCAGCAGATTGCAATGTAAGCCAGGGATAAGTAGCGGGGAGACGGAGAGTTGGGAAATGAGCATGGGGCCAGACTCAGGATATGAAGAACAGGCTTGTTTGTGGTGTTGAGAGCCTGGCTAAACCCTCTGACTGCAGGGGGTCAACACCCCAAGGCTTGGAGGGGCTCTTTTTAAATTCTACAGTTTAAATGGTATGAATGCGACAATTCTCCTAGCAATAAATCAGGAAAAAACCAACCAACACCCACCCCAACCATGGCTCTCAGTTGGGGATCTCACAGCAATAACGCAGCTTTCTCCACCCCCGCAGAGGCAGGGACGCACATACCCAACTCCCTGGAGTTGTCTTTATTCAGCCGGTGATGCCGCTGCTGCCCACAGAGGGACAAGGCATTACTTGTGCCAAGGCTGGTGACTGAAGAGCAGCTGTCAAACAAACAGCAGCAGAGGAGAAACCAGAGTCGTTTCGGTACTGAAGGCCTCTAAGAAGGTACCAAAGCCAGACAATCTGCTAGAGAAATATCTGGCTGTGTCTTTGAAAATGGCAGCTTTGTATCACGACTCACTATGGTCACAAGGAGTTTATGAATGGCAAGTGAACGCCTGTTGCATTTGGAACTTCGTACTGTTGCCAGTTATTCCCGTTGGAATTCTGCAGGATTAGAACCTGTCACCCTCTTCATCCGCAGCACACAAGTCTTAAGGCAAGAGGCGATTCTTCTTCTACATTGCTAGGCTGGCCTCACTCATTACGAGCCAGTTCACCACCACTCTTGACAGAAGTGCACAGCGTGGAAGCCTCTTTCACAGCCACCGCCTCCAATTCAGGAGCCATTCACAATGGTAGGCTCAGCTGGCAAGAACTGCCCCGGGGAAGGGCAGGAGACAAGCAGCTCAGCACAACAGCCAGCTACAGTAACCCTTCGTTGTCTAATCCGCACACACAGCAAGGAGAGAGGAGTGATTTGACCAGAGAATAACACACAAAGGCTCCTTGCTCACTTCCGACAAAGAGCAGATCCCATTGCTCCTGCGGGATAGAGCCCACCCAGGAACTCGGAAGAGTATTTGCCCCGACCTCTTTTTTATATATAGGGGCATGGCAGAGGTGGAGATGGAGCTAAAGGCTCTGTCCCACCCAGAACACACCTGAACTCACACAGGCCTGCTGAGAAAGTATAGAAGGTCAGTTTCTGGACACAGGTTGGGTCCCTTCTTCTATCACCTAGGGCTGAAGGAGACACCCGAGGCATGACACTGCCCTTCTCAGGACGCTACAGAAGAAGCTGGTGCTTTAAGTGTCTTACTGGGTTTTTTTCAGCAAACTAGTGGGTGAATTTATGCAGGAAACTCCCTTTAGGGATAAGCCCTAACTCTGAAACTTGAGTAGTTTTGGATCTAACAGCCCCCTCCCTAACAACTGTGTTCCCCCACTCGGTGTTGAACCCTCCCCCCCCAAATCTGTGCACCCTAATGGGTTTGTGTTTGCTGGATGAGGAAAAAGTAAATAGAGCCCAAAAGGCAGAGCTACAGGGAATCATGGGAAATACCTTGTAGGAAATATTGTCCAACACCTTTTTGGGGGGAGGGGGCAGTGTCCCCACTGTATATTTAAGTGCTTTGGTCTGTCTGGGTTTTAAAGGAAGGAAGTTTGCAAAAACAGAGGCACCAAGGGCTTTGTGGTGAAGGGTACAGAGCTCTTACAGGGCTACTAGCCACAAGAACCCTTGAACCTGTGAGAGGCAGCTGAGAGGGAGAAGAAATTTCTCCCATTAGTTAAATTAGGCAAATGTATCAAGTCCTGTTTTAAATAAACCTGCCCCCCTCTGACTCCCAGCCTCGCTGAAGGCTACACAAACATGGGGAGAGAGATGCCGTCCCAAACCGCAACAAAGGAAAAGCAAAGCGTATTAACAATCCAATGGGGCTGAAATTGCAATGCCCCGCATAAGCAAATCTATTCAAAGCATCTGTGGCGGGGGCTGCCCTGGGTGCCCAGCGTAACAGCTAGTTACATCGCTCATTAGCGAGCCATGTAACAAGAGAGAGGAATTCAATAGCATCTGCGCCAAGCCTAGGACACCCTCCTCGCACAGACCTTCTGGGCTAATCCCGTCTCCCCGACACACACGTTTCTTTCACTTCCTCGCACAAAAGATTCTCCAAGCCATTCAGATTTGGGACAGTGCTTCAGATCAGAGAGCCAAAGTGGACTTTTTTCAGGGCCGTTCTCTGAGCAGATGCTTTCCCCTTTGCCGAAACAAGCCAGCCGCAATGTCAGCTGAAAAGGGTGGAATTCCAGGAGAGGGAGGTGAAATCCCAGGGGCTTTCTGTTTTCTCCTGCAGCCCTACTGCTGGCTTTCGCAGGCTGCGGAGAGTTTTCTTTGATTAATAAGATGAGGAGCCCAGCATATCACCTGAGCGCTGGGTTAGTGCTCTGGTGGCAGGGAGCCATGAAAAGGCTTAAGAAATATGTAGCTTTTGGGTTGCAGATAACAGACGCGGCAGGAAACTCAGGAAACAGATGTGAGTGTCTAACGCTGACATTCGAGCAATGACAGAAGCGCTCTGGAATAGTTCATATGTCAGTAAAACGCCCTAGCAGCACCTGCTCCCAGTCCCATCAGCACTAATGTGAAGCGGCCTCGGACCCGTGATATTATCCAGCGCAAGAAAATAAAGCCTAGTGGAGGGAAATATCCGCAGATAGCATGGAAAGGGGAAATGCACCCAGCTGTGGAAGAAACATCTCCTTCAATCCTGCAACCTAAGCTCACCCAAATCATTCTGTCCAGCTCAGTGACTACCAGGCCCTCGGGAGACCAAGGGTTGTAAGAACAGGCCTTTGAGCTTGCGGCTACCCTTTAAATGGAGGGGCTTTAACTCTCAGACCAGCCAAAAATGGGATATAGAAAGGAAGGCTCTGCACTTATCAATATCTCTTTATGCTCTGATGATGAATTCTATCAGCCACATGAGTGTCTCCTAACACATTTATAGCCTCAGGCCTGGGACCCCAGGGGAGCTTGTGAATGAACTCTCTGGAGACAGGAATATTCTCAGTTGAGTTACCTGCTTTGGGAGCCAGCTCTGATTTTCAGCAAAATCAATGAGAGGTTTGCTATTGGACTCAATGGGACATGGGCTTGGATCTTTTATGTATAGCGTAACCTCAATTTCAACAGAGAAATCCTGAGTTATCAGCTGCATTGAGTTAGTACCATTTGATCCGGGAGTCTCCTGTTTCCCAGTCTCCGCCATCGCACACACAATGTGTCATACATGATCGTAACTCACAAAGTGATTAACCAGGGTGGAGTCCAGCCATGCCCTGCCAATCGGCATAGAACTCACAAAGAAATAATCTGCACTGATGAATGAACTGCACTGAGTTCAGGTCACTCTGACTTGCACTGAGGTAGGAAGGCAGCCAGGGGAAAACTGAGAAGAGTGACTTTTGGAGGATTCCTGTCTCTGGTGCCAATCAACCTCACATCTCCGCCCTGGAATTCTCAAAGCAGGCACTGTGCACTGAACCTCGCACTCCTTCAGCTGTCGCCCAGCAAACTTGTGAATTCGGCAGCTTGAGGAGCAGCATCCCTTTGCCTCGAGGCCAGTGAGTCCACGTTGAACACAGCGCCCACACTGCAAACCAGCCCATTGGAAAACTGTACTTCAACCAGCCCCGGGAGAGAAGAGGAAAGGAGTCCCGAGTCGGAAAGCTTGTGGTGAGTTTCTAAAGAACATGGCAATGCTCCGAGAACAAATGCCAGCGCTGAACAAAAGCGGAAGATTTTTAAAAGCAGCTTGTCCTCTTGGATGTCTTTATTTCTGGGGCACCAACTTGAGATACTTTAAAGAGTCTGGATTTTCAGACAGTGCTAAGCATCCACCCTCTGAAACCAGGTCCCTTTAGAGCCAGGCAGCTCTACTTGGGCCCCCCAAAATCTTTCCCTTTTGACAAATTTTAAGCAAAGGCATTAATGAAATTCCCCTTCCTAACGAGAGTGAGGAGGACAGTTTATGAAACATAGGCATGGCCTTCCCTGGTAGGAGAGAACTTTCTGGGGTTCTCCTTCGGCAAGACCACCACAGCACCCCAATACTATCTTCCCATGGGAGGATCTCAAAGCACTTTCTGTAATTTAGCTATGCCTCACACACACACGGGAAGTAATTATAAGGACTCAATTATCCCCATTTTACAGAAGAATCAACAAGGGCAACCAAAGCCAGAGACTCCCAGTCCCGCTTTTAAAATGAGTACTGTCAAAAATTCAAATAGGATCTCATTCCAGCTGAAAGAAAAGTAACCTCCAGGCAGGGAAACGGCCAACTTTCAAAGCAACCTGTCCTTGCTTCACCTAGACGCTGACTGCCAGCATCTTAGTAGATTGTCACTGTTCTGGGTGCAGGCCACTCAGAAAGCAACTCCAGGTTAAAATGACTATTATTTTCAATCCCGCACTCTTATTCGATGGGACCCACTGAGAGTCTGTTAGGAGTTGCTGTCCCACTAAAAGAGGGATGGAACTACTGAGGAGAATAAAATAGGTTTCCCTAATCACAGCAGCATGAAGGCAGGCGTCCTTTACAACGGATAATCCCACCCGCTTCCCCTGCTCCTGCACAGCTGATGGGCAATGAATAAAGGCTCATTCTCAGAGGGGAAAAGCAAATCAGGTTGGGAATGTCACCCTGTCCTCGCCTCCTCCCCACACCCAATAGAGAGCCTGGCCATCCGTTTTCCATCTGTCGGAAGGACTTGAGGTCCTTTTCAGAGACCCTGTTTTGATTGGGATTCTTAGGAAAACAAAGATAGCTGAATAACTTTCCTCCGAGTCCCAGGCTCCTCTCTGCTAGCTGGTGGCATTTCCCATGGGGCTTGTCTGCCGTGAGCAGGCCTGTTCCTCTGCACTTTAAGATCTGCTGGCTGGAGCAAAGGGAGACAGACCGGCCAGAGAGTGGCAGCTGTGACATTCACCATTGAGAAGGGTATAAGACCAGGATTTCCCCCACTTTGGCCGGCTCAAGCCAACCCCGTTGCCACAGACTGGGCCCTTGCTTTCGTAACAGTCCAGCTCCTGGGTGGCCACCGCTCTTCTGGAGCGACTCCCTGTTTTAGCTAGGGAGCCAGTGACCCCAAACCGGTTTGCTAAACAGCACCCTGCTTAGCGTTTACCTCCTGAATCAGACACAACCGAAGAACCTTGGTCAAGGGCCCCAACTGCAAAACGAATTCCATTGAAACCAGAGCATCCAGCGTCCCCTGCCTCCCCATGGGAAATCAATGGAGAAAGGAGGGAACATTGCACCTTACCTTTGGGAGGCCGGCTGGGGGTGTCCCGGCCAGAAAGTCTGGAGGTGTCATGCTTTTGCCAGCAAGCACCACTGTCCCACAGTCTGCACACGCCCCAATGGTCAGTTGTTTGCCATCGTCCACCAGTAAGCTGTTGGCCGTGCGGAGGGTGTACAGGAACACAGGGAGCCGGGCCACCTGCACTGCTTTTAATCCAAGGCATCGCTTCTTCTCCTGCCGACAGAAGAAGCAGACGAAGGTCTCCACTTTGTACTGCCTGGACCAGGCGCTGCTGGGATGGTGGGAATTCCGGCTTTCGTGCTGCAGCCACTGACCCAGGAGGTCATGGTAGCAGAGCAGGCAGGTAGCCACCAGCCCAGTGGACTCTGCAGGCCTGGCCCTGGGAGCTGGGGGGTAGACGGTGAGGAAGGGGAAGAAAGGCTCCTTCTCCCCAAAGCGCCCCGGCGGGTTGACGCTGACCTGGAACTCTTTGCCGGCTCCCAGCTCAGCCCCGCAGAGGTAACAGACGGAGGCCGGGCCTGGCGTGGCCAAGGGGTGCGTGGCGGTGCTGCCGGGATCCCCGGCAGAAAAGACCTGGTGATACCTCCCCAGGAAGCTCTGCACCGAGGTGATGAGCTCCTCGCTGCGGCAGGCCCGGTACATGGCCCACAGGTCCCGTAGCACCCCGTAGCACTTCCTGCAGCTGCGCACCTCTCCATGGGCGTTCAGCCCCTTGGCGCGGGGAGGGCAGGGCAGGTGGCTGAGGAAGGGGAAGTGCATGGTGTTCTTAGCATTGCCATTGGCGATCTTAGCAGAGACCGGCCTGGCCTCCTTGCTACAATCCTCCCCGCAGAGGTAGCAGGCTTCCTGCGCCGGCGCTGGGGCTGGGGCGCCCTCCTCTTTCTGGGCCCTCCGCCCTTGGGGGGGCAGGCCCACGGCGCTGGCATCCAGCGGCACCACGTAGAGCCGCTGCAGGACGGGCACGCTGGCCACCTCGAAGCTCTGCCACTGCTGCATGAGGGAGGCGAAGCAGCAGGAGCAGACCAGGGTGCTGCCGGCGGGGCTGATGGGCAGGGCCCCCAGGGGCGGGCTGTGCAGCCACAGGAAGGGGAAGAAGGGGGCCTGGGAGCTCTTCTCCTGTTTCTGCACGTGGATCTGGTGCTGGCCGGCCGGGGCCAAGGGGCTGCCGCAGATGTAGCAGGCGGTGCCCGGCGGGGGTGCTGCCGCCCAGGGGGGTCTGGGCCCGGCCACGGGGCGGGGGTTCTCCGGCCGGCTGGGGGCTCGGCAGGCCGCCTGCCTCTCCTCGTCGCTGGTGATGTTGATCTCGCTCTCCTCGGACGAGCCGTAGGCCGGGACCCGCTGGCCCATCAAGTCGCCACCCCCCGGGGCAGGCTCAAGCGCCCGGCCGGTGAAGACCTCGGGCGGGGCTGCTGCCCCCGGGGCCCCTCTCCAGCCGCCGCTGGGGGGCTCGGCCGGCCAGTGGCGCCGCCGCCTCCTCCCCGCCGCCAGCCCGTTGTCCCGCGGCGCAGGTGCCTCCTCCGAGGCTGGGGGCGGCCGGCCCGGCCACTCGCGGGGGCGGCTGCCCATGGGCGCGCCCGGCCCCGGCCGCTCGGCGGCGCCCCGCCGGCGCAACCCCAGCAGCCCCGCGGCGCGGCTCAGCGGCTCCGGGGCCGGGCTCCGGCCGGGGGCGTCCCGCTGCAGCTCGGGCTCGGAGAGCTGGTCGGTGTCCGAGAGGGAGGAGAGGTCGGAGTCTCCGCCGGGGTCCTCCTCCTCCCCGGGGGGCTGGCTGCTGCTGCTGCCCCCCGGGCTGAGCCTGCGCTGCTCGGCCAGGGCGTAGGAGAGGTTCCACTCCCGGGCCCCCCGGCGCAGCCCGCCGCCCGCCTCGCACTGGTAGGGGCGCTTGAGCCAGTACAGGCGCTTCTCCAGCGGGGTCCGGCTGCGCTCGAACGCCTCCCACTGCGCGCCCAGGAAGCAGCGGCAGACGGCGCACACCAGGGCCCGGCCCTCCGGGGTCACCTCCCGGGCCCCCGGCGCCGGCTCCTGGTGCTGCAGGAAGGGGAAGAAAGGCTGGTTCTCCCGGGGCTGCTTCACCTGCAGCTCCCGCTCCTGGCCGCGCCCGATCCCCCCGCCGCAGATGAAGCAGCAAAGCGCCGCGGGGGGCTCGGCGCCGGAGCTGCCGGAGGCGACCGCGGCCATCAGCCGCTGCTTGCGGGAGATCGGCGCCTCCTTCTCCGGCGCGGGGGAGTCGCTCATGCTGCGCCCCGGGGCTGCGCGCTCATCCTGCCGCCGGGGCGGCGGGGAGACCGGCCAGCGGGGCAACCGCTGGCCCAAGTCTGGGGGGCGGTCAGCGCCCCATGGCGGGGGCGGGAGGGGAGCCGCCGCGGAGCGCAGCCCGGGCAGGCGCCGCTGGAAGGGCTGGAGCCGCCTGGCAGCTGGGAGCTAACTTTGTCCGTGCGAGTCTCGTGCAAAGTTTGGCTGCGAACTCGGCAGCGCCATCCCCGCGGCGCGGTGGGTCACTCCGCTCCCACCCCCAGCAGCAGCTGCCGCCGCCCCGGCCCCCAGCCAGACACCCGCCCCGCGGCTCGGGGCTGCCGCTCTCCTCCCCCCCGGAGGGAGGAAAAGCCACCCGGTAACCCGGCTCCAGCTGCCGGGCCGCCCACTGAGCGCACGGACCCGTAGGCGCCTGCCAGAGCCTGGGCCACTGATTGGAGTGGGGAGGAATCGCGCTGCAGCAGGCGGGGGGAAGCTGGCGAAACCTCGGGGCACTGGCGTTCCCGGGGCCCCGGCTCGGCGAGGCTCCCTTGGGCGGGGGGCGGGGAAGGGTTGCAAAACGGGGTCGATTTTTCTCTGGCAGTTGTGCGCATTGACCCCACGGGTGGTTGGAGGCTGGGAAGTTTCCAGGATGGCTGCGGAGTTGGAGGCCCATCGCCCTAATAACTTCCCCTGCGGGGGGGGGGGATGTAGTTCTGACCCCCCCCCCTTCCCCTCCGCCCCACTTTTCTCCGGCTGGTATCATCTATTGCTAGTTCTATGGCCAACCGCTTATACCGGGCCTTTTTGAGACCTTCCTGCGGAGCCCCCCCTCCCCAAACTAGGAGCTTCCCAAATAAATCAGAGCTTTGGTCCAGAACAGCCAGGGAGCACAGCAGCCTTCCTGCCCAAGGCATGGCTGCAGGGACACCTTGGGTGAACTCTTCCCTCTATCCCCACTGAAAACCAAGCCCCCAAGCAGGGCACCCATGGGTGCTGTGATATGCCAGCAACCCCCTGAAGCCTCACATTGGCTGCCTGTGGGCAGGATGGGTCCCAAGTCGCTTTGCATAAGAAAATACCACCACCAAGCTTTTATACAGCACTTTACATCAAGCAATAATGCCCTGGCCTGACCCAAACCCAGCTTTGGTAATTAGCCCCCACTACTTAATATTCCCCTGCAATTGCAATCAGAGACGGTGTTTCCTTTCCCTATTACTCCTAACAGGCTGTGTAGTGTTGCTGCGCACTGTTAAACAACTGATGTGATCCAAGCCAGAGCTAGCTGCATTGCAGTGCTGCCTGAATTAAGCCTTGAATAACCTGACCTTCCTGAGGGGGTATTATGAAGGTTTAATGCTTGTAAAGCATTTTGGTGTCCTTGACTAATCGGCACTGCAGAAATGCAAGGTGTCATTCCATTCAGAGACAATTAACACGGGCTTTAGTCAACCCTCCAAGCATCCGGCAGAGAGGTCTGCAACTAAAACATGTTCTGAAAACCTTCAGGAGGCGTCAGTGTTGTCATTGAAGGTGCGTGTGCAGGTGGGGGAGGGTAGATCCAAGAGATACGTCTTCGGGGGTGTAAATCTCCCACCACGTATAAAGGCCTGTGGGCTCTGCACTGCCATGGATGTCACGGGGAGAGACGGGGTGCTGCTCACCACCTTGCAGAGACTCCTTGGGAGAATCAGATGCTCCGAACCTCTCAAGATCAGGCCCAAGCTATGTAAGTTGCCATCAATAGGTAGCACCCACCAGTAACGGTAAGAAAGAGTCCGGGAGTCTGTGATGAGCCCCACATAAAGGCCTGCATGGATAGATGACAGGCCTAGTTTTGCGAAGAATGACTGAGCCCAGAGCAGCTATAGGTGCTCAGGATAGGTCTAGATTCTTTAATGGCTCCCGTGCCCATAGCATCTCAGCACATCCTTATTGTTCTGATGGGGGGGGGGGGGTGAGGAAGCAGCTTTGAAAGATCGAGTCTCCCAGAGCCCATTCCTTGGGAACATTTGATCATTTTAAAAACTTGCCTGCCTTTTTTTTTTCCCCATGGAGATTTTTGCATGGAAACAGGACCATTCTTCCTTCTCCGTGTATCTGTTCTTGCTGCTTGTTCCTTACTGAGTTTCAAACTTCTGTGCGCTGGCTGATCTACCAAAGTGAAGAGCAAACCTGGTTATTCCAGGTGCTGTCTAGCAGTGGGGCATGGATATCAACTAATTGCACATGCAGACAACACCTGTGCCTGCAATAGCACGAAATGCCCCTGCAGGCTTGGCTCCCCTCCATTACAGCTCTACAACAGGACTCGAGTAGATCAGGTCTTGATGTCATCGTCTTCCTCTACACGGCAACTGGCCATGAGATCAAACGAATTGTATGATGTCAGCTGGAGAATAAACAGGAGGGGGCAGAAGGACTCTCGGGGTGAAGATCCGGTGTCTATACAGTTGGCCCTAGCAATAAAGGCTGGGGGGAACCAAGGATAGAACATGATGCACAAGGAGAACTGTCACTAAAGGGATTTTTTCTCCAAAGTTTTCCAGGAGGCAGCAGCAGCTCATTCCATTTTCTTTATTTATAGGCCTGATGTTGCAGTTGTTCTATGCCTGGATCGTCCACTGAAACCAATGGGAGTTATGTGCATGTGGCAATGCACCTGACTTACATGTGTCCGTAACAACTATTTAAGAGTCTCTAATGCGTCCCCTTTTCCATGTGCAGCAATGTGCCAGTGGCCTTGTTGAAGCTATTCCATTCCTTTCCATCCACCACAACTCTAGTCAGGTAGAGCGCTTGGTTTTTCTCCTCCCCAAGCTGTTGCATTGGTCAGGAGTTTGAGGGCAAGGGAACCAAAACATTTAGTCTGGGATTTCCCTGTGACTCATGGATTCAAAAAACAACAAGCAGCATGTAAGCTGCTGAAGTCTGCACCAGTTTCCAACCAGGTACTGCGGAGAACTCCCTCCCTCGGTTAATTCTATTGGGTGGTTTCATAAGCTAATACATTTCACTCCTGACAAGTCCCAGGTAGGAGCTGCATACGCTCCGCCTTCCTCCACCCCACAGTGAACCCCACCATCACCCCGTAGGAGAGAACGGACGGAGAAGGCAATGCAGTATCAAAGGGGTGCTCACCAGAACATTCCCCCGAGACAGAAATCAGCGTTAGCTGTGGGGAGGAAAATACTGAATTGAAAGGTGTTTCGTGCTATTTCCCTGGGGAGGGATCTATGACGCTGTGGAATGGGCTCGGTGACGAGGCAGAAATCCTGTCGCTTGAGTCATTAAAATAAGAAGTGATATTCAGAGGGAGGTTTTCACTCACGGATCTCAAAGTGCTTTAAGAGGGAGAAAAGTGTCATTATCCCCATTTTACAGATGGGGAAATCAGGGAAAGTAACATGCCTGTTGCAAGGCTGGGGATAGAAGCCAGGTGTTCTGGGCCCCAGTCCAGCCCCCTATCTGGGCCACACTGTCTCAAAGCACTGACTGAAGGGAACAATCCCATGCAGTAGAAGAACAGGTGAGGTAATCTAACCAGTATTTTCTCTAACTTCCGTGACAATGTATAATTGATAACCTATTATTTGTACCACAGAAGTGCCAGGCTCCGCACAGACTTCCAGGACGACACACTCCCTGCCTCCAAAAAAACGTACAGTCTAAAAAGTAACAGCAGCATTGATCTCACATTGGTGTGGTGAAGTCAGCATGGGGGAGTGCGGCAGACATATTCCAGCTCTGTCTGGTCATCTCAATGCTGAGATTTTCCTGAAAATCCCACAAAAGTGCAAGCACCGTTGGAGACCAGCTGCCGGTGTTTTACCACACCGCCTTCTAGGTCTGCTCCAGGGTTAGACGGCAGGTAGTCTACACTAGCCCCCTTTGAGCTGCTTAGGTGGGGTATTTTCAGAATAATCTCAGGGTGGACTGGGCACATGTGCAGTAGGGGTGTTAAACAGGCAACTGACTTGCTACTTGTCAAGTAGTTTACAGCTTTCTTTGGTTTCTAGACTTTGTGAATCCTCATCACATATCCAGCCCTTGGGACAATGGGGCCCCAATCCCTGACTGGGGCTGCAGGAGCTACCACACTATAATTTTCACCCTTGTAGGGAAGGTAGCTATGTGAATTAACTAGTTAATACAGGGCAAGTCCTTCGAAAACATAAAGCACTGTGCAAGTGCTCAGTATTGCTACTAGTCTGAAAATCCAAAGCCACTCAGGACTTCACAGCTGTTGCTGTGTCACATGCCGTACTAAGAACTTCACAGCATCAGCAGGGGTAGAATTCAGATCCTTGTGCTCTAAGAGCTACGAGAGAATCTTCACGAGCTCTAAGCAGCGTGAAAACTATGACACCCGCATGGGCAGGGAGTCATCCCGGCGCCTAGAAGGCAGCAGTGCCCATAGAACACAAAGAGCTGGGTAGTGACTTACGGCCAGTTGCCAATATTTGGAGAGTTTCCATCAACATGGTTATTCAGTTCAATTTGCATACTCATTTTTCTCACGTCCCTTCATGAAGAGAAGGATTTTCTGTAGGGCACAAGATCTTCCCACCCCTCCTATTAATACCGAATGAGCTCCTTATATCTTGGAGCACTGTAAAAATATGGATTCCTTCTCACCTAACCCTAACCCCGTGGGAGCGGAAGGCAAGGACAGTTCGGCAAGTCATTGATTTTTCAGTTCAGTGGCTGAAGAGACAAATTCAGGGGGAAAAAATGATTTCAGGTTGACCTAAAACATTGGTTCTCAAAGTGGGGGTCGGGACCCCACTGGGGGTTGCGAGCCAGTTCTGTGGGGGTCGCGAGCCCCTGCTGCCAGCAGCCAGCCCTGAACAATGCTGCTGCCACGGGCTGCTGGCATCTGGCCCCTGCTGCTGCAGGCAGCCCGTGCCCCTGCTGTGGCAGGCTGCCGGCGCCCCCGTAAGGCCGGTCCCAGCCACGGCTCCTGCCACGGCGGGCTGCTGGTGGCCCCGCGAGCCCGGTCCGGGCCCTGGCTCCTGCTGCGGCAGGCTGCCAGCACTGCCACGTGCCCGACCCGGCCCCAACCCCCAGCAGAGGTGGGCTTCCGGTGCCCCCGTGAGCCTGGCCCCTGCCGCCGTGGGCTGCCGGCGGCTCCATGGGGCTGCTGGAACCCCCCTCAATCCCAACCCTTGCCCTGGGGGGCTGCTGGAACCCCCCCCCCATCCCAGCCTCTGCCACAGTGGGCTGCAGGCCTGACCACCCCGCCTGACCCCTGGGGGGGGGTCGCGCTTCGAGGCCCGGTGTGGGAAAGGGGTCACCACTACGAAAAGTTTGAGAACCACTGAGTCCTAAAATGACTATTTTTCAGTTTTTCTCACCAGAATAAAAAACCAACCCCTCCCCCCCACACTTAACTGTTTCGTTTTGTTTTCGGTTGCTCCCCCTCCCTCCCCCCGTTGTTTATTTTAGGTCACACTTAAAGTCCAAATGTTCAATTCAGAAAATGTCAAAACAAAATGTTTCAACCCTTTGGAGGCTTTTTCCCCCCAGCCAAAACTATTTTCCAAATTCAACCCGAATTGGCAGACAGTTTTAGACAACCTGAAACCACGGTTTTCTGTAAATAAATCATCAGCCAGGGGGAAAAAAGTGCCCAGAAGATCTAGAAGCAAGCACTGTTTTACAGATTGAGAGCCTGAGGCACGGAGAAATTACACCATGTGCCAAGGCAACAGAGAAAGACCATGGCCCAGAACCCCAATACCTGGCTCCGTCCTGTACTCTGGCTCCTTGCCCACGTTGTTTGTAGGCCTCCGTGTCCAGGGGGAAATGTGAATCTCCAATTCCCGGCACATACAGTGCATCACCGCACAGGCCCACAGCAGGCATCAGAGGCTGCTTCCGGGGACCTGGCTGCAGCCGGGCAGAGCAGCTCATTTATCACTCTGCAGGGCCTTATTCCTGCGGCTGCTGTTTGCAAAACGCAAGCTGAGCGGGGGAGAGAGAGGAGATCTCAGTCAGCTTCAGAAAGGACTGAAAACATCTGCCCTGGCCGCCAGCACCTCCTCGGGGGAGAGCCCTGACTCCAGCAGGCTCTAAAGAGGATTCTCCGCAGCAAGTCCGTTCAGTCTGGTGGGCGAAAGCCAGCCTTTTGATCGTTTTAAAGTGAATTTAGAGCTGGTGAAAGGGGATTGCAGACACTAGAAGCTGAAATCCACTAGCCACAGGCTGGACAGAGCTAGCACAAGTCCCTACACAACACACGGTCCTTCGCCCTGCCATACGGTAGGAAGATAAACTAGTCTCCAGTAGCCAGTCTCTCTTGCGATGGACGAGGATGGCATTTGTCATGGGGGTGACTGATGCGACGGCCTCCAGCATCTAGCACAACGGGGTCAAGGTCTGTGACTAGGGTTCCGACGCGCGGCAATAAATAATCAGAATAATTCTGCGTCGGCCACCGAACCGCTGTCAGACTCGCGTGGCCCTCGGATGTGATTGCATCCAAGCCAGTGCCTGGTGATCAGTCCTAATCCCCCAAGCCATTCAGTACCCACAATAACGTGGTTTCTGGTTCCCAGCCTGATACCAACACTCTCCTCATTTTGCGTGGCAGCACCCGCTGCCCCCAATCAACTTCAGTGCTGTCTCTGTAATCAAAGGGAGAAGAATTTTGCTGCAGATCTAAGGGCCCAGCCCTGCTCTCTCTGAAACCTCTGGCCAAACTCCCGTTGATTTAAAAGGACACCGTATCGGGCCCTTCATTTGCAGTTATCATTTGTACCTACCATTATTATTCCTACCATCCAGGAGCCTGAGTCATGGCCCCGGAGCCCTTTGTGTGAGCCTCTGTACAGAAACAGAACAACAAGATGGCCTCTAAGCCCAGCATGCAGTGAGCATGTGGAATGTGCATGCACTGAAATCTACATACCCATTTTTATAGCCAACCCCGGCCCCCCGGAACTGACCGCACATAGGACTGGATCCGAAGCGGGTGTGAAATCTCTGCCACTGAAGTCAAGGGAGCTAAATCAGTTTACATGAGCTGGGGATCTGGCCCTACCATCACCACTGTTATTGGGTCGGAGTGCGTCCCACCTAGTTGGAGCTGTATGCCAATGATAGCATATTACCAACGAGCAGTCGCCAACTCGGCTGGTCTGCTTTAGAGCAGCAGAGGCTTTTAGTATCATTGTGGCATCTTCTGCCTATGCTCTGTTCCTAGTGTGCGGAGGTTAATATGGAAATGACTAACTGCTTATTCTTTCCAGCTGTTCCGTGAGTCAGAGTGTGCATTAAAGCGTATTTCAAAAGGCCACCATACACTGGAGTCAGCGTGGCCGTTCCCCAAACCACCCCCTCTCTGTAATCCTGCTCCTGGGATGTTGTTTGAAAACGGAATATTTCTCTAACTAGGCAATTCAAAAGCATGTATAATTTAAGACATGACCCAGGCAATGCTGTGCTGCGAGAGGCAATGTCTTTTTGATGGAATCTGCATGGGGCTCTGGGACGGGGGGAAGCAAAATGGGTTCTCTTGTGCTCCTGCGGTTTGATTATTGGTATTTGTTTGGGGTGACTATTCTGGTGTTTCCTGGACATTTTGTCAATGGAAGCGAAGTCTAGGAGAGGGTTAAAAAGATTTTTGGATGTGAATCTTAAAACTAAACGCCCTGGTCCTAAAGTGCCACTGCACAGTGCTGTGCTGACATCCACGCCCCAGGGAGAGTCAAAGCTTCTTCACGCTGTCCTCCCTTTGCATCTCCGTGCCAGACGTGCAGGGATCACTTCTGAGGAGGAGAAGGGACTTCAGCCTCCATGGGCCATCCCATCCTTTGCCTCTCACTGAACATCTCTGACAACTCACCTATATGCTCCTCGGTGCCGGCTGCCAGACAGGCACCTATGCACGAGCAATTGGAGGGAGACCTACCAACTCCTTTTACATAGACTCCAGAGTAGCCATGAGAAGGTAGCTTTCAGGGTAAAATCTTGGCCTCACCGAAGTCAATGGCAAAACTCCCACTCATCCTCAGTGACTATCCATCAAGGGGTACAAAGGATGGTCTAGTGGGCAGGGACAGGGACTCAGAATGCCTGGATTGAATCCTCAGCTCAGACACTGACTTCCTGTGTGTCCTTGAGTAAGTCATTTCAGCATTCTGTCTGCTCAGTCCTCACCTGTAAAATGGGGATCCTGGTATTGTCTTACTTGGGCACATCCTGAGGATAAAATCCATTAAGCTGTGAGGCTCAGAAACGAGGGCCATGCCACAGAGAGATACCAAGGTCAAACCTTGTAAGACTCCACAGTAACTACCAGTTCCCAGACCCATCAAATCTCCTTTCCAAATACATACAGAGTCCAACTGGGAAAAGTGAGGAAAATGGAGGATTTAATGGCTGGAGGCAGCTGTGAATGTGTATTTTACCTTGATACAGTGCAGGAGTGATTGGAGGTTGAGTAGTTTTTTTAAAATTATTCCTAATAGACGTCTACCGCTTTTTGAAGAAATCAGTTTAAAATAATACATCCTTACATGCTCAGAGCCATACTCGAGTTCAGAACGGCTCACCCAGCATCTACAGCTGCATTTCTAAACATCAAGAATCAAATCATCACCCCTCCATATCATACACCGCACTATTTCAAATGACCAATTTCAAACCGGGATATATGCAAACTGCTGAGAGGATCCTGATAAATATGCCAAGATAAGAATTCGCCCTGATAAATACAAACTTTAATTAGCTTCTCAACACCATTAGGACGTAGAGATGATTATTGCCATTATACAGATGGGAAAATTGAGGAACAGAGGCGTGAAATTGATTTGCCTGAAGTTTCGCAGGAAGCCAAATGCATAACCAGGATTAGAACCTTGTCACCTGCTAGCTAGCTCTGTGCTGCTAGTGTTTACCTGGCATGCCAATCTGTTAAATGGGTAGAAGGTTGATGATTGGTCCCAAGTTCATTCATCTTGAACTCTGATATACAATCTTTTTCTTGCCTTTTTTTTTAAATGGCTAATACATGCACCTGGTTTGTGTTTATTATTAAAACTAGAGCTGGTTGAAAAATGGTAAGTATGTTTCATGATAAATTTTTAAAAGAATGGTTTTTTTTAATTTTGAATTTTTTTCAACTGACTTAAAAATTCTGTAATTTAAAAAAAATATTTTTTGTGGGTAATCCCCGGCCCTACTTGCTCGCTCTCTTTTAAATCTCTCTGTGAAAAGGTGGGGGAGGGTGTGACGGGAAAGGTAACTCTGGGCTGTAACCTGACCCCAGTCGGGGGAGGTGAGGCTCTTGTCCCGTGTGGATGTGAACAAAGGCTGGGGGGAGTGGCCGGGGTGCAGTTTTTCGGTGGAGGGGTTTGGAGGAAGGATGATGGGGACGAGGCGGGAGCCCTAATCCGGGGTCTCATCTCCCTGCCCCCCAGAAGGGCCTGATTAAGGGGTCCTGTTTGTACTGAGAAGCTCTGAGTTGGATTGTGTTCCTGTCATCCCAAATAAACCTTCTAATCTACTGGCTGGCTGAGAGCCACTGTGAATCCCAGGAAGTGGGGGTGCAGGGACCGGACTCCCCCCCCACTCCGTGACAGAGGGGAAATGAGAGAAAGGTTCCACACACACACACACCCATTTAAGTGAAGCAAAATTTAGGGAAGAAAATTTGAAATTTTGCATTTCAAACTTTGTCCTTGAAAAATGAACATTTTTGACCAAAAGCAAAACATTTCACAAACACTTTGATTTTGATCAAAAAGGCATTTTATGTCAAAAAGTTTGGATAGAAAAATATTTGACCAGTTGTCATTAAAACCCATTTCAAAGTGTTCCCAATGGAAAGAATGTTTTTTCTATCTGACGGCTTGGAAAATGAGAATCAGCTCAGGTTCAAACTGGCTTGTGTATCATCAGCACCAGTACTCAAGATTTTGCAGGCTAAAAACCCACCTTGAGATACATCTGTGGCACTTTGTTACTTTCACATTTTGCCTTCCTTTGAAGCTCTGATCCTCCACTGCCCTTTACCATGGGTTGTCTACACGTGTACTACTACAAAGGAGTGTACCAAGGCTGCCATTCTGGTTTGTTAGTGTTTCACACCCACCTTTGCACAGGTGTAAACGTTGACACGCGCATCGAAGCAGCTGAGAATCAGTCCCGGTGTAAGATGTAACTACGGGCAGAATCTGTTGATGATGCATGAGCCCAAAAGATATGTGCAGGGAGCAGATCTTTGCTACCTTCAAATCCACTCTTCAAAGCAGGCCCGCCCTAAAAAAATGCAATGGGAAATCTGAGTGAGCTTGTCTCAAATGGTGCAAAATAGAAAGTTAGCTGGCACGATACACAGAACCGGGTCTCGTGTTCCCTGCCATTCAGTCAGCCCGGCTGCATCCAGAGATGGGGACAGGCAGCTCATAAAGAGCATCTTTCGTTAGTGCAAACTGGTAACTGGAGGTCACCCATTAATATTTATCAAGAGCAAAAGCTGAACTCCAGCAGAGATGAAAAATAGCAGTAAACAGGTGTTGCTATTTGCTGGCATGACAGCTCAGGGAGACGCTTTAGAAAAAGATAATAGAGCCTGGGACAGGTAAGCTGTTAAGGAAATGAATGAAGACGGTTTGATTTGAAAGCTTGAAGGCAACATTTCTCCTCTTGTGAAACCGCTACCTCACCCGCTAAACGAGCGAGCTCAGACTACTGTCCAGATTACTACACCACTCAGTTCAGTCCATTCTTAGGGTATGTTTGCATATAGCACAGATCTCTAGTGGGTGGATTCGGAACTGCCTGGGTTTGTCATAGGCCCTATACTGCTAAACCCAATGGCCTTCGAAGGAGAAGGTGATGCATTGGATGGAGAGGAAAAAGAAGGGGTCAGGCAGAGAAACAAGCTGGTTAACTCAGACTTGGACAGACTTCGGGGATGAATTGGGCCCAGTTAGGGTTAATCTGATCTTCACACCCCAGTGGTAAGATTAGGGATTCCCAGGATCGGCACAAAAATAATCCCCACTCAGGTTCTTGACATGGAGGACACAACTGGGGGCGAGGGGCTCTGACTTTTCCAGAGTGTTAAATGAGAGGGGGTCCCAGGTAGACTCCTAGATGGGTGGGGGTCTGGGAATGGAAAAGACTGAGAACCACCACCACTGTATCGGACCTGAATGGGAGTAACAGGGGTCCAGTGGCTCTACAGAAGGCAGAACACAGCTGTTCCTGTCTAATGGGGCTGTGTGTTCTAGCGATCACCACTGACCCGTCCTTTTCCTAACCTGCCCGCGAGTGCTTAGGGCTCAGCTGGTTTCCATACTGCTGCTCCCTTTAAAAGCAGGAATTCCCAGACGGCGAGGGAGTTCCCGGAGAAGTTTGGATGGTTTTGGCCTCGGGTCAGAGCCAGGTGGGATATTTACCAGAGCAAACAGGAGTTTCGTTGGCAAGAAAAGCAGAGGGCAGCCTGTGCAGGGCACCTGGAAACTGAGTTGGGGAGAAGGGGCCCTGATAGGGCCAGGGTCAGGCAGGGAGCTGGGTGGATTTTAAGAGAAACCCATAGCCCTGCCCAGAACCAAGCTGCAGGGCCCCAGGTACCTAGCATGATTCCCTCTACTCCTGGCTCTGCCTCAGGCCCTGCCCCCACTCCACCCCTTCCCACACCCCCTCCTGAGCCTGCCATGCCCTCGCTGCCCCTCCCGGCCAGAACCTCCTGCACGCCACAAAACAGCTGACCAGGAGGTGCAGGGAGGGAGGGGGAAGGCGCTGATGGGTGGGTGAGAGGTGCTGGGAGTGGGAGCTGATGTATTACTGTGGCTCTTTGGCAATGCACACTGGTAAATTCTGGCTCCTTCTCAGGCTGGCCACCCCTGACCTATGAGCCCTGGGAACCCCCCCATGGGTCTGGCCAGTTGCACTTAGCCACAGTTCCACCCGCTCAACCTGGTGCGGGCCGGAGGCCAGAACACCGTAATGTAGAGCAGCAAAGGGACTGTGCTAAATGTGATGGATTAAACAGGTCCCCTAGGACGGCTCTGCCAGGGGGGATCGCCAGTGCACCGTGAGCTCTGGTCTCACCTCCACGTGTCTGCTTTAAGCCTCAGGCACTAGGTCTAGTTTTCCCCTAGCTCATCTATGCATCTGCCAGGTCCTGTGTGCAGGTATCACACAAGCCTTGTTCCCACAGATGCCCTCAGAGGGTGTGTTGTGCCTTTGCTCTCGTCCAGTGGGCAGATGCTAATGACCCCAAAGCAGCGTCTGCAGGAGTGTGAGGGCTAAGGCCGCTGGGCCTTGCTCCGTACACCGAGCCAGGGAAGTACTGCAGTCAGCGTCCCCAGCCCTCGGTGGAAAGTTGCTGAGTGTGTATTGCAGCTGCAGTCTCTTTGCTCTCCGAAGCACTTCCCTAAATGCTCCATCATAAAGTGCTGCTCTCATAACAACCAGAGGCCGACAATTCAGCTCGGAGTGCTATTTCCTAGCCAGCCCATTCAGGGCCGGATTCTACAGCCCTAATTCACCAAGTCGTTCTTGCTCCCACAGGCAGACCCCTCCACGGGCAAACGTCCCGGAGTTCTGGTGCTGTCCTTGTAAAGTCAAGAGTTGGATTCTTGTAGCTGGGCCTGGGCAGATGTCAGGCTAAAGCTTCGCACCCGGCGTTGCTGTTCTGGAAAAGAGAGGAGCCCCTGCAAGGAATGTGGATTTTGCTTTGCGTACACTTCTTTATGCATTCGCAATGGTGCCACATGCTCAGTGTAACGCAGCTGCACAATTTCCTCTGCTCTCCGAGCGACGGAGGGAGGAGGCCCTGAGCTGTAGCATAGGATTCGAGTCAACCAGCGGTTGCATGCACACACCTCCCACTGAAGTCAATAGGTCCCTGGATCCCGTTTCTAGCTCTGCCTGTGCAAACGTAGGCAAGTCACGTCGCCACTTTGTGCCTCAGTTTACCCATGTCACGTAACCGCCCTGTGCCTCAGTTTACCCCCATCACTTCACCTCTCCACTGCTTCCCCATCTGTTCAGTAGGGATAACCCCTCCCACATAGACACTTTATGCTCCACCAGGAGCGAAGAGGATAAGAAGAAGAAGAAGAATACACTGTCTCTACAGTGCTTGGCTGGAAGGTGCAAATATTATCCTCATTGCTTTGTTTGTCCTCTGCTAGCTCTTTGGCAAGTGCATTGTTAATTACAACAATGCAAGTTTCCAACAGCCCAGACACAGAGTAACTGATGAACTATAGCAGCAGCAGCAGAAGGCATTTAGGAGCGTTCAGAAGGGAGCAGGCCTTGCTTTCTTTTAGTAACAAATTGGCTGGTAGACTCATGGAACCAGGCAGGCTCCTGGAATACTCCGCTGATTCTTTAAAAGCCAAACTCCGGTTGCGCCCCTCCGGGGGGCTGTGATCTTGACAGAGCCAATCAACTAAGCAGCTCCAGGGCACCCAGATACCACGCTGGTGAGCTCAGTGCAAACACAGACAGGGTCAATTAGCGCGAGAGAGTTCTGGCGAGGCGGCTTGGAGGGGAGGTGTTTGCGGAAAGGCCCGGGTGCTGCCTGCGGGAAGCTGGGCTGGTGATTCACTCAGTCAGGCGGGAGCCAAGTCCTTCAGCATGGTGTGCGGTTTTTGAAGCCCCTCTCCCCGCCCCCTCCCAGACAGCTGTGCTTTGCAGTGCCAAGCCCCTGTGCCAAAGGCCCATGTTGACACGTTGGCTGTTAGAACCTGCTATTAAAAAATGACCAGCACTGACCATCTCTGAATTCTACAAAGCAGTAAAACCACTGCGGGCATTAGCCCTGCCACTCCGGCTGCAGCCATCGACAGGCCCACAGCGTGGAAAGATGCTTTGGAAATCTAACCCTGGCTCTTTCCTCAGCCCCAGGGCTCTAACAGCAATAACCCCAGAGGGGTGCCCAGGGAAATTAACACTTGGCCCCCCCCAGAGCACCTTTCCTGCGAGGTCCTCAAAGTGCTTTGCCAGCTACTCCAGCCTCGTGAACTGTGTGTCCGTGTCATTATCCCACAGGGGAGGTTAAGAGACCAACTCATGGAAAGGATAACTGGTGGCAGGGCTGAACATTGGATTCCTGAATGGGTGTCCCCGACTTAAAACACACTGGTACTGTAGAGAGTCCCATGCACTGCTCGCCTGCAGTTCAGGGGGTGTGTGTGCGTGCACACACACAGAGCTTTGATGCAGGAACACCTGAAGCGGTTCTCTGGACAACCCGTGCCCATGGTTTGAGAAGGAGGAAAGGCCTCTCCCATGATGCTGAAGATGCCCCAGGAGGACATGGTCTCCGATTTTAACGTTCTATTCCAAGCCCATTCATCCAACAGGTGAAAACACCTCTGTGCTCTCCTCCTCCGCCTTTGGCGCGGGTCCAGCCCTTTGGAGCTGAACCTGAGCTGCTGAGTCCAGCCTGGAGAGGGGTCAGTCACTAGCCAGGCTGAGCCTGGCGTAGGCCTCTTTGGCTCTGGGACCTCCCCTCCTGGGCCCTCGGAGCCGGGGTTGACTCATCCCTGTTCACGACTCAGCCTGCCCTAAGTCATCAGCCCGCTCTGGGCTTGATAGTCCTTGTCCCCCTTTGTGTCATGGGTTTTTACCCCCTTTCCTTGAGGGTCGGGAGGGAAAGCCAGCCCCCCCCCCCCCAGGTCTCCAGCCAGGGACTCTGTATTGAAAAGCTACAGGCTGCTGTCCCATAGACTTGCTGCTGTTTCCCTGGGCCACTTCCTATCTTCCATCCGAGGACAGTCTCCTGAGGTTACCCGACATACTGGGTCTCCCCGGGATCTCAGCAGTGGCTCCTGAAACTCCTGTTCTGGGGGAGCGCCTCTCCTCTGGAGTCTCCTGCACTTTCCTCATCTAGGAGCAGCCTTTTATCTCAGCTGGTGCTGGCCCACTAATTAGCCACATGGTGGGGAAGTAGCTGCTCTGTCCATTAACCCCTTCGTGGCTGTTGAAGTGTAGGGTCTAGTCATCCCATCTCAGTCCTTTTGGAATATGGGGCCAGATCAGGGCTGAAAGTGGGCCGGTACGGGCCAGGAAGAAGCCGGTAGTGGCCTGTAGCAGCCTATGTTAGAGCGCTGCTGTGGCAGTGCTTTAACATCCCTGCCCCTATTGTGCCCCACAAGGGCGGCCCTGCCAGTAGGGCAATGGGAGGAGTGGGGGAGACGGAGCAGCAGTGGCCAGAGCCCCAGGCCCTTTAAATTGCCACTGGATCCCCAGGCAGCACAGATGGGTTGGCTGGGGGCCGCTAGCCCCCCCCTCAGCTCTGCCCCTTCTGCCTGAGGCCCCGCCCCTTCCCGGGGGGCATGGAACCAGCCCCCATACCAGGAAGTTTTTGGATTTACTTTCACCCCTAGGCCAGACCCGTGGCTGATATAAAGCAGCACTATCCCACTGTCCTCGCTGGAGCTACCCCCAACCGGGGGAGCTACGCCCATTTACATCTGACCCGGGAGTGCTCTGATCTCCATTAAGCATCGCAGGAGAGGAGGCAGCTCTCAGATGATCGCTTTCTCACTTCATTGTAGCTTTACCAGTCCTGACTGTCAGCTCTCCTCATCTTTGCCCCTCCAATGTTACACCTCCTAACCTGGGATTTCCAAAGGTTGCAAGTTAGGTGTCCAAATTGCACTGAAAGTCAACAGAAGTTAGATCCTTGATGACAGTCACAGCTGTTCTGTTCCTCTCTAAGCCTCAGTAAGTGGTGGGATTGATCTAGAGAGTTGGTCTGGAACTGGAATTTGGACATTTGGGGGGAAAAAAATCTTTCCGAATGGAAATTAAATGTCAAAATTTCCCATGATGGGTCAGTTTAAATGTTTCCTTTGCATTTTGACATTTGTTATGTTTTTTTAAAAAACCAAATAATTATATTTATCTTATTTTTTAAATTTTATGTGTATCATTTTTATTTTTTATTTATTTTAAATTAGAGTTTTATATTATTTTGCTGTCTCTTATATATAATTTATAATACAATATATAATAAACGTCCAAGGAAAAAGTCACTGTGAAATGAAAAATCAAATTCCGATATGGCAAATCCTATCAAAATGCTTCATTACATTTTTTTAAATTAAATCTCGTTGAAGCATTCCCACAAAACATATTGATTTGAACAAATCTTCATTTTCCGACTGAAAAGTGCTTTGTTGGAGGAATTTTCACTCATCCCAATTGCCAGCTAGTCATGGTGAAAAGCTCCCCTTCTGATTTGGACTTTGCACTGGTGTAAATGATCACACAAGGAGGTGAACTGGGCCCAAGAAGAATATGGACACAAAGAAAGGATACATGGACACAAAGGAAGGAACAGTACAAGCAAGTGCCAATGTGATAACCTCTAATGTAAAAATACTGGTGTGAACATCACTGCCTCGTGGAAATTAGAGATCCAGTCTCATGGTAGTGACCCGTGGCCGTCCTACCCTGTCAATGTCCCTCACTCCACTGGGCCTATAAGTGCAATGCTCAATAGGGGAATTAGCAGTCTGGGGGCTATGGCCCTCCGGGCAGGGCAGTAAGCAATCCAAGAGCTCTGTGAGTAGGCCTGCTGACCTCAGGTGAGTAGGCTGCCGACCCCCAAAGGGGGGGAAGGAGGGGATAGGAGGACCCAGGCCGGCTCTTCTTCACTGGGTCCCAGCCCGGGATCCTGACAATAGAAGAGGGTCCCGCCCCTAGATCAGTGGGGATCCCACCAAAACACACTGATCTAGACTCTGGCAACACAACTGGATTATTGTCTGCTGTCCCTGGGCTAGTTCCTACTACCGCTTCTAGGGTACCTCTGTCTCCTGGGTTCCTCCGTCTCCCCGGGGTACAGGGCCAGCGGCAGTCCCAATAGCTCCTCAGGGTACTGGCTAGTCTGCAGTCCCGGCACCTCCTCTGGGTCTTTGGTGCAGCAGAGCTCTGTCTTGGGTGCCAGGCTCAGCTTCAGGTGAGAGACATCCCAGGTCTCCTACAACTGAGCAGAAGGGCCTGCCTTTTAAACTTCCTGTCCTGCCCCTCCGCTTCCAAGGTGGGGGAGGGGTGGGCTGGTTCAGCTCCGCCCACCAGGGGGAGTGGTGTATTTCCTACCCCTTAATCTTAGAGGGAGGCCACGCCCCCCTCATTCACCCATCTAATTCCCTCCCCATGACCTTCCCAACTGATGCGGCAGGTTGGGTAGTTGTAGCCATGGGGTTGATGTTAGCAGGAGCCCTTTGGCTAATTCCTACCTCTGGAAGTTTCTCTCTACTGTATTTACCAGTCACTTTTAAGTGGTTGGGGCAAAGGGTTTCCACCATTCCAGCAGGTGAAGTATTCCCCCTTTTTGGTTCTTTTTGAGAGCTGTGATCAGCTCTGAAGCCCCAGTTCTGGATACACAGCCAGGTTTCACCACGCCCACCCCCCACAGGTCTGTTTGAAATGGCCCCGGGAACAGTTACACCTGTGCACATCCGGCGTCCCTGTGAGATTCCGTTTCACTAGTGGGCAGTGGGGGATAGAAGCCAGGCAAGGTGGTGTTTGGGGGAGAGTTGGTACTGATCCGGAAATGACCATTTTGGTGCCAGTTTCATGTCCATGTTTCTACCCCTGTCCCCAAGAGAGCTCGATCCTGGCTCTTCCAGCTCAGCCAGAAGGCCACTAGAAATGTGCACCAGGGCAGGAGCTGGGCTCCATTCTGAAAGGGCATATCTCTGCACCATGCCCTGTGCGGTGCATAATGCCACTGTGCTTCTAGCCTGGAACCTGGGCACACGGAGACCCAATGGAGGCACATATGGCAGGGAGGGAGGAAGACTTCTTCACCTCACCCACTCCCCAAAGCGCCGTCCAGCACAAGCGAGCTACAAGCTGACTCCAAGTTAGGCATTTTGTAGAGAGCCCCAGAACACAGGCCAAACCCTGCTCTCTGGACCCATCGCTCCTGTTCTCTGAATCCCAAATTCGTATGCAAGCTGAATTTTGGTTCTCCGAGACACTGTCTATCCAGAGGTACCAGATGTCCCCAAGGGTGGAATTCACTAAACAAAGGACCTGCGATGAATAATTCAACCTGCTCTCATTAGCAACATCTTGCAGGATTGAGTGGAGTCCCCCATGCCTTGATTAGCAAGCCAGGAGTCCCTGCTCTCAGCAGGTTTTCTACCAGGACAGGGAATCAAGATCTACAGCCGGTGTCTTATCTGTAAGAATTGGTGGAAGTGCTTCTTTGGGAGGTTCTACTCTGGCCAAGTCAGAGGTTTTATCAAAAAGCTAGCCCTGTAAATACAGGACGCTCCTGTAGGGAATAAACCAGGCATATATTGTCTGCATTGTGAGCAGAGGGGACGGGGAAGGAAGCTCATGTGTTGGAACGCTTTAGTTCCAGATAGCTAGACTGCACAGAAAATAAAATACAAAATCAGGAGGCATGGAGCGCGACATGCATTGCTACATAGTAATAACCGCAGGATGCATTCGCTACAGCTGAGTGATACATTTACACAGCAGCTAGAGAATCAGGATTCCTGGGTCCTTTCCCCAGTGCTTTGCAATCTATCTTGATATGTATATCGCCCCGGCTACAGTAGTATCAGGGCAACTGACAATGCATTTATTGTCAACAGTCCTTGCATTGTACAGATGGGAAACTGAGGCACAGAGAGGCTAAGTGACCTGCGCAGGTCACTCAGGTAGCCCATGATGGAAGTGGACGCAAGTCCCTGACTAGAATTCTGACAACTGGCCTCCCTTTTTATTTTTTAAACAAGTCACTGTGTCTGTTTCAGGTTTCCCATCTGTAAAACATTGACATGAACCCCTTCCTACTTCACGGGGCTGTTGCTTCGTTAATTAGAGCTTGCTAAAGAGCCAGAGGTTACTAGAGCGCTCCAACTCCCATTCACCCACAGTATGTTGTGGGGGGAGGGCAGATAAGTACCTGATTACTAGACAAAGACACAAATTACATCTAACTGACCCAAATTCATCCCTGCACAATGTCACAAGAGTCTGTCACCCAGCTGGGAATCACAGTCTATGGCTGTGGACCAAGAAGAATTTGACCCTTCTTTGCATTTCAGGTGCTGGTTTGGTTCATTCCTTTTTTAAAATCCGGAGCTGAAATGAGGGTTTAGTGGAGGGACTGACACGTCCCTGTTGCTATAATTTGTAAATCATCCCCCTCATTTGCTTATTCAATGGTTTCCCCTTCTCGTGTTCGTGTATTCTAGGTACCATCTTCTCAGCCAGCCACAATCTCTTGTTTATTCTCTCCGGCTGAAAGCGCAGATCCCTGGGCCTTGGTCTAGGGGAGCTGGCCCAATCACTTTACATTTCTATACCAAATGCAAATGTTCATCAGCTCACCCGCTCCTGCCAGCCAATAGCTGGAAGAACAAACAACAAGAGAGGCTCTAACCACAACACTGGGGCTTGGATTAATCTCAAAGTTCAGGGCAGGTTGACCCTGGAGTTTTATAAGGACATTCAGAGCCGATGGGAGAGCCCTGGGCAACCATTTGCAAGAGCGGTCCTGTTGATTCAGGAAGTGGATCCCTGCAGGTGATTTGAATGTGCACCGTTTGAGGTTTTCACGCAGTCGGAGATGCTTCATCTGAATGGCGTCCAATATGAACAGTGAGAGGCCAGGTTTCAGTCTCATATATCAGGAATAGCCTCAGCTTCATCTCCCTACTTATCGGGGTGCTCGGTTTGCAAAAGACCTTCTTGAAGAGGTGCCCAATTACTGACGCTGGCTTTGCAGGGCGGGCTTCGAGTTCTCTCTCAATGCCACCCATGTTATCGACAACGGAACTGAGGTAGATGAAATCCCCAGCAATCGTCACTGGGTGGTCACTTACTAAGGTGCTAGTGCCTCTAATGCCTTCGAAATCACCACCAGAAGAATTCTGGGTTTACCCCAATTAATTTTCTGGTGGACTTTTGCCACTGAGCTTCCCAGGGCTTTAAGTGCCACAACCGCCTCATCCATTGATTGAACAACTCTGTCCTCGGTAAAATTGACACTGGCGAGGTTCTTATCCTCATAGCGTAGACCTGAAATGCATTTACCTAGTGTCTGGTCAAGCACGTAGTCTATGATGGCATGCTCCAAATGGCTGCCAGCTTCTCTCTAGGAATCATCTTCAACATTGACCCTATGAAGGCAGGAGGAAAAAGACCCCTTGGAAGTCCTAAAACATGGCGTCAATGGACAGCTGTCCGTTTCAGGCATCCCATCCTATAATGCGTCACATTTGGCTCAGAACAGAACATCATGGAGACACATAACATGTTCAGTGGCTTCTACGCTGCCCATGAGACCGAACCGAACCTTAGGACGACTGGGGTAGTTTGCCATATTTGACTCTACATCTAGAGCTTGGACCTTAACCTCTTCGTGGTTTGTGGGGGCTGGGCCTTAAGATCCAGGGAATTGATCCAGAGCAATTTCAACATCCTTGGAACGAATCTAAATCCCGTCCCGAGGGCCAAACCCGAACTTCTGACTCAGCTTCCACTTCGGCAAGATGCCAAAGAGGCCCTGAGCACCAGCTGAGGACTAGGAGTGAAATCCCAGCCCCGCTGGAGACAAGGCAAAATGCCCATTGACTTCAGTGGGGCCAGGACTCCCCCCACGTTGAGTTAGGAGAGCTTGACCCTTTTCGGGATTTAGACTCAGCGTATGGATGAAAGAGAAATTAAATAAGGTGTCCCAGGACTGGGCCCCAAGAGAACGTATTTCCGGACCCAAGCGGATTCCTTCGCTTTCTGCCCCCACCCCAAATACATGAAAGAAAAAAAAAAGAACAGTGAGTTTATCGTAAAAAAAATACACAGCTTCAGTGAAAAGCTGCTTTTCTTTTCTTTCTTTCTTTTTTTTTTTTTTTGTGTGAAAGGTTTATGCATCTCTGGAGAGCGCTTTAATAAAATGCATTCTGGCTCTCCAAGCATCTGCCTGCAAATCAGGGGCCAGCCTTTCCCTTCCTGTGCCGACCTGCTGGAGTCTGCTGTTATTCTTGGCAGGCCGCCCTGAGGAAGAAAAATCACACTCCCCCCAGCTTGGAGAGGCTGGGAAATGCTGATGTCATGACACCTTCCAACATCCTTCAAGGTCAGGAGGGAGGATAAAAGGGGAGAGGTTTTGTTTTGTTTTGTTTTAAAAAATGGTAGTTATTGCCTTGGTCAGGCACTTCCTTTTCATGCTCCCTGTTGCTACACAAGATGCTGCAGGCTGCCCACTTTAGAAAGCCAAGTGTCAGGGTTACAAACGGCTCCCTCCTACCTCTGCAATATGGGACCGAGACTCCTTTCGCCAACCATTGGCTGGGAAAGCCGCATCAATCATTCCCCACCGGCCAATCACGGGGGGAATTGGCGCCAGCAAACTTTGCTGGAGTTCTAGTTTAGTGTGTGTCATTCAGCTTACTGTGGCAGCCAGCAAAGGAAAACTCGAGATGAATGGATCATGTTGTTACGTAGATTGTAAGCGCTTTGGGGCAGAGTCCAGCTTTTTGTTCTGGGTTTGTACAGTGCCTAGCGCGCTGAGTCCTGGCCTAGGATGGAGGTCCCTAGATGCTACCACAATACCAACAAATAATCAAAGCAACACTCAAGCAGTCCAGTGTTTCTTGAAAATATTAATGTAACAAATCATACTTTGGACTTCCCTTTCCTCTGAAGAACTATTTCACCACTTGACTCCAGTTCAATCTCCCCCTGCCGATCCTTCTGGCATGCACACCCCAGTGGGCCAGGGCCTGAGCGATCGAATATATTCTCAGGTCTAAAAGACAGGGGACACCAAGTCTGGTTCCAAGTTACTAGCTGCAAAACTAGGACACTGGAACACCTCTCTAGATTACGGGGACTAATGCTCTCTTTGGAAAAGAGCTGAGACGGAAAAAGAGAAGATCATTTGGTTCCTCTCGGCTCAGGAACAGCCGGCTGCAGTTGCTGTAAGCACCTTTGCGCACTCAACTTTGTTCAGATCAGTTTCTGTCTGCATTCTGTAAAACTTGCCCATATCAGTTTTGCCCTGGCCTCTTCTTTTGTCATTCAGTTTCGCGCATTCTAAAACAATGTGCATACCCTCACCTTTGGGGCGAAGCCAGACTTTTAGGCACCTGCTCCCCTACTTGGTGTAAACATTGCTGGTGCCAATCGAAAACGAACACAAACAAGTTTTGGGCCCCCTCCCCTATGACACTTCTATGATGTCATAGTTGGTACTTATGGGTCTGTCTGCACATGGCAGACAGAGAGAGGAGAAAGAAACACAAATCCTGTGTATCCTGTGTATCCCCGTAACCGAGCCTGATCACCTCGAAGCCTCTCTCAGTTCACGTGTTTCAAACAGAGCTTCTACGTTTGCCGGTCGTTATGTGTTGGTTTGTATTTGTAAGTATCGATTATTACTAAATGCTGCATCTTTGTTTATAAATATTGTTAGTAGGTATTTTAGTCATTGTGTGTTTTAAGTTTCATTAAGTCTATTAGCTAATCAAACGCTGCTCCCTTACCCCTTGTAATTATCCCCAATAAAACTTTAAATTGACTAATTTTAGTTGTGTGTGTGTGTGTGTGTGTATGTGTGTGTCTGTAGTTCGTGTCGTGACCCATACTCTCCTTGCATCCCTTATAGTCTGTTGCCATGTGCAGCCTGGTAAGTAACAGGCCTACATTTTTTCTCTCCCCTGCGAGTAAGTGGCAATCCACAAACTTCAGGAGAATAAAATGAATAGATGCTCCCAGCTGCTTCCGCAAAGCCAGCCCGAGAAACCGTGTTTATAAATATTCAAATGACATCGCTGGGCGGCAGTTGCGCCTGGAATGACTCCGCTGCGTACGGAGTGTTATTTATTGTTTATTGCACCGTCAAGGAGAGCTCCTGTTTTATGCGCCACCGTCTCTTTAGTGCACTGACGTTCAGGGGAAGGGCGCGATCCATCCTGCGCACAGACCATGGCACAGCCAGTCAATGCAGGCCGGGCCCCTGGCTCCCGGCAGCCTGCGTCGCATGGGCGGCCTGCCTGCGGCACACTCAGCTTCAAACGGGCTCATCCTTTTCGGGGTCCCATGTCGCAGGCTCAAAGCCTCACCCCAGAAAGGAAAAACTTGGCACTTTTACTCCCCATCCAACAAGCTGCAAATCTCTCCGGATCCCCAATGCTTCCAGAACTCCCCCCTCGCCCCAGCAAGCAGTCTAGCTCTTCAGTGCGTTTAGCATGCATCAAATCCTCGCCGAGTGCACGGACAGGGAGACGGGCGCAGAAGGGCAAGGGGCTGGACAGAGGGCACACACTGAGACACAGGCAGAGCCCAGGGAAGAGCTGGGGACTGGTGCTGCCATAACACAGCTGACCCCCTTGAGCGATGCTCGGGACTGGAGAAAGGAGGCATTTTATCCTAGCTGCTGATCACCCACTGCCCTGAAACCTGGGAGCGTAGGCTGCATTCCATAGCCGTACCCTGCCGGCGCAAACAGCCACTGGGTTGGCCTGGTTCGCCCCCTCCAAAGGATGCTGTTGTTTTCGCCCCTTTCCTGGCTGAATTGAAAACCAAGATCCGCAACGGGGCAGGGAACAAACAAGCCTGCTGGTGCCGCTTGCCAAGCTGTGCGCCTGAACTTGTGACCCATGGAAGAAGGAGAGGGGAGGCCGGGCAGGAACCGCACGGCATGAGAGGAGGATGTGCTGCGACCTGCGAACCGTGAAGCAGCAAGGAAGGTGAAACGGGAGATGCCGGGCAGGGAGCTCGGGAGCCGGGCCAAGGGCTGGAGTGGGGAGAAAGCGAGCATGAAGCATGTGGCATGGGGAGAGGAAGCAGGCGTGAGGGAAGGGAAGGAGGAGACCCCGGGTAAGACGACGCATTAGCTAAGAGGCACCTGAAGGAGGCGCTGATGGGAGACGCCGTTGGAAGAGCCTGCAATACCTGTGCAGAAATCGGTACATACCCTGTTTCCCCGAAAGTAAGACATCCCCCGAAAATAAGACGTACTTCCAGTTTTGCCTCTCGCTGTAATATAATGTAATGTAATTTTGGGAGCAAAAATTAATATAAGACACTGTCTTATTTTCGGGGAAACACGGTAGAAGAGGGACCAGGGAGACAAGAGGGCGCAGCAATCTCTGATTCTCAGACACCTGGAGGGATGGGGACCGTATGGGGTGCCCTGGGAGTTCATGCACCAGGATCCAACTCACTCCTGAGGCTTCCCTCACTGCTTTACATCCGCAGAAAGAGATGTGCTGAGTTCAGTGTCTCTCAGATCTTCCTATCACTCCCCCGGGGCCTTGGCAGCCTGTCAGGATAAAGTGCTCGAGGCAAAAGGCCGTCTTCCTAGGAGTGCCGACACACAGCGCCTTCTCCCCTCCCGCCTCTGGAACAAGAGCCACAATTGAGCTCTTCCCGCAGCGTGCCCTTCCGGACATCGTCACGGCCACTACAGAGGCAGCAGACTGGCCCGGCGGCCACAGCTCCAGCTCCCGTGGATCGAGCCCTCCCATAGGCACGCACGCCTGTGCACGCCGGCCTCGTGAAAGATGCTAGAGGGATGGCTCTGTGCGCACTACAGATGGGCAGGGGTAGCACAGGCTGCTCCCATGCTGTCCCACCCCTGGACTCCATCCTCAGACCAGAAGGGACCAGCTTCCTAATGTAAGGGAACTGTTAGCCCCTTACTAAGACTCAGTGGGGTGTTTTGATTATTAGCTCCCCGGACCTAAAGGGGGAGGGTCAATGGGCAATCAGGACCCTGAGACTGACGGTCCCCAGGGGCAATGGGGAGAGGCCAGCACTCCAGATCAGCCTGATTGACAAGGCGGAGAGACTAATCAAGGAGTCAGGAGGCCAGGGTGGGTCCCGTCCTCAGTGTGAGCTGCCATTGTCTGGGTCAGACAGAGGGGGGCCGAGCTAAGGAGAGAGCAGGGGCCAGAGCTGAGCTGGAGAACAGAGCTGGGCCAGATTTGGAGGGGCCAGGAAAGCAGCCCAGAGAGACAGACCCTGTGCTGGGAGCAGAGCTGCAGCCCCCAAGCCAGAGCCCAGCCCAGAGAGACAGACCTGCCCTGGGAGCGGCTGCAGGAACCAGAGGCAGAGAGGCCAGGGAAGCAGCCCACGAAGCAGGTCAGTGCTGGGAGCAGAGCTGGAACAGCCAGAGGGGCCAGAGCAGCAGCAGCCGTGCTGAGGCAGAGTGGAGCTGAGACAGAGGCTGGAACTGGGCTGGAGCCGTCCAGAGGCGGAGAGCGTGTGGCCATCACCAGAGGACGCATCCAAGTCACAGAAACCCTGCAGCACAGCTGAGAAGGAGGCCTGGGCCCTACAGGGAGCAGACTGTGAACTGTCCTGACACTCCAGAGACATTGTGTGTGATGCTCCCCGCCACGGAGCAGGGGGATGTGTTTAACCGTTCTATTGCTTCCTTGTTCATTTTAAGATAAATTCTTCATTAAATAATTTGCATTTGCTTTAAGTTTTATGTGATGATCAGTGGGCCAGGGAAGAGCCCAGTGCAGAGGGAGCACCCCGGAGTGGGGACACCCTAGCCGCTGACCTAGGTAACCACAGCACGGTTTGGGGTTGAGCCCCCCAGGAATCCTGGGCCCAGCCTTGTTGGGGTTACGAGGACTCCACCAGGCAGGAGAGTGGAAGGGGAGCCCTCAAGGTCAGGGAGGCCCCTGGGTAATGGAAGTGGGAGCGAGGACTCAGATCCTTCCGCTAGCCCATTTCACCGGGGTAGTGCAGAAGCCAGGAGAGTTCCCCACAACAGCGGGACTATTCCCCCGCTTACACTAAGGCAACAAGGGCAGACCGGAGTGTGTCCCCCCCCTCCCCCGGGTCTTTTGTTGAACTCACCACTGAGATGGCTTTTGCCAGGGGCTCGTTCCACTGTCTGGAGCGGGACCAACGCCACACATCAGCTGGCATCTCCGCCACACGCGTGTTCACTGAAAGGAGGAGAGAGAAAAATACGTGATGTTAGTGCCCTGGGAGAGGCAATTCCAGTGGAGACGACACATTTTGCGTCCCAAAGAGCTAGATGATCAAAGCTACCAGGTTGTGAATGAACCACACAGGAAAAGCAAATAAGTGGAAGAAAGTTTCACGGGGTATTTTCTGCATCCGCCCCGGGGAGGGGTTGGCCAGCGGGAGGGTGCGTTTAAACAACCAATGAGCTTGTCAAGGTTATCGACAAATAAAGGAGCAATGACACTAAACCGGTGCCTGGCTCTGATGGCTTTTTATTTGCCTGGACCCCAGCGGGATAGCTACACAGTGTCACAGCGATGTTATCGGCCCCCCTGCTTTTCATCTGCAGCTGCCACCACACAGGAGGGTCCCTTGGTCTAAAGCGAGGTGGAGGACATTGCCATCGGCACGGAAGCATCAGGACAATAAAGGGAGACTTGCCTTGCCCCTCCTCTGCACCCCACGGGAGACTTTCAATGAGCAGTGCCCAGACCAAGCCATTTGCCAAGGGGTGGGTGGGAATGCAGCACAAGCGGATGGTGTCACGGAGTGCCCGGGCGATGGTCTGGAACTGCTCCTTAGGAAACCAGACAGGACTTCGGGTGAAGGGTCCCTTCTCCCTACACAGCCTGTTTCCAAGGCTAGGAGCTTCACGGGTACCCACTTCCACCTTCCTGGGTCTGACCTCGGAGCATTCAGCACCTTCTGCCCCTTTGTGCACTTCCCCCAGGGAGCCCGCCCAGGCGGGGTCCTGAGGGAGCCCGTGGATTCTACACCCCAAATCCACAGTCAAACGTGACTCTCAGCCAGCCAGTAAAACAGAGGTTTATTCATTGACAGGTACATGGTTAACACCGAGCTTGTAGGTACCCGAACCCCTCAGCTGGATCCATTTTGGGGGCCCAAGGGAGGCCAGACCCTGCCTGTGCCTGCCTCCCTTCTGCCTACCCAGCTTCAGACTCCCAAAACTTTCTCCAGCCCCTCCTCCCTCCTGGCTCAGCCAGGTCAGCTGACCTCCCTCCCCCACTTGGGGTCAGATTACAGCTTCAGGTATGGACACCAGCAGAGAAGCTCTGTTTTGCATCAGCTACACATCCTTATCCCGTCACATAGACGCTCAAGAAATGCATAGGGGAAACTGAGGCACACACACACAGTATTCCTACTCCATCACAAAACCCGCCAGGCCTGCGACCTAGTGCGGGAGAGCCCCGCGGGGTCAGCCCTCACCAGGAGGCAGCAAGTGAAAGCTAAATTAGAGGCAGGGAAGCGGCTCCCTCCTCCATTCTAACGCTAGGCTGAACGCTGGCTGGAAGACACCGTGGCTAAGGGACACGCACACAGCAGCTTCTGTGCCCCGGGGCGGTTAGAGCGGCAGAGGCTCCCTCCCGAGCAGTCAGGGTCACAGCCAGTGTTAGCAGAGCCTGGGGCTGGTTTCTAGCAGAACCCCGTGGGGCGGGCTTGCATGTGATGTTCCCCCCCCCCCCCCCAGTCAGAATGATGCACCAGCCCCACCATTTCCAGCGCTCATGACGCATGGCCTGGCTGCAGTAACCCGCCACCGCCTGCGTTTGTACTTGGTATCTCCCATCACCCAAGACCTGTTTTGTATCTGCAGAGGGGCAAGGACACCCCTTGGCTGACCCTATGTCTGAGCTAAACCGAGGGCTCTTTTTAAGGGCTTCCTTGCTCCTCAGCGGGCTTGTGTCTTTTATTACTCAGACTAGACGGCTCCGGGGGCCGGGACTCAACACAGAGACGCTGGGTTTGAATTAAGTCCCCTGGGAACATCCACCGTATGCTCTTCTGTCTCCACAGCTTGGTTCTCAGGCCAGTCCCCAGTGGACAAGTGTCCACATGCTAACAATGCCCCTGCCACCTCTTAGTGGTGCCCTGATACCGGAGAGGTGACGGGGGCTGAGTGAGCATGGAAATCAAACGCCCTTCTCAGCCCGCGATGTGGCCCCTTCAGGTCACGGGAGACAGAGTCCCGTGGCAGGCAGGCTGGCAGCCTTGGCGTTTGCTCTCAGATAAGCGGCATCCTCTGTCCAGCGGCCTCTAAGGCTCTAGAGCTGCCCGTCCGGCCTCTCCCTTTGATGCACGCTCACAAAGCGCAAGCGAGTCGGGTCTCAGAGCGGCCCTTGGCATGAGCAACGGCTGCAGGTTCTTCTGGTGCGGAGCCACGTCCTGCGCGGGGCGCTTTGGCAGGATATCCAGGAAAGCTGTGTTACAATACATTGCTTCCTGCCAGCGAGGGATGAACCGACACTCCGGTAAGACACTGCCATCCCCCGGGGAGAGGCAGTGAAGGCAGCAACCCCTGCGGCCGCAGCCAAACTGGCTCCAGGCGCCTTCTCAGGAGCAATCACCCCACATCCTCCCCACCGTGGCCTATCCACAGCCCCGGGTCGATGCTGGAGAAATGTCCCATCTGCCATCACCATGGGGGTGGGGAAGTGACACCCAAGGGTTTCCTCGTCTTCTCTCCTTGGTGAGCCGAGACCGGTAGCTGGGCATGCCTGAGCCCCAATCCCAACCCTGCATCACTTCAGGGGAGCCCTTCAGGCAAAGGAGAATTAGATGGAGCTGAGCTTGATGCTCCAATTTTTAGCCAAGACCATTTGTATCCCGGCCAGGTAGCCAGAAGGCCATGGGAGGTACAGAGAGCTCAGCACTGTGGAAGATCAAGCCACTTATGAAGGGACCTAAATATGGACCTGGGAGCTGAACTTTAGACCCCTCTGGTGGCAAATAGGGCCTTAATCGTTTTGTGCCTCAGTTTCCCATCTGTGAAATGGGAACAATATTTAACGGCCTCACTGGACTGTTTGGGACAATGCAGTAACATGCTGGCGTAGGTACTTATCTGACCCCCATCACTATAGTGTCAGCACATTGCCCTCTGCCATATTTATCCCCACGACACCCTGGGTACCAGACAGGATTATTAACTGAGGCACAGAGAGTTGCCCCAGGGCACATGGGATGTCCCTGCCAGGGGAGGGGCTCGAACACACGTCTCCCGAGTGAGTGTCCTGGGCCATCCTTCCTGTGTCTGCCTTGCACACTGGGGTGTCAAGCGCTGCACACACAGGCCAAGCATTGCCATCGCCTTTTGTTTGCCAGCCAAAGAGCCCCCAGGCCAGCTGCCTGGATTGTCACTGGAACAACGGGGCCCATGCTGAGCAGCTGCTACAAGGAAATCAGCAGAGCCGGCCCCGATTGTCTCCTAATTCAAAGGAGTTTTCCAAACTCTGCTGAGAGATGAACCTTCTTGCCTGGTTCCAAATCAGTGTTTCGCCTGCAGGAGAACAGGAGCTGCAATGGATCAGCTGGCAGTGCCTGGACACCCTCTGCCAAGATGCTACTGAAAGATCCCCCTAAGTACCATGGTACCCTATATACAGCAACAGTACACCGGGCCGGGTCGGGGAATACAGGCATTGCCTCGAGAGTGGGAATATGACTGTCTTACAGCCAGCCACTTACGCAGGAATAAAATCAGCTTGGCAGGAAGCTGATACAGTCTGCACTACATCAGAAACCATCTCCATATAGACACACAGGATAGGTCCATTGCTGGGCCACAGAGGCACACGCTAGAATTCAAAGTTGGCTTTCATCTACGTAGAGGCTGTTTCATGTAGTGCATGTTGGGTACTAACAAGCAAGGACTCCACGCTTGTGAGACTCAGCTGGCTCTTTACTGAGAGAACTATTGACAGAGATGCTGCAATTCCAGCTAGCATGCCAGCCATGTGCACACAGACTGACTTCCTGGTGCCGCTGCCGGCAAACTCTTCCCTTCTGCAACTTGTGCTCCCCCTCCAAGTTCCACGCAGGTTGCTATGTAGGCAGATGATTCCTCAGAAAGAAGATGCAACATAAAGTGTGTTTAAGGTCTGATCCTGTGAGGTGCCAACTGTGATGAAGTAGGAATACTGTGTGTGTGTGCCTCAGTTTCCCCTATGCATTTCTTAAGTGTCTATGTGAAGGAATAGGGGCTGACACTGGAAGCAAGGAGGCAACGCCCTCTCCCCTCTCAAGGTATGCATCCCTGATGTCTTAATCTGACCCCAAGTGGGGGAGGGAGGTCAGCTGAACCTGTTGGAGAGAGGTCAGGTGATACCTCCAGCCCGGGAAAAGAGACAAAAGAAAGCAGGGGAGGGGCTGGAGGAGGAGTTGGCAGTCTGGGTCTGGCTGGGAAGAGGCAGAGAGCTTACAGGCAAGCTGTCCTAGCTCTCTGGCCCCCAAGATGGATCCAGCCGAGGGCTCACGCTCGCTGTATGGTCTGTGTTAGACCAGATAGAAGTCATCGAATAAACCTGTTTTACTGGCTGGCTGAGAGTCACGTGCTCGAGGCATGCACATGCGGGCATGCTCGAGGAAGCACACGGAGGGGCAGAAGGTGCTGAATGCTCCGAGGTCAGACCCAGGAAGGTGGAAGTGGGTACCCATGAAGCTCCTAGCCTTGAAAACAGGCTGTGTATGGAGAAGGGGCTCTTCACCCGAAGTCTGGTCTGGCTTCCTAGGGAGCGGTTCCAGACCATGGCCCGGGCACTCCGTGACACCAACCTCCTTCCACGCATTCAGAATTCGGATGGATTAGACCATTACTTGCCAGTGAAGTACTAGGGGCCAATTCTGAGAGTCTTACCCACGAAAACACCTTCTACATAAAGTCTATAGGACAAATCCTGAGAGAGACTACGCATCTGCAACTCCCATGGAAACCAGCAGGTGCAGGAGCCACGCAGAGGGGCCTCTCAGAAGAACACAGTGTGGTGGTGGCTCGGTAACATAGGGGACTCCAGCTCCCATCAGCCCCTTCTCCAGTGCACTTTTATTTCCTCTGGCCAGGTAAGCAGAAAAATAAAAATCCTGTCTCAGAATAACCAAATGCACCCCTGTGTTATCATTGAATAAATCAAACAACAAATTTTAAAAAATCTAAAATTTCTAAAGTTTGTTTGCTTTTTGTACTTCACAGGAATTTGGCATTGAAACAACATTGGTCAGTTTCACTTTCTGTTTGCAATTAAGTTCACTTCCTGGATCTCCGACACTTTGAATTGCAACTTCTGAAGGGCATTTCTAAAATCCATTTTACTGAAATTAAATCCTGAAACCATTTCAGTGCATGTAGATGGGCTTGAACAAAAATCCCCTATTTGTTGTTCCCCAAACTCTATTTGTCTGATTGTGCCTGTAGACTCCAAATTTCTCAGAGCAGGGATGGTCCCTTCTTGAATGCACAGAAAGCACACAGCACCTGTGGAACCATTAATAATAAACAGGTCTGATCAGAAAAGGGGGAAATGGACTAATTTTCATGGAATTTTCCATAATACTTGTTTAAACTGACATTTATCAACACTGATTTTGAAATTTTTTATTTATCAAAAACTGTTTTCTTACTGAAAACTGGGCTCAGTAAATAAAAATTGACCATAGTCATGTTCATTTTTAAAAAAACGTATTGAAACAGATAATTTCAATAATATCTGATTTTTTTGCTCAAAGTTTCATTTTAAAAAGGCTTTTTTAAACAAAGTAAAAGATGTCACCCAACTCTCTATTTTTGTCTAGAAGACTGAATTGTAAGTTCTAAGAGACAAGGACCATCTTTTAATTCTGTTTTTTTACAGCACCTAACACAATGATTCATGACCAGGGCTCCTACGTGCTACATTAAAACAAATTAATAATAAGTTTTGTAACCACCACACTAGTTCTCCTAACAAAACCTACATGTTGAGTCTAAAGCTGTTGGACAGAGTTACTTTAAAGCGTTTTAGTTTGAAGAAAAGTCTGACTCTCGAAGAGAAAAAAAGTTATCAGCTGCTGAATGCTAGTTGGATGTGAGAAAACCGTTGATCTTGCTTCGCGGGCTGCATGCCGGACAGACAGATGGACGGGGAACTGCACATATATCATATTGGCCTCATAAGTTTATGGCTCTGGCTGGAAACCTTCTGAGAAATCCATTGGTATGATTTATTGCATTTCCGATGTATACGGATCCATTTCTGTTCCACCGACCAGCTCTAAGGACAACGTCTGTAATATGTCAAAGTCAGAGATTTAAAAAAAATAATAATCGGTGGAGAGAGATGTCTCATGGCAGATTTCCTTTCCATGTTGTCTTTTGAAAGAGGAAAGAAACCTTTTGCAAAAGAACAGCCATTCCCCTCTCCCTTGGCCCCAGCTCACCCGAGTGCTATTCTCATGGTTTCCCCACTGAGTGATGAAAAGGCAGAGAGGCAATAAAACTTGTTTGAAATCAACATACAGCCTTTCCCACCACAGCCAGTTAGGGATGACCTACCCCCACTCTGTTTCCTGACATATTTAACCTGGCAAGGCCTGAGTGGACTGGCGTAAGTATGCCCCCCAGACTTGTCAGCGGGAATGACTGAACCCTGTCCTACGCCGGTTTAGAGGCTGGGATCTCTTCCCAACCACGTCTCCACCATACCCCCTGCCACCCTCCGCACGCGCTCCTCGGGCCAAGTTAAACATCATGCACAGTGGAAAACACCCAGATGTGGTCATCTGCAACAGGGTGAGGTTTGGTCAGGCAAGCCAGAATCACCCCATGTAACGGGAGGGGGGTGACACTTCCAAGCCCTCCGCTCTCCGCCAGAAGAGGTTCATGTTCACTGGCGAGGAGTCAGGCACTGCACCCACCAAACCGATTAAAGAGCATTCCTAAATGTTGAGAGTGGGTCATAAAAACCAGCCGTCGCAGAGAGAGTGTGCCCGGCGTCTGCTGGCATATGCTCCCATGGCAGGTGTTCCATCCGATCCAGGCGGCATAGAGCAGAGGTTTGTGATGAACAATGCACTGCGCACCGAATCGCAGCTCATG
Organism: Sternotherus odoratus; assembly: GCA_032164245.1. Taxonomy (NCBI): domain Eukaryota; kingdom Metazoa; phylum Chordata; order Testudines; family Kinosternidae; genus Sternotherus; species Sternotherus odoratus. The sequence continues at coordinate 4,951,202 of JAVMKO010000014.1, read as the reverse complement.
TCCCAACAGAACAGAAGGGAAGAGCTGTGGAGACGCCGTGGTGGAAAAACCCAGAGTATTCCTGCGTTGGTCAGAGCATGACTCCTCCAATCCTCGCCCGAGGAAGCCTTCCCTTATATAGCCATGCCTGTTCAAGGTGGGGGTGTAGGACAGGACGTCCAGGAGCAGAAGGCAGGCTTGCCCAATGAGACTGACGGCAGGCAAACCAAGAGGAGATAGGAAGAAATACCTCTTCATGAAGGACATAATCTGCATGTGGTTCGTGGATCCAGGAGGTTGGACTGTGGCTGGAATTTTATGCTGGGCTGGATAATTTTACAGTCAACAATATTTGGAGTTGCAAGTGAAAATGAAGCCAATTAAACTTCAGGCTTCAGGGCATAGGCTGATCACTGCAGGGGTCAGGGAGTAATGACAACTGGCTAGATCCATTACGGGAGCGGACTTCTTTCTTCTTTCCTCTTCACCTTCTTCCTTCCTTCCTCCTCCCTCTCCACCATCTGCTCTTGGAATTGATAGACTCAAGGCTTGATATGCCCGGCTGACTCCCAGCTCTGAGCAGGTGTAGGACAACAGAGTGGGCCTGATTTTCAGGTGTGAGTGCGCACAGGCATTTGTGCAGCTAACTGCAAGGAAATAACCAGGAAAATGCGTTTCTGGTAGCGTGGGCACAAAATTAACAGGACCTTCTGCCTGGGCATTTGCACGCCTTGACTTCTGGGGGCAGACATCAATTCACTTGGGGCTGGAGCATTTTCACTGGTCTGGCTGTTTGTACAACATGCAGGGTAAATACATGACCTCCCCCACACCAGAGAGCTCCACCTCCCTCCCACGGATGTCAATTGCAGGACTCCCACCGGGAGCAGGACTGGCCCCGCAGTTCGTTAGTTTTGGCAGCCCTAGCAAACGCTATGTACCCGCTGGTCTGCTCCGTTGTAAATGTGGCCCTGCTGGCACCAGCCGTGCCAATGAAAGGTAGCACTTCCCTTGGCAGCATCACAGGGCTTGGCATTTGGGGCATCGTAAGGGCATTCCTGGAGAACAGGGCTGCCAAGGATAACACAGCCCTTGCCTTGTGGGTACGTGCTAACAACACTGCCCTTCCCTGAAAGTCTTTCAAAGGTTTCCACAAATATCAATGAATTCAGCCTCACTGCCCCACTGGGGGGCAGGTTACCCTCCCCGCATTTGATGGCTGGAAACTGAGGCAGAGAGATTCACCCACCGTCCCCCAGGGAGTCGGAGCCAAGCCTAGAACGCAAATGACCTGTGCTTTAACCGCTGCACAAGGCTGCCTCCTTGCGTACAATGACCGTGTTACAGCATCTGTCCTACCAACCAGCAAGTGAAAAAGCTGCAGCCACCGTAAAATCTAGTCAAATCTACCCCTTTCGGTGCCAGAAGCGAAAATCCCCATTTCAAATCCAATTTCACCCGGAAGGGAAAACTGGGATTGTGTTCCCCAAAGGCCACATGGAGGCCAGGGGGAGGGGCATTTTAAAAGATAGCTCACAGGGGAAGGCCCCGGCCAAATGAGAGGAATCAAAGGGCCTGAATCTCCCTCCCCTGGGAAAACCTGGTGGAGACGCTGTGTGCATTGCGTGTCATTCCTTGATGTTAAGGGGAACACGGACCTGCGTGGCCAGCTGGAACTCGCCATGCCGATAGGCAGACAGGTTGTGGGGAAGGGAACGGGGTTGTGTCAGCATGGACAATGCTTCAGTAGAAAGTGAGCTTTAAATATGGTTCAAACTGGAGCCCGTGCTCACTTGTGAGTTCTCCATGTCAGTCAATGGCAAAAAAACCCAGCTAAATTCCCATGAATCAGTAGAGAAGTTCCCAGACACCAAGCTTGGGAAAAGGTGGAGAGGAACAAGGGTCCAGAGGTTAGGGCAGTCGGACGGGTTCAAGTAAGTCCCTGCTTCGCCATAGACTTCTTGTGTGACCCTGGGTAAGTCACTTAATCGCCCCGTGCCTCGGTTTCCCTATCTGTACAACGGGGATAAGAGCATTGCCCTACCCCACAGGGCATTGTGAGGATAAATGCATTGAAGATTGTGAAAGCAAACCAGCTAACCTCGATCAAACTGCCCACAAAGACCACAAGACTTGATTAGTAGTGAAGGCACCAGGCCAGTTTGATTGCTGACGAAGCCCGGTATTAGTGCCCTACACATGCTACAAGTCCACATGTGATAATGGATGTGGCTCAGGGTGTGGCGGGACTTTCCATTGCTCCCTTGCCTGGCCAAAGACTAGGGGCTCAGCGGTTACGGTGTTGGGCACCATGCAAATACCCCAGGAAGAGAGGAGAACCCCCCATCCCCACCCCCATAGCACTGGCGGTCCTCCCTGCTGGGTAACGGGAGAGGAAATTACCTCTGGGTTTGGGGGGAGGGGCTGCAGTTCTTTGCCAGTGTGGGAGCAGGGTAATCGCAAGGAAGTGGCTCCCCCGGTGATGGGCCCGGGCTCTGAAGTGGGAGAGAGAAGTAAATAGTGAGGAGTCTCTCCCAGCCAGGAGCCGCTGTCAACGCCAGCAGAGGGGAGGCAACTCAGCGGATTCAGGGTGGAGGAAGACGCAGGGCGGGGCGAAGCGTCAGGCCATGTGGATGCCTCCTTGCGGGTTGGCAGGGTGTCGGGGTGCCCATGGAGGGGGAAGGTCGCTGTGCCAACAGCCGCTCCCTCCGGCATCCTCCTCACCAGTCCTGTAGGGATTTTCCAGTCATGCTGACTCAGTTTACTGCTTCAGCTGCCCCAGCGTGATCTCCCTAAGGGGGGCAGCAGTGAGCAGCGGGCAGGGAGCCCACAGCCCTGCTCCTGCCGCCACGTGGGCTGGGGGGGGGGGGGAAGAGGCGGCAAGCACAGGGCCTATGTACATCTCAGGGTCTGTCTACACTGACCACTGGGCTCTGACTCGGGTTTGGATCACGCCCCCCCATTCCGTCTCCACACAAATCAGGCTGACTCGGCTCGGCGAGCACTCAGCACCGGAGCTGCAGGACGGACACTGCTGGAGAGCGGGGCTGAGCGGGAGGCAGCGTGCCGCGGTGTCTCGGGTCCAAAGCCCTGTCATTGCGCAGTGTGGACACAGTTCAAGCTGCAGACCCAAGGTGGACGCTCTGCCCAGGCCCAGCGTCTGGAAGCCCTTTAGGATGCGGCGTGCACACTCCCACACAGGCTTGGAAACACTGCGGCTTACAGTGACGTGTAGACATGTCCTCACATTGGAACCAGCAAGGTAAACTCAACCTCCCTGACTGCAAAGGAACCTGCAGCTAGAAACCCACTGAGCTCCAGGCCCAGGGAAGCACAGAGGGGGAGCCCCGGGCAGGGCCAGCTCTACCCATTCCGGGCGCTGGCAGGTCTGGCGATCCCGCGGCTTCGGCGGACCTGCCCGAGTCATGCCGCCGAATCCGCGGGAGGGGCCGCCCTATCAGCGGCCGGAATGCCGCCCCCGTCATTGGCCACCCCAAACACACACTTGCAGCCCTGGTGCCTGGAACCGGCCCTGGCCCCAGGCCCTCTCTGCCAAGGAGGGGCTAAGAGGCAGAGGCAAACCCAGACACTGCTGCCTCTCCTGAGGGGAAGGGGTGGGCAGAGAGAATTCCACACTTGCCCAGCTCCTTGAGCAAGGCAGAATCGGGGCAGATGGGGCAGTGCTGAAGCTGGGTAGCGGGAGTATTCCCGGACCCCAGCCCAGTGGGGAGGGGGGGTGTCGACGGAATAGCACCCGTTGTCCCAAGATGGGGCAGGTCACCCTGGTTGGTACAGCTGCAGCGCAGGGAGTTAGTGTCTTTTAGAACAGACCCAGCACTGCAGTGCACAAGCAGCACGGGGCGGCTGTTCGCTTCCCTGCATTGCCTCCGAAACTCCTCTCAGCTCTGGCAGCGGGGCATGGGAGTGAGAGAGCGCCACCGGCCTCCTGCAGTAGTCCCGATTGGCGGCCTTTCCCCAGGAGGCAGGGAAGGCAACCAATCAGAGAGGGTTTTCCTGCAGGCGCTGCTGAAATTAATTCAGGAACAGGCCGGTGCTTCTGGCCCCGTTGCCATTGTGTGATTTGGCTGGTTTTATTGCAGCCTCCATCATAAGACCAAGGCACGGTTGGCACAACTGGCCAGCTGTGGAGAAGCCCAGGGATGAAATAGCACGAGGCGGGCTGGGCACACTTCCTTTTCTATTATCTCAGGCCGGAAACTGTAGCCTTCAGTCTTGTTCTTGCTCCAGGTTACAGAGCGCCGCAGGCTCAGTAAATAAAGGATCACCCTTTCTCCATCCCGCCCCCCCTTGCTGTTCCTTGGCCTGAGATGTGTTAAGACTCCATGCAAAGAGGCTCAGTGCAGAAATGGGCCAAAGAAGAAACAACGACGGATCCAGTGCTGTAGACCATTGTCCGCTGCTGGGGACTGACCCAAAACAATCCAAATGCCAAACATCGAAGCCCACAGGTTGGATGCTAGGCATGCAACTGTGTCTTAAAACAAAGACCAGATGGTTACAATAATATGACCAGCTTGTATGCAATAAAATGACTAAGTGTGAGAAGACAGGAAGACTCCCAGTGGGGTTTAGAGCAGGCCCCAGCCTGGCCTTTGAGCGGCAAATGGCAATTCTTTATTCAGCCAACTCTCTCCCTTCCCAGCAGCCAAATAATTAAATATTCATGTGTTTCCGCTGTCCCTTAAGAAAGCAATAAGTCAGATTTTAAGGGGTGGGGCGGGGGATTAAAATTACCCAAAGGCAACAAATGAGAGTCAATTTCCAGATCTGCACAAAGCCCCCTGCTTCAATTTATGAATGAAAACACGCTTTGCCTTGGCGTTTGCAGAGTTCCTAGATACACATGGGTGGGGGGTGGGGGGGGGGGGAATCCTGGAATTATGAGGCTCCAGGACCAATTAGGACTGTTTACGCTGACGTCAAGTCTGGGCAAGCTCCCCACCCCTGCTTTGAGCATACTTCTGAAATTACTCCCGCTGACATTGACAGATGCAGAAGGGAAAGTCCCAATGTACAAATAACCAGCCAGTGCTACTAGGGTTTATTTGAGCAGCAGCTCACACTACGCTGGAGGCAGCTGGTTCTTATAAAAAAAAAAAATCCCTCAACTAATATATTCCCAGCACCACCCTGGTTTGAAACGTTTTCCCGCCTGGCCATTTTCTGGGAAGAGGGGCCCCGAAATTTAAGCAGTTTGGCTTTGTGAGGGTTCCGCCCCTCGGAAAACAAAGACCCCCGTACACCAGTGTCTCCCCAGCTGTGAGACGGAGTCAGAATTCAGCCCAGGGAAAGCAGAAGAGCCAGAGGGATGGCCTTTCTTCCGGCCTGGTGGGATTTTAGAGGGCCTCTCTTCGGCAGAACAGAGCAGCCGGCCTCCCTTCGGCAGGAATGACTCACCAAGGAAGAAAAACAACGAGGCTGCCTCTATTGCTGGACAATGAACAAATCCTTTACTCTTCACTTCTCATTGGGCTTCTCAGAAATCCCCACCGTCATTATCACTATTAGATAACTTAGCCTTGCAACCGAGGTTATGAATTCCTACCTGAAGGCCTGTCAGTGCTCTCATTGAAGTGAAGGGCAGAACTCCCAGGGACAGCAACGGGGGCGGGACCAGGCCCCTCCGCTATAAACTCCTGTATGTTTATTCTCTCTGGTAAGCACTATGGAGAGAGATACAAAGGATAAGCAACTCCTCTCTGAGCTGGGTCAGTGTTATCCCCTCATTTAGCAAAAGGGGAAACCGAGGTAGGGAGAGGCAAAGGGACTTGCCTAAGGCTGCATAAGTCAGTAGCAGAGGTGAGCCTAAAACCCAGGGATTCCAGCTTCTAGCCCCATGTCTCCCCCAGCAGCAGGCTAATAGGCATAAACCCAAAGAAGGGGATGGAGCTTATTTGGGAGCTGAAGCAAGGGATGAATTTAAAGGGCCCAGAGCTGGGGCCGAAGACCCTCGTGAGGGCAAATAGACTGTTTATTGATTGGACTCTTTAATACCCTGGAAGGGGGCATTTGGACTTTGTGACTTAGCTGGAAGGCCAAACCACTGGAAACCCAACAAAGTAAGCTGGCAGCCTGCAGGGGACACCAGGGGTCAGAACACACTGATACCGCACCCCACCATGGGGAGGTGCTCTAGGGGTGAGAATCCCTGACTGCAGAGGGTCAGGCAAGAATTCTTTTGCGACAGCAGATGCTGAGATTCAAATTGTGAAACGTACTGTCAGCGGCACACGTCAAAACGTATAAACTAAATGGCCTTCAATCAAACGCTAAGAAGTTCTCAAGCGGCAGTTTTCTCTCTGTGCCTGCCTGTCCATTTCCATTATGGGCAGTGGAAATAGCTTTCCGCCGGTTTGTATGTGTACAGCGAAACTGACATTTACCAACAGTTACCGATAAGAATCTAATCCTTCCAAGCCTCGTCTTAATCCATCACTCCTTAATCAGGTGACCTGCCCCCTCTCCATTCACTCATTCCCAGAGTAACATCCTGAGCAGAACATATCAGCCACACTAGAAGCTATGGGGGAGGTAGGGATTTATGGCCAGGAAATCCACCGTACAAATGTTTTTTCCTCCATAAAGAGAAGCTATTTGAATCTGATCTCTTGCCCCTAGTACGCCAACCCAGCCACAGAGAAGGGCACTGTCTGACATGGGAATATTTGATGCAAACCTGAAAATGACAGAGGTTAGTTAGCAAAGCCTCTTCCACTCACGGATTAATCCAGTACCACCAGCCGCTCTGCGGCGGAGCTCGCATGAGAGGGCTCTGCAGTGTGAATACAATCCAAGTCAGCCAGGTTCAGCGGGGCCCCCCCCCGTCCTCAATGCAGACAGCAGCTGCATCAATCCGTGCAAGAGGGTACAAGCAGGATATGAGGGATGGGCTAGGAGGCGGATGGGCTGTAGAGGGGATGCACGTTAATTACAGCTTCATAAGATCATTCCATGTTGGTGGGCGATTGGGGACTCGTCATTGGGCCGCTGGAAGAATGGGACAGTTTCACGTAGAATGGGACAGTTTCACTGCGGTGGAGAGGTTCCTAGGGTAGACAGTCCACCAAGGAGGGAGAGGCTGCAGCAGTGAGGAAATTATCTTGACACCCTCCTCCCCCAGTACTAGGGAGGCATTCAGCCCCCGAAACACGGACAGCCTGGAGAGGACAGCCAAGGAAGGCGGTGACTCTCTGTGTCTCCTCATCTAATGTCTGGAAGAGCGGCTTCCACGCTCCCTGCAAGGGGGCAGCACAGGGCACAGCTGGCACAGAGAGGCTTATTCACATCACCATGGCACCGGCACTAGGCAACCTCGCCCGTTGTCTCTATTCAAGCCAGTCCAGGGAAGAGATTTCACGTACAGCGATTCACTTTCCCATCCGCTCTCCTCCTACTGGCAGAGTCGAGGGGTAGGTGCGGAAGGCTGATGGGAGCATAGGGGAAGCTGGGAGGGGAGTAAATCAAGAATCTTGGACGTGTTTAGGAATAAATGGCCAGTTTCATCATGGAATAAGGTGTTGTCCAGAGGATCAGTGCTGAGGCCCGTGTTTCTTAATAGTGCCTGTGAACTGGTAAAGTCTGCCACAATGAGGGGACGACATTTGTTTACCTGTGCTAAGACTAAGAGGGCTGTGAGGAACTCCAGAGGGACCTAACACAACAAAGCATTGGGGCCCCGATTCAGCTAAGCACGGAAGAGTAACGGGACAGCCGACATGCTGAGAGTTAAGCACGTGCTAAGTGCTTTGCTGAATCAGGGCCTTGGTCAACTGATGTTCGACTAATGACGATTGGAAAAGATGGCTTGAGCTATTCACGCACTGCTGGGCTCTAAATTAACCGACATCCCACAGGAAGAAGATCTAAGCATCACCAGGGACAGATCAATAAAAGCCTCTGCTGAATGTGCAGCAGCAGTAAAGCAAAATAATGGGATGGTAAGGTGCATTCAGAAAAGGATAGCAATTAAGGGGGTGTGATGAAAGTGTGAGGCCATCCTATGGCGCCCTCCATTTCAAGACAAAGACACTGCAGAAATAGAAAAAGATTCAGAAAGGAGCAATGGAAACGAGGAAAGGCATTAAAACCATCTAGGGTAGGTGATTTAAGAGGGGACAGCGGAGCCGTGTGGAAAATAAGTGTTACCAAGGTCTGCTGGGTGCTAAGAACTCTGGGATACAATAGTCCACACCCACAAAAGCTGAAGTTCTGACTCAAGTCTGCATAGTGCAGTATGGACACATCAGCATGGTTGTGAGTCCCAAGTTTCCATTGCAGTGTGGACGCTCAAGCCTGGGCTTGAAAACACTAGCCAACAAAAATGGGCCCCATAGACCTGGGCTTATTATGTGGCATAGACATACCCTTAACCTCTCCTGTAAACCAAGAGCAAAAAGCACAGCCATTGAAAGCTAACATCCACCTTGTGCAAAATATACTGTTCTTTCATCAATTAACCTGTGGGACTCCATGCAACAGTATAGTATTGGAGCAAAGAGCATAGTACGACTAAAAAAATAATAATTAGACACTTATAAGAACAAAAAGAATATTTACATTTGCTGGGATAAATAAAACCTGCAGCCATAAGAAATATTCCAGCCACGGCCTGCCTAGGCCTGAGTGTAAAACCTTTCTAGAGGCATGATAGTACATAATTGTCTGAAGACAAGCAGGGATGCAGAGGTGCACTGGAGACCGCCGGAAATAGCCTCAACTTATGTTTATGTTACAGCTTATATCCTAAAGAATCCAAATTGTGTTACAGGCTGTGCTGAGTGCACAAGCCACTCACTCAACACTGAAATGCAGCTGCATCTGGGGTGGAGTGCAGCAGCAGCCCTTCTGTACTAGTAACGCAACGATTTATTTTAGGGATTTAATTTTTTTAAAATAGACTGGGAATAAGGGCTGAAGAGGTAGAATTTGACTGGTGCCCACAGTTAGTTCCCTTGCTCCCAGCAATACAGCAGCTCCCTAGGGCATGGCTGGAACATAGGCTCAGTGCTGTCCTAGCTGGGAAGGCAAGACTCAGTCTCACACCACATCCTTGGATGTTCCTTGACATCTAGACTAGGGGTGGCCAGTCTGTGGCTCCGGAGAGACAGGCGACCCTTCAGGATCCGCGGATCCTTGGGCTGGAGCTCCAGGCGCCAACTTTCCAGTGCGCCGGGGAGTGCTCACTGCTCAACCCCTGCCTCCGACACGGGCCCTGCCTCCACTGCACCCCTTCCCTTGAGCCTACTGTGCCCTTGCTTCCCCCCCCTTTCCCCAGCGCCTCCTGCACACCATGAATCAGCTAATCAGGAGAGAGTGGGAGGCGCTGATGGGGAGGCTGCTGACCTATTACTGTGTCTCTTTGGTAATGTACATTGGTAGATTCAGGCTCAGGTTGGCCACCACTGGTCTAGCCGGTCTTGAAACAGGAGTGGCTGGGGATGGGCAGGTAGAGAACGGAACTCAGACTGGGACTCCTCATATTAGCAACACACTACATCAGAAAAAGAGACACAGAAAATGAAGAGGCTCGAGACTCAGTGATGGGGGTGCTGGAGCTTGCTCCAAAAGTGCCTGAATTTGGGCACCCTGCAAAAGTCATCGGTCTGACCAGGATTCTGCAGGCCTGCATTTCAGACCAATCAAAGGGTGGGAAGGAGATTTGGCTTGTAGGTGGCTAACTGGGGGGTTCATTGCTAACACTAATTGTACCTCTGCACAGCATCTTTAGTTTCATCTTTATATATATAGCTAGCTAGCTAGAGGAGGTATATGGGGATAGATAGATAGATAGATAGATAGATAGATAGATATTAAAAAAGCGACTGGGGGATCATTCCTGATGCGTTCAGCTTCCCTTGTTGCAATGTACATGCCCCATTAGTTTCTGGTAACGAGTCTCTTTCTATTAAAGTACTCAGGATGAATGGAGGGGCTGCAGGGCTTTCAGGCTGCTTGTAAGATGCAGAAGAGAGTGAGGCGAGCTTTGGTCAGGGATAGAGAAGCTCCTCTCTGCCCTTGAAAAAGGGGACAGAAGTGAGGAATACACAGCACTGTCTTTTCAGGAAAAGTCCCATAGAACGTAATGGAAAAAGCTAACCTTTCTTGAGGGTGTTTATATTTTAAAGCCATCCTATAGAATGGAATACAGAATTGTATCCCATCCTACAGGATGGAACAAAAATCTATGGGAGGGTTAGAATAGTCTCAGTCAAGTTCAGTAGAATGGTGAAAACCGCCTAGAGAGAGATTCTAATTCTGTATTAAAAACCCATAGGCTTTTAGAGTATGGAATCCTACTCCCTTTCTTTCAAACCCCACTGCATTCGCCCTGACTGAATGCGATTGCACTTTGCTAATCCACTCCCACTCGCTGTTCCAGGTAGATTCGTGCAGATGTGCTTCTGTCCATACTGATCACTCACTTTCCCAGCTGTCCTCTGAAAGCCTCTCTCATATTTTTGTAGGTCTCTCAATCCAAGTATAAGAACAGGCAGAATTGGCCAAGCTCCGATATCCTCCTATAATAGGAACAGGGCAGTGTCCTGCCATTGTGGGGAGAGGTTAGCAAGAGTCACTGATATCTGTGACTCCTACCATGTGACAGCAATCTTAACTGGTTATATCCCTGACCCATGTTGGATGACTGACGCCAAATGGTAAAATTCAGTCCCTTTCCAGTTGTCCTTTATTACAAGATCGATTCTTTCCCGATTCCTTACAGGTCATTCCTCTCCCTAACTAATAATAATCTTATTATTAATAATGATAGAAACCCTCTTAATAAACCCTCTCACCATCAACCTTTAGAACAGACTGCTTAAACCAGCTCGATCGATCCCATAATGTGTCCAATTTTACACCAGGGGAATCACTCCTGATTGACAATGGGGAACAGAAAGGAGAATCCAGCTCAGTCTCTCTCCCGTTGTTTTCTGCATTTGCACCACACGCTGTCCTGTCTCGTACTCTTTAACTTCGGACGGAGCTGAGAGAGACAGTCTGTACAAGGATGCGCTATGGAAGAGAACGGTCCCGGCTTGAACTGCATTACACCAGAGGCGCTGGGTTTGAGCATCCACTCGGATTCACCGCAGCTTTGCGCTAATGCTGACAAAAGGAGGATTTCTGCCAGTGGAAACCTCCGAAAGGTTCAATTACAGAACGGATCAGCTGGCTCTGTAGCTTCGGGGGAAAAGCCGCTAATGCTCTGTGGTTTCAATCTCATTACTAAGAAATCCCAGGAATGTACCTTCCTCAGCTCTGACCCATTCGTAGATGAACCTCTGCAAAATTCAGACGCTAAATCTGTTTGATGGCGAGACTGGGGCTGGCCCTACATATGGGGCTGCAGCACAAATAAACATGGGCTGGAGCAGGGAGGGGAAAGGTGACCTTATGCTTCCTTTGCTCTGCCTGGAGCGTTAGCTGTCTGCAAATCAGTGTATGGCCCTCGATATAAATTAGAGTAACCCAGGGGTCGCTCTCATGTATGGCAGCCTCCCCAGGACGGAGTCGCAGCCCAGAATCTCCAGAAAAAGCAGCATGTGCTACAAGCTATTCCCTGCCACTCCCCCTAGGAGCAAAAAGGGCCACAGAGCTAACAACAGCCCCCCAGTCCTTTGCCGTGAATTCACAGCCACTGCCAGAGTAGTGCATTGGGGCGGGAGCAGAGGAGAGAATCTCTCATGGGGCCTTCACACATTTGGCTTAATTTGCCCAGATTTGACAAAGCTTCACATTTTGCTGCAGGGCATTCCCCCCCCCACCCCGCGCCGGGTTTTCAAGCAGTAACACGCCTCAGCAAACAGGGCCAGGGAACATTGAAATCCAAGGACTGCAAAAAGAGACAACCACATTCAGGAATGATGTAGCACCATGGCTGGGGGGGGGGGGGGGGGAAAGGGGGAGAATTCTAAAGCATGACCCTAAATTACCTGAGCATTAGGGCTATTTACATCTATTTGGATATGATGAATAGCTTCTGCAAACACATTCTTCACAGTGAACAGGGGGACGCGCTGCATACAGAAATATGACCGTTGCTAATATAGCCCTCACCTCTGACCCACTCTCTTTCCAAGAAAAGGCCTTTACGATCACATTTATTTTGACAGGTCAGGTAATCCTTGTTCCACTGCAAAACTGTGGCTGCTTCTCTGATGTCAGACCAACAGCCCTACGGGCAGGATCGATAGCAGCTCAGAGCCAGTCTTATCACTACAGATTCAATCGGGACAAACTCACTGGTAGGCCAGGCTGAGTTTATTCCTCTATTACTGATGTACTCTCCCACCCCCCATCCTGATCTGCTCAGGCGGTCTTTGACAGATGTGGGGCTTCTCTGCGGGATTGTCTACACTTAGACCTCTGCTCTGCTTCGGTCTCCCATCATTGTAGTTAATCTACCTCCCTCTCTCCCCCGAGGCAGTAGGTAGGTGGATGGAAGAATTATTGCATTGACTAGCTCGGTTTTGACTAGCTCGGTCTACACCGGGGATTAGGTCTGCATAACTGCATCTCTCACGGGTGTGGATTTTTCACACCCCTCAGTTCATTGTTAAGCGACATACAGAAGATGGCCAGGTATAGATTGGAGGTTTTAACCTTATCCTCCCTATCTCTCATTTAGAAAAAAGCCCATGAATTTGAGGGCTAAAGAGTTGCTATTAAAATGCACAATGGAGTCAGGAGGAAAAGGAAGCTCTCTCCCCAAACTTTTCTACAAGCGGCCAACCTAGGGAGAGCAGGAGGCGGGAGCAGAGACAGATCCAGGGCAGCAGTCCAAGCCAGGAGATCGCCTGGCTGCAGCCACAGCATGGGATTTCCTGCCACACTGGGCTTGGGGGGGGGGGGGGGGAGGCAGAGGAGGTTGGCCTAGCAGTGGCTGCCTCCTCCTAATATGACGACGACCCTGTGCCTATCCCTTATTTAGGGGCTGTTTCTGACCATTGCCCTGCAAACCCAAGGTTCAGGTGGCACCCTAGACGAGGGAAACCCCACTGGCCCGGCCTGGGTTTTGTATTTATTTTGCAGGAGCAGACAGAGAGGAGCAAGAGACTCAGTGAAAGAAACAATTCCTGGTGCTTTCATCCCAGTCCTGAGTGGGAGGCAGCCAACCGTCCAACCTGAAAATGGTTTCATGGCAGAGAACGGCTTTTGAGGCTGATCATTCACCCACATGAGTCGGAACAAGTAGCACCCTCTGCTGCGGGTAGTGAGCGGCAGAGCTGGGACGGAGGGTGCTCGGAGACCGGTGTGTGTGTCAGGGCACCCATGGGGCGGACAGGGAATACGGTCAGAGCAACTGTCTTCGGCGGATGGGTGGAGAGCCGGGGATTTGACACAGCAGCCCACATCCCTTCCATATCAGCCTCCGCACAAACAGCCGCCCCGCTAAAGAATTGGGAGTGAAGAGCTCGCGCTACTTATGGAAAAACAAATGAGCGTCTACGGCCAAGCCAGTGACCTCACCAGCTCGGAGCAGCCAGGCTGAGACAGGGACTCCTTGTTCGGGCATCTAGCGAGGCCGATGCAGGAAGACAAATGATCACCTTGATGCTCTACAAGCAGAGATCTGTCCAGCCCCCCTCAATTCCCGTCTTGAGGGGCTCTGAAGGTTTGCCCTGGCCTGGGGAGCCCTGAATCTTCTGGGCTGTTGCAAAGGCTCCGCGGGTCCCATCTGCAAATCACTCTCCTGTTGCAATGACTGTAACCGGGGGAGGCAGGCGGAGGTCCCCGACAGCTCAGACGAAGGGCCTGCACTGCGACCCATGAATGGCTCCTTTCAGAGGTTCTCCTGGGGAGTGTTGCTGTTGGCACTCTGGCCAGTCACGGTTCTAGCTCCCTGAACCAGGCCTTCAGGGAAGCGCTGACTGCAGAGCCCAGGAGCTATTGCTCACAAGCAGCCAGAACTGCTCATTACACCCCAGGGGCGCATGCATGGCTGGCTAGGGTGACCAGATGTCCCGATTTTATCAGGACAGTCCTGATTTGTGGGTCTTTTTCTTAGATAGGCACCTATTACCTCCCCACCCCCATCCCGATTTTTCACACTTGCTGTCTGGTCACCCTATGGCTGGCAGCGGGCGAGGAACCATTACTTCCCTCCCTCTCTTAGGCCACAGTCGAAGTCTGTGGGAAATCTCTCCCTGGACCAGACCCTTCCAGAGCTCAGATCCAAAGTCCTGGCTCAAGCCAAACCCCCCTTGACATCGGAAGCAGACTGGCTTGAGCCTGGGAAGGTCTGCGGGATGGAGCCCCCCCCCCCCCATTGCTTTGTACTCTGCTAGGGGAGAGTTAAAGCACCTGGCCTGTCTTTGTTGCCTCGTATCTTGGCTAAGGCGGGATCATTCCATACACTTAAAGGGGCTTTAGTACTCTGTGCTGTCTCTAAACTGGAGACATGCACAGATGGGGGCTCAGAGCCCTTTGCTGATCTTACTCCATCTCATAGGAGCTATGTACATGTTCTGAACCAGACCCTCCTCCCCATTGCAAGACCCAGCTTCCTCCGCTGAGCAAAGCAACATTCAGGGACGGGAAGGTGCATAAGAGGAGGCAGTGGCCGAGCGAACGCGGCCAACAGGGATGGTAAGCCGTCCAGCACAGTGCGCTGCAGAATGACGAGTCCTTCCTCCAGCCCCTCCACCAGATCCGGGCGCAAGCAGTGGAATCGGAGCTGGAGACTTGAACTCGGGTCCCGGAAATCCAGTCTATTTGAAATCATTGTCTGGGCACGCAGGGGAGGGCAGGGCAGATGGCTGATGTGGCCAGTGGGGACTGGCTCTCGAGTTGCTATGACTCCGTTGTTCTGCAGCAGGGTTTTTAACCCCCCCTTGATATTCCCTTGCCCATTTTATGACCTGGAATGTTTTTGTGAATGGAATATTGTCACCCGATCGCTGAAAAGGAAGACAGCGGACAGACTGGAGCAGATGGAGAATGTTCCCCTTTCCCTGGGTGAGGTCGGGAAGGTCGCCAACAGGGGAGGGATGGAGAGAATTCAGGAGATTGTGAGTGATGTGACCAGGTGCTAACAGTCTTCAGTGCTCCAAGGTTACATAGGCTCCTAGAAATAAGAGATGGACGAGTCCTATGAGGTCACTGACTCCATCCCCTTCCAAACAGGGCAGGATTGTCCTTACAACACATTGCCTAGCACTCCAGGCGAGCCAGCTTTAAAGGTCTCTGATGGGGTTTCCACCACCTCCCTCGGGAGGACAATCCCCAGTCTATTAGGAAATGTCTCCCCAATATTTACACTAGATTTTCCTGTGCTCAATTTCAGTCACAACTATCCATCTAGAGAGAGATCATATTTATATGCCCCTCCTCACAATAGTATCCGAGTACCTCGAAACCGTCACTGTATTTCCCTTCATACCGCCCCTGGGAGGCACAGTCCATGTTGTACAGATGGGAAGCTGAGGCACTTAGAGGCTAAGTGACTTGCCCAAGGTCATACAGGAAGTCTGTGGCAGAGCAGGGACTTGAACCCAAGTCCTGTGCTAATGTCCTATCCTCTGGAACCATCTTTCTCTGCTAGTTACTGCTATATCCTCTGAAACCAAATTCATCTCAGATATAACTCCACTGTTCTAGGCAAATCCACCAAAGGAAGAATAACTTCAACTGGAATTAATTGGGCCCACTGTACTTCAGCGAGACTCTACCTGAACGTGCTCCAACACACAACTCCCTGCACAAATGGAAACATCTGCCACCAAGTAGCTTGTTTTTCACTTGCTAGCCATGCCCCTACATGAGGCGACCAGATGGGCATTAGGCGGGTGAATGCCAATGGCCCACTGGCTTGAAAGTGATTTCCCGTGTGCAAAGCAAATATGGGTTGCTAGGCACCCTGATGTACAATGTAGGCAGCAAACCTATATCACCCCTTCAATACCCACAGACTGGCACACAGGGCTGCTCCAGTCCACCTGGTTGTCACACTGGTACAATCAACCTTCCACATGCCTCGACTCTCACGCATCACCCAGGAGACTCCAGAAAGGCCTCCAGACCTACACTCTCACCGACCGAAGGCCAAGCGGCCCCCACGGTCGGGAGGTCAGCGGAGCCAGGTTGGCGCAGAAGGGACGGGCGTGGCTCTGGCTGTTTGCGTTTGGGAAGCGTGCAAAGGGAAAGCAGAACCCCCCAAACACACACATTCCAAAGGCTTTGCCAGCAGAACCCCCCAAACACACACATTCCAAAGGCTTTGCCATTTGGAGTCAGGCCGGCTGGAGAATTCCAACTATTCCAGCATCTTTATCTTTTTGGCCACGACGACTCCATCAGGCACATCATAAATTATTGCTTGTTTGCTTTCAACCTTATCCAAGCTGCACCTCTTGACCCCCTTCCTGGGACAACTTGAACCTGGCCCCAAGCAGCTGTCCAGTTGTTAGGGCTAGCGCCAGCAGGCCGCAACCCTCTCTTTCTCATCTCTCTGCCCGGCACCGAGGAGGGCGGCTTGCGAAAGGAGTTTATCATCGCGGATGGAGGACATGGGCGGCGCAAAGGCTGGAGACAGGGTGGCCAAGAAGGGTTTAGCCAGCCACCCCGATGGCACTCAGGGGCTTTCCAGTTAGCAGACCCAGGTTTGAATGCTGGAATCATTCTTACCTGGAAGCTGGCACCCAGCACCAGGACGCGGGAGATTTCTGCAGCAACTCCTGGCGGGAAATAGATCACATGGACACAGGCCACATAGAGGGAGAACGCCGAACAGGAGATAATGGAGGGAAAGCAAGGCATTCATGAAGGAATGAGTTCAGCCTGGCAATTCAATGCCCAGCAATCCGAGCACAGGCCTGGGACCCAGGGTTCCCTGTATGGCCCTGGGAAATCACTTAACCTCCCTGCCCTGCAGTCTCCATCTGTATAACAGGGAGGACACGCTTGCCAGCTTCATGGGGCTGTCACCAAAATTCCTTCACTGGCGTGTGCCGTGAAATCAGAGGACCGTGAAAGTCTCATTCTGAGCAGCACTGCCAGGGACTGCATGAATGTGGAGTTAAGATGCCCCAGTGATGGGCAGATTAGAAAGAGCAGATGGATATAGAGGGAGGGATGACGGACAGACTGCCTTGGTTGCTAAGCTTTAGCAAAAGTATTTACTCTGCCTTATTGGCTTTCTGCATTTGGGTATCAGTGCTGCTCTCAATTAGAGGAGGGCTTCCCGTATTACTGTCTCCTGGCTCAGGGGAGGAACAAATTAGCCCGTCGTGATTATTAAGACATTTAAAAGTGCATTTAACCCAGGAGCCTTTCCTTCCCCCCTCTCAATGTAACCACTAATTCCTTCTAAATGGGCTGCTCTGCACCCAGAATGAGACAAAGCCTTTAATGTCTGGCTGAAAAGGCTTATGTCACAGGGGCTGGAACAGCAAAGGAAAGCGAAATGAAAGGAAGGTGCAGTCTCCAAGGGGAAATCAAACACAGGGGCAGCCAGCTGAGCATGGCTGGATCACAGCCGGAGCACTGCCGATGAATCCCTCCCAGCTCATTTGGAAATCAAACAGGCCAGCTCCTTACACCACATCAATAGGGAGCTGCTGGGTGGTGCCGTGAGTTAGAGCGTTGACCTTTCACCTCAGGCCAGCTGGGTTCTAACTCCACCTCTCTGCTCTTCACACTGAATGAGTCTGGGTGTCTCCGTTTAGCCCTCATTGTGGGCAGATAATTCCACGTGACTGGCTCCTACAGCTCCCGGGAGACTGAGAACTGAAAGAGAAGGAGTTGCAGCTACAGAGGATGGAGATGGGCTGGAATGGCAGGAGATGCTGCGGGGCAGACGGGAGGTGCGCCAGTGGACCAGAGTGTGGGTGCCAGGCTGGAAGAGCAGAGCTGCAGCAGATTGGGAGGGAAGGTCCCTGGCAAAGAGACGAGCAAGGAAGCATTTGCACAATGCTTGTCTTCCATTAGCTTTCTTGGTCCCCCACTTCCATGAGTACTGAATTACCCTTTGCTCCATAATGGTAAAGAGAAAAAACACATGTTACAAATTCAACAGGCTCAAAGCCAGCCCCCCACTCAGTGACCATGTTGTCACAGGCCCCAGCTGGTGACTGACTTGTTGTAACAATTCAGAGAAGGCCAAACCCCCAAACAACCTTGCCAACTGGACCTCCCATCTGCTGTTTCCCTGCAGCAATCCATCCGGGGCTTCATATGAAATATACCTGGGTTTTTAGAAGTTATGATGGCCACACCCATCACTGACGCATAGTCCAGAGATGGCACTGATGGAGTTGCACTGGAGATGAATCTGGATCTTAATGTCTAGTAATGACCAGCCAGTGAGGCATGCCTCAAAAATTGTCCTGGTCCAATGAAAAGAATCCCCCCTTCTCTGGAAAGGATCCGACCTTATCTTCCCGGAAGTGGGTTTTTATAAACGCCTTGTCTCATCTGCAATTAACACCCCTCTGTTTGTCCAGTTGCACTCGGCATTCTTAAAATACCAGGCTGGGTTTATTGTGGCTGAAAGGATCCCCAGAGGTACCTGGATGCACAACTAGTTTAAGGACTTAACACTTAATTCCTGTAAGAGAAAGCAAGCTCGGAGGAAGCCTTTCCAAACACTGCCTCTGGGCTAATATTCCCAGCCTGAGGTTCTCGCTGTGTGCAGGCCTGATGGGTAAAACAGATGGCGACAGCATTGGCTCATTTGGGGTGGAGGAGAGAAAAACCAACCAAGCAGAGCAAGAAGGGGAAAGCAAAAGCAGATTTGCAGAATTCTGGTAACCCAGCGGTGCTTCAGCCGCCGCCAGAATGCAATGGAGATTGAGAGACAGGCTCTAATTTGCTGCAGGTTCAGGGAATTCGTTATCTGTTTTTATTTCTCAAAAAGAACAAAAAAAGTGGCTCCCAGATTCCAAGAAATCAAGTCAAAGTCCTTTGATTGCCCCGAGATTAGAGAAAGAGAGGCCCACGCAAATCCTTCCATGCACGCGTTACTGGCTGCTTTGCATTCAGCCCACAATTAAACAGCTGTATTTGCTTTAATGTACAATTCAGAGTTTGTTTAAACACTTTTTTCAAAGGGTCATGGGCCTTTGGATTAATCTGGTCACAGTTTCAGGGTAACTGCACCTGCATCTCCCCTCACTCCACGGTCCATTCCAGAAGGGCCCAGTCAGGTCTCCAGACATCACTTATTTCAGGGCAAGAACCCTTGTCCCACTCCCTTCTGAACTGGGGGGTATAAGGCTGCGCAGCTCCAAGCCTTACCAGCAGGCCCCTCTGCCTAACAGCCAGCACCAGTGCTCTGCTTTCTCTCTGAGGGATAGGAACAGTATATTGCCAGCAGTTGCAAGTTACCATGCAGCTCCTTCTAAGCAAGCACCTTTATTGTTAAGGCAACAGCATCACAGAGAAAATATATAACAATAAACAAATGTAAACACACTAAACATAACAGGTATCACCCATCAGTCTTACACCACCCTACCAGGCCAAAGTCTTTCCAACCCTTCTTCAGGAGTTGGGGTCCCCATTGGACAGAAGGCCTTGTCCGTTCACTGGATCAGAAGGAAGACTCTGTGTCAGTTCAAGTTCATCCTTTTACACAAATGGCCTTTTCTTTGTCTCCCAGTTTCTGAAAAACTCAGTTTGAAGCAGTATAAGCAAACCTCTCCAGTGGGTAATATCTCTCTAAGGTGAATCACTGAGCTGATACATCCCTCATCACTGCTTTTAGTTCCTGGAGAAGCTGTGGTAACTCTGCTCCCTGGAGTAGAACACAGTCATACATAAACCGTTCATAGATTCCATACAACATGGTCCCCAAAGACATTGCATGTGATTGCAATATCTATAATAATCTATTTTAAAAAAATATTTGGCAATACGTTTTTACTCAGTGAAGGGGATAAGAAAAAAGGCAACAGAACTTTTTTTTGGTGGGGAGGGAGAATTCAATTTAGAACAAAAATTCAGTCAGAAGTAGGAGATGTAAAAATAAGCTCATTTAAAAAAAAACAACCAATGGTGTGCAAACACAGATGCAACAGTATCTTTAATTTGCATGTGCAACCGCCCCAAATGACATTTACACTGCCCCAAATGCACATGCAAAGAGGGCAAGTGTGCCCATCTGGGGGCACCAAGCAGGACGGAACTTGACACCTCTTCATCTAAAAGCCTGTCTCTACTCCCTGAGCAAAAGGGCAAGCTACAAGGAGACTCCAAACGATTACGTGGTGGTTCAGTCATTAGAGGGGAAGGTGATTTACATCTCTAGGGAGAGAAAATCCAGCTGTTTTCCTCCACATGCATAATCCCGTGATTCCGGAGGGGCGGGGGCAGGAACTCTGCTGTGACATGCATTCTTGGAGGTTTCAGTGAAATATACAAGCAGCCCTGGAATCTCATGGGATCAGATACACATGGGGTGGATCATATTTTAGATTCACTGTCCTTCGTCTTGTAGACAAATTTAGAAATTAGCCATGATTTAACCTATAACTGACGATTCAGCGTGCAGTGGAGTTCAGCCTCCAGATTACCACAGTATGATGAGTGATCTCAGAATGAGACACCCAATGAGTAGGGCACTACCAAATTCACAGTCCATTTTGGTCAATTTCATGGACATAGGATTTTAAAAATTGTGAATTTCATGATTTCAGATATTTAAATCTGAAATTTCAGTGTTGTAATTGTAAGGGTCCTGACTCAAAAAGGAACTGGGGGGGGGGGGTCACAAGCTTATTGTGGGGGTTGTGGTACTGCTACCCTTACTTCTGTGCTGCTACTGACGGCAGCACTGCCGTCAGAACTGGGCAGCTGGAGAGCAGCAGCTGCTGGGCGGGAGCCCAGCTCTGAAGGCAGAATCGCCACCAGCAGCAGCGCAGAAGTAAGGATGGCCTGGTATGGTACTGGCACCTTACTTCTGTGCTGCGGCTGGCGGGGTGCTGCCTTCAGAGCTGGGCACCTGGCCAACAGCTGCTGCTCTCCAGCCACTCTGCTCTGAAGGCAGGGAGGAGTAAGAGTGGCAATACCACAACCCCCCTAAAATAACCTTGTGGGGCCCCCACTTGAAACTCCATTTTGGGTCAGGACCCCCCAATTTGAGAAATGCTGGTCTCCCCTGTGAAATCTGTGTAGTATACGGTAAAAGCACCCAAAAGATCATATTTCATGGGGAGAAGGGGGGCAGAGACCAGGTTTCATGGTCTATGACACCTTTTGCATGTCCGTGAATCTGGTAGGGTCCTACTCATGAGCCAGTTCAGCCTAAGCACATTTACTTTGATTAATAATCAGACGAGCAGAACAAACAATTGTGCACAGTGTAATATAACAAAAAAGAGAAATGTCCGGCCCTTGCATTACCTTCTCCTCCTCATGGGGAAATCGCAAAGCGGGTGATACGGCCAATAGCGAGTCAGCAATCCGGCACATACCAGCATATTCCAAGGCATCTAGGCTGGCTATCAGCTTTTATAACAGGTTACACTGCTGTCCCCTGTATCTTATCCATGTTCGTGTGTCTCCCTGGCATTTTCCCTCATTTAAACTTCCACAGCCTTCTATATCTTACACACTGTTAACTGGTTACTTACCGATTTCTCACACTGTCATTAGCATTTAAGTCAATTAGCCGCCATGGTGTTTCTGTGGTTAACACACGTAAGTTTCACTCGTACTTTCCCCCTAAACTTTTCCTAAAATATCGTAATTTGGCGTCACCTTCCTTATGTTACTTAAAGCTGAAGCATCCGTCAAACACAACTGACCCTGCCGCTATCTTCATTGCTGTTGCCATATTATTCTTATGTCAAGCCTGAGGCCTGTTATTTGCATTGCAGGGTTAATCAATACTTATCTTACCTCTGCTTCAATAGGACAGGCTACAAAAAAGTGTCCCTAATGCGGTCATTAAAGTGGCTGAGTAGCAAGAGCTCAGAGCCATAGCTGTTCAGCCAGGGAAGTCAGGGTTAAAGCTGCAATCAGTCCCACCAGTTATTGGGTGAGTACATGCTAGTGGTTTAATATTAACTGAAGCCTGACGGCAGGATTTCAGCCCGTCTTGCTGCTCTGCAGGAACGGTTAGTTCTCACTCAGAACTCCTGCTCCCCAGAGGGTGGACAGAAACAAAACCTGACCCCAAAGCCTGCACGTCCTACGGTACAGCGTCTGCCATGAGACGTGGAACAAACACAATCCAACCACCATTGGGTAGAGGGAACAATTCTAAATAATCCACTGTGCAATTCTAAATAATCAAGCACAGTGTGTGTGAGTGTGTGTGTGTGTACCTGCTCACGTGTTAGTGCACGGGGAAGTGTGATTCTGCTTATAACAGGTGGCCAACCAACTAGGCAGATAGTCAATACCTAATTTGTGGTTTTGCCTTTTAGCAATTTCCCATTCATTTCGGGAAATGGATTGGATTCCCATATCTGCGAGAAGATCGAACAGTCTCCTGTATCTGCGGATCCCCACTCCCGGACTCCCCATCAATCGGGGTGACAATACAGATGCTTGCTAGAAGCAGAAAGGCTGCGGTGCAGATTCCCCTCCCAGGCAAGTCAATGACAATCATGGGACATCAGTCCAGATGCAGAAATGTCAGGCTAACGACCCCCATAGTTGTAACCTATGAGCCAGCTTGGCTGCCGATATTTTTAGGAAAATACAACTTCAGTCTGGTGTATGGCTCAGGAAATCAGTCATGGGCCGTGGAGTGATTCACCTCTAAGTTGTTGGTTCAAACACAGCCGAGGTCAGAGACAACCCAAGGTCATTACCATCTGGCAGCCTTAATAGTGAACAGTGTCTGTCTCACAAAGACACCAGGCCAAATGCAGAACTCCTCCTCGATCTATTGTGGTCAGCAGCCCTATGGCCTCATTTCTATCTCCTCTCTCTCATTTTGTCCCCCCCAACACTGATGCTGGTTTTACCTCCATGACAACCTTAAAATGCAACTGTTCCCACCATGAATCCTCATCCAGGCTTTGGCCATCCCGCTCCGAGGGCAGCAGCTTGTTCTCCGCAACACTTAGCCCCTCTCCCTCTAAGACTGCTGCAAAAACTGTCAGCCCCTTTGGATGCACCCTCGCTGGCCCCAGACTGCCTCCCAGATCAAAGTCGAGCTCCCTGGTTTCATCTGAAAGCCCTTTAGTGCCTTCCTACTAGAGCGGGGTGGAAAAATCCCATCAAAACAGTTTTCTGTCGGAAATGCCATTTCAACAAAACCAACATTTTTCAGGAAATTGTCTCGCTTTCGATGATATTTCATTTGGAAAATGAGTGGAAAAAAATGTCATCGCATCCCAGTGCAGCATTTTTAAGAATGAAAAGCTGACCAGTCTGAGATCTGCCTTTACCTCTGCCTCCCACCGGCTCTTGCCTTCACTCAGTTGAAAGGGCCGGGTCCTGCTCTCCGTTATACCAGTATATTCCCTCTGAAATCCATGGGGCTGCAGGGATAGAACTGAGAGCAGGACCGCTCCCCGTGCTCTCTGGCACAGGGAATCATCATCTCGTTTTGCAAAGTTCCATGCGCATCTTTGATGCCTCTGGGGAAACTGAGGCAGGAGACAGCTCCGTGACTTGCCCAGCCCCACAAAGCAAGTCAGTGGCAAAGACAGGATCCTGAATCCCAGCATTGCTTTCACTACAAGACCAGCCTTCTGTTTCTCCCTACTTGCCCTAACACAGGGAGCAGTCCCCATTGCAAATCATCTGCAGGGGTTATGCCCCTGGGATGCAGAGAATGCACCAGGAAGAGCTGATTGGGAACTGGCAAAAGGGATGAAAAAGGAGATTCTCTCCCTGGCTCTGGACCATCTGGCATTTGCCATTAAGAGCTAGTACAAGTGTCATAACAACCAATCCCTCCTTCGTTCCCATTCTGTGCAAACAGTCCACAGGAAACACCCGATTGTCACCCACCAGCAGGATAAATATTTGAGGAAGGAACGCACTGTTTTGGGGTCAAGCGGGCCGCCCAGCACGTGAAGGGAAGGTGTTTATAACACAGGCTGGGGAATGGCGGACTGGATACAAAGTTCTCCATTGCCCTCTACTGGCCCAGGGGCAGAGACACCGCAGTGAGGCCTGTTTGAAAGGCAGGGAAATTATCCCTAGAGCACAGGACACAGAGTGGGAAAGAAGCGCTGCTCCCCAGAGCTTAACGCCTGAATAGACAAGCCAGGCAAAGGGTGGGAGGGAAACTGAGTCACGGAGAGGGGCAGTGACTTGCCCATGGCCACGCATCATGCGTAGCACAGCTGGGACTAAACTCAGGTGCTCAACCCAGGTGCACTACCCACTGGGGACCTGCCTGGTGAAAGGCATCGTCCATAAGGCTGGAGGGGCAGAGGGAAGAACTAGCGCTGGCCTCCCGTACGCCATGGAGGTGGGCAGGTTATCCAACAGAGATCGGCCCACACAGCCCCCCCGCAGTGGCGTTACGGCCTTTTAAACCCGCTGCAGCTGTTTAATCCACTGCCTCTGGCTGCAGCCACCCAGGTGGCGGAGAGCCCTGCTCTGAGCCTGTGTGAACAGCTGCCTCCCCACCAGGTGGCAGCTCTGCACTTTGGTTAGATTTGCTCCCTGCCCCCCACAACCAAGGAAAAGCATCAGGGAGCCCCCACACGGCGGTTCTGTCAGACGCGCACTGAATACGCCTGTGCTCAGCGAGGCTAGACTAACCTCAGGCAGCTGCTGTGTGTGTTCTAAAACCAGGCTTGTCAGCGAAGCTCCTTCCCGATCCCCTGTACACACCATCGCCCTGGCCAGCTCTCTCCTGGCCCGTTTCAGAGACGGAGCTGCTGGATGTCTGGAGAAATAGTCCAGCGCGGCTGAGTAACGGATCCCAGCTCAGCCTCAGGAATCCTTGGTACTGACCCACACCCATCCCGATCTCCATCCCAATAGGAAACCTTCTATCTTTCCAGGGGGCCCAATACTTCCAGTCCTACACAAACAAATCAATGCTGGGTACTTGGAAGCCAAGGCTCGGAAGGCAAAGTCCAGTGCCTGCTAACTAGAAACCTGTAGTTGTAGACAAAGCACGGTGGGGTTATAACCTTGAAAGACGGCCGGACCCACTGGTGTCGAGCGAGCCATGTGTACTGCCTGACCTTGCTGCCCCCCTACCCCGCAGTGCACTCAGGCACATCTGAGCGCCAGTCAGGGACAGCTGCATTCAACTGGCAAGGACCCAAAGCCAGGGAGGACGGGGGCTATGCTGGGTGACAGGCCCTGCATGTTCAGGTAGCTCCGACCCCTGCCAGGTGCCAGTGAAGCAGCGTATCTGCCTTTGCCAGAGACTCATCTGGCTTTGCAAACTGTTCCAACAACAGACCTAAAAAAAAAAAAGTGTCTTTCTGGCAGCACATTGCTTACAGCTGCTGCAACCACAGCTGGATTGTCTCCCTTAAAAATACCCCCCCCCAATAAACATCAGCACTAATGGGGAGAAATAACCTCCAGAGGGGCACGATCCTTCACCAGGGTCATAATCTCTTAGTGCCCAACCAACATCATGGCCCCATCCCACCGGGCACTGCCCGGATACACAGTGAGAGACCGTTCCTGCCGTCCAAAGGCCAAGGCAGCCGGGAAGGACCATCACCTCCATTTGACAAGGGGGGAGGGCCTGTGGCACAGAGCAGTCATGCCCAAGGTCACACAGCGAGTCTGTGGCAGAGCTGGGGGTTGACTACAGGTCTCCCGGGTCACAGCCCAGTGCCTCTCCCGTAGCCCCTTCCCTTCGTCTCTGAGCGAAAGACAGCCTGGAGTCCTCTGAGCCCAAGGGCCCGCAGGACCTTACACCTGCCTCACACTCCAGCCCCTTTGCCAAGACTGCTACTTAGCAGAAAACACAGCTGGGAGGATGGGGGGGGGTGAGCCAGCAGAGCCCCCGCAGGGATGGATCTGACCCGCTGGAGCAGAGCTGCTGCCAGTCTCCATGGGAGGAGAAGGCGTGACTCCGAGGGGAGAGCTGGGTCTGTTGTCCTTGCCCCGCTTCCCTAACCTGCCCTTTGATGTCGCTCTGCCCGGAGAGCCCCACAGAGCGCGCCGGTTAAGGAGCTCATGAAAACGATCTGCAGCTCCTACAGGTTCCATGACCACCAGAGCCAGTCCACGGGATGCCGGGGGACTCCCCCAGAGCAGCCGCTTGGATCCTTCCTGTTATCCCCCCTCCCCGGTCCCAAGCACTAGGCTCCGTCCGCTGCTAGGGTGGGGACTGGCTGGGTTGAGCGGGAGGTAGGTGACGTGCCCAGAACTGAGGAAGGGGTTTGCGCAGGGAGTACTGACTGGAGGGCTCTGGGGACACAGAAAGGCAGAGGGGTGTTTGTGATGTGCCCCCACCAGGGCCATGGGAGAAGGGGAAATCCACACAAGTCGCCTCCCCCTCTGAGCCTCAGAACACAAGCAGTCAGCACTGTTGTTGGCGCATCTCCTTGGAGGGATCCATTGCCAAGTGCCAACCAGAACTTGCCCCTATAACTATCACACGAGTTTGGTAATAGGCTGAGCTGGGCCTGGCTTCGTTCCCTAGCCTGGCCCCTTGCGCTTTACTGGCAATACCGACAGCTGGCCCTTCTCTAGCGCCTCCTATTCAAAGCCCTTCCTTTGCAAACGGGTAAGCCAGACTCACAACAGCCTGGGAGAGAGGGAAGCATTATCCCCATTTTACCAACAGGGAAACCGAGGCAGAGAACAATTTGCGGGACTTGCCCAAAGGCACACAGGAGGCTGGAGTAGAACCCAACTCCACTGACTCCCAGGCAGAAGGAACCATTGCGATGATCTAGTCTGGCCTCCTCCTGAACACAGGGCAGAGAATTCACCCTCTGCTTTAGCCACAAGAGTGTCTTTCCTTCCAGAGCCTCTGGCCACTCATTCAGACCCCATCCCCAAGAGGGGGATGAGCGGAGACAGAAAGAAGCTGCAGCTCACCTACAGCTTTACAGAGGGATTTAGCTAATGGAGCCGCTCCATGTAGTGGTGGTGGGAGTGGGAAGAGTCTGTTCTTTAATCTCTCTCTCTGCAGGAGATATTGAATTTAGATTAGACTTAATCCTCAGCCAGCCAGTGAGCAAGACCCCAGAGCATGTGAAGCAGGCAGTCCAGGTCCAGCTGTAACACACACACAAAGAGGTTTCATGCTGACCTTTACACTTTGGACAGAGTCATGGAAAAATAAGAACCTTTATCCTCTTACAGCAGCTTGCCGGTCCCCAGGCACTGCGAGATGCAGGGGAGAAGATCCGGCTGGTGGTGATGTGTCTATATTGGCAGACCGCCCATCACCCAGAACAGGTACCTACCCCCAGGCAGAGGATTTGTGAGAGGAGAGGGATCTACAAGCCAGCCGACAAAAGCTGACTGAGATCCAACGGCTGGGTGTCGAAGCTAGACAAATTCAGACTGGAAACAAGGTGAACGTTTTTCACAGGGAGGTGATTAAGGATCTAGGGACGTGGCGGATTCGCCGTCACTTGCTGCCCAAGCGTCTCTCCATGTGATCCATCCTGTCTCAACCAGAGCTTGTGGGTTCAGTGCAGGAATCACAGGGGGAGGGTCTTTGGCTGGTGCTATGCAGGTCAAACAAGATGATCCCAACGCTCCCTTCTGGTCTTAACGTCTATACGACACATGGGGAGGCAGGAACTAGACACTGGAACCCTGTATGCCAAACACTCCCCCCGTCCAGGTTTCAGGGGAGGGGGTGGGAGGATGGCATTTCATATTCAAAACCCTGGATCTCGACTCCAGTACGTCCTTTTGCTTCTGGGTTGACGGTACAAAGGCCAAGGGCTGATATTTCATCACCGTGTCACGGCTGGGTTTACATGTGTCTCAAGGTTGGCAGAAGCCTGCAAGGTGCCCCAAGAGGGAGACTTCAAGGCTTAGCTTCAGGTCACCTCTGCCTTGGCCAGGCCTGTGCTGTCTAGGGGAGCCCCTAGCAGGGTTTGGGTGGCTCAGGGCCAGGAGTTTTAATCCACCCTTCAGGCCAGCTGTCTAGCTGTGGAGTTCAGCTCTTAGACTGCATTTCTCTAGGGGCAGGGACTGTGCTAAACGGAGAAAGACATTGTGGGTAACACAACTAATTATAAAGGATCAAGTTCATCCCCGAGTCTCTCCAGACCAGCAGGAGTTGGGAGAGTGGCAGTGGGGGCACCTCCAAAATATGGGGTCCCGGAGGGAGACCTTTACATCGCATCCTGCCCCGAAGGCGTTCGGGGGCTCCCGTGGAAGCAGCGTGCCTCAGGAGAAGCATCCACGGAATAGGGGGAAAAAAACGAGGTGTGGGGGGGGCTCCCCCAAAACACGGCTGAGATGAGGTACAAGTACAAGCGCCGAGCCTGGCACTGAAGGGGGCTGGAGAGAACCGGGGACATCGAAATCACCCCCCTGCGCAGACTCAAAAACCAGGCAGACCCTGACTGTCCTGCTGCTTGGCAACTAGCCAGCCGAGGAAGGCCGGCATCTGGGTGCTGGGGGAGGGGCACAGCTGGTGCTCAGAGGCAGGTGGGGGAGAGCCACCCATTTAATAGGGACAGATTTGAAGAGGAAGCAGCGGTAGGCTGGGCAGGGATAGAGAACAGGCCCAGTTACCCCTGGAAACCAGAGCTCCAGCTCCACCCACATCTCTCTGTTGGTGGCGTTGCCATACCAACCAGGCTGGGCACGCCACCTGAGCCGGGTCAGGAGCAGCTGTGCTTTTCGTGGGTCCCTCTGCAGCCAGAACTAGTGCTATTGCTCTGGGATAGAAAGGCCGGCCCATTCCTGCAGCCATGAACATCGTCCTTTCCAGGTAAGGCGGGCCGGGGTCCGGCTGCTTGGGGGTGTCCTTTCCCTTTGTCCCCCTCCCATGGAGCCTTGCAATGAGCAGTGGGAAGCTCCCCTGAGACACCCAGGGGCATGACAGCGAGTGAGGACAGCTTGTCTGGGTGGCTAGAGCAGCAGGCTGGGAGCAGAGAGACCTGGGTTCTTATCCCACCTGATGCAAGCCACTTAATTTGACCTCTGCTTTCCCCTCTGTAGAATAGGTGCAGTGATACTGACCTAGCTTCACAGGGGAGGCAGGAGGCTCAGTTCGTCCATGTTTCTGAAATGCATCAAGGCCCCCTCCAAGATTTTGCTGTACACCCCAACCATGGGAAGGAGGGGCCTGGAGACTGAAAGGAACAGAGTGGGAGGTGGTCATTAATTTCACGACAGCCTGAGGCGTTCTCACCGGGAAAGCCTGCGTTGCAAGCCCTGGGTGTGACTGTAGCTCATGTAAACCACACATCAAGCTAGCTCCGCCGGTACAAGCTCACCTGGATCCAAGGGGAATTACTTGTGCAGCCAGCCCACAGTGGAGCCTGCGCTGGCCATAACCGTCACTGCGCTGGTATCCAAGCTAGCTAGATGAGTCCATCCATTCGAGCTGCAGTCACGCCCCCGACGCAGTGCACACAGACCTTTATGCACAGAGCACACTAGAAGGTGGGGGCAGGTTTGCATGGCAAGGACCTGGAGAATGGGGATATTTTAGCACAGCTGCTGCTATCTAAGGCTTTTGAGGAACCCTGGGAAATAAACACGTGAGCAATCTACAAGGCTCAGGAGTGGCTCATAGTCATGAAGGCGTCGACAGACATGGAACGGGAAATTTTGCTTGTGTTCTCGTGTCCCTGAGCCGACCGACGGGCCAAGGGCCTCAGCGTGTCTCCGCACAACTCACCACTTTGCACGCTCACCCCTGCAACCCACAATTTTCACGGTCACTCACATACAAACAGTAAATGAGGCCTATGCTCTTTCAATTAGCACCGTTCGTGTCTCTGTGAACAAGTGACTGTATGCTAACGAGGGAAGCAGGCTGTCTGAAAACACGGCCCTAAGCGTTTGCATCAAGCTCGCGGGGGCAAAGGAGACGCAGCTTTGGCAAAGGGCTCTCACCTACGGCTGCAGCTAGTGACCCTAAGGAGAAGCAGTGCAAGAGAAACATCCTCTTGATGTATCCAATGTTTAAGAACTGTGTAAAGCAGCAGCAACTTCTGGAAACTTTGCATCTGCTGGAGCTGTTAGACTAGGATAACAGCATACACTGGACTGTATTGGAGCCAGATGCTTGACAGCAGAACTAAAGCCAAGATCCAGACTGTATGCAGGGCCTCAAGCAAGAGAACAGAAAACACTGGGTCCCTAGAGATTCCTAGGCTGCTGGAGGCAGGAGTCTGGCTGCAACTTCCTTCCCCCTCCAGCACTACTGCCAAGGTGAGAGGATCTGGCAGAAAGCCTCCTTCTCCCTTCTCCACCATCACCCTGCTACCAGACCTGGCAGGGCTAGGTGCCCCATGTGGTCCAGGGAGAGATCAGGCCAGGCTGCCAAGTAAGTGTCCTATCACTGTGCCCCCAAAAGTAAACAATTCTCAGCGGTACCTTGGATGGCTTCTGCTGAAGGCCACACCCAGTTAGGGTTTCACTATTAGGGACCTGTTCCTATTTCCTAGCACACGTGAGCGCAAAGGAGCGTGTTTCCAAGGCTTGAATCACATCACGTGCAAGCTCCCAGCCGTGGCCCATCGCTAGCAACCGAAGCAGCCCTCTGCAGAGCTAAATGCACAAACTAGTATTCATCCACATCTTGGTTGTCACGAGCATTTCAGATGAGAAATGGAAACAACATTTTTCCACGAGACTTTTCATGTTGGTCAAAATAGTCCAGTTCCGGACAAACAATCGGAACTGAAAACTTTTATGTTTTTGGAAAAATAAAACATTTGACCAAAACCCATTAACACCCCACCACTAAAATTGGCTTGCAAAAAAACTGAATAATTGTTGGTTTTCAGTTTTACTGAAAAACCTGAAACTCCCTAAGGGGAAATTTGGGGACGGGGGTATCACGGAGTGCCCGGGCGATGGTCCGGAACCGCTCCCTAGGAAGCCAGACAGGACTTCTGGTGGAGTGTCCCCTCTCCGTACACAGCCTGTTTCCAAGGCTAGGAGCTTCACGGGTACCCACTTCAACCTTCCTGGGTCTGACCTCGGAGCATTCAGCACCTTCTGCCCCTCTGTGCGCTTCCCCCAGCAAGCCCGCCTGGGCGGGGTCCTGAGGGAGCCCGTGGATTCTGCACCCCAAATCCACAGTCAAACATGACTCTCAGCCAGCCAGTAAAACAGAGGTTTATTCGTCGACAGGTACATGGTCTAACACCGAGCTTGTAGGTACCCAAACCCCGCCGCTGGATCCATTTTGGGGCCCAAGGGAGGCCAGACCCTGCCTGGGCCTGCCTCCCCTCTGCCCACCCAGTTTCAGATTCCAAAACCTCTCTCCAGCCAGCTGCAGACTCCAAACTCAAACTCCTCTCTCCAGCCCCTCCTCCCCCCTGGCTCAGCCAGGTCAGGTGACCTCCCTCCTCCACTTGGGGTCAGATTACAGCTTCAGGTATGGACACCTGCAGAGAACCTCTGCTTTGCATCAGCTACACATCCTTATCCCGTCACATAGACGCTCAAGAAATGCACAGGGGAAACCAAGGCGCACACACAGTATTCCTACTCCGTCACAGTGGGAACCAGTACAATGTTTTCAACTCTCCCACAAATTTAATTGGCATTTTTCAACCTGCTCTAGTGGGGAGTAGCAGATCCAAGGCGCCAGACCTCTGACACTGGTCTGTGGAATGCAAACACTGGAGAACCATGGAGGCACATTTTATGGTGTAGCCCACCTGAGAAGTGTGGATGAACAAGGTGTTATCGTGGAAGGAGAGCAAGGCAGACGTTAGAGAGAAAACGGTCAAGGAGGGCTAGATCCCGCCTACCAATTCAGGGTGGTTCCCCACAACATATCTAGTATCCCATCCAGTCCTGTTTGGGCTTCCCACCCGTTCCCTGGTGGACCACTGCGGCTTGGGAGAACATCTCACTGTCAGGAAATATTTCCAGATATTCAGCCTACATTTCTCCAACTTGATTCCATCATCTTTAGGCGTTTATAGGGACCTCGTCCCTTTGGATTTTCCCTTGGTGTATTTACACTAAATAATTCTGCTCCTTTTGTAGCTGTTACATCTCTCCTTCTCAACCAAACTATGCACCTTTAAGCTATTTCCATCTTTCCTCTTAAGTTAGTCACTCTAGCCCCCTAGCCAGTTCATTGGCTGCGTCTTTGAACTCCCTCTAGTTTTCAGAGTCGTAGCTGTGATAGTGTGTATCCGCAAAAAGAACTAGGAGCACTTGTGGCACCTTAGTCTCTAACAGGGTGACCAGACAGGAAGTGTGAAAAATCAGGATGGGGATGGGGCATAATAGGAGTCTATATAAGAAAAAGACCCCAAAATCGGGATTGTCCCTGTAAAAATGGGACATCTGGTCACCCTAGTGGCTAAGGTGCCAGAAATACTCCTTGCTCTTTTTTCGCTCCAGTTTGTCACTCTATTCCTGTAAGGAGGAGCCCAGAACGGAGTGCAGTAAAATCACGCTGCAAACAGGACTGGCTACACCACGCAGAAGAGACCAAAAGAGGCAGCAATATGTTTAGTGACTTTATTCATTGCAGCAAGCCTGGGAGGGGTGGGCATTGTCCTACGTTGCCTAAAGCAGCAAACACTAGAGAGCCAGCAGGGTTTGCAGATGATTTATTTGCAACAAGGGGTTCCGGGGAAGACAGTTAAACTACAGCTCTGAGCCTTGAGAAATTAAAGGCCCCCTAGTCTTTTGTGGCAATGAGTCAAGCACGCATGATGGAAACCAACAGGCTTTATTAGATGATGCACAGCTGCAACACTCTTGGCAGAGCTGCGGGGAGAACTAGACACATAGGCAGACTGCAGCTGTATCTTTCCATTAATACTGCTCGTAGAAGAATTTAGGCAGGTCTTACATGGGTAGCTTGGGGATTTGGGTTTCTAGATGGGATGAAGTGACACGGATTTGAAGCTTATGCAAGCAAGGAGCATTCAATAATCGGCTTAAGCCCCCCAGTACCATAAAGGGCAAAGCAACTGGGAAATGCATCAGGAATGACCATGAACCAAGCTGAGTTTAGCACCAAATGGCTCAAGGGGAGGCTTGTTTGAGCTAGCCTGGGACCATAGCTGTCTATTGACCGCGAGGGTCTAGATTGGAGTCAACTGTTGAACTATGCAGATCACATACATGCCATGTGAGTCTAGCCAACCGCCCTGCATGGGGCTCAGGTGCACCAAAGGGCAGCCACATAATGCCAAATATTCCTGCTCTGAGGATTAACCATGCTCAGGTCCGTCCATAGGCATACGCGGCTGTGGAGGGCACCCGAAAATTCAGGCCACCACCAGAAACATAGGCGCCAACTTCTCATCTTGCTGAAGGGTCCTCAACCCCCCACTCCGCTCCAGGCCCCACCCCCACGCCACCCTTCCCCCACGCCCCTGCCTCCTCGCCTGAGCGTGCCCCATCCCCACTCCGCCCTCTCCCACCTGGAGAAGTTGGTAAGTGCGGGGCCGCCGGCGCGGGAGAGGTGCGGGGGGAGTGGGAGAGCTTGCCGCCGGTGCGTTCTCCATGGGCACCCACTAATTTTCCCCCGGGCATAGGGGCACCAGTTTAATAATCCTGCACAAGGCCCCATAAAACCCAAGGATGGCCCTGATCATACTTTGGTTTACGGAGGCTGTTTGGTCACTATGGACCTCTACTCCCCGACTCCCGAAGGGAAGAACTGCAGCTGCCAAACCCAGCTGGACCTGCTGAGTAGCACCAGTGATCCACCGGGCGCTGTAGCCCAGGTCCCAGTCTTAGAGCGGGACAATCACGCAATCACACCCCAGGAGAGAGAAAGGCAGGAGGCCTGACACCGGGGGGGGCGCTCAGATTGTACGTCTACATAGCGATAAACCTGTGGCACCAAGTCTCAGAGCCCAGCCCGGCAGATTCAGACTTGCGGGGCTCAGGCTGCGGCAGGACTAAAAACAGCAGCATAGATATCCAGGCTCAGGCTAGAGCCTGGGCTCCGAGACCCTCTCCCTTCATAGGCGCTCAGACCGTGGGCTGCAGTAAGCCAGCCACTACCACGCCGTGGGTCTTTTATTGCAGGGTAGATAGAGACCAGAGAGGAGATGGGTGCAACCAGTTCTGGAACTGTGACATATTCCATTGTAGAATCCCTTAAAACGATGCTGGCCCTGTGCCTGCTAGAACCCCTCAATCGCCTATCCCATAAGACCCAGCACTGTCATGGGGAGGTCATTTTCAAAGCATGAGAAGGCACTGTGGGGCCTGGAGATAGAGACAGGATGAAGTGACTCATTGGGAACCATTATGGACTGAAACAGTACTGCTGTACAAAACCCCCAAATCTTGCTCCTACACGTTACAACCAACTCTTGCAGCTGATGCTTGTCAAAGGTTTGGGACAGCTTTTGGGTCTAGCTGCAAGCTCAAGACATTCTGAACAACAGCATCTGACAATGTCTTATCACTCAGCATAAATACAGGGCCCAGATGTGACCTCCTATTGGGAAACTGCTCCAGCTGTTTCGCAGGCGGTCTAGACAAGTGGCCCAACATTTAAACTTTACAGTTGTCACAAGAGGCTCTTGGGTAACAAACCCTTCCACTTGATTTATTGAATTTCTGCCTTGGGTTGTTCCTTTTGTTGTTGACCCACAATAGACACCTGAGACCCAAATTTGTGTGTATGTGTACACTGAGCAGTCAGGTGCACCGTTTTCCAATCGGTGCATGCAAAGCTCCATTCCATACATACAAAGGCCGTACTGCGTGTGTGAATTTCCCCTTTAGGTGGAGAGTCTGGAAATGAAGGTTGTGGAGCCGCTGAAATGGTACGGTTCTGATGCACACGTGAGAGAAATCCTGCAAAACTCTGGCCTCTAACGCCGGGTCATACCAGCACTGATGGTGAATTAACCCAACATGCGACTCTTCTCTCCCCTACCAGAGACAGCCAAGTGAGGATCATGGAGAACACAGTAGCCAATGCAGAGAAATATTTCGGCCAGTTCTGCACACTGATGGCCTCCTATGCCAGGAAGACAGCCAAGCTGCGGGACAAGTCAGATCTCCTGGTGAAGCAGCTCATTGACTATGCGAACACTGAGAACCCTGAGCTGCGAAGCACCATGAAGAACTTTGCTGAGGAGTTGGCCAAAGTGCAGGACTACAGGCAGGCAGAGGTAAGGAGCTGCCTAGACCCCTCAACACTGACTATGCCAAGATTGTGATCACAGCTAGCGAGGCCCAATCTAACCGTTGTCATGGGACTTCACATTGAGGGAGCAATGGACCTGTATGCAAGCAATACAGGAAACATTTCCTTGTCTGTCAATATACTGTGCTAGTGTAACCCACACACCTGGGTGTGGTGTTCTGTCCCATCTAGTGGCACTGAGACCACTTAGAGATTAATGAGTCTGCTCTACAGCCTTAGCTAAAAGCCATGCGACTTTTAGTTCATGCAGTGTAGAGGCTCATGCACTAAGCGCCGGGGTCCCAGGTTCGATCCTGCCAGCCAAGGATGGGGGTCTGTCAGTGTTACACTAGCAACTAGCATCCTGTCCTAGGATAGCAAGGAGCCCGGACACTTTCCCTGTTCAGGGGCTGAGGGTGTTGATCTATGCAGCCTTCATGGTCCCTTCAGGCTCGAAGCGAGGAACCAAGCTAAGGAGGAGGAACTTTAGGGGTGAATCTATCCCTTATCCAAGCTGACAAGCTCTGCATCATCCCCCAAGTTTGGCTTCTGAGGGGATTATGGGACATTCTTTGGTTACTATTTGGGGAGGATTCACCTCCTCCCCTTGCACCCTCTTCCATGTCTTGCCGTGCCTTTCATGTTAGGGACGTGGCGGTGGGTTAGAGGGACTTTCACCTCTTACATGTCTGGTTTGTATCCAACCCAGGTCAGCAGTATTTTAGTGTTGATGGATGTTCAGGGGCCTACACAAAACATGTCCAGGGCTGCCAGTCCGGTTCCTCTTTTGAGGCCCTGCTGACCAAGGACAAATGATCTGGATCCCTTGAGGTGATGACAGAGCAGGGAGCAATTGCAGTGCCATTGCTTGGCGATCCCAAACCTGTCAGACTATCAGGCAGGCCCATCTGTACCAAGTACATTATATCCCCACTGTACTGCATGTGTGAATTTCCCCTCTAGGTGGAGAGACTGGAAACGAAGGTTGTGGAGCCACTGAAGCGGTACGGCGTCCAGCTCAAGCAGACACAGGTAAGTGCCGTAGAGCGGTAACCCTGCCACATCCCATAGCCAGCCAGCCATGCCAGGCTTGTAACAAGCGCCCTTATCTCACCTCCTAGGCAGAGATCAAGAGGTTCAACAAAGTCCGAAACAATGAGATAAAGCAACTGGAGAAACTCGAGAAACTGCGGCAGAAATCACCCTCAGACCGACACACCCTCGTATCCTTTATGCCACGTTACACACCCCGAGAGGCGCAGAGTTAGCACTTGGTTAGGTAGCCTGGGCACTGGCTGATCAGTGATGCGAAGATAGGAAGGAGGACACAGCGGCTTATGTTTCATTGTGGTTTCTTCTGAATGTGCCACAGAATCCAACAGAATCTGTTGGAAACCGACCTGTGTCAGGAAACCACCCACCCCAGCAAGGGAAAACCCGGACTATTGTAAGCTAACCACAGGCTTCCCTGGGAACCAGCCGGAGCTCGGAGACGAGACGCATGCAAAGGGACTGAGGGTCAGGTGATGAGCCGCCACTTCCCCCTCCCCCCAAAACCACTTCCTTATCAAACTGCAAATGCGAAAGGGGAGGTTTCACACATGCTACATTTTGATGCCAGTCTGGTCACACGCATCTCAGATTCGTTCCCAGACCCGTGTTCTGCACATAAATCTTGGAGGGCTCAGCTGCTAACTACTCCCCACATCAGCACTCACTGAACGGCGTGTGAATGGGAACTATGGGAATCTTCCTTTCCAAAATATCCCTCCTCCCCCGCTTAGTATACAGTTTGAAGTGTTGCTGTAGCTGTGTCGGTCCCAGGATAGGAGAAAGAATAGGCAGGCAAGGCAATACCTTTTATTGGACCAACTTCTGCTGGTGGAAGGAACAGGCTTTCCAGCTACACAGAGCTCTTCCCCGGGTTTGGAGAAGATAACCAGAGTGTGTGAATTAAAGGCAAGGTGGGTCAGTTTGTAACCCGGATCTGAAGAACAGTTCTGTGCGAGCTCAAAGACTTGTTCCTGCTCCCGACAGAAGCTGTTGCAATACAAGATATTACCTCAGCCACCTAGTGTCTCTCCTGTTATTTCAGACTTTCTGGGTGGGACCCCTTTCCAAAGGGATAATCTCGACAGCTCAAGAGATGTGCCTTTGCATGGCACAAATATGCCTTCCGCTGCTTTTCCAATACTCTTTGAGTAGGCTCAGCTGCCCTGCAGGGCCGGTGCAACCCATTAAGCAAACCAGGTGGTCGCCTAAGGCGCCAAGATTTGGGGGCGCCAAAAAACCGGTGCCACCCAATTTCTTTTTAAAGTGTTGCTGGGCTGGGCTGCCCGCGGCACACGGACACCTGCGGCCCTCAGACTCCCTCTCCCGGGCAGGCAAAGCTAGCTGTGCCGCGCTCAGGAGCGGTACGGCTTTGCCTGCACCGGGAGAGGGAGTCTGAAGGCTCCAGGCTAGGCTGACCATACGTCCCGTTTTGAACGGGACAGTCCCGTTTTTTTAATGTTTTTTAACCGTCCCGTCTTTTTGACCAAAATATCAATTTTGTCCCGTTTTTGGGGCAGGACTCAGAAAAAACATGGAGTCATAAAACGTCCCGTCCCCCCCGCCGCCGCCACCGCCGGCTCGCTCAGCCCCCGGCTGCGGCTCCTGACAGCTCTGATCTGCCGCCTCCTCCAGCCCGCCGCCCGCTGCAGCCTCCTCCTGTCTATTCCTCCTTCCCTCCATCCCTCCCTTCTCTCCATCCCCCCTTCTCCATCCCTCCCTTCCTCCCTGCTCTCTCCTCTGTCCACTGCCTCCTCTCACTCCCTCCATCCCTTCTCTCTTTATAAAACCTGGCCGGCAGCCCCCCCGCCGGCTCGCTCGGCTCCCAGCTGCGGCTCCTGACAGCTCTGATCTGCCGCCTCCTCCAGCCCGCCGCCCGCTGCCGCCTCCTCCTCTCTATTTCTCCTTCCCTCCATCCCTCTCTTCTCTCCACCCCCCCTTCTCCATCCCTCCCTTCTCTCCACCCCCTTCTCCATCCCTCCCTTCTCTCCATCCCTCCCTTCCTCCCTGCTCTCTCCCGCCGTCCACTGCCTCCTCTCACTCCCTCCATCCCTTCTCTCTTCATAAAACCTGGCCGGCAGCCCCCCCGCCGGCTCGCTCGGCTCCCAGCTGCGACTCCTGACAGCTCCGATCTGCCGCCTCCTCCAGCCCGCCGCCCGCTGCCGCCTCCTCCTCTCTATTCCTCCTTCCCTCCATCCCTCCGTTCCTCCCTTCTCTCTCTCCCTCCGTCCACTGCCTCCTCTTCCATCTCCCTTCTCTCCATCCCTCCTTCTCGCTGTCCCTTGCCTCCTCCATCCCCCCTGCTCCCTACCCCCATCTCTTCTCTCATCCATCCATCCTCTCCCTTCTCACCTTCGTGCCTTCTCTCCCTCCGTCCCCTCCATCATCTTCATCCCTCATCCCCCCTTCTCTCTCTCCCTCCATCCTCTTCATCCCCCATCCCTGTTCTGCTTATTCCTCCATCCATCCCCCTCTGCCTCCCCCCCGCCCGGCGCTGGGGGGCCCAGGTGGGGCCATGCCCCCCCCACACCCTGTCCCGTTTTTGCCATCCCAATGTCCCGTTTTTGTCTAAAGGAAATATGGTCAGCCTACTCCAGGCTGAAACTGACATTGCCGGTGGGGGCGCCAGCGGCTGGGCAGAGCGCCACGTGCGCAAGGTGGAAGTTCTGCCCACGGTGCAAAATATCCACAAGCCCCGCTTCTCTGGAAACAAAGCATGGCATCTGGGGACTCGCTCTGAAGGTGCTTTATGTGCAAGAACTCCTACAAAGTGATTGCTTGCACCGACAGGTAACCTCCCTCCTCTGAGATCATTCCCCATGTGGCAATAGTAGGGTGACCATATTTTCCAAAGGGAAAACAGGACACCGTGTGGGGCTGGCCCACGCTCTCCCCTCTCCACCCTGTGTGAGGCTGGGGTTGCTGAAAATGACTGCCCCCCCCCCCACAAGGCTTGGGCCACCGGAACCTGCCTGTCCTCCATGTGAGGCTGGATCCACTGCCCCGCCCTGCAAGAGGCTGGGGTTGCAGGTACCTGACCTGCCCCGCTCTCCTCCGCAAGAGGCTATTGCTGTTCACTGTAACCCTGCTTGTCTCTCCCCTTCCCTTGTGTGAGCTCTGCCTCCACCCCCCCTTGCAAGGTGCTAGTATCTCCACTCGCGCCCCCCCCCCCCACGCACCCAAATTCCCCCACACTGCACCCTGCTTTTTGACAGAAGTGGGCATTTGTCCCATTTGCTCTTGCCAACTGATCCAATGGCCAAGTGGGACAAAGACCCACTATTGACAAAAATGTTGGGACCGCCAGGACAGGGGTTACAAAAGGGACTGTCCCGGCCACAACAGGACATATGGTCACCCTAGGCAATAAGTTCCTGGCTGATACACTGGTCCGATTGGCACTATTTAAAAGGCACTCCAACGAAGTCACAGGCAAAGCTCCGCCTGTGTTTTATAGGGTGGGTAGTTGCCATGTTTGCCCCAGGGTGAAAATCCTCTTTCAGAAATGGAATCAGGGCAGTCCATGTAAGTACACAAGATTCCTTCCTGCCCACAAGAATCTGACAGGAACTGCTCTGTTCAGATAGTTATTCTGGGCTCAGCCGCTCACAGACACCAGCCCAAGGATCAGTGTGTCTATAAACGCTCCCCTTCTCATCAGATTGTTCCTTGACTATTGCCATCAGTCCCAGGTAAGCACAAGTTCCTCTGGCCATAATATATGTCCTGTGCCCAAGGTATGACTTCAGGCAATGGACAGTAAAAGATTGTCAGGATAATGCACAGGTGAGTGCTAAAGAGACATACTCGACCCAGGGTGGGACAGGACATTCCTAAACCCCCCCTTGTGGTATTTATAACACCGCATGGTACCGGTGCAGTTAATTCTTTCCAATAGTACCAGGAACTGGCATCCGGCTTTTTCCTTCTCTCCTAGGTTGTATGATCGATTGAAGCTGTAAGCGCGCTAGAGCAAGGACACTTACTGGTCAAAAGTTCTCTATGAAAACTGGTTGTTTGATGGAAAATTGCGTTTTCAGTAACACCACATTTTTGGTGATAATTTACACTTTTTGTCAAAACAAGCAAAAACGTTTTGGCTGAAAATTTTCAGGTTTTAAAATTGTTTATGAAAAGTCAAAATTTTCCATGGAACCCCTGTCCCATCAATATTGTGACCCCCTCCCCTCTTCCCACACACACGTGCGCAGCCTGGCACAATGGCACCTGATCTCAGATGGCACTTCTAGTAGGGATTCATTTATCACGTCTGCTGTTAAGACCAGCGCCATTGAGGGCAGTGGAGCGAGAGAGAATTGGGCCTGAGGTCTCAGCAGCAATTCACAGTGGACACACTAGCCCTGAGAGGCCCCTGTTTACTCAGTAGTGTGTGCAGCGTGACCGTAAAGGGTTAACATTTGGAGGCATCGCCTTCCAGCTCACCCTACAGTGTTGTATTAAAAGGAGAAAAAAAAGAATGGACCAAGCACCACAAAGCATCGAAATACACCCACCCTGCCAGTCAGTGTCCCGTCTGCTTTTCCCCTACCTGAGATCCCCCCACGGAGGCTGGCTTTATTCCCCCTCCCAGCTGCTCTTCTTAGCAACACACTGACGCGCCATGCTCCGCTGGTCCAGATTTTATGCCACACATTTAGTACCCGAAATAGCACTGGCATAAGTCTCATCCACTTTCCCGTAATGACATTCAGCGCCGGTGGATTCACTCCGGTCCCTCTCTCTCGCTAGCTGCAGGAGGGGTGTCATGCAAGCTATAGAACCCTTTGTACTGGAAGGGAAAATCATGGTAGGGCTCCCTGGGGGTGTCTGCCACCATTGGGATGCATCCTCAGGGCCCCCGGGCCCCCAGCCCCGTCAATAGGCCCATAAGAAACATACTTCTGATTGGAAAGTCCAGAATATGCAGCCACCTCCCTCGCCTAGAGGGACCACCAAAGGGTATTTATAACAACACTTAGTTCTCACATAGGGCTTTTCCACTGTAGATCTCAATGTACTTTACCAAGAAAAGTCAGTCTCATTATCCCCATTTTACAGAAACCAGGGAAACTGAGGCACAAAGAAGCGGGGAAGTGACTTGACCAAGATCACACAGCAAGTCAGTGATGGACCAGGAAGAGAACCCAGGAGTCCTGACTCTCAGTCTCCAGCTTTAGCAACTAGCTCAGCATTCAAAAAGAAGATGTAACCTAGCCTAGGAATAGCAAAAGGAAGTCCTGACTCCACAGACATTGTCTGATCAGGACCCAGTAGCTCCTCATAAGAAGCTTTAAGAAACAGGTGTGGCCTGATTGGGGTGTGGCCCAGCTGTGGATGCTTCCCCCAATCAGCCCAGCTTACTAGCTCCCCAGAGCAGCCCTTTCCCAGGACTGTTTCCACCCCTTCAGGCTGGAGCTGGGTGACTGCCCTGCTATAGAAGCTTATGGATTTGACTGATGGAGCAGCTTGCACAGTAACTGTGTCTGGGTCTCAGTGCTGGTCCCTGTCCTGCAGGGCCTGTCTACCCACCTTAGGGCTCTGTATGATCCCCATTACCAGAGTATTTGAGCACTTCACAATCTTGACTGTATTTATCCTCACAATCCCCTGGGAGGTAGGGTGGTGCTATTGTCCCCATTGTACAGACGGGGAACTGAGGCACAGAAAAGATAGGGGGCATGCCCAAGGTCTCAGGAAGTCTGTGGCACAGCAGGAAAGTGCACCCTGGTTTCCTGGATTTAGGCTAGTGCCCTAACCACTGGACCATCCTGCCTCTCTGAAGGTCCAGTCTTGTAATTCTATACTCCGCTCCCGCTGAGCTGCCTTTGCTCCCCGATGTCCATGCCGTTAACCCTTTCTGGATCGGAAGGAACAGCATAGGCACCATATGACGCTGTGCTTCCCTTGGGATTTTTCTCAGGCTGAGTCAAACGTGCACAAAGCTTCCGTAGATGCCAGCCGCACCACCCAGCAGCTCGAGGAAACCATCGATGAGTTCCAGAAACAGAAACTGAAAGACGTCCAGGTAAAGTGCGCTGCGAAGGGTTCAGCAAAAAGCTACAAGAATGATTCAGGGTCTAGGAAACCTGCCCTACAGTG
This sequence comes from Sternotherus odoratus, assembly GCA_032164245.1. Lineage (NCBI taxonomy): Eukaryota > Metazoa > Chordata > Testudines > Kinosternidae > Sternotherus > Sternotherus odoratus. Next base: position 4,908,895 of record JAVMKO010000014.1, on the reverse strand, counting down.
AAAGACTAAATCTATGCAGCTTCTGAAAGAGAAGGTTAAGAGCAGACAGAGCAAAGAGCCCTCTTCTATCAACCAGACAAAGGCATAGCAAGATCTTGGGACTACAAGTTGATGTTAGGTAAATTCACACTAGAAATAAGTTGCACTTTCCCCCCTAACCTCTGAGGGTAACTTTAACCATTGGAATACATTAGCTAGGAATGTGGTCAACTCTCCATTCCTTGAAGCCTTTAAATCAAGACCGGACGTTTCTTTCTGAAAGATTTTCTCTCGCTCAGACAGAAGGGCTGGATATGGCACAGGAATCTCTGGGTGAGGTTCCCTGGCCTGCGTTACAGGAGGTCAGACTAGAAGATGATCACAGTGATCCCTTGTCTTAAAAATCCCGCCCGGGTCTCAGCTGGAGTAGGGTTCCGGTTGGTCTGGGGAATAAGGGTTTTTAGGAACAATTTTGACTGTACAGCAACCACACTTTGGAGTTGGGTTCATTCCGCCTCATTTCCCCACCTGTTTCCTTCCTAGTCTCTCACGGCAGGCACCATCCATATGGTCAAAGCTGAGCCAATGGAAGTGCCTCTAGAGCCCTGTGATGCCACCCCTAAGCTGGCTAACGGGGGCGCCCTTACATGCCGACAATGCTGGGGAACAGGGCAGGGCACTTGGTACATGACACGCCTTTCAAGGGTGTTTGATCATTAGGAGCAGGAAAGGGGTGGCCCATGTTACACCCCACCCCCACGTTCCTTTCTTGCAGAAGATTTTCTCTGACTTCATCACCATCGAGATGGTTTTCCATGCCAAGGCTCTCGAGGTTTATTCCAGCGCCTTTCAGAACCTGGCCAATTATGACTTCGAAAGAGATATGGAGGTACGCGGGTTGGAGACGCATCGTTCTGTTAGAACACTTGTATAGCCATGTCTATCCAGCAGAGCTTAAAACACGATGTCAACAGTAAATGAATCCCTAACACCTCTTAGAAGTAGGTATCATCATCCCCACTATACAGATGGGGAAACCGAGGCACATGGCAGTGACATGACCTGTGACCTTGGATGATAAGTCTGTGGAAGAGAACCCAGGAGTCCTGCCTGAGTCCCAGCCCCCAGCTTTGGCCACCAGATCAACACTCACTAGATCAGATGCAACCTCCCCCCTCTCGCCCCCCCCCCCCCCGCCTCCCTCCCTTTGGTGTGAGTACAGCACATCACTCACGTGCATGTTTTATTCACAAGGAGATAAGATTTTAATGAGCAATTTGTATTTCTGGGGCGCCTGTAATTTTCCATCACACGGGATCATCTCCGATAAAAAAAAAGCCTCATTAAGTCCATCCCTCTACAAGAAGATCTACCCCACAGTAAACCGGCACAATGCCAGTTCTGTGTGTATATTGTTCCAGCCCTTGCGCACTTCTGGCCTAATTCAGGGGATGCGTAGTGGCAGATTGCATCCAGCCTGTAAGCAGGTGTGCAGGGCACGGGGCACCTTCCCTTCGTGTGGGCACCGTGCACAGATGCAACAAACACTGCTCACTGCTAGCAAGCCCCAGGGCACACAGGTCACTATAAAGGAGCCAGGGTCGTGGTCCAATCCTAGCCAGCAATGGAGGGAAGATTACACACCTTCTTAAGGGCTTGTGGCAAGTGCCCACCCCCGATGCAAGCCTTTGGTTTGATTAAATCAAGCTGAGTTTTCCGACCCAGTCTCCCAGCTGTTTTGCATTTGCTCCCGATTCCGGCCCGTGTGCTGGTTATGCCTACAGCTAGGGAAGTCACAGAAACTGAGCTGGCACCACTCCCTTGGCTTGCTTGCATTCATTCACTGCACTACTTGGGAGACACCAGCTCGTACGCCAGCTCTTCACCGACGGCTGGCACTGCCCTTCACCACTGATGTGTTGCCTTGCTAGGATTTCAGAGCAAAGATCCATATTGCGTCTGGAAATTACGATGCCAGGCCTGTGAGCGCCACAAACCCTTCCTCCACCCTGCCATGGTCCGCCAGCAGCCAGGTGAGAAACGCAGCAACACATTGGTTGTGCTCTATTCAGGTTTTGGCCTTGGATTAGAGCCCGAGGCTGCCCCCGTGCTCAAAGAAAGTAAATTCAAATGACTGGGGGGGGGGGGGAGGGGCGGCGACCCCTGAGGAGGAGAGTGGCTGTCACCACTTCCAAAGAGGAGCTCATGGAGATTGAAGGGGGCCAAAGTGCCACCCACTTACTCCCAGACTAACATTGGAGTCATTGCTGATTGGCTGTTTTCTCTAGCTGTCTCCCTCACCTGCAGTCCCTTGCCTGTCCCCCTACTCCTTCCCTTCCCTGTCCTTTCCCTTTTCTTTCCATTTAGCGGAGTCGCTCCTAGCTTAGACTCCAGCACCACAAGGAACCACCATGACCGTCTAGTCCAGCGGTTCTCAAACTGGGGGTCGCTCCCTCCTGGGGGGTCGTGGGGCTATTCCCGGGGGGGTTGCAAGCTCCCTGTGCTGCCAAAGTGCCGCCGAGCTGAACGCTTTTGCTTTCAGCGGCATTTCGGCAGACATGCCGTGCGCCTCAAAGTGTCCGCCCGAAAAGCCGCCCAAGTGAAAGTTTCCAGTTTCAGCGCCTTTTTGGCGGACACTGAAGCGCTCGGCATATCCGTCAAAATGCCACTGAAACCAGAAGCATCCCACTCCTCTCCACCCCCCAAAAGTAATCATGAAATTAACGTGACATTTGTCATCCCATTGCTTACTGTACTTGTGCGTTCTACCCCTTCCCCCAACCTGCGTCTGTCTTGTCTCTCTAGATTGTCAGCTCTTCTGGCAGGGAACTTCTCCTGGTTCTGTGTCTGTGCAGCACCAAACACAATGGGGCCCATTCTTGGCTGGTCCTTAGGCACTATCGCAGTAAACGTGGTTAATAACTACAATGTACCCAGTTATGTAGTAGTTAGCCCATGGAGCCCAGCTTAATGGTATTTGGGAAACTAGCCTAAATTAGGCTCCTTTTAGAACTGATTTTGAAAGTTACAAATAAGGAGGAAGGACATTAAACAGCTCCTGCCTTGTTCACCAAAATATAAACCATCTCCTATTCAAATCACCAAGACAAGCATCTTGGCATACGACGATCAAGGAAGCGTGACAGTGAAAAAGGCCCTTGAAATTTAAACAAATATTTAACATACACATGCTGAAAAAATATTATTTTGTAGCAAATCCACGAGCTGCTAAGAACTTCACAGGGTCACTGAGCTGTGGAGAAATCTGGGGGTTCTTTTATCTAGCTAAACCCCAAACTTGGCCAAGTTCACCCCAGCCAAGTTCACCATAGCTCTAGCTATGATCAGAGATGGGCCTGGTCACTATATATGGAATCAGATTTTCTTGAATGGGAGATATTTATTAAGACAAACAGATTCCTACCCAGCTCAAGTTCCAGCGTGGCTTGCTTTTGTTTACCGGGGCCTACACCCTGGCTAGAAATCTGTGCAGAACAGAGTCAGATAGCGGCTGGATCGTGTCATTACGTAAATAGAGCATTGTAGGCCCAAGTATCAAAGTTCAGATTCAGATCTAAGTTTCCCCAAAGTCTGAGGGGTGTTTTAGATCCAGGGTTTTGGCTTGGGTCCCCTCTTACTGGTAGCCTGAAAGCCAGATTCCAGGCTCACTAGTGCAATTCTGGAGTAGGCTCCCTAAAGGAAACCTATAGCAGAATAGAGGAGATCAGAATGGTAGGCAGATAATGGCTCTCTACATCTTCATTGCTAGAGCGTTCGGAGCACTCTACAGAGGCAGGAAGACAGTGAAGAAGACTCTGAAGAGACCGTGTTGCAGGATTTCAATCATCCAGAATATGCACAGATTAGGCGGTAATTGGACAGCGGGACTAACCGGCCACTGGATGTATTTATTCTCAATTCCACTGTACCTTCCCTTATTGAACCTTAGATTTTCCGTGAAGGCAAGGAACTCTCAATGAGGTTCTTATGCCGTTTGGAGCCCATGTAAATGCATTGTTTCCAAGCACTGAGGTGGCTCTAATTCGGAGACTGATTCTTAGTACTAGAGGGGAACCAAAAGGTTTATTTGCAAGTTGAACATCCCCTGGAGTAGCATGCAGGGTGGACTGTCTGTGTTATTACAAACCAACAGCAGACCTCAGGTTACATGCCATTCTGTACGTACATCATGCACTGAGCAAGTGAATTTGGTATGAACAAACAAAACCCGCTGGCTGAGGTTTGGGAAAGCAACCTTGTACCCAACTCCCTGGAACAGCTATCTTCTGAAGGATGTGTCTCCCACAAGGGAAGGAACAAACCCCCCCATCTATCTACTCAAAATAGCCACTTCAAAGGCAGGTATGAATCTCTCACCAATGAGACATGCAAGAATCACAGCTCACTTCCAACTAATGTACATCGTCTTCTTTATGGAGATCTGTCTCGAAGTCTCTCCAATGGGCACATCCCAGTAGCGTGCAGGGTATCAATGTTATACTGTAGGATATTGACTATATCAGAAGTATAATCGCATTTCCCCACTACTTTAATTTTACCCATTGATTAATTAATCTTGTAGATATGGTTAGCTCGGTGGATGTTACCCTGCAGTTGTCAGTCATTTGCTCTTTGCCACAATCGCCTATTTCCATGTGACAGAATAAACAGTCATTTTATTTATGCCCTCATTTATTTGAGTGTAGGTAAAAGGTACCAGACTGCTGGCCCTGGAGAACAAAGGTCTCCTGGTAGCTCCAAAGCAGCTACAGCTTGGGCCACAGCAGTGCAAGTTTTTCTCACCTGCCCACCAGCATCCTTCATCCCTTCCAGCCCTGAGTCCTGTCTCAATGGCCTAGTCAGTCCTGGGCATCTCTCCTGCGACTGCTAGCTAGGGGACCAATTACTGCCAATTGTCGGGGTGTTTTTTTCTGACAGGAACCTCTGTGCTCTAGGAATTGGACCGACACCATCACCTCCATTCCCTGACATTTAGTTAAACACATGCTATCTCTTTGCTGTTTGCCACAAACCAAATTCCTGTTGTAATCCCAACAAACAACTACCGCCCTCACGTCAGGAGACTGAGAATCTAGTAGTCAAGGCAGGAGATTGAGAGAGATGAGAAAGCAGAGAAAGGCATCACAAGGACCACTGGCTGGAAGCCAAACAAATTCTAGTTAGACATAAGGCACGTTTTTAATTAGTCAGAGGAACAAACTCTGAAGGGAAAGGATGGATTCTCCAGCTCTTGGAATCAGCAAATCCAGCCCGGGTGTCTTTAATCAGATACAAGAGACTAGGCTCACTGCAGCAGCGGCTGGATGACGTTCTCTACCCTGGTCTCAAACTGTGGGTCAGGACCCCATCTGAATGGGGTCGCCAAGGCTGGTGTTAAACTTTGTTGGGGTACAGGGCAGAAGCCCAAGCCCCACCACCCGGGGCTAAGATCACGTGCCTCCCTTCCCCGGGGCAGAAGCCTTGGACTTCGGCTTTGGCCCCCTCCCCGCCCAGGGTGGTGGGGCTCGGGTGGGCATGGGCTTCGGCCCCCCCTCCTGGGGTCGTGTAGTAATTTTTGTTGTCAGAAGGGGGTCACCGTGCAATGAAGTTTGAGAACGGCAGGACTCATGGGGACTTCCACCAGGACAGTGCGGTTCTGCATTAGGAACTCCCAGGGGGATGTTTACACTGCATTATAAACCTGGATCTGGGACACCCGGGGTTGTGAGCTCAGTGGGTCCAAGCCCACGCTTGGGAGTCCACACGGCATTGTAAATCTGGATCTGGCTAACACATCCATTCTGCACTACCCAGACCTTGTGACTCAGCTCTGCGGTTTGAGCTGCGTCCACGCTGCCAAATGACAGGGATTGGATCCAAGTCACAGCAGGACTCAGGCAGGCTCTGACACACTTCCCTCGCAGGGAGGTGGGTCCTGAGTGTTTGCTGATCCTAGTCAGCCTAATTTGTGTGTGGACGGAAGGGGGTTTGGGCTCAAAGCTGAGTCAGAGCTCAGGCTTAGGGTCAAGTGTAGACATACCCTCATTGACATCAATGGGCTTTGAATCAGACCTGAACAGAACAGTTACTGCAACCACAGATCCCTCAGCTCCAGACAGCGATCGCAGCGCCACCAGCTGGTGAGAGGAGAGCAGGCAGCAGCTGGCTTTTCCCTCTGCTGCAGCATTTCCACAGTGCCTGCAGGACTGAGCCGGAGATCCTTTTGGGATACAGCCCCCCCGGCGGACCCCTCGCTTCCCGCGATGTCAGCCAGCTGAATGGCCCAGCACGACGCATCCCGGGAGAAATGAGCCCCATTGATTTTTCCCTTTCAGGCATGCTTTTTTTCCCCCCTCCTTCCATCAAGCAGCAAATATGCTTTCAGTGCAATAAAGACTGCTGCTCGGCCTACAGAACAAACGCTTCGCCCCAGCCATTGTCCACCAAGGTGGGAGAGGGCCCATACTGATTTAATGAGGGTGATTTAAGCAATTTGGATCCATTTTTACGGTGCATTTACCGTTAGGAAAAGAATCAAGAAGGAAAGGGAGGGGACACACCACGGAGCACTTACGAGGGGTTCGAGTTACTGCAAGCCTCTTCCCTTGGTTCTCTGCCAACACAGCTCTGACTCCAGCCGCCTAAGCCCCATTGAGTAATGTCTCCACTCAGCGTCTCAGCATCAATGTCGCCCCTATCCCCTGCAGATTACAGCTTCTCAGAGCCAGGCAACAGCTTTGAATCTGTGCATAGCTAGTAGGTACGGAAACATCTACCCCTACTAGCTTCCTGGTGCAGCAGGAACCTGGCTAAAGGAAAGCTGGTGTCAAAGCAGGGATCTAGGACCTGGGGAGGTCCAGCAATGGTGCCTCTCTTGCAGTGATGGTACTTTTTTTACAGGGTGCCATAGAATAAAGGACATTCGTCAGCAGTGGAGTAGGTCCTCAGCCTACGTACAATGGCACAGCTCACTGGGAGCAGCCGGCTGCCCTGCCCTTTGACCAAATGAAGCACTCAGCAGCGTTGGAGAAGCTGGCTCTTGGTTTGCCGCTGGGAGCAGCTGGCTAAGCAAAACTCGGGAGAAGGAAAGTTTCCGCCCCATTCCATGGTTTCTCTGTGACCTGCCCTCTTGCATGCATGTCTGTCGCACGCACTCTGCACAACTTTGACCTTTCCTCCCTTTTCATAGCATGCACCACGGCTATTAGTTGGGACCAATTAGACACTTACGTCTGGCTTTACTAGTTACCAGTGGTACAGTTTACAGAGAAGCATGCTAGAGGAGAGCAATGTGGACTCATTCTGTCTTATATACTCCATCTTCCTCCTCCGCCAGGGGATCTTTAGAAACCACTAGGTCTCTCTGATACAATACTGCATACAGCGGCAGGGCACCCTCTTTCACTGCAACAGGCTTGCTTGCTGATTGAGTGTGTTTCTAACACAAGAATGAGAGGCCTCGGGGCCAGTCAAGTATCTGAATGGCTGGTTCACATGCTACATTTTCTGCATGCAGGGTTGCCCCTAGTCACTCCACGTGCTTCATCTCAACAGTACCTGACACTATGTGCCACCGCATTTGCATTAAGAGCTTATGGTGGCAAGATCTCAAACCCGGAGTTGAGGGATCGATGGGATATTGACACAATCATCATGCAGCATTCACCAACATCCCTGCTCATATTTCAGGCATATCTTCTATATATATAAAAGTCAAATGGTGTATGTATGTATGTATGTATGTATGTATGTTCCCTTACTACTTCCACACCGTTTCAACTAGATACTTCAAATTTGGTACAGTTATAGGCTTTAGGGTCCTAATCAGGGTAAGAATAGAAAAATTTTAAAAATCTCACCTCTTACACCCTCTAGGGGTGAAATTCTTTAAAGCTTATTAACATCAACTACACAGCTCACATATCATCCAGGCAGCAGGTTGACACATGCTGTTGTCTGTGACATAGTTATGATGTAATAATACAGATAACCAGAGAGCTTAGTGTTGTGTAGCGCAAACATAATTAAATACACTGTTTTTTTCTTAAAAAGGACCCTATTCGTTATGCCACGTAAAAAGCAAAAATGTATCAGAGAAACCACATCTAAATGCAAGAGAATGAAATTAATTAGACAAAATGAGACTTCTGAACAAAATTTGTATTAATAAAAAACATTGTAGTCTTTTTACATCCCAGTTTCCAATTACAAATACCCTGAGCAACGCCGGGTATTTCTGCTAGTTTAACTTATATTAGAGAAGGATCAATGGATCATCGCGGCAACAGCAACTCTTCAGCTTCTGCTAAAGAGGCCAACTGGCAAAGATTTGTGGTTGGTTGGGAGAGAGGAAATCTAGGAGACCAGGACAGGACAGTCATTAGGAAGATCTACCGCATCCCTGGCACTCTTGCTCTGCCTAGCCCTGAGCCCTTGCAGGCCTCAGCTGGATTTGTAACAAGCAAAGGGGGCACGTGCTTGGCCAGACCTATTCACCCTACACGGGTTCACCATGACGCTGCCTGCTCTCCCTTGCAGTGAGGAAGGCTTCCTAGTGCTCCTGCTGCTGCTCTCCTTCCATAGTCTGAAATAAGCATTTCTCACGGGGGCAGTGCATCGCAAGCGCTTGTCTCTGGCAATAGTGTTCGTGCGCGCCTCGCGCGCATTACCTGCATTGCCGCTCGCCTGAGGATCCAATGTCACCGCCCCACGTCAGGAAAGACAGCAGCAGCGCCAGGGAGACTCCGTGTCTAGCCGCATGAAGACAAGCTGCAGGCGCAGCCTCTGAGGAGATAAGGAAGAACAAATGCTGCATAAATGCCACATTGCAAAGGAAAAGAGCCAAGCTTCCCCTACTCCCCCCGCGCCACCCGGCCCTGTATATTGTTCAGACATGCGGTCAGCACAGTAGGGCAGGTGGTAGCTTCTGGTCCTGTCCACACACCAGGGAGCTCTTTGCTCAGGAGCTTTGGCTTCTGCCGAACGTAATTCATTTCCTCTGCACATTCAGAGCAAGGCGGCGGGGGCACTTACAGCATACAAGGGACTGCCAACACCTCTGCTGAGCCCCCACTGAGCTGGGCCTGCATGGAGCATCTTGCACCACCAGGACCGTAACCTGCTATCTGCACTGTGCTTCGGGATCTTCCCGTCCTCCCGGGGAGAGGTGCCGTCCCTGGGGAAGCTGCCTCGGGTGTTTAACAGCCCACAGCAACGTCAGACTTTACGCCAGGATTATTGACACTAGAGGAGAATGGGGGTCAGCAGAAAATGGCTGATCAGCCCCAGTTCAGGACCTTGCTTAACATTCAGCATGCGCTGAATTCTTGAAGTCACTGTCAAGGGATTGAGTTAAGCATTGTGCGTAAGTGTTTTCCCGAATCAGGGGCTCAAATTGGAATTTACACCCCGAATTTTCCAAAGTACAAGGGGGGATCTTGACCTAGTGGATACGGTCAGCACACTCAATTTAACACCTGTTCTGGCAGGGCAGGGTACGCTGTACCTAAATGGAACACGATGCCTCTGTATGGAATGATCCCCTCTGCTCTCTGAACCACCACGCGCCCTTTCCAGTAAAGAAAACGAGGAGTGGCACCTTAGAGACTAACCACTTTATTTCAGCACAAGCTTGCGTGGCCTATAGCCCACTTCGTCAGATGCACTGGAGTCAAAGCATTTAAAGCAGACCTCAATATGGCCCTGCACTCCTCTGTTGTGTACTTCTGCTCCAGCATTTATGACACAGGGGAGTTCCATGCAGCAGCGAATGGATTCTGCTGCCCTATGAACAGCTCTTCCTTGTGCAGAGCATCTGACACTTTGTCTTTGTTTGTGCTTCAGCTGGTTTTGGAGTGTCGGGTTTTAAATTCGTTTCCCACAGAGTCAGCTAGGGGCAGAGCCAAGCGGTGGGCGGCTCCAGCAATAGTCACACAGTGAATCTGTACACTGCAAGTAAACTGGCCATTCATTTTGTAGGCTTCCCTGGGCAACAGGTTTATGGTACAGTAATTGCAAAATAACTCAAACAACAGAGGGAGATTAATCCCAATTTTACCTGCGCCACCGTCACAAAATTCTCAATGTGTTGTGTGCTATATACCAAGTATAGCTATAATTAGGTATCAGTTTATATGAGCTTAGCACAAACCTGCTTATTTACTGTTTGTATTACAGTACCATCTAGAGGGCCCCCAATGAGGATCTGGGCCCATTGTGTTAGGTGCTGTACATACACACACAGTAAGAGAATACCTGCCCTAAGGAGGTTACAATCTAAGTAGACAGACAGACACTGGGTTGGAGGGAAACTGAGGCACATGCTTTGCTCATGGTCATCCAGCAAGTCAGCAGCACAGCTGGGAATAGGCATGGTGTCCCCTGGTTCCCAGTTCAGTGCCCTTACCAATAGACCAGACAGCCTCCGATGTGAGCCTCTGGGCATTACGTCAACACAACACACTGAGAAAAAGAGAGGAGCCTGCAAGAGGACTGGCCTGGCCTAAACACTCCAATGACATTTGACTAACTGAGGCCCTCAAGTCCTTCAAGCTCTTCTAGCGCCAGGTACAATCCGGCGAGCAGAGCACAGGACTGGAAGCCAGGGACACGAACGGCAGGTGGGCTCAGACAGGTCTCTCAAGCTCTGTGACTTGATAGCCTCCCATGTGGCAGGGTGAACGCCAGGCTCCACGGATATCAACAGGCCTTTTGAACTAGCAAAGGTGCTCAGATACCAGGGGAAGAATAATGAGCACACTGCACACGGCTAGTGAGCCCTGGGCTACAGGGATGATGCCATTACTACCTGGCTCACAGCAGGGTTGGGAAGGTGCTTTGACGAGGAAAAAGTGCTCAATAAATGACAGTGTTGTTACCCTCATAGGCAACAGGCCACATCCTATGGTTTACTCAGTCCCTGTACATCACTAGGTGTTCACCAATATAAAACCCCCCACATCGAACCAGTAAAGTTATACCAGAGCAGTTAACCCTACCCTTCTCAGTGCAGGACTGGGGGCCCATAGGCAGCACGTAAGGGAGGCTGGGAGAGGTCCTCCCCAAACCACATGCTGACGGGGGGGTGCGGTGCGGGGGGAAGACATCTGGGCCCCCCAGAAAAGTCCCCCTCCCCCCCACGGCAGAGAGCTTTTTCAGCCTAGCGGCTGCACTGTCACAAAGATGAAGGGGCAGAACAAGGAAGGGGGTGGAGCAGGGTAGGGGCTCCGGGCTCATCGCTCCAGCCAGCGCCTCCTCCACAGTCCCAGCTGAGAGCTTAACCCTGGCCAGGCCCAAGCGCTCGGCCTCTCCCGCCCGCATGGCCCTGACCAAGCTCCCAGCTGGCCCCTACTGGGCTCCTGAGGGGAGGGGCTGAGTGCTTAGCCTACCCCTCCCCCAACCAGGCCCATGGGGGCTGAGAGCAGGGTATGGCCTGAACTGGAAGAGGCAGGGCGGGGGTTAACCTCCCCATGGGAGCGCTTCACCCGCCCCCCCTCGACTGGGCCCTGCAGTCTGTGCTCCAATGCGTTGCCACACCTTAGAGCGCTCGCCTCACGCCATTTTCCTGCCTGGGACGTGTCTACACTGACGGCACCTGGGGTGAGCCCTCAGCAGCGGAGTCATTTGGTATGAAGTAAAACACAGCTCGTGTCATGTGCTAGCCCGGGGGGGCTCCAGGTACAGCCGGGACCCATGAACACAAACAACTCCACTAGAATACAAGGAAAGCGGGTTAGAGAATCACCCTCCACATTACCTCAGCTCACACGGGTAACACTAGACAACTCCCTCACCCAGTGGGGCCTGCATTATATAGGGTCTTAGACCACGCCCCCCCCCCCCCTCGCCCAATTAGCTTGGGAACCGCCCAGAGAAAGGCAGAGTCTCCTGCCTGCTGCATGGCAAATACAGTCCCCAGAATGCAAGGACTACAACTCCCAGCATCCCCTGGGAGCAAGCAAGCAATGTAAAAACCATGCAGGAGAGTGGGAAGGGGTGGAGGGCCTCAACTTGGCTACCCGCGTGTGTGCAACTGACCTGCTTTGTCTAATCTTCCCCTGCCACAAGCAGTAGGGTTGGCGCTCCCAGGGTGCTGAGCCATTTGCACTAGGCTGGTGGTGTGACTGCATCAGTGGCATGACACGGCTGTTACTGTGCTGAAGTTTTACTCCTACTTTCCCTCTTTTAATATGTCCTCCCTGGTAATAAATCCCAGTTGTCATTAGTTATGCACCTCTGCCCCAGGACAAAATTCAGGGTGGGCCCTTTAGCACCCCTCCCCCACCCTGCCAAGTGAGACCAGCTGCTGTCTGATGAGGCTGGGGGGGGGGAGCGCAAGCTCCATTTGCAGCAGCTCTGACTGGTTGTGCAGACCCAGGGGGCAGGCAGTACAACCAGAAGATTTAATTAGCTAGCGGGCTGGAGCATACTGAGGAGCCCCTTTCAGAACCCAGTCACTTGGGAGGGCCTCCCTGAGCACTGGCCACTGGAGAAGTGATGCCCAAGGAGGCCAAGGGGCTAGAGCACTAGACTAGGACTCGGGAGACCTGGCTTCTGTTCCTGGCTCTGCCACTGGTTTGCTGAGTGACCTCACTCAAGTCACAGCCTGGCTCTGTGCCTCAGTTTCCCCATCTGTAAAACAGGAATCATGCTTTCCTTTGTAAAACCCTTCGAGATTTGCAGATGAAAAGCAGGGTGGGCTGTGCCCATCATTGTGACATCCGAGCAACCCACAGGGGGGCATTAAGTGCTGGGACTATCTCTTGCCATTCATCGCATTAGCTTGCTGTGCTGGGCTCTGTGTGTGTCTGTCTATAATGGGGAGTCCCCTTTCTTCACTTGCTGGGCAGGTCCTTGTTTCCCCCTCTTTGTTAGTTGTGGCCAAACAGACTTTTCACTTCTATGTTTGGCCTTCACAACATCCCATGGCAACAAGCCTGGGTGGCGCATGAACCCCCCCTTCCCCCGTGGTGGAGGCCCTCCCCCCTTCTGTCCAAGGCCCTGCCCCTACCCCACCAGAGCCCCAAGGCCCCCCCCCCAGCCAGAGGAGCCCCAGACGAGCCACCCCCAAACACCGGCCCACCTGCCCACCCAAACAGCTCCCACGCCCTGTGCTACAGGCCGGAGTTGAGCCCCTGGAGTGAGGTCATGGTCTCAAGGTGGCACATGGGCAGGGCCACAGCTTGGGCCTTCCCTGGTCCATTATATCCATCACCCTGGCAACAAGTTCCACAAGTCGCTATGTATTGGGTGAAGATGTCCTTTCTTTGGTTTGTTTAAACCTGTTTTGTTTTAAAATGTTGCCAAGCTCCCTGGAAGCGGACGGGGCACATGGGGCTACAGCCCAGACCATTTATTTACTGAATGTCATTTGCTTGTTTAGACCACCATAGCAGAGCACCAGAATGGGATTGAGGAGACCTGGGCTTGATCCCTGGCTCTGCCACCGACTCACTGGATGGCCTTGAGCACACCACCACTCCTATCCCCATGTGTAAAATGGAAGACACCTAGGCTCCCTATATAATGCATGGGGTGAGATGGGTGCTTAAGAACAGGAGCCACCATATTTACTTCTCAGGGGAGTTTGAGGAGCTTTCACATGCTGGGCTGGAAGGTGACAGACGTGCACAGCCCTGGAGCATGATTCTGTAATTAATGGGTTCTAAGTAGAATGACTATTGAAAGGAATAAAGCAACCTTGAGAGGAAAACTTTAGGGTCATATGAAATCAAGTGAGCAGACAGGTGACGGTTTGCTCCTTCAGGAGCCTAGGGTTGTCTACACAGGGCCATCCAGGAAAGTTAATCTGAATTAGCTAAAGAGAAGTGAATTTGAAGTGAATTAGTTATACCTCACTAAAGCCCTCTCTGAACACCCTCATTCACAGTTAGCATGGCCTTAATGCAGTGTGGCTGAATTCACTGCTACAGGGAATTAAATTAAACAGAATCCACACAAGGATTTAATGCAGTTTAACTAATCCACTTCAGATTCACCCCTTTAGTTAATTTGGATCAAGTTTCCTGGATGCCCCTGTGTAGACGAGCCCTTAGTAAGAGCTCTAATATGGAGAACTGTTGAGCTTTTACTCTGTTGATGTGACCTTCCCAAATTGGGGACAGTCTCATTCTGTACCCGTGAAATGGTGGTGCTGTGGTGAGACCATCCGTGAGGCTGTTGGTTTTTGTATTTTTTTTATTAAGTGTAGTCACTGATTTGGAGAAATTTACAACAGGCTTAAACCCAGCATGTGTCTGTGTAAAAAAATTAATGTTCCCAGCAGCAAACACAATAAATCTTCATATATTCACACCAAAACAGAATGAAACAAGCCCAGATCCTTTGCAGGAGGGTGTTTGCTATCACCATGGGAGTCACTGCTAATTTCAGCACTTGGTCCCGCTTCCAGTTCTCTTTGTCCTATAAAGAGACAGTGCTTGCATCACAGCCCATCTTGCTCTCGGAGGGGCTGTTTCCTTCAGACGTTTGGCTCCAGTGTAGGAAAGTGTCCCTAGTGAGGAAAGCCTGTGCTTAATTTGAAGTGTACCAGGCTGTGTCCCTCTGAACTGAGGGCCTGTAAAACCAGCTAAAACTTCTGCATTTTGGCTGTGAAGCCTGAGGCTCAGTCCAACCCTGGAATTAGAGCATACGCTCCAGGTGGATCCCAAAGACAGCCGCTGTGTGAGGTGAAATCAAAGCCCCGGCTTTAGCCTCAGTCCTGCCCTGGAGGAATACAGGCTGTGTAACAGCTGCTCTGTCCAATATAGCTGCCCCCCTTTGTTTAAAGAAACAGTGCTATGTAGCATACAAAGGAGAGGAACAGATGATGCAGGGCACACATCTGCCTGTGAATTACCGCCATTGGAGGTCAATAAACTATATTCTGCATAAGACTCGTGCCTAGTGAAGGAGAGGACTGAGCTGCAGTTTGAATTGCGGGGAGAGAGGATGTGTGAGGTGATCTGTCCTGCGGTATAGCAGACCCCCCTGAGCCCTGCTTGTAAATTACATTGGAATTACCCTGCAGATATTTGCATCCATTGCCTGAGCTAAGCAGAGCCCACCAGAGAGCTGTGCAGCTCGGATGCACGGCGGAGACAGCTCATGGATTACCATTCTCCTGCTCCATTCGGATGTTTTCTGCTTCCCGTTAAGAAACAAACAAAGCTGCTCCATAAAACCAGGGTCAGCGTCAGAGGGTGGCCTTTTGTTTCCCAATTAAAAATATACAAGCACCAAAAATCCCGTGGGTGTGGGTGTCTTATTCTGATGGCTAAATAATAGAGCAGGGTTTGTTCAGCAGAAAGGAATCCTTCGGCTGTGAAATCAAAATATGCCTGGGGAACAACTTAAAGTGAGAACTAATAACTGTAGGGTTGCATGTTTCCTAGGCTGGTAGGAAGCACAGATTTTTACCCATAGTGACTAGAGTGGAAAACTGCAGTGATCTCTCCCTTCTCAGGTCAAAGACTGAGAAGGATCAAGGCTGCAAAGTCTTCACTTCTCAGATGAGTTGTAGGGTCCTGGCATTCTTGCTTCGATGGTGGCACTGGGAAGAGTGGGGTAAGCAGCCCCGGCTTCCTATTCACCCCTAGATCAGAAACTGCTTTGCCACCAGCGTTTTTGCCGCCAGATTCCTCCTTCCAAGTGCGTGCCGCAGCATCTTCACCAACTGAAAGCAGAACAGAGTATGTGGGCAGAGCAGGGCTAGCCAGAGCCTGCCCTGGCAGCACCAGAAAAACCCCACAGCTGGCCAAGACCGCAGCCCGCACAGAAATGAACGATCTGATCAGAAGCTACGTTTCCCTGTCGATTCCCAGTGTGAAGTGATTCTGACCAGTCAACGTGGCTGAACTCAGCCAAGCAGGGGATACACAGTAAGGGGGGGGGGGGGCTGGGGTTCAATTGGGATGGGTTTCCGAACCACTTTTAGAGACAGGTCAAAAAACAGAGGTGCATAAATGCCCATGAGGTAATTATCTTGATTGCCGGCAAATCACTGGCTGTGCTAGTGCATGTGATTAGCCTATTTGCAAATGAGGGCAGCATTTGGACACCTACTCGTTATAGAAAGCTGAGCGCTTGTCGCGGGGTTTACCTTCTGCACAACAAAGGTGATGATTGCGGCCAGCACGAAATCCTGCGTTCCCAGGTCGACGACCGAGAAGAGCAGGGTGTCGAAGAGAAGCAAGGCCAGCTCGTTGTTGTAGAAGAGAGTCCTGCTGAACAAGGCGCTGGTATCTGGGGGCAGGAGGATAGAGCACTGTTTAGGACGACGGACGTCATGCCCACAGAGAGACCACAGCAGAGCCGTTACACTCTGCTGAAGATACTGCTGTTGAGCTTCTGTGGAGGGCACCACGGGCATAGCACTATACACAGAGCCTGAAGGCAGGATCTCAGCCCTAGCAACAGCGCCGGGCTGAATCCGCCCCACTGTGCTGCTCCTTCTGGACTGGGGAATACTTGATTCTTCCTGGGGGCGTCCAGGGGTTAAAGGAAGGTGGGGCAGGGTGGGGAGAACAGCTCCTGTGCTAAAAACAGAGGAGGGTTCCTCTTGCCCTCCCTGGCTTTGCGCTGTCCATGGCCCTCCTGCCCCTCGGCTGGCGCAGGGAGAGTGCCCCCTCTTGTCTCATTGGGCCAGGGCAGTACCCATTCCAGCAGGAGGTGAGAATGTGTCTGGACCCATTGGCAGGTGGGGCAGGTCCTCCTCACCCTGGATAGCCCTCGGGCATAGCATGGAAGACGGGGCAGGTGGCTGAGTCAGCAACAGCAGTCCCTGGCGCTGCACAAAGGGAGCAGAATCCTACCAAGAGAGCCCAGCCCCTGTGGCGGCCGGAAGGTTTAAAGGCCCCTGTACACTTGCAGGGCTCACGTCCTCCCTCTCAGATACAGCTAGGAGAGAGAGCAGAGGACTCAGTGCAGTACAATGAGACCCGCTCAGACCCGGCAGCTGCAGGAAGAAGCGGGGAGCTGAGTGATCCTGGGTAGTGGGGTCTTGGAGATCTTAGGAGCCAATATCGTCCCTCCACTTGGGAATGGACGTTGGAGGTCTACAGTGGGGCACGCTCTGCCCACCCCTTCCTGACAGCTGGAGGGTCTGGCACCCCATCTGCACCCAGTCCCAGCATGACCAGTGAGCTACCTGTGTACAGAACAGACACGTCTACCGGCTCCTGGAACTCCAGGTCCATAAGGCTCTCCAGGAAGAACTTGCCCTTCACGACGTACTCCATCTCTCTGTATGCCTGGGGGAGAAATGCCAGTGCGGTCAGTGGAGTTAGGAGAAATAGAGATGCGCACGGCAGCCTCACCATGGCGTCCAAATAGCTCAGTGGGCCAGAGAGAAGAACATAAGAATGGCCCTACTGGGTCAAAGCAATGGGCCATCTACCTCCGAGCTCACCATCTTTTCTGTGATCGCACATAGTGACCCCAGAGAGCAGGGTTCCATTATGCTTGGGGCTGTACATGCAAACACACAGCAAGAGAAACAGTTCTGATCCCCCGAGAGGATAGTCTCCCTAGACAGGACAACAGAAGCGGTAGGCCCAGCCTGGAGCCATTTAACCAACTCCCACCCCAGCTCTCTGGGACCTAAATCGGAACCATGATCCCCATTTCCACCCTTGCTGGGGATAAGCAACCTGCTGGCCTTGGTACTAGACACCAGACCTGGTGTTATGCCTGTTGTCCACAGCACCTACAATACGTTTTGCTCTCCTAAAGTGCCGTTCATCAGATAATCTCAAAGCTCTTCCTGAATATCAATTAATTAAGCCTCAGAACTCCCATGTGAGAGAGGGACTATCACCCTCATTTTACAGCGGGGGAAACTGAGGCACACAGCGGGGCAATGACTAAGATCACACAGTGAGTCAGTGACAGAGACTAAATGAACTCAGGAGTCCCAGTTCCCAGTCTCTTCAACCACTAGTTCCCACTAAAATCATAGGGTGGACACAACCAGGCCTTTGGACATGGCAAATAATAAGGACTCACGTGTTCAAGGAATGAGCTGAGAAATCGATTCAAGGTGTAGTAACTCCTTAGTCTTTGCTCATGTAGGTCGACCCCGACTCTTGGGCCCTGCAAAGAAAGTTCCCAGAAGCACTTTCAGTTCACGGCGGGAGCCCAGCTCTCTGCTTCTGAAGAAAAATAATTTGTTTTCATTCAAATTTTCACTTTGGCAGCAGGGACATTGGCTCCATTTTCACCTGCTGCTTTGGCGCCTTCGCTTTGCATGGCAGACACCCACAACTGGGGAGTTTTCAATTATGAACCACATACGCCGAGAAGCAGTTACAAGCAGCTGGGCAGCCTGTTGTCCTTAAAGAAACGAAATCAAAGGGGCTTGCGAGCATGCACTTCAACTCAGGTGAGACTGAGCGATGCTGGGGACAGGCGGAGCTGTGCAAAACTCATCCAACTGGAATCACAGAAGTTGGGAAATTGTATTTGCTCATTTGATTTGAATTCAAATGAACACAAACCTCAGCTCAGCTGGCCAAAGTTTAGTGGTTTTGAGCATCAGAACCTGACTTGGGCAAGAATGTATTGGTCCCAAAGGTTCCTGCATCTGTCCAGACTTTCCAGTGTGTTACGAAGCATGACCTCATTTGGGGTTTCCTTTAGAAAAGGTCCCAAGTCACAATTGTCGAGTCTGGAATGGACGGGTTTGGATATGGGGTGTTGGTTCAGATCATTAGAGAGAGATGGGTCAGCTGCAAAATTCGGATCTGAACCATGGTTTGGATTCCCAGAAAGTTTGGCTGTGTTTGGATCTGGTTGTAATGAACCATGGATGAATCCAGGACCTCCAGCACTGAAATAAGACCCTACACCGTTTGGATTAAAGGAATAAGGCCTGGATCCTTGAAGGTATTTAGGCTCCTAATGTCCATTGAAATCAATTTGATATCTCATTAGCTGTAAAGAAGGGACCAGCCATAAGAAAGATATGACCAGTCACCAGTGCAGTGACCAGTTATTAATGTGTTACAAAGGGTTTAGATTTAGACCATATCCAGTTTTGCCTTGAAAGTTGTGCACTGTTCTCTATTAAGGTGTTTCCTGGATCAGGGAGTTCAGATACAGTGATGGAGAGATGAAGAGCAGTAAGAAGGTAAAGTTCATTTGATAGCCACTGACAGTTAGGGTTTCGGCTACTGCATCTATTCCCTAGCATCATCATTAAGGAAGGGCTGGATTTATCATCATCATTTTTTTAAGGTGTGACTATATTGGAAAGGGTTCTGATTGTTTTCCACACTAGCCCGCTCAATGGATCGGACTATAATAATCACAGAACTCAACATCACTGCAGGTTTCTTCTGTTCCTGTCGGAGACATCTCTGAAAACCAACCCGGGTAAAGAAAAACACGAAAAAGCCAACAGTAAGGAGTCCAGGTAGCCCTGCAAAGGGGAAAATACCTCTGTCAAGGGCTGCGTTATCTTGTCATACAGCTGCCTGGCTCTGTCTGTGAGAAGCACCTCGAAGGTCTGAATGTCAGAGTTGGCCTCCAGACCCCTTAGAGGACACAGGTTCTCCTGCCAAGGGAGACAACTGAAGTGTAACCAGGGAAAGGCAACGACACTGACTAGCATCTCCATAGGTCCCAAGATCCCACAGTCCTGATTCCAGAATCTGTGCGCAAGGATCACGTCACCCACCACTAAAGGCAAAGGCCTCTGCATTGAAGATAAATGAGGCAAGTACTACCTCCCCCAGGGCCTTCTGGTAAACCCTGCACTGGCCCCCAGTATGACGGCCGCCCTCCAGATGCAGAGACCAGCAGGCCCGAGAAGGAATGACGAGGAAGACAGACCGAACGAGGAGGCTGGATTACCTCCTCTTTCCTGAGGCAGGCACGCATGGCATCCATGCCCACGTCCGCGTGGCCATGCACGCTCCGCCCGTGGATGTAGAAGCCGTAGCATCCGTGCGCCAGGATGAAGACGGACACCTGCAGGGATGGAGAGGCTCATTATGTTTCTGGAGATCCAGCCCAGAGACGTGCAGCGTGCACCAGACTCCTATGGTTCAAGATGCCGTGTCTGCCCCCGCCCCCAAACACACATTGTCTGCTGTGGACACACTGCGCCACTGGCGGACTTGGGTTACAGGCAGTGCTTATACACTCAGAGCAGCTACTCAGGGTAGCAAGTCAACCCGGAGCAAGGGGAGCTGTGGCAGCAGAGGGAAGGAGAGTGAGTTCCACATCGCTCGTTTTCAGGGACCATTACCATAAAGAAACCAAAAAGGGCACATGGCAAATCCAAGAGCGAATGAAGATGCAGAGTGGGTTCCAACTACGCCACCAGCACAAGGAGGAAGCCCAGTGATGGGGCATAAGATGAAAGCGGATACATTGGATCAAGTACCTGGTGGATGGGAGTCTTCACCCTGTCCTCTCCCAGGCAGTCAGCTGGCCTCTGCTTTGCGCCAGCGTGAAATTTGCCTGCACACCACTGAGTGTTCACACCTGCACCCACAGGCCTAACTGCCCAACGTGTGTGCATAGTGTGGGTTGCAAGGAGTGCAACTGTAAGCTTTGTGTGCACAGAGCAGTGCGTGCCCAGATTTTGTGCACCCTCCTCCCCCAGGGGAGCCCGGCTGGAAATCAAACCCTTTCCTAGTCGGGTGGAAAGTAAATTAGAACCTTAGAGTTCCTCTGTTTTAGTTAACGAGGGTGTTATTAGGGAGACAAAGAAACAACACTGTTTTACAATACAATTTGCATCTTAACAGCGCCTCTTTAAACGTTCAGTTGGTGTAAATTCGTGCAGCTTCATTGACTTTCATGCAGGGGCGGCTCAGCGCATGTGATCTGTCGCTAACCGCAGGCAAGACTCACGTTGCTCATGGAGCAGAGATCTACGAACTGATGAATCTTGTCCTCCACAAACCGCTCGTAGACGCCTATGAAAAACACCACCTGCCGAAACACCACCACACAGCTGCGCTGTCGTAACGGAGCAGACGTGTCACAGAACCCATCCCGGGAAGCAAGACAATACAGAGTTTCCTTTCCTCCCTTCCTCCCCCCTTTTCAGGAGCACTCAGTTTGTCCTTCACCGTTACCCACGGGGGTAACACTTTTGCCACCAGGCCGCAAGTTCAAGTCCCACACAAGTACATAGGCTCAGAGTCAGTGCTGACAGACGTTCCAGGGTTTCAGGCATTAATGCTAGATTGGATGATGACCCATAGGTCTTCTCCTTCTCCAATCTCCGTCATTTGCGCCGTAGTGGAGGAGTGAAAGGAGCCTAGTTAAAAGAACCATCCTTCAGATGTAATGCTAAACTCGTTCTTCGGCCCATCTTTGGGCTGCCTAGGTGGAGATTAAACCCACACCCCTAGGAGAACTTTGATATCTGTCTGAGCCGCCCCGCTCTCAAGAAGGGCCCGATCCTGAGTGCTCCTTCACACCCTAAGTCTCCCCAAAGCACTTTACCAACACGACAGGCAGAGAGTAACCTGTGCAATCCCCAGTGCCAGCCAGAGAGAAGCGGCAATCCCAAATCTAAGTATTGGGCTCCAGGCAGCCAGGTAGGTGTCAGCACCAGGGTGGAGATCCAGATTCAGGTCTCGTGATGCAATGTTCTTCAGGCCCACAACCTGGAATAAACACGGGTGAAGTAAATCAGAACCCCTATGTGAGATGAGTTCTCAAAGGGCTGAGGCCCCTAAGCCCATTGTAGGCATGAATAAATAACAACTGACCAAGGCAAATCCTGTAAGGTTACAGTAAACCTGGACTGTTCCCTGAATTCCTAACCCTTCTGCCAAAGTCTCCAGCACATTAGACATTCAGGTTCCAGGGCGACAGACAGGACATAGAAAGGTTCCTGCTTTCTAAGCTCTTGGGACCACATTTTCAACCAGCCTCTAAATCAGTGCCCAGAATTTCACGCCCACAATTCTTTTTTCACATACAAAAACCTCCCACATTGCTCTGTGCAAATAGTGTGTGTAATTAACTGCCCAAGTTGCAAGTGCAAATGCTGTTTGGGTGCACAAATCCAAGTCACTGCAGAGGCAAGAAATTGGAGGTGCAAAGGTAGAGATTGCTTCTGGCAAAGGACCGAACCAAGAAGCAGGATGCTGCTTCTCACTTCCCAAATTTTGCCAGCTCTGAACGCTCCATGCCCCGAGTACCATGCTACATAGAATCACACTCCTTAAAAGGAGGCATTCAATAAACGACTCTACACAACAGACATATTTAACCAGGCTTCCACAGAGCCTAAATTCTGGCTTTGTCTGCTTTCTTTACCGGTGACCATAACCTGGCGGGATCTCTCTCTCCACGGCACACAGAGACATCTGGTGGCCGAGTGCCATAACAGCAAGCCCATCCAGCATCATTCCAGATGCTCAGACTGGTTGGGATTAAAATACAAAACACGTCTCATCTGCCCTGAACCCTTGCCCAAAGCTCAGTCGAAACCTCCAAGCAGCCTCTAGCTCCCCTCCATGATCAGAGCTGCAGACTGAGCCACAGAACGGCAGCGGTGCTTTTCCACGGTGTCACGTCCCGAATGATATCCGCAGAGCGCGCCAGGACTATGGATGGGTTGGCGCCAGATCCCAGAGGTTATTTACTTCCTCCAGGTGTCCCTCTCCCCACCTCCCACGTACCTCCAGGAGCAGTAACACCGCGAACAGCTGAAGCGATGGATTCAATTTCCTATGAGTCTGGATCTCATTCCACTCGTTGGCGATCAGGCAAGTTCTCCAAATACTCACAGAGGAAGTGGCCCTCTGCCCTCCTAAGGGGAAAACGCCACACTGATTTCAATTTGCTTTATTTTAAAAACCGGCCCGGGCTCCTAGGACACAAAGCTCTGCACAGTTGGGGTTCCCTGAGCCTCGCTTCCATTAATTTACCGCTCTCGATAGGAAATCGTTACAATCAGAGGTGAGCTGGCTCCCAAAATAGCCGCCTGCCAAGTTGCCGCTGATTTCCCAGAAGCGCAGAGGATCTGGAAGTGCTTTATAAACACTAATTAGCCAAGTCAGCAGCGACGCAGCCCTGTTCTGTACAGCAGGGATGATCAACCTGTTTCTCAAAAAAGAGGCCTCTCTCTCTGGGCTTTCGACACCTCCAGTGGGAGGGATTTTCAGAAGTCCCCAAGTCACTTAGGCACAAGTCAGTGGGGTGGTGCTTCTAAATCCCTTCCCCCTGGATAGTAAAAAGTATTTCGTTATTGCTGCAATCAGGGCTGCACCGCACCACGGAGGATTCCTGGCTCCTTAATCTCTTTAGAAAATGAGATTTCGACATTGCAATGGCTGAGTGCAGCTAAGCCTGGGGGGTGACATCCTGGCTGGGGAAGTCAATGGCAAAACTCCCGTTGACTTGGGTAGGGTCCAGATTTCACCCACACTGAAACTGAGCACTTAGAAATGGAGGTAACCCCAAAGCAATTTCTGAAAAATCTGATCCTAAGGGGACGTCCAGACTGCAATCAGAGGTGCAGCTAGCTTGGATCTAGCTGACTCAAGTAACACTAGCAGGGAAACTGCCGCAGCACAGGCAGACTCTTCAGCCCATACCCGGGGTCCAGGTGGGCTTGGATGGCCCTTCTGCCAATCTGTGATGCCGCAGCTTCACCGATTTAAAGCCAAGCAAGCTGGGGTCTGTCCATCCGTGCTGCAGCCTCTCTGACTGCAGTGTAGACACAGTTATTTCACAGAGGTTGCACAGCGAGTCACCCCCGCAGTCAGGAATAGAACCCAGGAGGTCTTGACCCCTCACTCCCCCCAGTCTCACTAGGCCACGCTGCCCTGCCCTGCTTGCTAAGTGAAGAGGAACCAGTGAGCATTCCAGGGATATTTCTGCCACGCTGACACTTTACAAAATCCCTGAGCACTGAAGTGGAAAGGGCCCATGTGCAGGGCTAACACTCTGTGTGTGTGTCAGGGTGTGTCACGGGGCGGCTGATCCCTGTGCCAGAGCAGATGCTCCCAGTTTGGGCAGTTAAGATGGTGGGACAGCACCTGGGGGGCAATAAAAGAGCAGGGGAATCAGAAAGGTGTGAGAATGAGCCAGGAAAGGTCAGGGGACTGCAGGAGGTCTCTGGAGATAGCTGCTGAGAGCTCTCTGCAGGCCACCCCTGAAAGGAGGAGGAATTATCAGGAAGCCAATGGAGGGGCTTGCCAGCTGTCCATCCTGAACCCGGGGAGGGGGAGAGGGATGGATATATATATCTCCCTCTCCATATATATATATATATATATATGACTGCCAGCTCCAGAGCTGGGGCAAGTGAGGGGTGCCAAGGACGCCGGGCAGAGTCTGGGCGCCGGGGGCTGTAGTTAGTGCCTGGGTTATTATGGTGTCAGGATTTATGATGTGCATGGGGCTTTCCTCTATCATAATTAACCCCACAAGGACCATTTGCCCAAAGAGAGACCGTTTGGACTATTTCCGGGGACTCAGTAGGAGAGAAACTGAGGCAGGTTTTCAACCCAGCACCCGGTTAAAAAGGGACCCTCCCCAGCCCGGTGAAAATGAGCAAGTGAATGAGGATGGGGGAGAGTGAGTGACGGAGGGAGGGGGGATGGAGTGAAAGAGGCGGGGCCTTGGAGACGGGGCGGGGCAAGGGTGTTTGGTTTCGTTTGGTCAAAGTTGGCAGCCCTACTTCACGCCGTGGCCTGCTGTAGGAGGAAGCGCCAGTCAGGGCTGCTCTGTGGCAGGGTGGTTTATAAACACAGAGAGGGGAAGACTGAATTGACCTGCCGGTGCTTTAAATGCTGGTTTCTCCTTTGGCTTTTCCCAGTCTATCAGGAAGATGGAGACCGTGAGCTGGGTGATCAGGAGATGAAGCAAGTCCACGGCCTGAAACAAGAGCCGCCAGAAAGCTTTCGCTCACTATCACTATCACACCAGTCAGCATTGCAATCTCACTCTGACCAGGGCCAGTTGGGCCAAACCCAGAGACCCTCTGTGAAGCCATTACATGGGGGATGGGGGGGAGCTGCAAAACCCCGGGTGTTCTCCCACCTGCCCCAAACTGCTGAAGAAGGAGAGGCAGTCCCTGGGGCAGAGAGATGCGGGCAGCACAGACTAGCCAGGAGGGGGTGTGGGGATGCAGCTCAGCAAGCGGTGGTCCATGCACCAAAGCGCAAGCCACTGGAGTACCAGAACTTCGACCAGCTGCGAAGCTCTGTGGCTACAGGACCCCGGCTTTAGCAAAGGGACCCTGAGAGCTGCCAAAGGCCACAGCTGACTTACAGATAAGCTATGAGAACCTGTGAGATCTCCTGAGAAGAGGCTGGTTCCAGGACTGTGGGCTTCAGACAGGTGGGAACCGCAAAGAAATCGGTGTTGCCCCGGTATTTTGGCTTCTGACCTAGTCTTAGGCGAGTTTTGAAACTCTTTGGGACACGCTTTCCCATCTTCTCAGGCCGACCCCTGTCCCGCAGCAGCCAGTTCTGACCCCTCCACTCCATAACCCATGCTTCCCTCCCCAACCACGCACTCCTCCTTACCTTTAACACAAAAGCACAGGCCAAGTAGCTAATAAAGTTGGTTTCTATCTGACTGCCTGCCGGGGGCACCATAACCTCAACCGCTGAAGACTGCTGACCCTGGGGATGGATGAGGGGAATTTAGAAAAAAGGAGAAAAAAATCTTGTCATTTCCTGAAGATCAAGGCTGAGAAAGTCTGGGGTCACACTCCACCCACTGGCAGAGAATTGCTGCTCTAGCCCACCATGTAGATTCCCCAGTGCTTTGTCTGTCAGGTTTTTAATATCCCAAGCACCCAGGCTTCCATCACTCACTGTGGGGAAGCTTTCCACAGTCCCATCAATCCCCCTGGAGGAATGAGACATCCCATCGTCACTTTATTCTGAGCCTGCTTCAACCCTCAGCAATCTGACCGGGCATGATCCTGTGCTTTGGCACAGACTCTCCCCATCCCCGACGGCGGGCACCTAAAAAACTCAGACTCTGAAGATTTCAAGTGTGACTTGATACCACCAGATCTATCAAGCACCAAGCCGGCCAGATCTCAGTGAGCCCCAGAACTAAGCCAAGAGGCCGAATAGCTACAGCAGGAGTTCTCAGACTTCATTGCAGCGTGACCCCTTTCTGAAAACAAAAATGACCCCAGGACCGGGGACCGAAGCCTGAGCTCACCCGAGCCCCACTGCCCTGGGTAGGGAGGCCAAAGCCAAAGACCCAGGGTGGTGGGGCTTGGGCCCCAGATGGTGGGGCTTGGGCTTTGGCCCGGGCCCCGGCTTCGGCCCGGGCCCCAGCAAGTCTAAGCCAGCCCTGGCAACCCCATTAAAATGGGGTTGTGACCCATAATTCGAGAACCGCTGAGCTAGGGACTTAGCAGCGCAGAACAGCCCAGGAAAAGAAACAGGCCGAATGCATAAAGAAACACAACAACTCACCTTGAAAACAATGAGCCAATAGATCCCCATCCCCAGGGCGATCACGAAGAAGGTGTTAGCCAGGGCCCCCGCAAAGAAGGCAAAGAACTTGACTAAAATCTGGGGAAGGAAAAAGGAAATGGACAAATATGGGGAGGAGAGAAACCTTTGTTACCTGTGTTGGCTTGACTCACAAACTTTGCCTTTGGGTCAACTGGTGGAACTCGGAATCTTTTTCCCATCCAGAAGGATCCCAAAGAGCTTTACAGACCATGGGCCAATTCCAGCAAGGAATTGTGCCTGCTTTCGCCAGGGGTGAGTGTGGCCCTAAACGTAGCAGTCATTCTCTCCAGCAGGGAAACTTGGATCAAGCAGTTCCCCCACTGTGTATCTGAAACTCCTAATCAATAGCAGAGCAGCTTTCAGCTGGCTTAATGACATCATCCCCGAAGCAGCGACGTTAACGCAGCTGTATGATAGCCGTGTGAAGGGTTAATGAGGGTGCCTCTGTCCCAAAATAATAGGGAGGAATTTCCTCTCTCTCTGATGCTTTCCATCCAAAATCTCAGACACTTTATAGACGTTAATGACTGAAACCTCTGCCTCTATTTGGAGTGGTGTTGTTATTCTATACTTTACTAGAACCAGGGGTAGAAAACCTGTGTTCTATCCCCCCAGGTTTCTGTTGTATCCACAACTTTGTGTATGGAGCTCTCAGCCCTGCCTTTGTGTCCTTTAATCCCAGACCAAATGGCAGCTGAGCTTTAAAAAGATTGATTGGGGGGGGGGGGGGGAGAACCACAGGAAAGGGCAACCCCTCCATACCCCAGAGAGTTGCATGGAAACAGGGCCTGGAGAAGACCAGGAATGGATATACACAGTGGGGGCAGGGGAAGTGTAATAGATGGACCTGAGCTCATGGAGTCTGGATAGAACAGAATCAGTGGAGCGGGGAAGGAGTCAGAGGGTAAAGGCAACTTAGAACTGGATTCAGATCTGGGTAGAAAGCTGGTGACGTTGACCAAGGACATGGGTGTGATCCTGCTTCCTAATGACAGATCAGTTGGGCTGAAGCATTCTAGACCTCTTAAAATCGAGCAAGTAGGGACGGAGGAAGACCACGAGAGAAGGAATTTGCAATAGGCCAGTTGGGAATTGGGATTTGTAGTGGCAGAGTTGGGGTATCATCACATTCTGGCTACATTCAGAAGGCAGCAATGTGCAGTGGACAGGCACGTATCCAACATTTACAATCTCTTCCTTACTAGGACGCTTATATTCTGAAGTCTAGACCTCCGCACCCAACTGCTGGTCTTCAGCAAGGCGTACAAGGCGGCCAGAGAGCCCAGGATGGCAAGCGCTATCTGTCAGAGAAAGAAGTTGTCATTCTTTCCAGAACTCAGAAGAGAAGACAATCCGTGGGAGGGACAGAATCACATCTTCACCTGCTTACGCTGACCACCCTCTCTTCAGGCGATCAGGCCACAGGGTAGAATGGTCCCTGTTTGGGCCTTAACATCTATTCATCTGCGAACAGGGTGAATAGATGGACACAAATCCAATCTGCACTGGTTCATTGGCGTACATGAGAGTCATCATTCCATATGATGCTCTGGAGGCCAAAGGCTCTTCTTATTCTGAACCTACTGCATGTTCAGGGTCCCTGGCTTCCCCTCACGGCTTATCATGGAGTCCCCGTGGGAGCTCATTTGGGGTCCTAACTGGGTGCCACAGCACTGGCAGCCCCCCTTTTTGATTTCTTGAAGGCTGAACATATACAACTCCCTAGGTCTTTCCACATCCATCATTCCCTTCATGCCCCAGATCAGCCTGTCTATCTCCTCCAGGCACTTTCCAGCAACTGGGTGACCCGGCGCCCATAGTGCCGCGTGTGCGAATGAGGACTACTCACATCTGTGTCTCGCTGAGACGTTCCAGGACGATGTGTGTATGAGACCGCAAACGACACCTGAAAGGGAAAGAAAGTGAGCCAGGGCGGCAGCGGCAAGGCAGTCTGGGATTAGCGGTCGAGTTGACAATGCTGGCCGGGATTTTCAAAAGGGACGTAGGATTTTTGCGAGTGCCTCAGTGGTGCAATTTTCAGAAATAGCTGAGCGCCCGTCCTCTGAAAATTAGCCTTTGTTTAAAGTTGAACACCCCAGAAGTCACGAGTCACTTTGGAAATCATGGCCCGCATGGGCTTGAACATCAATGGTGATGACCACGGCTGGTCCAGACCCGGCAATCTCAATACATTTGTCTAACCAGACAATGAAATTGCCTGGCAAATTCCTGGCGGAAACAAGCTGCTGCCATTGCTCACAAAGACCTTGTCTACAGTGGCAAAAACATTCCCCATCATCCTGGTGGTAGCAGTGGAAGCGTAGGGTAGGCAGGACACAGGGGCTTTTACTACCATGTCGTCAGTGTCTGCTCAGAACAAGATTAGACTTCAGCGTGGTAAACATTCCAGAGTCCGCCTCCTGCCCATAATACGGCATTGGCTACTGCCTGGGGAGCTGCCCTCTGGGGAATTATTTACTGTGTGTGTTCACGGTAGTGCCTAGAGCCTCCGACGGAGATCGGCGTACCAGGCACTGTACAACTCCTAGGGAGAGACAGGCCCTGCCCCAAGGAACTGGACAAGATGGACCAAGGGTTGGAGGGGGAATAGAGGTACAGAGAGGAGAAGTGAGTCACTCAAGATCACTGATTGAGCTAGAAATAGAAGGCAGGTTTCCCCGACTCCCAGACCAGTGCTCTACCCACTAGACAATGGTGCTGACAGTTGTCAGTGCAGACACAGGCAGCCTTTGAGGACGCTGACGGGCACAGTGAAATGCGCACGCCCCAGAAGATGGAATCAGTTGGCCGGTTTCCAGGTGTTTGTTCCTCCAGCAGGGCTAGACCGTATGTTCCCCCCACTGCACCCCACATTGGTTACAAGGGTTCCAGACCCTCCAATGTCATCAGCTGATGATTAGATGCTATGGTGATGGATGCCCCGTCTACGGGGTTTGTCACACAGCACTGTTAGGAGCATACAGCATGTGATAATAGCTAAGCTGTCCCACGAACCAGGCACTTAGATGTCCGAGTGACCTCAACTGCACCGCTAATGAGTATAGGCACAAAGAGACAGGCCCCATTAAGGCAGAGCTGAGAACTTGGCCCTATGGGAGCAGCTGACCTCACGGGGCAGGCATCTTCCTCGCTACAATAAATGAGCAACCTCTTCCGAAAAGGATGCCAGTGCTGCTTCGGAGATTGGCAGGTGGGAAGCCCAGGAGTGGCCAGTGACCCATCCATGCACTGCCCCAAACCTGTCCTACCAGGAGATCCCCCCCATCCGCACAGCTTCAGTGCAGGGCTCCCATGCCTGCCCCAGAGCCACCCTCGGTCTTAGCCTCTTAATGCACGACCGCACGCAGCCCCCGGCGCCAGCCTCCCACGCGGCACAGAGGGCGAGTTCGGTACATTTCCTACCTGGCTGGCAAAATGTGGGCTGAGGGAGAGAGGAGGCACAATTGAACTCAGTCTCAACCCAGACAACATCCAAGCTCATTCCCGGCTCTAATTATCACCTGCTGAAACAACAGCTGCCAAGCGCTGGGGAACTCAAAGGAAAGTCAGCCAGGTCTTGTTGTTTCAGCTGCTTTGTTTCACATTATTTCTCTCCCTCTCTCCCCCCCACTGCAGCACCCGCCATGGGAATCCTGGGGTGCCACAAACTTGCCTGCGTTGTTGCAGCGCTATCTTGCTTTGCATACTTCACTGTCAACAGGAAAGCAGGCTGGTCTCCTGGGCTACTGGTTGGCAAGTCAACACTGCAGGAGCCGGCGTAAGAGGGAAAAAACAGAGAGGGGTTATCCGGGGGACAGAGCAAATAATTGGAGAGGCGAACAATGAATGTTAATGAAACCTCTGTAGGAAAGGAGTGGAGGGAGTTGAGTTAATTGTGCAGCGCAGAGTGGGGAGATTAGAATTCTTTTTGCACAGAAGATGGCAAGTCTCAGCGCGAGGGGAGACGCAGGGAAAGTGATCTCCTTGGGGAAGGTGATAAAGGAGGCGCTAGCTGTAAGCTGGCATGGAATACGGTAGAGGGGGGATGGCTGGTTATAAACACCATCTCCTCTGGGCAAACCGGGCCACCTGGGGACCCAGGCTTTGGTCTCGCCGATGGGGCGGTCGGCGGGCGTTGCTGCCGAGGTGTCTGTGTGCGTGATGAGGTTGCACATACAAATAGCTCAGCTGCGGGGAGCAGACCAAGACCTGGACACACGTTCCACAAAGATGCCTTGATTGGTCATTACCTACTAAGTGGGTCATAGACAGTAGGGCAGGTCCTCACCTTGGGGCTCTCTAGCTCCACCTAGCTGTGCACGTCTCTCTCTCTGCCCACTAGCTGTGGACTCCTCCCTAGGGGGTGGAGCTACAAGTCCCAGCATTCTAATTAAAGGGCCAGTCCTTATATTTTAACCCGTGGGATCCTGACACATTGCAGGATTCAAGCTCTTCCTGATGCCAGAAAAGAAAGGTTATTGAACCACCTGCCCCCATCAGTCTCTGAATTCTTTGTGCTCCGGGCCTTGCCCTCCTAAAGAGCCAGCCACGCTGTACCTAATTTTCCAGGAGAAACATCTGTAACATCCCTTCTTTGGGACAAATGTGGGGGAACAAAAATAGATGGCAAAGAGGCTGAGCCAGTGACTGCCCCAGTGGCCTGCCCATGCTCTTTACCTTAGGAGCAGCCCTGCTGCCAACGTGACCGATGCTGGTTGATTGGAGAGGTTCCCTTGCCTGCCCGAGAGCCCATCGACTAGAAAGAATCTTCTTAGCCTCTGAGACCCCAGGGAAGCTGAAAGAAACATGCAGAGAGGAGGGCTAGCTGCAAACACAGACGCAAAATTTCTGGTAGCCAGGGCAGTCAACCAAGATTCAATCCCAGAGAAGGGCTGCCAGTGTAATGAGCACTGAGCTACCTATTTACAGAGACCCCCTCAGTGCCAGCTAGCCGCACACCCGAGGTATGAAGAACCAGGGATGAGAACACACATCTGCTGCAAGACAATTCACACACCCTTATAACCAGCCCTCCCCTGCCCGCCCATGCTCAGTGCTATGTCTGAGGCACTAAATTACAGTCTCTCCAAGAAAGTCGCTTCACAAAAGTTTCCTCTCTGCAAAATAGCGAAAAAATGATCCAGTTGAGATGAAAAATCCTAAACACACCAGCATTGTGCTAATGTGTGAGAATCAGGCATGACCTGAGCATGCAGTACAAGGATTGCGCAAGCAACCTGTGTATGAGTTCAAATGGCCAGCTGGCTATTGCATGGCAATACCTAATTGGCATATGGTAATTGTGCATGCAAATTAGGCACCCAATTGGACACACATTTTGGTGAGAGTAAATTGCATTTTAAAGATTTTCAGTTTGAATAGAGAAAGGCTTCATTAATTACACAGGGATGGCCTTTTTCACCAAGCCCCATCAGTTTCACAGCCAAAGTCCTAGCCAGCAGGAGACGATCTTCCAGACAACGGAGGCCAGTTTCAAATTCCAGGGACACAAAGTGGGTCTGAAACATCTTTCCTGCATCTGCTTCAAGCAGATAAAGGTCTTAAGATTCATGACTCCGTTTTTAAAACACTAAGGGCTAACGGGCTGGAACGCGCTGCTACCTCTCAATCATGCCTTACGCAAAGAAATAGGATTTGACAGGGAATAATCCACAAACCGCCAACGTTATGTATCATCTGTGCATGAGAATGAAATGTAAGATCACACCGGGGCAAGGCACAAAAGCGAGAGCCAATAGACTGGGCACTTGGGCCAGACACCAGCCTATGGGAATACCAGCTGTGCAGCAATAACAAAAGAGCTTGAACAGGGGAACTGGTACAATGGATCACCTGTACAAGACCATGTGATGGAAGCAGCCCAGAATTAACTCGCCATCACAGGTAACATTTCATCACATGGCTAAACCACTATTTGTGCAGCACAAGCTAAGCAAAGAGGCAGGAATGTAAAGTCCTAACAATCCTCCAGGTATTACTGTGTCCATTCTCCCCACCCCTTGAGATACCAATTAGCCCAGCTGTCCAGATCGCTACATAAATTGATCCCCCATCCCAACCCTGATCATTTTTGTCACTTTTCTCTGAGCTCCAGATTAAGCAATAGATTTTTCTGGTCTTGTGATGCCCTAGAAGCCAACAGTCTATTCCACTTGCTGATGCAACTGAGCCACAGAGGATTTGATGCAAACACGTGCAGTCAAAAGGATGTTATCTGATCAATGGGGCTTAGGTACATGTTAAGATTAATGTTTCAAGCACAAGCTTAGGTTAAGTCTACACTACAAAATGAAGTTGACCTCAATGACGTTGATGTATGGCCACCCCAGTAATTAAATCACTTTTGCACGTCTACCCTACTTTCCTTGTCTGTGGTGCGCGCCCTCACCAGGAGCGCTTGCACCGATTTAATTGTCAAGCGTAGAGCATCGTGGGAGGGCCTCTGAAAGGCAGCTGTCATCAATGGAAGCAACGCAGTGTCTACACTGACTCTGCGTCAACCTAACTATGTTGACCTGAGCGCTATGCCTCTTGTGGAGGTGGCAATATTAAGTCGGCGTAGCAGGGAGTGACATAGGGAGCAGTATTGTAGTATAGAGGCTTACAGCAGAGATCTGCTGTAAACTGGGGCATGCCCATCCTAGGAACATTCAGGGGGATGCAGTGGGGCCTTGACCACCCAGCCTTGCCCCCAACACTGCTCTGGCCACGGCTCTGCTCCAGGCCCCGACCCCGGCTCCATTCCTGGCCTCAGACCTGACCCCTGCCTCAGCCCCCTTACCCCCGGCTTGGGGGCGTGTGATCACGGACAATGGTAACGGGGGCGCAACCGTTAAAAGTTCAGGGACCACTGGCTGACAGAGTTAGGTCAACATAAGCTTACGTCAACCTAACTCTGTACTATAGAAAACAGCTCCGTGGGGTTAACCCTGTGCTTGAGGGCTTTGCTGAATCAGGGCAATAGAGTCTCCTCCCTGCAACCAGGAGGCCTTTGTGCTATCCTCATGCCAATCTGTTATTAACTGCACCCCGCCCCTCCTCCCCTGCACTGCTCCATACCAGCATTACCAGGGTGTCCCTTCCATTATCTATTCACTAATCACTGTAACCTCGATGCGGCTACCACGGTGCAAGGTTCGTTGCCCAGCCAGCATCAGGAATGTGAGATGTGGGGCTGCTTTTAAACATTTCGGCCTAAGTGACTTGCCCAAAGCTACAGGGAATCAGGGCAGGGCCAAGATTAGATCTGCTGAATCGGAGTCCCATGCACTAACCACTACATCACACCACCTGTCTGTGAACTACAGGGGCCTTTAGCTGGCCAGCTACCAGACCGACATGATTGGCTGCACACTCGCTGGCGCTTAATAGTGCAAAACGACACCTGTTCCGTCTTTTTCCTGCCGATTTGCTGGATCCTTGCTCATTAAGAGCAAGCCTGTGGAGCATAAATGTCAAAACAAACCAGGCAGTCTGAGCTAGGCCCATTGCCTTATAAGGATTCATTAGTCCTGCCTGAGCGCTTAGCAGAACAGGTACTCGGCTAATGAGCTCCAGCACCGCTTCTCGCTGCGGTAGGAAGGAGCTGGGGAGCCTTTTCTGCAAAACAGAAATATTAGGAATCACAGAGTAATGTTTAAAGCTGAGAAGCAAAAGAAAATCAAGACAGGGAAACCGAGGCTCTCGCCAATAGAGAGTCTCACCTGGGCTACTGAGCTGCAACTGGGGATTTGCTACAGGGACTGGCCACAGCCAGCTCCCCTTGTCATTGGAGAACTGCAGGAACATCTCGTAAAACACGGGCTCCGGGACTCGGCTCAGCAGGTTGGACACCGGTACAGTGCACTGTAAAATAAAACCATGATCGCGCTGTAACAAAGATGCTGTGTAATTAGCCCTCCTTTGCCCAGATGTAGCTTTATCTGCACTGCAGACACCTGTTCCATTTTTAAGCAGAAAAAGACCCTGCGATTTCCACTAACATTTACTGCCTGGGATTTGGGGGGATATTGGGCCCCTTAGATTAGGCTCTGGTCTCTTTTGAAAATCTGGCCCTCAGAGCAAAATTCTCCTCTCCTCTCCAGTGCGGCTTGATGGGGACACATTCCCAGGACACAGGGAATGTCAAAGCCAGACAGATAAGCAATTCACCCCAGGGCCCAGAGGGAATCTGTGTCAGGGCAGAGACTAGATTCCCAGATCCCCAGTGCTGGCATACAGACACAGACATATTAAACAGCAGGGTCGGACTGTAAAGACCATGAAAAGATTGAGCCATATTTCAAAATTCATTTACCCCGGGGGGCGGAGGAGTCTTGGGCGCAAGGAAGGAAAATAGATGACTAGCTCTGGGAACCCAGTGACTTATCCTGGAGTTTCATTGCAATACCGCCGTGCAATTACTGCTGCAAACAACCAGCTTAGCCCCACCTTGAGTGCTAGTTCAGCACACGGGAGGCGGGGTGGTGGTGGTGAGGAATGGCAAGGAAGACACCAAGGTAACTTACAGACTGTTCGTAGGACGTCCCAAAGGAGTAGGCAGCATCCAGCACACTCTGACGGTCTGCACAGAGCTAGCAGGGGGACAAGGAAAGGACCTGAGACCAGGAGGTGGTGACATGCACCAGAGATTCCCAACCCTGCTCCCTGGGACCCCTCTGTGCTCCTGAGGCCATTGCTAGGAGACCACCGGCTGGGTGTTGGCTCAGTGCTGTCACCAGCTGAGGCAGCAGCCTCAGACTACACCCTGGAACCAGAGCTTGCATGATCAGCTGTGGGGTGGAGCAGAAAGAGGGGAAGGTGGGGGTGAGACACACATTTCAGTTGGGGGGGGTCATTTTCTCTCCTCTCTCTTGCCTCTATCCCCTTGGTGCGGACACCCAACGGGCGCCCATTAACGTTAAGAGATGGTACGTAGAGTGATCAAACAGCCATACAAGTGAGACCTGGAGCCTTCCCCACATCTTCCGGCTAAGGCAGGATTGTTCCCTGCTGTCCATTTTCTACTGCTTTACCCCACCTAGTTTTAAAGATCCCAGGCAATGAAGCTTCCACCACTTCCATTGTGAGACTTCCCCAAGGAGTCCTCCCAGATAGCCAGCTCCCACTTTCAGACCATTACTCCTTAGATAGCTACCTTGCATCACTCCTATTCCTGTAGTACCCAGGCACCTCACAATCCTTCCATTGCATTTATCCCCACAACTCCTCCTTGGGAAGCAGGGCAGTTCTGTGATCCCCACTTCACAGGTGGGGAACTGAGAAGAGAGAAGATTGCACCAGCAGTCTATGACAGAGGAGACACCTGAACCCAAATCTTAGGTGAATGCCCCACCCCCCAGACTATCCTTCCTCTCTCGTGCACCTTCAATTCTCTTCTAGTTAAACTCCGCTGTTCCAGACTAACTAACTTTGGTGGGACACCGTTCACACGTTTGCACTTACCTGCCCCTTAGCCAGGCTGGATATACTTTGTGGTCTACACTCAGCGGTTAGACTTTCCAGCCCCCGGATTATTTTTGTTGCTTCTCCAATTTATCATCAGTAACTGGTAATTATCTCCCCAAGGCTGTATGGAGACAACCCATTCCCCCTCTGGTCTGTGATGTGCAGCC
This sequence comes from Sternotherus odoratus, assembly GCA_032164245.1. Taxonomy (NCBI): domain Eukaryota; kingdom Metazoa; phylum Chordata; order Testudines; family Kinosternidae; genus Sternotherus; species Sternotherus odoratus. The sequence goes on along the minus strand of JAVMKO010000014.1, from coordinate 4,872,825 downwards.
CCTAAAACTTTGCTGGTCCTTCCCCTACCACATTGGGAACCCCGGTCTAATTTACTGTCCACTGTCACCCCTTCTGCTACATCCCTGCTTTCTGGGTTTGTCCCTCCCATTAAATATCTGTATCACGCTCCTTATCTCTCCAGGCGCCTTTGGGTTACGTCTCTGTCCTGATTGTAATGCCTCCTAATTTAATATGACCTGCAGTTTTCATCATTGTGCCGGTAACTCCCCCTTGTAGCTCTTTAATGAAGCTGTTGAATAAGAAGGCCCCTAACACCAGCCCTTGGGAGAGCCCTGGAACCCCTCCCCCCCCCCCAGCTTGATATCCGGTTTTTAATCATCCCCTTTTGCTTATGGTTCTTCAGCCACCTTGTTCTCACTGCGTCCATGCTCATGCCCCAGCCAATTTGAATTAAGCTGGCGAGCAAGATATCACGCAGGAATTATGACATGGTTGCAAAGACCCAGTGGCTCAAAAGGGGGCCACAGTTGCACTCATGTTGGCGGATCAGACTAAATTAAAGTAGCTCCTCCAGTCCCTAGTTTGAGCCACTGAATCCTAGCACTGGTTACACGTCCCAGCAAGGAGAAAATGAAAGTAACTCACCTGCAAAGTGCCCCCCGTCACTTCCTCCCAGCCTAAGAAGTTTCCTCGGGCATCGTACTTGACAAGCTTAAAATGGATCTGGTCAGGGTGGGGAAGACGAAGTAGAATCATCACGTACAGAACTTTGCAGAGGAGCTCGGCAAGTCTACGGTTTTTCCAGGCCCAAGTGCAAGCAGATTTCATTTAGAACACCCTTTATTTTAGCTAAGGGAAGGTTGAACAGGGAGCTTGTTCTGAGCTCCCAGTTCAGCTTCTTCAATAAGATAAATTCAGAGGATAAATAAGATAACTTCCTGCAAAGAGAGGCAACTGGAGCTGTCCAGGACTCTGCGTGGACACCAAACGAGACCAGTAAAGGTACAATACCCCAAGCACAGCAGTTTAGGTTGAAAGTGAAGACAGGGAGATGGCGGGAACGGGACTGGGGTTAATTAATAAAGAACGTATGTTATTTCTCATCTTTTAATTCCTACACATGACTCTGTATGTTTGTGCATCAGCCATGATTAGGGTGACCAGATGTTCCCATTTTATAGGGACAGTCCCGACTTTCTGGACTTTGTCTTATATAGGTGCCTATTACCCCCTACCCCATCCCAATTTTTCACATTTGCTGTCTGATCACCCTAGCTGTGATTTACCTTGGAGTTCTTCCCAAAGGAGAGCGGAGGCAGCCCTGTGTTGCTATAAAACAGTTTTGGAAGGTTCTGGCTTCTGAAAAGAAAATCAAATCATATTTCTCCATGAAATCTGTATAAACAGTGATAATCTAAACATCCTCAGTGTCTCCCAAGCAGTCTGGATAATCAGGAGTCTGTTGGTTTTTAAATTACCTGGAGAAAAACTCTATTAGACTATTGGATCCCAACCTGTCCATCGCCCTGCCAATGTAGGATTGTTTCCTACAGGACGTTCCCTCAGGCTTTGTCCAGCCTTTCACCGTTACACCACCATTTTGTATCGAGATAGTGTCAGGAGAGACCAGGATTCGAACAGCTATCAGAAGGTAACGGAGTGAACTGATCTTATTCGCCTCACCCACATGCGAGGCGATAACGCCAGTGATGCTGTGGACACCCTACGGTCAGTTTTGCTTGTATCCTCAGCAGAGACACCTGCTGAAAAAGCCATGAAGATTGAACTATCCCTTCTCACGCTAGTGGTGGTACCTTCTCGGTTAAGGTGAAGGTTAATGGGAGCAGGGGAGGATAATATAATAGGAGAGGAGTTTCCATTGCCCACTCTAACCAAAACAAAATTCCCATGCATGGATGGCACAAGGATCATGCTAGGGAAGGATGCTCTTGCATATTCTCTGCCTGATCAAACCATGATTTCGTTGTTCCCCCGCTGTAGCCAGACAGTTTCGGCCTCCAGTGCCGGCAGCCTAGCGCTCAATTCACTTCCAGCAGTAGCAGCTTGTCACCTAGTCCTGCAGGCACAGCGGGACTCACTTAGCCTTTGCATACAGGTCGTAGGCCCGGGTTTCCAAGGAGAAGGCGTTCAGAACGACCGCGTTGGTTAGGAGCTCGCAGGCAGTCAGATTGCAGGAATTCTAGGGAGAGCGCGAATTAGGCAAGGTTGCAGTTTCAGTCTGGGTGGCTTTGTTTTTAAATTAACAACGTAAGAATGGCCAGACTGGGCTGGATGGACCTTAGGTCTGACCCAGTGTCCTGTCTTCTGACAGCAGCCAATGCCAGGTGCCCCGGAGGGAATGAACAGAACAGGTAGGAAACAGGAGAAGAAACAGCCCAAGAGGGTTGCAGCAACATTACTTACATTACAAGCCAGAAAACTGCCATCCAGGAAGGTGGCCTCCCAGAGCGAGGTGGGCTGCCGGGAACTCTGCATGGAAGAGAATGTTCTGGCTGCAGAGGGGTCTTGGTAACACTGAGGGTCTGTCTACACGGCAGTCAGAGCAGTGATATGTTGGTAACATGCACAAGCTAGCTCTGGTCTTGCTCAGAGATGGGCAAACTACGGCCCACGGGCCACATCCAGCCCATGGGACCGTCCTGCCCGGCCCCTGAGCTCCCAGGTGTGGAGGCTGGCCCCTCCCCTGCAGCTCATTGCGCTGCCCGTGCTCTGGCCAGCTGTCCTGCCGATCAACGTAGAGGCATGGCTGTGAGCTCCTGCCACTCTGCGTGACACGGCAAGGGGTGGGGAGCAGGGAGGTTGGATAAGGGGCAGGGGGCTCCAGGAGCAGTCAGGGAGAGTGGGGGTGTGGACAGTGATCGGGGCAGTCAGGGGACAGGGAGCGTGGGAGGCTGATGGGTTGGGAGTTCTGGGGGGAGGGGGGGGCGGGAAGTGGGAGGGGTGGCATAGCCTTCCCTACCCGGCCCTCCATACAGTTTTGCAATCCTGATGAGGCCCTTGGGCCAAAAGGTTTACCCACCCCGGTCTAGCTAGATGGAATAACCATAGCGGAGAAGTGGCAGCAGAGGCTAGGCCTTGGAGTACCTACCCAGGTTTCTGGGTGGGGCCCCCACAGCCAGGACTGACTCCGGGCTGCCATGGCTTCACTGCGATTGTTACTGGAGCTGGCTAGAGCCAGGTTAGCTCTGCTATGGCATCTACAGGTACTGCACGTCTCTGACTGCAGCGGAGGCATAGGGAGAAGGGTGGGTCGGGATCCCGCTTTGCACCTACACACGCACTGCACTCCGCCGCCTGGCCGGTCGCGTTCCGGCCCTCAGCACAGACACAGCGCAGGCCTGGAAAACAGAGGAACATCAGCAGCTGCGGAAGGCGGGAGCCGGAGTGGCCAGGTTATGGCGCGATCAGCTCCGGGTGCACCCGCAGTCGGCTAAAGCATCCAACGCTGGCGCCTGACCCTGCTCAGGTCTTTCCTGTGGTAGGCCTGACCCTGCTCAGGTCTTTCCTGTGGTAGGCCACACGTGCCCAGAGCAAGTATGGTGGGCCGCCGGAGCTGCGGGGAACGCTGCTAATGAGTTCACCCCCACTCCAGCCTGCCGCCTCTGGCTGGCAGAGTCAATAACAGCTATGGACCAGCTGCAAAATTCAGCTCCAAAGTTCTGGGGTGTTTGGCTCCAGGCCACCCTTCAATCAATCATTTGTCAAGCATTCGGCGTAGCCAGCGCCCACTCACCTGCAGGACTTTTCACCAGGTGCTCCCCACACGGGCTGCACTGAAATGCCTCCGTGTCAAGGACCTGGCCGGGGCCACAGTTCCCTGGTGGGGTGCTGCTGCTCTCCGTTTGGGCAGAGCAGCAAAGAGGGTACAGCAGCCAGGCAGAGAGCAAAGAGTAGCCCGCTAAAAAGCCAGACATTTTTGCTGAGCTCCAGCGGACCTCTTCTGAGCTTCCTGCCAAAGCCCTTTGCCTCTTGCTGGCTTTGTGTGTCGATAACGGCGTCCATGGTTACCAGCACTGGCCACTTGTGTTACACAACAGAAAACCTGCTTCATTCAGCATGTACCTGGGATAACTGCAAACACGGCTGAGACGTCCCTCTTCTGGGAGTGCAGACTCGGGGACAGGAGGCCGAGAGCGGGAGCTACTCACTCAAGGACAATCAGATTTTTGGGTCAGGGAGGGTCGCTAGGGTGACCAGACAGCAAATGTGAAAAATCAGGATGGGGTGGCGGATAATAGGAGCCTATATAAGAAAAAGACCCCAAAATCGGGATTGTCCCTATAAACCCAGGACATCTGGTCACCCTAAGGGGAGCAAATAGCAGCAGTGCAACTTGCACCGTTAAACAGACATGCATCCAACACCACCCTGGCACTTGGCACAATGCAACAGCTGACCGCTATTGTAAGGATCCTAACAGGGAGGGGTGGTTGTTTTTTGTTTTTACAGGAAATGGGTTTAGTAAAATGGCAAATGTAAAAGCTGTAGCTATCTTCCCCCTTCCTTAGAATCTTGCATTTGCTTGTAATGGAGAGAATAGCAGCTCCTCTCTAAACGGTCAGTTCTCTGGCTTTAACTATTCAGTTACTTCACAGGTAGGGGGGTTATGTTTAGGATTCCTCTCTGTAGGAAGGCTGCTGCAATATGACTCAGAGGTAATGGGGGAAGTCAGAGGAAGTTGGGGGTGAGAAGGATATGGGGTATTCAGCTTGAGAATGGGACAGTTGCCTCTTTAAGAAGTCTGCCAGTTTGCAGAGACAGCAGCCAGTTTGTTCTCACAGCTGCAGCAGCTTGCTACAGAGGAGGGACACACATTGTACTCTCTCCTGGAGACTTTACTTTTGTTCTTTCTTGTTTTTATTAATCTAAGACTCAGGTCAGTTCCGAAGGAGAGTATATATTCTGCTTTATGTGTATCGAAGCATGCGCGGAGAGGCAGACAATGGTAGTGGAAGTGCAGCTTAAAGAACAAGAAAACAGGATAGTAATGCAGAGAGAAGGTCAGACAAAGAAAGAGAAGTGCAGAGTGTTACCAAGAAAAAGGGAAGGATCCGGAATAAACTCACTGATTCAGACTTGCTGAGATGTACTCCACCTTTATTCATCTATTGCATGAAGCAATAGCATTTACAGTCTTAACACATCCTCCACGAGGCTCTTAAATATGAAACATTTACAACCCAGAGAGTTTGAGACCACATCTGCCTGTCAAGATTCTTTCCCCTGAAACCTCCCTTGGTTTTCCGCTAGACTCACTCAGCCTCACTGACCAAAGGCAGGCTTATGGTCGATTTAGTATATAAAGGTCCCGAAGCCTCTCTCTTTATCAGGTGCGGGGCCAAATTCATCCCTGCCATAACTCCGAAAGAAGCCTGTGGCTTGGTGCCAGATGCATAGCTGACCCATTTCATTCAGTGTTGTCCAAGTTGAATCAAATGAGGCACATTTGATGGGTCCCAGCATTTGCCCAAGGCTGGAACTGACGTACAGAGACATGCCATTCCCTTGGCAAACACGTGGTGGGGCCACACACCTATTAATTTAGGACTGCTGCAAGAACAAGATGATTAAAATAGGAGCTCCACTATCCTGGCCTCTGGCAGTACATTGGATACTGGTTTTGCAGAGCTTCATTACCCAACCAGAACAAGGGATAAAAGCATCGATCCCGGTTCTATCTATTTTAGGATTTTATCCTGCTGCCCATCACCACAGTGTCTGACCGCATTCCGTGTCAAATCAGTAGCAACAGCCAAGTCCCTGGAGGGTTTCATGGACTCTCTTCATGAACTCTGAGTGGGAGAGGGTTTTTGGCAGTGGCAGATTGGTAGGTGTCTGGGACTAGAAGGGTCACTAGCCAATAGGGATTCCCTCACTGTCTGGGGGGGGCAAGGTGTCTCTCCCACACCAATTCAATATTTACCGACTGCATTGTGCTGAGCAAGTATTTAGCCATCAGGACACTGACAAAAAGACTACTGGTGAAATAAAGGTGATGGCTGTAGCTCTCAGATGTTGCTGTTGAGGGTTACTGGGGGTCACACAGTCACTCCCACCCCACCCCTCAGTATAAGCAGAGTTAATAGAAAGAAAGTGAGGTCCAGTGCACAGGGTACCGGAACAGGAGTCGGGAGATTTGGAATCTATCCCTGGCTCTGCCCCGGATCCACTGGGGGGCCTTGGACAGTCACCTACAGTGCAGTAAAATGGGGATCATACTTTAATGTTGGGGTTCTGGTAGTGCCTACAGGGCCTGTCTGAGGTCAGGGCCCGTCTGGGCCCCATAGCACCAGACACTGCGAGTGCGCATACCCAGTGAGAGACAGCCCTGCCCTGAAGAGCTTGCAATCTAAATAGACAAGACAGATAACGAGTGAGTGAAAGGGAGTCTTTCGATCCCCATTTTACAGCTGGGGAAACTGAGGCACAGAGCAATTTAGTGACACACTCAAGGTTATACAGGGATTCTGTGGCTGAGACAGGAACTCAACCCAGATCTTCTGACTCCCAGTCCAACTATCAGGATTTTCTACCTTTTTCAAAGTGCTTTGAAGATGTACAAATGAAACGCCCTCTATAAGTACAAAGTGTGGTAACAGGAGAGGGCTTTCCTGGCAAAGTGCCCTTTCCTGTTCACCATTGCGGGGAGCAGCAGGACTAGGAGGTAGTACTGCTAAGGATTTATATACCCTGTGGTGTCGGAGGAGTGAAAGGACTTGGAAAGGCACTGAAAGGACACAAATGACTGCTGATGAGTTTGTGACAAAGGTAACTGCTAGGGACATGGGGCAAATTCACTTTTTAACTCGAGAAGAATTTGGGTCATAATTTATACCAAGGATCTCAGAACACTTAAACACCTCTTTGCACTTGGAGTTAAGCCTCACTACACCATGGGGCATGTTGAGTATTACTAAGCCTATTTTACAGAGGAGGAAACTGAGTCACAGGAGGGTAAGTGACTTGATCCCAGTCACAGAGTAAGTCAGTGGCAGAGATGGGACTAGAACCCAGGAATTCCCAGCTCCTAATACTCTGCTCTAAATCCCTAGACTATACTTGGGATAGAGCAGAGCTCCACCGCCCCCATCTGTGATCTAAGCCAACCAGGGGAGGAGGAATGGTGAAGTCACTTGATAAACCATCTATCCAATTTTTTTCATCACCACCCCATAGATAGCTCGCAGGCTCCTGTGGACTATGCTTGCCATGTTGTCCCTTTGCAACGGTTCAGGGTATGGACGTATCTACCGTGGCAACGCTGCCCTCCCTCTGGATAGCGAGATTGGCCTTTTCGGCCATCTTCTGGCAGTACTCGTACGTGGACTTCTTGATCCACTCGGCTGTGTTGCGCTCTGGCCGGAAGAGGATGACGTAGCATTTGTAGAGGAACAAGGCGGCCAGGGAGCTGTAGGCGGATAAGAGGATAACGACACCTCGGACGACATTCGCCATCTTCCCTCTGCTGGAGTGCAGGACGGGGGTGACGGCGAGCCAGGTGACGAAGAAAATCATCATGGCGTAGGCAATGCCTTGGGCATCGTTGAAGTTGGCCGGCAGGGACTGGCTTTTCATGGCGCACGCCAGGGCACAGAAAGCGAGGAAACACAGGTACCCGTTAACAAAAGAGGAGCTCAGAACTGCATCTCCGTGACATTCCAGGAGCACATGGGGCTCCCCCTCTGGGTAAACTCTCCTGGCATCCGGGTGGTCTAGATAGACCCAAAGCATGCAGATGAGACACTGGATAAAGGGCCCCACTCCCATGACAATGAGAGAGAGACTCATCTGGAGCTTGCTTGGCCTCCCTCCAGGACTTCCAAAGGAGCAGAGGAGCCGGACGGTCTTGGCAAGCACGCTGGAGAGGCAGAGAGCAAAGCTGATCCCAAACACCGGCTTCTGGAGTTTGCATTTGAGGCTGGTGGGTTCTCCTATGACCAAGAGGGTGCTGGAGAAAGCGCACAGGAAGCCTGCCATGTTGCAGTAGAATATGAACCCACCGGCGGTCTTGACGATGGGGGTGTCGCCGTGCCGGATGTACACAACCAGGACCGAGAGGGTGAGCAGCATCCCCAGGGCAGCCAAGCTCGCCAGCAGGATGCTGATGGGCTCCAACCAGGACAGGTAGACGCAGCTCTTTGGCCAGCATGACGCGCTCCCCCTGTCTGACCATTCGCTCAAAGGGCAGGGCCAACACTTCTGAATGGCTGGAAAGACAAGCCAAGCCTCTGTGATCAAGCAAGGGCTCTGTGCTAGCTAAGAGATGGGGGACCCTGAAACAGGCCTGAAAAGGCTGAGACCCCAAAGTCTCCTGCCAACACCACAAACGGATGCCCCCCTCTCATCTCAGCAAGGACCGGCCCAAACCAAACTCTTTAGCCAAGGGGTGGGACCCTGATCCTTCAGTGTGGCCCCAGGTCTGACTCTAGTCATGAAGAGATGGCCTGTGGCACTATGACCTGACGGTATAACTCCTCCCCATCCCCCAAACCTGATAACCAGTATCCATCAGGGCACATCAGCAGAGGCACTGTATGGCTAAACGCCACCTCGCCTTTACTCCCTGCGGTCTTACTGCAGTCCCAAGACCTCGCCTTTTCTCCCCAGGATAAGCATGGTGGATTCTGCCAGTGATTCCTTACCAGGGAATTCCAACCAGCAATTACCCTCTGACAGGGAAAACATCCCAGTTCATCTATGTATGGTACTGATCTTAACCCTCCTTATATTCTGACTTCTCCTGGGTGCAAGTGCCTTCTTCTCTGCAGCTACCATCTCCCTCTCCCTCTCCCTCTCTCTTCCTCTCCTCCCCAGTAACTCTCTATCTTATTTCAAGGTACATCTGAGATCATGTCTTTTCATCTTTTTCCGCACCTCTTAAATTTCTCTGCCTCTCCGCTCTTTAACTCTCCTGGCTCTGTTCAGCATTTCAAGGGACAAGCACAAAGAAGGTGCCTTACACAAAGTACAATTCAATTGCATTTATATGAATGATTTAAATGTGGCAGGAGAAAAATAGAGAGCCCATTAAAAAACAGGAGGGAATTGTCTCATCTCTTGGAAACACAGGAGTTAGGGAGGTACTTTGTCAGCTGTGTGTGTCAAGGAACGTGGCATTACCTGAGCCATTGCTGTAAGTCCCTGCTTCACACTCATCACAGTCGTAGCAGCAGTTCAGAGGGAGAAAGTCATGGGGTTTCCTCCTCTGGCCAGGCCGACAGCCGCGCAGGCAGGACGAGCGCAGCGCCTGTGTGAGAAACACGTAGCCACGGGGCAGCCTGGGGGGCACGTGATGTGCACAGAGCCCTGTTTCCATCCACCCATCCCAGGTGCCCGGCCCGTTTCTCTGAAGGTTTAATTAAGCCATTGGAATCACTGCCACGATGGGGCACAGAGCTGAAGGGTCGCCTGGAGTTTTGGCGGGAAACGCATCATCGGGGTGCAGGACACACAGGGTGAAGTGGAATTACCTGCGTTCCTGGGCTTGTCCCTGCTGAGCCTTCTCAGTCCCCGAGTCCTTTCTTGCCCCCTCTATCTTAGTTGGCGCTAACTAGACCCATCGGCCAGCACAACTCAGCAGGCATCACCTGGAATCTCAGAGCGGGGGGTTGGCACCTGACTCAGCTGAAGAGCCCTTGGTTCCTGTACAGGGCCTGACAATCTGTCACCCAATACAGGGGCCCATGTGGCTCGGGGCTGGAAAACACAAACAGGCTTTTCTTGGTAGGTCTGGAGTAGAAAATACCTCCGCCCCCCCCTCACCTCCCTTTGGCTGGAGTGGTGCCAGGTGGTAGCATCCACTGCTTGGAGGGTCAGGACTTCATCTTCTGAGACAGTCCAGGAGAAAACGTCGAAGAGGTTCCGATTGGGCGGGATTAGATGAGTGTCGTCGGAAAGAAAAAAGGCTTCAAACTAGAGTGTGGAGGGAAAGGAAATCATAGAAGATCTGGGTTGGAAGAGACCTCAGGAGGTCATCTAGTCCAGCCCCCCATGATCAGACACGCCAGAACAATAGCAATATTCAGGAACCACAACTCCTTGGCAGGAAGGAATGAAGAATTTTAAGCTTCAATCTGAGTTATGCATCTTGTTCCTCTGTGACACAGAGGGAGGGTTTATGGGAATCACATTTTGGTAAAGAAGAACCGGAGCATCAGTTTAGTGTGTGAGATGCTATAGTATCTCAGCAATGGACATCATAGAACAAATGTAGATGGATTAGATAGAAGAGCTGGCTGGAAAATAATTTCAAACTTGCAATTTCACCTTTTTTTTTTTTTTTTTTTAAAAAGGAGTTTCAAAGAAAAGGTTTTCATACTTTAACCCTTTCTTTGACCAACTCTGATAGAAAGATTGATCTTTTACCAGTGAACCATGTCCTGCCCTTGTAAATAGATATACTTGATGAGGAATTGGTACAGGCTGGTCAAAAATGTTTGGTCCAAACCATTTTTCAATGAAAAATTCATTTTTTGATCAAAGAAAAAAAATTCACAAAAGCCACTGCGCTTTCCATGGAAAATTGTAACTGCCCATTGAAAAACTGAGCACCTGAAAACTGAAAAGTTTTTGGGTTTCAGCTTAAAAATGAAAAATGTTGATTTGGAAACGTCACCAAAATGACCTCATGGGAATTGGCTGCATCACAGCCAGAGGCTCCAATGATGCACCACAATGGCTTAACAAGAGGAGATACTATGGTGCATCATGGGAGATGTAGTCCAGCCAGCAAGCCCAGCCCAGTCCATAGATGGAAAAGAGAAATCCAAACTAAAACTCCCATGAGATATTATAGCAACATTTACAAACCGAAATTTTTAGCTTTTGGCTGAAAAAGTCTAATTTTGATTTTTTGCCGAAAAGTCTAAATTTTTCTAGAGAGAAAAGAAATCCACCCAGCTCTATTAATAGATTCTGGAAACTCTGTGTTTCACCCTCTTCTGCTAATTTTAGTGGCTTTCTTCTGGCATGCTATTCTGATTTATACATTGGTTTAGATTCCCATGGCTTAACAGACTTTTACTTATCCTAAAGGTTGGGCTTATGTATTTTTTTACTTCCTTATGCTGCTTAAAGAAAGCCTGAGGACTGCTCTACTTTAGAAATGCAGCTCTCGTTTAACCTCCTTTACCTGGAAGACTGTGGACAACTGGAGTGCAAGTAGGTTTATAACCCTAGAGGTAGCCAGGTGAGGGAAACACAATTAAAAGGAGATGGGAAGTGATTTTTATCCAGACTATTTGAGCTCTAGAATGGTCAATACATTTTTAAACTGAAATGCTTGAGGGAAAAGTTCTCCTTGTTACACAGCCAGTGCCCAGCCAACTGAGAAACGTTCCCAGTCAACATCCCTGATGCAGCCAAGCAACGATCCAGCAAAAACAATTAAAACAGTCCTAATATTTCTAAACAAAAAGCAGAAAATAAAAACTCCTAGCAAAATAAAAAAATTCTAACAATCCAGTTAAGTCTTCCCCCTACACATAAACTAAACAAAGGGACACAATACACTTTTCCCATTGCAGGTCACCTCTAAACAATAACCTGTATTTACCTCCGATTTAAAGGTAGTAGAGTTTCCCATGTGGGCACAGAGAATTTTGTTGCCTCTGCAAAAGGCACCAATGGCCAGCTGCAACTTGCTGAAGAAAGTGGCCAGCTGGTAGATTACATCATCTGATGCCAACCTATGAAGGCACGGAGCACATGCATGGATGGGCTCCCAGGTGCAGTTCTCATCTTCAAAAGGAAGATGCACTTCGAGGAAGGGTAGATAGTTAAAGCAGATCTGGTGCCGCAAGGAGCTATTGACTTCACAGTGATTGCAAAGTTGTCTAAACATGTACTCAAGTGACTCCTCTCCGGAGTCCTGATGACCCAGCGTTTGCAGGTATTCCAGGAACCCAGGGACAGGCCTAGCTCTTTTGTGCAGGGATATGATGCCATCATAATGGTGAGGTACAGTAATGAGTAATGGAGCTTTGGACCAGAAGCAACACAAAATCACTTGCTTTCCAGGAACGCTTTCCACCAGCGACATCTTGCGAAAGCCCCCGCTATAGTCAAAAATGACCGTCACGTTCCCCTTAGTCTTCATGATCCTGCTGTGCAAGGCTGTTGCGTTTGCAGAGCCCTGCTCATGCATCTCAAGGCAGAACTCGTCCTTGTCCTTCTGGGTGAAATTTCTGGCTATGTCTAATATTTCCTTTTCGTTGGTCTGGATGACACCAAGCACATTCCAGCCCAAGAACTGGACGAGCGTCGTCAAAGTCTCAACGGCCCCTTCGCCATCCAACTCAACCTCCTTGCTGTAAATCATCAATCGGTCATGAAGAAGAAAGACCTGCAACACAAGGGCCATTTGCTGTAAGCGTGGCGTATCCCTCACCTGGGTGTACTTCCATGACTAAAGCCAATAAGTGACCTGGTCCTGGGAAGCACAGGTGGGCCAAGTCCTGCTTCGTTTATGAGATCCGATAAGATCACAGTCGGAGCTACAGCGGTATAGCTGCAAAGCCAAACATCCATGGTGGATCTCCATTCAAGTCAATGGATTGCCACCATGGAAGGGGCCCAACCGGTACTGCTTTTATCTAGCCAGACCATTTATATATTGTGAATGTGCACAAGCGGGCGTGCACACCCCCCCTCCCCCGACACACAGGAGTGCAGACATGCATGCACGCTCACCCACACATCCCAAGACATACATGCACCCACTGCCACGGGAATGCAAGCATACCGTTGGCAAATACGGTGTAAAAAAGAAGACATCCCTGTTGAATCTCAGGCTTTCAGAGGTGATGAGGGTGATGATTTGCTCCGCGCCGCTTTCATGGTTGGTCCAGATACGTCTGAGGTGGAAAAAGCTGCACGTGGGAGGCATTTCACAATGAGTCACGATTTTATAGCCCACACGGAGGTTGCTGTCCGGAAACTGTGTCCTGGCTTGCAGAGCAAACCGTATTAACTGGGCCCAGATTAATTCTTGCAAGCTGGAAATAGAGAAATCAGTCAGGACAACATGGCACGCTATGGACTATGTACTGCATGCATCAGGATGGCACTGCATTGCACGGGTGCAAACCAATGGAACTGGGGCAAAAACTTGATCATGCGCTTAGCTAGCTGCCGCCCATTCAGCATCCTTACTAACCAGCTATGAACATCCAAGCACACAGGATCTGCTCCGTCCCCTTTTCTCTCCAGGCCATGGGGGGAGAATGATATGCTAACACTGGCATGAGAAGGCATGGAAAATTATCATGATTATTTGTATTGCAGTAGTACATAGTATTTGCAGTCACAGACCAGGACTGTATGATGATAGATGCCATACAAACAGAACAAAAAGATTCAAGAATGGCAGTCGTGTTAGTCTGTATCTGTAAAGAAAGCCAGGAATACTTGTAGCACCTTCGAGACTAACTAGTTTATTTCAGCATAAGCTTAGTCTCGAAGGTGCTACAAGTATTCCTGGCTTTCTAGGAAAAAAAGACAATCCCTACTCCAGTCTAAGGATTTAACAGGATTTCTGTGGGATACCGTTGGTCTCAATTAGTCTTTCCATTATTAACCCTTGCTTGTGGGTGTTATGAGATCAGGCGCAAAAGGTCACTCCAAGATAAAGATACTGATTGTTTCCAGATGACATGTAGGAGTCATTGCTAACATAGAAAGATTATTTAACCCTACTTTATTTTTAATAATAACAGGCTTGTCTGACACTATTCAGCAAGTCATTCTCGAGGGCTAAGAATGGGGGAGTGCATTGGATTAAGATAGTTTGGCCGTGGCTGGAACATATCCATTCCAACAGCTTAAAAACTGGATTCCCCCCAGCCTGTATGCTATTGGGATGCATTGTAAAGCTAAGACAACCCTAGAGTAGCACTAAACTCATCAGCCAAATAGAAAAATCTTGAAGATAAACAGAGCTGGGAGACAAGCAAATGCAATGGATTGAACAACCTAACAGGCACTTTACCTGACATAGGAAGAGAAACACACTTCAAATATCCCCAAGACATAGACATCACCCTCCTGTTCCCAGATTCCTTCACAATCTTGAACGGACTCTTGAGCAAAAACCAGGTGTGTGACAGCTAGCAGCAGAGCCCAGCCCGAGATGGACATCTTGCAAAGTGTCCTCTGCTAGAGTCTCTCCTGGATGCTACATAAATAGGTATCTCTGCCCCACAAGCCACAGAATTTAAATAAAGCACCTGACTCTTCCCGCACGCTCTCATCCGTCACCCCGGGTGGTGGAGGCTTTCGTGGAAACAATTTTTTAAAACTCCACAATATTCTTAGCTTAATGTATATTCTCGACCTGCCCAGCTGGTGATCGTTATGTGTTGAGGTAGGAACAGTTAGAACAGTTGCAGATTCAGCGATTCTGAGGCCAAACCCACCCCTGCTGCAACCAGTCCACAGCTGGGTTGCACAATTCAACTCTGGGAAACCAAATTGGAAGCAAACCCTTGGTAGAACGCCAGGCTAGAAAATGCCTCTCTCGGCAATCGAGGGTCCACAGTGCGGGGGCGGTTGAGCCCCGCTCAATCATCCCAAACGCTCACCCCACTTCTACCCTGCATTCTGCACGCTTTGTAGTTTATGCAAACAGGAAATGTCCCCTTCCGGAGCTATCTCCTCCGGGGTTCCAACAACCTGGAGCCATCAGGCCATGCAAAAGAGTCAGGGAGGAGGGTGGGAGAGCCATGACGGGGCCAGAGAGCGGAACAGCTCATCCTGAGCCATTTGCAAAAGAGCACAAATTAGCAGAGAGGCAAATTCTGCCTTTTCAAAACAAAAATCTCTTCTCTGGACAGGTGCTGCTTCCAGAGAGGAACTTGCCTCCCCTGGTGCCCTCCTGCCCCGGGAAGATGGGTATTCACCATGGAGAGAGGGACCTTCCATCTCCTGCATGTGTACACAAAACCTGCAGGATGATTCTGCTTGGCTCCTGTCTCCGTCTCCTCCTGCCCAGCAATGGCCCCATCTTACTCCCGAACACTTCACCCTCCCTCCCGACGCACTGAGACTCATCTCCCTCACCCTCCTTTGGCCTGAGCACCACGCTAGAAGGCCTCAGCTCCTGTCCCACCAAGCCGGGATCTTCACATGCTCAACTCACCTCTTCCTTGCCACCGGCCCCACCTCAGAGCACGGCGCCTGTCCACCGGGGGACTGACCGGAGAACCTCCTATCTGGCCTTCAGGAGCTGGCCTTTCCTTAATGGGACTCACTCTTTAGCACCTATCAGGACCCAAAGAGTAAATTGACACATTCCTTCAATGAGGCAGACTGGACCAGGCATATAACTGAGACATGGTTATTGGGTTCGAATGCAAAGCCACCAGATCACAGCACTGCTGGTTGGTTGATTTCACCACATATAAGCTCCCACACCACAATGTTACGTAAGAACAGCCCATTGGCACAATCTCCAAACACTCACCACCCCCTCAACCCTATCAAAGGAGACCGCCCCACCTAGCGGTTTGGGTAATTAGATGCCTACCCAGGCTTCCTGCAGTAACACTCGAATTTGTTTGGAGATATCTCTGGATCTTCTTCATTTTTCTTTCTCCTCATTCTCCCCACGGCCCAGTGAGCAACTCTAGGTGCAACCCCAGGGCCCACTGCAACTCCCGCTCCATGGTGCCAGGGACTTTTCTGAGCTGTTGCTGCCGTGTCCCAGAGGCAGCCTGTTTTCTGTGCCACCCCATTGAAGACAATGGAGGTGCATGGGGGTCACGGAGAGCGGAATGTCTAGGCACCAGGACTGTAGCTGAAGGTACATGTTGACCAGCAAACCCTTTAGTACCGGTGACGATGCACAAGATGGAAAGACCCCAGCTTGGTTCTCAGAGCACTGGGGTATGTGACTAAAAGCATCTGAGTGAAGGAGGGCCAGCAGCTATCTGGTGTCTGGCAGTAAGTTCCAGTCAGCCTGTTCAGTGTACCCCAATTCATTAATGTCAGGCTGTATCTGATAAAGTACTGCTGTGGCTGGAACATATCCATTCCAACAGCATAAAAATTGGATTCCCTCCTGCCTGTATGCTATTGGGATGCGTTGTAAAGCTAAGACAACCCTAGAGCAGCACGAAACTCATCAGCCATGGAGAAAACTCTTGAAGATAAACGGAGCTGGGAGACAAGCAAATGCAATGGATAAAAAACATTCTAACAGGCACTTTACCTGAGATTGGAAGATATGGGTCATGTACGGTTTCATTGGCAAAGTACCACCACGTTGATCATTATTATTCCTGCATGGCGTGTGTACAGGAACTGCCCATACAAATATTAAGAAAATGTGATATTCAAATGTGTTTAGCAGACGTAGGACAGGCCATCGCCTCCAGCCAGGTGCCATCAAAGTCAACTAGCAATCACATGTCCAGTGGCCATTCATTTGCATTTTAGCCAACACCAGCCAGGGAAGAAACCAGTATGGAATTTCCTTCCCCAGCAGACTCCACGTCTCCTCTCTCATGGCCTGAATGAACTTTACTTTGGGGGGGGGGGGGGGGAGAACCTGTCACAGATTCCTCTCAAGGTATCTTGAGGGGGAGGAGAACCTTGAGAGGAATCTGTGACAGGTTCTCCCCAGGGTGCCACTGTGCTCACCTGATGCACCGGCCTGGGTTCTCTTTTCACTGTGCTACTGTGACAGGCTCTCAATCCCCCTTCCAGCACACACACAGATAGGGACACACACAGCTGCAATCTCATGCAGAGGCTGAGAGCAGCTCTGCATGGGAAAGTTCAGCTAGAGAACTGTCCAGCACTCAAACACAACCCCTCTCTGGAGTATAAACCCAAAATGTATTGTCTTGCGTTGCAAAGAGAACTATACAGCGTGCGCTCATAAATTTTGTTCCTTCCCTCAATGGGGAGGAAGATATGCCCTGCTTTTTACCCCCTGGGAATGAAATCCACAAACTGGTTTTAGAGAAAACAAAGACAAGTTTATTCACTAGAAAAGATAGATTTTAAATGATTATAAAGGACAGCAAACAGATCAAAGCAGATTACCTAGCAAATAAAACAAAAACACAATCTAAGTTTAAGATTCTGTAGTAACTGGTTACAAGTAGTAATTTCCCACCCTACTGTTGTTTTAGGCAGACTGCAGAGGTTCTTGAAGGTGAGCTGCTCTTGCTTGCAGTTTAAACTCCAGGTATTTCTTTCATAGGCCAGATACCTTCCCAGCTTGGGCTCAGTCCTTCTCCCCGACTTGGTTTTTGTTTTTTAAATGTTCACTGAATCCCCGCCCAGGGTGACTGCGGTGAAGAACAAACCCAGATTATGTCACTCCCCTGCCTTAAATAGGTTTTACATATGGCGGGAATCCTTTGTTTCCCAGTGTGGTTCCCCACTGTCCCCCAGTGGAAAAATACTAATATTCTATCATGGAGTCCAGAATCAGGTGACATGATCACATGACCCTGTAGTGTCAAAGCAGCCATGAGTCAAAGGGCCATTTCTAGCATCCCAGGAAGGTGGGAGATTAGCATCTTCAAAGACCTATTGTTCTCCCTAATGGTTCATTGACTGGTTCCCAGCTAGCCAGCCAGACTGATTGCATTCTGTCTGGTGGGTGTTCCCCAGGTGCAAACACTTTTGTAGTACAGATGTACAATCAATATTCCTACCTTTAGATACAAAAATGATACATGCATACAAATAAGATAATCATATTCAGCAAATCATAACCTTTCCAATGATATCTCACGTGCCTTATTTTGCATAAAACATATCAGTTATGCTATAATCATAACACTATTTCTATGAAGAATATGAGGTGTGGTGTCACAGAATCCATTTCAAAGGTTCATGGGACTATAAAAGAGAGGGGCAAAGAACCCCAAGTTTCCATTCACCTAGAATGACAAAGGAACTGAGCACTTTGGACATGGTGGGAGGTCCTGTCCAAGAGGATGGTCTGCCATCTTGCCAGACTTATTAACTGCATAGGAACACCACCCACAATCTCCAATCTAGATAGGATCCCCCTTGCGCTAGGTGCTGTGCACTGTGAAAGCAGACAAATCCCTGCCTCAGCATGCTGGCAGTCGAACCAGGGAAGATAAACAAATGGCGAGAGAAAGGAAATACAGATGGGAAACTGAGGCACAAAGAGACAAAAATGGCTTGCCCAAAATCACACAAGGTATGTTTACACAGCAAGAACAAACCTCCATCAGCAAGTCACAGAGCCCAGGGCTCTAGGCTGAACCCAAACACCGGGGGCAGATTAAGGAAAGAGCAAGCAAGAGGCTGGCCCAAGGGACAAGCTCTGAAAGGGGTTGGCTTCAAAATTCTCCATAGGGTCCTCCAAAATTTGTAAGCCCATTTTCCTCACCCCCTCTCCTTGCTCTGGGGCTTGGTGGATTTGTTTGGTTCAGACCAGGCTTTGCCCGAGCCCAGCCCTGCAGAGGCCTTTACGCAGCAACAGCAAACAGAATTACAAAGAGTTTGAGCAACTAACACGCAGAATCCCTGTGTTCATCCCACCCTCTGCTTAGGTGGAAATGTCCGTGGTGGTGGTGCTGGCCTCCAGTTGGATGCTCAGATTGGCTTTGCTAGCAACCTTCTGGCAGTACGCGTAGGTGGTTTTCTTGATCCACTCTGTAGTATTGTGATGGGGTCTGAATAACATAACGTAGCATCTCTGGAAGAACAGAAAGGCCAGGCCGCTGTAGGAAGACAGCAGGATAGACATGATGGCCACCATATCAACCATTCGCTCCTTTCCCGACTCCAGAGCTGGCATCACTGAGAGCCAGACAGCAAAGAAAGTCACCATCATTAAGGAGATGCCCTGGGAGTCGCTGAAAATCCTAGGCAGGGAGTGGGTTTTGATGGCAGCGGTGAGGCAGCAGAAAGCCAGCGCACAGAGATACCCGAGGCTGAAGGAGAAGCCGATGCCCGTTTCGTTGAAGCACTCGATGATCAGGTAGTCTGCCTTGTTGGGGTAGGAACGCCTGACCCCAGGAGGGTCAAGGAGGAGCCACAGAAAGCAGATGATGCACTGCAGAGCCGGGAGGACGCCCAGAACAATCAGATAAAGGCTGGTCTGCAGCTTGGTCGGTCTTCCCCCGGGAGTGGCGAAGGCGGCCAGAATCCGGACGCATTTGGCGAGGATGCTGGCGAGGCAGAGCGTGAAGCTCACCCCGAAGGCCGGCCGGCGAAGTTTGCACTTCCAACCTGTTGGCTCCCCGAAAAAGAGGAACGCGCTGGCAAAGGAGCCCAGCAGGCTGGCCATGTGGCAGTAAAATATGGGCCCCCCGGCAGCTTTGCCGATGGGGGTGTCTATGTGCTTCACATATAACGCCGTGACAGAAACCGTGAGGGCCATCCCCACTAGCGTTAGCAGGGTCAGCATGATGCTGGTGGGCTCGGACCAGAAGAGATACACCACGGCCTTCTTCCAGCAGGAGGCCTGGCCCCCATGAGACCACTCATCCTGGGGACAAGACCAGCAGCTCTCCAAGGCTGGAACACAAACAACAAGCTGTTGAGGAGTCATGTTTCCCATGCACTCCGTAGAGGACTGTAACGGGGTCACCACTCACCCCCGCGGCGCCTCCCGCTGGTCGTCTGGGGAATCAGGAGCGCCCTCCGCAGGTTGATGCCCCGCTCCTTTGCTGGTGCCGTGGCCCTCCCGGACCCCGGTGCCCTCCAGCTGTGGGTGCTGCACCCCTGCAGTACCCTCTTTGGTGTGAGGGTCTCCCCTCCCCAGGGGAACCCTCTACCCCCTATCCCCACCTCGCCTCAGAGTGTGCCACTATCAGTCACTACTTGCCCCCGCTCACTGGGGCGGACTGCAGTATCATGGCTTCTCATCACAGGCAAGGAGGGTTGGCCTGCTGCTGCTATCTCCAGCCCTAGGCTGCTCCCTGCAACCCTGGTAGTTCTGGGTCGGACCTTGTATCAGGCCCGGAGGCCTGGGGCTCGTGGCTAGAGCCCACCCAGCTCCTTCTGCCCTGCCCCAGCTCTGCCCTAACCCAGGTACCTGGCTCAGCTCCTGCAGCTAGGCCTGTCTCCCTCTGAATGCAGAGGAGACTGTTTTTCCCTAGGGCCCTGCCTCCCAGCCTTTATACTCTGGCTGGGAGTGTTTGGGGCGTGGCCACACAGCTGAGCCTAGCTCCCAATCAGCCTGGGAGTTTGCAGGCTTCTGGCCACAGCCCCCTCTCTGTCTGCTTTAAACCCCTTTTGGGGCTTTTCCAAGCCCCTTCCGGTAGGGGGCGAGTGGTCACCCCGCCACAGGACTCTTCCAGTTCATTATTAGAATTAGTACCACTTATGCTCGCTCCCTGGGAGTCCTATGCCCCATCATCCTCCCAGCGAGAAGGAATTCTCTCCGCAACCTGGTGGGGTAGCTCTGTCTAGAACAAGGGCTCAAAGAGCCTCCTAGTTCTAGAAGTCTTGAAGTCCACATTGAAACATCTAAATCAGTGGCCTGAGCTACTGAAAACTGAGGAGGCCCCAGCAACTCCCATTCGCTTCAGTTGCACCAAGACGATTGTGCAGTACAGTGGGTGAAAAGCCACCTTCCAGACCCCCCCAGCAGGGCCGGTGCAACCACCAGACAAACTAGGCGGCCGCCTAGGGCGCCAAGTGGTTGAGGGCGCCAAAGAGAGTGCTCAGGGGAGGCGGTGGAGCGGAGGTGAGCTGGGGCAGGGGGGTGCGGGGAGGGTCACCTGCAGCAAGTAACAGGGCGGGAGGCGCGCAGGGGAACGGCTCCCCACCCCAGCTCACCTCCACTCCACCTCCTTCCCTGAGCACACGATCCCCTCCGCTTCTCCACCCTCCCAGGCTTGCTACACCAAACAGCTGATTGGCGCCACGAGCCTGGGAGGCGGGAGAAGCGGAGCGGCAGCAGCGTGCTCAGGGGAGGTGGGGCAAGGAGCTGCCGCAGGCCTCCCGGGCGGGGTGGGGCAAGGTGGAAGTTTCACTTGCGGCGTGAAATATCCTTGCACCCTGCCCCCTCCCCCCCGGAGAAGATCAATTTGCACCGTGGAACAGGAGATCTGATCATCGGCACCTGCCAGCGTTTCGAATGGCTGTAGAATTACCCAGCCCTTTCACAAGCTAGCAGCTTGCTGCTCGGCTCAGGTAAGGTGCCCACTGGGCCAGCGAAATAGACTCACCTGACCCGTTACTGTACGTCCCCGGACTGCAAACCTCACATACATAACAGCAGTGCTGAGGCAAATCCGGGTGTAGCTTTCGCACTTCTCCTTGGCCACAGCCGCGGGAGCAGTGAGAAGGCAGGATCTGCAATTCAAACACAGACAGGGTTGTGGGCAATGGCTACTGGGAAACAACAGAGAGGGGAGTGTATTGCTGCCTTGACGCAGGAGGATTTGCATGGGCAGTGTCAGGAACGGCGCAGGAACTGCACACCCAAACCCACAACCCCCGTCGGGGACAGTTACCCCTGAGCCTGTCCAAGGGAGAGGTGGGACAGGTGGTTTCGCTCAGAAGCAACTGCCAGAGATGGATCGGTGTCAGGAATCAGGGTGTGCGGCAGAGCCAGTCTGTAGCCTGCAGCACTCTGCCCGATTGGTAAGAAGAGGCAGCAGACTGGCTCTTACACCCGGCAGCAGCAATTTGGCAGCTCAAAGCATTTGCCCCCAGCAGAGAACATCTGAGTGCGCTTGTTCCCTGCCCTGCCCAACTCCTGAGCCCACACCTGCGTGCCACACATTCCCCACACCTGCCTGGCTCCTACACGGTTCCTCCTTCCCCTCACTCCCCCTGTCTGAGTGGGACCTCCCAGGAGAAGGCTCAGTTCCAGTCTCGGGATCCGGTGCAGGCCTCCTACCTCCCGTGTGTGGAGGGAGCTGGGAGGCAGCGGCTAGGGGATGGGATGTGGAGCCAGGATGCCTGGGTTCCCTCACAGGCCCTGTCACGTTGGTGAAGTCACTTGAAAGTCTCCGGGCTGTATGTTTCCCTGGCTGTGAAAGGTGGGTGGGGACCCTGACCCTCTCCTTGCGAGGAACATGGAGATCCTCCTACGAAAGGCTCAAGCAATGGCCTTGATCGCCACCAGCGTGAGCGCGGCTTCACTCACCCGGACGGCTCCCCCGCCCCGCAGGCCTACAGTCCTCGCCACGGGGTCGTAGCTCTCGGAGGCCGCCCTCTCCACGTCGACATCCAGCAGGGGGAGCTTCACTTCTCCATCGTCAGTGACGTTCCAGTAGAAGACCTCGAAGGGGTTTGGATTGACGGGCAGGAGAGGGGCGTGGTGATCGACGAGAAACCGCTCCAACTGAAAGAGAGACAGAAACGAGAACAGCATGGCCACCAGCCGCGCAAACCAACCAGAGCCGGACGACAGGTCTGCGGGTACCGAAGATGCGACTGCAAGCAGAGGGAAACACGCCGGTTTGCGGCTCCCTCTAGTACTGGGGGATGTAAAGAATCAATGATCATCAAGCACATGCTTGACCATATAAGCCCAGTGGCATCTTTGAGGCCGTTTTGGTTGAAATACGGCTGCAGCGGCACAATTCGCTGGACATTCATGTTTGCCACATTCACAAATCTGCAACACAAATAACTAAATAAAATTTTAAATCAGCCCAATTATTTTTTACTGGGGTTTATTTATAACAAGCAGCAGCATCAGTAGTTTAGCACTGACACTGCCACGGGGCTCAGAATCCGCGCTTTCCGCTGGCTGTTCCATGCCGTGGCTAAGAAACCAGTGGTTCGAGTCAAGGTTGTTTTGGAGTGTGAAATGGTACCCGTTCTCTATTGAAGTCAGAGCTGTTCCGCGGCTGGGATGGCGGGTAATTCCGGGACATCTCTTCTAGCGCCCTCGCCAGCTTTTGCATGAACAAATCCATGCTGAAGATGACATCCAGATAGGCTAAGCGCTCCAGGCACACATTGCACAGGTTAATAGCTGGAGCTCCGAGGCAAACGTCTGGCTCACGGTGGCATAAACGGGCAGCACTGATGTTGATTGGCACAGGGGTATTGAAGTTCCTGCAGGGGTTCCCTGCGCACTGGTGACACACCTTGCGGAACAGAAACCCAACGGTGGCATTTGCAGATTGATGAGTATTCGTGTCCAGCAAATAGTCAAGAAACCCAGGAACCAGGCGAGGCCTCTGGTGCAGAGACCATATTCCCTGGAAAACTCGATACTCTACCCCAGCGAGTCCAAAAGTGACCCCGCTGCAGCAGTGAATGATGTGTTTGTTCATGGTTTCCTCTTGCCCTGCCCTTAACATGTAATACAGAGCAGACTCGTCCATCACCAGTGTGACATTTGATTTTGAGGAGGAAAGTTTATTGAGCAGTTTCCGACCATCAAAGATGCTCTGCTCTGTAAATTCGATGCATATCTCCCCTCGGTCGCGTCGTTCCAGGCCAGCAATGACATCGGTGAACTCTAACTCATACTGATGAATGAAGCCAACCATGTTCCACTGGAAAGCTTTCAGCAGTCCCAGGATGCCTGGCAAGGCACCTCTGAAATTCATCTTTAGCGTGGAGCGGGAAATTCGAATCCGGGAAAGATTAATTTCCACCTAAATAAAAAAGAAACAGATTTGCATCAGTCAGACACTGAATTACAGGAACCTTTCCGCTTCTCAGCCTAGGGGCACCATGACTGGCAAGGGGGGAGAGCAGAGAGAAGGGCTGTGACTAAACAAGCCAGCATGCACTGTAGGAGCCTAGCAGCATGGTTCTGTGTTGCACAGCACAATGCAGATCTGAACAGACCCAGACTTTCCATGCTGCCGTCCAGTGCTTAATTTGTAAGGAAGGAGGTGCCAGGGTTCAAGCAATTATTTATTATTATTATTATTATTTACTTTTATATGCCAAGCCCATGGGCGTTGGGGCTCTGAACTGCCAAGCCCTGGCACAAATTAAACACTGCCACCATCAAACTTTCCACTTCTTCTCTGAAAGTTACCAATGCTGCCTTGGAGCAGCTGAGGCCCAGCAGAGCATGCTGGGTACCCGCCTGGCAGCCAGCATCGCTCAGCGAGAGTAAAAGTCTCTGTGGCTTAAAATGATGGAACTACAGCCGTCATTAGCTGGTGGATCATGGAAACTGCCTCCCTTGTTCTCGGCAGACGTTATGGTGACGGGACTCGTTCGTTGTGCCGTTATGGTGATTAATGGATAGAGAGACTGTGACAGAGCCGAGCAGGGCTGATCTAACAGCCATAGCTCTGAGGTTTTAAAAGGCAAAGCCACCTAGAATCACTTGCATTATTAATCCTCCCCAGATACAGGTGCAGCGGGAAGTTCTCAATAGCTGTACTAGAGATGCAGTGTAACTCCACCCGGCCTGGAGCCAGGGCATCCATTTTATCCCACAGGGGGAGAAAGCCAGGGGGGGCGAACCACTGCTCCCTGCTCTCGGGTTGTAGTAGAGCCGGTGTGTGCTCTGTTATTAGCCTCTGGTGTTTAGTGGCTGAACATTAGAACCTGAGAACTTTATTGGCGCCCTTAAACTAATGACAGTAACATAAGAATTAACACTGCACAAGAGGGAAGCAGCAGTGGGTGGGAGGGGTGGGAGGAGGGCATCATCCCTCCCAGCATCTGCTTTCCTTCCTCTGCCCGCTGTTAATTGGCAGAGGCCATCACTCACCCGCAGCACGTTAACGAAGAGCGAGCGTGCTGGCTCCGTGCCTGCGTAGAAGATGGTCACGATGGTTTGTGCTCCTTCCCGGTGAGCCCTGTCCATTTCAGCGAGGATCTTCTCCGAGCAGCCGGGGGGCCGCTCGCAGTACGTGACCAGCTTATAGCCCAAGGAGTCAGCCCCATCTGGGCTGGCTTGCTGCACAGCAAACCTGAACGCCTGGGCCAGGATATAGAACTGGAGACTGGGAATCAAAGCAAAACAGGCCACCGTGTAAGGCCGCGTAAAATCCAGGCTGCGAATGACCTGGCGGATCTCACGGGGCGTGATTTCCAGTGGTCAATACAGGCTTCCTAATACAGGCCTCCTACTGAGCTCTCCGTAAGAATCGTTGCTTTTTCTTTCACAGGGCTGGTGTCTCTGGGTCTTAGCATCTAAGGTAGCAAGTAACTTGCTTAGAGGGAAACCCTGATTCTGTACCAATCGCCTGCAAGGAAATTTAACCTACAATACTAGAGATGCTACTGAGCATGTCCCTGGGACACCTGGCTCTGAATGGCTGTTAATAGCTAAACCAACAGGGCAAAAACAGCCAGCGTGAGGCCTCCAATAAGGCCACCAGAGTCAGGCAAACAGGAGAGTAATAATTATATTTTAGATGCAACGGTCATGTAAACAGAGCCTATACAGACAAGGGAATGACATCACCCATCACGGAAATGCAGCTACTTCTAGGGTGGAAAGCGATAAAGCAGCAGCCAGCTGGTAGATATCACATTAGGCAACAGGCCAGACTGGTGTCAATTTTGGCCAAGGACAGCTGGGGAACTCTTACGTCTGTGGAAAAACGTCACAGGTTCATTGCTATCCATGCAGACCAGGCAGGATTTGGGTTTGTAAGAGCTCATCTGAAACGCTCAGCATGTCTGCTCAGCAGCACAAAGAGCCAGGCTGTCCCCCAATAGGATTTGGTCCTGCAGGGACCTAGAGGAGGCAAACCAGATGGTTGGGCCACTCCCTGGTGGCCATCGGTCAGTCAGGCATTGCTCTACGGGCGAGGGTTAAAAGTCAGCAGCAGCAGTTCATTAACCGCTTCACTAAGAGGAGAAAAAACCCCACCGAACGGGGCACTTGACTTTTCATCCCCTGGTCCGTCCCCAGAGCAGCTGAACAATCGGAATTGGCCCAAAGCCGGGATTCACCACAACCCAGCCATGCACCTTCCCCTGCCTGGAAACCCCACATCTGTCTTACCCCAGCTACCCGGCTCACTGACTGTCCTCAGCTTGCTTAGTTCCCACGACCCCACCGCACGTCCCCAGCAAAGGCCGGGCTGGGTTAGGGAGCGTGGAAACTCCACGGCGACTTACTCAAAACTCTCCCGCTCGGTGTCGCAGACGGTGAACACCCCCAGCACGTAGAGGTCTCCTTCCCTCGCCACGAGGGGCTCACACTCCTCCGCAGCAACCCAGGTGGGGGCCGGAGGCAGCTGGACCCCCACCAGGGCCAGCACAGGCATCAGCTTGCAAAGCCACGAGAGCAGCATGTTCAGCTTCTTGCTCGCAGCCGGTGCCCCGGGATGGTGCGCAGGGAAAGGTCATTTATGGGAGAGAAACCACAGCATTTCAATAGAGGGCAGAGCCCCGGGAGAGACTGAACGCAGCAGGCGGGCGCTTTCCCCCTCCCTGCTAGGCTTCTGTGCTGAGAGCATCCCATCTTAGCCAAAGGGCTGAAAGGCCACAGGTCGCGTGGGCAAGGGAAGCAGGCAGGCCTAGGAACTACCCATAGAAAGTCCATAGCTGGGTTTTACAATACCATTCACAAGGGGGAAGACTCCTTCCTCCAGCTTGTCAGAGACGCTCTACTGTGAATCATTGTGCAGTGCAAAGACAGTTTCTATTCACGGCCTGGCGATGCTGCAAATACAATGACCTCAGGGGACAGCGTAGCTGGACTGCAGGGCAGATAGGACCTAGGCATATTGTTACCTGCTCCTGGGACTTAGCTCAAGTCAGCCAAATCAGGGGACTATGGTACTGTGGGGGGAACCAGGCCCCCCTGACATTTCTACTGAGCACAGAATCTCCTGTTTTCCCCCTAGGGGCACAAACATCCCCTCCTATCTTTGCTGTGCAAGAGCTCTCACTTGGGCAAAGAAAGCACCTTCCATTTCCAACCTCTCTCATTACTGTCGATTTGAATGAGTAGAACAGGAAGATGGACCCAGAACTTCGAAAGTTACCAAATTCCTAGCTTCCCTTATCAATTTGCGCCCCTCCCAGTGTGTGCCAGGGACCAAATAGAGCCAAGATTACAGGCTTGCGTTAGAAAGTAAGGGCCCTCTATCAAATGTGTGGCTACGCATCCCTGAGCGAGTGAGTTATATGGAAAAGAAGCTGGTCTCAAGCGGAAACTCGGCTGGTGTTTGGATGACGTGCGATCAGCTGGCCCCATGGTCAACGTGAGAAGCAGAATTCTAGGTAGCCAGGATGTTTAGCCATGGCTTCAGCCCTTAGAGTGGCCCAGGGGAAGAGCTAGGGCCACATTCATTGAAATGACTCCCATCCACTTCAAGGGGGTCTGAATCTTGCTTCCCGTGCACGGGAAAGTGATACAAGGGCAGCTGCTGTCCGGAAGAATTGGGTCATTTCCTCTACAAAATGTAGTAGCCACCAAATATTGGCGTGTGCCTCTTAAATGAACAGTCACGTCTATCCAGACTTCCGAACTTACCAGTTTCTGTAGGAAGCCTATCGCCCGGGACTGGTTACATACACACGGGGCTGTAGAAATGGAATCGGTGTGTCCACTGCTATGCCATGCATCATGTGACTCGGGGCGTGGGTCAGGAGCCGACAGTCATACGAGCGTTGGAGTGGACCAGCTAACAGTGCGCGTATAGTGGAAGATAGATTCCCTTTGAGAGGCAGGTTCTAGCTTTTATTATAGTGGCCGTACACAGAGTGGAGAACCAAGCTGCTCCCCGCACTCACGCTGGATTACAGAGGTTCTCTTATAGAACATAGGTTGGTTTCTGCTGTGACGTGGTGAGTAACCAGTGATCAGCATTATGGGTCCCGTTGTGTGCTGTCACAGCTGCAGTTGCCTATTTTTGTGCAGTAATCAGACCACGACCACACTTCTCCCAGTAGAAAAAGTCCTATGAAATGTCTAAGCAAAGGCTGCAAGTCAGTCTAGTCCCTGGCTCCCCAAACTGTGAAATATATTTAGTGCCCTAAGGCCGCTGTACCTGCAATGCTATGGTTACCCATTCCGTGTGGGTGTGCCTGCCTGCACGGCAACCAGACCTTCCTATGCAGTGTGGACATACCCTAGAACGGGTTTGGCAGTACAGCTAGTCCAGTAAAACCTCTTGTGGAGGCCCAGCTTCC
The DNA here is from genome assembly GCA_032164245.1 of Sternotherus odoratus. Taxonomy (NCBI): domain Eukaryota; kingdom Metazoa; phylum Chordata; order Testudines; family Kinosternidae; genus Sternotherus; species Sternotherus odoratus. The sequence goes on along the minus strand of JAVMKO010000014.1, from coordinate 4,844,819 downwards.
ACTAGGGAAAGTTATTTTGCCGGTACGGCTTATTACTAGTTCCTTGAACAAAATAATCCATAAGGAGGCAGGCTGGTCTAGTGGGTAGAGCACTGGCCTGGAATGCAAGATCTCTGGGATCTATACCTGGCTTCAGTGGCCTGTTGGGCAACTCCAGCTCTCTCCCTAGCCATTTGGGTGCCCTACGCAGCCCCCCCTGGGGTGAGTGCAGGGTCACGGGGGAAGAGGTGGTCTGGTAGGCAAGAGCTGTGGGGGGCCACTTTTGGGGGCCCCACAGGCCCAGAGTGGCCTGGTGGATTCGTGGGGGGCCAGAAGTAGCCCACTCCACTTCCCTCACCCCAACCGCAGCCATGTGGCCGGGTGGGAGGGAGCTTGGGGGGAAGGGATCTCCCCCCCCCCTCCCCGACCCACTGGCAGCAGCAGGAAGCAGAGCAGCCCAGCCCCAGCCTGCGCGACTCCTCCAGCTCCTATAAAACGTCTAAGCAAAGACTGTGACAGTGGCCAGTGCCAGGTGCCCCAGAGGGAATGAACAGAACAGGTGATGATGAAGTGATCCATCCCGTCACCCATTCCCAACTTCTGGCAAAGAGAGGTGGGGGAACCATCCCTACCCATCCTGTCCAATAGCCATTGATGGACCGATCCTCCATGAACTTTACTACTTTTTTTGAACCCTGTGATAGTCTTGGCCTTCACAACATCGTCTGGGAAGGAGTTCCACAGGTTGACTCGGTGTTGTGTAAAGAAATACTTCCTTTTGTTTCTGTTAAACCTGCTGCCTATTCATTTCATCCGGTGACCCTTAGTTCTTGTGTTATGAGTAAATAACACTTCCTTGTTTACTTTCTTTACACCAGCCATGATTATATGACTATCATATCCCCCGCATCATCTCTTCCAAGCTGAAAAGTCCCCGTTTTATTAATCTCTCCTCCTAGGGAAGCTGTTCCATGCCTCTGACCATTTTTGTTGCCATTTTCTGAACCTTTTCCAATATATCTTTTTTTGAGATGGGGTAACCACATCTGCACGCAGTATTCAAGCTGTGGGCATGCCATGGATTTATATAGGGGCAACATGATATTTTCTATTATCATTGATCCCTTTCTTAATTATTCCCAACACACTGTTCACTTTGACTGCCACGGCACATTGAGTGGATGTTTTCAGAGAACTGTCCACACCAACTCCAAGATCTTTTTCTTGAGTGTTAACAGCTAATTTAGACCCCATCATTTTATATGTATAGTTAGTTGGGTCCTGCCATTGACATCCTTCATCAATGGCTGCGCTGATGTAGTCCTCAAGTGCATAAAATTAAGCATATGGGTAAGTTTTTGCACCACCACGCAGAACAGAGAGTACTGGGGGATCCATGTGGAAAATGAGACACGAGCTGGATATACTAATCTTCGAACTACCTTGCCTGATGCATTACTAGTCAGTCTGTCTACACTAGGAAGCTTACCCATTGCTGAGAGTCATTAGCAGCAATAGTTCTCCATGAATACATGCTGAAATCTGTTTAATGGAAGAGGGAGGGCAAGCCAAGTGCTAACCCCTGGCAGGAAGCATTTTCCCAGGTCTCATCCTACACCAGTGGCGTGGACATCGACTCTAGGGGCGGCCCCAAGTTTTCAGCTCCACTTCAGTGGTAGACTTATTGCTGTCATCTGTGATCACGCATAGTAAAGTCTCATACTGGCTGAGGTGTTTAATGACACCAGCTCAAACCACTTTCACCAATGTGCTAAATTTTGCTCAGGTTCGCAGGGGGCAGATGCAATTCTAGTACTGGTGAAAGGAGCTGGCTTGACACCTCTATGGTACACATTGCCTATCCATGGAGCAGGGCTGCAGACTTTTCCATAGACGGTCCTCCCGCCGCATCTTGGAGGAACCAATTCAGGGGGAGAGGTTAAGTTTAGTCTCAATAGCCTGAAACTCTCTGCAGAGACCGCCAGCAGCCATGCTAGTTGTGGGTGCAATGCCGAGGTTGTGGACACCTAGCCAGCAGGAAACAGTCCAAGAACAATTTACTTCATACTAGTCACCGATCAGCCGACAAAAAGGGAGGAGACTTGGCCAATCAGGCTAGATTGGAACCAGTGACCTAGAAGTGCAGAACTCCTGTTCCCACTGGAAACTGTTCTGCCCTCTCCCCCAGGAAATTTTATAGCCTCACCATTGGGAGATGAGGACAAAGTTGCATCAGGTATCTGACCCATGGACACACGCGATGGTAGCTGGGGTTGTGGTGGGGACTTAAGCCTGGGGACTGGGATGACCTGCAAAGGAAATCTTATGCTCGGTTTTGTTCTAGTCTATTGTATATGCAAAGCATCATGACCATTTTTACAGGCGGGGGGGGGGGGGGGAGGGTGGCAGATGTATGGAAACGATATGGAAATAGGTTTGCAAAGCTAGTTTTGCAAACCTACTCCCCATGTGGATACAGGAGTTTGAAATAAGCTTCCTGGGTTACATTTGCTATATGGCAGGGGGAGCATGAAGCCAAAGCCCATTAGTCAAAGGAAATTCTTTTTCTCTCTTAATGTTGAATAACTGCTTTTTAAAATGCAGCAAAGTGAAACGCCCTGGGGCTTCTACAGAACCCCATCTCCACTGCGCGATCTTCAGGCCACTCTCAAAAAGGTTCAGTGTAGGGAAAAAATAAATCCGGCGTTGCTGTCTCTCCAGCTCCAGGGCAATTGCTCAGGTTTTAAAAAGGTGCAACAATGTTCTCGTTTGTACGAAGTAGGTTAGCACAGGGAGACGTGAGGAGGGGACTGAACGGAATGAGACATGGGGAAATATTGCAAATAATCAGATGGGGGGGGGGGAGAATGGGAACATTGCTTCTGCATGCACTGATATTGCCTCAAAAACCAAAACATTCATCACGCTGAATAAACAGTGATGTGCTAAATATAAGAAAGTGGATTGTGAGCGGGGGAAAGCAGGGTTTAAAAGACAATTTATTCCAATCCCTCACCACAGTCAAAAGAGGAATGCATTGCTTAACCCGCTCAATCTTCAGCTTCAAATATTCTCAAACAAATCCGTAAACGGAGATCCCTTGGGAAATCAAGTCACAATCCCAGTACAACACATTAATTGTCTAACGATCACCCTCAGCACATATGGCAGTAACAGTATTAAATACAGTATCAAAGTCAAACTCAGACCACATATATTATATATATATATATATATATAATTATATTTATATAAAGAGTAAAATACAGCATTGGGAACCCCAATGGAAGCAAACATTCTGTAACTTGGGGCAATACTTTTAAACATTTTCTTTGCATTAGGTTTTTTTTTTTTTTTTTTTTTTTTATATTTTTTAGAAAAAATACACGTGCAAATAACATGTTTTCACTGTTAAACTTTTCTAGTGTTGGAAGAAAACAGCAGAATTCAGGAAAGAAAAACAGACTGAGATCACACATACTGTACGTTACACTTTGACAATCACCAGCTACCAGCCAAGGGCGGAGAGTTCACTGCTGGGAGCTTCCCCAATGTCCACCAACCCACCAATAAGCAGAATAAAATTCCAAGTCCAGGCTGCGTTCCTATAGCAGCGATTTCTCCCCAAACGGTACAATTCTAGGCTAATACATCCACACTAGCAATCGTTGGGAAAGCGACACAACCACTGAATTTCTGTGAGGTGATCAACATTCAAATTCCTCCCCCCTTCGGGAAGCTGTGCACGTTCCCGGTTCTCTTTAGCCTGGCTTTCCCCCAAAGAGAATTACAGATAAACACGTCCCACAGGAGTCTGCCCGGGAGATAGGTATCAAAAGTAACATGTACAATTGAGATGCGTGGTAATGCTGGACACGTCACAGCAAGGGGCTCGACCCTGGTGTATTTGCAGGGATCTGAACCCTTCATTCCCTCGGAGGTTCGCAATCATTCCTCGTGCGTCTCCAGAGCGCTCAAAGAGGGAAAAGCAGGCCAGTTTGTCAAGCCCTCTCTCCCAGGCTGAGTGCTGGTCATCTCAGCGGAGGGTGACTTTCCCTGACAGGCTAGTGAAGACAAGGGCCTTCATCCCTTCTCCTGCACTTCCAGGGCGAAATCTACAGCCAGACCAGCACAAACCTGACACTAGCTTTGCCGAAGCCCTTTCTCCATGCAGCACAGAGGGGGTTTGAGAATGGGTTGCACTGCTGCCCCACCCCCCACTCATCACCGCATTTACAGAAACCCAAGGCTCAGCCTATGCCAGACACTGGTGCACCCCAAAGTCGGTTTGTTTCTACTTCCATCTGGGGGGCAGCGCGGGGGCACCCGGGGAAGGAAAAGCTGCGCAGCAAAGCTCAGTTCTGAGGCCTGAAGCCTCTCACAGCTTGTCTGTTTAAACAGGTGCAGCACTTCCCAAGGCCGGGAGGGTTTGACTCAGCAGCTCCTTGCTCCAGAGAAGAGTCTCGCAACATTCAAATCCTCATCGCTGCAGCATGACCTTGCATGTGCTGGGGGCAGGTTACCCCCCAAGACACAGTGTTGAAGAAGAAAGGGGGCAAAGTTCATAAACTAACGGGAAAGGTCATCGGGGCGGGGGGCTCTGAGTCAGCCCAGTGCTTCGCAGGCATAGTGCAACTTTAATCACGTGATGTCAATAGGTCTAGTCACATGCTTAAAGTTTTGCATATGGCTTGAGTGCTTTGCTGGCCCTGGCTAGTGGAGTCAAGATCTCTCTCCAAACCAGCTGGCTGGTCCACAGACAGTGGTCTCCCCACTTAACTTCAGCAGGGAACCGAGCCTCTCTTCCGGCAGAGCACTCTGGAGATCCTGGTGTGGGTGGGTGTGTGGGTGGGGGTGTCCGCACCCGATCCAACAGCAAGCCAGGAGCTGACCTTTCCGTCCATGGGCTGGACAGGCACAGGAGAGGGGAGACAGCCCCGTGAGTGAGGCTGGCCATTGGTCATGGATGGCCGCTGGATCGGGGGTGTCCATCTCTTTTCCAAGCAGGGCTGGGACCCTGAACGGCTGGCACGGCTCCCCTCTTACACCCTACTAGGGTATCTCCGAGGGGGGGGGGGGGTTATTGGGAAGCGTCTGCCATCGGTCACGCTTTCTGGGAGCCTCACTCCCCCAGCTCTCCCGCATTCCACGGGGGAGGGGACTCAGGAGCCTCACAGGAGAGCGGTGGCCAGGGACCTGCACTCCCCGGCAGAGTACTTGGCACAAAGCAGCTCTGATCTGAAAGGGCCGAGGTTGGGGATTGCGACAGTGGGCGAGTGCATTGGCAACGGGGCTGTGGGCCTCGCGGGCGCTGGCTAGATGGCACAGGCAAAGAGGCGACTCTGGGAGGTGTGGGGAACACAAAGGGCTTTACTGCCTTGTACGACTCAGCTGCTCCCACTTAATAATATTGCAAAAACACACCCCTAACGCACGTTCTCCTTAGACTGCGCTGGGATCTCTCTCCTTGGCACCGAGTCGCGGCTTCTGTCTTTTAACCCAGGACCGAAGCACAGACTTTTCCTGCTAACGACGAAGAACAAGTCTTAGTAAGTAACTGACGATAACACGGACACATCAAAACTGGCATGGAATCAGAAGAGGCAGATCTACTGCATTTACAATCTGCAGGGACAGGATCACCTGACAGCTCACGAACACAATATTTGGTTACATACCCAGCACCAAATTCTGCTGCATCTGACACTCCAAGGAGACTAACACTTTTACCAACATTATGTAGGACTTTTCCTCCCCCTCCCCCCCCCATTTCCTGAGCATCAGTCTACGATTACTGGCTTACTTTGGGGCTGGGAAGAATCTCACAGCACACTGAAAAA